>JAPYXD010000275.1:1380904-2761809 GCA_030998225.1 Diplolepis rosae
CGGAATTTTGTATTTTTATTTTTAAACGAAATTTTCTTTCGAACAAACAGATCTATGTATTTCTACGGAGTCTAAAAAATTTCTTTTATTACAACATATTTCTTGGTGGACGCTCTTTTTTCAAGTGAATAAATATTTAGAATATTTAAAAAAATGATTCTTTGAATTTAAAAAATACTTTTGACGAATGAATAACTTTGAACGAATAATTTCAATGAAGAATTCGTATCATTTACATTCCACACTTTTTAAAATTAGAGAAGTTTTTTCGTAATAAAACCAAATATTTATTTTAAATTAAGAAAAGGAGGATAACAAACTATTTTTGTAATTTAATTGTTAGTTTTCTTAGTGTTTCAAGTAAAAATCGACTGACATATCAGTTTACTTATCTGCGAACACAATAGTTTAATTATGCTTACAGATAGATTAGTCAAATTTAAAAAAAATTAGTCACAGATAAATATCTCAAAACAGAATGAATGAACGTCAACCACCAATTTACTTTAATAATAGATTTAACCAACTATTAATCAGTTTTAACGAAAAATGTGAAAAATTTCATCCAGTTTCTACATTTTTGTGTCCAAAATACATGAAAGTTTGCTTTTATAATTCGGAACATGGTAAAGAAGATAAAAACGGATGTAGATAAACTAATGATTTTGACAATGAAACACGAATTTTCGATATATTTTGCTAAAATTGAACTTTTTTTCAGTTTCGAAACCAAAAGTAGTCTATCTACGTCCGTTTTTATCTCTTCCACTATTTCCCAAATATCGAAAAAAAAATTTGATTTACTTTAGGCACAAACATATAGAAACCTAAAAACAATAAAATTCGCTAATTTCCTAAGTATCACATGACCTTAAAAGGGTCATCCCGTGTGATGGCAATTTTTTTCGCTCATTTTGGAAATTTCTTTTGGCGAACTAAATGAACATACAACTGCGAACTTTTCAGCACATATTTATTCGTATTTGGAGCACAATTTAAAATATTTTCAGTCCGATGTCGTCTCTCATTGCGGAACTAAACGGCAACTTAGCCACTCATCTCTAAAAAACGTTTTTTGCGGTGACCAAGATTGCAAGTGTTCTGCTTATCTAAAACAAAAAAATCAAACGGCATTTCAGTTTGTGAAAGAACAACTAGTCTTTGAACTAGGATCATTAAAAAATGTTGAAAATTGAATTTTCGGCATGTTATTGAATATTTTTTTGTGAATTTTAGTGTTTTTTTACGATTTCTCCAACATGAAGAAAAAAATGGCTCAATGAATCAGAATTATCCTAGTTCAGCTTATGGAGACGGACCATCTAAAACCAAAAATTCAAATAGTTTCGGAAATTTTATGAACCAGCGGTGTAAAAACGTTGTTTTGAGAAAAACGGGTTTGAAGTTTTTTTTTTTATAAAAAATCGAAAAAAATCTTACTTACGCCTAATCAGCGATGCCTGCATCTTTCAAAATGCCTTTAGCACAATATTTTTGAATACATATACTTTCGAAAAATGCTTTAAAAAAATTAATTTTTCGAAAGGGCTAGAGTGGTATGATCCCTTAAGGTAGTTCGTTCACGAAAATTAGACCTCAGGCAAAAATAGATAATTTTGCTTTTAAGAATAGCAATATTATTATTGAAAGGCTAATTTGAAAGAGAAAAGATTATTTTTCATGAAAAAAATTTGAAACAGAAAAATAATTTTATTATTAATGAATTTTATTTTTGAGCAAACTTTTCTTCTTATCGCTTCTTACCAAATTTTAAAAAATTATGCGATTCTAATAAATCATGAATAATTTGTTCAGAGAAAAGATTTCCTACAACTTCACCGTTTCTGATTTTTAAAAATAAATTCTTCAATGGCTGAAACTATTAAAAAAACATTTTCCAAAACGAAATTTTTTAAAAAAATTGCTGAATTTGATAATAATAAATTCAATTTAAAAAATAGGAAACGGTCAAGTTGTAAAGGATCTTTTTCCTAAAAAAATGAACCCTGATTTATTGTAATCGCATCATTTTTAAAAATTTTGCTCGAAGCGATAAGAAAATAAGTTTGGGCAAAAATAATATTTATCAATAAAATTACTTTTTTGTGTTACAAATTTTTTTCATGAAAAATAATTTTTTCTCTTTCAAATTAACCCTTCAATAATAATATTGCTATTCTTGAAAGAAAAATTATCTATTTTTGCCTGAGGTCTAATTTTCGTGGATGAAAACTACCTTAAGTAAATTAGTTAATGAATTTTTGTTAATTCAGATTTAGAGAAAAATTGATCTTATTTTTGTCACTACGAGTTTGAAGGAAATTTCTGAATAGAATTTTTAATTTTTTAAATGTATCCATGTCGCATGAATGCATCTTGGTTATGTATGCTTTGAAGATATGACAGATGAATGTGTGTGTCACCTTATCAGTAACGCAACCTTTTCTAAATTAGTCTGTTTGTACCTGTTGATCTGAACAAATGCAGTGAAATGTGATTATTCGTCACTGTCCTATAATCTCTCAAACTTTTCTGACATACTTTTCACTTCTTTAAAAATCTTACATAAGACTCATTTAAAAAAATATCTTCTCGATGTTATTCTAAAAACTATGGGAAAATTTCTTCAATTAGAGAAATATTTCGCTCTCCAGATCTAAATTATTGAGCAACTAAATGAATTCAAATTTTTGTTGAACTTTTCACAATTTCGTAGATTTGCAGAAAAAATGACTGCATTGGGAAAATTGTGTCACTGATTAGAGCTTGAAAAATTATCGGTGAAATAAAACAGAAACGTAACAAAAAAAATACCGTCAATTACCAAAAGTTCGAAAATTCATAAAAATTCATGAGAAAGTTGATTTTTGGAAATTTATTCTTTGTTCTTTTTCCGGAGTAAAGCTTAACGCAAAACGTAATTTTCCAAAAATCTTGGATAAAAATGGTCCTATAAAATATCAGTAAGTTACCGGTATTTTCTCACCTTTCTACCGTAATACACCGACTTTGAAACCTTATTAGTAATTTTAATTAAGTCTTTTGAATGATTGAGATTAATAAAGTGAACTTGAAGCTTTAATCGAATTTCCATTTTTCCTTGTATTAAGATAAATGTGAATGGAAACTTGTATTTCAATTAGAAGGGTCAATCTTGTAGGTATTAGATAAGAAAAGTAGATAAGTGATTTATCTAACAAACATGCCATATTCATTAAAATTTTGAACTTTCCGGAATTTTTGATAATATAAAAGCGTTCTCTGTTTGAAAAAAATCTTTCCATTTCATTTAACTTACAGAGAAAATGAAGATTTAGTAACCGACTAAAAAAATTATTTTGTTGCGACATTTATGAAATATTTATTTATTTATGAAATTAAGCTATGGAAAATTTACAGAACTTTTTAGATAAAATGTGGAAATTTTAATAATTTTTCTTGAATGTTCCGCATTTTATTCTGAAAAGTTCTGTCAATTGTCCAGAACTCTTTTCCTTAAATGTCTCTATCGATAACTCTTAGACGATTCTATAAACATTGCTACACTATCTTTTTCCATTCTAAAGAATACCCTGCTGGAAGTAAAAATATAGAAAGCGATAGAACATTTTCTACCTCTCCCAAGTAGCCGATTTTCATCTCCAAAACGCTGTGTCTTTCTATCTCCGAACCTATATATTGGATCTATAACTTAAGGTGGCTTGATCGTTTGGTGTCGTATGAAGTGAGGGGCACGGTGGGGGCACGTGTTATATGAATGCTCATTGCTACTTGTTTTTTTAATAATCATATGTATTATAGTTACATCTGAGTAGAAGGGTAAGAAATCACGGAAATGTCCCCTGAAAAAAGTGATAGTAAAAAGTTATTAGTTTCACCTCGAGGCGGTTTTTTATATTCTGTACTTTTCTCGCAATTTTCTCTTGATTGAAGTCGTTAACCCTTTGTTTTTATAATACTAATAGATTTCTCGAAATCGAAAGTACTATTATATATTTGAATTATGGGGACTTGTGTTTTGTTCCGGAGTTTCGCCGATTTTGATGAGGAATCCCATAAGACTACGTGTTAAACTGACATTTTTTCGGTAGCGATTTTTTTGGCATTGACATCGTCAACCACGGTATTTCTTTTTCCCAAATGAATCTAGCATATTTTATTAAGATAATCTCTAAGTTTCAGAGCAATCTGTAATTTTTTTCAAAAACGCTCAAGCCACCTTCATTCGTGCGGCTTTTTTCAAAATTTGAACGTTGATTTAAGAAAAACATGTACAATAGTATTATTCAAAGTATTGCCCATCTGAAGCTATGACTTTTTCCCATCATTTTGCCATTTTGTGGATTCCATCCCAAAAGAACTGCGCCGGCTTGGCGGCTAAGAATAAATCAAGCCAATTTTTGATACCCTGTTCTGATCTGAACCGTATTCCAGTGAAGGCGTTCTGCACCGACCGGAACAAATAGTAGTCAGAAGGGGCAAGGTCTGGGCCATAAGGCGGGTGGGGTAAAACTCCCCATCCACTGTTTTCCAAATAGTTATTAACTGGAATAGCAACATGGGGCCGAGCGTTGTCATGATGGAAAATTATTGCCTCGTGTCTGGTCGCATATTCCCGGCGTTTCTCGGCTATTGCTTTCTTCAAACGGATTAATTGTGTTCCGTAGCGTTCTCTATTGATGGTTTCACCCGGTTTTAGGAGCTCATAATACAGCACACCCTTCTGATCCCACCAAATACAGAGCATTACCTTCGCGCCATGGATATTCGGCCTTGCCGTTGATTTGGCTGGTTGGCCGGGTTTCACATATGATTTTTGCGTTTGGGATTGTCGTAATGGATCCATTTTTCATCACCAGTAACAATCCGATGCAAAAATGACTTCTTTTTGTGGCGTTCCAGCAGCATTTCGAATTTTGAATCGTGTAAACCACTTTTGGCACGTTTGCTCAGCTAGAGCATGTTCACCATAAACTCCTACCAAAATACGATGACTTTCGGCAGCATTTTCCTTCATATTAAAGTAATGAAGAAGAACTCCCTGCAAAAACACTTTTTCAGGCACAAAGTTCGACATATTTGAGTGAAAAAACATTATTGTTGTTTACGCTTCAAATGAATGACATATTCTGAAAAAAACGCACGATGACAGTAGCTTTCCAACGCATGTTCGGAATATTGGAACGATGGAATAATAATCAAGTTACGCCATCTCTTAGCAAACCGCACGAATTAAGTTATAGATCCAATACACATATACCTATCTCTTCCTATATCCAGTCTATCTCTACATACGGTAATATTGATCTCTTTCTATCTCTTTAGAGCAAATTTAGATCTCTTCGTATCCCCTTCTTGATCTTTCATTTCAACCTTATTCATTTTCAGACCTCGAAAATATACCAGACAATTATACACGCAAAAAATGTGTAGCTGGCACAAGGATTTTTTAGGTTATATTAGCCATATTTATGGTTATGTAGTTACTAATATATCTGGAACAACAAAATGTTTCTTTGAACCAGCTGTACTCACTGATTCATCTCCGAACGATTAGTCTGCTGAGCGTAAGGCATGTGCTAATTGTGAAAAAACTCGATGTCACTCATAAGATACTTTTCGCTATCCATGTCTATCCCTCGACTATCCCCATCTAAATTTTTCTATCTCTTCGTTAATCCAGACTGACGTCTATCTTTGAATTCCCTTTTCACCATTTCGGTCTATCCCTTGTATATTTACAGTATAATTTTCTACCTTCTTTCGATTCAACGAATGAAAGTAATTATTTGTAATTAATGATACAGTATGTACAGAATTAGAAAAGCTAACTACGAGGATAGACAGGAATGGAAAATGTAAGCCGCAACCTGGATTGAGAAAGAGATAGAAAACGATAGAGGAAAATAGACAAGACATAGAAAGTAATGGAGGTGAATGAATGAGGGATAGGCTGTGTTAAAGAGCAGAGCATCAAAAGATATGACCGTAATTTGGATTAGCAAAGAGATAGAAAAAGATAGAGGTCAATGTATGTCGATAGATTGAAATTAGGAAAAGGAGATTGAAAGAGATATGTGTAAATTTCGATAAATAAGAGATAGAAAGATATAGTGGTGTATATACAGGAAATAGCAAAAGGTACAGGTGGATGTGAAACGGATAGACTGAGATAAAGGAAAGGGTATCAAGAGAGATTGCCGTAAAGTTAGATTAGTAAAGAGATAGAAGGAGACGAAGATATTATGCGAGAGATAGAAGCAGGTTTAGATGGTTATACAGAGGATAGACTGAGATAAAGAATGCAGGTTTGAAAGAAATAGACGTTTATTTGGATTGGCGAAGAGATTGAGGTGAATATATAAGGGATAGAAAGATATAGTGGTGTATATACAAGAGATAGAAGTAAATACAGGTGGATGGACGAGGGATAGACTGAAATAAGGCGACGGGGATCAGAAGAGATAGCCGTGAATCTAGTTCGGCAAAGGAATGCAGAAAAAGTTACATATGAAGGGTAGGCTGAGATGAATAAAAGGCGTTTTAAAGAAATAGATGTGAATCTGGATTAGTAAAAAGACAGAAGGATATACAAGTATGAGACGAAAGATAGAAACAGATTCAGGTAGATATACAAAGCATAGACTGAGGTAAAGAATGCAAAATTGAATGAGATAGGTGTTTATTTGGATTGACGAAGACTGATGTGAATAGACAAGGGATAGAAAGATATAGTGGTGTATATAAAAGAGATAGAAGTAGATACAGGTGGATAGATGAGGGATAAACTGAGATAAGGAGACGGGGATCAAAAGAGATAGCCGTGAATCTCGATTGGGAAAGAAATACAAAAAAAGCTACACATGAATAGATGAAGAATAGGCTGAGATGAATAAAAGGCGATTCATAGAGATAGGTGTGGGTTTCGGATTAGTAAAGAGATAGAAGGATATAAAAGTATTAGACGAGAGATAGAAACAGATTCAGGTGGATATAAAAAGCATAGACTGAGGTAAAGAATGCAGAATTGAAAGAGATAGGCGTTTATTTGGATTGACGAAAAGATTGAAGTGAATAGACAAGGGATAGAAAGATATAGTGGTGTATATACAAGAGATAGAAGTAGATACAGGTGGATAGACGAGGGATGGACTGAGATAAGGAGACGGGGATCAAAAGAGATAGCCGTGAATCTAGATTGGCAAAGGAATGGTGAAAAAGTTACATATGAAGGATAGGCTGAGATGAATAAAAGGCGATTCATAGAGATAGGTGTGAATCTGGATTAGTAAAGAGATAGAAGGAGATAGAGGTTATTGGACGAGAGATAGACTGAGATAAGGAAAACTGGGTTGAAAGAGATGGACGTCAATCTGGATTGAAAAGGAGCTATAAAGAATAGAGCCTGATAGACAAGTGATAGAAACAGATACAGGTGAATATACAAAGGATAGACTGAGTTAAAAAAAACGGGATTGGCAGAGATAGGTGTTCATTTGGATAGACAAAAAGATATAAATAGATAGAGGTAGATTTTCATCAAGGTACAATTTTGTTGTGCAAAGTACAAAAAAATGATTTTCTCAAGCTGAAATCAGTTTTTTTTTGTTATTTCAAACAGTTTTCTGAATCTATTTTTGCTACAATTGAACTTCTAAGTCAATTTGATCACTACTTTTCGTAAATGTCAATGGTAGGGGTTGAGGTAGCGGTGTTGGAGAATCTGATATTCTAATTCATGAGCGACACACTGAAATTCCACGTTCCCAAAACAATGATCGTCCCCAGCGGGCGCGCTGATTTATAGCGTGAGAATTTCTTCGTGGGAAATCGGTGCGCAAAGCTTCCGACCAATAAAAACAATTCCGTATAAGTTTGGGCGACGTTAGAGACACAGAACGCGCGAAGTTAGTAGCCCCCTAATAATCTGGGCTAGTCGTTAATAAAAAAAAAAGAGTAAAAAAAAAAAGAGTGAAGAAAAATTGCACCTTTTATATGACGCGGTGTCTTCTTCTCTTTCTTTCTGTATATATGAGTGAATAATCTATACAGATATAGGGGGAAGAAAGAAGAGGTGAGTAGGTTGGAAGATATTCAGCAAAGTGTCGAGATGTTTTCTGAGCTCGCTGGACACGGAGAGAAGGCCGAGAGAGGATACCGAGATGTATCGCTCTGCCGACTGTTAATAAGACGAGACAATGCTCAAGAAGAGGAGGCCCGGTGGTGAGGAAACCTGTGTTGGTAAATATCCCATAATGTGTGAGCGTTTCTTTTTAAATGTGAGACGTGCACATACGAGGGCAGAAAGATCTCGCGGATGAGGTTATGCGAGCGTGTGGGAAGGCACGGGCGTTCATATGTTTATTAGCCGGACCCGCGCATAAATAACGCGGCCATAAGGTATAAGGAGGAGAAAAGAAAGGGTGAAACGAAAGGATCGGCGGTGGTGGTGGTGACAACGGAAAGGAGACGAAAGGGGTTTCTTGTACGGTTTGGAGATCGGCCGAGTAAATTGTCACACGCTCTCTCTGTTCCAAGGGAACGGGGAATTGGGGAAGAGTTCGCGAAGGGAGGAGGTGACGGAGGATAAGGAACAGAGGAAGAAGAAAAGAAGAAGAGGAAGAGGAAAAAGATGAAGAAAAAGAGGCGGAGGTGGAGAAGGTGGACGAGGGTGGAGAAAGATCCTATCCCAAGGTAGTGCCCAGAGCCAACGAGAGTCCGGACCGATTTTTTCTTTTTCTCGATGCCAAGAGACTTGGAGAGAAGAGTAGGAGGGAGAAAGAGAGAAAGAAGATGAGGATGAGGGAAAGGATGAGAGAGCGAGAGAGCTGGACCTACCTAATTTACCTCCCAGATAATGCGGCATAATTAAAGCAAAATGTAACGTCGCTGGCAATTAAAACAAATTTATGCGACCGAGATCCGCGATCGGCTCGAGACCCGAGAGGCCCCGCAACCTTCTGGCGTCTTACCTCGTCTCTCGGTTATATAGCAACCTTTCGTTACTCTTTCTGCTGCTCCTGTTGCTACTACTCCTCCTCATCTTGTTATTATTATTATTGTTATCAGTGTCAAATGGCCACGTGAGAATACCTTGAGATACTGAATGCGTGCGATGAAACTCGAGGAACTTGGAGAGATCGACGCGCGTACGCGAGCATAAAATTATTGGCGATACGAGTGATAAGTTTGGACGTGAGTTTTTCTTCCCCTTGGGTTATGTCGATGATATTCGTCGATGATAAGGTCGGCTCGCCAGACTAACGACACGGCTCGAATGCTGCCTGAACTTTCTTCTCGCACGAGCTGCTCCAACGCGCGAAATTCATTTGCGAACGCAAAACGAAAAGAAATCGATGCACCGATAGATACACAAAGACGCATAAATAAGAGAGATAAAGCAAGTCTGGATCGTGATGCAAGGAATACAAGGCTGCTCACTTCGTCTACGGTTCAGGAGAATTCGCAAATTAGGGAACATATAATTATACCAGGAATCGCGATTATTGTCGGTGCAATTCTGATGACAGCGATTTAGTATTATATTAAATTATTAGAGGCAAATTTATTTAATGAGGAATCATTTTATGCTAGAGGGAAACCATTTATGGACCAGAGTACTAACTCAATCCATGAACTTGACGCGTCTTTGATATTTGATGAGGAACGCACTCGAGTTATGTGCACATGAATGCCTCCTTTCCCCAACATCTTAAGGGTGGTCGATCCACTGACATAACCTCAAACTAAATAACAGTTTATAGAGACAGGAAATGTGCGATTGATATTTATCGCGTTTTGAAAATTTAGGGAAAATTTCAAAAATAATGTTTGGGATTATTCTGAAATTTTCCGGATGCTGGAATTTTTAAAATAACCCAAAACCTTTCTAAACAAAGGTAAAAAACATAAAAAAATTACATGAAAGGTCTAAATTCAAAAAATAAGAATATTAAAGGTGGCGGGTCCCCTTAACTCAAATTTTTCTAAAAGTTATATTATTTGCTGTAAAATTCTTAATAATTTAAATACACATCCTCACTAAAGGATTTTTTTATGAGTCGTGTTTTCGGAATTCCTATAATATAATAGATGAAGGTCAAGAATTTAATATTAAAAACAAATTTTTAAACATCATTTTTTCAAAACATGATTTTTCAGAACATGATTGTCTAGGATTGAAATGGAAACAGATTTCAGAATGGCTCCGAATGAATCTGATTCGTTCAGATTAAATTCCAATCAGAAACTTCCACCAGGGAATAACTGTTTAATTCTACATGCTTAGGAACAAAATAATTATAATTATTATACAAAAATTTAAGGAAAATTAAGAAAAGAAAAAAAAATAGTGCGAAAGATTTTTTAAAAACTAAATTGATTATCCAATCGAACAATAATTCATTTACGTGCATTTTCATGTCTTTTTGTTTCTCACAAATGTTTACATAATAATTTCGATGATTTTAGACATAAAAGTGTCGGAATCTAAAATCAATCAAATTTGATAATATCCTAAGGATTAAATGTCCTTAACGAAGAAATTTCGGAAGCGGTGATTCCCTGCATCAACAGGTTGTTATGGCGGGTTAGTATCATAATCATATGAACTTTGGAGGGAGAGCCAAAAGCCATAAGAGAAACTATCGCTCGTAAAAAATATCATAAAAGCTAAGATCGTAAATGATATGAAGACAGAACGTAAAGAATTTAGCAGAGGAAATACACAAAAGTTTGATAGACTAAGTCGATTCTTAAAGTGTAATGCGAGTATCAATGTTAATTTACTGCCCTATTAATTTACTATATAATCTAGGAATAATGATGAGAAGAGAATGTGGGGAGGACAAATAACATTGAATTGATTATTGAGATTAAGGCCTTGGATCAACCAGACTACGTGACCAAATTCGTGTAAAAGTTCATGAAAGATACATTTTTTATTTTACAAAATATCTTCGTGGCATTTTGAAAAATACAAGAGAAGACAATAAAGAACGTCTGGTAACTTTGTTTGAGTGAAAATTATGCAAAAAATTGTACAACTAACTGTAATTATCGATGTCTTCCAATTTTTTTCAAAATTTTTGATATAAATATGCTAACAGACATGCTTTATTGTCTTTTATTTGGTTCCCCAAATTTTCAGAAAGACATTGTAAATTAAAAAGTCTTACATATTTTGGTTCAGAAATGGAAATTTTTATTTTGAATAATGTTTCTAAATTAAAATATAAAGTATACATTTTAAAGTGTACAATTATTCATTCTTACGTTTTTTTCGTATTTGACATATTCTGTGCTGTTAGAAATTTCTACTGTCATTTCTCGAATCTTGTAAGATGTTTCATTGAGTTACAATTTCGTAAAATTAAGAATGAATTTCAGAAAATTTAGTTACTTTTTAGTAAATTTAAGAAACAGTTTCTGTATTTTCAGTTAGAAAGTGTTGAATATTCCGATACTTGTATCTGGAAATTCTGAAACTAGCACCAGAAAAATTTTTAAATTTTACATAATTGAAGTTTTATGCAGTTACATATAACTGAAAATTTTGTTGCAAAAAGGCAAAAAAAATTCTTGAAAAGCGTTTTTTCTGACTTAAGGGGGTGTAAAAAGGTAAAGATTTGATAAAAATTCCGAAAGTCATTTTTCACATACAACCAATACACAAAGTACATTGCTATACGGTCAAAGAAAAGTTTCTTTGATTTAAAGAAATTTCTCGATTGTTTTTTTTTCTCTTTGAATTGAAGAAATGAATGTCTGCGCAGTCGCATAGTACATGTATAATGTGATTAACAGAAATATTCAATATAGAAAAATTTTAAATTACCAATTTGTCTTTTACATGTTTTGAAGACTGTTATGGCTATATTGAATTTCGATACCA
The DNA here is from genome assembly GCA_030998225.1 of Diplolepis rosae. Lineage (NCBI taxonomy): Eukaryota > Metazoa > Arthropoda > Insecta > Hymenoptera > Diplolepididae > Diplolepis > Diplolepis rosae. The sequence goes on from JAPYXD010000275.1 coordinate 1,392,798, forward strand.
TAATATGAATAAGTGCAATAAAATCTCAGCTTTCCTCATTTAAAAAAAATATTATACTAAATTTTCATTCATTTTTATCATTCACTCTACACCCAGAAAAAAGTTTCTTTGATTCAAACAAAATTTCATTGAATCAAAGAAATTTGTGCGTTGCTATACGGTCAAAGAAAAGTTTCTTTGATTTAAAGAAATTTCTCGATTGCTTTTTTTTCTCTTTGAATTAAAGGAATAAACGTCTGCACAGTCACATAGTACATGTGTAATGTGATTAACAGAAATATTTCATATATAAAAAGATTTTAAATACTAATTTGTCTTCTACACGTTTTAAAGACTGTTATGATTGTATTAAATTACGATGCCATAATATGAATAAGTGCAATACAACCTTGGCTTTCCTCATTTAAAAAAAATATTATACTAAATTTTCATTCATTTTTATCATTCACTCTACACCCAGAAAAAAGTTTCTTTGATTCAAACAAAATTTCATTGAATCAAAGAAATTTGTGCGTTGCTATACGGTCAAAGAAAAGTTTCTTTGATTCAAAGTAATTTCTCGATTGTTTTTTCTCTCTTTGAATTAAACGAATAAATGTCTGCGCAGTCACATAGTACATGTGTAATGTGATTAACAGAAATTTTTAATATAAAAAAATTTTAAATTACCAATTTGTCTTTTACATGTTTTGAAGACTGTTATGTCTATATTGAATTACGATGCCATAGTATGAATATGTGCAATACAATCTCGGCTTTCCTCATTTTAAAACAATATTATACTAAATATATTTCTATAAAAAATAAACTATAATTATACTAAATTTTCATTCATTTTTATCATTCACTCTACACCCAGAAAAAAGTTTCTTTGATTCAAACAAAATTTCATTGAATCAAAGAAATTTGTGCGTTGCTATACGGTCAAAGAAAAGTTTCTTTGATTTAAAGAAATTTCTCGATTGCTTTTTTTTCTCTTTGAATTGAAGAAATGAATGTCTGCGCAGTCGCATAGTACATGTATAATGTGATTAACAGAAATATTTAATATAAAAAGATTTTAAATACTAATTTGTCTTCTACACGTTTTAAAGACTGTTATGATTGTATTAAATTACGATGCCATAATATGAATAAGTGCAATACAACCTTGGCTTTCCTCATTTAAAAAAAATATTATACTAAATTTTCATTCATTTTTATCATTCACTCTACACCCAGAAAAAAGTTTCTTTGATTCAAGAAAAAATTTCTTTAAATCAAAGAAATTTGTGCGTTGCTATACGGTCAAAGAAAAGTTTCTTTGATTTAAAGAAATTTCTCGATTGCTTTTTTTTCTCTTTGAATTAAAGAAATGAATATCTGCGCAGTCGCATAGTACATGTGTAATGTGACTCACAGAAATATTTTCTTTAATTTAAAGAAAAAATTGTCATCGTTCAAAGATCATAAAATTAAATAAATTATTTCTTAAGTTTTTGACAGTATGTATTTGAGTCAAAAAAATATTTTTTTAAATTGAATATATAATGTTCAAAAAAGAATTTCTTTTGTTTAAAAAAGGCTAAAAACGTGATTTATTAAAGTCAAATAAATTTATATTTGTTCTGCAGTTATTTTCACTTCGAAATGAAGTTCAAAAAACGATTTCTTAAATTTAAATAGAACTTTTTTCTGGTTCCACGAACGAATTAATATATAATTCAGTCACGTGGTCCGTTTGATCCATGGGCTTGAGGACAGAAGAAAAACGTATTTCTTAAAAATATGAGGCTTGAAGCCAGAAAGATTGAAATCGTCCCTGAGTGGTGAAATGGTTTCAATGCCGAGAAATTGGCGTCGCGTTCAACACTCTCGCGATAAAAATTTATCGTTATTGGTTTGAGCCAAGTGCAATTAATTACAAAGTAGAAGCGAAGTCGCGTTACTTGATTCTCAGGGAAAAGGGAGAAAAAAGAGAATAAAGTTGGTGACGGGGATGGCAAAGAACAATAAAATGTTACGGTCGGGTCTTCGACTCGCGGATATGGCGGTTAACGAAGAGGAACGTATGGAATCCACGTCAGCGGCCCCAGGTGTTTCTATGATCAAAGATTCCATGACAAATTCTTACTCATTAGAAGTAATTAGATACGAGATTCTCCCTCGGATAGCGATAACCAGAAATAATAAAGATCGTCGAAGGTCATAACGGGGCACATCTCATACCAGTCACTTTGTCGCATCCAAAGCGAGAACGTATCTATATTCTCAATCTATAAAATTATGAGAGGACGGGATATAGTCTCCATTTCAGTCTGCAGGTATATATACGAGAGCGCGGTTATAATTCAAAAGTTTACGACCGCGATAAATTCACTGCCACGCAAAGTTATAGGTAATAAGACGCGAAGAAAGACAACGACGTATATCTTCATATCAAAATTTTTAATCTTTTATGCATCTAATAACCTCGCAGAAATCTGTACATGCGAGAGAGAAATCAGAATTCTTACCAAGCAGTCATTTATATCATTAATTTTAATATCTCATCCAAAACATTTTCTCATGATGGTCATGTGTTATTTAACTTCTTATTTGACTAATTTTAACTTGCCAAGTATTTTTGCTTTTTTTCACTCAGAATTAAATTTTATTCAAATTTTGAAAATCATTCGTTTATTTTGGCCATTATTCAAAATAAATATTCGTTCGTTATAAGGGGAAATTTTTTTTATTTGAAAATATAATGAATTGATTTTTTTTCGAAAAGGGCTTGGCTGACTTTTATACAAAATATATGTAATGAATATCAATTATAAGACTTTCCGAAAAAATTAAGAAATTTTTTTTTCATGTTATGTTTTTGATTCATGCCGGCCATAATAAACATAAATATTCCCTAGAATATCCTCTTGAACATATTTTTTTAAGTGGTACGACATAGTGAAAAAAATAAAAATCGATGACTGCAGACGTCTCAGAATGATATACAATTTATAATTTATTGCAATACATCACTTAAAAAATATACAATATTCATTCTTCCGAAAACCTTTCTGACACTGAAAAAATACAATAGATTTATATCCGAAAACATCCGATGAACAAAGTAATTTACCATAACAAAACGATTTTTATTCAAGGCTAAGAAATAGGAAAAAAATGTAAGTTTGGAAATTTGTTCGTTTGAATAAGATCTACAAATTTTGTCTGACATAATTTCTGATAGAACGTATATTTTTCATTTTAATTTAAAAAAATACGATTAAAACCAAAAAATTCCATTTTTAAGCAAAATATGTGAGATACGAAAAAAACGTTGAGTAGAAAAATTATTTACCTAAATGAGGTCTACAAATTTTGTCTGGCGCAGTTTCTGATAAAATTTATATTTTTTATTTTAATTACAAAAAATACGATTAAAACCAAAAAATTCCATTATTTAAACAAAAATATGTAACATATGAAAAAAACTTGGAGTAGAAAATTATTTGCCCAAATGAGGTCTACAAATTTTCAATATGACAATTTTTGACAAGACCTATATTTTATGTTTTGCTTTTAAAAAAACACTATTGAAAATCAAAAATTCCATTTTTTAACTAAAATTGTGAGATACGAAACAAGCGTTAAAACAAAAAAATCCGTTGCTTAAAAACAGTCTACATATTTTTCTCCTTCTTGAAATATTTGGAAGAAGATAAAGTTTTTTTAATCATGTAAATTATTAAAAAGTTACAGAAATGTATACAGAAAATCGAGCGCGAAGCGCAAGTGTCATGATAAGAATGTGTTCCTTAAGGCTGATAGAGCCTTAAGTAAATTGAATTTCCTTTTTCATTTGGAATCAAAAAATTTAGTAACTTTTTGAAAATGTAATTCACATCTACAATATTATCAAATTAACTGAGCGCGAAGCTCAACCTTCAAATATTTCTGAGCGTGATGCGCGACATGTGCGCGACGATCGAATTAATTACTTTTTCCATCCTTCAATCCTTGGCAATGAGAGTATTATCAGAAGAACTGAAAAGATAAGATCTTATAGATTCTCCGGGAATTTTTCTAAAAGTTTCGGAACGCAATAAAGACATAAGTATTGATAATTCTTCCAAAAGTAACTCTGGTCAGTTTTCTTATCTCTTCAAAAATTCCTATATTCACAAAGCGGAAATGAAAACTTTCCGTATATTATGAAAACATTCCCGTTAGAAACGATAATTTTTCCAAATACTGGAAAAATGTCCAGTTATGATATGGAAGAGAAAAGATTATTTTTCATCAAAAAAATTTGAAACATGAAAAAATTATTTTATCAATAAATTTTATTTTTACCCAAACTTATTTTCTTATCGCTTCGAGCCAACTTTTAAAAATGATGCGATTCTAATAAATCAGGGTTCATTTTTTCAGGGAAAAGATTCTCTACAACTAGAGCGTTTCCTATTCTTGAAATTGAATTAATTATTATCAAATACAGCAATTTGTTTATAAAAATTTTGTTTTGAAAAATTGTTTTATTATAATTTCAGCCATTAAAAAATTAGAAACGGTCAAGTTGTAGAGAATCTTTTTCCTAGAAAAATGAACCGTGATTTATTAGAATCGTATCATTTTTAAAAATTTGGCTCGAAGCTATAAGAAAATAAGTTTGGGCAAAAATAAAATTTATTAGTAAAATTATTTTTTTGTGTTTCAAATTTTTTTCATAAAAATAATCTTTTCTCTTTCAAATTAGCCCTTCAATAATAATATTGCTATTCTTGAAAGCAGAATTATTTATTTTTGCCTGAGGTCTAATTTTCGTGAACGACCTTTACCTTAAATGTTTTACTCAAAATATGGAATTAAGCTTACATAATCGTTGAGTATTAAAATGTTAACTGAATGTAGTCTATTTAATTAAAAAATTGAGACCATTTGAGAAACCCCTTCAAATTAGTGCCAGATTTGTTCTTATTGATTTTGAAGGTGACGCGCAAATTGAGTCGCTTTAAATTCGGATTCGTTCGGATTGAATTTTAGGCAAATCTACGAATAGAGAAGGATAAGATTCGGATTAAATTATAAACGGATTTGAACGGCTATAAATTTTGACGCATTTTGGTTTCGGAATGACCCGAATTGGCGCGAGAATAGATTTCCAATTGACACAGAATAGGACAGGATAGTTTCCTGCTGTTAAAATTTTATTGAATTACAGATCCAAAGGAAATAACAATAGTTTACTGCGTCAATAAGATTAACTAAGTCATAAGTTAATAACAAAGAGACGAAAATGTACGTGTAACAGTACTCTTTAAATATGAATCAGTCAAAATCTACTGATTATCAGTGAAATTTGACTGATTCAAATAGCTCAAAATAGGTTACTGTAAACCAGTTAAGTTCCACTGATTGCTTCAGTGAAAATTAACTGATTTAACAGTGAAAATATTTTTTCCACTGATTCAATCAGCGATAATTAACTGATTCAACAGTGAAATATATTTTTCACTGGTGAATCAGTGAAAAGGCAAATCACTGATTCAATCTGTGAAAATTTGACTGATTCAGATTCAGAGAGTAAATCATCTTTTTTGAGGTTTTGGCTTCTAGTAATCAAGGCCATGTAGTAAAAGAAAACTTTTTTTAGCGGAGGAAGAAATCCTTTCACGTCAAAGGGATGCAGTGAAAGAAGAATTTCCTTTTGTTGCGTAAGAAAAGCTCCTTACCAATAAAATTTAATACCACAATCCTGTTGTGTAAAAAGGATTTCTCTTGCCATTCATGAAAATATTTTTCTGAGTGAAGATTTAAATAAATATCAAAGCACATCTGCTTGAAAATAAATATCTTCTCACATTATTATTTGCTTTTTATTTCAAGGATCCTTGAAGATACGAAGTAAGATACATGGTTAATGAGAAAGAATTGTAACCAAATGATTCTTATCTGATACCATTTCTTCATAACTGTTAGATTCTGTTTCCGTGAGTCAGCGATGACTAGCAAAAGGATAAATGAATTAAAATTTTTCTCACGGATACATTGACTCAAAATACTTCATATTAAAGCATAAAAGTGGAAATCCCATGGTGAACGTATCGGATTGGAATTCAATCCGAGTAAATCAGTCCTATTCCGAGACACATTTCGGAATCTGTTTCCGAACTAATCCGATAAACGTTTTGTATCTCGTGTGATGAAAAACGGTCAAAAAGCAATCCGACTGAATCCGATTCGATCCGAGACTTCAAATCGAATGAATCTGAAGCAAATTTTCAATCTGAATCAAACTGAATCTCGGAATGATTCGAATTGAAAATTTGGTTTAGATTAACCCGATCATAGATTTATTTGATTTAAAGTCTCGGATTGAATCAAATTGATTTTTAACCGATTTGTATAGAAATTAGAATTAAAACATTTTTCAAATTGATTCGGTAATTGATTTTGGATTGACTCAGATCAAATTCCTTTCCGAAATATTTGTCAGGATTTTGCAATTGCAAATGCAGCATGTAAAGTCATAAATAATTAATAACCAAAATAAATTTTTGGAAGAAAGCAGACATGAAAAATGGCGAAAAAGGTCCGTCTTGTACAGAAAATCAATTTTACAAATTAAGTTTTGAATAACCTTACAGACTGCAATAACAATTACCAACATCGCGTTTTTCAGTATATTAATGCACTATTAGAAATTTTGTATTCAATTTAATACAAAAGTATATGAAGTAATTTGCATATACAGTAAATGTAATTTAATATACGCAATTATGAAATTTAATAGCTGACTAATTTTTCAAATACTTAGATATGATAAATAATTTTCAATTGAATGTGTATCTATACAAAATGAAATAATCTATTTTATTATTTACAATCTAAATTCAATATAATAAATTTAATATACCAGTCTATTGTTTTAAAAATGAAGGGTGTCACGAAAAAAACAGATAAGGTAAAAGCACCAATAGCCGGACGTCTAAGGAAATGTCACATACTGAGAAAACTGGAGTGTCAAACTTTCAGTGTCAAAATGTAGATAGTCAGTCTGAACTTCTAGATAGTACAAACACTCTTTCCGAAATTTTTTCTTTTTGGTCCTATAGTTTAACCTCAAATATAGTCTGCTTCACCCTCCAAATGTTTAGGTTGACACTCCAGTTTTCTTAGTGCATTCAATTTTTTGTATTAATCCTTCTAAATGTGATGCGGAATTAAGAATTGCCGCGATTATTTTGATGTATGTGTCCTCCCTACTATTACAAAAAGTTCAGAGTTGTGTTAAATCTGAATAATCCATTTTAATAATTCTCTTCATTAAATAATGCTCTGGAGCCAATTGCCGGACGGGAAAAGTGAATTGATCCAATAGCCGGACAGCGCTGCACCAATACTCGGACAAGAGAATATTATAATTTGATTTATATGGATTTGATATTTTTTAAGCATAATAAACACTGGGAAATATTTACGGAAACATTTTTTAGGTCTACGCTTATAAAAAACAAATATTAAAAAGATTTTACAAATAGAATTGTTAATGAACTTCATTCTTTTGAGGTCTATTGAATAAGTTTAATTTATTTTGCCAATTTTTTTTCTATGAACTTTGCTTTACATTTACATAATAAAATATTTATTTAACACTTCTGCTTCTTCGTTTTTTTGCTGGTTTTTTGTTTTATTCTTCTTTCTTTCTTTACGTAGATTTTTTCTTTTGATCCTGAAAAACGAATATTCATTGACCTAATAACCGGATTTAAAATATTTAATTAATTATAGAGCAGATTTCGCTAAATTTAGACCAGCCTTGTGCTTCAGTAGAGAAATTTTTTATTCCTTGGCGAAGTTTTAATTTCTAATTCAACAAATTTTTCATTTTTTAAAATTTTACGTTTCGAGGTTTTTATACGGTACACCAAAATAGCGATAAGTCATTCATAAATCTCTAATTTTGAGAAAAATTCATGGCTCTGTCCGGCTATTGGTGCTTTTACCTTAAGTCCCAAAAGAAAGAATTGTTCAGGGGCAGAAAAATGTTCTCAAAATTCGAATTGTTAGAAAAAAAATGAATAAGCACTTTCGAGAAATGATGAAGCTCTATAGATCTATAAAGGAAAAAATCTGCCCGCTTCGCGGGCACATTATCATGGCGCGCTTCGCGCGCAGCTCGCTTCGCTCGGAAGTTTGAGCGCGCCTAGGGTGCGCGATTTGATCGTCGCGCTTCGCGCTCCGTTCTTGCTGGACCTCGCGCTTCGCGCTCGGTCTTGTGCTCTTCACATACATTCAAATTTATTTATTATAATTTGATACTGAAGCTCAAACCAATTTTATAATAATATTACAGATGATGTAAATTACACATTTTCTCAAAGTCACTCAATTTTTTTATAAATTTAAGTGAAACAGGAAATTCAATTTACTTAAGGCTCTATCAGCCTTAAGGAAAACATTCTCTTCATGGCGCTCGCGCTTCGCGCTCGATTTTCTGTATACATTTCAGTAACTTTTTAATAAATTACATGATTAAAATAATTTATTTTCTTCCAAATCTCTCAAAAAGGAAAAACAATCGTAGACTTTATTTAAGGAAACGATTTTGCAGAACAACGCTTATTTCGTATCTCACATATTTTGGTGAAAAAATCGAATTTTTTTAATATTAAAAATCAAAACATAAAATATACATCCTGTCCCGAAATGTCTTAATGAGAATTTGTAGACCTCATTTATTAGGCAAATAATTTTCCATCGAAACGGTTTTGTTGTATCTCACGTATTTCGTCTAATAAATGGAATTTTTGAATTTTAATCGTATTTTCTGGAATTGAAACGAAAAATATATGTTTTTTCAGAAACTGTATAAAACAAAATTTGTAGATCTTTTTGAAACGAACAACTTTGTATTCTTACGATTTTTTCGTATTTTACATATTATTGTTAAAAAATTGAATTTTGGATTTTCAATAGTTTTTTTTTTTAATTAAAAAGAAAAATATGCATCTTATGAAAAAATGTTACAATTCAAATTTTTAGGTCTTTTTGTACAAAATAATATTGTATCCGAACGTTTTTTCGTATCTCGTATAATTTAACTGGAAAATGGAATTTAGATATTGACTTTTTTCGAATTTGAATATGTTGTAACATTTCTAATTTTTATTTAATCAAAAAATGTTATCAGGATAATTTGTAGAGATTTATGAGCACTATCAAAAACCAGTATTGAAATTTTTGATTTTTTCAAAAAATTATTTTCAAAAACACAAAAGTGGTGCTCAACTCCTCAATTTTTATTGGATGTGGCTGGTTAACGAACTTGTCCTTACTTTTTCGGCTCCGATAAAGTGTACCAAAGCTCAATTCAATCTGATAATTCTGTCGAGAGTTATGCCGCACACGACCTACAGACAGACAGACAGACACTTTCGTAAAAACCATTTTTTCTGACTCAGGGGGTCTCAAAACGTAAAGATTTGATGAAAATTTCGAAAGTCATTTTTCACATAAAACCAATACCTTCTCATCCATGATGAGAATGTAAAAAATTAGAAAAAGTTGATATTTTTCAAGAAAAACATCCTTAAATCAAATCAATTTGGAAATTTCTTTTGGCGAACTAAATGAACATACAATTGCGAACTTTTCAGCACATATTTATTCATATCTGGAGCACACTTTAAAATATTTTCAGTCCGAAATCGTCTCTCATTGCTGGACTAGACGGAAACTTAGCTGCTCATCTCTAAAAAAAGTTTTTTCGGTGACCACTTGTGTAGTAATTGAAATCAGGGCACTAGCAGGCCCTGATAAGGTTGTCTTGTTTTATTTATGGCCCGGATAAGGAAATCCTATCAGGCCCTGATGAAATAATAAATAAGGTTTTCAAGCGGCAAAGTTAATATTTTCGTTTGAATAAATGCAATAGAACAATATAAAGAAAGGTGGGTGGGGGTTTGTTGCTGTAAAGAGGGGAGAGGTTTCAATGGAAACATGGACACAACTTATTATTATATAATAATACGTTGTTTATATTCAGATATTTAAGTACACTTAAAAGGTTATGACGGAGTCAAACAGAAGCGAAAATCAAAACAAACGGCAGCAGCAAACAGTAGATCCTGATTACCAACAGAGTCGACCTTATCCGTATCCTGTCAAGGCCGTACGGGTACCGTGAATACGGTATACTTCAGGCTGCCTTAGTTAATAATAAAGGGAGCTTATTTGGGCCGTATACGAACCTTATCAGGGCCGTTACATAAATTTTTTGATCAGGCAGCCTGCTCCGGACCTGGTCCGAGCCTTTTCTTAAATAAGGCAAAATAAGGCAATTTCCGCACGGGCAAGAATGCAAGCGTTCTGCATATCTAAAACAAAAAAATCAAACGGCATTTTAATATGTGAAATAAGAACTAGTTTTTGAACCAGGATTATTAAAAAATGTTGAAAATTAAATTTTCGTCATATTATTGAATTTTTTTTTTGTGAATTTATTTTCTTCCAAATATCTCAGTAAGAAAAAATGATTTCAAATTAATTAGTTGAGTCTGGAATTTTTGCCACTGCCTACATTATCGGAGGATCACTAGTCGCGTATCAGATAGGATACGTTGTCGACAGGTGTCCTCGTAGACAATTTCAAACTCTTATATCGCAAATAATGCAAATAAATTCAATATTTAAAGAATTTGAAAATCTTTCTGTGGAAAAAATGACGCTTTCGACTGCGCTGGGATTCGAGCCCAGGTCTTTCGATTGCCGGTCGACTGCTCTAACCACTGAGCTACACAGGCGTCCGACATCTCTTTCTCCACAGGAAGATCTCCTTATATCGCCTAGTGGCTCAGCCTTGCGGCTGTAAATGATTTCAAATTAATTAGTTGAGTCTGGAATTTTTGCCACTGCCTACATTATCGGAGGATCACTAGTCGCGTATCAGATAGGATACGTTGTCGACAGGTGTCCTCGTAGACAATTTCAAACTCTTATATCGCAAATAATGCAAATAAATTCAATATTTAAAGAATTTGAAAATCTTTCTGTGGAAAAAATGACGCTTTCGACTGCGCTGGGATTCGAGCCCAGGTCTTTCGATTGCCGGCTCAACTAATTAATTTGAAATCATTTACAGCCGCAAGGCTGAGCCACTAGGCGATATAAGGAGATCTTCCTGTGGAGAAAGAGATGTCGGACGCCTGTGTAGCTCAGTGGTTAGAGCAGTCGACCGGCAATCGAAAGACCTGGGCTCGAATCCCAGCGCAGTCGAAAGCGTCATTTTTTCCACAGAAAGATTTTCAAATTCTTTAAATATTGAAGAAAAAATAATCCTAGACTTTATTTAAGTAAACAATTTTGCATTCTAATGATTTTTTCATATCTAAAATATTTTGTTTGAAAAATGAAATTTTTGAATTTTAATCGTATTTTTTGAAATTGAAACAAAAAATATACATTTTATCAGAAAATGCGTCACACAAAATTTGTATTTTACGTACTATGGTTAAAAAATTAAAGTTTCGATTTTTAATGTTGTAAATTAAAAAGAAAAATATACACCTTATAAAAAAATGTCACGATTTAAATTTCTTCATCTTTTTGTAGTAAACAATTTTGTATCATAACTTTTTTTCGTATCTCGTATAATTTAACTGTAATTTAGATATTGACTTTTTTCAAGTTTTAACGTACTGTAACTTTCCTAATTTTGGATTAATCAAAAAATGTTATTAGGATGATTAGTAGAGATTTATGAGTACTATCAGAAACCGATATTGGAATTTTGGATTTTTTCACAATTCTTCTTTTAAAAACACAAAAACTGATCTCATTTTCACAATTTTGGTCGGATGTGGCTGGTTGACGAACTTGTCTTTACTTTTTGAGCTCCGACAAAGTATGCAGACACACAGAAACATTCGTAAAAAGTATTTTTCAGACTCAGGGGGTATCAAAACCTAGATTTGATGAAAACTTCGAGAATCATTTTTCACATAAAACTAATGCCTTTTGATTTACGATAAGAATGTAAAAGATCACAATGTGCGGTCGAATTCTGAAGAATTTTTATACCAATAGAACGTCTTTTGATAAAATTATGCCCTGACCCCCTTTAAATAATAAATAGAAATATTGAATTTCATATAGAAATGTGTATGACATTTAATATTTCTAAGAGTCTGGCCTTGATTTGCAAATAAAATTGACCATTTTCTTCTACAAAATGTGTTTCTTCCTTTAGAAAAAATATTTAGAAAGAGCCTTTGCTGGTACTGAATTTGAAGTTGACGCCTGTGAGTGATTAGGAAACACCCGGAGGAATCGCGCGGTGCAAAAGCTGCCTAAAAGGCAAGCAGAATGCACGAGTGACGTTGGTTTATGAGTCGCTGCGATCACGAGCCGTATTTGTTGACTCGCTCGTTCGGCTTTTGATCTCGTCAGAATGCGAGATGTCCAGCAAACCACTCGGTTCTCTTCTCCCGTCGCCTATACGGCTTTACACCTGTATATATTCGTGTAAATGATCGTTTCCACCTACGTATATGGGGAGACTGGTGGAACGAGCCAACATCGTCATATCCTGCAAAACATCACTGAAGAGACGATTATAAATGGTCCTTACCCTCCAGCATTAATAAATATAACGAACACAGAATCTTAATATCAACCTGATAAAAAAACTCCAAAAAATGTCACTTTGAAATTCAATTTATACCTAATTAATTTCTTTGAATTCAACACCTTTTAAAATTGTTCCTGATTTTTTCACGTCTCGTGGACAGACATGATTACACGTTTAAAGGATCTAACCACTCTAGGCCCCCCTCCAAAAAAAAAAAAATTTGTGATCCTTCTATGGAGAAAAGAGACGCATTCAAGCCCAGGTCTTTCGGAAGATCCGGGCTCGAATCCCGGCACAGTCGAATGCGTCTCTTTTTCCACAGAACAATTTAAATTTCTTTAAAATGTTTCTTTACATTATTGGTGAAACAATAAACTGCTATATTGAATTTAATATACTAATCTATTGAGGGGGTACATATACATAGAAAGCGAAAAAAAATGCTTTTGTGAATTTTTTTTTTTTGAAGACGGGTTTTATTTAGTGTAGACTTATATTATACAGTTTGAATTTACATATGTTTCAAGTAGTTACAGTAATTTTATCATGGAAAAATATTAAAAGCATCAAGCTAGTTATAATCGATTTTCCAGAGGTCCTCAAAAAAAAGGTAATCATGCTATGAACCATGCTACTTATGATTGGCTTACCTGTGACAAAAAAATACCAAGAGGTTAGCTAAAATGACGGATGTTTGAAAAAAAAAATTTCGATAAAAAAATGTCTCGTTTTTCAATTAAAAAAAAAAAACAGAATGTACTAAATTGATATATCGTGCCGATAAGAACGCCAGATTTATGTCAGAAATAACTGGTAAAAATTTGGTAACGATCCGTTGAACCGTTATAGAGCTAAAGTGTTCACCGGCTTTGAAAACGTGGTTTCGAGAAAAATGCGATTAAAGTTCAAGTACAATTTATATGTTAATGAAAATTTTATTTTTCAACTAGCATAGACCAGGACCATAAAGTTTACTTTCTTCCTCAATAGCAGCTTCTAGAAAATGCAATAAAAAAAATCGATTTTTTGAAATTTCTATGTTACGTACCCCCTTAAACCGAAGCACCAAAATTAATAATTTACGCAAACATTAATCTATTTGAAACAGATAAAGCAAAGAGTTTTAGATTTAGTACGAAAGTAGCTATATCCTGAACCTCAACCAATAAAATGTATGCAAAAATGTCAAAATGGTCCTTCATCGAGAAATCAGCTGCACAAGCGACCTACCTACTTTTCGAAGAGTCATGTTTGCCTGACCTTTTTGTAGACAAAAACTGTGTAAAATCAATAAAATTAGCAACCTCTAAAAAAATTCTTTTTTGGGGGGGGGGGGGGGCAGATTGGTATGATCCCTTAAAGGAACTTCCATTTGGCGGAATCGCAAACGGAATTTGATACAGTTTCGGTCAAGTAATGTAGTGCTGGGCCATTAACAGTCGACACCCAGAGAGAAAGAGAGACAAAAAATTGTGTTAGAGGGTTGAAGGGAGGTGAGGTTAGGGGAAGAAAATGTCGCGCCGCGCCTGAAATATCGGAAGGCCTGTAGATAAATCGACGTCGAATCAGATTTTATTGCAAAAGGGAAGGGGAATAGGATCGAGTGCAGGCGAAGATGTCTCGCCTTGAGCGAGATGGCGCACAACTATTTCGTGTTTTTCTCTGAGGATCCGTCGAGCCGCTATCGCACCGACATCTGCCTGACAAACCCTCGCCATCCTCATGAATACGTCATATTTATTATTTTATACCTTCAAACACATTAAACCAATGTCCCTTAAGAACACACAACCACCCTTTGTACTTACATATTTTTTCCCTTTCATATTCTGGGGTTTTTGCTCTGAGTCATTGCGTTTTTCTTCTTTCTCACAAGTGGTGTTTATCATCATCTTTCCTCTATTTGCCTATGTAAATTGGTACAGTTACACATTTCCCCTACAACAAGTTGAAATAATCAATAAATATCTATATATATGCAACTATTTAAATAAATAGATACAGTTTTGTCAAATCAACAAAAATATTTTGTTGGCATTCAGGGAACGAAATTTTTTGTTACCCTAGCATACATTTTTGCTGAATTAACTTTTTTTTTTAACTAATGGAACAAAATTTGGTGGTATGAATACGAACAAAATATTTTTGTTGAGTTGCAAACTTTGTTTTCTCAGCATATACTGCATAAAAGTGTAAATTGAGAACTGGGATGCTTTTAATGAACAAGTTGCAAAACTAAGATTAATAAATATGTCAATTTTGTGAGCGAATTTCCGACAGTTAAATGGTAAAAGGGACATCCCTCGTATGGTAGAATGTACTGTTAGAAGGGAAGATACAGGTGCAAATCCTGGCGCCAGCGCCACTTCATTCCTCCTAGGCCAAGAGCCTAGAGAAGTAAACAACCCGTTTTCTTGACTCTATACCTGCCTTTCTCACAATACTTGAAACCATTCCAATGCAAAATTATGAGGCACCTTAGATAATAAAACCAGCTTTTTCAATTTAGTGCTTTTTTCCACGTCTCAAAACAATAAACATATTTTTACATTCTCATCATGGATGAGAAGGTATTGGTTTTATGTGAAAAATGACTTTCGAAGTTTTCATCAAATCTTTACGTTTTGAGACCCCCTGAGTTAGAAAAAATGGTTTTTACGAAAGTGTCTGTCTGTCTGTCTGTCTGTAGGTCGTGTGCGGCATAACTCTCGACAGAATTATCAGATTGAATTGAGCTTTGGTACACTTTATCGGAGCCGAAAAAGTAAGGAAAAGTTCGTTAACCAGCCACATCCAATCAAAATTGAGGGATTGAGCACTACTTTTGTGTTTTTGAAAATAATTTTTTGAAAAAATCAAAAATTTCAATACTGGTTTTTGATAGTGCTCATAAATCTCTACAAATTATCCTGATAACATTTTTTGATTAAATAAAAATTAGAAATGTTACAACATATTCAAATTCGAAAAAAGTCAATATCTAAATTCCATTTTCCAGTTAAATTATACGAGATACGAAAAAACGTTCGGATACAATATTATTTTGTACAAAAAGACCTAAAAATTTGAATTGTAACATTTTTTCATAAGATGCATATTTTTCTTTTTAATTAAAAAAAAAAACTATTGAAAATCCAAAATTCAATTTTTTAACAATAATATGTAAAATACGAAAAAAACGTAAGAATACAAAGTTGTTCGTTTCAAAAAGATCTACAAATTTTGTTTCATACAGTTTCTGAAAAAACATATATTTTTCGTTTCAATTCCAGAAAATACGATTAAAATTCAAAAATTCCATTTTTTAGACAAAATACGTGAGATACAAAAAAACCGTTTCGATGGAAAATTATTTGCCTAATAAATGAGGTCTACAAATTCTCATTAAGACATTTCGGGACAGGATGTATATTTTATGTTTTGATTTTTAATATTAAAAAAATTCGATTTTTTTCACCAAAATATGTGAGATACGAAATAAGCGTTGTTCTGCAAAATCGTTTCCTTAAATAAAGTCTACAATTGTTTTTTCTTTTTGAGAGATTTGGAAGAAAATAAATTATTTTATTCATGTAATTTATTAAAAAGTTACTGAAATGTATACAGAAAATCGAGCGCGAAGCGCGAGCGTCATGATGAAAATGTGTTCCTTAAGGCTGATAGAGCCTTATAGTAAATTGAATTTTCTGTTTCACTTAAATCCAAAAAGAAATTGAGTGACTTTGAGAAAATGTGTAATTCACATCATCTGTAATGTTATTATAAAATTGGTTTTGAGCTTCAGTATCAAATTGTAATAAATAAACTTGAATCTATATAAAGAGCACAAGAAGGATCGCGAAGCGCGAGGTCCAGAAAGAACGGAGCGCGAAGCGCGACGTTCAAAAATTCAGGAGCGCGCAGCGCGACGATCGAGCATTACGGAGCGCGAAGCGCGCGATGAGAATGTGCCCGCGAAGCGGGCACATTTTTTTATTTATGAGTATGCAATCTTTTCATGGATAAAAGAAATGTCAAAGTCAAGGCCATGGAACTACCAAGCAACGTGACCAAATTCCTGTAAAAATTCATGTAAGATAACTTTTACAGTTTAGAAAATATCTTTCTGAAAATTTGGGAAATACAAGAGAAGAAGATAAGCAAAGCATCCTTAATAAGCGTTCTCTAGAATAAGTTTGTGATAATAGTCAGACTAATTTACAACAGAAGGTCGAAAACCGGCCGGACGCGGAATGTTTCAAGTGTTAACGTGGACCAGACTCATTTATTCAAGGAGGATCCAGGGAATAGTAAACGCAAGGAAGCCTCAGGTCACTCAGAAACATCTGAAATAAACAAAGAGCGTGGGTCGAATCTCATTCATTCATCGGGCTGAGTTCTCGACCGTTGTGGCATATTCCGGCTCACCCCCTCCCTGCCACTGGTTCTCACATCACCACCTCTAGCCCTTGTGATACTCACGCGGCTCCCCACCCCATTACCCTATACCCCCTTCTCCCCTATGCCCCAACGATCTACCACCTCTTCACCCCGCCACAATGCATTTGTCGGTACTCCCACGGCCCACCTGTTCTTCCTTCGTTTCATGGAGAACATAATAGACCATAACCGACTGCAAACACTTGCTAAGGATATAATAACACCCAGAAAAAAGTTTCTTTGATTGAGAAAGAATATCTTTGAATCAAACAAATTTTTGCACTGTTATACGGTCAGAGAAAAGTTTCTTTGATTTAAAGAAATTTCTTGATTGTTTTTTTCTTTGATTTAAGGTAGTTTTCATCCACGAAAATTAGACCTCTTTCAAAATATCCCTTCAATAATAATATTCCTATTCTTGAAAGCAAAATTATCTATTTTTGCGTATCTTTATATGAACGCACCCTTAAACTTTTTTAATGAACTATCAATGTCAAAACGTTAGTTAATTACTGGTTCACTAACCAGCAACGTTTGGAAATTATTAAAAATTACTACCGAAATTTTGAGTCGGTGTTCGCAACTTTAAGAGCGCTTACTCCAATTATCGGCCGTAAGTATCGCCGCACCCGAAAGGCTGTGCGTGCTATAGTGGATAAATTCGAGACCAACTTTACACTATTGGACGTTCCGGTGCCAAAAAGAGGTCGTATTGCTCGAAGCGAAGAAATAATCGCAGCCGTAAGTGCATCGATTCAAAATGAGCCAAATCAGTCGATTCCACGTCGTTCTCAAGAATTGGGCATCGCTCAAACGACACTGTGGCGTATTATGCGAAAAGATCTTGGCCTACATGCTTTCAAGATTAAATTGACTCAAGAACTAAAGCCACTTGATTATTTGAAACGCCGAAACTTCTCCAATTGGGCTCTGGCAAAGCTTGAAGAAAATGAAGAATTTCATCGAAAAATCATCTTCAGCGATGAAGCTCATTTCTGGCTCAATGGCTTTGTTAATAAGCAAAATATGCGTTATTGGTCAGCAACAAACCCAAATGTGCTTCTTGAGACACCGTTGCATCCGCAAAAAGTGACTGTTTGGTGCGGTTTTCATGCCGGAGGTGTGATTGGGCCGTATTTTTTCGTGGATAAAAACGACCGTCATGTTACCGTCAATGGAGAGCGCTATGGTGCTATGTTGGAAGATTATTTGTGGTTTTAACAAGACGGTTCTACTAGCTACACAGCACGCGTCACAATCGATTTATTGAAAGGCAAATTCGGTGAACGTGTTATCTCGATAAATGGTCCGGTCGAATGGCCGCCTCGTTCATGCGATCTAACGCCATTGGATTTCTTTTTATGGGGCCATATCATGTCAGTGGTCTATGCCAACAAGCCAGCAACTTCAGACGACCTCAAAGACAACATCAAACGCGAAATTGCCAACGTTCCGGTCGAAATGTGTGCCAGAGTGGTGGAAAATTGGGTCCAAAGAATCGACCGCTGTAAACGGGCTCGTGGTGGTCATATGACCGATATCGAATTTCATTCATAAAATGTAATGCTTGCACTACACCCACAATAAATTTGAACTCAATATTTCAAATATTTCTGTGTTTTATTCAGAGATAAAATTGTTATGTATATGAAAAAACGCAAAAAAAGAAAGGCAAACATATGGAGACCCTCTTCAGTGCCATAAATTAAATAATTAATTCAAAAAATTTTTAAAAGATAAAAATATAGGAAATAATTAAAATAAGGATAATCATAAAACTCAAAAACTTATCTCATCGCTTGCAATTCAGAATGAAGAATTCCAGTATGCAACAACACGAATTGAAAAAATATATGTAGAATTCACTGTATATGGAAAACCGGATAGAATGAACAAAAGAACTTAGAAATTTGCAACCAACCCGGCCGGAATTGTTTTTTTTTTATAAAAGAAGGATGTCCAATTGGTAATTAATGATAAAACGCGAACAGTTTTCAAATTTGAAAACTTTACTTGAGGACTTTGTTACCGGAGTCTCTCAACGATTGATCTAAACTGTTTTAAAATCCGACTCGGGACATGTGGCTTTGCTGACTGACAATTTTTTTTTTATAAATGCTATCCTGAGAGGTTGTTTTCCTCCTTGAAGAAGACTATTGTCCTAAACATAGCTAAGAAATTCTAGACGCTTATGGTGATTCTTACGAGTGGACGGAAGTGGGTATTTTTAATAAAAAAGATTTTGTATATCAGTTTTACGGACAATCCATTTTCGATTGAATTAAGGGGGTTTCCTCATTAGTGGCTCATAAAAAAGGTGGTTTTTTAGGATTTTTTTAAAACATGAAAACAGCAAGAGAAACAAATGATCTTTTGCGTATCTTTGAACATATATTTATTCAACAATAAAAAGTTTTTTGAATGTCAAAATAAATAAAAATGGCGGATTTATAAACAATCTCGCGCAGCAGCTCGCCGCGGACAACTCAAACTCCGTGAAAAATTCAGCCCGTAATTTTTACCTGAAACAAAAAATTAAAATACTTCCTTATCCGGAAGGCTTTTCTGCACAGTATAGTCTATTATGGCGATTGAAAGTTGAAATTTGAATATTTTAGTCATTTTTTAATAAAGTACTCGATTTTTCGGCCTTTTTTTAGCAGTAAGTGCGTTAATAATATTGTACAAAGAGATTTTTTAATACATTTTTTTAACTCAGTCGGTGCACAATTAAATTATCTAAAAAACAGTGCTTTACTTGTATACATAGCTTTTATAGTTTTTTTGTAATGGTGCACGGAATTTCAAAAAACATGGTTTTCATAAAATGGGCTTTAAAGTTTTTCGAAGGAAAAAAATCAAATTAAAGGAAACTTACAGGCATGAGATGTTAATCAGCTATACTTTGAAACTTTGCAAGAATATTCTCAGATAATAATTCTAACGATTGAAGCAACAAAAAAAATCGATTTTTTGAAGCTGACTAATGAGGAGACCCCCTGAACAAGCAAGGCTTTACAGAATTATAAATTATTATAATATTTATATATGTAATTTTACTGAAAATTATTTGAATATGTTCAGAAATGGCGAAAAAGTGGAATGTTATTTATTTCTGAATTTATTTTTATTCTGAAATGTTTCGAAAAAATACAAATAAACGTAATTTTTAAAAAAATTGTATTTTAGTATTCATGACATCAAGTATCACATTTAAAAAGTATTATTAAATTTATTTAGTTCTGAAAATAGTCAGAACTATGAGATATTCCACCCATATACTAAATGTGCCATTTTTAAATTGTAAAGTGAAATGCTTGATAACATGTCCGTTATTATATTGACCCAAAATTCACAGAATTTTTGTTCATTTCTCATTTCTTTGGCATAGGGTCAGTTTCTTTTTATTTTCTTCGATTAAAATTATCCATGCTATATATGAAAAAACGCAAAAAAAATGTGATTCACAGAAATATTTTCTTTAATTTAAAGAAAAAATGTTAATTGTTCAAGGTAATATAATTAAATTATTTCTTAAGTTTTTTCCAGTACTGTATTTGAATCAAAAAAATGTTTTTTTAAATCAAATAAACAATGTTAAAAAAATAATTACTTTTATTTTTATTTTTAATTTTATTATCAATAAAAAAAACGAAAAAAATGAATACCAAATTTTTAAAAAATTTATTTGTTGATAAAATCGCCCGTTTCTTTATTAGATAAAAAAGAATGGATTTCTGATAAACCTGATTCGATAGCTGAGAAAAAAGCGTAAATTTCATGATGTGAAGAAATTTAAAAAATAAAATACGTTTTTTTGTATACGCGATCGTAAAAATCTACTTTGTCCAATCCTCAAAAGTTTAAAAATCATCTACTCTAAAAGTTTTATTAAACATTTTTAATTTTTAATGTACGATTTTCTATGTCTCGTAAATTTTCATATTCCCTTACTTATAAGGAAAATTCTCGATATATTATGTAAATATTTCCTTTAAAAACGACAGCTTTTCTCAAATAATAGAAATATTTCTAGTCATATTGGAAATTCAATTTTATTACTCAAAATAGAAAATTTTACCCACAAAATTTTTGAAAAACTCCAGATCATTTTTACAGTGTATACAGTCACTGATTAAAATTATTAAGGATTCTGATTCAAATTTAGAGTAAAAGAATGGGACTAGTAATTGGAGTAAAAATGAGTAAATTAAGGATTAAATATCTTTTTAGATCTAATTTCAAGTTTTTTTGATTCTATGTAGAAAATGATATATTGGTAACTTTAAAAAGTGAGACTTTCACTTTTTTAAAACCAAATGGATGAATCTTCAACCAACAAAACTAATTTTACTGAAAAAAACTTTGGTAAATTTTTCTAAGGTCTTTGGTAAATTTCCATATTTTCTAACTTCTTAGGAAAATTCTCTATATATTATAGAAAAATTCCGTCGAAAAGAGACAATTTTGTTCAAATAATAGACACGTTTATAATAATTATCTTAGAAAATAAGTGTTCTATACCCAAAACAAGAAATTTCACCCACAGAATTGTTGCCAAAATATATCTTCGAATAAGAATATAACGCGATGTTCAAAGTTAATTCAGTGCACTTAGTTTTTAGAGGTGATTGTAAATAGTCTACTCATTTAAAATTTTATCTGCAGACGAAATGCTAAATAAAATTTAGTTTCTATTCAGTCAAAGCTCACTGAACCTGAGTTTCACATATCGAGCTGATGACAAGTTGAAAGGCATCATATATATAATGCCAGTCATAGTCGTGTTCACTCAGACGTGAGTTGACTTCCATCCACAGTATATTTATAAATATTCAAGTAGTTACCAATTACGCTATTGCAAATATCAATGAAAAGTAAATAAAAACTGTGTCAATTGGTAAAAATATTGCCAATTAAAGCAGAAATTATTATCAGTTGTTCGAAAAATTATTACCCTTGCTACTATTATCAATTAACGTAATTTGAAATTGATAAAATATACACTTAGAAATATTATTAAATTTTATGTACATTTGCACATGGAATGTATATTTTTTGCAAATACACTGGTCTATTAGATTTAATATACCAAATTTAAAAATTCACATAATTTATGTTCAGGAAGTTATAAAGTTATTATCATTTTTTTGTTTTTTGGAAAAATATTTTTAATGGTTTCAACCATTCAAAAATTTCAAAAATTGGAAACGGTAGAGCTGTGGAGAATTATTTTTCTGAAAAAATATTCGTGATTTATTAGAAATTATTTTTCTGTGTTTAAAATTTTTTTCATGGAAAATAATATTTTCTCTTTTTGATGATCCTTTCAATAATAATATTGCTATTCTTCAAAGCAAAATTATCCATTTTTACCTGAGTTCTAATTTTTGCGAGTTTACTATCTTAAATTGAAAAATTATTTCTGCAGTAAATTTAGGATCTAAATAATCAAGTAGATTATTTTCATTCACATAGATACAAATTCATTTTAAAATTATTTAAGATATCCAAGTATTTTCAAAATAAGTTTGCTTAACCTATAAAGATTCAAACACGTCATTTATTTTCATATTCAGAGACATAATTATCAAAAAAATTAATTAATATTGACGATCAAATTGATTTGACATATATTTACAATTAGTTTTAATGCTTTGCGAGTTATTAAAGAATCTAGAAAATATTCTCTTTTATATATCGACACTGATGCATATTAAAATTCATAATTGTGTATATTAAATTTCATATACTCTATATGTAAATGACTTAATATGTTTTTATATTAAATTTAAAATACAAAATTTGATAAGAATGTAGATTTGAGTAACACCTTCAATTTTTTTTAAATTCTGGAAAAATGTCGAGTTTTTTTAAGTCTTTAGTATAACTCCATTAGCTCCAATTAAAAATTGGCTCATAAGGTTTTAATGGATACCCAACAATGGCTTATTGTTACGTCCTACGCCCGTGATTGATTATTGTAGGCTTTATACAGGTTTATGTGAAGAGAGTTTGCAGTCTTCCTATAATACGATACAAATAATTTGAAATATATTGTATCCTTATAGACGCTTATGCTTAAGCCTATGGTGTAGATTAGCGAATAAAGGTCATTCGCGCTTCAATATAAGTTATAAGTAACTGCCAACCGCGATATTACTTAACGCCAGTGTCGTAAATCTTCCTAATACGTCCATACGACCGACTCAATACGTTTGATTTATGGGCGGCAATAAGGTTAAATATGTTAAGTGAAAGCCAGTCTGTACACAACTTAGTGTACAAGATGCAATCGAGAATAAACATTAACCTCGAGAAATTCAAAACTTATATTATTTATATAAATTTTCTTTTCTTGACCGCCTCTTGCTCTTAATTTTATTAATATATATTTTTATTTCTTCCGTTTAGTGAATAATTAGAATCTTCAACCACACACAGAAAAAAGTTTCATTTAAATTTAAGAAATCGGATTTTTAACTTCATTTCTTCAATTCGAAGTATAAAAACGCCTTTAGAACAAATATAAATTTATTTTCTCAATTATTTTTTTAATAGTCGACCGGCAATTGAAAGACCTGGGCTCGAATCCCGGCACAATCCAAATTGGGACACATCGAGTTGTTGGAAGTTATTTAATATTCAAATTTAAAGAATTTGAAATCTTGCTGTGGAAAAAAAACGCTTTCGACAATTTGTTAGATTATTTCACCCTTTCGTAGAGGAATTCCTTGAAATGTCTTGTAATTTACTATTTTGGCGGACACCCATCAGTTTGTTTCAATTTTCCGCACACTTGAAATTTTACCGTACTAGTGCGTGAAAACCAGCTTCCCGCACGCAGAACGATACCGATCTGGACGGCAACCCGTATAATAAAATTTCAATTAGCAAAAGTCAAGACCACGGATAAAATATTAACAGAATTTTCCTAATTCTATAACCTCCTACGTTGCAAGAAAATTATTGAATTAAAAGATTAAGTTCTGTGTTCGAAAACTCTAAATCTAAATAAATAGTAGTAAAGTAGAAAGTTTATATTTAGTTTTGGTCTGTCGAATCATTGCCATTTCATTATAAAATTTTCAAAATCTCTGCAAATAAACAATTTTCCCTAAAGTCCCTGGCGAAGATTCGGAAAATAATTCAGTCTGAACGAATCCGAGTCAGTCCGAAATCTATTTACGAACCAACCTGAAAAACATCCTCAATCTTGTTCAATGTAAATCGTTTGAAAATTATCCGATTCAATTCGAGATTTCAATCCGAATTGTTCCGATCTCGGATTCTTCAGTTTATATTGATTCGATTTGGTCCGGATTGAAAGTTGACTTGATTTATTCGGATTGAATTGGATTGATTTTCAACCGATTTGGATCGAATTCTGAAACAGATTTTGATGGAGCTCAGAATAAGCTCTGATTCACACAGATTGAATTCTAATCCGAAATTTTCGCCAGTGATTTCATAAACAAATTCCCAATTTGGCGTTATTTATAAAATTTCTCCAATTTTGAGAATCAATTGTAATCAAGTAGAAATAAGTCAGATGTTGGTAAATATATTCCCTGAATTAGTAAGTCAAATTTACTTTTCAAAATTAAAGTGTTGTTTTTAAAATTTGAATTACCTAATGAGAAATAGAGAATGTTGCTGAACCGAGATTGACAAGCTAAGTCTCAGCTAACTAGTCTCGTGCCAATACGTAAATTCGGAATTAAATAATTATCATTAGTAACATTTTTATTCAAAAGTATTTGTGAAAGACATTACTTATTCAAATTTAAAGAAAGAGAAGTATATAATTATAAGTATATTATTTTCAAAAGACATTATTTTTAATTAATTAGGAAAGATTTTCAAAATTCTTTAATATATTTGAATTCATTGACATTATTGTAATTGAAAAAAATTGTTTAAATAATTATTTGTGGATGCTTTTGTATAAAAATAACCGTTTAAGTGCATGTGATACTTGAGAAAAGTAACAAGTTCATGTAAATAAATTGGTCCAATTTTCACATTTGTACATCCAAAATATATAAAATCTTGTTTCCAAAATTTAGGGAAATGTTAGAAAAGATAAAAGCGGACGTAGACTATTTTTGGTTTAGGTGATGGAATTTTTTTTTTAAATACTGGTACATTGTTAACAAAAGATGACTTGAGGGTCCATAAACGAAGACGTCGATTTAATCAGACCTTCTGGCTCAGATCGAAGCCTTTATCGGTGATTTTGACTAAAATCATCATTTATGGACCCTGAAGACAATTTTTTTTATTGTATTGTAATACCACATTTATAAAAATTAATTAAAAACTTTTAATCTTTGTGAATAACAATTCATATTTAATAAATTTCCAGATACAAATATCGGAATATTCAGCACTTTCTAACTGAAAATTAAGAAATTGTTTCTTAAATTTACTAAAAAGTAACTGAATTTCCATAAATTAATTGTACGAAATAATGTTACTGAATAAAACTTCAGTTACAAGTTTCGGGAAATTACTGTAAAAATTTCTAACAGTTTACCCCAAAATATGTGTTCACGTGAAAGCTAACAAGGAAGTTTTGTACAACCAAGTTTAATGTTAAAAAATGTATTGATGCTTAAAGGTTTGAACATTTTTTTTTAATACTATATAGTGAGTATAGTATATTTATATATATATATATGACTTGAGTCTTTTTAAATATTTAATAATTTTGAAATTCACATATAAAATTTTATAATTTTTATTAAAAATAAAATTTTATCTTATAAATTAAAAATTTTTAATTTATTTATATTAATTACAAGAAAAAAAAAATTACAAAGAAAAATTATTTAAAAAAGTAAATAAATGATTAAATTTCAAAAACGGCTGATAGAATTAATGTAAATCTTTAAATAGCCCCAAATAATATTATTTTAAATACAACTATATAGTATATAATTACAACCCCCCCCCCTCTTTTTTATAATCCTAGAAATTAAATTCCACTGACGAGGACTCCAATCTGAGTCAAAACGTTTAAAAGGATTGAACCTTTTATTTCATTATTTCTAGATCCCAAAGTCAAATTTATAATTCTAGCAACGATTGAAAATAATTATCAAGCTTCGATACAAATTTTACTATTATCAATTATATACAATATCAAAAAATGTTTATATTTACACTCAGAAAAAAGATTTGATTGAATCAAAAAAATTATTTGTTTGAAACACTTTCTTTGATGTAAAGAAATGTTTTGTTTTAATGAAACAAAATTTGTTTGATTCAAACAAAATATCTTTAAACCAAATAAATATTTGTTCGAATTAAATTAATTTCTGCCTTAAATCAAACAAATTATATCTTTGACCATATATCAATGCATTAATTTCTTTGTTTTGAAGAAAAATTAATTTGATTCAAACAAATATTTATTTAGTTCAGATATTTTGTTTGAATCAAACAAATTTTATTTCACAAAAACAAATCATTTTCTTTGATTCAATCAAATCTTTTTCCTAAGTGTACATAGGAAAGAACACTGATCCACATTTACTTCCATTACATTAATTATAACAATTTTTTTCGTACACCCTCAAAAGGGCTAAAACCGTATTCTAATTATCCAATAATTTCCATCCAATGCATTTAAATCTTCTGCATTAAATAAAAACCACCCTCATCCCCTTTCATCAATTTCAAACCCTTAATCCAAAAAATCACTTTATTCAACCTTCCTCTCAACCGCCGATCTCAATTTCGTTCTCCCTAAAACAAAATCGATCGCATCCATCTCGAATCCTGATGCATAAGGATTTTCATCTCCTCCAAGTACCCAAGGCGAATGCTATACATATTTACAAATCCCCGATGCCAATGGTAAGTATAAGTGCATCATCTTGCATCCATCGAGGTTCAAGGAGTGCCGGTGCTCTGGAAGGAGAATGGGGGCGTCCGCACAGTACCAAGAATCATTGAAGTTTGGGGGTGGGGTGGAACGATCCGCAGTGAATTATGCGCTCAGACAGAGCATATAAAATCATAGAGACACGAGCGGTTTCCCTATAATAATGCATAAGGAGGCGGACTGCCGGGAGGAATAAGCCACGCCCCCCTCCCCCCCTAAATCCCACGGGAAGGGGATAGCCGTTCGCTCAATAGAGGGGGAATAAGATAGAGGAGAGAAAGAGAGCGAGGCTCCCCCTCAGGGTGAGAGACGATCAGTGGAAGCGAGACCCTAACTCAGAAAGACTCGAAACAAAGTGGGGGCGCCATAGAGCGAGAGAGAAAGAGAGAGTATCCTGACGAGGAAAGAACTCGACGAGAATTACGCTCCGCGCCTCTTGGAACTCATTCAACGTGAGTCTCCTACGGTGGACGCCTGCCTGCCGTACGCGATCCGGATTTTTCTCCCCGAATAAAATAATTCTTATAATGAAACTGGCCCCTATTTGGAAAAATCGGTGTCACTCTTGAGGTCCGCGATAAAATCGAAGGAGAGTCTGAACGAAGGAAGGAGTAATTAAGGGGCGAAGGATAATATTAAGGGGAGAGAAAGGAAGAAATGTGGAAGTGAAGAAAAGTGGTTGAGGAAGTGTAGAGAAGGGTGGACCTTGATGTAGTCGGTGGTTAGTTGGTGGGGGTGGTAAAAGCGCGCGCAGGGAATCCCCTACCCTGAATTTTCTCCTGGTGTGTGGAGGATAGTAAGGGATAGATGAAAAGAGAGAAGAGGTGGAGAATAAGGTGGAGAGGAGGAGGTGGTGGAGGAGAGGAGGGGGGCGTCGCGACGTCAGGCCCAGAGCTGGTCCGTCCGTCGTCCGGCCGACTCGAGCATCAGAACCGCGGATTTCGCGAGATATAGACACGCGCATAAAGGTGCATAGATAGGCGCGTCGCGTCGTCGCGATTCACGCACACACCTGGACTAATGCGGCTGTATGCGCGACACGGACAGAACCTGACAAATGTCCACGCACGCACACATAGACAGGACAGCTTTCACCGGAGAGTTCCGTCGCGCATACAATCCTCGTCGCACCACCCGATCGAGATGATTGATCGTCCTGGAGACGCGTGATCGTGATCGCGACTAATTCAAAGAGATTCTGCGAATTTGGTGAATTGTCTGATTTAAGTGTTTTTCTTGATCCTCAAAGAGGTTCGGAAGCTCTTATGGATTACGAATCGAGTTGACCTGTAGTTGTCCTCGGATATGAGGACTGGGGAATCAGATTAATTGAAAGCAGGATTTATTCAGATAATGGAAGAAGCGTCAAGGAAAAAGTGGATTTTTCCAAGGGAGTTGGATATATTCTTGGATAGTGTGATTGGTGGTGGTCAGTGATTGTATTTTTGATTGGTAAATAAGTGCTTCCGAGTGAACTGACAATTGTGAGAACAGATGTCGGAAGCTGGAAGTGTCAGACTTGAGGTATAGGATCAGCTGGAGTTTGGGGATTGTGAATTTTGGGACGTTTTTTGGATCGAGATAGTTGTCGGACCGTCGGCACGAATCGAGTGGACGCGCCGATCGGAGGAGTGTCTAATTATTATCAAGAGGCAGAGGGATGACACGGAGAAAGCAGGCTCGACCTAATCGTGCCCACCTCGAGGACGATTTTCTCCAGGGTTCTCTGGAGATTTTTCCCCTGAAAACATTCGTAGACGATACCAGTAAGTTTCAAGTTGGTTTTTGATTCTTCTTGAAAGTGGTGATTTGATGAGTGATTGATAGGATTAATACCAAGGAGAAAAGTTCAGTTTTGGTGAGACGTGAATTTCAGAGGGAGGATAGTTCCTCCAAAATTCGGGATAAAGGGTTACGTTCTCAGACTCATTTACCTGTAACAACTTTCTCAATTTAAATCAGTTAAATTTCACTGATGGAAAGGCTGGAAATTAGCAACTCTTACTTCAGTGGGAATTTCACTGAAAAAAGTGAAATTCTCACTGATGTTGATCTGTAAAATTTGTTTTAACAAGTAAATATTATTGATCAACTTTAGTGATAATTTCACTAGTTTTCAGTGCAATAGCACTAATTGTCAGTAAAAAAGTACCTTATTTCATCAGCGATATTCTACTGACAACTAGTGAATCTGTCACTGTTGATGATCAATGAAATTTGCTTTAAGAGTTGACTATTAGTGATTAACTTCAGTGATAATTTATCTAGTTTTTAGTGGAATTAAAATGATTCTCAGTGAAAAAGTACCTTATTTGGAACTATTTCATCAGTGGTATTCAACTGAAAACTACTGAAATTGTCACTAAAGTTGATCAGTAAAATCTGTCTTAACAATTGAATATTACTGATCAACTTTAGTGATAATTTCACTAGTTTTCAGTGCAATAGCACTAATTTTCAGTGAAAATGTACCTTATTTCATCAGCGATATTCTACTGACAACAAGTGAATTTTTAACTGAAGATAATCAATGAAATTTGCTTTAAGAATTGACTATTACTAATTAACTTCAGTGATATAATTTATCTAATTTTTAGTGGAATTAAAATGATTCTCTGTGAAAAAGTACCTTATTTGGAACTATTTCATCAGTGGTATTCAACTGAAAACTACTGAAATTGTCACTAAAGTTGATCAGTAAAATCTGTCTTAACAATTGAATATTACTGATCAACTTCAGCGATGTGTTTACTAGTCTTCAGTAAAATACCATTAATTTTCAGTGAAAAAGTACCTTATTTCATCAGCGATATTCTACTGACAACAAGTGAATTTTTCACTGAAGATGATCAATGAAATCTGCTTTAAGAATTGAATATTACTGATTAACTTCAGCGATATGTTTACTAGTTTTCAGTAAAATACCACTAATTTTCAGTGAAAAAGTACCTTATTTCATCAGCGATATTCTACTGACAACAAGTGAATTTTTCACTGAAGATGATCAATGAAATCTGCTGTAAGAATTGAATATTACTGATTAACTTCAGCGATATGTTTACTAGTTTTCAGTAAAATACCACTAATTTTCAGTGAAAAAGTACCTTATTTCATTAGCGATATTCTACTGACAACAAGTGAATTTTTAACTGAAGATAATCAATGAAATTTTCTTTAAGAATTGACTATTACTAATTAACTTCAGTGATATAATTTATCTAATTTTTAGTGGAATTAAAATGATTCTCTGTGAAAAAGTACCTTATTTGGAACTATTTCATCAGTGGTATTCAACTGAAAACTACTGAAATTGTCACTAAAGTTGATCAGTAAAATCTGTCTTAACAATTGAATATTACTGATCAACTTCAGCGATGTGTTTACTAGTCTTCAGTAAAATACCATTAATTTTCAGTGAAAAAGTACCTTATTTCATCAGCGATATTCTACTGACAACAAGTGAATTTTTCACTGAAGATGATCAATGAAATCTGCTTTAAAAATTGAATACTACTGATTAACTTCAGCGATATGTTTACTAGTTTTCAGTAAAATACCACTAATTGTCAGTGAAAAATTACCTTATTTCATCAGTGATATTCTACTGACAACAAGTGAATTTTTCACTGATCAATGAAATCTGCTATAAGAATTGAATATTACTGATTAACTTGAGCGACAATTTTATTAATTTACAGTAGAATACCACTAATTTTCAGTGTAAAAGTACCTTATTATTAGCCATTTAATCAGTAAAATCTCACTGATTTAAATTGAAAAAGCAACTGAAATAAAGAAAGATTTTTTCTCACGGATTGGTTTATAGTTTAAAGGAAAATATAAATCAACAGAAAATATAACGAAATAAGTAAATTATTTTTTCTGAAAGCTGGCACTTTTTGACATTAATTTAAAAGACGGCCAATGGCCGCTCGTTACCTGTCAATTATCAGGAATACGTGAAATTTACCACCAAAAATAGAATCTAAATAAAGTACACCGCCATGGAAAAATTTTGCTCCAATGGTGATTTTTACACCTAACTAAATAATTTTAAAAATTCAACAATCATCCCAATTAAAGTTCTAGTTCTTAAATCGATGCAGATTGCAAATTTGTCCATTTACCCTAACATTCTTCAGAATTGAGCTCACAACAGTATTTACGATTCCGTGTTTAAAAATAAACCGGTTGTATTTTCCTTCTTGTGGAATTGTTTTACAAATAGTTACGATTTGGTTGTGAACTTTAAATCGATTTTAAAAACGAATTTAAGCTTGAATTAATTACCAGTCAAGATATATAGTCAGTGATTAAAAATCAGTCGTATTTACTTAAAATTGAAAGAATTGCAATTGACTTTTAAATTACCGCGGTTCCTCTTCACAAGATAATTTAGTCAATAGCGCAATTACGAATTCGCTGTCGAATCGCATATCGTCAGTTTCACGCCACAGAAAATCGCTTCTGCTCCCGGAGTCGATAAAAATCGGATTTCCTCGATAGCGGAATCGTAGTGCGATGCTGATGACAGTAACGCCTTTCACGCTGAATCGTTCTAGGAAATGGTTTTTGCATCTATATGAACTTGGCAAAGATCTCCACAAGATCTTATCTATACGACGACCTTTGCAATCGAAAGTTCTTGTCACCTAATGTGCTCTCTTATACCGATCTCAGCACTCAAACTTCAAAACAAATTTCATTCTCACCTTTTCTCATCTGAAATTTGAAAACTTGCTTTAATTTGAATTTACCACTTCGAAGGTATTTTGAACTGGGAATTTGATTCGGTAATTATAAATGTTGACTCTGTCGTAAAATCTCGAACACTTTTTTCTTTATCGGAGTTTATAAATTTAGACACTTTGAGATTGGAGTGTCTTTGCTCTAAGGGACGCGTGATAGGCGATGAGTTTCGCTGAATTAATTGCGTGGCATGCGATTGAGTCGTTCCGCCAAAGGAATTCATGTCGCGCTTCGACAACGCAGTGCGATAACCTCGAGAAGAAATAGATTCCTCTTTTATGTCTGAAAGACTAGGTTGCACCTATCCGGACCTATAACAAATTTCCAAGAGGTACAAATTGTTCCTGGCCTCTTAACGAAACTCAAGACTTCTTATTTTAAACATGACTACTGCTCAACCGGTATTTCGTGCTTCTTTAATGACTCCGATTATCGATTAATTAATTAGTCAACTTTCCTGCATACAAATGTTTCGTAACACATTCCCTAATATAATACGATTTTTGTCAAACAAGGAAGTAACCATTTTTGAAATATTTCAATCCTATAAAAATTA
The DNA here is from genome assembly GCA_030998225.1 of Diplolepis rosae. Taxonomy (NCBI): domain Eukaryota; kingdom Metazoa; phylum Arthropoda; class Insecta; order Hymenoptera; family Diplolepididae; genus Diplolepis; species Diplolepis rosae. The sequence goes on from JAPYXD010000275.1 coordinate 1,425,009, forward strand.
CACTTAAATGACACTTTTTGATTCTACAACCAGAAAACAGTTTCTTTGAATCAAAAACATTTCTTTGAATTAAAGAAAGTTTTGTTAATTCAAAAAAATGTTCATAAAATAGGACTATTGCATAGATAACTTCATAGTGACCAGTGTGTTCTTTGAATCAAAGAAAGTTTTGTTAATTCAAAAAAATTTTCTTTGATATTCCCTAATATAATACAATTTTTGTCAAACAAGGAAGTAACCATTTTTGAAATATTTTAATCCTAAAAAATTACACTTAAATAACACTTTTTAATTTTACACTCAGAAAACAGTTTCTTTGAATCAAAGAAACATTTCTTTGATATAGGGTAAAAGAAAAAATTTCTTTGAATTGAAGAAAGTTTTGTTGATTCGGAAAAATTTCCTTTAAAGTAAACAAATCTATTTCAATGAGAAATTTTTTTTTAATTAAGAAAACTTCCTTTAATTCAAGGAAATTTTTTCTTTAACCGTATATCGAAGAAACTGTTTTCTAAATGTATAACATTTTTTCGAATTTAACTGAGAAAAAAGATTTGCTTGAATGAAAGAAAATAAATTGTTTGAAAGGCTTTTTTGATACAAACAAAAGATTTAATTGAATTAAATAACATTTGTTTAATTCAAAAATAATATCTTTGCGCCAAATGAAGATTTGTTTAAATCAAATAAATTTTTCTTCAAAAGAAAGAAATTATTGCATTGATACAAGGTCAAAGATATAATTTGTTTAATTTAAGGCATAAATTTATTTGATTTGAATAAATTTTTATTTGGTTCAAAGATACTTTACTTGAATTAAACAAATTTTATTCAATTCAAATAAATCATTTTTTCAAATCAAAGAAAGTCTTCCAAACAAATAATTTTCTTTGATTCAATAAAACATTTTTTCTGAGTTGTATATTCTAATTAACCGTTTTTCCAAAATTGTAATTATAAATAGGTAAACTTGATCGGAAATTATTGTTGGAGTTTTTAAGAAAAACCGTTACTCGCTTAATATATCCGATTGCCTTCGACTCGAATGAAAGGATAAAAATTTGTTAATTATAAACGTGATTTTTTGCGTTTGGATATAACTTTACAAGGCTTGTTAAAGAGAGGGATATATACCTAATTAGATACCTCGATTATTCAAAATAATTTAATACAAAGAAGGCAAATATACTTATGTTAAGTTTTATAAAATTAAAATTTTAAATTTAAGTTAAAATCAATTTCGATCAAATTTCAACTTCTATTAGACTCGCAGTATATGAAATCTTAATATATTATACTTAGAAGTGATTTTGAACTTTTGCGACTTGGTGAGCTATTATAATAAATATCAGCACGGATATTGCTTGCTTCGGGATTGTTAGCTGTTTGAATCACCTGATAATAACAAGTATATATCTAGAGACCGTTTGGTTATCTCAGCGATTTCAGTTAAATCTCGCCGCGAGTCCTGAGGCGTGTGAATATTGATTTCGCATACTTCTTCACCATAATTTACAATAATATCCTAAGCATCCTAACTCACATTCTGTTTGGTTATGATCTTTTTTTTTTACTTAAAAACATATATATAGTTTCTGAACAACGATCCGTTAACGAAAGTTAATTATACAGAATATGAAATATACATAAATTAACACAAAATACCTGCTGTAATTTTATATGAATTACGAGATTTATAAGAACGGTTACTATTATTACTTTATCGGGATAATAAAACTTCCTAGCTCACGGTAAATTTTTCAACATCGCGGGAGTGATACCGGATGTGGCTGAAATTGCAGACTCATCCAAACTAAATCTTTTCAGGAGAAACTTTATCGGTCAGAAATCACAAAATTGGAACGCCTACTAAAAAAACTTACAATAATTTTCCACTCGATAGAAAGTATTCTGACTTCTTTATTATTTTTCATATTTTACTAAGACCAAAGCGAAAAACATTTAAAATGTATCTTTCAAAAATATTTAATTTAAAGAAATATTGTTCAAACTCGATGAAATTGCTGAAAGGAATTAAAGAATTAATATATTTGGCTGTATTATTTTGAATTAATAATAGATTTGAACCATAAAAATATTCTTTCACTAAGAGACAGTCTATAAATTTCTTTGACTTGAAATTTTTTCTATGATTCAAAGAGACTTCACCCAGAAAAAAGTTTCATTTGAATTTAAGAAATTGTTTTTTAACTTTAATTTAATGTGAAAACACCTTTAGAACAGATATAAATTTATTTGGCTTTAAGAAATCACCTTTACAGCCTTTTATAAATAAAATAAATTATGACTTAAGAAATAATTTATTTAATTTTATTAGCTTGAACGAAGACAATTTTTTCTTTAAATTAAAGAAAATATTTCTGTTAATCACATTACAAGTGTACTTACACTGAGAAAAAAAATTTATCCAACAAATCTTTTTTTGTTGTCCCAACAAAACATTTTGTTTAAGTAACAAAATTTGATTGATACAGCAAAATGTTTTGTTGGCACAACAAAAGAATTTTTTTAGCTAAATACTAACAAAAAATTTTTGTTGATTTGACAAACTGTTTTCTCAGTGTATGTGACTGAACAGATAAGCATTTCTTAAATTCAAAGAAAAAAAAAGAATCAAGAAATATTTTTGAATCAAAGAAACGTTTCTGGGTGTTTTTCTAAATGCAATTTGACTAATCATAATGAATTTGCATAAAAGGGGAGATAGAAAGCAAGGGATATTTCAATTTTCAAGGAAAGTTTGAAGAAAATTACAGTAATTATGTGTTTCGTGCTGATGGGTCGCTATTGATCGCAAATATTGGTAAATAAAGTTTCGTACAGTCATGATGTTGACAGCCGTATTACGCAGAGGGTTGAACCTCATGTCATGTGCGAAGTGACGTGAAACAAGTAACTAAGGACCGGCTAACATCTGACTTACAACGTTCGCATATTAATAGATCCTAATATACGCGACCGCCCGCTGCTTTACGCTAGGCGCCGCGCCGCGTTGCGCCGGTTGTGTCATTCGTTTGTTCCCTGGACAATATCCCTATTATATTTCACGTTGACACTTTTAAGATCATCCGAAACCGCAAAGCATGAATGAACCAAAGTTTCACAATTCCCAAGAAACTAATTTACATAATACTTTACGCTTTTAGAAAAATCCCATAAAAACTAGTGAAAATAATATTAAACTACGATTTTTTTAAACATGGGACAATTTTTTATTCAGTACTGAAAATTTTTAGAAAACTCGTTTTAAAACTTATTGGGTATTTTTGTTGGGAAATTTATCTTTACCAAGATTTTTAGTAATTTTTTTTAAACGTTTAGTAAATTACTGTGTTTTGGGGCATCTTTTTTCCACAGAAAGATTTTCAAATTCTTTAAATATTGAATAAATACGAAATTTGAAGGAATTGCAGAGAGTTACCTACATAATTTTGCAAAAAAAAATTTCTTGAAACTTTTGCTAATTTATCAAAACATATCGGTATTGTTTCTCAAAACTTGAGAATTTAAGGAACTTCTCACTAAATCTTGGGAAAAGTTCAGAATGTCTAGTGAAATACCCCACAAGAGTGTTAGAATAATTTTCTCTACTAAAATTTAGGGAAAATGGAAGAAAGTGTATAAAAATTAGCATTTCAGCAATTTTGGGGGAAATTCCCCAAGCAGTTTTCTAAACTGAAACATTTTGGGTCTAACATGACAATTTATTTGTTTGGAATTTCCACTCTGACGAAAAAAAAAGTTTCTTTAACTGAGATATATAATAATATCAATTTTAAAAATCACTTGAACTTAATTTTTTTGAATTGAATTTTTTTCATAGTGCAAAATGAGCTGATTTCCTTCACTAAAATATCATTATGTCAAATGAAGGATATGACGATTGATAACGTCAAATAATAACAAAAAAGATGATAGCAGTGGTAAATAAAAAAATCGTAAAAATGCTGTTATTCCATGAAATCAGTTTTAGGTTGCAAAGATGAAAATGATGAACGCAGACCTGGAAAACTGTATCGAGGCTCGATCACTTCTTACATATTCATTTGCACTTTTTTACAGGCAATAAACGCAAAGTTTGCTGTTTCATGCACCTGCAACGTTCGTTGCACCGGCTTCTCAGTAATAATCCTCGACTTTCGAATAATTCTTATTGATATACACATATACTCATCTCCTCTTTAACATTTCCGTAATTGAGAATAAGCATTTCAATTTGAGATAAAAGCTCTACTGAAGAGCCTCCAGATTTATTAAAGTCGCTTTAGTAAAGAAAATTACGAGAATTTTCAACGCGATGTAAGCAAGCATTTTATCTAATTATCTCTGCCCTGTAATTCCAAACTGTGATTACAGATTAACTATAATCTTTCATTGTAACATTATTCACATTTTAGTATTCATATAAGTATATTTCTAATTATGATCATCTTAATTAGTTGACTTGTTCATCTTTATCATTGCAGAGTTATGTAATTATCGCAAACTGCTTTTTCTATCTCTTGTCCTGTTTTCTATTGTAAAACCAATTTTATCTTAAATTCAAAGAAATGTTTTCTTTAATTTAAAGGAATGTTTTTCAAACTCGAGGAAATCGCTGAAAGGAATTAAAGAATTGATATTTTTGGCTGTATTATTTCGAATTAATAATGGATTTGAACCATAGAAATTTTCTTTGACTCGGAATTTTTTTTTATGATTCAAAGAGACTTCACCTAGAAAAAAGTTTCATTTGAATTTAAGAAATCGTTTCTTTAACTTGATTTATTCAATTCGAAGTAAAAACACCTTTAGGACAAATATAAAATTCTATTTTAAGAAATCACCTTTTTTAAATGAAAGAAATTATTTTCTTAACATTATTTATTTGATTTAAAAAAATATTTATTCGATTCAAATACAATACCGGTGAAAACTTAAGAAATAATTTATTTAATTTTATTACCTTGAACGAAGACAATTTTTTCTTTAAATTAAAGAAAATATTTCTGTTAATCACATTACAAGTGTACTTATGTGGCTTCCCAGACATTCATTTCTTAAATTCAAAGCAAAAAAAAGAATCAAGAAATTTATTTGAATCAAAGAAACTTTTGTTTGACCGAATAGCGATGCAGAAATTTGTTTCATTCAAAGAAATTTTTTTTGAAACAAAGAAACTTTTTTCTGGGTCTATGTATGCAATAGCAACAAATCAATATTAACTAGGCTCATTCTCAACTTTAAAATTTGAAAATAAGATGCAAAATTCCCTGCACAGTTCTGCAAAGCCTGCTTACATTGACAAGACAATCAAAGCATTAAAAAATGACTTTCATAAATAAATTGTGACTGCTGAATTCCTGAATTCTGCACCAGTTTCTTGAATTGTCATTTCTTTGATTTGCCAAATATCAGGGAATGTCAGAACCAGCAACTCAGTTTATATCTTTAATGCCAATTGTGCTTTGAAAGACGTAAATACTCGAAAATCCATTATAATTTTCTGTGATTAATTCATGAGAATTTGATTTATGTGAATAAGCTGTTTATCTCGACAAATGAGAATTTATATGTTTATAGTTTATATTGAGAATTATGAAAAGGCAATGCGTTTACATTAGAGACGGTTGTGAGGGGCTGGAGGAGTGGACAATATAGAGAATCGAGTGAAAAGCGAGAAGAAGTGGAAAAGAGATAGAGAGTGGAATCTGGAAAAAGGGATCGTTGCTGACTTACCGGTTTCTTGCCTCTTGTCGCGAATGAATATTTTCAGTCGGACCGCGTGGATTCGGGAAACGCGTAGGAGTCTTTGCGACATTCGTGTTTGCCAAACTTAACCTGTTATATATACTGATATCTATCTCTTCTTTCTTTATTTCCTCCATTTGTCTCTTTTCCTGTAAATTCATCTATAATTTATCTATACCACGATTTTCGTGTCATTTATGGACGATGTGGAAATATTTCAAATTTATGGAAATTGCAAAATCTTGGTTAAACGGAAATGAAGGGATAGCTTTTATCTTTACATTTTCATAATTATCTCAAATTTCGGAAGATAGAGAAACTATACGGAGAAAAATAGCTTTAGAAATTTTACTCAACTTTTGGGCAAAATTGAGACACATGGACAAGTTGGAAATTACTTAATATTATTGTAATAATTCGTTAATTTTAGATTTTGAAACTTTAGTCTATATTTTTTATATCTATGTCATACATTTTTTAATATTTGATATGTCACGAATTAGTACAGTAAAATAATTTATTTCAAATTAATTAGTTGAGTTTGGACAGTCAAAAGCGTCTTTTTTTCCACAGAAAGATTTCAAATTCTTTAAAAATATAATTTATTCTTTAAGTTATGGGTATGCCCCAACTTTGCTAAAAGTTGAGTAAAGTTTTTCGAACTATTCACCCAGAAAAAAATTTCTTTGATTCAAACTAAATTTCTTTGAATCAAACAAATTTATGCATTGCTACACGGCCAAAAAAAATTTCATTGATTTAAAGAAATTTCTTGATTATTTTTTTTCCTTGAATCAAAGAAATGAATGCATACGCAGTCGCATAGTACATACGTAATGTGACTCACATAAATATTTTCTTTAATTTAATACAAAAATTGTCTTTGTTCAAAGATTATGAAATTAAATAAATTATTTCTTAAGTTTTTGCCAGTACTGTATTCGAACTGAAAAAATATATTTTTAAATCAAATTAATTATGTTTAAAAAATAATTTCATTCATTTAAAAAGGGCTAAAAACGTGATTTCTTATATTTAAATAAATTTTTATTTGGCCTAAAGGTGTTTTTACTTTGAAATGGAAAATTTAAGTTAAAAAGACGATTTCTCAAGTTTAAATAAAACTTTTTTGTGGTTCTTTTATTTTGTCTATTTTCTACAATTGTAATTAGCGAATTTTTATTTGAAAAAAATAAGTTGTTGTGACAACAACTAATTTTCTGGTCTATTTTCGTAGTCAGAGTTCTTGAAATAACAATGCATTTAGGAACACCCAGAAGAAAAGTAGTTTTGCCAACTAATAAAGTATCAGTGTCATATTTTACAAACCAAAGTATTCAGATTAAGTAACAATTTTTGTCAGTATTTATTAGACATAAATGTTCTACAAATTGTAAATCACTTCAGCCATTTAATTGATTGATGTGACTATTCGTTACTTGAGCAATCTGTATCGTGAACAATTCATTGAGGAATTTTTCCCAAATTTGTTAAAACGCTCATTTACACGAAATTTTCTAAATTTCTTTAAAATTTTATGGTTGAAATTTCTCAAACACTCTTGCGGAGTATTTCATAGAATATTTTCAATTCTCAAGATTTATTGGATAATTTCCTTAAATTCTTTACTTTAAGAGGGTTTTTTTTCAAATTTTTATCAAATTATCAAAAGTTTAAGAAAAACAATTTTTTGGGGAATTTTGTGAAAACTGTAGTTTAATTCAATTTTTTAAATTTCAAAAAAAATGTGGAAGAATCTCTAAAAAACTATAGGGAAATTCATAAAAAAAATGTATAATGCGACTAAGCACCTCAAGTGATCAAATAGTTAAAGAATCTAACGTAAATTCATATTAATTTCTGCAAATTTTTCCCTACGACTTCAATGAATATTCCACTATTAGAGCATTTATGGAATTTCAGAGTGAATCTGAGAAAAAATTATAAAAATTAAGGTCTCGGAGTATATAAACCAAGACTATGAAGGATTTTTATCTCCTAAAAACGAATCCATTGTCCAAATTATTCCTTTACGTTATAATTTTTAGAAATCCTAACATAAAAGTGCAAAATAGGCCATTTTTAGCCATATTTGAAAGAATATAACACGAGTAGCGAATTTTTCTTCTGAAATCTGCTTACGCCATCGTTTAGCACTGCCTTTTACTTTTCATTTACATTTTGGATCATCCCGAATCGATTTTTTTTTCCGAGATATGGTACATTAAGAAACACTTAGTTTTGTACAAGAATTAGTGTATTAAAGTTAATGGGCCATATCTCAGAGAAAAATAATCGGTTCAGGATAGTTCCAAATATAAATGAAAGGTAAAAAGCAGTGCTAAACAATGATCTAAGCAGATTTCAGAAGAAAAATTCGCTACACTTCTTCTATTCTCTCAAACATGGCAAAAAATGGTCATTTTTGCACTTTTAAGTTATGATTTCTAAAAATCCTGAGGTAGATAGAAGTAATTTGAACAATGGATTCGTTTTTATGACATAAAACTCCACCAGTCTCGTCTAGTCTGAGTACAAATCGTGTCAGTGGCGTAGCTAGCCCTGAGTGGGCCCTGCGTCGACATTTCTTAAAGGACCCTTTTTATTTCAGTATTGATAAAGTAAACTTATGCCTTGTTTTTCGCGATCCCTCTATAATTTTTAAAGTTTTTATAACAGTAGCTACGCCCCTGGCCTATATGATCCAAGAATTTACTAAAAGTAGCTAAATTTTCTCAAATTAATCCTACACTCAGAAAAAAGATTTGATTGAATCAAAGAAAATAATTTGTTTGAACGACTTTCTTTGATTTACAGAAATGATTTGTTCAAATGAAATAAAATTTTTTTGATTCAAACAAAATGTCTCTGAACTAAATAAATATTTGTTTGAATCAAATTAATTTTTCTTCCAAACAAAGAAATTAATGCATTGATATATGGTCAATGATATAACTTAATTGATTTAAGGCAGAAATTTATTTGATTCGAACAAATATTTGTTTGATCCAAAGATATTTTGTTTGAATCAAATTTTGTTTCATTCAAACAAAACATTTCTTTAAATCAAAGAAAGTGTTTCAAACAAATAATTTTTTTTATTCAATCAAATCTTTTTTCTGAGTGTATAATTCCACAAAGCATACACTATAAGAAAAAAGATTTGATTAAGTTAAAGAAAATAATTTGTTTGAACGACTTTCTTTGATTTACAGAAATGCTTTGTTCAAATGAAATAAAATTTGTTTGATTCAAACAAAATATCTTTGAACCAAATAAATATTTGTTTGAATAAAATTAATTTTTCTTCAAAACAAAGAAATTAATGCATTGATATATAGTCAATGATATAATTTGTTTGATTTAAGGCAGAAATTTATTTGATTCGAACAAATATTTGTTTGATCCAAAGATATTTTGTTTGAATCAAATTTTGTTTCATTCAAACAAAACATTTCTTTAAATTAAAGAAAGTCGTTCAAAGAAATTATTTTCTTTGATTCAATCAAATCTTTTTTCTCAGTGTATGAATTCAAATGGAGGAGCCATTTTTATGATATAAATGTCATTGATTACCAGAAGTAAACTTGGTTTCAAAATCGAGTCGTACATTGTATCCAGGAGTGGAATAATCTTACAAATGGAAACTTGGATGGGAGAGAAAATGTGAAAAGATGAACTCTAATGGATTTTCCGTGGATGTCGATAGAGAAGATATCTTTATGCCGAGCATTTGCGAGAGGCTGATGAGATTTCGATCGAGAGTCAACTTCTGATGGTTTGTGCAGAATAGAAGTTGTACAGGTGATCCGAGCGCGATCCTGGGTGATTTGCGCAAAAGTGAGAAGAAATCGACCGTTATGGAGTCTCTTGAGTCGACGTAAACTCGCAGAGTCACGTTCCAGGCCTCGAGCCTCGAGTTCTCTCTATGAAAACCTGAAGGCGTCAGAGACAGCTCGTCTGTACCGACACCTGTTCCATAAAAAATTAAACGATATCGTTCACTATAATCGGCGCACATTGGTTTCATTCAGCCACTACATGAGATATTCGAATGAAAATACGTTTAGATCTCTAGAGAAACGAGATACATTTGCGAGAATCTTAGGTCAAATTAACATTTATCTCAAGCGGCATCCTGAATTACATTACCGATTGGGAATTGAATATTTATCGCTTATTTTATTCAGAAGATAAATAACGCTTCAGGAATAAGAACTTCTTTTATAGAAATATCATGTTTTTTAAATGTCTAGGAAAATTCAATAAAATTGTCGATACATTTTTTAATATATTGATTTATCAATCACGAGATATTTATTGGAATAGTCATATTTTTAAATTTATTTCTTTTTAGTTTTTTTTTATGGGGATGAAAATGTTAATAATTCGGGATATTTTAAGTTTTATGAGTTTTTCAAAATTGACTAGTTAGTTAATTATTCAATTTTAATTCAAGTTACTTATGAAACATCTTCATTATACGCTGATCAGAATTTTGCAGTTCTCTTTTCTTCAAGTTCCGTCGGGAGAATTCGTTAACGCAAATTTCTTTGGACTCGTATATAAAATTACGTTTTGAAAGAAAATTAGAAAATTCACTAATGTTTGTATTTTAAAGAACGAAATTCAAACTAGGTAGATATTAGAAAATTTTGAATTTGGGATAAATTTGTTGAAAATATATAGAATGGAAATAGAAAAAAATTCATGACTGCAAAAAATTATCAGCAAACTCACGAAAGTGATATTTTTAAATCGAAATTGTTTATTGCTTAAGTAAAGTAGTTGATAACTGCCATAGATAAATATTATTCTGTCTTTTGGCCTATTTATAAAATATTGTTGATGAGTATTTTTTAAAAGGTTAGAGAATTAAAGGCAGTAATACATGCAAAAATACGTGATAATTAGCATATTTTTTATCTATTGTTTTATAATATTTATTAACGACATGACTTCCTCAAGGATGTCACAAAATGTTTTGATGGAAATAGAATTAATTTAATATTTATCTCTGGATTCTAAAAATATAAATAAGTTTAATTTGACAAATGAATCAACAAAATTTCTTCCATCGAAAATTAATCAATATTTTTAGTTTAAGAGGATTAATTATCAATTTTAAAAAATTTTATTTTTAGAATCAGCTGAAGTAATTTTTTTATTATTATTTGTAACCTGAAGCAGAACATATATAGCAATTTAAGAGCCTAATTTTTAAAAATTTGGTAGTAAAATTACCCAAAAACTCTTGTGGAGAGTTTGACAGAATTTGGAAATTCACGTTAAAATTAATTGGAAAAATTACCAAAATTACGTGGGACTTTTTTGAATAATTTTTGTCAGGAATAATTTCTCAAAGACTCCCATGGAATATTTCCAAAATTTATAAAATTTCTTGCGGAAAGTTTCTTGAAATCCCAAAATTTAGGAGTAATTTTCAAATTTTCTATTTTATTATAAAAATATAAATGAAAAACGTTAAAATTACTTGAAGCGAACTGCCTTGTAGAAACTATTTTCCAAAATTTCCCTAAAAATTGTTTGGATCCTAAGTTTCACAAACTTTTATGATTTTTCATTAAACTTTTGTGGAAAAAATGTCTCAAACACTCCCATGGAGCATCTCTCCGAATATTTTCAATCTTTCAATTTGTTGTGGAAATTTTTTTTAAAACTTCCCAATTTTAAAAGTAATTTCCAAGTTTTCTACTTAATTATCAAGACTTAACGTGAAATTTCCAAAATGTCTAGGGGAATCTGCTTTGTGAATAATTTCTTGAGAAATGTCCCCTAATATTTTTCTGATCCTAAATTCACCCTTGTCTTTTCATAAAATCTCTCAGAAGAAATGTCTCAAACATTCCCATGGAGCATCTATCCAAATATTTTTAATTTTTCCAAAATTCGTTGCGAAAAATGTCTCCAACTTCCCAATTTCAGAAGTAATTTCCAATTTTTCTACTTAATTATCAAAATCTAACGGAAAATGTCCAAAATGACTTGAGAGATCTGCATTATGAATGATTTCTTGAGGAATGTCCCCCAGTAATATTCAGATCCTAAATTTACCCTTTTTTAAAATAAAATCTGTCAGAAAAAATGTCTCAAATAAATGGCAACTAGTTTATTGCGTGGAGATGAAATTTTAGTTGTTTCTATGAGAGAAGTAGCGGAGATAAAGAGAGTTTTGAGGTCGTGGGAGCATTGGTTTGGATTGTAGAAGATCTTGGCGATCCTAAGGTTCGAGGTGGGCCGCAAAAAGGGCAAATATGACCCTTCATAGAGGGGATCGCATTAAGGCCCTCTTCGCGGTTCGCCTTAGCAATAATTGGCGACCTTCCCTTTTCCGCGAAGGAATGCTCCGTGGGATGTTTTGCGCCCAAAGTGCCTCAAGAGAGGAGTCCCAAGAGCTGGACCAATCTCGAGTGTTTGCAGCATCCTCGCGAGAGCTATGCATGTATGGATATATGGCCGATGTCTTGTGACATAATGACGAAGGGAGCAAGCGGTATGATGGAATGACGAAATGGCGGAACGCGTTAATATAAATAATATCGCGTAATTGTAGCCACGGTCGGTAACATGTAAGAAGCCGCTCGGGACTCTCGGATCATTCTTGAGTTCCATTTGCTCTCACAGAATCGTCGATTGCTCCTCACTCTTTTTCGCATACCTTTCTTTAGATTTGAGATCAGTGACCTTTCTCGAATCAACATACTAGTATATTTGCCAAAGAATTTTTGAGATAAATCTTTCAGTGTTGATTCTCCTTTGTGATACTTTATATAATAATGTTTTTGAAAGAGTTGAGTAATGTCAAAGTAGAGCAAATCAATTTGTCTTTGACCCAAATTCTGGTTTTGGTAATGTGAATAGTAAATTTTATAACCACATTCTCTATAAGTATAAAAATCATTTTCCTAGAAGGTATAGCGATGCCTAATTGGTTCGAGGCTCTGACCATAATTTTGAGGCAAGTCTTGAAATGACAAGAAAACTCATCGATCCGTATGACGCGTAAGGCACCGCCGGTCTTGCCAACAACTTGGAATCTGTCGCGTAGATCATTCCGGGAGGAGATTTCTTGATCGCGAGACGATCCTAACCATGGTATCCATAAAGCAGGACGTATGAGCAAAGAAATTCTTGAATTTTCATGAAAGCTACTGTGACACCTGATGCACGAGAATGCGAAAAAGTAAACTTCAATATTTCACTGTCGCTGGGACCCTTTTTACTTGAATGCTCTTTGCTATTCCCTTCATCCAGAACCAGCTTGTCAGCAGGTTTATTTTCATCAGGAAACGACTATATAGATTATGACCAGTGATAAGACAATTGGGATCAAAATTTTTTTATATCCAATTGAATAAGAGTTCGATTATAGGCATTCTGTTTTTGTGCTGCAAGGGGGTCGAAAATGGAAATCCTTTATTTGCACAGATAAAAATAACTCGAGAAACTTTACTCAACTTTTGAACAAAATTGAGACATACACCAAGAAAAAAGTTTCTTTGATTCAGAAAAAAATTCTTTGAATCAAATAAATTTGAGCATTGCCATACGGCCAAAACAAAGTTTCTTTGATTTAAACGAATTTCTTGATTATTTTTCTTTTCATTGAACCAAAGAAATAAATGACATACGTAAATACGTAATGTTAATCACAGAAATATTCTCTTTAATATTAAAGAATTTGAAAATCTTTCTGTGGAAAAAAGACGCTTTCGACTGCGCTGGGATTCGAGCCCGGGTCTTTCGATTGCCGGTCGAGTCCTTTAAAGAAAAAATCGTCTTCGATCAATGATAATAAAATTAAATAAATTATTTTTGAAGTTTTTGCCAGTACTGTATTTGGTTAAAAAAAATTTTCTTTGAATAAAATAAATTCGTGAATTGCCATACGGCCTAAAAAAGCTTCTTTGATTTAAAGAAATTTCTTGATTATTTTTTTTCCTTTGAATTGAAGAAATAAATGTCTGTGCAGTCGCATAATACATACGTAATGTGATTCACAGAAATATATTTTTTTTAATTTAAGGCATTCTTATAAAAATTCGTGTAAGATGACTTTTTTATTTTACAAAATATCTTCTTGAAAATTTGGGAAAAACTACAGAACACGATAGAGAACGTCTGTCAATTTCGTTTGAGTGAAAATTTTGCTAGAAATTTTACACTTGACTGTAATTGTTGATAATTTCTCTAATTATTTTCGAAGTTTTCGATAAAAAGAAGTTAAAAAACGTGCTTCATTGTCTTTTGTTACACGGTCCGATTGATATATGGTCTTAAAGAAAAAATTGTCCTCGTTGAAGGTAATAAAGTTGAATAAATTATTTCTTAAGTTTTCTTTAGTACTGTATTTGTATCAAAAAAATATATTTCTAAATAAAATAAATAATTGAAAAAAAATAATTTCTTTAATTTGAAAAAGGCTAAAAACGTGATGTATTAATGTCAAATAAATTCATATTTGTTCTAAAGGTGTTTTTACTTCGAATTGAAGAAATGAAGTTTAAAAACGATTTCTTAAATTTGAATAAAACTTTTTTCTGGATGTATCGATTTGGTACGTCATGAATTGTTACAATAACATTAAATAATCTCCAACTTCTCCATATGTTCCAATTTTGCTCAAAAGTTGAGTAAAGTTTCCCGAACTATTTTTTTCCGCGTGAGTTCGAATTTATCAAAACGGGTTCTGTGTATTTTTTGTTGTGTCTGATCCGTTTTTATAGATTTTGATATATTTTCTGTCTCCGTTGTCTGGGAGAGAGGATCGGTATATCGCTTGTACAGAAGCATCGACGTGAAATTGGCAACAAATTACTCGACTCCCTCTATACGCCGAGCCTTTTTGCCCAATTAGCGGTTCGGTCAAACTCACTCGGTACTTTGCAGAAACTACGATCCTTTGCCATAGTTCGTGACCATTCGTTGTCATTGTTCCAAGATTAAACGATCCGCCATTGCGATCAGTCTTTAAATTAGTCAAGAGGAGAAAAACCAAGAATACGAACAATTTTCGCAAACTTAATTTAAATCAAACATCTCTTAATAATTTATTGCATAAAACCTCTAGGGATATTTACCCAAACACTTTTGGAACCTTATTTTCAATAAAATCCCCGACTTTAGGCGATTTTTCCAATTTTCCCAATAACATACGAAAAGTTGAGGAAATTTTTTCCCAAATCTGCTAAGACGCAAGGTTTTAAAAAGTTTTAGGATTTCCATATAATTCGATAGAGGAAATTTTCTCAAACACTCTTGTGCAAAATTCCTTCAAAAATTTTGATTTTTCCAGAGATTTGTTGGAAATTTTTTTCCCAAACCCCCTATCTTTTAATTTCCAAATTTACCCAATAAACTGACAACATTTTAAGCAAATCTTCCCCTAAAATCTTAGGGGCGCTTATTTTTACAAAATTTCCTAAATCCCCCCTGAAAATCGGTTAAGGAAATTCTTAAACGCTTTTTGGGGTATTTTTCCAAACATTGAAACTATTTTCAATACTTTCTGGGGAAAATTTCCCAAAATCATCAAATTTTAAAGCGAATTTCAAAACTTGTCAATAAACTACAAAAAACCACTATTATTCAGTAAAATAAATGATAACCTACGATTTTAGCAAAATATTCTTAAATTTTTAATATTTTAATCAAAAATTTGAATATGTCCCCTGAAAAGTAGTTTAGGAAACTCTTCCCAAAAAGTCTTAGGGTGGATTCAAAACATTCAAAGAAATACTCCATGAAAATCTATGGGAAATTTTCCCTCCTGAATTTCAGGAAAAAGCTCTACAAAGTGTGAATTAGCGTCCTTGTAATTTTCTGGGAAATTTGCAAAGAAATTTCCAACGGTAAAGCTTTGAGGAGAACTCTGATTGGGAATTCGAACAGTATATTATGAGCCATTATTTAGAGATAAAGTTGGACTTTTGCAATAGATGGTTTAGTTTTTCTTCTCTTAAAGAAGGAAATTAGTCTTCCATAGACGTAGATACTACAATCGTTTCATACGTGGTTTCATCTGAATCGAATCTACCTATGACAACACCACCATAATGTCACACATGTAAGTGGATACGCCTGGGACTAGAATCACAGCCCTCATCTTCAATTCTTTTTAGTCGAACTTCCATGCGACGACATTTGTCGTCATAACTTTCATTTAGAGTTCAGGTCCACGTGCTTTTCATCAACCAAAAAGAGAAGCGGCCATAGAAATTCTCCATTGCTCTATAAATAAAATAGGTCCAGCAAAATGGACAAAATGGCAAAAAAACTTCATTGTACAGAATTTCTAGAGAATTTCTCCCATGAGTGTTTTGACCTTAATTTCCACAAGGTTTCCTGAATCATCCGTGAAATTTAGTAAGAAACATTCCCCGAACACTTATAAATTTTTTTAGAGGTTGCTATTAACTTGTTGGGCTTGATGAATACACTCATAAATTACATAAAATATTTATTTTTTATTATTTTTATACAAAAAATTCAAATAGTTTTAGATTCAGTCTGACACAAGCTAGGGCACGAACCGGAATTTTGAATATATATGTAAAAATAACAAAATGGCGGACATTTTTCCAAAAGAAAAAAAACGTGTTTTTTTCACCGTTTTTTACAATGAAAAAAACAGTTAAAATCGAAATTTAAAAATGATTTAAAAAAAAATGATTAATGATGATTAAATTACTAGAAGTCATAGGAAAATTGACTAAAATCTTGGAAATAGATTTTCCCAACAAAAATGTAAAACGTTCTTTAACAGGTTTTAGGAAAATTTTTTGAAACTTTTTACACTTTCTGATAAGAAAAAATCCAGGGATTAAAGTCAGTTTGGAGAAATTCTAATTATTTGTGAATTTGTTTGAAAACTGTTTGCGGCTTCTTGAAAGTTTAGTGAGCAAAATTCGTATAAAGCGATTGAATCTAGCGTTATTTTGTAGTGTCGCGAACTTTTGGTACAGACAGGGAAACCAATTTGGTACATCGTTCACTGGGATGGGTGAAGGGCAAGAGACAAATTGGAACAGCGCCAAATGAAGATATTTTCAATGTCTGAGAAGTGTGGATTAGATGTGTATCTCTAGATAGACTCGTTCAAGTCCATTTCCCGATAAACCATATCCGGCTCGATAATATCGATAACTGTAACTGCATGACCAGTCAGTACGCATTGGCACTTGTCCGGAAGGCGGGTTTAGAGTTTAAGGCCGTATCGATTCCTCGTTAGCGTTTGGCAATTCACCAATTTCGTGTCTTCGACGAATATCTTCACATGGTAAGAATATTTTCTCCATCAGAGACAATCAGACATTCTTTACATTTTTAAGAAATTCACCAAAAAATATTTGGATACTTTGTCAAATTTTGAAAGTTTTTTCTATTATTTTTTTAGATATTATTCTACACTTTGGTTGGGAAAATGTATTTTTCCTAACTTTTAGAAAATTAAATCGATAGTCTACTATTTTTTAGAAAAATTGCCTAAATTTTGAAAAATTAAATAGTACTTTCAATTTTATTTGAACTTTTATTTTTTTAAGACTAAAAATGTTTGGTAAATTTTCGCTAATGAAATTTACATAAAATTCAGAAAAGTTTGTACATATATATTGTATATTATTAAAATTAAGAAGCTCATATGTACAAATTTTTCTGAATTTTTCGTTAATTTCATTAGCGCAAATTTACCAAACATTTTTATTATAAAAAAAAATAAGGCAATCGAAAGACCTGGGCTCGAATCCCAGCGTAGTCGATAGCGTCTTTTTTTCCACAGAAATATTTTCAAATTCCTTAAAAATAAAAGTTTAGAGAAAATTGAAAGTACTATTTGATTTTCCAAAATTTAGTTGATTTCTCTAAAAAATAGTAGACTATCAATGGTTTAGTTTAAATTCCTAAAAATTTGGAAAAACACATTTTCCCAACACGTCTAGTGAAAATTGTACTTTCACCGTCTGTTTCGAGACGGGAAAATGGTTGATTTCACAACTGTTGCTATTTTCCCCACAAGTGGTGAAAATAGCTATTTTCCCATCTCAAAACAGATAGTAAAAGTACAATTGTCACTAAACTTGTTGGGAAAAATAATGTGTATCACTCGTGGGGAACAAGCGATTGTCATTTCGTGTGATTGCAGCACTCGTTTTCGGCTCGTGTTGCAAACTTCACACTCATTGGCAATTGCTCGTTTTGCCCACTAATAAAACAAATAGCTATTTCCCAACCAAATTATTATAATATAGTGAATAATAGTGAAATATATTGAAATGTGAAATTGTTTTTATCGTGACTACTTTTGTTACTTTTTGATTTTATATCCTTAAATGAATTTATGCTGAAGTATAATTCGTACAAACGTTCTACAAACGTGTGCAAATTTCACTGTCATATCTGTTTATTTATAGAATGAGATCTTCCTATTATTATTCTGTCTGAGGAATGCTCAACAAAGGTTTGGAGTCGACCTGTACTCGACTCATTAAACACTCCTCATCAGTTTTTGGCAATTTTCCAACGCTTTGCGAATTAGAAGGTGACAGAAATTAAAAATAATTTCCCGTCCATTTAGATTCTCAATAAATAAAATACTATTGTTTATAGAGCATAAAATCTAATCTAAAAAATTCCGTTTTCCTTAAATAAATCATTTTTTGAAAAAAATTTGTTGAATCATGCAAATGTTTTATGTTTTTTAAAGAACTTATTATTAATTACCTACGATAATGAGTTGAAAGTAAACACTTTTCGAAGTGTTGGAAAAAATACTTACAATTTGAAGTAAATTTTACGTAAAACTGGTTGCACTCTTATTTTCGCAAAGTTTGCTGGCTTTTCATAATATTTAATGGAACTTGCAATAAATGCAATAAAATTTGCATAAAGTTTGCTAGAATTTGGTGTGGGGAATTTTCCAAATACAGGTAAAATTTTGATTTGTTGAAAATCATTGTCCAAAATCTCCAGATTTTACTCTAAATTTGAATATTCGCAACTTACACTAATTCCCAAATTTCTTCAATAAATTACCAAAAGTTTAAGGAAATTTAATTTCAAATTCTTTGGGGCGCTTATTTTCACGAACTTTTATAAATTTCTTCTGAAATCCGGCTGGAAAAACTCCCCAAACTCTTTTCGGGTTATTCCTCCAAATTTTAAAGAATATAATATAATA
Organism: Diplolepis rosae; assembly: GCA_030998225.1. Taxonomy (NCBI): domain Eukaryota; kingdom Metazoa; phylum Arthropoda; class Insecta; order Hymenoptera; family Diplolepididae; genus Diplolepis; species Diplolepis rosae. The sequence goes on from JAPYXD010000275.1 coordinate 1,443,958, forward strand.
TAAACTAAATAATTTGAAATTCCTCCAAATATTAAAAAAAAATTCCCAAACTGTTCTGCAAAAAGTTCCCTTTCCAAATTTTAGGGCGAATTCCAAACTTATAAAATAAATTACTATTATTTAGTAAATGAAATATTAATTTACGAGTTTTTAAAAAAAAATTTGTTATTTTAGTTAAAAAATTAAGGATATCCTTAAAAATTCGAGATGTCAGGAAAAACTTCCCATCAAGTATTGGGGTAAATTCAAAATATTGTAAGAAACTCTAGAATTGTGATGGTAGAATTGAAATGTCACTCTCTCCGGCAATCGAAAGACCCGGGCTCGAATCCTGGCACAGTCAAAAGCGTTTTTTTTTTTCACACAAAGATTTTAAATTACTTAAAAATTCTAAGAAATATTTCACAAGAGTGTATGTGAAATTTTTTTTCTTGAATTTAGGAAAAACCCTCACAAACTTAGTGCAAATCAGCGTTGTAGCAGTTTTGGGTGAAACTCGCAAAGAAAAAAAGACTTGCAAATTAACAATCTTCCTCTTTCATTTGCCGATTAACTGATCAATGTTATAATTACTGTAACAAGCTCTATGTACATATTGAATTATCCATAAGATCTGAAATTAAAGGGAAAGTTGCGCTAAAAAGGGAGGATGATTATGATGTGAGTTTGCGTGGATGCGTGAATTAACCCGCCGTTCGGATTAGCATTGATGGGCTTGGGGTGAATTTTTGGGGGAGGGGGAGGAGTAGGCAGAGGAAGAGGGTTGATCTGAAGAACGGGGCTGCGTTTAAATTGGCGAAGCTGAGTGCTGCGCGTTAAAATGTGCGTCCAAGCGACGACACATCAAAAGCAGACGTTTAAGGGTTGCTTCATATTATTTGACACCCGCGCTTCTAATACTAAAGGGTTATCTCTGTCTCGCGACCACCGCAGCACCAGGGGCGTATTTACCTAATAACCAGCTTTAATACCACACCTTGAACGTACCCCGAGGCTCATTGCCAACCGATGCTGACGCCTACTCTTCTCGCTCTCAACGTTGCGTGCACGCTCAAATCCCTCCGATTGCCAATAAATTCTAGCCTGACAAGGAACTTTCATAACAGATTTAATCATTTAATTAAAACGTTCACTCCATATTAGAAATTTGACCGATTCTGGCTTAAAATTTTGTTTGCTCATTTCAGGGAACTGAAGAATCGTTTTTTAAGAATTTTTACATTTTGTTTTTACTTTCTCATAAAAGAAAGAAAGCATTTACTGAAAAACTCTTTTATGTCATATTTTACTTATTTCTACTTAATTTGTTTTCGATTTCAAATAAAAAAATTTTATTTTATATATATAATTCTTTAAATATTTAATATTTTTCATAATTAAAGAAAAGAAATAATTCCTATGAAAAAAGGCGATATCAAATTTGTAAACTTTTTTGAAGCGAACAATTTTGTTCCTTAAGATGTTTTGCATATCTCATATAGTTTGACGGAAAAATTGAAATTTTGATTCTTAGTAAAACGTATATGACGAATAAAACAAAAGATATAACTCCTATAAAAAAAAACGCTATATCAAATTCGTAAAGTTTTTTGAAACGAACGATTTTGTTTCTTAAAATTTTTTCTGTATCTCATATATTTTGGCGGGGAAATTGAATTTTTGATTTTTAGAAATACGTTTTTGATCAATAATAGAAAAGATATATATCCTATGAAAAAATAAGTCAAATAAAATTTTAAAATCTTTTTCAAAAGAACAATTTTGTTTTTTAACATATTTTGCGAATCTCGTATATTTTAGCGAAAAAATTAAAGTTTTGATTCTTAGAAAAACGTTTTTGATGAATAAAAGAAAAAATATAACTCCTATGAAAAAATAGTCAAGATCAGATTTGTAGATCTTTTTAAAAGTAACAATTTTGTTTTCTAACATTTCTTGCGTATCTCGTATACTTTAGAAATTAAATTAAATTTTTGATTATTAGAAAAACGGTTTTGATGAATAAAAGAAAAGATATGACTCCTATGAAAAAACAGGCCATTTCAAGTTCGTAGACTTTTTTAAAATGAACAATTTTATATCTCAACATTTTTCCTGTGTCTCGTATATTTTGGCGGGAAAATTGAATTTTTGATTTTTAGAAAAACGTATTTGATGGATAAAACCATAACCGTTGGTCAAAAATGGCTGGTTAACGAACTCGTCCTTTCTTTCTAGATTCTCAAGAAGTGTGCCGAAGCGCAATCCAATCCGATAATTTTTTCGAAACTTATCTTACAACAGACCGAAAGACCAATACCAATACTTTATTATACGATGAAAATCTAAAAAAAAACTCATTGAAAGTTCCATTCTTTGACATTTTTAAGTTATATTCATGTAAAAAATGTTTGATGTTTCTTATCAAATAATTAAACAATTTTCTAAAGAGATAGAAAATAGCCTAACTCATACAAAAAATTTTCCATCTTAACAAATTATTGATTCAATAAGTGAATATTACGATTAAAATTTTATTGAGTTATTGAGAGAAAGTGGGACCTGGAATTTCACATAATAACGCAAATATCAAATCCAGTGTGACAAGTAATCAAACCGTTTGCGATTCGTTGAATTTTTTTACTTTCAATCCGCTTATTAACTGTGTTATTTCAGAAATTTCCGACCATTCCCGAAAGGCTTTGACTGTTAAGCAAAGTCCTCGAGAATACTTACGTGGCTTATTATGAAATCGTTAGTTTCGTTCCTTGCAGTTCTTAATTGCTCGGTAACATTTCAAATAAGAGCCCATTAATATTTGGACGATCGCTGGGCAATTAGACTACTTTTAATGGTGCTTAAGAATCGTGCACACTGCAGGTTCCGCTTTCTCTTAAATAATTGCATTAGCAGACAAATCCCACAATTCTCGCTCTACCTTCAATATGCCCACGCGCGAATTCAAATGTAGGATGATGATGATGATAATTGTCTTAAAGATCCTTTTCTTAGAATTATTATAAATTTCGTATTTCCAAAGTCCCAATACTAACACTGTTAGAAAATTTCTATCGTAATGTCCTGAAACACGTGACTGGAGTTTTATTAAGTTACAGTTTCTTTGAATCAAAGAAACATTTCTTTGATATACGGTCAAAGAAAGTTTTGTTAATTCAAAAAAAATTTCTTTGATTCAAAGAAATGGATTTTTTTATATTAATGAACATTTTCTTGAATCAACAAAACTTTCTTTAATTCAAAGAAATTTTTCTTTGATTCAAAGAAACTGTTTTCTGGGTGTATCGTCACATTTTGTTGTCTTTCTAACATAAAAATTTTGAAAATTTTCGAACATTTCTAACAGTGAGGACAGACATTTAAATCTTGATTTCCTTCTTAGTCGAAGAATAATTTTATTTTCAATTTCCAAATGTTTTAAGATATTTTTTTCAATTGAATATTATCATCATTGTTTAAAATATGATCTTTAATCAATTCTGCATCTCTAGAGAATTAAAATGCAATTTCACACTTAGAGAACAGTTTTATTAAATGAAAGACACATTTATTTTATATGCGACGAATGAAAAATATTTATTTTAAGGCTTAAAAACACTGCAGCAGGCTGAAAATTAGGTGGTTCTTTTGAGATTTTTCTAAGCAAGAAAACATGATTTTTAAGAAAGCTGATTAAAGTCTATTATTGTACACATCCCTTAACTAGAAAAGGTTTCTCAATTCAAAGAAAGTTTTCTCTGAGTGTATTTTAAGCCTTTACCCATACGTAAAATTTCCTGACCAATTTTCATAATTACACCTACAAAACAGTTTCTTTGATACGCATCGAAGGAAAAGTTTTCTTTGAATTAAAGAAAGTTTTTTTGATCCAAAAAACTAGATTTGTTTACGTGAAATAAAATTTTTTTGAATCAGAAAAACTTTATTCAATTCAAAGAAATGTTTTCCTTTACCGTATATCAAAGAAACCGTTTTTTTCTGGTTGTATGGCCTGTCGGAAAAGTATAGAATTGCATATATAGGTAAAAACTATAAATGTAATGGAGTAAAAATCAAGATGTAGAATTCAGAGAGTAAAACAATTAATAAAGTTTCCAAAAGCCTCTTTCGCTCAATTTTCTAGGAATAATTCCTAATAATGATAGAAAGAGAATAAAAAAGCTGCTAATCGGTGAACGATACAAAACATAACACCTATGGTATTGGAAATTTCGTGGGAATTCTTACAAAATGTTTTCGGTGCGTTTTGATGCACGTGTACATATGTGAGTGTGTATGTAGTGTACTCATCAAGCGTGGCATTTACTTAATAAAAATAGCGGAGCGGTAGTACAATGTGCGTACCAATATGTCCAAATGTTTCCGGTTGGCCGCACAGTGATCCGGCTGGGAGCGGAATCGCGAAATAATGACAATCCCGACAATGGCAGCGTGGATATACATGCCCGCAACAACGACTGCGACAACGACAACGCCTGAAGGCTGATGAGCGACTAATAGGGGACTTCCCCTAAATCGGGCCAGACATCATCTACTCGTGTTTTGTCATTGTCATTTACTCGAGTTATGATCGATTCTTATTCTCTATGTGCAAATATATTTTATATACATATGTACATGAAAAATAGAACACAAAGGGAGATAAAAAATCTCCTCAGCGTGAATTTCGTAATAGAACCCAGTTGTACATCGTTACAGTATTTTTATCTTCTTTTCATCATGCTAGCAACTGTTGATCCAGTTACGATTTAAGGAAAAGATTGCCTACAGATATTATAAACACAGAGAATGTTTATTATCTAAAATTTTCTTCTTACACTTGAAGAACCTTTTTATCATTTAAACAAAACTGTTTTCCAAGCACTACGAGAACAGTTTCTTTGATTTAATCAAACATACTCTTGATATATGTCGAAAGAAGAAATTTATTTGGATTTGACAAAGTTTTCTAGAATTCAAAAAAATGTTCTTTATTCCAAACAAATTATTTTCTTGTAATATTGAGGAAACTTTCTTTCAGTCAAGAAACATTTATTTTTGTTTCTTCAAATATTTTTCGTTAAACTGAAGAAACTTTTTTGAAATCATCATCTTGTTTTCATCATGACAGCCACTGTTGATCTAGTTACAATTTAAAGAAAACTCAAAGAATAGTTTCTTTGAATTATCGAACATTTTTGGTATATACAAATGTTTTGAACAATTAATATACGGAAAGAGAGGAAATTTGTTTTTAAGAAATCAAAAAAATGTTCTTTAAACAAAACAAATTTTTTTCTTGTAATTGACGAAACATTCTCTGAGTCAAAGAAACATTTATTTTTGTTCATTCAAACAAATATTTTTCTTCAAATTGAAGAAAATTTCTTGAAATCATCATCTTCTTTTCATCGCAACAGCAACTGTTGATCCAGTTACAATTTAAAGAAAACTCAAAGAATAGTTTCTTTGAATTATCGAACATTTTTGGTATATACAAATGTTTTGAACAATTAATATACGGAAAGAGAGGAAATTTGTTTTTAAGAAATCAAAAAAATGTTCTTTAAACAAAACAAATTTTTTTCTTGTAATTGACGAAACATTCTCTGAGTCAAAGAAACATTTATTTTCGTTCATTCAAACAAATATTTTTCTTCAAATTGAAGAAAATTTCTTGAAATCATCATCTTCTTTTCATCGCGACAGCAACTGTTGATCCAGTTACAATTTAAAGAAAACTCAAAGAATAGTTTCTTTGAATTATCGAACATTTTTGGTATATACAAATGTTTTGAACAATTAATATACGGAAAGAGAGGAAATTTGTTTTTAAGAAATCAAAAAAATATTCTTTAAACAAAACAAATTTTTTTCTTGTAATTGACGAAACATTCTCTGAGTCAAAGAAACATTTATTTTTGTTCATTCAAACAAATATTTTTCTTCAAATTGAAGAAAATTACTTGAAATCATCATCTTCTTTTCATCACGACAGCAACTGTTGATCCAGTTACAATTTAAAGAAAACTCAAAGAATAGTTTCTTTGAATTATCGAACATTTTTGATGCATAAAAATGTTTTGAACATTTGATATACGGCAAGAGGAATGCATTTTTTTGAATTTGACAAAGATTTCTATGATTTAAAAAAGTGTTCTTTAATCCAAACAAATTATTTTCTTGTAATTGAGAAAACTTTCTCTGAGTTAAAGAAAGATTTCATCTTGTTTATTTATACGAATCCTTTTTTCAAATTGAAAGAAATTTCTTTGAATCATCTTTTTTTTTATCACGCCAACAACTTTTGATCCTGTTACATTTTAATGAAAATTATTGCCCACGCAGATTATAAACATAGAGAATGTTTATTATCTAAAATTTTCTTCTTACACCTAAAGAACATTTTTATCATTTAAAAAAAACTGTTTTCTGAGCACCAAGAGAACAGTTTGTTTGATTTAATCAAACATATTTTTGATATGCGGCAATAGAAGAAATTTATTTAAATTTAACAAAGTTTTATAGGATTCAAAAAAATATTCTTTGATCCAAACAAATTATTTTCTAGTAATTGAGAAAACTTTCTTTCAGTGAAAAAGCCATTTCTTTTCGTTTATGTAAACAAATATTTTTCTTAAAATTCAAGAAATTTTCTTTAAATCAAGAACATCTTTTCCATTCGAAGATATTCTTTCTTTCACCGGATATCAAAGAAATTGTTTTCTGAGTATAAGAAGACTTCTCAATTTCCAAGAATCGAAGGGACGTAAAATGCCTACTTCCCAAAATGCTAATGTTTCAGTCTCATTATATACAAAATTGCGCCCTTGGGTAGAAAAAGAGACAGTCATAGAAAGAAAGAGGCTGGGTACGAGAATCAGGGCGGGTGTCCCGTTTTCCGGATGACTTGGCTAAACGGGATCGCATTAGCACATAGTTTCCCCTTCGGTGCTATGGGAGATTAGCATCTCAATTTTTTTACTCTCTAAGCAAAGCCGAACTCACCCCTGAGTAATATGGGTGTTCCTCATATGTGCCAGGAATGGCTGCATGATCAAAAATCCAGGTGCCGAATCGTGCATGTTCCTCTGATTGGGTCATGCGAAATCGCTTCATTTTGCACGTAGTAATAGCTGGAGTGGAATTTTAATCGACTGAATTTTTATGAATGGACTCAATTTTATCGTTAATCGATCGTATACTCCGATCGAAGCCTTTTCGTACAACCGTGGCTCATCACTTCTGATAAAACTGCTTTTTCAATCCTACTAATGATCATACACAGGTAACAGGAGTTTTTTGATTCCAGATGGCTTTTGTTCCCCTTCATAAAATTATTTTACCCCAACTCGTCTACCTTCTATCAACCGACAAGAAACTTGTTTCAGAAATTAGCCTTAAATTATCCATCTTTTTTTTTCTTTCACATTTTTTTTATGAAAGTTTTAACTTTTTACGGTTATTTCAATAGTGAATAATTTTAGCGATTATGAAGGAAGGTTCGAATCGCAAAGTCTAGAGTCCAGATAAACAAGAGCCTGGATGACATATACAATATTTACATTTGCACTTGAAATAATTTGTTGCATACAAGTTATCTAAACATGCGTATGGAGGAACCTGCACGTGTTCTTCGTGTCTTATGATGCATGGAAAACATAAAATACAGCGATTGCGTACAGGACAACATTGCAAGGATTTGACATCCACGTGTTTGTATAATAAGTACATTTAAGCAAAGTAGAACAGAAGCTCCATACATATGTATCTTGTATAAATGAAAACGGGCTAATATAGCAGATAGTAAATTTTTACATAATGCGCAGTTAATATGAGAAGTAAGACGTAACACTCTTTTATACTTTATGTGTTTATCGTTCTCACGATTCTTAATTATCTACTCGACTTCCGGTCACCTTTCGTTTTTATCTTTCGACGTTCATAACGAGCGCATAATTTTGCAAAACGACTTATTAGCTATTCAAACACTCGTGAAATCTGAGTTCGGTAATGAAGATTCAAACCAGTCAAATCTCTACTCAACTAAATCAAATATTCAACGGAGTAAGGAAAATCAAAAAATATTTTTCTAATGGATTATTAGTAGTGTAATTTCCTGAATAATCAAAAAGATGAGTGTTTTCAGAAAAAAAGGATACTTTTTCAAATCTTGCTATGCACCTTGACGCTCACTATAAAAGGAGTGTTAGTGTGTGAAACTATAGAACTGAAGAATTCACGCACCAAGGAGCTTCAATGGAATTAAAAGCATCCATGGATTATATTGCAGCAGGATATTATTAAAAAACTGATATGTTTCTGCTAGCGTAATTTAATTATTTGATTTAAATTCAAGTATACTACTGGGACATTTGGAAATCCAAGAAACAAACTAGTAAAATGAAAAATCCGGAAATCTCGAAATTACGGAATCTACAGAATCCGGTATTTTAGTTGGTATTTCCGATCCTTTTTATCTGACATCTGTGAGACTATTTTTTGATCCATAAAACTGTCGTTGGTCTATAAAAAGACACAAAATGAGTCGGATGAATAATTCTTCTGTGAGATATTCTTACACACGTTTTTAAAATTTTTAGCTATTATTTATGTATTAACTTTGAACATGCCTTTTCAAAAGTTAATAAACTACTAGAAGTTTCAAGAATAATTACAAAAAATCTTAGTAAAAAATTCTATTTCTAACAAACAATCCACTTTCCACTCCACTTTCATTTTACAATTTTTGTCTTCAGAAAAGGAAACGTAAAAATTTTAATTTTAGAATTTTCTGTCAGGGAAAACAATTTCTCAGTTTTTTCATTTACATTATACTATATTATATATAAGATTAGTCTATGTTATTTGAAAGTTACAAATTTGATAAAATGGGAATTCTACACTTTAAAAAGAGGTTTGATTGAATCAAAGAAAATTATTTGTTTGATAGACTTTCTTTGATTCAAGAAGATAATTTATTTGAATATTTTTTACAATACCAAAGATTACCTCTAAATACGTTTCATGTCTGAAATATTCTCTTTATCTTCTTTTGATATTTTATAAATACAGAAAATCAAAACTATTATAGTTTTTTAGCTTGGGTATCTCAAAGTTTATGTACTATAATTCAATTGTTATTCCTGATTCAAAGTTAAAACGTTTGAGAGAATATAACCTTCTGTTTTATTATTTCTGGACCTTAAATCCAATTATTAACTCTTTGCAGACGAATGTCGCCGCACAAGCGACATCACATTTCTATTCACTAGAATGAAATATTCTTTCTAAAATAATAATTACCATCGTTCTTTAATAAAGTCTAAAATTCCATTAAACAAAACATTTTTCCATTAACTTTTAACTTCATATATTTAACGCTTTAGTACATGATATTACTTTCTTCAGCAAAATTTGTTCGATCCAGCGAGAAGCGCACTTGAAAAAGCACTCGACCGCAAAGGGTTAACATCACATGAAAAAATATTTTCTTTGATTCAAAGAAAATTACTTTAATCCAAACATATAATTTTTCTGAACTGAAAAAACTTTGTAAATTCAAAGCAATTTCTTTGACTGTAAATCAAAGATACTGACTTTTGATTCAAAGAAATTGGCCTTTGATTCAAAGAAACTGATTTTGGAGTGAAACTGTGGAAAAATCCTGAACAAATTGTAAGGAATTTAGCGGATCTTTTTTAGAATGTGGTATTTTGTGCCAAGTTGGTTAAGGATGTGAGGAATCTACCCTTTGGCTTTTGAGCAGGGAAGCCCGCAGTGGTTTCATCCCTTCTGCGTGTCTAGTGATGTGCTCGTTAGCATATCATACCGTATAAGAGGGCGAGGTGGTTGGAAGAGAAAGGGTTAAATCCTTCTCAGCCAATAACAATCCATCCTGGGCTGTCGTCCAGGTCGCTCCCTTGCGACCCTTTCTTCTTCCCCCGAACGGGTTATATACTCATACTCATATACTCATATACTCATACTTACACACACGCCCCGTATTATAATGGCATATCGCAGTGTTCCCGCCTGCTTGTCTGCCTACCTAACCACTTATACTCGGTTTTATTTGTCTATCCAATCGTCGGACAGCTCAAAGCGATTCCGACCTTCCAACGCCATTTTTTAACCCTCCGCCATATTGACCCGTCACGAGGCTCAAATTACGGAAATCTGTTCAACGCTCGAAATTACATACCGATATGAGTCGAACTATAATAAGGGTCAAGGACAACACGAATTTGGAACAATGAACATAAGCGAGATCGAATTACTACTTTGTTGTGTTTCTCCAGCTTCGACGTATTCGTGATAACTCGAAGTTCAATAAAAATTCTTGAATGGTCCATTAGGGTCTTGACAATTATCATTAGAATGATTGTTGATTTTCCTGTTCAGGATGTATTCAAGTTAACTCCAAAAGTATATGCTCTATCTGTATTTTGTATTTTTCCCAAGACTGTACGGAAAATTTCAACTTTCCGTACCGAAAAATGTGATAATTGTACTTTCACCGCCTGTTTTGAGACGGGAAAATTGCTGATTTCACAACTGTTGCTATTTTCCCTACAAATCGTGAAAATAGCTATTTTCCCGTCTCAAAACAGACAGATTTGTGTGACTGCAGAATTCTCCTTTGGCTCGTGTTGCAAACTTAACACTCATTGGTAATTGCTCGTTTTCCCCACTAGTAAAATAAATAGCTATTTCCCATCACGTCTCTTGAAAATGATACTCTCACTGTCTGTTTTGAGACGGGAAAATGGTTGATTTCACAACTGTTGCTATTTTCCCCACAATTGGTAAAAATAGCCATTTTCCCGTCTTAAAACAGATAACCGTAAAAGAAAAATCAAGATATGTTTATCTGCTACGGAAAATCCATCCGAGCTATTAATTTATGAAAAGAATTGGCTAAAGTCACCTCGAGGTGACTCTAATGCTTTAAGCATTACAAAAAATGTATGGAAATTAAGCGGGAAATTCAAACTGACATAATTGAATCGCGCAGGAAAAAGGGTAAAAATAATGTTAGGGTTTTGGCATTAGGGGATAAATCATGAAAGCAAGAGATTGGATATCGACATGAGAGAATTGACAGGATGTGGTTCGGTACCGTTAGCAGAGGCTCAATTCGGCAATGGGGATGACTCGCTAGACATAGAATACATAGTCGAGGTTTAGTTTGTGTTTACACACCGGTTTTCGGGAGACTGCGCACGAAGAGCACCCCAAAGGTACACGGCCGCACGCATACAGCACGTTAAACCCGATATTGGGCTCACTGGCCCTGCCATGTATACCTTCTATATTATCCTATAGTCCGCGAGCTATTATTAGCTGCTTCTCTTTTTTCTCTGTCATTTTAAAATCTAATACGTTTCTCTCCCCGAGGCGGATCGCGGTTCACGACGACCACTGTGTTCCCCATTCGAAGTTTTCCTGGCGGAAAATTTGTCCCGATGTCGTTCTGAAAGGAATGAGAGGTCTGAAGGGGGGAGAAGATCTGGAATGACGATTTTAGGTTATGTCGAAGTGGGCCAACTGAGGGGACAGGAGATCTAGGGCTTTCGGCTCTTTCTAGTGACACAGGTTCCTGTCTTTCTTGCATGCCGCAGACGGGATTATAGTTTCGCAGACAATGCGGAGGACAATGGAATCCCCGTGGATCAATGGGAGAGGTTAGGGTGGCTTGGGAGGAACGAGAAGTTGTCATGCGAATGGACCGTCATCGCGTTTGTCATACCAAGGGATATCAAATTTTATGCCACAGATCCACTCAAATCTTCCACATACATATTAAGTACATTACGTATGTTCATTCCATATTGTCTTGTCAAAAATCTCCATTTTGTAATTTAATATCAGTCGGTGTGGTGACATTTTTATTTTACTCCACATCATGTTTAATGAAAATACCCCATTTTCAAAATTCCACTTGTTTGAGGATGTAGTTTCTTGTTCAGGCACGTTTCGGAAGCTTATTTCAGAATGTTTTTTTTATTACAAAATAAAATAGAATCATTTCAGTTTTTTCGCATGTTTTTATTGACATTGTAAACTATTAAAAATTCTTTTTTACTGAATTTTACACAATTTTATAATTGTTTATTTAAGCTAAAGTAGACACCTTTAAATGGAATCATCTGAATCTAAAAAATTTAATTGATTATTGTTCTGAATTCTTGTGGCTCTGTCCCGTACTAGATATAAACATTTTTATTAATAAATAACAAAATGGCGGACTATTGAAAAATCTTTATTTTTTTCGTTGAAAATCGGTGAAAAAAAATTATTATTATAATTAAGTAATTTTAGTACCCGACGGAGCCATTGTGGTGTAGAATAATTAATAACAATTCTTAAAGAAATCTTACATTTTTAATTGATTTTGTTTATTAAGGAGATCCGCCACCTTTAATATCTTTCTTTTTTGAGTTTAGAGCTTCCATATAATTTTGTTACGTTTTAGTACCTTTGTTTAGAAAAGTTTTGGGGCTTTTTAAAAATTACAGTACCTTTATGTATTTTTAAACTAAACATTTGAAGTTTTTGGGCATTTTTTAAACATTTTTTGATTTTGAATAACTTTTTTGTTTTTGAACCAATTCTCATGATTTTTCTTATTTTGTTCCTTACAGTGTGTAGCAACTTTCTGGGTATGGAAACCACTCGAGCTACAAAATTAACTACAACATTTTTTATTTTGGAATATTTTTTCATTTTATTTGTGACTTTTTTTTCAGTCATGTTATTTTATTTTCCATAGTAAAAAGCTGCAAGGAACAAACTAAAAAAAATCATGAGAATTGGTTCAAAAAAAAAAAAGTTATTCACAAGCAAAAAATGCCCAAAAAATGTTTAAAAAACGAAAACCTTGCTAGATAAAGGTACTAAACATAAAAAAAATTATATGGAAGAATCTTCTGACGTCTTTCTTAAAATATTTTGAATATCCACTAAGATTCCTTGGGGAAAGTTCCCTAAAATCTTGGTAAAAATACATTTTCCCAATAAAGATGTTTCCGACATTTTATATTGTATAAAGTGTTCTTCACTGCAAAAAGAAGTGTCTTAATATAAGATACTTGTGTAGTTATTTCTAAGATGTTTCGGTAGTCACATTCAAGTTGCCTAAAGCATATTAATTGGAGACACGTAAAATATCTTGAGTTGAACCATCGGTAACACAGGTTACTTAAGTTACCGACAGTTCATGTTCCTTATAACCTCTACACTGTGAGAAAAAGCTTACGGCACACCGGTATCTGTTACACATGTGGTGGTTTACATGGCTGTATGTACTTCTTGAAAAAATTAATTCAAGAAAATGCTCTATTGGGAAAGGAGATAAGCGACTTAGCAAACGTATCCACTACGTTAAAACAGAAGGTATACCTGATATCGAGTTACGTGTTGCTGATACGATTCCCAATTTTTATATGTAGCTCCACATCCATCATATCTAAAGTTTAAATAAAGGATCGTGTTGATGAAAATGAACAATATATTCCTCTAAATGTGTTGATATTACACCACAGAAGAAAAACATGCAACACTCAAAACGCTCCATTTTTTGAGGTTATGAACTGTAACTATAACCCTTTGAGAGATTCTATCTTTCGACCACTACTTCTTTGACACTTTACGCGTCTTAGTTTTTGCTAACTTATTGACCTGCTATATCTTACAATTCAGAAACATCTTATGCCAGAACCATCTTATGACACCTTAAACATCTTAAACTAAGATACATTATCTAACTCAATCAAGTATCTTATTTTGTAAGACGGAAATTACATCTTTATTCGTACCAAGATACGTAAGTCGTCTTAATTTTGAATAAGACACTTCGTGAGACATCTTATTTTAAAACAGAAGATAGCAAAATCCCATCTCATATCTTACAGTAAGATACCAGGTAAGACACTTCTTTTTGCAGTGTTGATATATAAATATATGCTACTAAAATACATTTGCCATCGGGTATTAGAAAAAATGCTCTTAACACGAATCCTAACTATAAATGGATAAATACAAGAAAGAAACATTCCCGGGTACAATAGTTGTTTCGAATAACTTTGTTTTCGTCCCTAAAGTCTAAAGGATTCTCGGAGAGGAATCGCAGGCATTTCGTTCATTTAACAAGCGATTGTTCTCGACGATCGTATCTCCTCGCGTATCGCATGATCGTTCAATTCTATCCAGCATTTATTGCGAACACAAAGAATGATCGCGATTTCTTTCGAAATATCGCACATTGTGGCAGCTTACTTTAGAGAACAAGCGTTGATGCCTTTATAATACTAGTGAGAGTTTTGCGAATTATAAAAAACAGTTCAACGAAATTACCCATCGATCTTACAAAAGTCAATCCTGCTCTGAGCTTGTGTTTGTATGTTGAATAGAATTGGTTACCTTACGTCGATTATTGATAGTCGTTTGATATTTAGTATAGTAACTATGTTAATCCGAAAGGTCGTGTTCACCTCGGGATCCCATTATTAGTTACTCCCGATTGAACGAAATATTAAGTCACGTTTTGCATGTTAGATCTTACGGCTTATGTCTTATAGATTACAAGGAACGTTGAATCGAAAGTTATGCGATAATTATGGATGCATTAATGATGTTATTTATTTTTCATTTAGAGATAATAGCAGAAAGAGTTGAAATTGAAGTCTATAACAAACACTGAAAAGTAGCGTGTGAAAATTACAATTTATGATAGACTATTGTTTTCAATTCAATTACATAAGTTACGTTTTAATTTAAAACTAACAATTTTACTATTTATTGCACTCTTCTATCTCTAAATAAATTATTGTCTTTTTTTCAGGTAAGTTTCCATTATGATTCTACTCAAATCACAACATTGTTGGTAAGAAGTGAAAATTTGAAAATTTATTTATAAACTTAAGGCCATGAGCCATGCAGGTCACGTGAATATGTGAAGGCATAGTGTATTAAAGTGAAAATTGTTTATAATTTTATTAATAACACCAACTAAGTATCTTGAGTTCTACTGCACTGGTCTAGCACTCTCGGTAATATAGTCTGCAATTTTCCCAAAATTTCAAGATGATATTTCATTCTTCCTGGAAATGTTGTTACAAAACTGTAATTACCGGTAAAATTTCAGTTTTATATTTAGGAGCAAAAAAAACTTCAGAATTTTTACTACAATGAAGTTAACAGACATTCCTTATTATCTTCTGATAGATTTGCCAAATCTTGAGCAAGATATGTTATATACAAAAAAAGTTATCTTACATGGTTAGATTATCATATGTTTTTTGCCACGTGACCTGCTTGGTCCATGGTCTTAAGGGGTCATTTTAGTTTAGGCGCTTGAAACAAATGCTATTTTAATGAATTTTTTTATAAGTTGCTATTATAATTATTGACATAAAACTTGTTGGGCTCAATGAATACACTCATAAATTACATAAAAAAATTTTCGAAAAAAAAAACGAATTTCTTTTTTCACCATTATTTGTCGCCAAAAGAATAAAGTTCAAATTTTAACGCTTCATCAGTTCGCACCCTTGGCATAGGTGTAAGGAACATGTGGTTAAAATTTCATAAGGATCGGTTCAGTAGTTTCGGAAATTTTATCAACAAGCGGTGTAAAAACGTTGTTTCAAAAAAAGCGCCGTTAGAGTTTTTTTTAAGGAAAAATCGTAAAAAAATCTTACCTGCGCTTAATAAGCGAATTTGGTTAACTATAGAATGACCCCTTAATGCAAACTGTAAGTTACACTTAGAGAACAGTTTCTTTGAATCAAAGAAAAATTTCTTTAACTACGGTCAAAGAATTTTCTTTGATTTAAAGGTAAATACATGTTTTCTTTGACTTAATACTAATTTTCTTTTGATTTAAAGAAACTCTTATCTGAGTAAACAAGTTACTGTTGCATGAGACTAGAAAAATTATTCATCTTCGGTTCATCTTTGAGCAGATGATCCACGTGATGTTGACTCGGGTTGTCAACAACGTGAGATTTACACGGGCACCAAATGTATCAGTGTAAACCGCGTGTACAAGCCGACAGATATGCGTGCGTGCCACGAGAATGAAAATACACGGATGCCATGTGCGCTTATGCATACGCTTGTATATCTATGTGAACATGTATCTTGCACTCGAGTATATAAAGAATACACGAGTTTAGAATTGTTCACATGCACATACAAGTACACACTCAGGTTGATGCGTATAGATTCGCATTCGCATACATACACCCACACATATTGGGAGGAATGAGCTTTTTGTTAAGCAAAGCAATTAGCCACGGCCCACAGCTCGTCGTCTCACGTTTGGCTTTAGACTGAGCTTACACGTGTGTTCGAAATACCGCATTTTCAAACGTTAAAAACATTAAAACAGTTAAACGCTTCCTCAACCTTCAAGCAAATTGTCTCTTTTTGTGAACCACTTCTGCGTGACCTATTATATCTCCAATTTATCTTCATATCAATTTTCATTAGATTTTTAAGAATTATTGCACCACTTCACTTTTTATCCATTAAAAATATATCCATACAATAAATTTGATCAAGTTTTAACATCATTTTGCACTAGTAAATATCCCAAAGCAACGTTTCTATGATTACATTTTTTTGGAATTCAAAGAAAAATATTTGTTCTTTTCTAAATCTGAACAAAAAATGTTATATTGTTTAGGATTTTAAACAATTAGCTTTCCGAAGTGCATATCTTTTTTTTAAATACACTGAGAAAAAATGCTATTGAATCAATAGAATTTCTTTCCAAAAGCATGTACACACAGAAAAAAGATTTGATTGAATCAAAGAAAATGATTTGTTTGAACGACTTTCTTTGATTTAAAGAAATGATTTGTTTAAAGGAAATAAAATTTGTTTGATTCAAACAAAATACCTTTGAATCAAATAAATATTTGTTTGAATCAAATTAATTTTTCTTCAAAACAAAGAAATTAATGCATTGATATATGGCCAAAGATATAATTTGTTTCATTTAAGGCAGAAATTTATTTAATTCGAACAAATATTTATTTGGTCCAAAGATATTTTGTTTGAATCAAACAAATTTTGTTTCATTTAAACAAAAAATTTCTTCACATCAAAAAAAGTGTTTCAAACAAATAATTTTCTTTGATTCAATCAAATCTTTTTTCTGCGTGTATATCACGGATTCAAATCAATATGCTATAGAATTAGTAACATGTTTATTGGTTCTTGTAGTATATTTTTATGAATTCATAGTATACATGCTTTTGGAAAGAAATTATTTTGATTCAATACCATTTTTTTCTCGGTGTAGGACTAATTTCATGATCCTATTTTAGAAATGTACTCTCTAAATTTGAATCAGTCAAAATCTACTGATTGTCAGTGAAATTTGACTGATTCAAATAGCTAAAAAGAGGTTACTGTTAATCAGTCAAATTTCACTGAAAATTGACTGATTTGACAGTGAAAAATATTTTTTTCACTGATGAATCAGTGAAAAGGCATTCACTGATTCAATCAGTGAAAATTTGACTGATTCAGATTTAGAGAGTAGGATGTCTAGACTCTTAAGAGTATTAATTTGAGAAAAAAGTCTGAAAGCCCATTATGTGGGGAAAATTGAAACTTTAAGTGAGAAGGAGAGTTTTGATTGAATTTTAGGGTCGAACAACACGCGTGTAAATTCAGCATTAAGATCCAACTGTCACGCCCTAGTGATCAATGATCCCTTACTCGAATGGCTATAACCGCCGTGTCTGGCGTCGGAATATAACATAAAAAACGGTAATTCATGAGGTCTTCAAAGGTCGATCTACGACACTTCTACGATCTCTGAATGAAGTACTCTCGACGTCTTGAGAGCTATTTGAGTCAAGTTAATTTCCTTCATGGCTATGAAAATATATTAAGAACTGAGTGAATTCTCTGCTCTAACGTCTCTTGAAAAATGGTTCGCAAAAGGCCTTTCTTTGCAGAAACTCATTGAATCTTGAATATCGGGGCAAAACCTGCGAGCAATGGAATCACATTATGGACAGTCGATCCTCCCATTATTCCCCTTGGGGAGCATATCATGCCATGAGAAAGGTTTCTCAACGAATAAAACTCGCGATCGCAATGTGCGTACTTCCGCGAGCAGACGCACGAAATCCACAGGCAACGTCTCTAGATAAGATAAATAAATAGCGAGGGAGAGAAAAGCCGTCGAATGAGGAAAAAACAGATCGCGGCTAAAGAAAAGAAAAGAACTCAACAACAGCAAAGGCAAGAATTTACTCATTTTTCACTAAAAATATCAACTACCAACATATGAACTCTTTAGAAAAAATATTAAAAAATATTTTAAATGTTTGCTACTAAATTAAGAAAACTCAAGTCATTGGTTATATTTAATTCAGCGAAAAACCGAAAGAGATGTGTAAACGAAGAGAATTTTTTTAAATGCAAGAAGTGCGACACTTCTAATTTATTGCCTCCTTACCCTTATCGAATGCCCGCCCCTCCCTTTTCCTCTTTCCGCTCATTCCTCATACAGTAAAATGTGACATCGAAAGTGTCACTATTGTAAACTCCGCTATTCCTCTTAAATGCACTCTTATAAATAGAACAACGTCGTCAAATCTCTCTGGTCCACGGCAATTTGTTTCTCGACCGCGATCACTCCCTACAAACACGATCTTCACACTCCCCCTCCCGCTTCAGACCTGTCGCCGAAATCGTTTTACGCATTTACCAAGAAGCTTTATTTCAAAACTCCCACGTTAAGCAATTCCCAATGAACAGAAATTATAGTTTACTTAAGGTTCTTCTCTTACTGGGAATTCTCCGCTCAATTGAAAAATCCTATATAGGACCCTGAATAGGAGAATCGCATCTTTTAGGATGACAGCAAAAGAATTTTACTTATGAGCTTATGATAAATGTATTTCAACTATATTCTTAAAAAATAAAATAATATTGTTTTTTTACTTAAGGGGGTATTCTATTATCCCGGGCAGAAAAATAGTATATTATACACCTAGGGAGTAAAATAATATATTATGCAACTAGTGAGTAATATAATAGTATATTATGCCACTAGGGAGTGAAATAATAGTTTATTATGCCACTAGGGAGTAATATAATAGTATATTATGCACCTAGGGAGTAAAATAATATTTCAAATTAATTAGGTGAGTTTGAAATTTTTAGGCAGTCGAAAGCGTCTTTTTTTCCGCAGAAAGATTTTTAAATTCTTTAAATACAGTAAAATTAGTACATTGTGCAACTAGGGAAAAAAAAATGTATTTTGCGAGTGTGAAGTTTGATGCCCGAGCAAAGCGAGGGTAACAACCACACGAGTAAAATAAATGTTTTTCCCGTGTTGCACACGATTTTTTTTCTACTAGCGGGCCAGAAAGTGGATTTGTTTGCCCCGCACGGGGCAATAAAGTCCACTTTATGGCCCGCTAGTAGAAAAAATATATTACGCAACTATTAGGGAGTAATATAATAGTATATGATGCTACTAGGGAGTGAAATAATAGTATATTATGACACTAGGGAGTAATATAATAGTATATTATACACCTAGGGAGTAAAATAATATATTACGCGACTATTAGGGAGTAATATAATAGTATATAATGCTACTAGGGAGTGAAATAATAGTATATTATGCCACTAGGGAGTAATATAATAGTATATTATGCCACTAGGGAGTAATATAATAGTATATTATGCCACTAGGGAGTAATATAATAGTAAATTATGCAACTAGGGAGTAGAATAATAGTATATTATGCAACTAGGGAGTAAAATAATAGTATATTATGCAACTAGGGAGAAAAAAAAATATTTTTCCCGTATTGTATACGATTTTTTTTCCACATGGGAGTCAAAAGATAGATTTGTTTGTCCCGCAGGGAGCAAAAATGCACTTTTTGCCCCCCTAATAGAAAAATGTTTTTTCCGTATTGTTTGCGATTCTTTTTCCACTTTGGAGTAAAAGAATGGAAATAAAAAATATATAAATATAGTAATATTCTAATATTTAAACACATCATAGATGACGTTGAAAAGAGTGCCTCGCAAATTTTACTGCTGCTGACGTTGGTAATAAATCTGGATCTAAAATGAAAAAATCAAATGTATTATTAATCAGAAAAGACTTCGATATATCACGTTATGAATTTATCCATTTACAATGAAGAAAGAACATTTTTTTTGAGTTAAAAGGAAAAGTCGAAAAACCACGATTTTTTGTTTTACCATCAATAAAAAAATATCAATTATTATTAGAAAAATGGTATATTTCTACTTTATACTATTTTGTATAGTGTTTTCTTGATTCCTCCATAAGATCCTATGCCAAATTCCCATACATAGGATTTTTCAATAGGACATAGAGAAATTTTTTCTTGAGCCTTTTATTCGACAAAATGTAAAGTGCATGAGAGAAAATAGTAAAATTAACTGACTTCTTAGAAGCGGCATTACGATTGATTTGTGACTAACTTCGAGTCAATCAAAATCAATCATTAAATGTGACCCTGAGGCTCCATTTGCACCTTAAATATCATTCTGTCTTCCTAATATGAGAGGTAAAAAAGACAGCTTACTGTGTCTACTTACAGAAGAGCAAGAGCTACGCTAACATCAGCCTTAAATGAATCATTGCATACCCGCATAATTGGCGCACTTGGCATGTAACCTTCAAAGTCACACGCAAACTTTTATTTTATCAAATATATTTCTACGTCTATGTTAAAACCTAAGCAAATGGCATGTGACTTATGAAATAATGACTCCTGATGTCATAAAAAGTTTCTAAATTACCCTTATAAGCACAGAAATGCTAATAACTGCCATTTAAATGGATTAACAAGTACTTATTGCATTCTGAAGAAGTACATACTTATTACATTTATGGTATCTTGCAAATAATTTATGACCTTGTTGACTTCAACTGCCATTTCATGTTCTAAAAATTTATCACGATTCATTAAATATTTCTTATTAATTTGCTGTATTGAGTTTACTTTAAATTCATAGGTCTATTACGAATCGAATAAGAAAGTCGACAGTTGGGATAGTAAACAATTTTGGCGCGTGTCATATTTTTCGCCTGCAGACAAGAAAAACCACAGGGGTAAAATAAAGAAAGAAGGGGATAGAAATGGAGTGTTTGCGGTGTAACGTAAAACCTCGAATCGCAACTACAGACAACTCTGTTTGCTGTATCGCCACCATAGTCCTCCATTTTTCAAACCCTCATTGATATAATATATTATTAATGCCTCGGGAACCGTGGCTCGGCACGCTTCGAGACTGCAAATATTGAAAGATATTTCGGGGTTGAGGCTTGTGTGGGTGCCGTCGAGTGTCCTTCAAAATAATATTAAATATCCGCCCGAGTGATACATCATTTAAGGAAAACGATTGCTTAATTCAAATAAACATTTTATTTCAACTGCATGGAAAGATCCGCGTTTAACTGAGTTTTAATTTAGGGGATAATTTATCATAAGGGATCGTTCAAAAATTACTTAAGAATTTTTCCCTTCACCCTTCCTTTCCCCTAAGAAAATGACACAAAGTTAATAAAAGAGAATGGAATTAGAAAAGTTTCTTTGATTTAAATATTCTTTGATTTAAAGAAATAGATTTGTTCACATGAAAGAAAACTTCTTTGACTTAATTAGTGTTTTTAATTTAAAGGAATTTTTTCTTTCACTCTAAACCAACTTTCAGGTGTATAAATTCTCCCCCTATTCCCAGAATAATGAATAGTAAGAACTTTCCTTTAAAATTCTTACGTAATTTAATTTTACTATAATTTTCTTGCCTAATGGGAAGTTTC
The DNA here is from genome assembly GCA_030998225.1 of Diplolepis rosae. NCBI lineage: Eukaryota > Metazoa > Arthropoda > Insecta > Hymenoptera > Diplolepididae > Diplolepis > Diplolepis rosae. The sequence continues at coordinate 1,465,778 of JAPYXD010000275.1, forward strand.
AATATCAAACTTTGAAAAAAATTCAAAGTCGATTATAAATTATTGATTCAAAGAAGAGTTCCTTGGGATCAGAGATACATATAAAAATTCAAAATGATTTTGAATATGTAGGCAGTGACAAAAATTTCAAACTCAACTAATTAATTTGAAATAGCTAATTTTTTCCATAAAAAATTCTGAGGATAAATTTTTTCAAAAACTTAAAAAAATGTATCAGTCTGGGGTCACATTGACCCATGTTCGTATTCTAGGATGTTGAATCAAAGAAATTTTTCTTTGAATCGAAGTGCTTCTTTGATTCAAAAATGTTCTTTGAGTGGCGCAAACTTAATTAAAAGATATGCTAAACTTTTAACTGTTTTTTTATTTTATCCGTATATATATATATATATATATATAAAATATGTATTTGTAAATAAATAATTTCCAGACCCGCGAAGTCAATCGGGTGGTAAGACTTTGGCCATCTAGGTTGCCTGAAACAAAAAGGTGAAATATATCTTTAATTGTTATTACGTCTTTTTTGAAAACGTTTCGAGAAAAACGCGTTTAGTTTTTTGTTTTTTTTTTTAGGAAAAGTCTTACGTACGCTTAATCAGCGATACCTGCAACATACAAAGTACTTTCTGTCTGTTCAAGAAGTTCATTTTCTTCCAATCTAGCCTTTATGATTTTTTGAAGTTGGTAAACTAGAATGACCCCTTAAATATAAATGACAGAATAAAACATGATTGGAGAAACTTACGATTTAATCGGCTAGATAATTAATTTTCACAAGATTAGTTTAAAATTTCATATCCAATTTATCATTCACCCTTCGCCATGGTCATCGATATTAACTAAAACCTGAAGCAAGAAGACAAGTTAAGAATCACATTAATTAAATTCCAAATGAAAGTACATGATTTACATTAAAAATAAAATGAAAAGAAAAAAAGGCGAATGCGTCTTGCGTACACGAAGAAACATAAGATCGCAGACATGGCCCAGATCGGTAAGCGATGCGGCAGATACTATCTAATGAAATAATGGGCCAGTGTATAAAAGTCGAGAAGGGTTTAATAAGTCTCAGTCCCTCTTCCTTGAACGGGTATTGAACTTAAAGAAGTCTCCACCTACCATTTACCATATATGCAAACGGGGGTAGAATATCGCGATCTTTTCTAGTAGAGGAGGAGTTGAAAACTTCCCTTGCCATTGTGAAAAGTTTGTCAAGTTTCTTATGCAAGAGCAGTTCGAACCTCTCGTCGTCCCGTTGGCTTAATGGGGTGGAAAATTATTATGATGAAATCTGCCGCCCCAACCTTCTCGTGTAACCGAACCTAACTTAACCCACACCCCCAACGCCTTGTAGTCCAGAGGGTTGTTTGCGATTACGGGATTGGGTTCTTCCTTCTAAATCTGCCTTTCACTCCCCCTCTTTCTCTTTTCATCCCTTACTCTCTCAACGATACCCAATAAATTCTTCGCACCTCTAGGTTACAAAACTGGATGCCGATTGCATTTTCGTAATTTCTTTCATAATTATTCTAATTCACCTTTATATTAGACTGTGAAATATATTCTTCTTGATTCAAACTTAAATTTATCTTTTGCGAATTAAAATATTTTCTTATGCAAGATTGGTAATTTTGGATTTAATTATTTTTATAATCAAGACTGTTTTGAATATTAATATTTTTTTGCTTTTAATTATTATATAAACCCTTGCAATTTTTGCAAATGGCAAAAGCAAGTTTGAGTAATATACGGAAAAAGAAGTTTGTTGAATTTTGACGAACTATTTTAAGAGTCGTGGATACAAACGCTCCTCTAACAAAGTTTTATATAGTTTCCAAATCTTACAAGATATACTGCAGAACGATTCAGGCATACATAATTCGAAAGGATACTGTAGTTTTTAAAATGAACCTCGTAATAAAAAATGTCAGTAACTATTGATGATAGTTTCCTATAAGCACCGTGCGAAGTCATGGTAGGGAGAGTTAAATCGACGCCAGCGCACGCAGTAGATAATTTAGGCGTTAAAGGAGGCTGTTTTATATTTCCGAGCAATCAAAAATACATGTGCAAATCTAAATTTTGTTTTAATTAAAAAAATATAGCTGAAATGAGCCACCGAAGTTGTTGTGTTGTGAATTGTAAAAATACAAGCAGGAAAAGTGAGTGTAAATTTTATAAATTTCCAACGTCTAAATGGAAAATAAATCAAAGGAATAAGTGGGTACTGTAGGGTGTTGCATGAACTGATGCTTGTCGAAATATACGAGAATTTATTAAATAACTTTCATTATTTCTACTGAACTCTTGGACATCTTGTACGTGTTCTGCCAGAACGAGATTATTACCTTTAAGTTTCGTTTGTGGTTGAAAATATATTGTATGTTTAATTGATTGAAAACCTGTTTTAATAATTATATCCATGATGAATTTGAATCTGAAAATAAACAATTAATATTTATTTACTCAACAAGTACCTAAAAGTGTCATCATGAAATTACAATTTAATTCTTTATTATTTTTCTAGTCTGCTTTGATCTGTCATTAACTTAAGGTAGTCGTCATTCCAAAAAACAGTCTTTGGAAAAAGAAGTTTTTCTATGATTTCAAGACTGAGAATTATATCATCAGCCGTGTCATATGTAAGAAAAGACACTCTTTTTAATGAAAAAATTTAAAAATTACGAAAAATAATATTTTAATAATGTTTTTTATAATAGGATATTTCTTTACTATCGCTTCTTACCAATTTTTTGAAAATGATTGAAGTTTCTTAAATCATAGCTTATTTTTTCGGGGAAATATTCTCTACAACTTAACCTTTTCCAATTTTTGAAAATAAATCAATTATTATTAAATACAGCAATTTGTTTATAAAAATTTTGTTTTGGAAAATTGATTTTTATTGATTTCAGTCATTAAAGAATTTATTTTCTAAAATTTGAAACGGTTAAGTTGTAGAGGATATGTTCCCCGAAAAATAAGCAATGATTTAAAAACTTCAATCATTTTTAAAAAATTGGTAAGAAGCGATAGTAAGCAAAAATCATATTACAAAAAACATTATTAAAAAATTATTTTTCGTAATTTTTAAATTTTTTAATTAAAAAGAGTGTCTTTCCTTACATATGCCACGGCTGATGATATAATTTCCAGTCTTGAAATCATAGAAAAACTCCTTTTTCCAGAGACTGATTTTTGGCACGACAACTACCTTAACCTTATATTTACTGGTTTCTATATCATTTTTATTATGGAAAATACTTACTTTTTACTGCTGATTTCACACAAATACTTCACAAGGAAAAACAATCGAATTTTAAAGTGAATCAAATTGTTTTTTTGTTTGTTTTTTGATTGATAATAAACATTTTTATAACTAAGTCCCATTATAATACATTGTAAAAGTTCTCGAACAGCCTCCTTTAGTTCACTCATGCTATGGCGCTGCAGTCACGCACGGTGCCTATTGGTAGCACTATCGTTGGCTTTATTACTGTATCGTTCCTGCGCCAATACTGGCTAGCAAAGTTTTGCCTGTATATTGGCAGTGCTACTGGTACAACTAAGGTGTGACTACTGAATCTCCACTGCGCCCGTAATGGGCAGTTAATGTTTGACTAGACATTGGCAGTGCTACTGGCACTCTACTCTACCTGAGTTGTGAACATGTGCGCAATTGGTTCAGTACAGCACCAGTATCTGTACTGCACTACTGTCCAGTAGTAGTGCTGGAACTACCGGTGCGCGGCTATCTTACAGCACTGGAAAAGTACTGTCAAATCATCTGTATGATGACTATGTTGTCTACTGTGCCTGAGTTGTTGCGATGTGTGCAACTGGTTCCGTACTTTGCTAGTAGCTGTGCTATACTACTGTACAGTATACTATACTGTCTGACAGCACTGGGAAAGTACTGGTAAATTATATGTGTGATAACTATGCTCTCTACTGTGTTTGAGTTGTGGCGATGTGCACATTTAGCTCAGTACTTTGCTAGTAACTGTGCTATACTACTGTACTGTATATAGTACAGTAGTACTGGGGCTACCGGTGGGCGACTGTCTGACAGCACTGGGAAAGTACTGTCAAATCATCTGTATGATGAATATGTTCTCTACTGTGCCTGAGTTGTTGCGATATGTACAACTGGTTCAGTACAAGACCAGTATCTGTACTGTACTCCTGTCCAGTAGTATTGATATAAATACCGGTGCGCAGGTGTCTAACAGCACTGGAAAAGTACTGGTAAATTATATGTGTGATAACTATGCTCTCTACTGTGTTTGACTTGTGGCGATGCGCACATTTGGCTCAGTACTTTGCTAGTAACTGTGCTATACTACTGTACTGTATATAGTACAGTAGTACTGGGGCTACCGGTGGGCGACTGTCTGACAGCACTGGGAAAGTACTGTCAAATCATCTGTATGATGAATATGTTCTCTACTGTGCCTGAGTTGTTGCGATATGTACAACTGGTTCAGTACAAGACCAGTATCTGTACTGTACTACTGTCCAGTAGTATTGCTATAAATACCGGTGCGCAGCTGTCTGACAGCACTGGAAAAGTAATGGTAAATCATCTGTATGATGAATATGTTCTCTACTGTACCTGAGTTGTTGCGTACAACTGGTTCAGTACAGCACCAGTATCTGTACTGCACTACTGTCCAGTAGTAGTGCTGGAACTACCGGTGCGTGGCTGTCTAGCAGCACTGGGAAAGTAATGTCAAATCATCTGTACGATGAATATGTTCTCTACTGTGCCTGAGTTGTTGCGATGTGTACAACTGGTTCAGTACAGCACCAGTAACTGTACTGTACTGCCGTTCAGTAGTAGTGCTAGAACTACAGGTGCGTGACCATCTGACAGTACTGGGATAGTACTGCCCCAGTACCCAATTTTCTTATAGGTGATTACAAGAATCTGTTATGCAGCCTTTAATTATTTTTGAGTAAATGAAGAACCTGTATGGTTGAAATGTGAAGTAATTTGTTTGAGGTAATAGATATGGGGATATGTGAGTGGAGAATCGGAGAGATGTGAAGGGAAGGGAGTTTTGGGTTGCGCGAAGATGGAAGAACATATAGCGAGTGATATCTCGAGCTGCTAGAGTACATGAGAGCACGTGAGTAGTTGTAGGGCGCGGTGGGTTGCGCGATGAATTACGACCGTTGGGCCAAGCGACCTAGCTACAGCACTAAAATCCCGACTGATATATTATTACGTATTATTGCTCCTGTTCGGTTATTTATACCCATATAACATAATGCCTCGCGAGATCCCGAGAAGTCGGTTTGATGCGTTACCGCGATTCCCTTGGGACCGGGACCTTGTCTCCCTTATCGGTCATAACTTCCATTGAAAACTCCGCTGTCCCTATAAGTCTCTTATTTTCCCCATATTGCACTCTATTCATCCCTAAATCTCACGACATCTCACACTCCTCTCAATTTACAAATTCCTTCAATTTCCAAATCCCCTGTCAAGATGATTTAATTTTAATACTTACGCTTCTATTGCATTTGGTTATTTTTACAATTCTTTATTAATAGATTTCGAACGTTTTTATTTGGGAAATTATCCAAAGATCGGTGAGTTTTGTACTCAGTCTGGAAAGAGTTTTTTTAGGTATACGGAGAAAAATATTTGTCTAAAATTATCAAACTATTTGGAAACGCATGATAAATTTTTGAAGCGATGTATTTTTTTTTTAAATAATTTACATTTATCAGGATTCATTTTATTGAATACAGATAAGTCTTTTACATTATATCTAGATCTGGATTGATTAATATTAATTAGTTGAGAGTGAAATTTGGTAATGAATTAGCGTGAATGCGTTCACTTTCAATCAATAAGACATTTTTACTATAAATTATCTAAAATTTGACTATGAATTATTCAAATTCACTAATTGGAAGGTCAACGACTTTCTACCCGTTTAATATTTTCAGAGCAGACAGAAAGTTGGTAAAATACTCTTTTAATTTGCTTCAGCAGTTTGTTACTAATTTCATTTAGTGACTCATTTCTAGTTATGAAATCAGATAATTTTAACTGATGCCTCAGAAAATTCGACTCGATAAACTGATTGAAAAACTAACAAATGAATCACGGAATGAAATCCATTTACTATTCAGTAAATTGCAGTATAAAAATACCTGAAAAAATTACAAAATCACCTATACTAATACTTTTTTAGCCTGTGGATACAAATATTTCCAAATTTTCAAAGTAAATTACCAAAAGCTTAAGAAAAATACCCTGAAACTTGCAAATTACGTTCCATTTTCTAAATTCCAGGAATTTTGTCAATAAAAAAGTTAGTTACTAAACATTCTTGGAAGATTTTCTAAAATATTGACAAATATCGGAAAAATTTCCGAAAAATTTTTTACACTGTACGCAACTAAATTTTAAAAATTTAATTGACAAAATAGAAAAAACATCTTTTCTATGAAGATTTCTATTGCGGGATAAAACAAAGTGGGAGAGAGGTTTTACATCCAAAATATAATACGGTTAGGGATTTTTGAACATATTTAGATTATATTTTCAAAATTATCAACTTCAATTTTAAAATTTTCACTTTACACACATTATGCGTAAAAATCAATTTTACACACTGAAATCGATGCATAAAAACGTATTTTTCGCATACTATGAAAACAAATGTATAATTTACACATAAATTGATAAGAAGAAACTAATCAAAATAATAAGAAATCTAGAAATAGTAAAGCCAATGCAAATCATTTGGAAAATGAAGAAGAAAGTGAGATTGATGACGCGGTGAGTTCAAAGAAGAGTGAAATATATTCACAAGGGAAGTATCGACGACAACGTCCTTCGATCCTCACGACGTAGATCGATACACTAAAGCGATTGGTTGCGCAATCTAAAATGTAAGAACAATATTAAATTTATTTATGGGACGAAAGGAGGGGTCGGGGGGGGGGAAGATAAGTTAGGGTAGGCATTAGAGACTCGAACGGTCGATGAATAAAGGGGGGTGGGGGAGGGGGGAGTATCATGCTCACACGACACAATAGCTCCGTATGCGTATCAAGTTATACAGACACAGAGAGGAAACGGAAGCCCCACATGCGTGGCAGATATACTAACAATAATTAAGTAACAACCGTTTTACAGCTTCGCTATCACAACAGGCACCTATAATTATAATTAAGTTATTTCACTGGCTATGAAAGAATTTCATACCTATTATAAATCAATACGTAAACACCTCTCGAGACATGTAGTAATGTTTGCATAAATGAAATATAATAATCGTACGTATCCAGGGCCGGCTCTACCGTACAGGCGAAATAGGCAACCGTCCAGGGCGGCAAAATTTAGGGAGCGACAAAGTCGGGGTGAAATTCATTATATTTTTCCAAATGTGCAATGACTTAATTTTATGTTACAATTATATGAGAAAGTTCAAAAAATTGTATTGATTTAACTGAAAAATCTTGATTTTTATTTATTTCATCGCGAAAATATAACTCCATATTGCTTGATATAGAGATAGATGAATCTATCTTCAGATTGAAGGGGCGCAAATATTTATTCTGCTTAGGGCTGCAAATTTTCTTAAGCCGACCCTGTACGCATCTCAATTTACGAGATTGAAGTTTTTATCTGTGTCGTAGAGGAAAAATGGCGAATCAAATTTCTTTATCGTAGAGGAAAACATTTGTAGAGACATTATTAGTGAATGTCCGGTAGAGATTTAATGTTTGATTATTTAAAATTACACGAATAAGGAGATTGAAAGGGGAATTTACCTATTTTGCACCCATTATCGTTATTTACCGGTTAATTACCTATGTCTTCTTCTTGTACTCGGGCGGTCTTGTGTTTCACAAAGATTCTCGCGGGCAAGAACTCAGCGAGCGTGTTTCATTAGACTTGCGGCTCGGTAAATTTCGTGTAATTTATCGCGTGACGTCTGTATAGCGTCATAAAAAGAAATAAGAAGGGTAGGTGTCGAGTGCACCGGAAAAATACGGTTTCAACAACTGCGAATGACTTTTCATGGAAACAACGAACTCATAAAAACGTGCACCAAAATTATCTATATAGTTCTTTACTATCTTGATGAAAAAAAAAATGGTAAAAATTCCGAAATTTTAATATTCCTTAAAAGCAAAAGCTCGTATTACGTTCATATTATGGGGTCATTCTAGTTTAAGCGCTTGGAAAAAGGGCTACTTTTATGAATTTTTTTAGAGGTTTTTATTATAATTATTGATATAAAACTTGTTGGACTTAATGAATACACTCATAAATTACATAAAAAGATTTACTTTATTTTTTATACACTTTTTTTATATAAAAAGGCAGGTAAACGTGATTCGTCAAAAAGTAGGTACGTCTGCGCTGTTGATGAAATCTTGGAGACGGAATTTAAGTGAAAAAGGAAATTCAATTTACTTAAGGCTCTATCATCCTTAAGGAACACATTCTGATCATGACGCTCGCGCTTCGCGCTCGATTTTCTATATACATTTCAGTAACTTTTTAATAAATTACATGATTAAAATAATTTATTTTCGTCCAAATCTCTCAAAAAGGAAAAACAATCATAGACTTTATTTAAGGAAACGATTTTCCAGAACCGATTATTTCGTATCACACATATTTTGGTGAAAAAAATGGAATTTTTTCAATATTTAAAATCAAAACATATAAAATATACATCTTGTCGAGAAATGACTCAATGAGAATTTGTAGACTTCATTTAGGCGAATGATATTCCATCTAAACGTTTTTTTGTATCTCACATATTTTGTCTAAAAAATGGAATTTTTTAATTTTAATCGTATTTTTGGAATTGAAACGAAAAATATATGTTTTACCAGAAACTGTGTGACACAAAATTTGCAGATCTTTTTAAAACGAACAACTTTTCATTCTTACGTTTTCGTATTTCACATATTATTGTTAAAAAAAATCGAATTTTGGATTTGAATATGTAATTAACTACAGTTTTCTACGAATTTTACGTAATTACCGCAATTTATGTAATTTTTTTTAACAATAATATGTGAAATACGAAAAAAACGTAGGGATGCAAATTTGTCCGTTTCAATAAGGTCTACAAATGGTGTCTCACATAGTTTCTGATAAAACATATATTTTTCGCTTCAATTCCAAAAATACGATTAAAATTAAAAAATTCCATTTTTTAGACAAAATATGTGGGATACAAAAAAACGTTTAGATGGAAAATTATTTGCCTAAATGAAGTCTACAAATTCTCATCAAGACACTTCTCGACAGGATGTATATTTTATGTTTTGATTATAAGAAACACTATTAAAATTCCATTTTTTAACCTAAATATGTGAGATACGAAATAAGCGTTTCGTTTCCTTCAATAAAGTCTTCGATTGTTTTTCCTTTTTGAGAGATTTGGAAGAAAATAAATTATTTTAATCATGTAATTTATCAAAAATTTACTGAAATGTATACAGAAAATCGAGCGCGAAGCTCGAGCGTCATGATGAGAATGGGTTCCTTAAGACTGATAGAGCCTTATAAGTAAATTGAATTTCCTGTTTCAATTAAATTCAAAAAGAAATTTAGTGATTTTGAGAAAATGTGTAATTCACATCATCTGTAATATTATTAGAAAATTGATTTGAGCTTCAGTATCAAATTATAAGAAATAAACTTAAATATATGCGAAAAGCATGAGACCGAGCGCTAAGCGCGAAATATCTAAAAAGAACGGAGCGCGACGATCAAATCGTGCGCCATAGGCGCGCTCAAACTTGCAAGCGATTTTTTAAATGAAAAATCGTAAAAAAATCTTACCTACGCCATTCAAAGTACCTTCACATAATATTTTTCAATATATATACATTCAAAAAATTCAACAGAAAAAAATCGATTTTTTGAAGTTGGTAAACTTATTACTCATTCCCAAGGAAAAAAAAAATTGATGAATAGTGAGTAGCTATAAACTCTTTAATTAACTCGCTAGTAAACTTTAGTTTCGTCTACATTTTTTATTCAATTTCCCCGAAGGCCTGGCAATAATAAAGCAATAAGAATGTCAGGGCACGTGTCGTAATTATGAATAATTTTGCTACATATGATTTGGTGGATGGCTCGCATCTGCAGTTTGCGAATAGCATCTCTGATGCAGCTGCACGCACACGCGTTCTTCGGCTCGTATCCCGTGGTTTTTATGAGGAGAGATCTTCACAAAACGACTCTAGATCTTCAAATATTTACGTGTAATGCGGACGTCCTTCCGTCGTCGAGCAAGTGAGTAAATGGGAAAACAGCAAGATTTGCACCAAACTAGAATCCTCTTGTACCCCTTTCCCCTTTCTTTTCTTCACTAATCCCCTCACTGCTCTCAATTCTTGTTTCAGCGAGCCTTCCTCTCTCGAGTCAATTTCTTTGAGTTCTACTGACTCTTCTACTGACTTGTGTTCTCTCTCTCTCGCTCGCTTAACCGCACGCGTTCCCTCTATTCTCGGATAACAATTCGTCATCTGGCCTCAGAATGGCAGAGATACTCCGACGAGGTGTAGCGTTTTGGTTCTTTTGCAGAGAAAGGATTGTGTTATCCAAAACGAACAAGAATTAATAGACTTGCGATATTCAGTGCAGAAAAGGAAATTTTTGGTCGGTATCTGACAATAATTATAGAAATAGGAAACTAGCTCGGAAGCTAGGAAATTAACGCAACGTTAAACTCATTTTTGTGGATTGCATAGATTTGAATTAGTGGAAGTTATATTAATATTAGTGACTTTGGAGTATAAATAAGAGACTGAATCGCGAAATAAAGTTTAATAATAATTTTACTTGCGGACGAACCATGATGATTTTGTAATTTTTATTTTTGGCTATCTAAGTGTTTTAAATGTAAATTGTTAAATTCAGGTAACTATTATTTTGACTGAAAAGTATGTTCTTGAACAAAATTATGATTGTAATTAATATTTAACTTTTCAATAAATTTAGCCTGATGAATATACATTTATTTGATTTTTTAAATGGAAGAAATTATTTTCTTAACATTATTTGTTTCAATATAATATTTGTTCATTTCTTTGGCATAGGGTCAGTTTCTTTTTATTTTCTTTGATTAAAATTATTATTCGATTTAAAAATGCACAAAAAGAAAGAAAGGCAAACGTTTCGGCCACATATGGGGGCCCTCTTCAGTGCCATAATTTACAAGATTAATTCAAAATTTCTGTTAAGGATTAAAATATAGAAGATAATTAAAAAAAATTATCATATAAATTAAAAATTTATCTCATAGCTTGCAATTCAAAATGAAGTAGTCCAGTATGCAGCATCACGAATTGTATTCTAATCCTTTACAGAAATTTTGAATTAATCTTTGAAATTATGGCACTGAAGAGGGCCCCCATATGTGGCCGAAACGTTTGCCTTTCTTTCTTTTTGTGCATTTTTAAATCGAATAATAATTTTAATCAAAGAAAATAAAAAGAAACTGACCCTATGCCAAAGAAATGAACAAACATTGTATGAATTTGGGTCAATACAATAATAGACATGTTATCAAACATATCAATTTGAAATTATTTGTTTCATTTAAGAAATATATTTTTAATCATTTATTTAATTTAAATACCTTGAACGAAGAAAATGTTTTCTTTAAATTCAAGAAAATATTTCTGTGAATCACATTACACATGCAGTATGTGACTGTACAGACATTCATTTCTTTAATTACAAGAAAAAAACAATCAAGAAATTTCCTCGAATCAAAGAAACTTTCCTTTGACTTTATAGCAATGCACAAATGTTTTTGACCCAAAGAAAGTTTGTTGAGTCAAAGAAACTGTACCGCAAAAAATGTACTGCATTTAACTAAACAATGTTGTCAAATGAATCAAGATTTTTGGTTGAGTCAAACAAAATTTAGTTAAATCAACTAAGATATTTCTTTGATTCTACCAAATTGTAAATCCAAACAAAACATCTGTGGTTGCATGCAAGAAATTAATTGGTTAAATCAACCAAAAATTTGGACAACCGCATAATAAACAAAGTCTTTGGTTGATCCAATTAAATTTTGGTTTGATTAATCAAATATTTTTATTTATCTATTAATCCCGCACGTCGCACCCAGAAAATTTTGACTGATTTAAAATATGTTGAATGACTTACAAGAAATTTTAATGATACACAGTAAATAAAAAAGTTTCTTTGAATCAACCAAAGTATTTTTGATTTAAAAAAATGTTCTTTAATTTTTAAACTTTAAATGATTCATTAAAATAAACTTTGAGAGAATTTTCCCAAAACCTTCGTCATTTTTAATCCAGGGTGGTAATTTATTTGAAAATTCAAGAATATCCCCTAAAAGTTAGGGACTTTAAGGAACTTTAGGCAAAACGTCTAAAAGAAAATTCAAAATATGTTGACAAATACTAAACAATAATGTTTAGGGAGTTTTTCCTACTAAGATTTTGGGAAAATTCAAAAAAGTTTACAGAAATCAATGCTCTAACAATGTTTTGGGAAATCCAGCAAAAAATTGTTTATTTATTTCAATTACATCGATATTTTGTTTCTAGCCAATTTTTAAAATCTTCGCTATCACATTAAAATCTTAACAAATGTCTAATCAAATAAATTTAATTAATTTTTTTACATTTAATGAATCTTTAGAATGATTATAATACTTGAGTATGACAAATATCCGGAAATAGAAGAATTACGTATAAAAAAGCAACTATGAAAAGTTACGTAATTCCATATCGACAAATTACGACTCGTCACGTCGCAACGCGACGCTAAGTACACCATAGCGCCTCGAAAATGTGACGACGACCGTGGCTTGCAAGCTTTCAGCGTTTAACGCCTTTTTCACGCTGGTTCTCCTAACTCCGGGAATATTTACATCGGTATATTTAGTCTGGACCTGAATTTATAACAGTTTACGCTTGCCATCTCTGCACTTGTCATAGCCAAGACAAGTGTCGAAAAAATGTGTGCACTTTGCATTATAAATTTGCAAATATTCAAAGGCGCTAGCCTATACAAACTGCATCTATACCCGTAAAAAAAATCCTCAACCTGACTGCCCTGGCACACCATACAAATTTATTTAATCCAACCAATTTTATCAAATAAACCAAGATGTTTGGTTAAATTAACGAAATCCTCTCGTTGGATTAACCAAATATTTTTCCAAGTCCACAAAACACTATAAGTTAAGGCGCCATTCTACTATATTCGGCAAAAAAAAAAGTGATTTTCAAGAATTTTTTCCTCAACAACTATTTTATATAATTAAATAAAATTGTCAGTGTTTATTTATGCAGTTTCGAAGTTTACAAACAAATTTTGTTTACATAATTATTGTTTAGTTTAAGTAATGTTCAAAAATGAACACACTGAGAAAAAAATGCTATTGAATCAAAAGCATTTCTTTCCAAAAGCATGTATATCATGGATTCAAATCAATATGCTATAGAATTAGCAACATATTTATTGGTTCTTGTAGTATATTTTTATGAATTAATAGTATACGCGCTTTTGGAAAGAAATGCTTTTGATTCAATAGCATATTTTTCTCAGTGCAAAGAGTGTTAAAAAAGGCATGTCCATGGCGCGCACAATATCCCCAGTCAGCATCATCTGAAACAAATAATTCAAACAATTTTTTTATTAGTATGTCCATAGCTCTGAAATGACGAAGCGGATTTTCTTCATTTTTCATAATAACAAAATGGCTGAAGTTTGAACAAAAATTTTCAAAAATCAACTTTTTTTACTCTTTTTTTGTTAATTTAACTATGATAAAATTAAAAATTAAACCGTCTCGAGGAAAACGCGTTTAAAGTTTCCGGAACATAAAAATTATAACAAAAAGTTATTTACACTTAATAAGCGATTCCTGCTCCATATAATACTCCTTCTGCTTCGCCTATAAAACAGTTTTTTTGAATCAAAGAAAAACTTCTTTGAATTGAAGAAAGTTTTGTTGATTCAAAAAAATTTCCATTAATGTAAACAAATCCGTTTCTTTGGGTCAAAGAAAATTTTTCTTTAACCGCACATATATCAAATAAATGTTTCTTTGATTCAAAGAAACTATTTTCTCAGTGTTGATCAAATGAATTCTCCTGTACCTATCGAAAAATGCAACAACACAAAATCGATTTTTCAAAAGTGAGATAGTAGAATAAGCCCTTAATTTTAATATTGCTCAAATGTAATATTTCCTGAGCAGCTCTAGAGAGAACGCGTATATAATTTATAACGGTTCTGGAAATCACGTTGCTTTCACCAAACCAATAAATCGGTGATAAATATTTCATTCGCGTTGCACTTGCACATATGCAAGTGTAATGTAGGCACTCATGCAGATCCGCGACATCCTTGCATATACGCGTCGTTATACTATTCACCATTTTATTTCGCGTGAGAAACTACTTCCATCCTGCCAGCCGGGATGCGCAGTGTTATCTAATAAAATTGAAGGAGCGGCTATAAAATATAAATTAATACGGAAAGCGCGAACACTGCGATTCTAATGGACAGGTACCTGCACTTAATAATGCATACATTCTATGTACATGCATATAAAATACACATGTACGCACTCACTTCTAATATTACACGCTTGAATAGCATAAGACTCTAGCCGTAATTATAAATGCGAATTAATGTCTACAATCAATTGAATCTGATGGTCATAACTATGGATTATGTACCTCTAACTCATTATGACTTTGAATAAATCACGTAAAACGGTACTTGATTTATATTCTTTCCATTTTATAAATAAATCCAATCTTAAATAAACACGCGTGATGAACATTTAATATTTATGATACGTAATTAATATTTAATAAGCAATTTAGAGTAAGTACTAATATGCAATGTGAAATGAAATTCTTTTATAAATCTTAGTTAAGATAAGTAATAAGTATCATTAAAAATTAGCAGGAATTACAAAGTATATATATCTATTTCGCATGAGGGGCCGGATATTAATGAAGATTCGAGCAGATAACTACAATTATGCTCGAGTTCTTGTAATAAATACGTGTTTGTATAGTTATCTTGGAAAATCGACTCACATGCGTGTCTTTAGTGCTTATGATAGCACTCGCGAGAGGATTATTGCACGACACCTTTTTACAAGCTCATAGGGTAATATTCATACACGGATAAAAGCCAGAAAACACGAAATAAGCAAGCATATCATTTAGATGACCCGCCAAACACCATATAACATGGTCGAACGATAGTAACTATCGCACTGCGAAAATCTTTATGATTCACTATAATGAATGTTAACTTGGCGAAGGTCTATGAACAATTAGGTTAGGTATTTGGTTGATTTTCTATATTCAGCAACCAAAATTTTTAAGATACTTCCGAATTTTATGATTTCTAATTAAAAAACATTTTTATATTGTATATGAAAAAGAAGATTTTCGTGGAAAAAATTTTATGCATCAGAAAAAAGTTTCTTTGATTCAAAAAAAATTTCTTTGAATCAAATATATTGCATTGCTATACGGTCAAAGAAAAGTTTTTTTGATTTGGAGAAATTTCTTGATTGGTTTTTTTTCATTGAATTGAAGAAATGAATTTCTGCGCAGTTGCATAGTACATGCGTAATGTCATACACACACTGAAAAAATGGTTAGTAAAACCAACTACTTCGGTTTGTAAAATATGCCTCAGCTATTTTATTTCTTAGCACAACAATTTTTTTAGTTGGTTTTACTACCCAAATTCTTGTGATAACAATTGAGATAGTAACAGCAACAAAAAAAATTGTTGTGCTAACTAATAAAATAGCTGAGGCATATTTTACAAACCGAAGTAGTTGGTTTTACTATCCATTTTTTTCAGTGCAGAAATATTTTCTTTAATGAAACAAGAAAATTGTTTTCCTTTAAGGTAACAAAATCAAATAAATTATTTCTTCTTAAAATCAAATAAATTTATATTTATTTAAAGGTGTTTTTACTTCGAATTGAAGAAGTGAAGTTAAATAAACGATTTCTTAAATTTAAATATAACTTTTTTCTGGGTGAACTAATTTTTTGTTGATTCAGCCAAAGATGGTTCATTTGGATATACGAGTTGGTTAAATCATACAAATATACCACGTGATTCAATCAAATTTTGTTTGACAACCAATAATATTGGTTCATCTGACAAATTTTTTTTTGTATAATTTCACTCAGAGAAATATTAACAAATTGTTTTCTGATAGGCCCAAGGAATTGACTTATTATACAGATTACTAAATTTTTGATTGATTCAAATAAAGAATTTGTTTTATGCAACTAAATATGGTTCGTTTGGATACGATCTGGTTGAATAACCCAAATATTTAAGTTGATTCAACCGAATTTTTTCCATCTAGACAATTTTTTTTTTTCATTGAATCAAATAGTATAACTAGATTATGTAACCCAGAAGAACATTTGGTTAGTCCAACCGAAATTTATTTTTATCAACGAAAAAAGTTGCAACAATTGGTCAAAATAGTTGACCATATTTTATAATTAATTCAATCAAGGATCGTTTCTTTGACTACAATTTAGTTGAATCCAGCTAATATTCCTATTAATTCAAGTAAACTTTAGTTGATTCTACCAAATTTTCTTTAACTCAAGCAAAGATTTCAGTTAATCCAACAAAATCCTTTGATTGGATCAAATATGTACTGAAATAACTGTAAAATATGTAAAATCAAGTTTTACAATACTATTTTCACGTTTAAACTCTGTGCATTTAACAGATTTGTTTTCTCTGTAAAATAAAATTCCGCAAAAATTGTTTGGTCGCTAATTTCCACGAACTTTACTGAACTTTCCATAAAATTTGGTAGTTAAATTACCCAAACACCCCTTTGGACTATTTTTAAAAATATTCTGGAATTTTTTTTAGATTTGTTCGGAAAAGTGCCTTAAAATTCCCAAGCCTCAAGAATATTTTCAAAATATCCCAATAAATTAGAAATAATTTGAAGAAAATTACCACAAATTTAGGAAAAATTACCTAAAATTTGTAGGTTCAGTTCAAATTTAATTTTTCCTGACTGTAAACAATCAATTTTTTTTACAAATACTGACTTTTCATAAGAATCCATAATTTTTTCCAAAATTAAATCAATCTTATTATATACCTTCGTCGGAAAGTGATTTGCATATCCGGACACTTTAAAAAATTGTAAATACTGAAGAAACATCATTTTTAACTTAAGTAGATTATGTTTTACGTTTTGAATAAGCAGCTTTCTGTTCCCCTCGAAACATCCATGGCAGTAAATCCTTTATCCAAAAAATAATACACATCTTCCTAAAGGATTTCCTTCCATAACGAGGACTGTGTTCTATAGATAGAGATACGAAACGATCGACAAGGGTCGGAAAGCAGCTTTTTCCCGAAAAATGTGAAACTGCCTGCAACGACTAGTCTAAAAATACGAAATTGGTCGCTGGTGTTATCCACCATTCATTCACGTTTTGAATATATGTTTAAGGACATGAACTGAAACATTCAAGAGTACAATATCAGTTCTATGCGCGACAAGAAGAGAAAGGACAGGAGGGCATGGAACCGAATACGGAAACCCTATTTATTTATGGGTGTTACACCCCTGAAAGTGAAGTAGGGTGTCAGGCACGCGCCGCCTAGTTTCCTCTCACTTTTTCTATTCCCCTTTCTTCGTCTCACTTTTCCATCCTTACTCGCCAGTTCTCTCCTTTCTGCCTTTTGCAGCCCTTCAAAAGTGCCTCGCTCAAACCTACTGAGCAGAAACCTCTGCGGACCTCCACTTAATCCCTTTTGCCCTTAAAACCCTTCCAGGGCTCGTTCACTTTCCCTGTTTCTGTTTAGAGAAACAATATTCGCGCCCAAGTGACGTTGATCTTTTTTTCTGCTGTAGCTTTGTCATAATTCTCCGAGAAGCAAAAAGCACCTTTTTCACTCCAAGATGAATGAGAAATAAGGCACTACACCTAGAAAACCAATTTTCTTGATCTAACCTAACCATTTTCTTGAATAAAATAAGATCTATGGTCACATATAAAACCAATGTTAATTAAAAGCGATTTCTGGAATCTAATGGAGATGTAACAAAAATGAAATTCTGTGGCTTGAAACCCAGCCCATTGCGAAAAAGTATTGAAGGGGACCAGAATCTTGCTCCCAAACGAAACGATTTTTTCGATAGCATTTCTGGAAAAGAGCCGATTTTCAAGAAACCTTTGAATAATATTTTCATCATTGAGAATTTATACTTGTTTTTCTAACTATAGATGAACCCAAGCCAAAAGAGGTCCAGATCTGTTGCAAACGCAGGTAAATCAGTGCCTGGCAGAAGTTTTCCAACAAATGCCCTAAAAGAATCATTTTTTTCATAGTATGCGTAAAGTACGTCTTTACTCATCGATTTCAGTGTGTAGAATTTATTTTTATGCACAGACCCTCCTTTCTACTACAATCTTTGTAGTAACGACTCTTTACCATGTTCTGAATTAAATTTTCAAAATTTAGTTGCATATTCTATGTATTGTTTGCCACACGGGCGTTAACTTTACGCCCTAGTGACGAAAATTACTATTTGGTGTGAAAAATTCTAAAGTAACTACTTTTAATTTGGGATGCAACAGAATAGAACCTCTAGTTTTCTCTATCTCAAGTCAAACGAAATTTGGTCAAACCAACCAAAAATTAGTCAATCAACTGAAATACTGTCCTTATTTTACTAACTCATATCGAAAAAAACCAATTTTGGTTGCATAAAACAAATTCTTTGCTTGATTCAACTAAACTTTTTTTGAATCAACCAAATATTTTTCTGAGTACACTGAAAAAACATGTTCTTTGAATCAAAGAAACATTTCTTTGAATTAAAAAAAGTTCTGTTAATTCAAAAATATTTTCTTTGATCCTAAGAAATAGATTTCTTTACATTAAAGAAAATCTTTTTGAATCAACAAAATTGTCTTTAATTCAAAGAAATGTTTCTTTAATTAAAAAAAACTGTTGTCTGGGTGTATACCTATGTTGGCTAGTTACTCTCTCAAACGTAACTCCCTACAGTTACGTTACTTTCACAAGAAAGTACTTAAAGTAACTTGAGTTACTTTTAACAAGTATACAGTATAAGAAAATATTAAGGGCATTATAGAAGCTTTTTTGGAACTCTTGATTCTGGAAAAGAAAAACAAAAGCAGCTGTCCTTTAGATCAATTTGACCTTGACATGCAGACAATATATGTAACTGCCTGAAATTTGGGCACGCGTCTCACGCGTGATTCTTCCAGATTTGAGAATTCATCCCCTCCCGAGAAGACATTTACTTTACACACTCGCTCGACTGCACGTGCTCATGTCTTTTCAAAACAAAAACTAAACAGTTGTGAAACTTCCCCTAGGAGAATTTATTTCTTCAAAAAATAATTACTCACCGAAATAGATGAGTTATAGTTCTGGAAATTAGTGTAAATAAAATCCGGTTGGGTAAAAAGTCATTAGGGTGTGCCTTATGGTTATGCTATAAAAATAGCAGTCATAAAAATATTAATTTCGTTTTGTATAATATCTATAAAAGGAACATCCATATTTTTCAGTATTCTATGTTTAAGTTTTAAAGCGGAACCTACGCGGAGAAAAAAGTCTGTTACATTTACTGAATCCATAAGTTAAAATTGTGAGATCGTACGTTTTCTCTTAATTTAAGAAAAATCTCAGTACAATTTATGGCTTTTCTGTAAACAAAGAGATTTGTTCAAAAATATCAGAGAAATGCCTGCTGAATTAACATTTTAAAGAAAATTCTTTATTCTGTAAATTTAGTAGGCATTTCTGCAATATTTATCAAAAAATCTGTTATGTTTACAAAAAAGTGATTAATTCTACTGAAATATCTATTAAATTTACAAAAATGTTATGCTGTCACTATTTTAACTCATGGACTTAGTAAATGCAACAGATTTTTTTTCTCCGTGTGGAAAAAAATATTGTTCTGGATTGCTGAGCAATCACTTAGGCATTTTTTTTTCACGCAAGGGTTGATCGCGTTTACGTAGAGGTGGAAAAAGAAGCGTTTGATCGGAAAACGTTTTGATTTCTACTCAAACCCATATGTAGCGAGGCAACTGACCAATATTCGTCCCTTTATCGTGCCGAACCAATATCGAACGATCCGACCCTTCCAGCTTTTTTATCCCATACGGTTTTATTGGAACTACAAGGATGCGATAAACTTTATTGCGAAAAAGGATTGTGTTTTGCCAATTCTGGATTTTTTAAAACGTTACGTATAATAAATGAAATATACTTTCCACATAAATTCCTATTTTTATATGCTTCTGACTAAAAGTTTAGTTATTCTATAGTTAATTTTATGTACTGTTAAAATTTTAATTTCAACTCTTGTGGGGTCTGGATTGATAAATTTATTTTTGTCTGTGTAGTCTAAGAATGAGGTAATTTGAAGTGAAAAACCATTTTTAGATTGAAACCGAGCCTATTTGACTCCAGCATATGGACTACCCTCTTTAACTCTAAACACTAGAAGTTTTATGAAGTCTATTTAACTCCATACTTATATAAAAATATAGAACGGTATTCAAAAATAAAAAAAACAACGAATAAATGCTATTTGAATTAGAAGTCATAAGATATAATTAGATCTCAAGTTAGTCGCATGTGGAAAACAAAATTCTATTAGAGAATCATACACCCGGAAAAAAGTTTTATTCAAATTTAAAAAATCGTCTTTTTAACTTGATTTCTTCAATTCGAAGTGAAAACACCTTTATAACAAATATCATAATAAATATTAATTCAAATACAGTACTGGCAAAAAGTCAAGAAATAATTTATTTCATTTTATAATCTTGAACGAAGAAAACATTTTTTTTAAATTAAAGAAAATATTTCTGTGATGATAATTCAAAGAAAAAAGAATAATCAAGAAATTTCTTTAAATCAAAGAAACTATTCTTTGACCGTATAGCAATGCACAAACTTGTTTGATTGAAAGACATTTTTTTTAACTAAAGAAACTTTTTTCTTTAAACTTGGTTTAATCTACAAAAATTTGGTTAAATTAATCAACTAAACGCAATGATATGTAGCCAACCAAAATTTTAGTTCATTCAATTAAATCTTTGGTTGTTATCAACAAGTTTTTTGTAAATTAAATAATTAAGTAAATTTCACCAAAAGATTTATCTGAAATAATAAAAATTCTGTTGAATCAACAACAAATTATTTGAATTAATCCAATATTTATGTATTTATAAGGAAAAGTTTATTTGAATCAAAAAATTTTTTTTCTTATCGTATAAAAAAGTCGGATAAACACAAGAAAAATTTATATCTTTACTTGCATTTTTGAATACTTACAGACTTGGAAAAATATTTGGTTGATTCAACCAAAATTTAGTTGGGTCAACTAAAAATGGCTTGTTTGGATATGATTTGGTAAAATTGAACAAATATTTCAGTTCAGTCAACCAGTTGTTTCCTCAAATATCACACGTCCTTGAATTCTTTCATTAAATTAACCAAAAATTTGGACAACCCACGACACACAAATCCTTTGAGAGATCTAACCACACAGAAAATTAACTTGACAAAGTTGGTTCATATGGACAAGTTCGTGATAATTTAATAAGGTTTTAAAACTTTACTCTACATTTTTAAACTTTACCGAACTTTGATTCATTTTTTAACATTTAGTATACCACAAATTATCACAATCATATTAAAACAAGTCCCCCTCAAAAGTTGACCAAGGCTTCTCAAATTATTTATCTCCGTGGAAATTTTGTTAAAATCAGCCAATTATGCTTTGAGTGTTAAATGTTGTTCTCCCTTGAAAATCCTTTGAATCCAAATTGAGAAACTGATTTGAGACAAATTGTGTTGAACAAATGAAGAAATCAATTCCCTGACATGCCGGGGTCTATTTCGAGGTGTATAATGGTAATAGTCAGATAACCTATGCTGGCATTGTGTGTCCAGTTCGAAAGTGTGGGCGGCTGCTGGTCAGTAGATGTTAAAGAGTGCAGCTGCGGGGGTGGCAGTCCATACATACTTTATGCTCCGGGTTATATATCGAGAACAGCTGCCTTAGGAGGAAACATTCGCTTATACTGACCATTGGCCATTGGCCCTCTTTGTCCACCCGGAGAGTGGCAATAGCCCATTAGAAGGACACTCGGCCACCAATTTCCCTATTGATAAAGTCCTTTTCACCATTTATTCGCATTATTCCACCGCGAGTAGTAAAACCTGCTCATGCTCTATGAAATATAGTTTATAACGACTGAAAATCGGATAATGGTCAGCGTCATTCACGCGTGTCGCCTTTTTCTCAGTTTCCCTTTTCTAGGACGATCAACACCCACGCATTTTACGATTTCATAGCCATTGTCCGACTTTCATGTGTTCGGCCTCAATTTTGCAGCTTTGCGCGCATTTAGACAGTTTGCATTGTAATAATGAATAAGTATTCTAACTGGAACTCGTGGTATTTGATTAGACTTTTACAATGAGCATTAATTAACGCACGGTTTTCTGCTACTGTGGAAAATATTTTCGGTTATCCCTGAAGTAGTTTTGTTCATACAATTTTTGGATTTAGTAAATTTTGAGAAGGGGTAAAGTTTTAGAGTTTATGTGACTTAGCAAATGTGCACAAGAATATCGATATTCAGAAAGAAGTTTGGTTGATTCAAAAACCAGTTTTTTGGATAAATTGAAATTTTTGGTTAAATCAAGTGAAACATTATTTGGAATTAACCATATTTGGTCAATCATATATAGTAAACAAATTTAGAAAACAGGAATTATATTGACCCTCAATAAGAATATTTGCAATATTTGACTGATTGGCTTTAGGGTCCATAAATAAAAAAACAGTAGTTTTAATCAAACGTTTCGACTTTAGAGTCCTCATCAGTGATCTTTATTTCTAAAATATGAAAAAAGTAACTATAATGAAAAAAAATATTTAATTAAATGAAAGAAAATAATTTGTTTGAAAGGCTTTTTTTGATTTAAACAAAAGATTTATTTGAATTAAAAAACATTCGTTTAATTCGGACAAAATATCTTTGGTCCAAATGAATATTTGTTTAAATCAAATAAATTTTTCTTTAAAACAAAGGAATTAGTGCGCATTGATATATGGTCAAAAATTTTATTTGAACAAATTTTTATTTGGTTCAAAGATACTTTGTTTGAATCAAACAAATTTCAATTAATTTAGATAAATCATTTCTTTAAATCAAAGAAAGTCTTTCATACAAATAATTTTCTTTGATTCAATCAACACTGAGATAACAGTTTCTTTGAATCAAAGAAACATTTCTTTGACATGCGGTCAAAGAAAAAATTTCTTTAAATTAAAGAAAGTTTTGTTAATTTTAAAAAAATCTCTTTGATCTAAAGAAATAGATTTGTTTAGATTAAAGAAAAGTTTTTGAATCAACAAAACTTTCTTCAATTCAAAGAAATTTTTTCTTTGACCGTATATCAAAGAAATGTTTCTTTGATTCAACGAATTGTTTCCTGTGTGAAATCTGTTTTCTGAGTTTAGTAAATATTGCACATATGAATCCTATTTTTAAGTACAACTTTGGTATTGTGAAAAAAAAACATGTGTGCTTGGATTTGGGTTCATCTGTCCTTGATGCCTTTGACTGCGATTCCAAGTTGAACATTTGTGAAAAGTGAAACTGCATCAAGTGAAATTATCTTGCTGAAATCCTTTGGCTGATCCAAGCAAATATTTTTTTGAGCGCAATCAACCAAAAATGTAGTAAATTTAACTAAATATTTGGTTTTTCCATCCAAATTGGTTATAAAACCGATAATTTAGTAGAATTAAGCAAAATTTTGTTGAAACTAAATATTTTTGCATATCAAGAGAAAAGTTTCCCTGAATCAAGCAAATTTGTTTTTCGAGTGAATGTTGCTGAGACTCACGTTAAGAAACACATTCATGTAATTATTTATATTTCATGTTATTGTAAATTACATGAGTAGTGCATATTTATATGTTTCGTTTGAAGGTTACGTTTGCATTCAGCATTCGTAATCAAAGCTTCAATGCTACTTAGTTTTTATTGCTGTATTTTTATATTCTTATATCTCTCATATTCTCTTTAAATTCTCAGCTTATACGAAAATGATGGTTAATATTCTCGAGAACGTGAACAGATTTTGAATTCTGGTTGGAATATATTGTAATTGGAAGATCATACACATTCATTTTGGGAAAATAGCTTTTAAGATGAATTAATAATAAGCTTAGAAGATACATCTTATTACAACAGGATATTGATAACTTAAATTCTGGGTTCGACATAAAAATTCGTGCACATCCATATTCAATTCGTAATCTTATCCGCACACCTCGTAAATAGCGGTGCAGTACTAATGGTCGATTCTCAGCGGAGTTACTTAGGCAGTCTATTATATAGGCATGAGGCGGTAGTGCATTAGTGCCGCCAGATTGACCTGTTGGTCCAAACGGCGGTTTAAATCGCATTAAAAAAATATATATTCAAGAGTACATAGTCGAATAAGGTCAGGCTTAAAGCACGTTTCAAGATCACGTCAAACGGGGATTAGACTCTTTATCTCAGCTCTTCATTTTCCAAATATTTTCTTACTTTTACCTATAAGGGACCATCTATAAATTACCCAACACTTTTTTCCACAATTTTGGAACCCCTTCCTCCTTTCCCCAATTGTTACGTAATCTTATTGAATATTTTTTACATCAACGCGATCGATGCATTTAAAACGTAATGAAAACATCAAGTAGGCATTAAAATAAAAAAAGGAAAAGTAGACAATACGGAATAAAAAACGATATATATATTTCAATAAGATTTTCAAATGGAATATTTCAAATTAGAAAACAGATAATATTATAATCAAATTATAACATTATAACATAATCATAAGGCACAAAATTCAAATACTATACTTTGTAATTAAAAAAAAAGTATGATAAAAACAGTTTTGACGTATTAAAAATAGTATGTAAGTGTTGACCCCCCCACCCCTATCCAGCTCAAAAAATTCAAAGTAATAAAAATTTCGGTTGAACCGACAAAAAGAAACAGTTAAATGAAAACAAACTTTAGTCACCTGTAAATCAATGTATTTATTTGATTAACTCAACCACAATTTTGTTGAATAAAACCAACTTTTTTCTGAGTTTAGCCGAAAACATTGTTTACTCACAAGAGTGATTGAAATTTACTTTACTATTTTAAATTTAAATTAATAATTAATTCAATAGGAAGTGTAAATGAACTAAAAGTTTAAGATGAATTCCAGATAAAATCTTCGAATGGTTTTTACTCATAGAACAGTTTCTATGAATCAAAGAAACATTTATTTGAATCAATAACGAATCTTTGAATTGTAAACAATTTCTTTGAATAAAAAAAATGTCTCTTTGGTTTAAAGAAGGTGTTCTTCTGAATGAATACCACTCTAAAGAATGCATCTTTCAACATGCGACAGAATTTTTTTGTGGTGTTATATTTGATGATATAGTTTGTTGAAATTGGCACCTCGAAAAAAGGCACCCATGGCGCAACTATCATTGGAACTAAAGTAATGTTCAAATGCTAAAAAATAAGAAAATGTGGAGTGTTCAAACTTTAGGCATCAATTTCTACATTTTAAAAGTTCAATGACTTATGGAACAAAAATTTTGTTCAACTAGTTCCAATCCTTGATCAAATAAAATTTCTATGTTTTAAGCAGAGATGATTATGCTGAGCATTAACCTTTTTAATGACCGCGAGCATTGGAAAGCATAAAATATTCATAACAAGACGCAACATGCAAAGAATTTGGAGATATGAGACGTGGAGTCGTGCCATCTGGCAAGTACGTAAATCAGTACGGTTTTGACAGATGGTTTCAATTCCAAGTATGCCAAAGGGTCACTGGTGTGGCCTTCACTTTGCAGTCTCTGCACCGGAAGATGAGAAACTAATCAGAATTGAAGAGCAAGGATCATCTCATTTCGGGACCGTGTCCGTGAACACTTTTTAATACACTCGTGAGGCCCCTGGAGCATTTAAATAATAATCCGTCGTAAAGAGGCCCAGTAGGGTTATAAACACGCGTAAGCATGCACGCACGTTCGTGCATGCATGCTCTCACATGCTCGACGCACGCAGAATACATCTAAAAGCCAGCAACCTACGAGAGCTTTTCAAACCTGCGCGGCGCGGTGCGGCGGTACAGGTCAAAGGTCGTATTTCGGACTGTTCATAAAATTATATTAATTTACGAACAGCAACAATGGTCTAATAATATGCATTGTGAAAAATACACCAATTAGAAGACAGCTTATTCGTTTTAGGCGACTACTTTTATTCGAATTTGCAATTCTAAATCTTCATTTAAAGTTTCAAAACTCACAATCATTTTGGTTCATTAAGTAGGTCGTTGAATTACAAAAAGTGCCTTATAATGGTTTCGTATTATCCACGAGGAGAAATAATAGACATGGTTCTTAATTAAAAACTATCTTCATGTGACCCGGAGAAAAGCTTCTTTGAATCAAAGAAATATTCCTTTACATTGAAAAAGGTTTGTCGATTAAAAAAGTTTCTTTTGATTCTGAACGAATCTATTTCTTTAGATCAAAGAAAATTTCTTTGAATCAACAACATTTTTTAAGTCAAAGAAATGTTTCTTTGATTCGAAGAAGCTTTTCTCTTGGCGTTTGCATCAGTAAGAAAGTGTGCACTCGGAAAAATTGCTTGATTCAACAAAAATTTGGTTAGACCAATTAAATAAATATATTGATATAAAGTCAACCGGATTTTTTTTATTTCTTCCACTAAACTTTTGATTCTCTGAGAAAAAAGATTTGACTATATGAAAGAAAATAATTTGTTTAAAAGGCTTTTTTTTGTTAAAAAAAAAGATTTATTTCAATTAAAAAACATTTGTTCAATTCAAATAAAATATCTTTGGGACAAATAGATATTTGAATCAAATAAATTTGCCTTGAAAACAA
This sequence comes from Diplolepis rosae, assembly GCA_030998225.1. Taxonomy (NCBI): domain Eukaryota; kingdom Metazoa; phylum Arthropoda; class Insecta; order Hymenoptera; family Diplolepididae; genus Diplolepis; species Diplolepis rosae. Next base: position 1,492,840 of record JAPYXD010000275.1, read on the forward strand.
AGAAATTTTTATTTGGTTCAAAGATACTTTGTTTGAATTAAACAAACTTTATTCAATTCGAATAAATATTTTCTTTAAATCAATGAAAGTCTTTCAAACAAATAATTTTCCTTGACAGTAAAACAAGTTGAATTAAAAGAACTGTTTTAATTCAAAGAAATTTTTTCATCAACCGAACCTTGAAAAGGAATTCTACTGATTCAAAGAAACTGTTCTTGAAGCAAGGGAAAGATATTTGAGTGATTAGTGTCATTAGTGCTTACACTGTAAAATCTGTAATGGGGAATTTCCCCTAAAATCTCCAAATTTCAGGGAATATTTGCATCATTCCAATAAATTTCTGAAATTTTAAAGGAAATTCGCTAAAACCATATGAAAACAAAAAAACTAGATGTTTTACAAAAATTCCCACAAACTTTCATAAAAATAGATTTTTCTAACAAAAATGTCGAACAATCTCTAACAACTTGTAGGGATATTTCTCGAAATTATTTACAGTGCACATACGATTTAGCTGCGGCCATTATCATCCTTATTCGTATTCCTCCCTCTTCTTGGCCGTTATTGCAGTGATGATTATTACGATTATTACGTCTCGGCTCTTAGTGTCGTAAAGCGAAAGAATATGGGGGGTGGGGTAGAAAAGGGCCTCATAAAAAATATAAGAGCCTCAGGCCTCCCCTAATAAGCGACTTATCTCTATTATAATTTTTTGCTTTATTATATTATGCCCACTTCGTATCTTTTATATGCATCATAACCCATAATCTTCAACGTTTTACATCTTTTGCCAATTTATTAACCAAAAATAACTTTCGATGAAACAGTTTAAATAAAATTGTAAATAGGATTCATATCGACCCTTTAATAATTTCTTGGTTTATTAGTCATTTTCCCTAGTAAATTCGATTTCGTAATCTCGTAAAAAAAATTTTACACAATTATTAAACTTTAGATTTTTTATTTCTCTCTTTTTTTGAAAAAGCTTTGCAATATGTATATTTCGTGCATATATAATGCGTAACTTTTCATTCAGCTTTCCAAAGACCCTCTGTTAAAATCTATAGTTACCTCTTCCACAGAATTATTTTATATGTAAATTAAGCCATTTCTTCAGTAAAATTCCAACATAAATACATACTAGTTTCTTAGTTTAGGTATCTCAAAGTTATGCGCTAGAATTTTCTTATTATTCTTAAGAAAGTTTTAGGTATTTTATCAATTTCTTTCTGTACAATTTGATGTAAATTTTCTCACGAATTTTTACATTTTTTCACATTACCAAAGTTCACTCCAAAATACGACCCACATGTGCAATATTTTATTTATTGTTTTTGATATTCTAGAAGTTCACTAATGAGGACTCCGATCAGAGTCGAAACCTTTGAATGTATTATCTAACCTTCTGAGTTAAACTGAGAAAACAGTTTCATTGAATCAAAAAAAAATTTCTTTGACTTACGGTCAAAGAAAGAATTTCTTTGAATTAAAGAAAGTTTTGTTAATTCAACAAAATTTTCTTTGATCAAAAGAAATAGATTTGTTTACATTAAATAAAAGTTTTTTGAATCAAGAAAACTTTCTTCAATTTAAAGAAATCTTTTCTTTGACATTATATCAGAGAAATGTTTCTTTGATTCAAAGAAACTGTGTTCTCGGTGTATTATTTCTGAACCCTAAAGCCAATTATTAACAACAATATCGCATGGAATTTGTTATAACTTCAACAAAGATTGAAAATTTAAAAAAAGTTCAAAGTTCAATTAACGAATTGTGCAATCTACACTTTTTCACCCGATTGATCTTCTATGAAAACAAAATTAGAAATCGTTATTGCTATCAATGCACTTACACAATTCCTCCCCCAATCTCTTACTGTGTTCACCACGGAGTGAATTTATCAGAAAGACAAGTTATTCCATTAAATTATCAGTTGTTGCCATCTCATACCAGTTTCGACTCTTACGATAAGTCCAGCCGACAAATTGTTATTAAACTCGTTCGAACCAGAAAGACAAGAGCCAGCCGAGAATTTTCTATGGTCGGGGGGTTGAAAAATGCTTGAGGGCGCCGTAGAGCAAAGACGCGGCTCCGTAAATCCACGCAAAGCACGATAAGGAGAATTCGCGCGCGAATTCGATGAATTCGACACGGACATCGGTATTTCGAATAACAATAAATATCCTGTGCCAAAGAAAGGCCGGTGCACGCGCGTCGGTAACATTAAAACCCTCTTACACTCGGTTGTACGTCGGGATTGGTGCTGGAAAGGTTGAGTATCAGACTGACTTTGCTGGAGGTAAGATCATGATTCTACCTTCGACGGAAAGATAAGCTCCTCGCGTATGACATGATCAGAACCTCCCCTCCTTTTTCCGCTAACCAGGTAACAAGATCCGCGAGTACTGTACGCCCGGATTCATTTCTAGCTTCGTATCCATACGACTTGTATCGACCGCCCCTATTTATTCATTTACAAATATATAAATTATGTTACGGTCCCTTGTTGATAAGATAGTAACCTGTAAATCTCTAGCTTACTCACCAGGTCATGAAACGATCTCCTTCATCGTTCCACACTCTTCCTGTTGTTGCTTTCGGCCCTGAGAACCTTTTCTCGCTTATTTATTTCTCCTCTTTTCCTTTTACATTTCGGCACCAGATCGAAACCCTAATGGGAATTCGATTCCCCGTGTTTAGCGATCGATTTCTTCTCGTTCTTTCTTACTACTCCTTCGCTCGATTCTTCTAGACTCTCCATCATGGGCCGGATGTTGAGAGGCTGTAAATGGAATCAGAACTCCATTAAACTTAAAGATTCTTTTCTTTGATTTTCCTTGGTGTACATACATTTGTTTTAAAATAGAGGTTGGGAATAGCGATACAATGCTCCCAGAAAAAAGTTTTCTTTTAAATCAAAGAAACATTTCTTTGATATGCGGTCAAAGTAATAATTTCTTTCAATTAAAGAAATTTTTGTTGATTCAAACAAATTTTCTTAAGTTTAAACAAATCTATTTCTTTGGATCAAAGAAAATTTTTTGAATTAATAAAACTTTCTTTAATTCATAGAAATTTTTTCTTGACCGTATATCAGAGAAATGTTTCTTTGATTCAAAGAAACTGTTTTCTCAGTGTGATTTCGTGAATTAATAATAGGAGACGATAATGGAAATAAGCTGTGTCAAGACTTCAGAGTTAAGCGAGACGGATTTACTCTTTGGACAATTTGGCAATAGGGAACTCGACTTGTTATCGGAATCATTTAGGATTGTCGCCAAAATATCTAATAATGTAAGTACGTAAATGAAGGTGATCTTGCCTAATGATAGACATCGCCGCGCCCTACTTGATCATTGCAAAAATAGATTTATTCGAGCAAAACAGACGGATTTCATAATGAGAGAGATGCCCTGAAATCGACTCACTTATAAGGATTCATATCATTATTATTATTAGACATCGTCTACTCTGAGTCAATATTCAAAATTGAAATAGCTGCAATGCTCGATATATTAAATTCTAGATACTTAATCAAGATATGAACGTCATTTCTTCATAAAACTTTATTACAAAGTAGAAGTAAATAATTTATCCCGCAAACACTTTCCCTCAGGAAAAAGTTTTTTCGGTTTAACATAAATTACTGCCTCAACGAAATGAATGGGTTGATACAGTCAGTCAACGTTCCGATTGAATTTTGTTTATCCAAGAAATGAGTTCGGTTGAATCAAACACTCGGAAAAAAACTTGTTTGATTTGAAGAAAGTTTTTTTTCTTAAAAGAAAAAGTTTACTTAATCTAGCGAAACTATTTTCTTATATATACTAAGATCTTCGGTTAAGTGAAACAAAATTTGGTTGAATCAACTAAAATGTTCGTATGATTTAACCAAATCGTATCCAAACAAACTATCTTCAGTTGAATCGACCAAAAACTGGGTCAATTCTATAAAAAGCAATTTCTTCGGTATATTTAACTAAAAAATGTCTTTTAATCAATCCCCTTTCTGTATAATCAGCTAAAATTTGTTTATATTAGCTCAACAATTTTGTTTATCAAAGAAATGAGTGTATTTCAATGAAACACGCAGAAAAAAATTCGTTTGATTTAAGAACAAAGATGTTAAAGTTTATTCAACAAATTCTGATTGATTTATCAAAATGGTAATTGATTAAAAGAAAAAAAATTTGGTAATTCAATCTACAGAAATCTTCTTTGAAAGACCCGAAGATTTAGTTCAATCAAGCAAAACTTTGGTTGAATCAACTAAAATGTTTGTATGATTTAACCAAATCGTAAGCAAACAAACTACACTGAGAAAACTGGAATGTCAACCTAAACATTTGGAGGGTGAAGCAGACTATATTTGAGGTTAAACTATAGGACAGCCTTCTAGATAGTGTAACTTATTACCTGTAAATTGTGAAAATAAGATGGTCAACTTGAATACTTTAGAGGGAAAAGTTGATCATCGCAGAGAGAAAAATAGATTATCGAAGAGGGAAAAATATACTATAATCTACCTCTATGGCTAACCTCAAAACTATTACATTTAAGCTTTCACAATTATTATGTTATTATAGCAAGTGAAATAGGTACTCGCCAATTAGTTGGCAAAAATAACCCTCGTGATACTTTAACACGTAAAGGACGCGAAACCGGCAATGAGGTTAAAGTCCACGCTGGTGATATTGTAGGAAAAATAGGCGAACCCACGTGACTTTACAATTTTGGCGCGTATTTCGCCAATCGACACTCTTTATAGTGATTCTGACACTCTGGTAACAGTTAAGCAGAATATCAAATGAGTGTCTCCCTGACCGAAAAGAAAAAATTTCGGAAAGAGTGTTGTACTATCTAGAAGTTCAGACTGACTATCTACATTTTGACACTTAAAGTTTGACACTCCAGTTTTCTCAGTGTATCTTCAGTTGAATCGACCAAAAACTGGGTCAATTCTATAAAAAGCAATTTCTTCGGTATATTTAACTAAAAAATGTCTTTTAATCAATCCCCTTTCTGTATAATCAGCTAAAATTTGTTTATATTAGCTCAACAATTTTGTTTGTCAAAGAAATAAGTGTATTTTAATGAAACACGCAGAAAAAAATTCGTTTGATTTAAGAACAAAGATGTTAAGTTTTATTAAACAGTTTCTAATTGATTTACCAAAATGGTAATTGATTTAAAGAAAAAAAATTTGGTAATTCAACTTACAGAAATCTTCTTTGAAAGACCCGAAGATTTAGTTCAATCAAGCAAAACTTTGGTTGATTCAACTAAAATGTTTGTTTGACTTCTAAAAGTATTCAAGCACTCTATCTTTAAAGAATATATATTTACTATATTTAGTTAAATTGACCAAAAACTGGGTCAAATATATAAAAACTAATTTCCTTGGTAGATTTAACGAAAAAGTGTCTTTGAATCAATCCCTATTCTGTTTAATCAATGAAAATTTGTTTAGATTAACTCAAAAATGTTCTTTATCAAAGAAATGAGTGTATTTCATTGAAACACACAAAGAAGATGTGTTTAATTTTAAAACAAAAATTTTAAGTTCATTCAAACAAGTTCTGGTTGATTCATCAAAATTTTAATTGATTCAAAGAAACAAATTAAGTTAATTCAATCTACAGAAATCTTCCTTGAAACACCCGAATATTTAGTTAAATCAAGCAAAACTGTGGTTCAATCAACTAAAACGTTTGTTTGACTTAACCTAAACCTATCCAAACAAACCATTCAATTAAGTCTACCAAAAATTTGGTCAATTCCATAAAAAGTCATTTCCTTGGTAGATTCAACCAAATATTTTTCTCAGACGTTTTACAACGATTTATCGATAGTTCTTTCCACATCGGCGTTTTTTCCAGATAGATCGATGTTCCCATTTCGAAGTCCCATCACAAGAATATAATACTAAATAGAAATTCCTATTCCCTACTTTGCATTTGCTAGAATGGAATACAAGTTTAATCTCGTGGGAGAGGGAATACATCGAATAATGTACTCACAATGGCAGAAGACTTCCATCTTGCAATCTGGCATCTCACAATCAGTTGGATATGAATTAGCTGGGTGCATCAGCCTGACGAGTATGCCTGCTTTTCGCAATACAAAAGGATAATATACATATATACTTATGTAGTGCATCCTCTTCTTCTTTCCCTCAACTTCTTCTCTCTCATTACTCTCATTCTCTCCCTCTTTTCAACTCGTTGCCCCCACCCCCCTCCTCCTCCTTCCTGGTCTCCTTCCCGTCGGTTTACTTCCGAACAGTGCAGTGGTGGTAGTTCATTACATACTCATGTTATACTTATATGCTGAAGTTGCAAACTTGTATGTGGGAACGTATGGATTACTCTTCTACTTTCACGCATACTGGATCTCACAAACAAATGTACTTATACATAGTATATGTATATTAAAGTACGTAAGCAGTATAGGATTGGGGTTGAAGAGGAAGGCGGACCAATGAGTCAGGTGTGCGAGCCAATCAGATGGCGCCATATGCAATTTCCCTTGGTTCTTTCTTCTCTCTTTTCTCCTTCTTATCCCTTTCTTAAGTTTTTCTTCTTCGCCTTTGCCGGCCGCAATATCACCGCCGCTTCATTTACCGTCTTACTTAAACGCAGCTTATAAACTGGCGTATGCAACTTATTGCAGCTTTTAGGTCTTCCTAATCGTGTAGAAAGGTGTCAAGTATGCATAAATGAACCTTTTGGTCGTGAGATAACACCCTTATAAAATATTGATCATTTATATAGGTATATTATATTTGAATTAAGGTTATCTGCATGTCTTTTCAAATACTCTTTTAATTTGAATCAATGGTATTTTTACTAATTTCAATTAGTGAATAAGTCTTAGCTAGACAATCAGCTCGTTTAACTGATTTACCACTTGATAGGACTGAAAAACAATTGATCGTAAGTCAGAATTCAGTTAGTGATTCAATCAGTTAAAAATAACTAATTCGAATAAAAAGAGTACGTTTATCTCAATTTCTTGTTAAATACTCTTTCAACTTAAATCAATGGTGTTTTTACTAATTTTAATCAGTGACTAAATCCTAACTAGACAATCAGTTTGTTACACTGATTTAGTAGTTAATAGGACCTAAAAACAAATGATTGTAAGTCAGAATTGGGTTACTGATACAATCTGTAAAAAATACCGGGTTCAAATGAAAAGAGTACGTTTCTTCCAAACGGTGTAAAGTTTTATTGATTAAAAAATTAATATCTTGGTTTTGAAATATAAATCAGTGAAATTTACTGCAAAAGAATTACAATCAGTTAAAATTACTGAAAAATGAGTTCAAGTCGCCTTAGTGTTTGAAAAAAATTGCCCACTTCTGGCTATTTTGTTAAATTTACGGAAAAAGAATGTTTAATTTTGTGTCAGGTAAATTACTAATCCAATAAACTTTTTAATGCCATTGCCAAAAAATCTGTTAGATTTACAGGAATCCGTAAATGCTCCGAAAATTGATAAAATTTACAGAATTTTGTACTTTTCAGGTACTATTTATTCGTCATTAATTTTCAGTAAAAATAACTGATTCCATTAGAAAATTTACACCACTGATACTTACTTTTTTAATTTTAATCAGTAATTTTTTCACTAATTTCAATTAGTGACTGAGCTTTATTTCTAGAGTAGTGATTTTGTTTTCAAATCAATTAAGAATTACTGCTTTCATCGTAAATGGTGGGCATTCAGTCCAATTCAGTCAATTGTTTACCAATTCTGATTTTAATGTGTAGATTTAAATTTTTATAAGAATTAATCCTTTATAATGTATTTTTAGAAACGTTGCTAGAGAATATAACTGATCAAGATGTCACTTAAGTCAATTAGCTCAAGGGAAATGTCAATAAGACTAACAAATGTCCCTCTGTCATCACTTTTCTTCACATTTTTGGATCTTTTCTTCGCAAAGAAACTTTCACTTCAATTCAAAATATTGCAATCAGATAAAAACTAAATGGATCCTCATTTCTTAATTTTAGAAATGGTCGGTATTCATTTGGTAGAAATTTCATTCTCTCGAAAAATCATTAGAATGTTACTAGGTCACAAATTTATTGTTATTAAAAAAGAAAATTGCCTGCATCTTGATAAATAAAGCACAGATATGTTGCCATGTTTTCAGGTCGCAGCCCACCTTATATTGTTGTAAATGTGAATTTAGAGCCTAGTAACAATCTAGTGACTTTTCGGGAGATGGAGATTTTTCAGAAAAAAATTATTCAAAAATTGAACTTTTTTTCCTGATCTGAATCAGTCAAGATTTTATTGAACAATAATCAGTAACCCAATTTCAACAATGCAATCAGTTATTATTGACTGATAATATGTAAAAATGGATGATTTAGGTATTTTAACTCAGTAAAATTCGGACTGATTCAAATTTAAAAAGTTCGTAAGAAGTACTTGTCCCTGAAGAAGAAATTTTTCTTTTAAAAAATCCTTTTGATCTTGACTTGTCCATCTGGTATTTGGAAAATATGTGTCTAGGCGACGTGAAAGTAAAAGGAATTTGAGCGTTCATTTTCCAACAGGAGCGTGTCGTTTCTCGAGAGTAAAATGTTTATGCACCCTCCAGGATGGAACAGGAAGGAACAGGAAGAACTTGGTAGGCGAGCGGCAGAGACGGAGGCCGTGAATTATGACTTCCGACCCATTTTCATATTGTCGTCCCAATAGTAGCTCATTCAAAGTCAGTAAGTCCCTGAAGACAGTTAGCCTTCGACCAGTAATATCTATATAGAGGTCAGCCATGCACACGAGCTTCCACTACCTGCAAGAACCTGGTGCGCGCGTATGATTTACAACGACTAATAAATCATTTCCAGATTCTGGATAAAGCTTGGAAACTAAATCCAGACTTCTCGGTTAGCAGACAATAAGGATAGCTAGTGGCCCTCTGTGTTTGTGCCAAGCGCCGTGGTGCATTATGAACAAAAGTTCAGCCAGATTGCGCAACAAAAATCTTCCCTTTTACCCCCACTAGACCTTTTAAAAAACCCAACAATGGGCAGAATTTTATTGCGAGATAAATCATTAGAAAGGCACGAGTTCGAGGCCGGAAAAATTTTAAGTAAAACTAAAGTGAGAGCACGTGTCAGGACCCTTAAGGTCAGGGTGAAAATATGTCATGAATGGAGGATTCGAAAGAACATTTCCTTTCCGTCCCTGTTTCTGAATTTCTAGGATTCTTTTTTTCATGGTGAATATATGCATTCTTGGGAGAAAAAGAGAGGAAACAATTTTGAGGTCCAGGTATACTTTGCACCCAGGAAAATATTGGGTTAATCTAAGTTTAGCTTAGTTGAAGCAACCAAAGGATTTGCTTGTTAGAGGGTTCACCAAATTTTTGGTAAATTAAGAACAAAAAGTTTGTTAGACAATGATTTGGTCGAGTCGAACAAATATTTATGTTGATTGAAGAAAATTTTGTCTGATTAAATCAGGTTTTCTTTGACAATCAAATATCTTGGTTGAGACTGTGAAAATTTTTTTTTTGAATCAAAGAAACTTTTCTTTGGTATACGACCAAGGAAAAAATTTCTTTGAATTAAAGAAAGTTTGGTTGATTCAAAAAAAAATTCTATTTCGAAAGAAATAGCTTTGTTCACATTAAAGAGAATTTTTTCAGATCAACAAAGCTTTCTTTGACGTTATATCAAAGAAATGTTTCTTTGATTCAAATAAACCGTTTTCTGGATGCATTTGCAAAACAAGTTTAGTGAGGTCAAATATACTTTTTTTAGGCCCAAAGAAAAGTTTCATTAAATCAAAGAAATAATTCTTTGACTTAAAGAAAGTTTTGATTATACAAACAAATGTTCTTTAATGTAAATTAATCTATTTCTTCAGATCAAAGAAAATTTGTTTGAATCAAAAAAACTTTCTTTAAGTCAAAGAAATTTCATCTTTCAACGTATAACAAAGAAATGTATTTCTGATTTAAAGAAACTCATCGTTGGATGTATATTAACCGAATTCTTTCGTTGATTCAAATCAAATTTAGTTTGTCAACTAAAGTATTTTTTAAAACAAAATCTCATCCAAAGAGACCATATTTAGTTACATAAAACAAACTCTTTAGTTGATCCAACTAAATTTTCGATGGATTAATCACATATTCTTCTGAGTGCGAATTCGTGGTCTTGATTCTATCAATTAGATCTACGCTGACGAGAAAAATGATTTGAAGTAAGTGTTGACTGCCTGGGAAGCCATATAATAAGCAAGCATTCGCAATCGACAGTTCGCATTAATTAAATTGCCAATTTATCTGCTAGGATTTTTACCCTCGCTGGCAATATATTCAAATCTTTCAAAATTTATCACTTTATATGATATTTATAATAAATATATAAAATAGATCTTCGCATTCGAAAGAACGTCTTTCCTGAAAATAAAAACTTTTGATGACAAGACAATAAATCTTCTCTAAATTACAACGAGTCCGCTTATGTGGTCATTGATCCCACTCAATGAGGTGTATTGGTCATTTATATCGACTTCAACGTAAGGTCATCGTGTTCGTCAAGGCCACAAAAATAGAATAAAAATAAATTTAATTTTATGAAAACTTCTACTGGCAAAATTATTAACAAGACATACGATTTGAAATCACACTTTGAGATAACATTAGATCAAAACTTATTGAGACAGAAATAATTGCGACGCAGCATATTAATGGCAAAATTTAAGAATTGAAGAACAAGCAAAAAATATTCTAATTATATTTAGCATATGTATATTTGAGATTTAGATATCTTTGATGTTAGAACCGGCTTTTAACAAGTTATACGAGAAAGTTGGGCAATTTAAGGTGTTATCAGATTCAAACAATTCAATAGATTGCTTGAGAATACGTTTATAGAACTACTGACTGTCACTTTAAAGCTGAAAAATTTCATCATGAATCTTTTACATCATTTTGATTCATGAAATAATTGCGTAATGTAATCAACAAATATGAATCACGGAAGTTATTATGGATAAAAAGATGGGGAATTTTTATGGTCATCTGGAAACTTTTAGATAAACTAAATTAAGATTTGAAAATATAATTTTTTTAAATACATATCCGATTAGCCTCATTTACTCTCTAAATATGAATCAGTCAAATTTTACTGATTACATCAGTGGAAATCAACTGATTCAACAGTGAAGAATATTTTATCCACTGATTCAATTAGTGATAATCAACTGATTTAACAGTGAAATATATTTTTTAACTGGCGAATCAGTGAAAAGGCAAATCACTGATTCAATCAGTAAAAATTTGACTGATTCAGATTCAGAGAGTAAAAAAGGGCTTTGGCATGGCCCTTACTAGTTTTTCTAATTTGGATTTATATAAATTAAATCATGTGAGCATTTTCTGGTATTCATGTCGACTTATCTGTCATCAAATTATAAATTTATTTCAGTTATTTTCATATAAAAATAAGTTTCAATTATTTGGATATAAAGGATGATGTAAATATCCAAAACGGGGTTTTGAGGAGGTTCCCCCGAGAAAACCATAAATCGGGTATTATAGAGGATATCAACCAACCGCCGCGGATATCAAAAGAAAAAACCAATCAAAGCACAAGTTTCGCAATTTAAAACTAATGACCAATAAGCAATCAAACGGAAACATCGAAAAAAACATTCATATATCGAAAGCAAAATATCGATCTTCCCAATGTTCTTGATGCTCCATCGCTAGCCGTGCAGAAATAAAAATCGTGATTTTTTTCGGGCACTGGGGAGTGGGACATTCTTCTGACATGGCCCAAGTCTGAAAACTTGCATATGCCAGGTAACGACATAATGCTGTTCCTAACGATTGCCCTATTTAGGGCAAACTTGCCTGGGCCTTTTCAGATTTTCCTAAAAATGTCATAATTTTTAAGATAAATATAATAAAAATACTACAAATATTAGAGAATCTAAAGTTTATCACTTTTTAGGATACCATTTAAAAAATGAAATAACACATAAAAAGAACATGAGACCTCCTCGATGATACCCATTTTATGGTTTTCTCGGGGGAACTTTCTCAGAACCCGTTTTGGATATTTACATCATCCTTTGTATCCAAATAATTAAAACTTATTTTTATATGAGAATAACAGAAATAGATATATAATTTGATATTAATGTCCGAATATCCCCACATTATGAATCAATTCTGAAAATTCAAACTAGGAAAAAAGCCCTGTTTTAAATGGGGCTATTCGGGTTAATTTTTGCACGGGTATAAAACGGCTAAAAATTTCAATGAATAATACAATATAATCGTACTGAAATTAATGACACATTGGAAGAACTGCTTGAGCGACCAACAGCCAACTATCATTCGAAGTGCAACCTGCACTGCAATAAAACCTCCAACATACAACTCGATTCGTGTAGCATAACGAGATATTCCAAGTAGTGACCTGGCGTTGGAAGGGTGACGGGCTGGTCGTATAATAATTAATAACCCCAGTCGGTGAGTGGTTCGCGCAAGCTCCGCCCCTCTCCCCCTGATTTATGAACCGCAACGCCCTTCCTGTCATAACTGGAGGTGGTGGTGGAGGCCGTCGAGCGCCCAAGTGCGTAGGAGGATGGTGGGGATTTGCCGGCGCATCTGGTGGGGATAGGGAGAGCGGCGTACGGTGTACGGCGTACAACATAGCCGCGATCGAGCCGGTTCTTCCCCGTGCGATCAGTCGGTCTTCGTCCTTGCCGGATGACAGGGTGTCCACAAAGGAACCCTTCGCTCGCTACTTTTTTACCCGTCTGCGCCGCCGGCGCCGTCGATTCGGCGGAGCGCATACTGTTCCTTTGTCTTTATCTGTTGCGCAAAGCGTTCTCGCGAGTGTTTATCTCAAAAAAGTGGAGCGCTTCTCTGCGCTCAGTCCGAAACGCACTACAAATTACCAGCTAATGTGGATAAGACTCCTTAATAAGGGCAAGGATCACCCTTAAAGAAGAACCATGCAACTTATGCGATGGAGCATAACGAGGCGCCTCGAGAACCGGGGAATGAACCAGCGTCGCGACGCCAAGACCTGTCAGAACGATCCAGCTGGACCCCGTCTCTCCTATTCACGATCTTCCGGTACGATTTCGCATTTTAGATCCTCTCTCCGTATGTCATGTTTACGCGTTCTCCACTCCTCTTCTTTCTTTCATGGAGCACGTGCTATTCATCAAATAAGAGGATCATAATTAGAAAGTTCGCGAATCCTCGGTGCGTCGAATAAGTGAGGGGAGAAGTTCAATACTCATGGGTCACACGGAATTATGTGTTGTTCTCCGAATTTTGGCTTTTCGTGTTTCAATAAAAAGTATGTGCTCAGTTTTGGGATATTTAGTTGTGAGATAACTCAAAGTCGTGAGTAATAAGTTAAGGAGATAGTGTTTTGAGAAATTAGAACCAGATTATACTTTAGGACTAAATTAATCACCCTATTAAAACCCTTTGAATGATATTCTCATTGCAATTATAGCATTAACTCTTCTGAATTCTAACAACAGAATTATCAAGCGATGGAGACATATTGGTTTGCATAATTACACTCTTAAAAGTGTTATTAATTTTAATAGACTTTAATATACAAGTGGTGAATTATTTTTTTTTGTATATTATGACAAATTAATATGCATCCATATTAAAATATATTTTAAAAACATATATTAAAATTGATCAATTTTAACCCTTGTAGATATTTTAAGTTTGCTTTAGGGACCAGAAATAATGAAGCATAAATAATTCGACTCTGATCGGAGTCCTCATCAGTGAACTTTTATTTCTTCGTTTAAATGTGGCTGCGCTTTAAAACTGAATTACTAAAGCAAAGCCACATTCAAATGGAGAAATAAAAGTTCACTGATAAGGATTCCGGTCAGAATCGAAATGTTTAAAAGGGTGTAACTTTGGGTTCCATTATTTCTGGACCCTAAAGCCAACCTAAAACATTAACAACATTCGAAAATTATTATTAAAGGGTCGACATAAGTTCTATTTGAAAAATTAATGGACATTTTTAAAATACATATACGTGTTGAAATTCAAATAAAAGTTAGTATTTTAAATTTAATGTACATTACTGAAGAAAACTTTCATTACATGTTGAATGAAAGTTTAATACAGAAATTTCTAAAAGTGTACTAGATTTGTGAAGTGTGTAAATATACACCTGTGTCCATTTATAGTTACAGTAAAATATAGAATAACCAATTCAAATTACGTGGATTTTCGTTTTATATGCTTCTTGAAAATGTTAGAAATTTATAAATGCCATATACAAGGTATATAATCCTGAAAGAACAGTCAAGTTTTGAGATCCAGCAAAGTCAAAATTAAGTTCAGTGAGATTCCTCTGATGAAAGACTAAAGTTTAAACGAAGTGGAAATACCGCGTTAGCTAGAAAATAAGTTAAATGGTCGTTTAAATTTATTATATATCACAAATTTTCTGCTTATTTAAATTAATTTTGAAATTAAAATCACCAAATACCTGTGATCATAAAGTATCCAGATATTGTATGATTCTCATATAATTTTTTCGCTTTTAGAAAGTATTTTCCAATTTGATGAAAGAATGATAAAATCAACTTTTTTTATCGGATAGGTTAGTGACGTTGGGAAACAGAATTTTGTTTTGTGCGCGGAATATATTTCAGTTTACGGCGCACTGATATTTTCAAGATCTTACGCATCTCAATATAAATTTTAAAAAAAATTAAATGTGTATAAAATCTTTTGATATTTCCTTAACTATTGGAGTTTTTTCCTATTATTTTTATGATTATTTACTTATAAAGGCCAGCAGATAACATATATAGATTTGAAGTATAATCCTGAATATTTCTGCGTAAAATAAACAATGAAATATATCATGAGACAACAAACGTGGTGATACAAAATCAAGAAAGTAGATATATTTAATATCTATCATAAACTTTCATTTAGAATTTTAAATTATTACTTGGTCGAGACTACTTTATTTTCAGTCATATATCATGGAAATCTGTTATTAAAAAGATATAAATCTTGAATATATAAAATTTTGTGAAAAACATTTCACTTTCCCAGATAATTTAGATTTTAGACTATTTTTAAGAGATTATGTCGCATTAATATGAAGCAGATTTAAAAAAGCACCCGTTAAATTTATTAGACAGCAATGTGCTGTTTTTAAGCTCATAACTTTAAGTAAGCTCATCATTCATGTACAAAACAAGACATGAATTATGTGTGTTGAACGATAAATATAATATACGTCTTCAAATATTTTTTAGATAAACTCTCAAAATAAGCATATAATAAAATAAATCATTGATTACCTAACAAAACGAGAAAACTTATCTCAAATCCGAACCTCAGAATACATTACCATATTAAATCGATATTTATTATAAGAAATGTCATAATGTCTGCGAGTATCTCAACAGACATTTCAATTTTACAAATATCTCTCAAGCACTTAAACATGCTTTCCTATCTCAGATGCTTACGCGATGCATCATCGTTTACTAATGAACTCCAAGATACACTCAACCGGAGCCGTAGATGATTTGCCTTAAAAACTAATTAAAAAAATAATTTACCTCCTTTATCAATGAAAACACTTACTGAAATTATGTCTTTTAAACTTATACTACATTTTTCGTTTATTTGTTTGTTTCAGGAGAAGAAAATGATTCAGCTTCAGAAGATGAAGAAAGTGGTGGAGGAGCAATTGTGGACGAGGCTGTTGACCTTACAGCAACACGTTCACATCATGGAGATGAGGACGAAAAAGATCAGGAGGAATTACCCATGGAGGAAGACGAAGATGAAGGAGTTGACGAGCAGGAAGAGCAGGATGAAGACGAGGAGGGTTCACGGAAGCAAATGCGCCATCGACAGGATGCAGAGAACAATAATAACTTCGTGGAGGGTAGCCCAGCAGCCGGAATCTTCCCTCCCGCTGGTACTAGTCACGTCACTCTTGGCACACTCGAGAACACTAAAGTGGCAGTCGCACAGTTTGCAGCTGCACCTGTCGCAGGTAGTGCAGAAAGTGAAACGGCTCTACAAGACTATGCCCTGTTGCAGAATACCCTTTATACCCTCCAGCACCAACGGGCTTTTCACCTTCAGCTAATCAGCCAATTACAGCAACAGCTTTCAGGATCTCAAGTTGGTGCACAGCCAATGGCGATAGGAGACTCTACCACATCAGACAGCAAAGAAGCTTCGCCGTCTCCAAGTATACACCCAAAAACCCTTCCAATCCTCACCTCTCCTCCTCCATCTCGTCCACCGAGTCATCAGCAACCATCCCCGTCGCCACTTACCCCCAACTTACCCCAGGAACGACCAGCACCATCAAGTAGTGCTTCACCCGTCGGTTTACCTCTTCCTGCAACCACTTCGACGACGCCAACAACGACAACCAGTAGCCATGTAGCTATGAGTCATCAAATGCCGTCTCTCTGCTCGATAAGTTCATCTCTCGCGGCATCAATCATCACCAACAACGACCCACCACCTCTTCACGAACCGAATACCCTCGAGATGCTTCAAAAACGCGCACAAGAGGTGCTTGATAATGCGAGTCAAGGTCTACTAGCAAATAACCTGGCGGATGAGCTTGCATTCAGAGGCGGAAAAGGTTCAAGATTGTCTCCTTACGACTCCAAAACCGGTGGCAATCGGGGCGAACCCTTCTTCAAACATCGATGTCGCTACTGCGGCAAGGTCTTTGGCAGCGACTCCGCTCTCCAGATCCACATACGGTCACACACAGGTGAGCGTCCCTTTAAATGCAACGTCTGCGGGAGCCGATTCACCACCAAAGGGAACTTGAAAGTCCACTTTCAAAGGCATACGGCTAAGTTTCCACATATTAAGATGAATCCTAATCCCATTCCTGAACACCTTGATAAGTATCATCCTCCACTCCTCCAGCAGCTCGCATCATCCGGACAGAGACCCTTACCTTCTCCACCACCCCCTCCACCTCCACCAAATCACCCCCCTTTTCACCCTGCTGCAGCACATGGATTTCTTCCCCCACAACCTCCTTTGCCCCTTAGTCTAGCCCTACCTGTTATGTCGCCCCTTTATCGGCCTCCTATTGTGAATCATCGAGATGATCAAGACGTCCCCGAGAACCTGAGCAAGCCTGTAACAATGACACGGGCAACTTCTCCTCACTCGCCTAACAACCACTCCAGTTCTCAACATTCCTTTCTTGATCATCACTCACAAAAACAACAGCCACACGAGCAGAGGGAAGATATAAAGGTCGAGCAATCGACGCAGGAGATATTTCAGCAACAACCTCCCAGCCAGGGAAGTGGGGAGCAAATTACACCAAAACGAGAGCCCGAGGATCCTGATGAACAGGTAGAGGAGGAAGGCGAGGAATTTGACGAGGCATCTAGAAAATTTTTGAATTCCTCACCATCCTCGGCGAATCCGGCTTCCCATCTTCAGCAGTACGAAGATTGTAGTATGGATAGTAAAATGAGTGGACGCTTAGAAGGTGATGTTGAAATGGAAGCTGAGGAGGACATGGAGGAGCAGCCTGAAAATCTTTCAGGAAGGGCAACTGCCAACCGTCTTTCCCAACAACCATTTGCGTACCCTGGAGCTTCACCAGCAAGTAGTAGCGCTAGCAGCGGAAGTCTTCAGACATCTTTTTCTGGAATCATGTTCCCTGGTCCACCACCACACCATCAGTTACCTCATCATCCTTCGTCGACTACTGGAACAACTCCCACAGGATCTGTCAATGATATGATTGTTGACCCTGCGAGAGACCCTGCAATCTACTCCAATCTTTTACCTCGACCTGGTAGCAATGACAACTCTTGGGAGAGTTTAATTGAAATAACGAAATCCTCGGAGACCATGAAGCTACAACAACTTGTAGACAACATTGAACACAAGCTGACGGATCCTAATGAATGTGCTATTTGTCATCGTGTCCTCTCTTGCAAAAGCGCTTTGCAGATGCACTACAGAACACACACAGGGGAGCGACCCTTTAAATGTAAAATTTGCGGAAGAGCCTTCACCACAAAAGGAAATCTCAAAACTCACATGGGAGTTCATCGAGCGAAACCCCCTCTACGAGTTCTACATCAGTGTCCTGTTTGTCACAAGAAGTTTACCAACGCTCTAGTTCTCCAACAGCACATAAGATTGCACACGGGCGAGCCTACAGATCTTACACCAGAACAGATCCAAGCTGCAGAAGTAAACGAGTATCCAGGCTATCCTCATAATCCTCTCGCATCCTTTCTTCCACAAGGATTCCCACCTGTTCATCCTGCCGCTGCAGGGTTCCCTCTAGCCTTTGCACCATCTCGACATGCATTAGAAAGGCATTCCCAAGAGAATGACGTTGATACGAAAGACTCTCAACACCAGCAGCAGCAGCAACAACAACACTCACAAAGATACATGGAAGAGCATGGGGAGGATATGGATGACCAAGAGGATGAAGAAGAAGATCGGAGAGAAGAAGACGAGAGGTGTGATGAAGTTCGAGAGAGGCGCTGTGTCGAGGAGGATGAAGAACAAGAACAGGAACTTGAAGAACCCGAGCATAAAGAAATACCTATTATTCCTTCCTTCTCGACTTCTTTAGCAGCTCTTGAAAACCAAGTGAGGACGATCACGACGATGGCACAAGGAAACATGAACATTGTCAGATCGCCACCCATCCATCGGTATAATGGCAGCGATAAGAGTATGAGTCCACCTAGTGCAGGAGCACCTTTGGACTTGACTCCAAGAGCTTCTTCAACACCAGCATCTGTTGCGTCTGCGTCGACACCACCGCCTCAAATCACACCACATCATCCCCACCCATTCGGAATGTTTGCAGGGCTTTTGCAGGCGGTGTCTTCATCGCCATCTGTGAATTCCATAGGAACGAGCATAAATAGCGTTTCACCGATGAACGCAGTCAGTCCTGGCAGTGGTGGAGGCGGACCTTTAGCCTCGTTAACAACCACAGCCGTATTAGCAGCGACCTCGACTTACAATCCGCTGGGCTTAGCTGTAGGAGGGCCAGCAGGTAGGCGCTGCTAGCACATCGAAGGGCGAGCCACAGTTCCTGCTACACCTTCCTATTCCGAAACACTATCATTCTCTTCTTGTCTCAATTCTCAAATGTGTCCTCTTTCGGCATCAGATCTATCGTCTTCCGAGTGACAGCCTCTCAGAATTCTAATCAACAACCCTTTCAAAGTAACCACTCTTTTCCAAATATCCTTATGTGGTGTAGCTGGACCTAGCACTCCCCTGTCTTGTTCTTTAAATGTATTATTATTTCCTTGATCTCGTTCAATTAGTCTTGTCTGAATAGATGTACCTTTTACTTTATACTTGTGTTTCCACGACATCCTTGCACGTTGCTCATACGATTTAGCTGGAGAGATTACAAGCCGAGTTAAATGAATGTTGTTGAGTAAGATTTACGTGGAAATTTCTATTAGTATCATTACAAAAACTGTTTATTTTAGTTGTACAAAATTTAGTTCTTAGAGAAATGACTTGTATGAACTTATAGTTTTCACGTAAATAGTGTGAGACAATTATATTAGTTGACTTGTATTGAAATTTAGCTATCTGTGTTAATGTTTTCACGTCTTGAGTTTAAATATTACTTTAGAATTTGCTGCAATATACGCTCGTCACGTAAATAGCCTTAGACAATTATTGATGTACGCTTGAAATAAAATGACGATCTATCCGTTATTCTTGTTCGACGAGAAGTAGTTCAAACATATACATCCATGTACGGTTATGAATAAATTGTTTTATACAACATAACAGTTGCTTTGCATCAATTCCATTCCTTCACTGTTATCTTAATGCGACTTGCTCAACATTTCAAGTAAATCAGACTCTGTCTTTCTTATTCAAGCAATCAATATAGTTTTTCTTTGCAAACCAAGTTAATGTAAAGTTTTATTCAGTATTTCATTCACGACCAAAGTTGTTTGAAGATATTTTTCAAATCGAGTATGAACAATATGCATCGATAGTCACAGTAATTAAAACTTAGAATAACTTTCTTCTTTTTCTATCGAGAGCTGATACATTCACTCGAGAGTGACTGAAACATTACACGATTTGTTGCAGTACGTGGCAACACAACGTGTAATATCTGCTACAAGACATTCGCTTGTAACTCTGCATTGGAAATTCATTACCGGAGCCACACGAAGGAACGACCTTTTAAATGCACCATCTGTGATCGAGGATTTTCGACCAAGGTAATTATCTGAGCTCCAATTCACTAAAAGATGAGATCTGCATTTTCAAAATCCACTCAGATCTCTCTTTTAAAAATAATATTTATGTCTAGAAATAAAAAATATAGTTTCATTTATTAATTACACGACACTGATAAATCCATTGATTCAAGTCCACTGATTTTTAGTATCAGAATACAAATCCTAAGTAGCTTTACAAAGTAACGAAGAGTTCAAGCTATTGTGTAAATAATTTTCTCTAACTCTAAAGTACAGGTTCTGTATATAAGATGTATGGAGTGTTCATTTAGCAATACTTTCAGAGTGACGGAACATTGGTAGAAACGTGCTCATGTGCTGAACGGGGAAACGGAATACCCGCAAGAAGTTCAACTACCGTTAGATCAGATCTTCCATACCAATCATTATCAACTCGACCACCATCGATAGTAACGACTGAATCTCAGGAGAAGCCCAAACGCAGGAGACGGCGGCCCGAGGATCGTAAGAATCGGGGGCGGACTGGGACTGGAGGGGGGCGGGGACTGACGTCTACCTATGCTGCAATCTATGGGGACGTACGCCTGCCCCCACTGATGCCCCCCGCCCTCGGACTTCTGACCTCAGACCCCGTTTTCCTGGTAAGAGGCTCCCGAGCAAGTCGCTATTTTGCCCCTAAGGCTCCGCGAGGATTTTTTTCTTCAATAATCCATAACCGTTTCAAAATTTGATAGTCATAGAAGATCCTTGCAAACAGTCAATTTCTAGATTTTTCAAATTTACTAAAATGATCTACTTTCACAAGTCGTACTATTGCATACATATAAATATATTCTGTTAATATTTCTAATTAAAAAATTCTTTGAAGTCAATAATTTTTTAACCACGATCGTTTTATCTTCAGGGCAACATGAAGCAACACATGCTGACCCACAAGATCCGAGACATGCCACCGCATCTCTTCAGCGACTCTAAGCCTCTGAATCAACAGCACCAGCAACAGACCCAGGAACATGAGAGCTCTAGGAGTCCCATGTACACTGATGAATCAAGTTTGCCTCCGCCACCACCGCCGCCTCCACCTCCAATGCCACCAACGTCAATGGAGTCTGCAATCCCAGTGAAAAGATCTCATACCGAAAACGAACTTGCACCTCCAAAAAGGTCACACAGTAAGTTGATTCAAGTTTATTGAAGAGATTGAAATCAGGAACTGCATTTTCATCGGTGAATCCGCTTTTGAACTTCAATTTACTTTGATCGGATATCGAGTAATCGTGAAATTTCATTTATTAACTTGTTAATATATACACCTCCTTCTTTCTTTGGCTGCAAGTGTAATTTTTCCAATGAAAATGTAGTTTATTGCTTCTTTGCGTATCTATGTGTCGATCTACGCAATCCCGCTTGTGCTGACTTATTATCTTTTAACTGCTATGCAGCTAACATCGTAGATATACTGATTACTGGTGGCAGACTAGAACTTTTTGAAAATTTTTTTAATACAAAGATAAATGTACAAGTTATACTCTTATGAAAAAAAAAAATGATCGGTAAACGTTCCAAGAAGCTGTATTTATTCCTTTAGATTCTGCCAGTAAAATCATTGTCTCCTTTAGTAGTCATCTGCCTGTTTTGTAAAATGATTCTAAATTATATATTGAACTTCGAAATATCAGAATAGAATAGAAATGATAAGGGTAAAACCTCTTTAGCTGAGGCATCCACTGGGTCAGCTTAGCGATATGTGTGTGTATTTGCAGGCATGTCCAGCAAGCACTTGTGCCAGGTTTGCAATAAGAATTTCTCCTCGTCCTCGGCGCTACAGATCCATATGAGAACACATACTGGTGATAAACCATTCCGATGCACCGTCTGCCAGAAGGCCTTCACCACCAAGGGCAATCTTAAGGTACACACACGAAAACACCTACTCTTCCTAATACATATCGCGCGCTACTCTCTCATTGCTCCTCTTTGACAACCTTAACGCTAAAATCTCACTAACGCTAGTAAGCTGCTATCGCTTGTACTAACACCAACGCGTCACGTACTATCGCTTATCAGATGAATTGATAGTGAATAACTCAATAACTCAACCGAGAGCGTGATGACGTCAGACTTTCAAAAAAGAATTCTTTCTCTGAATTATTGATTTTTTTCTGTTTAGGTTCATATGGGCACGCATATGTGGACAAACGGAACCTCCCGGCGAGGACGACGAATGTCTCTGGATCTTCCTCCTCTTCCCATCACGCCCAAGGATTCGGAGTTTCTGCAACGACGGCCGGATCTCTTCTATCCTTACCTGCCCGCGCCATTCCTTAACGGAGTTCAGCAAAAAGTATGTTAGAAATTACTGTAGTAAAATTAATATCCCACATAGCATGAGACCCTTCCTGGAGAATTCCAAGGCAAGATTGACGGAACCTTCCATCGTAAAATTTCGGGAACTTCCCACGGGAACATTCAGAGAATGTTTGTAGGGAATATTCCCGGAATTTTTTGCGGTAACAATCAGAAAATATTCCATGAAGATGTTCCTGAAACCTTTAACATTCTATTTTAGGAAACATTCCTTATAAATAATTCTTAACATTGGAAGCTAAATACATTTTTTAATTTTTTCTATTAAAGCGAAATTATACATTCAAGACTGAAGCATTTGTAATTAATTATTTTTATTTTACTTTCTTTCCAATTTTAAAATGTTTCCGGGAAATGATCCAGGAACTTTGCGATGGAAGATTTCGATAATCTTGCTTCGGAATGCTCCTGGAATATTCTTTCAATATTCCTTTGAAACATCCCACGGCTCTTATGGAAATCCCCATATAGGAACTCATATTGGAACCTACCTAGGTTCCTATGTGGCATCCCGTATCGTAACCTACATAGGAACCTATCTTACCGCCTATGAGAATTTGAGACACAAATTCGTATATAAAATAAGACAGAAGCCTACCTAGGTTTCTAAATAGATTTCTATGTGGTAATTTGAGTAGGATCTTATAAAAGAACCTATCTCAAATTACTCATAGGAAAACGACATGGGAAGCTGTGTGGGTACTTATGTAGGATCCTATGTGAAAGTTTTCTTTTCGAAAATCCTATGCGATTTCCTGTATTAATTCTCATGTCAGAAATTTAATTGTAGGAGTTGGAGTTGTGTCAGAAAATTCTTCTCTTAAAGATATTATTATATGTTCATAGATGTAAAATCCTCTACCGTTAACTAATTTAAAGAAAACTTCTGTGCAGAATTTTTACATTATTTTTAGTCGAAAAAATGTTTTGATCTATGAATCAATATATGAAATTACGTAATAACTCGAACAGGAACTCATATGGTATAATCTAAGTAGGTTCCAATCTTATTTCATGTACAAATTCCTGTCTTAAATTCCTATAGGCGATAAGATAGGTTCCAAAGTGTGTTACGATAGAGATCCTACATGGGAACCTGGGAAGGTCCCCATATGGTTCCCTATATGGGGATTTACAGTAGAGGGGGAAGGATTCCATGAATATTGTTTCGGATATTTTTTTAGCTCTAAGAACGTTCCTGGAACATTCAGGGAAGATCTTGTGCTATGTGGAATTTAACGAGTTTTTTTACTAATTCTAAAGTCAGTTTCCCTTCATAAACATAAAAAAAAATAATCTACACGTTATAAGTATCAGTTATAAGTTTCAGTTCTACAAATTACGTAGATAGAAATTATATAATGAGAAAACTTCAGATGCGATTGAGGGCAAGTGATACTTGAGAAAAGTAGTAAGTTAGTAACGGCATGGTTCAGTTTCTACATGTTTACGCCCAAAATACACAAAATTTAGTTTTTAAAATTTGGGAAATGATGGAGAAGGTAAAAATTGGACGTAGATAAATTACTTTTGGTTTTGATAATACAAAAAATATTTCGATTGATTTTGCTGAAATTGAATTTTTTTTTAGTTTTCAAACCAAAAGTAGTCTATCTAAGTTCGCTTTTATCTTCTCTACCATTTTCCAAATTTTGGAAACAAAATGTTATGAATTTTGGACAAAAACATGTAGAAACCTAAAATTAATAATATTCGCTAATTTTTTAAGTATCAGATGCCCTCAAGTGTAGTTGTAAATTGACAAAATCAATGTTTTCTCGTTATGCAAAGAATGCACACTAAATTTGATAGACACGTATACCTCATCTCTAAAAATTCCTGTTAAATAATCAATTTTTCCTGGGAATAGAAATCTATCAATTTCTTAAAAACTAAATTGTTGTAATAGTTTGTGGACATTAAGACATTTTTTATATAACCTCACTTTTAGAGACTTCACTTGGAACATGTTTCCCTACTGAAAGTGTCACCTTAATTTTGATGTTAATGTTCACGTAGGGATTCAATACATGGTATTTACGTCGCTTTTAACATTGATTCAATAGTTGATTATATCAACCCGGTTTTACACGTAGATTTCAAAGCAGTTTCCAACGTGCATTTCATACTTCTTCAAATTATAGGTTAGAAACTACGTTGCAATCAACGTGAAAAACATAGTGGATGCAATCCAATATTGAAATCAGTGTAAAGATCGATGATGGTATCATGTATCAAATTTCCACGTGGATATTTGATTGCAAATCAAGGTGACATACTAATAGGCTTTTACTTAGCTAAAATTATAGTATCAAGTACTTGATTTATATAGTAATCACTCAAGACAAAATATCAAATAGTCGTTTGCTAAACTTGCCCTCGTGAACCAATAAATAAATAAATAAACTGCAACACAGCAGTATTATTTTTAGTAAGAAATTCTTAAAATTTTTATATTTCCTATATAAAGTTTTACATTCTATACAAACTAATTTAATTGTAATATATGAATATTTCTAATAGTAATAAATGGGCTACAAATAAATTAAAAATCTGAAAAAATATTAAAATTTTTATAAGATAAATTGAAATTTGAGTAGAAACTTTTACGCAAAGAGATAACAGAGAAAATCATTAGAGTTACTCGGATTCCTCAGCAATATTTTCGCGATTAGTGAGAGAATAGAATCTCTGGACATAAGTTTTCCATATAAACTACCTTGGTGAAAGTATCGGATTGAAATTCATTCCGAGCGAGTTAGAGCTATTCTGAGCCATTTCGAAATCTTTTTCTGAACCATTCCGAGTCATTCCGAACAACGTTTTGTATCTCGATTGATGAAAAACAATCCAAATGAATCTTAACTAAGTTTTCAACCCGAGGTCGGATTGATCCCAACCAAATTTTTAATCCAAATGAATCCGAGGGTAGATTGAAAACTTAGTTCAGATTCATTTGCATTGATGCCTCGGATTGAATCGGATTAATTCGGGTTGATTTTTAACTGTTTTTCATCAAAGGAGATACAAAGCGTTTTCTGGAATGACTCGAAATAGCTCTGATTCGCTCGGAATGAATTTGGTTCCGATATTTTTTCTAGGGTGGGTAAAATGACCTGAAAACATCGAAATTGAACATTTTATAAACAAATTTTTAAGATAAATGGAACAAAATTGGTTTGAAAATGTCGCTTTTGTAACTCTCCCAATAATTATGCCAGTGATTTACTGATCGCGCAAATTTAATTGGGAAATCTCATTAATTCTCTCAGTAATTTCTTTGCGTAAGGGAAATACCGGAATACTTATGATGATATGTACTCGATTCCAATGAAAAATTTGGTGTCCCCAATTGTAGGTGATTTTTCCCTAATGAAACTAACCAAAGGACATAATTTACTTGCAGTTGAACGAGATCTCGGTGATTCAAGGTAATAATGGACTGCCGGCCCATCCTGTGAATACTGGAAAGTATGCTGGGATCTTCGGATCAGTATATGGTGGTGGTTTCCCATTGGAGAAACAACCGATGACGCTCAGTAATGGACCACTGAGCGACACCAAGTCTTCACTAGCTTCTGGGTCGATGTTATTCCAATCTCCATCCCCGCCTCATTCCCCAGGGGCGCCCTCCTCGAACACCGGTAATCAAAATTCAGCGAGCATGCCTGCTTGGAGTGGCGATCCTCTGCAGCATCACTACGAACGAGATACACCTTCAAGAACTGAAAACAACGCGACTCCACCATCAGCACGATTGCCACCTCCACCTGCACCTCGAGGGGAAGGTTTAGCTGCATGAAGTTTCTGTATTTCCGTTCCTCGCTATCCACCCGCTGACATTCGTACTCGCTAATTGGAACTGGATCCAACTCCAGTTCTCGACCCAGGAATAGCCAGCTTTCTATCTCCGTCCTTCTAGGAAAAATGAAATGAAAGAAATGACTTGCGGAATTGATTGGGGATTGAAAGACGCATTTGAAGTTTGCAGCCACCAATCGGTGTTCCCAGTAAAGTGTAAAGCAGCCAGCAAGATCATCCCAACTCGGTGTTTCCACGCATTTCCCTAACTTTGGAACCCCAGCGATCGATCGCTAGCTCTTCCACTTGTTAGTCTTCCCAATCGTGATATCCACTTACCCTTGAGGACTGGTATCGAATTTGCTACGCAGTACGAAGCTCATCATCCAACGGGATGGTTATCCGGGTTCTACGGCTACTTTCAACATATCTCCGATGGTTGCAGAGCCAGCTGAAGAAGACATCATGTTCCTATTATCACACTAGTCTTAACGTGTAAAATACAATCGACAGATCAATGGATCCGTCGAGAGCTTTCGGATAGGATAGGTGACTGAAGACTCGACCCTGGCGCAACCGGAACGGTCGAGCTGTTTGCATTATAAATAGATATATGATTAATTAAATTGACTTTTTAATAAAGAATTGTCAATCCGTTCGATACCGAGGCGATTCGCGGTGCCTAGACTGAGCTCCGCTGCGTGGCCAGCGAGCCACAAGACACGTGGCGCCGCGTTTCTTTGGGCCTCTGTATCAGACCGTCCATATTCGCGACAGTGATGGTCTCCTCGCGTAGGTTTAGATCGCGTTTTAAACACATGATGCATATAAATATAGTGCATATATACATATACATATGGATATATATACATGAATATATATCGTTTCAAAGAGCGTCATCGTGAGAGCATGAATTGTATACAGTATGAAGAACACATGTATGGAGAATACATGAATGAAGAATGCATGAATTAAATGAAGTGCGAGAAAGAGAAAGAGAATATATTGTTTTTAATCTGAATACGCATGTAAGTAGACGTGGGCCCGGCAGCGCCCCTCGCTGTGATATGAGAGGAGCAGCCTGCAATCACTAAACCAATGTACTTATTTCCTGTATTATAGTATTATATATTTATATTATATATATGCATACATATATATGTGTATATATATATACATATATTAATAAATAAATTATTGTATTATTATCATGCGTACGGTAACGCGACACATATGTACACGCAAAAACACGAGCGTCTCTGCACATGTAGTATGATTGAGTTCAGACCTTTCAAATTTATTTTTCAAACGATCTATTTTCTGGTATTTTTCTTTAGGTCTTTCTTGAATCTTTATATTTATCATTCTTGAATTTTGAACGAATACCTGTGCAAACATTTTTCTGTGGCCCTGGCCGGGTCCAGATTGGGAATTTAGCTTTAGGGATGAAACGCACAGACAGACCAGAGACAGACCTGGCCACCCGATCTGGTTGTGTCTTTGATAACTGGTCTGGGCCTTGTCTAGTAATTTATCAGTTTAGGAAGCTCTGTTGACAATCATGCTATATAATTTGCAGTAATCGTTACGTTACTTTAGCTACGTGCAAATGTTTATCCAAGTCTGATGAATTATTATTGAGGCTTCCTTATTATAATTTTGCCTGTGCCTAGTATACGAACTTTACCGACCAATGAACCAGTGATTCAGTTTAAGAAATCATAAGTAGATAGTGATAAACATTTTTCTATAAATTAAAGTACGAGCGAGCGTATTAATTAATCCTCACCTCATCCTCAGTTTTAGGTACTTATGTTTCAGTTACATAACACCAGTGTATCGCTTACGAGTGTGGCTAATCTGTCTTGCATTCCCTTTGAAGTAGAAATTTATATTAATTTTGGATGAGGTACCAATTTTGAAAATTGTCACCGATAATTCCGTATTTAAGCTCGCGTTGAGGAATATTTGCATTTTCTCATATTTCGATTAAAGGGATACATCGGTATTGTGAATGTGAAATAAAATACTCAGTGTATCCGGTAAATAAAAATAAGGCACGGACACAATTAGCTAGACAGAAGGTTATTTAATGATGAAATTAATTAATTAGTGTTTATTTATTGAGCTTATTTAAAAGTCGATCGTATTAACTTTTTGAGCATTTACGATATTGTATATCAGGATGTGATTTACGCGATACCAAAAAATTAATAAATTACGTGTTCCATTACCGTGGTAGAAATCCTGACCTCTTGAAATCATCATGTAGCATAATTAATGTGTTAATAAATTTAATATCGTTTGTTAATCTTACTTCAAAATTGAGTTAAACGACACTCACAGTTATGCTCACAATGTAATCACCCAGTTTCGGTTTCCTACTTCAATGCGCAATGTTTATGTATTCTACCCTCCACGCGGAGATATATCTAACACTGTTTATAAAATAAAAGTGTAAAAACACTATCCACGTGTGACTGGAAACATGCAGTTTCGCTTGCAAGGCGAATCTGGTATTTTAAAACTTCCTGTGTTTTATATATTCCAAGATTATCATCAACTTGAAACTTAAAGATAGAAATACAATCACTTTTTCAAAAAGTAATGCTATCTGAATTTTTATTTTTGAGAGGCTGTTTTTTTTTAATAACTAGTTTCTTCGCCTTTCAAGCTGAGTCTGGCGAAGCATGCGCGATACAAAAGCATATCGACATTTTTGTATTAAACAAATCCAAAATATATTTATACGTTGGTAACTGTAAACGAATTTCGAGACAGTAGATATCAAGAACATGTAGCTGTAGTAATCACTGTCAGTGTAAAATATCCATTAATCACATGCAAAGAAACATCAAAACCATTTTTGAAGTAATTTTGCAGTCAACGAAAATCTTGCGATGATAGAAAATCAGAAATGTTACAATCACTTAAACGGTTGGTAGAGTCATGTGAAATTTCCGAAGGAAAATCGCAATGCGGAATTGAGACTGCTTGCAATTTCGAAACCAAATTCTTTTTACTATATTGTTATTTCGATTGAAGGAATGACATGAAGCCTGCTTGACTAGGAATTTTGAGGAAAAACATTATTCTTCTTCTTGTCTAATTCTAAATAAAATGAGTACGGAAATAAGGAAATTAGAAGAACTACAGGCTTCAAATTCATTGTCCAAAAGGCCTCGTAATGTGCTTAGCCACGATCTCACGAATAAAGACAGTCGAAAGTTTGTCAATTCGACTCGAAAATAATTTAATGAATTTATAGAGGAGAGAAAATACAAGCAGAAAGTAAACTTTGTTCAAAGAATCTATTTGAAATTTAACACTTGCAGAACATAAACGCTGACTTTAAACTTTAAACTTTGAAGATATATAGTGAGATTTGAAGAAACGCACGATATGCGAATTTTGAATTGAAATCTTGAAACGATCTCTGCATTTTCTCGAATTGATAAATTATGTACGAGACGACAAAAAAGAGACGGTTCTCGGTGTATATGTGGAGCGAATTAAAGCACATAGCTATATATATATATATTGTAAATAGCAGATATACATATGAAACGTGTGCGTAACAAGAAGTCGATTAGGCTATTGACCGTGGCAAGTCAATGTGCACGTTCTTGCAGTAAACCTACCAAGATTTACATGATAAGCAGTAGCATATTGTAATATGTACGTACTATGTACACGCATGAAATAAATGGTCCGCGTGTGATCAGAAGCCGGATTTAATTACGTCTAGGTCGCGATGTCATGGTACGACAGTCCTGTGAATATCATTGTGGTCCGCTCGTTGTCCAAAATGTTGCTTAACGACATTATGTTTCTGTAAATATTGTATAATCCGTGTATAAACATGACTCTATTAGTTATGAACGTATCATTGTAGTTAAATACGTTACGAATCATTATATCTATATCACTTCAACAATAAACCATTATTATGACAATGACTCAACATATATTTACTACTCGAATAATCATATATTGTGTTTAAATCAATACTGAGAAAATAATGCTATTGAATCATAAGCATTTTCGGCAAAAGTGTGTATGTTATTGATTAAAAGAATTTTCTTTAAGAGATTAATAAATATTCTACAAATTTCAAATTAATTAGTTGAGTTTGAAATTTCTGCCACTGTCTACATTATCGGAGAACTATAGCATATTCATTTGAATCAATAAGACATGCTTTTGGCAGAAATAATACAGATTCAATAACATTGTTTTTATTGGATTTGAAATTTAAAATTCCCTGTTCCTGGTTTATTTGCAGTACGTGACGTTGATAAATACTATACAACTATACCACTATACACTCAGAAAAAAGATTTGATTAAATAAAAGAAAATTATTCGTTTGAAAGACTTTCTTTGATTAAAAGAAATGATTTATTTAAATCAAATGACATTTGTTTGATTCAAACAAAGTATCTTTGGACCAAATAAAAATTTGTTCGAATCAAATAATTTTCTGCCTTAAATCAAACAAAGTATATCTTTGACCATATAGGAATGCAATGATTTGTTTGTTTTGAAGAAATATTTATTTGATTTATACAAATATTTATTTGGTCTGAAGATATTTTGTTTAAATTAAACATATGTTATTTAATTCAAATAAATCTTTTGTTTGAATCAATACTTAAATATTTATAAGCTTTTTAAATTAACCAATCTTTGAAATTAAACAATTTCATACAAACAATAATTCTTTTAAGTAAAAACATCTAAGATTTGAAAAGTGAATGTTAGCGCCATCTTTGAGAGAGAATAGAAACTATTTGATCTTGCGACGTTTAATGATGAAATGTAAGAAGAATTTGCCGCTTCAGCATATAATCATCAGGTGATATACTAGAAATCTGTAATTTGACATAATTTCTTAACAAAGCGATTTTTCCATCAAAACTGATATGACTTGCATAATTGTTCCGATTATGTTGTTCCAATAAAAAAATCAACAGCTGTTCCAGAACATTAAGTATGAAAAAACTTTTTAAACAAAAATTTCGTGCTTTATAGCCACGTATCACTTATCTGATTCCTACTTTACCGACACTGCTTTGCATGTGAACTTATGCCCTAGACCATGTGAAACAAGATGCCGAGATTTTCAAGTTGAAAATTTACAAATTCAAATAAAAAGTACTAATAAATGTTTGTTTAATAATATTTTTTATGACAACAGAAATTTTTTCAGAAATAATTTTGTAAAGACTTCAAACAATTAGGAATTGATAAATCTTACATAATGGATTTTATTCAATTTAATATATTCTTAACTTAACGTCTTATCTTACATATGTTAGACATTGCATTACAGCAGTTTACAGAAACAAAGTGTTGATAACGTAGTAATCAATAAGTGAGGCCATGAATAACCCAACGATTCCTACCTTATCGACATTTCAGTTTGTGAAACTGCATTTCCATGAAAAATGAGATACCCAGATAAAAATTTGTTAAAATGAATAAAATGCATGAAGGCAGGTCTGTCAATTTCTGGATATTTATAATTTAAAATAAAATCAATACCCTCTCATATGATAAGAATGTAAAAAAACGTTTTTCTTTTCAAATAATTTTTTAAATTATAAACGTTTAGGAGTTAACGGATCTGTTTTCGTGCATTTTATTCAATTTCACAAATTTTTATCTGGGTATCTCATTTTGCATGGAAATGAGATGACCCAACTGTAATGCTGGTAAGGTAGGAATCTTCAGGTGTTCCAGGATGAACTTTTTTCTCCCTAGTTGCATAATATACTATTATTTCAGCATTATTGTTTAACGTTATAGCTACACTGAGAAAAAAATGCTATTGAATCAAAAGCATTTCTTTCCAAAAGCATGTATATCATGGATTCAAATCAATATGCTATAGAATTAGCAACATATTTATTGGTTCTTGTATAGTATATTTTTATGAATTAATAGTATACACGCTTTTGGAAAGAAATGCTTTTGATTCAATAGCATATTTTTCTCAGTGTATCAACATAAAAGACAAATGGAATAAATTGGTTTCCTTCAGTGTATATTTCCATTTCTATATTCGGAGATTATCTTCTATTTTCTAAGATCTGATCGTGTATAACTTTCAAAACTCATAATATTGAAATATTCTTGTCAATTTTCAACAATATTTCATTCCTGATTTCACTGAATTGCAATCTCCTACACAACATTTTAGAAAATGAACATAATAATCACCTTGGAAAAGCGCGAAAGTAAAAACCGTGAAAATTAAAGTTACATTCAGGTTTTCCATTTTCAAAGCCTTTTAACCTTTTAAGGGCCAAAATAGCATAAACGATACACCGATCTTTGAGGCCGTGTAACTTATGCTATTCGCGACTGAAAAAATTGAGAGGGACATATTTTTGAAGTTCAAGACGTGCCCTTTCCAATGGTGAATACAAAATCGATCTAAAAAATTATTAATTCTAAAAAAATTCAGTTAAAAAAAAAGCACGATTTTTTCGATCTTTTTTTTTTTTTGAAAGCGAGTTTTGAAAGGTTTCCCGGTCTCTCAACGACTTGGAACTTTTTTAACCGGTGGAATAAATGTCTTAAATTTAAGAAGGTGTGGTTCAGAGATTACTTTTTCACTTCGGTCTTTACAAAATGGCGCCCGAATTACAAAATTTTCACGAATACATTCAGGATTTTTTTTGTCTGAAAATATAAACAAACCGAGGAAATTACTAAGAATAAGAAGTTCTTAGAATCACTCAAAGAATACGTCTGAATTTTTTCAAAACGTTTCGAGCAACTTTTCAATTTAGAAAAATCAAAAAATTGCTCAAAACACCCCGAGAAAATTTGTATGTATTCTCTAACCAATTTTAAGAACTTTTTATTCCTGGTATTTTCGCCATAAGTCTACTGCTTTCAAGAAAAACATTCTCGATATCCTCAAAAGTACCGCAGTATATTCGATTGATCGAATCGAGGCGATGTTAAGAAAAATTGGATATCGAGAGGCAACCACGGGTGAAAATCGTTTACGACTGCAGCAGACAGAAACCTGCAACAAGCCTGTAGCAGGCCTGCTTCTGATCACACGCCTGCAAGAGGCCTGCAGCACATCCGCATATTGAACATTTATATATAAATGTAATATTTTGATTCAATCTGCGGGTGTGCTGCAGGCCTCTTGCAGGCGTGTGATTGAATACAGGCCTACTACAGGCCTGTTGCAGGTCTCTAAACGAGCTGCAGACCTGCTGCAGTCGTAAACGATTTTCACCCGGGACGCCGGCATGAGGGAAAAGCTTCGCAGAAATGAAGACACTATTAACACTATCGACCTTAAAGATTCTATCCATCTGTATGTTTATATCCCTCCCGCTTTTTCTCACGTTCATGAATTGCACTGGAGATCGAGGATTTTTTTTCGGGTTTGTGTTCACGACTTTACATCGATAAATAAGTCGATACGCGGAATTTCACATCGGATACTAATTTGATCTTTGAGAATGTTTTTCTTGAAAGCAGTAGACTTACGGCGAAAATTACCAGGAATAAAACGTTCTTAAAATTGGTTGAAGAATACATAAACATTTTTTCGGGGTGTTTTGAGCAATTGTTTGATTTTGCAAAAATTATGCATAAAATAAACAATAAAATTGTAGCATAAACATTCTATATATATTTTATAATTTGTTTTTGAGAGTAAATTAAACCTCTTAAATCTGCAAGAATTCAGCAAAATAATCAATTTATTACTTAAAGAAAAATATAGATATATTTACTTTCTTTGCATAAAAGAACCAAAAATTGTTCGTTTTTTGAGTCAAACCAGTCATCGAGCCATTTTTTCACATTTTCGTACGAATCGAAGTGCTGTTCAGCAAGTGCGTGCCCCATTGATGAAAATAAGTGGTTCTCAGATGGAGCCAAGTCTGTTGAATAAGCCGAATGGGGGAGGGCTTCCCAGCTGTACGAATTTACCAATTCCCGAGTCTTTTTTGTTCGTTGTGCTAGTGCATTGTCTTTCAGTCAATTCATGCGGCACCCATCTTCCCACCTTCAAAATCAATCCCATTGCTTTTAAACGTTGAGAAATGCATTTTTGGGTCACATTTAATTGTTCTGCAAGTTTTTGTTGCGTTTGACCATCATCTTCATCCAATAATGCTTTCAATTCGGCATCTTCAAACTTTTTCGGTGGTTTTCCATGTTCTTCGTTTCTCACATCGAAATCGCCACTTTTAAACTTATTGAACCACTCGTTGGACTGTGTTTTGCCTAGAAAATGCTGGCCGTAAGCTTCCACGAGCATTCGATGGGCTTCTAAAGCAGATTTCTTCAATTGGTAACAGAAAATCAATGATGTCCGCAAATCGTAGTTTGAAGGCACAAGAAACGACATTTTTACTAGCGAAAAAAAATTAGTTGTTGTATGAAACTTAATTGTTTATGAACTGAATATTGTTGACAGAACTCAATGCGAAAAAATGGCGTCAATGATTTGGTTTGACAGAGCGTATAGTTTTACCTAGCGACAAATAGATGTCATTACCGGTTTCATATTTGTACACCTGGTAATTAGTGCCATCATGATTATAATTTCCATTTTGTTTTTCTCCTTTCACCAAGAGAATTTTTCTTGATTCCCCTTCTATTAGAAGTACATTTTCTACTAATATTGAGTCTGTAAATGAAGGCTGTGTGATGACGTTACAAAATTGTCAATGTGAAAATTGTTTTTCCAATATAAATTAACGTGTAACTATAAAAAATTGGAAAATTACTATTTTTTACATTTTTCCATACACGAATTAAGCAAAACATTAGAAAAACAATTAAAATTACAATTATAGAAAAATCTATTTACGTAATATTATATAAAATTGTTTTTCTTGTGATTATTTTATTCATTCAATAATACACCAATGAAATTGAAGTTCATGCAATTAATTTAAAAAAATAAAAAAACTTGTAAAAGTAAAAATAAGCAATCGCAATGCCATTCTCTGAAAAAACCAACTTTGGACTCAACCAAGTTTTTACTTTTCTATGTACCAATTCACAACGTCTATTAATCCATATATGTTTTCAAAGATCTTCATATTTTTAATTTCTATTCTTAATATTATATATGCCAATTTCTCTTTAATCAATAATTCATAATGCTTTTCAGATTCTCTTTTTACGAATGTATACATCAACGATCGTGATACTTGTAAACTGCTCTTTACCATTTTGTATTTGATTAATAAATTCTAATAATGGTTAATCTAATTTATCACTACTGACTTGGATATTCTAAATACAGGAACGATACCGACTTTTCGGAACTCTGTGCGAGAGGAGATAATGGACATCACCCTCTGCACCGCGAGCATTCGGGATAAAGTCAAGAAATGGAGGGTTTCAGATTAACCCTCCCTATCTAACCACATGCAGATAGTGAACCTACAAGCTGCATTCCACGGCACAACCATGGATAATCAGAGACGTAGATGCTCTTGAAAGGGCGGCTGACCAATTTTCGTCGGTCATCGTTACTGCGTATGAACACAACTGCTTACCTCCGAAGATCAAGAAGGCGCGGGAGACGCACTGGTGGAATAGGAAACTTGAGAAGCTTTGTAAAGAAACCAGAGAAAGATTCAGACGGGCCAAGAAAGGCAATACGGAAGAATTATGGAACGTATCGAATGCAACTAGAGATGCATACAGGAAAGAAATTAGGGAGGCCAAGGGTAAGAGCTGGATCTCCTTCTGCTCAGACAGAGAAGGGTGCAAAGGCAGCCAGACTGAACAGACTACTGGCCCGTAACGTGGGAGCTGTGTTAAGCACCGTACAACTACCGAACGGGACGTACTCAGGGTCAGATGAGGAGACCCTGACCCTTCTGATGGTGGCGCACTTCCCGGGCTTTAAAGGTCCAACGGAGGTGGGGGGATGGGATTCTCAGAGGCGCCGACTGCTGTTTGCGACCCAATGGGGAATACGTGGGCGGCTGGCCCATAAGATCGCCTCCCCAGCCAGGGTTAGATGGGCTCTGAAGTCTTTTAACCCCTTCAAGTCCCCAGGCCTGGATGGCATTTACCCGGTCCTCCTATAGAGGGCGGGGGACTCGGTCATAGGGCCGCTAGTGAGACTTGCTAGGGCCAGTCTGACTCTCGGTTACGTCCCCAAAGCTTGGAGAGGGACAAGGGTCATTTTAATACCTAAAGCAGGCATGAACGGATGGACGTCCCCGAAGGATTTCCGACCAATCAGCCTTAACTCCTTCGTACTAAAAACGGTGGAGTGACATGTGGACAGATACATCCGCGATAAGATCCTGACGACAAAACCGCTACACAGGGATCAGCATGCCTACAGGGCCGGCCACTCGACCGAAACAGCCTTGAGCAAAGCGGTGAACCTGATTGAGGACGAACTGAACCTTAAAGGATTCGCCATTGGAACATTCATGGATATTGAGGGTGCCTTCAACCAACACATCCAGTGAAGTG
The DNA here is from genome assembly GCA_030998225.1 of Diplolepis rosae. Classification (NCBI taxonomy): domain Eukaryota; kingdom Metazoa; phylum Arthropoda; class Insecta; order Hymenoptera; family Diplolepididae; genus Diplolepis; species Diplolepis rosae. Next base: position 1,529,763 of record JAPYXD010000275.1, read on the forward strand.
ATCAGGACAGCTATGATTATACAAGGAGTCCCCATAGCCGTAGTTGACTGGAACTGCCATATGCTAGGAAACAGGAATATAACGATAACCAAAGCAAATACCACCCTTCGAGGGATCGTTGAGTCAGGGCACCCGCAGGGAGGAGTACTATCTCTCTTGCTGTGGAGTCTAGTGGTGGATGAACTATTGCATCTACTCACCGACCAGGGATGTCTCCCTATTGAATATGCTGATGACATCCTAGTCATAGTACGCGGAATGCAGTTGCATGCACCGATCGACCGATGGGCGTGATGCAACAGACGTTAAAGGCTGTAGACACCTCGTGTCGGGCAACAGGTCTCTCGGCGAACCCTGGCAAAATTGACGTAGTCACAGTGGGTCCACTCATATAGGAGAAAAGGGGAATGAATTATAATGTTTGCTATCAACAAGTGGTGGCGCTATTGTCGCTACGGATATTATTTATAAAATGCTGTAAACATAGCAACCATATTATTGCCAGTTGAAATAATACGCCCGATGCTCATTTAACTCAACTACCGTTCGAAGCACCTCAAGCGTCGGTGATAAAGGGTTTCCCAATAGGGTTGATATGATTTTGAATGTCCCTATCGGGCTCATTTGAACTGAAATTTTTGACGTCTGCTGTCAGTTGTCATCAGTAAGGTTTGCCATTTAATCATGAGTAGTTTCACGCTTCCACAACGTTTGGAAATTGTCCAATTATTTTATCAAAATTCGAGAAGTTTTGTCGGTGTTCAAAGAGCATATCGTGCAAAATATGGTCGTCATTCTGCTCCATCCGCGCTCTCAATTCGTCGAATAATCGATAAGTTGGAGAGTGAATTTACTCTATTGGATACTAAGCCTAAAAATCGTATGCGTACCGCACGTTCTACACAGAATATAGCCGCCGTACAGGCCAGTATCGAGGAAAACCGTGAATTGTCCGTGCCACGCCGATCTCAGGAATTGGGCCTGTCCAGGATGACTACCTGGCGTATTTTGCGATTGGATCTTGGCCTGCATCCCTATAAGATGATTCTGGCCCAAGAACTGAAGCCTAATGACCATCGTTTGCGTCGGGAGTTCGCGGATTGGTCTCTGGAATCAATTGGAAATAATCCCAATTTTCATCAAAAAATCATCTTTTCTGATGAGGCGCATTTTTGGCTCAAGTCTCGGGGGACATTTGGCCGATATATTGTTTAAATCATAAATGGCATAGAATATCCAATATAATAAAAAAGATTTCGATCAATTCCGAATGAATATTCAGTGTTTTTTTTCAATTTCAAAACATATCACCCTTATTGGGAAACCCTTTATATTTATGCATTTCAGGTTAACCCACTGACGCATTGTGATGCCCTGTCGTCGACAACGTTTTACTCAACTCCTTACTATTTCCTATGTAACGCTTATTGATATTCACTTTGGGTGAATTAGGTATTTATCAAATTCATTTTACCCGACTAGGATTTAATAAATGTTCAAATGTCCTTAAGTCCCAAGTTTAATCGACAGAGTTGAGTAAAATTACTTCAACTATTTTTCTCCGTGTAATAGTACAGTATTTAACTGTTCATTGTGATACATATTTAAAAATTCTTGTTGTATTTTTATTCTTTCACAAATTATTTTCAACTTTAAATCATTTAAATTTATGAAATGGATTTCAAACAATATATTTCAAAATTTTCCGCTCTTTAGAATACATCGGGTTGGTGGGACGGGGGTTTCGTTTGCATTGATATTAGTTCTTTCTATCAAAACTTGGCAGCGCTGATGCTCATTTTCACTTTGTTAAGTATCCTCCTAAAATACATGGTAGTGGCCGCACTGTGGACGTAGTCATTTTTAGCAGGCGGTACAAGTGGAGCGCAACTAGAACACTGGAACTAAAAGGACAGCGTCTAGAAATCTGCAAGCGCGCCAAATATCTAGGAGTTATTCTGGACAATAAGCTAACTTGGAAAGATCACTTCGACAGCAAGTGCAAAAAATTCATAACAACCCTTTGGCTATGCAGAAGAGCTGTTTTGTGTTGTGGTCGTGATATTATAGTGACTATATTGAAATAAAAATGCAAAAAGCAAAAAGTACATGGCGAATTCGGAAGCACAGAATCGTTGGTGAGATTTTTTATATCCACATTATAGATCAAGGTAAGTTAATTCACTAGATTATTTATATATATCCTAACATTGTAGGTTATCTTTTCTAGACGGATTATTTTATTTTGAATGTACGTAATTTATCAAAAATATTTCCATTTTGTTATAAGACGTAAATATGGTAAATAATAATGAGAAGCATTGCATTACAATAAGCATGAAGTAGCATGAATTGATAACTATAGTGATAATAATACCACAAATAGTTGTAGATACTAAAGACGAAGATGAAGGAAGAGAAGTTTCTGTCTTGCAAGCCACTGATGAAGAGAAAATCCCAGTGGCAATGGAACCAGAGGATTTTCAAAAAGATTCAGAGAAAAATGAGTCCTATTGCTTTTGACGAAACTCCGAGCAACGCAGATTCGGGTAATGAACTAGATTATCACTTGAAATATTTTTTTATTAACGGTGATTTGGAAAGAAAAAAATATTATAATTTTAAGTGTAGAACGTTATTGTGTTTCATTATTTTTTATATCGTATATTCAATTTTGCAAAATGAATTTTTTAGACAGAATGTTATTAATAATGTAATTTATTTTTAGATTCAGAAGAATCGAATAGTTCTACAGACTATGAAGATGAGTTTGAAGATTATATTGTTTGTATACTCTTGATTATACTGTTGCATCACTAAACTGAATATATGAAATAAATTTTTCTGAACAAACTATTTATTGTTATTAAACGAAAACCTTTTAAATTTTACTATTTGTGGAAATACAAAATTAGAAGGCTCAATTAGAAATATCTGGGCCCGTTCGGGTAAGGCGTTTTATTCCTGGTCTGGCGCTAGACAGATTACCCTATCGGGGCCACATTCTTCCCGAACGGGGCCCAATCGGCGCCCCACCAAAATTTCAGCATGTGTAGTTTTTATGTCCGACTTTTTATCGTAATGCACCTGTCACGTAGCGGTTTATAAATTTCGTCTATGTGTTTTTTTAATCAGTGCAGAATATTTTTGGTCCCGAGTATCACCCCACTTAGTTTCTTATCGCATTCTATTCCTCTGTTAAATTTGTTAAACTTAATGTGTTAACAACTCTAATTAATAGTAAAGAGTGCACACTGATTAAGCTGTTTTAAAATAATAAGAACATATTTAGCAATAGTTGTGTGATGTCCCGCGACGTATTCAAATCTATTTAATACACAGGCTAAGTTTAATAAAAATCTATGAGAAAATCAATAAAGGGGAACCAGGAGTAGCGTAAAATAAGGAGAAGTGGAGGGACCCTTCTCTTCTAGGAAAATATACTGCGTCACGATAAACACTGACTGTTAATTTGCAAATAAAAATATAAAAGAGGCCCACAACAAGAGCGAGCAAATAATTCTTCGTCTAGTTTGTCACTTGAATTTTTCTTCGAAATTATCACTGGTCTCGCGACAATAGTACAGTGCGGTTTCTTCAATCTAAACTCCAAGAATCTCCTAGTTTGAGATTGTAAAAATCGACCGGGACAATTTAAAATCCACGTTTGGGAGTCGTAAAAGTCATCGTGGACTCGCTAGAGATCTTTGTAAAGATCTTTGAACCGTGCATTTAATAAGGATCGTCGCCTTTACAGAATATACCTGTGCGGACTATATCTCCGTCTCTTTCTTACACTTTGTGTGAGCAATTATTTCCTCGCAGTCGCAACGAACTTCTCTCTCTCTCCATTTTTCTATCTCTTTCTTACTCATGTACCAACTAGCCTATGCCCTCATTCGTCAATTTATTGTATTAAAGATTTAATCAAATCAACCTTTATGATCAAATTTAATTATTTAAATAAATTCAATTTGTATTATTTTGATGATCATTGTGTCTGTGATTGACTCATCCTCATCCCTAAACAAATATCATTCGATCCTATCTTAAAACAAGGAACCTTCGATTCAATAAGTATCTACGTAATTATGACGTAACAGATGATTAGAAGAATTTTTCTTGAAAAGTTGATATTACAATTCTTTTGTCATTTTAATTGTCCAATGAAAATTTGATTTAAACATTTTTTAAACCATTTTTAATATCAAAATTCAGAACAACTTTTCTAAAATAAATTTTTAATTCAGAAAATGTTCTACTGTTTATCTGCTCCTTACAGCAATATCCGTCACCAACGAATGCACTGTGTCAAATTTTTCTAACCTCAAATCAACTTACAATTTGATGTTGTTATGTGTTGGTTTTTGTTTACTTCGTTACGTTTTGAACATGGATTCAAATAAACATAGAAAAGATCAAAATTGTTGGCGAATTAAGAAACGCAGATTGATCAAAAAGAAAGTAAACGAGATTTTTTAGGGACGAATCAGGCTTCGATCAGAACTTTAGAATTTCTGAAGGTAATTTTACTTTCTAAAAGAAATTAATTGATTTTTGCAATATCAATATATGAATTAAATATACAAATTAATATCTATTTTCAAATTATTTTTTCACTTAATCCATTCTTGTGTTTGACATTAATATTTTGACTCATGTGTGATATAATAATAATGATACTAGTGCCTCACCAGATCCCATCTAGAATAAGTTGGTGAGTATCCACCTTTTTTGGACACTGGTATCTGAGTTCATGTGACCACTGCAGAGCTTAAACTACTGGATTGAATTCAGCAAATTAGGTGATAATCAATTTGCTCCAATTGGCAAAGAGTTATAAGCGACACTTGATTAAAAATATTTAAAATATTTAGAGATGGATATAATTTGAAATACGAAGGTAAATTAACTTAGACTAACAAAAATAAAAAAAAGCTTTTCAAAAATTCTTTGTTATATTTGCAGAAGTTGGTTTATATATTGTCTTGATTAGTAAATGAATTATCATGGTGAAACTTCACAAAAAATAGTATATTATGTGCCTAGGCGCATAATGAGGGTTATTACGCTACGAGTGACAATGCTCGCAAGAGATCGAAGACAAGGCATAGTCGAGGCGTAGGTGAGGTGTAATCGAGGCGTAGCTGAGGCAAAGCCAAGATAGAGCCGAGACGAAGCCGAGGCGCGATCAGTCCTACGAGCATTTTAAGCGCGTCTCGTAATTACCCGAATTGTGTGCATTGGTGCATATTCTATTTTATGTGACTTCGGCGCATTTACGAGATTTTCTGCGTACACTCGAATCTAATCTGAAAAGGTCGAAATTGCCGTGATTATCGCCCATCTCACTTGACATTTCGCGAATACTTCCGGCCATTTTGATTTTCTCGATCTTGTGTAGTAGTAGCGTATTGTAATAGACGCATGCGCAGTTCAAATGTACAAGGATTTGTCAGTACGGTACTAACGCCGTACGAAGAAGAAGGAGAATAAGAAGAAGGTTATGTTCCGATGTATCGTAATAGGCGCATGCGTGGTTCAATTTTTAAATTATGTGCCCCTGTATCGTAATACAGAACATTACGCTACTCTCAATTGTAGCATAAAAACGCTTTTATGCGCCGGAGGCACATAATAGTAGATTGTGTACCAAGGGCGGCATGGTGGCGATTGTGATGAGTGAGAAGTGTACACGCCCGAGGGTAGCGAGGGCGGTATTCACACGATTCACATCGCTACCATGTCGCTCGAGGTGCACACGACGTTTTGTGTCCAAATTGGTGGAAAAAGTCGCGTTGCGTGCGAGTGCGTAGTTAGCCGCGGGCAGTCAAGTTTCGGGCGGTATGAACATTCCGCCCGTTAAAGCGGGCGGTATGAACATTTCGCTCGATTTAGACGCCGAGGTGCAATTGGCTGCATGCCGCTCTACGCGCAAGCATGCAATGCGACTTTTTCCGCCCATTCGGACACAAAAACAGTTACAACAGAGCCTGTACTAGAATTTTCTTATCTGGCAAAAGGCGTTGCAATTGTTCCTTTGCTGGATCGGACCTAGAACGGGCGCAGAGTTCAATTTTGAAATAGGGGATACACTATCGACGCCACGGTAAAATTTCTGAATGGGAGATTTGTCTGTATTACCGCTGATTTAACATTTTCTTACTTATAAAACTCAAAAATTCTTTATAATACACAGAGGTAAGGTAGAACATCAATGATTCTTAATTATGTAATGATTCCATAAGTTTTATTCAGTGCTGAATGCATTATAACTTGGATTTTCTATTGAAGCAATCATTCAAGCGTCGGCTATTCCACACAATACTGAAATACCACCATATTGCCATTCATTCTCATGCCTATTCCATAAAATTTGTATTCGATGAATATAAGATCACCTATCCCTTGCTGAAAGAATAGTTGAATTTTAATCGCTAATATTCTTTTAAAAAACATGAATACATAAAGTTATTCTTCATGCTTCATTATTATTATAATAGAATATGATTAGGATTATTTGCATATCTTCATAGAGAAAAATGGAGTTGAGGGTAACAAGATGAATCACTGAAAAGGCTTGTAAAAAAAATGTACATTCGATTTTTTCCAACTGGTTCCTACACAAACTAAAAAGAGTTTTACGCCGCATGGGAAGAACAAGATGTACATGTTTTAAACACTTTTCGGCAATCGGATCTGTTTTCCTGATCTCAATTTCCCATCTTGTTGTTTTCAGAACTTCATGTACTTACGTAACACCTGCTAAGAGGAACATTAGGTGTACCCCCCGGAAATGTTTGCAAATATGGATACATAGTCCTGATTTTATGATCCTGCAACATATCAAATATATGCATAAAAATTGCCATAGGAAATATGGTTGGAATTTTTGTTTACTTGTTGAAAATAATAAAATCTGCCCGCTTCATGGGCACATTATCGTCACACGCTTCGCGCTTCGAGATGTTCCGAAACATTCAAACATCGCGCTCCGAGCCCCGTTCTCATTGGACCTTGCGCTCGGTCTTATATTCTTCGCATACATGGAGAAAAATAGTTTAAGTAATTTTACTCAACTTTCGATCAAAGTTGGGACATATAGACAATTTAGGAATTATTTAGTACTACTGCAATTACTGGGTTGGCAACAAAGTCATTTCGTTTTTTTTTCATGATTTTCAAAGCAAGTTTATTAATGCAAGTAACAAACATTAATCAATTATGTATTGACCATTTTTCTCGATGACCTATTGCCATCTTTCAGTCAGCTTCATAATTCCGCTTTCGTAGAAAGTTTGGTTCTTAGAGGCAAAAAACTGCATTAACTCATTTATGACAGCCTCATTTGGATCAAATGTTTTCCAATACTAATCACTTCCCAACCTAACTCCAATAACACAGTTCTGCATGGTTTTGTTATGAAGTAGCTGAGGTACATTTCCGAAGTAATTTTCGGCATGGGAACCGAAACCGGGCTCAGAATTGCTTCATCACGTCAAGTTTTCGAGTGATCCTAACCTAAAAGTGCGAAAACACGGTTTTTCGCTATATTTGAGCATCGATACCTTCGCGAATTTTTATTATTTTTTAAATATGGAAAAACCATAAAAAAGAGCCACTTTTCAGCTTTCCATTTCACTATTTACATGTATTATTTTAAATTTTCTAACCGGAGATATCGCCGATTGAAAAAAAAAAATTTTAGGTTTCGCAATCACCGATATATGGCGAGAAAAAATTATAGGACGTCAAATTTCTTTTTTCATTCTTATTTCTGATGAACGAGGCATAATATGAACAATGAATTTCTACGCCCAAAAATTACTTCGGAAATCACTATCAGTATTTCTATAACAATCACAACCTCATACAGTCAAGTCTCGTTTATCTCAAGTCGAGCGTCTCGTGTATTTCAAGTTTCACGCTCCCCTTCGCGTCCCACTATTTTACTGTCACATGAAGCTCTGTGGAGCGCTCGGAAGAAGTGTGAAGAGAGGTGGGGAGGTGCATTCAGTCGGTATGGCAACTGAGGAAGTGGTGGGAACCCTTCGTGACTTGAAATAAACAAGACTCTCTCGTTTTGGGATACTTGAAATAAACGAGACTTGACTGTATTTTGTATACATGTGTAATTTTTTGCAAGTGACCACAGATGTATGCCGCCTGGCGTTATCTTGATGGAAATCTCATTTGAAATCTCACAAAACACTGAGCATAACCTTCTTTTGATAAATATCGGCTTTTGATGTCGATTATGTAAGCTCATCTCGTTTGCTTCATGATATTTTTCGCACGACGTTATCGTAAACAACCCATTTTTCATCGCCCGTTATGATTCTCTACAAAAATGGATTGCTTTCGTTACGTTTCAGCAGTGGATCGCGAATGGAAATTCTTTTGGTGAGTTGAATTTCGTCCAATTGGTGAGGAACCCAAATATCGAGTTTATTAACGTAACCAAGTTGTTTTAAATGTCTCTGGACGCATGTATGTGATACGTTAAGTTTCTCTGCGATCTCTCTTGTTGTACTACGCTGGTTATTTTCTATCATTGCTTTTAATTTATCGTCAACTTCAGTTGGGCATCCAGAGCGTGATGCATCTTTGAGGTCAAAATCTCCGGAACGAAAACAAGCATACCCATTCTGGCACTGGTGTTCTTTTAATGATTTTACACCATAAACATCATACAACTTTTTCCTAGCTAGCACTGCGTTTTTACCTTTTCGGAAGTAATAAAGTAAAATGTGACGAAAATGTCAAATACTATATACGGTCTGAAGTTTGCAATTGAGAAGAACGACGTCGAACGACTAAAGTCATTCAGCGGAAAAAAGCGAATAACGTTGATGCCAACCCAATATTTGTGACGTATTAAACGTTAAAGAATAAATCATAGTTGAGTAAAGTTCAGAAATGTCGAGTAAAGTATGAAAACGCGAATTAAAGATTTGTAAATAGTACATTGTTATAATCGCATCGCGCGACTCAAGCGTGCTAACATTTGCGAGCTGCGCGCAAAGCACGCGATGAGAATGTGCCCGCCAAGCGGGCAGATTTTTTATTTTATAGAGATTAAGTATTATATAGAGACCTAATATTCGTAGATTTATCAATTCATCAATTAATTTCATAGATTATCAACTTTTTGTAACTTATTTTTCATGACAATGAGGTCATACTAACTAAATTGCCAGTTTGGACAAACAACAAGCTATATACGTTTCTTTATACTATAATTTTCTTACTCTCTGTAATGTAAGGGTACTGTGATAGCAATGTGCATTTTTACCTTGCTCAAACCCACTAAGAGGTTGAAGTCGTGTTTCTTTGCTTCTTTGACGGGGTAGGATATTGCATACAAATTTTTGTCTGATTCCATGACCTGAAAAAAATTAAGTTCTTATCTTGAAACATATAATAGTTTTAAAACATTGTAATAAATGAATATAATGTGGCTAATGGATTTCAGAAAATTGAGAGAAAAAATGTAATTTGATTCAAAAGAAAAAAATTAATTCTTGACATTTTTTATAAATCAATTTTTCTAAATCATTTCAGTCGATTATGTCAATCATTAGAAGAGTGTATCACTCTACGTGATAACGGAACTCTAGTATATCGATCTTATCAACCTATGATTCAGAATTAATTTAACGTTATTTAAGGGGGGCGCCCTATCCAGCATTTTCAAAAAATCGATTTTTTTTTTTTTTTCATTAATCGATTGGGTCATGTATTGAAAGTGTATTCTCAAAATATTATGACTCAACTCTGAATATAGTGACACCCACAGTTCGGGCGCGCTGTGGCCGCTGTGGGTGCGAACCACTAACTCGAAACTTTAAATCGATTTTTCTCAAAACTATGTTTTCCAAATTGCGGTACACGATTGTGAAAAAACTACTAAACCGATTTTCGATTTCTAAAAAGTTTTTTGTAAATTATTAAATAAACGAGTGCATGAATGTCTGAAATTATAAAAAAAAAGTTTTCTTATACACTTTTTAGCCACATTTAGCAGCCAAAAATGACGAAAATCCGTCCGCCGCGACACGCCACACGCGATCATCAACCAGTCCGCCATTTTTTTATTTTAGTTCTTGAAAAAATGCTTTTTTTGTAGTTCAAACATGTCTTTAAATATATGCAAAATATTTTGACGTGCTGGATAGGGCGCCCCCCTTAAAACTAGATGGAATTTTTCAATAAAAATTGAAGAAATTTTTTGTGAAAAAAGGAACGCTTACAATCCGCTGGGTATCGAGCCCAGATCCTTTCGATTGCCGGTCGAATGCTCTGTCATCTGAGCTACGGAGGTTCCACAACTTTTATCACAGAAACTTGTTAACGCCAATTCGGCTACAGATGTACCATGAACTATTTTAATCAATTTTTCTAAATCATTTCAGTCGATTATTTTGATCATTAGAAGAGTGTATCACTCTACGTGATAACGGAAGCGTTCCTTTTTTCACAGAAAATTTCTTCAATTTATATTAAAAAATTCCATCTAATTTTAGATAACGTTAAATTAATTCTGAATCATAGCTTGATAAGGTCGATATAGTAGAGTTCCGTTATCACATAGAGTGATACACTCTTCTAATGATCGACATAATCGACTGAAATGATTTAGAAAAATTCATTAAAATAGTTCATGGTACATCCGTAGCCAAATTGGCGTTAACAACTTTCTGTTAGAAAAGTTGTAGAATCTCCGTAGCTTAGATGACAGAGCATTCGACCGGCAATCGAAAGGATCTGGGCTCGATACCCAGTGGAGTGCAAGCGTTCCTTTTTTCACAGAAAATTTCTTCAATTTTTCATAAATGTTTCAACAATATATTTTTTTGAATTTTATTTGCTTTTATTAATTTTAAAATTAAATAATTTTTTAATTTAATAAAAGTAGTTGATGAAAACTGGAGAGAGTATTCCACAATTTTTTTGCATTATTATCACAGAAAAAAAGATATTAGATTTGTGTCAATATTATATACTCTTATTTTTCAACGAATGTAATTACGTTTCATGACACCCTGAATCCGAAAAATGTTTTATTTATTTATTCATTTAACCAACTAGCCTGTACCGCATTTCATAAATTTTATTGTTAATAAATATAACCACCTTGATTTTCAATTGTTATTGTACACTTTCATAATTTAAATAAATTACATTTATGTGCCTCAGCCGCGGAAACTCGTTTTTCCGTTACAGCTGAGAGTAAAGCAATGTTGTATATTCCGTTACAGAGGAATACAATGTAGAAATTGAACTGCGCATGTGCATTATAGTCTTACAGCGGAACGCAATCTATTTCTTATTCTTCTTCTTCTCACTTCTTCTTCGTACAGCGGAACGCAATCTATTTCTTATTCTTCTTCTCACTACTTTTTTGTACAGCGTTAGCACTGACTACTACACAAGACAGTAAAATCAAAATGGCCGGGAATAATCGCCACTTTGCGCCCGCTTCGTACAACTAGCGCAGCAAACAACTACAATAAGTACTAGATTAGATTCCAATGTACGCATAAAAACTCGTATCCGCACCAAAGTCACATAAAATAGAATACGTGCCAATGCACACAATTCGGGACATTGCGAGACTCGCGACAATGCTCGCAGGACTGATCGCGCCTCGGATTCGTCTCGGCTTTGTCTCGACTATGCCTCACCTACACCTCGACTACGCCTTGGCTTCGATCTCTTGCGAGCATTGTCGCTCTTCGCGCAATAACCCTCATTGTGCGCCTTGGCACGTAATATACTATTGTCTCACTTTGCTCGTCATTGTGTCCTTTGCTGACTTATCCTCATCCCTAAGCGAGTGTCACGTGCCGCGACTCTACCGCCTCGAGTAAGAAATAAAATAAGGAACCAATGAAAGAATCAAGGCAACATCATTCTGTCAGGATTCGTAGGTTTTGGAGGGATTGCGTTCAGACACGTATAAACGAAGAATCCTATTCGCAGCAGTGAGCCACCGAGCATGAAAAAGCGCACCTAGATCTCTATTCGCAAGATTATCTGGAACAATGCCGCTGCAAACAGCTTGGCACATTTCCAAGAGGTATTTTTGACCAGTACTGAGACATTCTGGGTCTATATCAGGTAGGTCAACAACTATTTTCTTAAATTTCACCACTGGTTTCTGCTCACAGGTTTCCATTTCATTCCCTATAGGACCAGACAATGAAGCAGGTCCCGTTGTACTACCGTCAAGGTGGGTAATGAGATGCTTAAGAGCAAGTTCATTAAAATGTAAGAGACAAATTTGCCACTGAAGACTGTGACCCAAGTGTCTTTCTATCAGTATATTAACGCGACCAATATGACCTGTATTTACAGATGTACCATCAGCACCAATAACTTTTATTTTGCTTAAATCGTCTCCATTCTCATGAAGATAGCTCAAAATGCTGCTGAAGATATCCACAGCGCTACCGCTACTGGAGGTAACGTGACCAATGTATTTGCTACCTGGTTCCGATACAAGGGATATATGTTCTTCTTCCACCGATCTTCTTTTGCGAGAACCGTCTTCTTTTTCGCAATAAATTATTTCGTTTTTCTTACCATCAAAGTATAGTGCAAGGAGAGATCCTTCCGAGCTTCTTTGGAGTTGAGTTGTTTCCACTATAGTTTTTTTTCTCTTCCTTTTCATTTTAGACGGATCTATAATGTTTCTTGTATCGCCACCTTTGATAATCCCAAAATCTTCAAGGACAGAAGAAGCAATTGCGGCGGCGGCGACACTTGATACTGCGAATCGATCAGCGGTTTTTGCCGTTTCTTTTAATCGTTGCCGCATTTGCATGTGAGGTTTTGAACGCAGCCGAGAATGCACTGCAAAGTCTGGGTCATATGCATCAGCTGCGGCCGTAACCTGCGCCTGCTCCGCTTCAATGTCAGACGTATTCTCAACAGTAAAAACAGTAGACCTTTCCAAATTTTGTCTCTTTTTCTCTTTCTCTGTTAAATGAATTGTCCTCTCTGCTCTCTTCTGAGATCGATCAAGCAGCTTCGTCATAGGTACATCAATTGAAGCCATTGCCATAATTCGGGGAACCCTTTAATCTAATAGAAATTGTTGCTCCTTTGAAGGTACATTTTTATGCGTCTCACACTTACAATATTGTGAAGAGGTAAAATCGCATCGACAGGCAGCTATTTCAAAAATCTTACTTGCTTCAGATTGAAATTGTCTTACAAGACTTTAGACAGAGGAAGAATCCCTATGACTAGGTGAGTAAGCTTTTATTTTCATGTACTTCCTATTTAAAGTTTTAATTTTATCTTTTATCTTTTTCAGGTTCATCGTGCGAATGGATGCCTTGCACCACAATTCCTCAAGTTGTTTAGCAATGACATTAGCTACTTTATTCAAGGACGGGTTTTGTTTATTTCCGTTTGCGGCCATGATCTGATAACGAACGTGGAGGATGAACTCAGCACGTCACCGGCTGTAGAGAGTACCCGCTAACTCAGCTCAGACGGGGTTCCTACTACAAAGCACTGCTGTTTTGCCCTTCTGACAACAGACATGGTGTACACTACCGTCGGAAATTGTGCGCACGGTGCTTGTGAGCGTTATTAAAAATCACTGCTGACTTTGAATCACGATATCTCGGTGAAAAAAAGAGATAGGTTATTTTTAAAAATACAGTTGGAAAGCTTATGAAATTCCAATTCTAGTGATGCTCGAAAAATATTTTTTTGACCTTCTGAAAATAATACAGCACGTGAGGAGTTAAAAAAATAATTTATGATTTTCTCAAATTCTCTACTTCAACTTTTAGCATGACCTAGGGAAAATTTTTCGAAAATCTGAAAATTATACGACATAGAGTCTAAAATCTTATCTTTAATTTAAGTCAAGAGAACTTCAAAAATATTTATGGGTACCCGAGATACGATTAAAAATGTTCAATCATATCTAAGTTGCATTTTAATCGACGATCACGGTTCTCGGCCGGTTTGTTGCTCGCCTCCTTCGTTAAGGCAGGACCGAATAAGCCACGCACAAAGGTGGCGCTTAATTGGAGCTCTCTTATAAGTTATTTTATCCCAGGACGTGTTTTCTTTATTTACATTCCTTTCAATCTTAGTTAATATTTAAAAATACTATTAAAATTTTTATTAATTTTATATTTTATAAGAATTTTAATAAATAAAAAATGTTTACATATCATTGTTCTATTCGTTAATATGGGGATAATATTACACAGTGTGTCCCTAAAATAACCGAACTTTTTGGATATAGAATAAGATACACGTTATATTATCTTTGAAAGTTATTATTTATTCAAAATAGGTTCCATTAGACTCAATACAACGTTTGGAACGATCAACCAATTTATCCATAAACTTTTTAAACTCGGTTTTTGGGATGTTCTTTAGCACCTGTGTCACAGCTGATTGAATGGTTGGAACGTCATCGTAAAAAGCTCCTTTCATTGCAGTTTTTAGTTCTGGGAACAGAAAATAGTCACACGGTGATAAATCAGGCGAATACGGAGGGTAGTCCATGACACAAATCTGTTTTGTATCAAAAATTCGTTGACTTTTTTGGTCTTGTGAGGTGGTGCATTTAACTGATGTCGAACAAAAGGTTAATAATGTGTAGATTGGACAGTAAGATAAATCTAATTCTTCTGCCAGCATTCTCATAGTGAAATTTGCATCGATAGCGATTATTTCACGTAATTTTTCCACTAACTCAGCACGATTTAATGCTTCTGCTCGTCCAGGTCTTGGATCATCATTTAAATCGTCACGGCCATTTTTAAAATGTGTAAACCACGTATAAACTTGAGTACGACTCATACAATCATCACCATAAACTTTTTTCATCAATTCGTATGTCTCAGCGAATTTTTTTTCAAGTTTAACACAAAATTTTATATTTGCTCTTTATTCCATTTTTGTTTTGTAACATTAGCACACTATTTATTTTATTGAAATGGCTGTAACTTTCACATCTGTCATCCAATTTACATGAATTTAGGTGCGTTTGAAAGAGGATGAATGTATCTTTTTAATGCTGCAAATTTTCAATAGATGGCGCTGCATGTTGCATGCTTTAAATATAAACTTCGGTTATTTTTGGGACACACTGTGTACATTTAAATAATTGCTAATAATCACAAATAACAATAAATATTTTTTTAAATTTAGAATAATTAGAAATAAAAATTACTAATGAACACAATCAAAAATACATATAAGAGGGCTCTACTTAAGCGCCACTTTTGTGCGTGGCCTATTCGGTCCTGCCTTAACGAAGGAGGCGAGCAACAAACCGGCCGAGAACCGTGATCGTCGATTAAAATGCAACTTAGATACGATTGAACATTTTTAATCGTATCTCGGGTACCCATTAATATTTTTGAAGTTTTCTTAGCTTAAATTAAAGATGAGATCTTAGACTCTATGTCGTATCATTTTCAGATTTTGGAAAAATTTTCCCTAGGTCATGCTAACAGTTGAAGTTGAGGTAGAGAATTTGAGAAAATCTTGAATTTGTTTTTAATTCCTTACGTGCTGTATTATTTTCAGTAGGTCAAAAAAATATTTATTGAGCATTACTAGACGTGGAATTTCATAAGCTTTTTAACTGTTTCTTTAAAAATGCCCTATCTCTTTTTTTCACCAAGATATCGTGGTTCAAAGTCAGCAGTGATTTTTAATAGCGCTCACAAGCACCGCGCGCACAATTTCCGACGGTAGTGTACTATTCAGTGATCAGTGAAATCGACTAAACTCGCGTTTCCTAGATTCTACTGTCGAGTTGGCCCGTCCATAATTTACTAGTCCGTTTACTAGCTGCAAACCTTGCAAGGGTGGAAGCCACTAAACTTTTTTCTCCGTGTGGTACCTTCGAAAGTCAAACCAAATTTTTTTCCAAAAAAAGAAATTTTTATAATTGAACATTTCCTACTATTTGCTCGTATTTGCAGAATGAATGATGACTTGCTTTCTAATTCCAAGGTATTTCCCCGGGTTTCTAAGCATATCAATCATTATATCTGAATCCAGCACATTGAAAATCGGAGAAAAATGGATATCGAAAAGTAGATATTCAAATAGAATATATTCATCCTTAATATGTAGATATTGAGACGCAGTATTTAAAAACAAATTTTTAATAAATAAGATTTATCTGAGAAGTGAAATTTGATATTCAAATTCAATATTTTGGTCATTGAAGCATAAAGTACGCGCACATATATGTAAAGGTCATGCGGTCACTTTTTCGGGTTTACGAAATCCAACAATAAGTAAGTTTAAGATTGACTTGTTTGGAGCACGCCAGAAAGATTCAATTGAAAATGTCATTTTAAGTTTCTTGAAATTTTAATAAGATCTTATATATGCGACAGAAGTGATTTGGCCCTTAACTTGAGACACATGAATAAGTTCAACATATAAATTTTATATTATATTTTCACTAAATGTCTTTTATAGCCCTTAATGAAATCTAACCTTAGTATTATTCAATTATCGTCCAGTACTCATGTATAAACACCATAGTAGTAAAACATACATGATAACGGAAAGCGATGTATTGTATAAATCTACTATATACTTATGTGCATCATAAAACATAATTTGAATTTTTCCTAAATTTTAGCATTTCAGACCTTCAACTTTACTGATGAGGATATTCAGAAGTTTAGTATCTCGAATACTTATTTTTAATATCTGTGATAATCAAGCTCAATATTTCAAATACGAATGGTTAACATCTGTTTTTCAATATCTGCAGTTATTAAAGTAGAATATCTAGATGTTTGTCACATAGCTGAATGTTACTGACATTGGGCCTCAATATCTAGATATTATGTGTCAATATCCACTTTTTACCCGTCTGCCCGAGGAGCAAATAAGTTCAATTAACAAATTAATTAGTTACGTTTGAAATTTTTATCACTGCCTACATTATCGGAGGACCAGATAGGATACGTTGTCCACAGGTGTCCTCGCAGATAATTTCAAACTTTCATATAGCAGACAAATGCAAATGAATTCAATATTTAAAGATTTTGAAAATCTCTGCGAAACAAAAGACGCTTTCAACTGCGCTGGGATACGAGCCCAGGTCTTTCGATTGCCGGTCGACTACTCTAACCACTAAGCTAAACAGGTGTCCGAAATCTCCTTCTCCACAGGAAGATCTCCTTATATCGCCTAGTGGTTCTGCCTTGCGGCTGTAAATGATTTCAAATTAATTAGTTGAGTTTAAAATTGTTGTCACTGCCTACATTATCGGAGGATCAGTAGTCGCGTATCAGATAGGATACGTTGTTGACTGGTGTCCTCGTAGACAATTTCAAACTCTTATATCGCAAATAAATGCAAATTAAATTCAAATTGAATGAATTTTAAATCTTTCTGTGGAAAAAAAGACGCCCCCGACTGCGCTGGGATTCGAGCCCAGGTCTTTCAATTGCCAGTCGACTGCTCTAACCACTGAGCCACATAGGCGTCCGACATCTCCTCCACAGGCAGATCTCCTTATATCGCTTAGTGGCTCTGCCTGCATCTTTTTGCGCAAAAAGATTTTAAAATTCTTTAAATATTGAATTCGTTTGCATTTATTTGCGATATAAGAGCTTAAAATTGTCTACAAGGACACCTGTCGACAACGTATCCTATCTGATACGCGACTAGTGATCCTCCGATAATGTAGGCAGTGACAAAATATTCAAACTCAACTAATTAATTGGAAACCATGTACAGCCGCAAGGCAGAGCCACGGGACGATATAAGGAGATCTTCCTGTGGAGAAGTAGATTTCGAACGCCTGTGTAACTCAGTGGTTAGAGCAGTCAACCGACAATCGACAGACCTGGGCTCGGATCTTTAAATATTAACTTAAATTAACATTTTAATTTTCTTAATCTGTTTGTAAAACTACAGATTTTAAAAATAAATCAGCTATAATGGAAGAGCATGGAGAAAAATGCTTCCAAAATCAGTCCTATAAAATTAATTTTACTTTAACGGAAAGAAAGAAAGATTGAATGACGAGATTTCTGAAACTCAAAGCGTCTGGAAATAATAGTTCATCGATGGAATCTATTATAGGAGTCGACGTTTTACAATTTGAGAACATAAAAAGATTTTTATTTGAAATAAGTAACTCACTGTTAGCTTAGCAATGGAGTTGGCGATATTTACTGCTGTCGGGATCAAAACATCATCGTCATATCTTCTTCTGACATTGATACATGGGACTGAAATTGTTCCGGGTGTATTTTTATCCGATCCACTTTTCTCTGCTACTTTTGCGTGAGCTATGATTATTGTTTCTGAAATAAAAACCCCAGGGGTAGTCTCTGCCAGATTCCCGTCAATCCAATAGTCAACATAAACCAAGGTCTTTTCCATGTCATTTGTCTGAGGCATCTTCCCGATTAGTTGGCTTAATAAAGTCGAATTCTCCTTTCCTAAAAACATAATTATAAATAAATTAAACAATCAATAAAATCGAATCACTGCACAGAGAAAACTTGTGGGGTAGATTTTACCATGCTAGCAAGATAATGCTCGGACGAGAGACAAAAAGTAAAAAGTTATCAAATTTAGCGAAAATTGAAGTATAAAAGTGAGTGAATTTTTAACATTATGCATGGTAAAATGACTTCTCGTTCGAAAATAATAAATGTATAATTTTTCGGTGCATATGAATTTTAATACCCATAATACTTCATGGCTTTTTGAAGGTCAACTTTGTTTTTTTAAATGAAAACCCCCTTTTTTACACCTGCAATCGATAGAGCGGAATATTCGACGTTCAGATACGTACCCAAGTCATAAGTCAATTGTAACGTTACAGGTCAGTTAAAGGTTATTTGAAATTAACAAAGTTTTCCAAGAGGTCAGTGTAATTCCTGAAGTAAATTTTTAACGAGAAATTCATTGGTGAGCTCTTTATTGATCTTGGTGATGATCTTCAAGCTTTTTTCAAGGTTTTTTTCAAGCAGTTTACGTTTACGTTTAGCATTACCCAGGAACAACGACGTGGATGTAGTAAATTCTGTTCCCTTTGGGGTGCTTGATTAGCGTGAGTCCCCTTGCCTCTCACTCTTCAGTGAAGATGTTCGAACTGAAAACCTTGAGCTTCTTTACAAAAAGCTATGCGATTGTAAAAATGAGTTACAGCATTACGAATCATCTCCCTGTCAATCAAAGTAGCCTCTTGCAGAATCCGATTCTGCAATTCGACTAAGCTTTGAGGTTGCGTTGAGTATACTTTGCTCTTTAGATAACCCCAAAGAAAATAGTCGAGAGGCGTCAGATCAGGAGATCTAGCAGGCCACTCGATTTCACCCCTTCTTCCAATCCACCTATGAGGGAACTGAGTATCCAAATATGCTCGAACCTCCCTACCGTAATGAGCCGCTGCTCCGTCCTGCTGGAACCAAATATTTTGAAAATTATCGCCTGCAATCTCCCTTATTCTTGATACAATTTGGTTTCTGAGAAGCTCTTCATATGCACGGGCATTGAGATTACCATCGATGAAGAAAGGGCCTATCAATGTATCATTCAAGATACCGGCCCAAACATTAATCTTTTGTGGATATTGTGTGTGACTCTCCAACATCCAATCAGGATTTGTGTCGGACCGATATCTACAATTTTGCCTGTTAACTTCACCTTTTAAAATGAAAATAGCTTCATCTGAAAATACTGTATTGTACAAGAAAAGAGGATCTCTATCAATTCTGTCCATCATAATTTCACAAAATTCAACCCGACGATCAGGATCGTCTTCATTGAGCTCTTGTGCCAGATGAACTATGTAAGGATGGAAAGTCATGCTTTTAAAAATATTTCGCACTGACTCAGGAGCAACGTCATGCTCATCACTAGCTCGACGTGAACTAAGGTGTGGGTTTTCAAGAAGTGCTTGGGCTATGTCCATCTGCATCTCCTCATATCCTGCAGATTTTGGCCGACCAGTTCTCTGAAGGTCCTTGATAGATCCATGATTCATAAAGCGCCTTACAGTTCTTATAATTGTTGATTTTGAGACAGGATTTAACCCTTCTCCATTACGAAAAGTGCTATTGAAAAGCAAACGAACTTGATCATAAGATCGAAATCGATCTCCCCAACCACGCATCATTAATACAGATACCCTCTCTCGTTTCGAAAGTTTAGCTTGCGCCGTTATAATCTTTTAGCGAAGGACAGTAAGTATGTACTCGTAATACGTAAATTTAGTTTCGATTCGTAATATTCGTATGGAGATAGAAAAAGGGTATAGGACTTATGGTATCGCCTTAGGTATTGATTTAGGTATCGAAAAACGGTGTAGGACTTTTCGATATAACTCTTTGGGGAGGAACAGAACTCTCACCAGAACTCTTGGAACTTTTAATGAAAAATTTCCTATACATATGATTTTACAATATTCAAAACGCTGTAACCAAGGTCAATACAGAGCTCACAAATGAATTTCTCGTTGAAATTTACTTCAGGAATTACACTGACCTCTTGGAAAACTTTGTGAATTTCAAATAACCTCTAATTGACCTTGAACGTTACAATTGACCTATGACTTGGGTACGTATCTGAATGTAGAATTTTTCGCTCTATTGATTGCAGATGTAAAAAAGGGGGTTTCTATTTAAAAAAACAAAGTTGACCTTGAAAAAGCCATGAAGGTCGACTTCAAGGTCAAAATGAAGGTCACCGTTGAATTCCTCGTTGAAATTTACTTCAGAAATGACCTTCACTTTCTTGAAAAATATTTTACCTGAGGAAACATCCAACCGTCCCGGGACTTTTTAGACAACCTGTATATTCAAACGTATATCGTTAAATTAAATCAAATTATTAAAATATATATACTCAAAATGTGAATAGTCATTTATAGTATCTAAATATTACCACCTATTATCTAATAAAAAATGTTAAATATTTAAGACATTATCAGAAAGTATAACATTTAATATTCTTATTTTATGAATTCATAGATCATTTTATATTAAACATTTTTATATGATAATTTTCTTTCGTATCTCGTATGATTTAACTGGAAAATGGAATTTAGATACTTAAATTTTCGAAGTTTCAATTTAATGTAACTTTTCTTATTTTTTTTAAATCGAAAGATATTGAAGGGATAATTGGCAGAGATTCACGAGCACTATCAAAAACCAATATTGCAATGTTTAATTTTTCAAAACACGTAAAATGCTGCTATTTCCACAATTTCGGTCGGATGTAGATGGTTAATAAACTTGTCCTTATTTTTTTTCGGCTGCAAGAATGTATGAAAAAACTAAATGCTACCAGATAACTTTATCGAGGGTTATTGAGTATACCACCTACTACTACTTTTACTACTACTACTTCTACTACTACTACTTTTAAACTCGTGTGGAGTTTGCTATTCTCCCATCGGGCGCCTCCCCAGGTTGCGGATAGGGGAACGCCTCCCAGATGTGGGTGTCACCGGGGAAATTAAATACCCGGGGTGGACAAAAATCTAGCTAGGGGAAGGAACCCCGAATATCAAACCAATTATGGAAGCATGTGCGAAAAACTTAATACTCCAAGGGAGGAAAGATCTCCCCACTAATTCCGATCGGGTTCAAGCCCCGGTGGTCAGTGCTGGTCCCACGGATTTTGGGGGGGGACCAAGTACACAAACATCTGAGTAAAAACTCGAGAGGTGACATTATTACGACAGGCGCTGCTGAACATCCCTCCGCTCTCGAGAGCGCAGAAGAAGCTCACTTCCAGAATCTGGTAAAACATGTGAAGGAAGCGCATATCCAGATGGAAAAAGTCACTAATACCCAGAAGGGTATTAAAGACGCCCTAAAAGCCGCAGTTGCTATCATACGCCGCATGACGAGCACTCGAGAGGCTATCAAGAAGGCTGGAGATGATTTTAAGGTTCGAGCCACCAGTGAAGCGGCTCTCATCGAGAAGAGGCAAGCTGACATTCAGACCCCAAAGACGGCGGAAAAAAGGAAGCGGAGTGAGGACACTCCCACCCCACCTGAGTGCAATCCTATGCGTCCCAAAAGTAAAGCACCAAATGATGACTCAGACTTCTGGACAGAGGTAAAGACACGGAAAAATAAGGGCCATATGACGACAGTTCAACGTACAACGGACGCGGTGGCTGCTAGAAAGACCACTAAACCCAAGAGGAGAGTCCGCCCGGATGCGCTAGTTATTAAGCCGGGATGTCGCTGCTGCCTGCACCAAAAGCCCGCGTTGCTTCCTATGTGCGGAGAAAATTGGCGGCAAGGGTCCACTAGACCATATCCCTGGTTCTAGTAGGTGTGCAGCTCGCAAGGATGCGTTGGGCAATAAGAAGAGATCATAATGGCAGTCATCATTCAGGGTAAATAGGGGAAGAGCAGGCTTGCTCAAGACTTGTTGTCCCAGATATCTTCCGAACACTCTGTTGACATGTACATCATCGCCGAGCAATATCGGAACTTGGAACTGCAAGGATGGTATTCGGATAACTTCAACACTGCGGCTATTTGGATTATGGACCGGACAAAGCTACATATCACTAAGGCAGGTAAATGTGATGGTTTTGTTTGGGTCAAGATCGAAAACTTAACCTACATCAGTGTGTATTTATCACCTAACCAGGGAATCGCAGTTTTTCTACAGAAACTAGAGGAGATCGAAGACTTCGTACGCGGAGTTGACGGCGAAGTCGTTTCAGCTGGCGACTTCAACGCGAAGGCTTTGGATTGGGGGATGGATTACACCTGCAGCAGAGGATCAGTTGTGGTCGAGATGATCTCTCGTTTGGATCTGACGGTCTTGAACTCGGGAAGCGCGGCAACATTTCGAAGAGCCGTCAACCAGGGTACGATTATTGACATTACCCTCGCCACACCCATAAGCTCGGCGAACATCCATGAGTGGATAGTCCTAGAGGAGTTCAGCTGCAGCGACCATCAACACATTAAGTTTATGATTCGCCTGATGCCTGATCAAGGAGTTGCAATTAATAGGCGTATGACGGCTCAGACTTGGAACGTCGCGAAACTTGATCGTGCGGCCCTTCTAAGATCCCTACCCACGGTCGAAAACCTGGCCCAAAAAATGGCCTGTCAAAAGATAAGTCCGGCTAACGCTGAAGCCTGCATAGACGAAACTATGCAGCTGATAGCTGGGGCTTGCAATGTTTCAATGCCTAAGAAAACGTGGAATTTTCGCAGGAAACCCGTCTACTGGTGAACTGACGAGATTGCTGAGCTTCGTAGGAAGGCTCTCGCCTTACGGCGAAAGGCTCAGAGAAAAAAGAAACGTGGTCTCTCAGGTGTTGAGGCAAGACACTATGCGGACGCTAAGAAGGCACTGAAGAAGGCTATTCATGATAGCCAACACAAACATTTGTTGGGACTCAGAAACGATGTCGACCGGGATACGTGGGGGCTTGGATACCAAATTGTCGTGAAGCGGCGGAAAGCGGCAGAAAGATGCCGGGACCACTCAAAATCCCGAAACGATGGAGTGTATCGTGACTTCTCTCTTCCTAGACCACCCAGGGAGAAATAAACAGGAAATCCTAGTCGAGGAGGAAATCTCCACCTTTACGGTGGACGAGCTAAACGCGGCTGTTCATTCGACAGGAACTCGAAAGGCACCTGGCCCTGACGAAATACCTACAGAGTTCATCGAGGCTATTGCAAAGGAAAGCCCATACCTCCTCCTGAATATGTTTAATGCTTGTCTGCTAGCTGGAGTTTTTGGGCAGCGATGGAAGATACAGAGACTGGTCCTTTTGGACAAGGGCAAGTGGCCTCCCATAACCCCTTCATCTTTTAGGCCGCTCTCTATGCCGGACAACGCAGGGAAAGTGCTGGAGAAGCTTCTCAGGGCGAGACTGTGTGCTGCAGTTGCTTTCTCCGGGGATCAGTCGCAGAGTCAGCACGGCTTTATGAAAGGACGTTCTACGATTGGAGCCATAAAGGACGTCTCGGAGATGGTCAGCAGAGCATGGCTTATTCCGGGGCTAAGTCCCTGGCTCAGGAGGGCATATAAAGAGGTCAATTTCCATCTTTGCCAGTTCCTCACTTGACATGGTCACTTTAACCGGTACTTGTTCAGAAGAGGAATTAAGGTGAACCCCTTCTGTGAATACTGTCCCGACCTGATCGAAGACGCAGAACATTTTTTCATCCACTGTGAGCGATGGTTGGAGTATAGACGAGCTCTTGAACTTGAAATTGGGAATTATATAATCCCGGTGACAGTCATTCATACCATGCTTGACTCGAAAAACGGCTGGGATTCAGTCACGCATTACATTAGCACTGTATTGAAAATCAAGAAGCAGGAGAAAATCAGGAAAATGCGGGAGTCTGTTTAGTTTTCGAAATAAAGTGAATAGCGTCATAAAAGCACGAATTAGATGAAAATGTGAGTCAGTAGAAAACAGATGTGCGCCCATAGACAATGACCTTGAAGTAATGCTAACGCGGTTCCGGGGTTATTGTCTGGCAAGGAAACAGGGGAGTTTTGAGTTTAGTGGGTATTGCTTTGGCCGAGTCCCACACAGCGTGCGTAAATGCATTCTCTTTCTCCTTTGGAAAAAAAACTACTACTATCAAAACTCTGCAGGAAGGGCGATGCACTGGTGAAACTTAGTGGAGACTCAAACACTGAACAAAAGAAACAAACACGACTGGGCTACGAACATGGACATGCAAAAAACAAGGATGGCAGAGAAGGTGACCCAATACGTGGGCATGGAAGAACTCAAAGAACCTCATAAAAGGAGCAAGGCTTTGCAAGCTGTGGAGGAAAAACTCCTCATAGAAATCAGGACGGAGGTGAAGGATATGGAAGACAAGACCAAAAATAGAACACTTAGATAGTTGCATAAAAATTGGTCTGCTAGCGCTGGTAAATAAGCTAAGTGCGTTCGATATAAACAGCATGAAATAAAATAATAGCTTGCCAGCAAGCGCAAGGGAAGATAATGGGAACACCAAGCTGATATGGAGATAAGACGCACAGACCAGTTAAAAGATTGGTATCAGAGGCCGATCGAAACTGGACAAATGTGGAGAGGCGTAAAAAGAAGGCGCGGTATCCACCTGATGCTGAAAATCCGACCAACCGAAGAAGCAGGGTTAGACACAAGAGATTCCGTCCTAAAGCAGTCCTAATTAAACCAGCAGAAGTCTGAAACTACACAGAGCTCGTTGGGACCATAAAATCAAAGTTCAAGACGGAGGATTCCTCAGTTAAAAAATTCGTATTTATAACAACCGGTCAGATTTAAATAAAAATGACTGGTGCATTGATTGATAATATAAGCATCATTTTGCAAGTTAAAACATCTCAATTGGATACGTGTAAGCGTAGCAAAATCCAATTAAGTAAGCAAAAATATAATTTTTCTCCAGTAACGGACGGCGATTCAATAGATGTGTCAACGTCGCAGAATAAGTGAAAGCGCGCGCCATTCACGTATCGTAAGAAGTCATCTGTTATACACACATGTATAGTCGCTTTATTATGCGACGTTGACAAATTTAGATACTACGTGAAGCAAATGAGAAGAAGTACTCATTTGATTAGCTACGTACTGACAGTGCTACCTTAAGGACTAAACCAATTAGAAAATACGTATTTTGTAGTTAAGAAACAAGAAATTAAAGGACCACCAGCAATAACTCGGTGAACGCTCGAGATGGCGGAAAACTATTGCCCACGCATGAAATTCGTGATAAAAATTTTTTTCGGTTATTCACCAAAACAAAAATACCATTGTGTAGAATTTTTCATGACGCATTTTTTATCTTAATACTATTTTAATGCAGCCTTAATAGTTTTTTAGATAAAAATTAAACACTCAATTTTTCGTCATCAAAAATGATCAAAAATCAGTGTTCTTCAAAACATAAACTGCTATTACTCGATTAATTTTTGACGAAATCGTTTGTTTCTTTTACCGTTAGACGTGGAATACTTTAGCGGAGCCAATGTATTAATACTTTATATATAATTGTATAATAAGACACGATTGTTAAATTTCCTATAATGCACAATACGTTCTAAAACGTCTGAGCGCAAATACGCGGTTGTAATGTTAGCGCGTAAGGAATGCTGGAAACAAATAATGTGCTGACAGTCCCATGTCCTAAAATAGCGATATTACATGTGAAAATAGGACCAAGTTTGGTGAAGATTTGGAGCGAGCGGTGGAGAGTGCCGGAGAAGTCCGCCAACTCTCGCTGAAAAACCATATAGCGATACTGAATCTGGATGCAGACACTAAACCAGAGAGTATCAATAAAGCACTCAAAGCATTCCCATTAGATGATTGGAAGGAAAAATCCAAGATAAATCTGACAAAGACGGATTATAGAGGGAGCTTAAAAGCCTTCACTGAGACAAAATGAGAACATTCCTTTAGGAAATTTTACTAGCCGAAAACCAGTACAACTTTTGCGAGGGCAGATTGACCATAGGAGCGATCACTGAAATCAAACAGAAAGTGACAAGAGCTTGGATTGGAAACCGCAGATTCAGGAGAGTGGCAGTGTTGGTTATATTCGACATGTCAAACGCCTTCAACAATCTAAGGTGAACTGATTTCATAGATGCTCTCAGAGAAAAGGCTTCTAGTACCGCTTTACCTCAGAAGACAACTTTACATCTGACTATCTGAATGACTGAAAGCTTCAGTTTGAAACGATCGAGGGTATAAGGGAGAAGAAAGTTACGGTAGATGTGACCCAGGGATCAGTACTCAGACCGGACATCTAGAAAGTCATATACGATGGCATTTTGAAGATGCAGCTTCCCAACGACTGCAAGCTCATCGGTTTTACAGATGACCTGGCGGGAATAGTCCTGGCACTGAATGACGAGGTTACCAGAGCGAAAGTTCGTTTTAGCTCGATGCTAGCTGAGAACTGGGTAAAAGACCTTGAACTCAAACTGGCTTCCAAAAAGGCGGAAATGGTGGTACTCACGAGGCAGAAAACTTTCCCAGATACATTTTGAGTACAGATCGTCGGTCATAATATTGTGGCAGCGAGGGCCCTGAAGTATCTGGCTGCCGTGGTCGACCAGAAGCTCACCTTTTGGATACGACCCTGCAATGCGGTCGATAAGGCGGACACTCTGGTAGCGATGCTACTAGAGCTATCAATCGCTCACTTAATAATGTGGGCCCACGTCCTGAAAACAGACGAACACCGCAATAAGCTAGAGTTAGTACTGAAGAAGGGAGCTCTAAAAGTGGACTGTGCATACTGTACAGTTTTTGGAGTGGTGATCATGGTCCTGGTGCGTATAATCCTCATAGACCTTTTGGTCAATAAAAGGAAGAGGATTTATGACGTCAACCAACAAGGCGAAGTCAAAGGAGTTGAAAAACGAGAAAGAACGCATACTCTATCAGTCTAGGAGAAAAGGTGGAAATGCGTGATTAATGGCAGATGGATGGCCAGCTTCATAGGAGAACTCACACTGAGAAAAAAAGGACGTTGTAGAAGAAGGCATAAAAACCCCCTTACAGCCGAAGCTGAGACCCACCCCGAAACCGAGTTGATAGACACAAAGGAAGCAGTTAAGCACCTCGGTATTAAGCTGGATGGTAAGCTAAACTTCTGGAAGCATTTTCGGGAATCAGCAGACAAAGCAGCAAACCTCACGATAAAAGTA
Organism: Diplolepis rosae; assembly: GCA_030998225.1. Classification (NCBI taxonomy): domain Eukaryota; kingdom Metazoa; phylum Arthropoda; class Insecta; order Hymenoptera; family Diplolepididae; genus Diplolepis; species Diplolepis rosae. The sequence continues at coordinate 1,557,453 of JAPYXD010000275.1, forward strand.
AGCAAACTCATGAAAAATATCAGAGGTCCGAAGCCAAAAAGACGAAGGCTGCTCATGTCGGTAATCCAAAATATCCTATTATATGGAAATGAAATTTGAGTAGATGCACTTAGAATAGAAAAATATAGGAAACTAATGGCAGGGTTGCAAAACAGAGTAGCACCGAGAGTGACTCGTATGTATCGGACAGCTTCAGATACCGCAACACTCGCTGTCGCAGAAATAATCCCAATCGACCTATTTACAAGGGAGATAATTAAGATCTTACCCTTGCATGCGGGACTCTGCAAGGGCGGAAATTAGGGCGAAAGTAAAAGAAGTGGAAGAGAAGACCAGAAATAGGACAAACTTAGACAGTTGTTTTAAAAATGGTCTCCCAGTGCTGATAAACAAGCTTGAGACCCTAGACTTAAGCAGGAGTGCTATGACAGAAATCAGAGTAAAACTAAAGGATGCACAGATTGAGTATGCGTTGCACGTCCTGGCGGTTACACTCATAAGTAAGGCGGCGCCACAAAAGCTGTGGTAAAAAACACCTATGCCTATGTTTCCGGTGCCGTGGCTATGGACACATCGCAACCACATGCAAAGAAGATGACCGCAGAAATGCTTGCTGGAAGTGTAGACAGGGAAATCACAAGGCAGCTGACTCCTCACAAAACCTCAGGTTATCTTGTGCATAAACAGGCCCGACGATAGCCTCGTGAAGCACATCCCTGGATCGGCGTGATGTGTCAGATATAGGAAATCTAAGAGGGCAAGTGTGAAAAGCAAAAAATAACGACTCTCCACCCAGAAAACCTGGCAGGATGCCGATTGGCACAGGATCTGCTATCCCCGATGGCATGGGAGAAAAGAGTAAATGTATTGATGATCAGCGAACAATACATAAATCCTAGCACGAAAAACTGATTCACCGACAACATAAATCGAGCAGCAGGGTGGGTGATAGACGCCAGGAAGATACCGGTCGAGAACCATGTAAAAGGGAATGGCTACCTCTAGTTCCAAAGTGAGAGAAACAACCTAGGGAGTTGCTACCTCTCACCAAATTATGTCATAATGGCCTGTCAGAAAAACTAAGCAAAGTCCAGAAATAGAAAAAGACCTGTGCTGCTGTGGACAATGATATCTGGGGTCGCAGATGCAAAATTATCACTAGAAAAATATTTCAGAAAGCACCTTAGAGTTCAAAAGATCCCGAAACAATAGAGAACATCGTAAATGAGCTGTTTCCTAGCCACCCCGTGCGTTCCATTGTAGATGGCATCAATAAAATAGAAGTTCCATGGGTCACGACCCAAAATTGAAATAAGGTAGCACAAAAGATAGCAGATAAAAAAGCCGCTGGTCCTGACGGAATACCCGTGAAGGTTATCGAGGTGATCACCAGAGAGGCTGCACATCTGTTACTAAAATTGTACAAAGTCTGCAGACGGACAGGTCTGTTCAGTAGCAGATGGGAACAGGTGGGCTGTCTAGCCGAAAACCAGCACGGTTTTCGCTAAGGCAGATCGATCATGGGACGATCACAAAAATAAAACAGGAGATGGAAAGAGCCTGGACTGACATTATGGACGACCTGGAAAATCGACTCTGAGTCCGACTATATCTCAGTAAAATCATCTCTGACTACCTGAACAACAGGAAGCTCCAGTTTAAAACGACCAAGGGCATTGTTGAGAAAAAAATCACAACAGGAGTAGCCCAAGGATTAGTTCTCGGACTGGACCTATGGAACGTTGTCTTCGACGGAGTCTAGCAGATACAACTGCCAAACGACTGCAAACTTATCAGCTTTGCACACGCGCTGTTCGCCATATTAGAGAGAACCACGTGTTAAAAGAAATATTTGCCGAGGGCGATTATTTTACTAGGCACGAGTTTCCCAGTTGTTCATTAGAAATGTGACATGTGCAATTCTTTTTGGCAAGTAGTTCGGAATTCCAAGCAAAGTGATATATTGACTTTAACGCTTTATGGCGTTTGTCACACACGCCGAGACCACTTTATTTCTTCTCAAGTGTTCGCGAGTGCTCTTCTTAGTTTGCATTTCTCGGTTTCTTTCTGTTTCTTTCTCGCGGTGATTAAGATTCATGTGTTTCATTCAATTGATAAATTTGGCCTTTTGGCTGAAAATGCGTATTCTCTCGGGTGGTGACGATCTAGATTTAAGTAAAGTCAACATATTGTCACAGGCTCACTCGGAATATTCCAAGTCTTGTAAAATTTCAATTTTCTTGACATTCTGGCATTTTCTTTTGCATTAAACTAATTTATATTGAGCCTTTCTTTCCCGTATAAATCTGTTCTGACAAGCTATTTTGAATAATTAAATTCTGCCTCTATTTATTTTACCCGATAACTGTTGTGATTCATATTGACCCCGCTTTGTGTTTGCTATTATTTTTATATCGAGTATCAGTAGATTTTGAATTGACTTTGTCACTTTGAGAAAAGTGACTTGCGTCCGTGAAAGATCTGGTGTATAAACATTTTGTATTTTCAGGTTATTATCAGGTTAAGAAAATTAATTGGGCTCGGCAAGAGTTCAGGTTCCAGGTAAAGAACTTAGGGGATCATGTATCTACGCGGATTCTAGCCCGAACCCCCATACAGGATATTTGAACACAAAAAGGATGTCCTCAATCAACCTGACAAATGAACTGCCCTAATAAGACACACATAGGAACAGGATCACACATTTAACTTCGACGACGTCCAAATTCTCGACATATTAGACAAGTAAATAAGCTTTATGGTCTTATAAATAACCCTCATACACGGCAAAAATTTTTTCATGAAAAATTCTCATACATTGTTCCTAAGTCTAGGATATGAGAAAAATTTATGGATAATTCAAACGTATTCAAATAGGAATCCGACGAACAATTATTAGAAAGGTTGAAAATAATTTAGAAAATTTTTCGGAACTAAACAGTAATATTCTCAGAAATAATCAACTGAAAACTCCTTATACTCAGTTAATAAAAATATGATGAATAATTTGTTGAAGATCAGGAAATAGTTCAAAAAGTATTCATGAAGGATGACAGTAATGTCCTAACTGAAGTCGACTAAGGAATCAAGGAATCGTTTATGATTTCAATATTACTTATAATACAAACCATTATTCTAAAACCTATATTTTATTATTTTTTCAACCATAAATAAGAAGCGTGAGTGTGATGATGAAAAGGTGCTCCTTGAATTCAAATTAAATTCGAGAAAATAAATTTACTGTTACATTAAAATAAAAGTCACCGGAGTCATAGTATTATAATAAGCATAAGAAATAAATTCAAATCTCCGCAAAAATACATAAATCCGAGTATAAAACGCGAGAACAGAATTACGCGTCTTAAGTACCCGAAGTGTGCCATAACAACGTTGCTGCACCCTAGAAAAAGCCAGGTAGATTTTCTGAACCCTATTTCGTAGCATTTATTTTGATAAACAAAGAACTTCTTTAAAGTGCTAAATGTCAATGAATTAAGGAGTTTCATACTACTGAATCTATTTAGCTATTTCAATTAAATATATACGAATGAAGTTATTTGTCCAAAATGAGAGAATAGTAGAATGTGTACCAAGGGCGGCATGGTGGCAATTGTGACGAGTGGGAAGTGTACCCGCCCGAGCGTAGAGAGGGCGGTATTCACACGAGTCACATCGCTACCATGTCGCTCGAGGTGCACAGGACGTTTTGTGTCCAAATTGGTGGAAAAAGTTGCGTTGCATGCGAGTGCGTAGTTAGCCGCGAACAGTCAAGTCTCGAGCGGTATGAACGCGGTATGAACATTTTGCCCGTTGAAGCGGGCGGTATGAACATTTCACCCGATTTTGACGCCGAAGCACAATTGACTCCATGCCGCTCTACGCACAAGCATACAATGCGACTTTTTCCGCCCGTTTGGACACAAAAAATTTTACTGCTACTGGTTTAACTTGGTTGACTCGATACAACTGATTTCAGTAGCCGAATCTTCAGCAATTTAGTGACTTGTATTATCTTTTTAATATACTTGATATTTATTTAAAAGAGACATAATTACCTTGAGCGTGAGGAGAAAATAAAAACGCACAAAGAATCGTAGCCGTGAGGAACTTCATTTCTACAACTTTTCGGAAAAAATGTTATAATAAATTTTAGCTGCGACGGTATATATATGCTTTCTATCCTTCAACTAATTATTAACTTAACGTATTGCGTTATACTTACTTTATCGTGTGACCTACAGAAGAAAACCACGTATATTTCCTTGATAGTCTTGTTGTTTTTTGCAAGACCGTAGCTGGAAGGGGGGTTACCTCTGAAATTGTTGCCAAAGTTAGTATGAGATAGTGAATGTATTTACTGGAAGAGGTATTGAGCAGAGTAGTTTAGATGATTCAAAAGATAAAATAGGTCACTGAAAAAAGCAATATAACTTTAGTGATATTTTTTATTTTTTGCTTGGCTAAACTGTTAGAAATGTTTACAAATCCAAACAGTTTTTATGTTATACAAGCAGCGTGGAATTCTAAGATATTTATTTATTTACCAGTATACTGTATTTGATTCATAAAAAACTTTTTTAATCAAATAAATGATTTAGAAAAAAATGTCTATCATTATAGAATTTTTTACTACGAATTGAAGGAATGTAGTTCAAAACGATTCCTTAAATTCAAATAAAACTTTTTTCTGAGTGCACGGATCCTTTGAGCTTCTATTTTTTTGGTGTTCTCATTGTGACGCTCGCGCTCGATATAAATATGAAACTGATTTATTTGTAGAAATGGACACAAGATGTACTGCCATAACTGAGTCTTAGCTGCTGCCCTCTCTAAAATTGAATCAATGAGATTTTCACCGAATCAATCAGTAGTGTAGGCATTCACTGAAAAATCAGTGGTTTCTGCCAATTTACTGGTGAAATCAGTGAAAATGTTCGCAGAAATAAATCAGTGACTATAAAATAACTGATTTATCCAATGATTGTTTTCACTGATTAATTCAGTTGCAAGTTTGAGGTTGAAAGTCATTTAATTCGTCTTTACATGAAATATCAGCTTCGTAAATTATTTCTAAAAATTAATAATACTTTATTACAAGTACAATTTGTTTGTGCGTGATCTTTAATTTGCAAAATTCACAATGTTTGTAGAAAGTATCATAAGAGCATGATGCGCTTGACGTCACAAGGAACTCGAAACGTAGACAAAAGACAATAGAGCGGGCTTCATTTTCTCTGGCGTCATTTCACTTGAAACACGATTTAATTATTACATGTAGTGCAAAATAATGTTAAAAAAGTTAATTTAGTTGTCTATTTAGTCAATTTGCAGTGTTGCCAATTGCATGGAAATTTCCCGGAATCCGGGAAATTTTGACTGACTTGGGAAATCTTACGGGATGTCAAGAAATTCCGGGAATTTCCGGGATATTGTCTTATAATTGCCTTTTTATGTATTAAATTTGCATAGAAGATTTAATAAGAGATCTTTCGTTAAACACAACCAATCACAATGAGTTTTGATAAAAAAAAAAAGAAGCATTTTATTAGTTGCAGGCCCTTAGGGCGCTTTCATATGTCATAGTGCTCTCATGCCACCAAGTGGAAAAGGCCTATTGCTATTCATTTCACTCTAACTCCTTCTGACGTCATATGCTAAAGTGAGATGAACAGATTTTTCAGGTTTTCAAATGAATGAGTCACATCTCTTGCTAGTCGCTTTTGTGTAAAATTAGCCTAAAGGTTCTCACAGTATCTATGTTGATTGGATAAAAGTATTAAGTCCCAAAAAAGAATCCATTGAATGGAATTTGAAATAGATTTTTAAAATATAGAATTCGGAAATGGATATATTTTTGATTAGAAAAGAGAATCCCGAATTACCTTGTATATGCCAGTAAGTATAAATTATATAATTATTTTGATTCTCTTTGATTATAGGAGTGAAAAGATAGAAAAGTAAGGTTATGTTTCTGTACAGTATTTTCTAAACGTGATCAGTCCGCATATATTGTTTATACGTTTATTAGTAAAATATTGTCTCTAGTAGGGCATGTGGTACTTTACCATAAGATTAATTTAGTTCCTACAGGTTTTTATCCATAATTTTTCAAAATAATATTTGTTCATCAACGTAAAGAACATAAAGACTGAGGTCGATGGACAATTATTTGATTTAGAATTTTCATTATTTTTCGAAATTAACAAACATATATCTTTTAAAAACTATGAAAACCTAGGATAAGACTTATTTTTAACCGAGTTTAAAATATTTAAACAATTTTAAGAAGTTTTAGATGATTTTAATTTACGGGAAAGTTCCGGGAAGTTTTGAAATTTGGCCGGGAAAAGTTGGGAATTTTCTATTGAGCTGCCGGGAAGTTAAGAGCGCTCACTCCGGCAACACTGTCAATTTGAAGCAAATATAAGTCAAAGCTTTAAGATTACAATTCTTAACTCTTGCGTCCGTGATTTTTAGCGCCACCAAACCATAACCTCAGTATTATTACATTTCGCCTTGCATTAAAACAACGTATCGGTTTATAAATTTATTTGACAGGGATCAACTTATTTTCAACATTAAAACTGCAGTGCATATTAAATAATAAGTTTTGTTCTATGACGTTTTATTCTATTTATACGAAATAAGATATTAACTTTAGCTATTATCAACAAAAGTTAGTTAAAAATGTGAACGCCGTGATCAGTTTCATTAAATGACACTAAGCTGCTTTCAAATATAGAAATTACACTGCCAAAGAGCATATTTGATTATAAGTTTTGTTTTCTGACGTTCTATTCTATTTATATGAAATGAAATATAACATTTTTATTTCTTAATAAAATATTTCCATTGCAACTTGCAAGAGAGTCCACTTGAAATACTTCTTTAAAACCCTTAAATTTTTTGATCAATAATTTAAAGAATGATTCATTTCACTGATTCAATCAGTAATCCGTATAACTGATTCGTTCAGTCGTTTTCATTGATCCAATCAGTGATAACGTTTTCACTGAATGAATCTGTATATTTTTACTGATTCTCAGTGACTAACTTTTCACGATTTTAATCAGTGAAATTTCACTGATTCAGTTTTAGAGAGCAGTTAATTTACATGTTAAGATAGATAATACATTTGATACAGTAGATAAGGCTTAGCTGCCACAGCTAATTTCAAGATTAATTATTCAAATATATACTTTTTAGATGCTACAGCTAAATTTTCCCTACTTATAGAAGAGCCTTCTTAATACTCATCATAAGTTGTATTATATTTCCTAAAAAATTATTCCTCAAAACGTTAATATAAACCGTCCTGTTGAGATTATAATTCACGAGTTTTAATAACGTCGATAGGAATTTTGATGATTGGAAATAACATAGAGAAAGACATTACTCAAAAATACTTTACTATTCTTTTTCTGTTTCGAAAGAAAACTGATTTCGTTTTTTTTAAAACATTTTCCTATAAAAATGCTTTTTGTAAATATAAATTTGGAAAAATATAGAAAATTGGAGGCATTGAAATACGTAATTTAAAAATTCAGAACTTTTGTCCTCATTTAGTTAAAAAATTCAACACTCATTGTAGGAGATAAATCCGATTGAATCTATTCATAAGTCAATTTCCACGTAGACAAGGAACCAACTAGAGAGAAGCACGCATCTATATTTGTATTTACGTTATTACTGGCTAGAATCAACAAGAATGTTGAAGTAGTAGATAAAATAACTGCGGACAGATATCATATGTTTATCGAAATATTTGGTATAATAATTCCAAATTGAAAATCATCTCTTTGATTCAGAGTAAAATGGGCTATTGTATTTTCTAAAATGTATTCAATTGCAATTAGTAAGAAATATTCAGAATAAATTGGTTGACATTTCATGGTCTGATTTAGTCAAATTTTACTATTGATTTTCAAAATTCAATTTTTAATTAGTTATGTTTTACTAAGAATTAGTAAATTTTTTCACTCATTTAGGGCGAAAAGATTCTCACTAATTCGAAATTGACCCGGGTGGAAAACTTCCCAACTTAGCCCACTTCTTAGTTGGGCGCCACGTTGGACCCAACTAGTATTTCCATTTTAAAAACAATTTTAAAATTACTGAGAAATCATGCAATTATTATTAGGTTGAACGTTATGCGACGAGAAAGTTTTAATGTTGCTTTCTCTATCAACTTTTTAATCATTAGATCTTGAGTTAAAAAAACAACACAATGTTAATAGTGGTGCTGTAATAACCCGTGTAGAAATTGCCCTATCTTTCCTTATTTCAAGTTGAGTTCTAGTGGGGCCCGGACTCGAATTTCCTCATCTAGAAAAAACTGGTAGGGGCCCTGTTAGCACCCGATTAGTATTTCTAGTCCAGAAAAAACTGATAGGGGCCCTATCAGGTTCCAGTGAGGAATTCTTTGTTTCGCTTAAGTATGGAAAATCTATTTGTATCTGGCGGGGCCCCGACTTGAGAATCCCTATTTGTAATATTTGTGGTTAAGGTTAGGTCCATTAGATACAACATAACCTTTATTCTTTATTCCCATTAAAATTTGATCTCATCTGAAAAAAATGGAGATTTTCTGAACACGGTCTTGGATAAGATCAATACTTAAGAGGAAGCAAAATCATTTAAGAAAACTTTTTCATAATTTTAACTCGAATTCGCATGTAATTATAATAATCATATGCGAGCACGTATGTGTATGTGTGTGTATCTTATTGTGTCGAGGTAATAACAATAACTAAACATGTAGTTCAATTAACATGGGGTGAATAGTAAAATCAATTGAAACTTTCATAATAAACATAAGCGGTAGAAGTTACTAAAGGGTTTCCCAATAGGGGTGATATGATTTTGAATGTCCCTATCGGGCTCATTTGAACTGAAATTTTTGACGTCTGCTGTCAGTTGTCATCAGTAAGGTTTGCCATTTAATCATGAGTAGTTTCACGCTTCCACAACGTTTGGAAATTGTCCAATTATTTTATCATAATTCGAGAAGTTTTGTCGGTGTTCAAAGAGCATATCGTGCAAAATATGGTCGTCATTCTGCTCCATCCGCGCTCTCAATTCGTCGAATAATCGATAAGTTGGAGAGTGAATTTACTCTATTGGATACTAAGCCTAAAAATCGTATGCGTACCGCACGTTCTACACAGAATATAGCCGCCGTACAGGCCAGTATCGAGGAAAACCGTGAATTGTCCGTGCCACGCCGATCTCAGGAATTGGGCCTGTCCAGGATGACTACCTGGCGTATTTTCCGATTGGATCTTGGCCTGCATCCCTATAAGATGATTCTGGCCCAAGAACTCAAGCCTAATGACCATCGTTTGCGTCGGGAGTTCGCGGATTGGGCTCTGGAATCAATTGAAAATGATCCCAATTTTCATCAAAAAATCATCTTTTCTGATGAGGCGCATTTTTGGCTCAAGTCTCGGGGGACATTTGGCCGATATATTGTTTAAATCATAAATGGCATAGAATATCCAATATAATAAAAAAGATTTCGATCAATTCCGAATGAATATTCAGTGTTTTTTTTCAATTTCAAAACATATCACCCTTATTGGGAAACCCTTTACATAAGAGTAGTTAGAAAAACAAACTATTGATAAGTAAATAAGTGTACTATTTTTTTAATAGTACTTCATTAGTTGGAATTACTTATTGCGAACTTTAATGCATGATTTCGTTACGCGATAATTTTTTTGATTCAAAAGTTTTATCATATTTTTGGAATTGAAAAAACTCAAATTTTTTAGATTCTGTACATACGTTGATTTTACTCTTGAAAAAAAAATTAAAGGAATCATAACCTGCATAAAGTATTACTAATATACAATAATAAAAATCAATACTTCTAAAATGTATATAAATCTTTTTATTATGTAATGTTCTTCAATTAAAAAATTTGATCTGTTTATTTCAACAATATTTCATTTTATAAAAAATCGATTTAATAATTAAAAATTTTAATCAGAATCATAAATTGTCATAAAATTTAAAAATTCCCGATTACACGGGGCCCATACACTTCTTACACGGCCCTGTAGTAGTTGCAGGTTATAAGCGCTATTTTATTTCTTGTATTCCAAGCGTGCGCAACCGAGAGGCTTAGTCGTTAGGTTAGTAATGCGTTAATCATAAGTAGAGAGGGTTCGAACCCGCAGCGTTGAGAATAATTTTTAATACCACCTGAACGAGCGTTTGTGTAGTGTAGAGGGGATGCGTGTGTTTGTAGGTGTGTATATAAAAATAGTAAGTTAGAGTCTACTTGAAAGTAAATACAGTTTTAAAATGTACTAAGAATATTCCTCGATTCAACTGCTGCTCTTACTTGATTTACCCCTATGTTCCTGCGGTTCACTTAACTTCAAAAATTACACTGGGGCCTTTGTAAACTATGGAAAGTAAATTAAATAGTAGTCAAACTTACTGGGATTTTTTTTTCAGTGTACGTGCAATGAAAAAGTACTGTCAATATACTAAGAAAAAAATTTCCAGCTGGAAAACAGATTTTTTACTGTGAAAACAGTAAACTTAACCTTCCAAGCGAATATCCCTCCGTTGCCGTTAAAAACAGTAAATATTAGAGTCTTAACTCGAATTTCCCCTGTACTTTTTCTTTCAATGTAGAAAATCGCTTTTATTTATAATTATCTCAGTAAGATACCTGAACAAAATTGGTCACGTGACTCTGATGATATATGCCCCTAAATTCAATGCAGAGGTCCAATAGGGCCCTAATGGTGTCCTTTTTTGTAGGTGGGGTAGTGTAAGGGCTAACCTCACTAAACCCCTACTAGAAAGTATAGTAGGGCCCACCTCGACAAAAGCGTTACGTTTCCGACGGGGCCTTGACTAGTTTTCCACGCTAGATCCCGACTAGAGATAGGGTAAACTCGTCGGGGCCCCACTAGACCCCTATCAAAATTTCTACACGGGAAAGTGAACTTTATCTTCGAAATCCTATCATTTTTTACTGTAAATCTTATTAAATAATTAAAATGTGTATAAAACGTCGTCCAAATGACACATTACATTCACGGGTACGAAGGCATTTTAAACAAATTTTTATTATATTTATTGCAAAATATAATTTTTAGAAATAAGATTATTTCAGAATCTGTAGAGCACAATGTAGAAGAATAGAATATTGAGGTAGATAATTTATACTAGTTGTTAAATTTTGAAACAGGTACATATATGCCATACATTCTACATACAAAAATCATTCATTCAATACTTTTAAACATGTCATTCTTAACAATTGTATGAATAAGTGAAAATACAAGTGTATCAATGTTTTACTCGTGAATCCTTTCTTAATTTTTTTCCAAATATGTTTTGAGTGACGAAGAATATAAGTATTTGAATCTTAATTTTATACATGGTGCGCTTCTGTACATGAAAATTTCAACATTTGAAAGAAGTATATTTATAAAAAAAATTTAAAGGGATCGCTCAGAAAATTGTATCGAATATATCAGTAATAAAGTTCAAATTCGTGCATGAAGCAGGTTGGTCTAAAAAGGGCCCAATTGGTTTTCCCTGCTGGGCTAGATCTGGGTTTAGCGTTACAAACCATGAAAACTCCCACCTGGGGCAACCCTACTGGGACCCACATGAACCTTGGGAAATCTAGTTGGGACCCACCTAGGCCCCACCCGATTATGTCTTGTATCCCACTTTTAATTGTCTGAATGGTAATTTTAACAATTTCAGGTTTCTTTTTCACATTTTATACTTTTCGAATTTTTAAGTGAGGAAATAATTTCTGTAATATTTACAAATACTACTAAGCTACAAAGGCGTCCGACATCTCCTTTTCCACAGAAAGGTCTCCTTATATCGCCTAGTGGCTCAGCTTTGCGGCTATAAATGATTTCAAATTAATTAGTTGAGTTTTAAATTTCTGCCACTGCCTACATTATCGGATAATCACTAGTCGCGTATCAGATAGGATACGTTGCCGACATGTGTCCTCGCAGATAATTACAAACTCTTATATCGCTAATAAATGCAAATTAAATTCAAATTTTAAAGAATTTGAAGTCTTTAGAGCAGTCGACCGGCAATCGAAAGAACTGGGCTCAAATTCCAGCGCAGTTAAGGGCGTCTTTTTTCCACAGAAAGATTTCAAATTCTTTAAATTTGAATTTAATTTGTATTTATTTGCAATATAAGAGTTTGAAATTGTCTACAAGGACACCTGTCGGCAAAGTATCCTATCTATTACGCGACAAGTGATTCTCCGATAATTTAGGCTGTGGCAGAAATTTCAAACTCAACTAATTAACCTAAATTATCATTCAATTTTTAATACAGTCGCTGAAGTAAATTTCGTAATATTGCTAACGTGAATTTTCTTTTACTCAAAGTTACCTTGACCTTGAGGAGTGCATTCATATTACGACACTCCTGTTTTGCATTCAGCTTCAAGGGGGGAAGTCCATGTAAACGCCTCAAAATCAGTCATATTTTAAAAAGTTTTTGAAGGTGATAAAATAATTTTATTGTTCTTAATTTTTAACATAACTTTATTTAACCTTTCTAAAGTACAATATAAACAAATTTTTATTTTCTTATTTCCTTCCAAAATGGCGGCTCAGGATAATTTTTCGTCTGTCGTCTTCGGCGCGAAGTCGAAAAGTGCTCTATTTATCGCACATTGATCATAGATCTGAAACAAAAAGATTAAATTTCTTTCTTTTTATAACATATTAACTGGAAGGATGAACCTATAACAATAAAAAAAAAAATAAAATTCAGTATAAAATGAGCCTTTAAAAATAATTTAGAATTTTGGGTTATTTTTTCGACATTTTTGACCCCCAAAAAGTATTTTATTAACGCGAAATATCTAACAGTTTAGGTTTATCCTTCCAATAATAATGTAGAGAAAAGCCTCTCAAAATTTCAGACAAATCGATCGATAACTTTTCGAATTACAACACGAGCAGTTTTTAAAAATACAGTTTCGAGATAATCGCGTTTAAAGTTTTAGTATAGTGTAACGACCTGTTTAAGTTACTTACCGATTAATCTGCAATCCCAGTTCCATACAATAGTCCTTCTGAGTCTTCAAAAAACTGATTTTCTTCAGTCTGTTGCTGTTTGCGAGCTGTACGATTTTTTAAAATTTTTACATGGATTTCCCCCCTTAATACGTGTAGGTTAAACAAAAAATAAGAAATGAAGAAGAATATTTCCGCTTCTTTTTAAATAGAGCGAGACATAAAAAACGGAAGGATTTTGTATTCAACAGTAATATCAAGACAAATATCACATAATATATTAGCATATACTTGAAATAATGTTTATCACATATTCAACATGTGTTGTTAACAATCGAGGATACATCAATAATAATTATTTAATAAATATTTCTTTAAAATGAATACGCAACAAAAAATCCTCCTAATCTCTTGGTTACTATTGTTGTTCTGAGAAGTCAAATAAAAAATGGTTCTAACTTTAATAGGTCTTATCCACCAAGGCAGAACTTTTCCTCGTAGTATAGATTCTCTTGGGCTTATAATTTTTATTTTCTTTAGGTGTCATTTTCACTCTCTTAGGGTTGGTAGGATATTCTTTCTTCACAGTTTCATTGGTGATCAATTTCGGTGGGCTTCTCCTCTTCCTGGATTGTGAAGGTGCCTTCCGTGTCTTTTCCGTTGGTCCGCTATCTTTGTTCATGGCTTCCTCTTTCTTCTTGTTGCACTTTTAGTAGTAACCTCTGGTCCTTTTCCCTGTGAGTAACAAACTTGAATTCCATTGCAGTCTGGAGCATAAGATAGTTTAGCGAGTTTTCTCTGCTCCTTTGTTTTCTTCTTTTCTAAATTGTCATTTTTGTTGGACTGTTTTGAGATGAACATCATTTTCTTCGTAAGATAAAAACATACCACGCTGTGAGTCATCTGTCGCCTATGTTTCTCACAGCCAATCATTGGGAGAGGGGACAGTGCTTCGATTTCGTCTGTCACACGGAAGATGGTGTCCGCATTTAAAAATTCCTTTTGAATAGCTAGCAGTGTTCCGCGTTTTAGCAAAGAAATCAACACAAACAATTAATTCAAACCAGGTACATATATCAGTACATAATCTGAGGTTCCATATTCAAAGTAATCATGCTCATCTAATAGAGTGGCAGCATCATAAAAAACTTCAGTACTTCTTCCTTTGTCGAGAATTGAGTCTATTTTATCGTTACAATGATCTCTTCTTTCATTAGCATCTGTGATGTCCTTAATACTGAGTAGAACATCAATTATTTCTTCTCCAGAAATATTTCATCCTTTTGGAGTCTTTACTAGAGAGTACGTAGAGATCAATTTATACATTTGTATAAATAGCACCGAATCCGGGTGATCATTGGAACTATAGCATTCTTGCATCAGCCCGAAGAAGCGCTGAAAAAAGTGACTTTTCCCCCATTTTTCCGAAAACTAGATTTTACATCAGTGGTAGAGTCACAACCGGGAATAAATCACTTCATTTTCTACGACTTTTCAAATAAAATGGACCGAAAACTCACGAAAGTTTCAACATTAAAATTGGTGGTTATGTGTGAAAAAGCCGGAAAACAAGTCAGATTCTGTCCAGCAGAGGCGCTGAAATTCGATTCAGTCAAATTATTCTATTTTCCGACTCCACGAATTATTCCGGAAAACCACGATCAATCCAAGTCAAGTTCCCAGACTAAGATAAGTCTCCTTATACTCCTCCGTGGCGCTTACGCTCGGCCGTACGCACTGACTTTGACGGATCCTACGCATGTTAAAGACCACGAGCTAAATTCCCTGACCGCTGGTATCGATGTTATGCATGCAATAGTATTTCTGGAACCACTTAAATCCACTAAATCACTATTCCTATTATTAATTATACCTAAAGCTTGGGTAGCTGAAAAATTTTCTGAAAATATAACAAATCGAAAGGGTGTCTGATTCTAAAACATTCCAAAGGTCAATCTAAAATCCTGATGTCGACCTACGACGTGTCAAAATTCTGGAATATTTAGATCATGATCCAGAAATTATCATTAATTAATAAAATGCCAAGTCGACAAAAGTTCTCACTTGGCAATAGACATGGAGAATTTCAGAGCTACCAGGTATTTAGGCCTCCAATATTTTCAAATCCTTCCTCAGCAAAAATTCCTCTTCACAGAAATCACGCCACATAGAAATAATTTCAAGTCATCACTATTCCCAACCTGAATGACATCGATACAAGTTTACGAGCTAAATTAAATTGAAATCAAAGCAAGACATGGTTCTTTGCTTTTGTCCATCCGCGGTTCAGAAAAAGCGCATCCTATCACTTGGTTAGTTGACCTAGGTTCGTAAAAAGACCTAGCCAGAACTACAAACTGGGGATTGCAATTGGGCGGACGTTAACAATTTTTAAATCTTCCCTCCGACGAAAGCCGTTCGCGGGTTTGTCGCGCTAAAAATTATATAACTAAATTTTTACCACTACGCTTCCCGCTGAAATCATATTTTAAGTGCTCCGGTGGTCGGTTAGGCGCAAGAGTCAACTGTGCGTTTAAAACCGTGGCGTTGAGAATCAAAATTTTCGAAAAATAATCCTGTCGTCGAATCTCAAAACGACGAGAAGATATTTTTCGAGAAGCTATATTAAGATTATAAATATCGAAAGTGGAGAAGAAAAACAATTTAAAGGTACTGGTTTCTTTCTGGTTAAAAGCCATCCATCTCTTGACTTTTATCAATTTTATAAGAGCAAAGAAGCAGAGAATATTTGTGGTGCTTGCATGTGTGCAAGTTCATAACCACGTGCCGTCTGTGAAAATAAAAAGGACAAGAGTGAATAACTTTTAGTCACGTAATTAAAAATTTCGAAGCTCAGCTGAATCTGAGGGTCTAGGGCAGCAAAATCAACCTTCTTACAGCGGCCCTTACCCTACTAACTGGTAGGATTAAGATACAAACTATCGGTGAGCTGTATCGTTTTCTTTTTATAATATTTTATTGTTAATGATTAATAGAATCTGGAAGCAAAACCTTTTCGATTGGGTTCCTTCGAAATTAAGTAAGTCTTTTTGTGATTCACCGAAATTCAATCGCTTTATATTTGTTTTTTTTTGGCAGGAAGCTAGGGGAGACGTCGGAAAGCGATTCCACTTAAAAATAAAAAAAAAGCGACACGAAAGTGCCCTACAGTTTGTAGCCTCCGTGTTTTTCTTTTAAGGCTTCCTCACCATACATATGACGTAACTTTTTAGCAGCCTGTGCTGCATTCTTTTCTTTATGCTAATAAAAAAGCAAAATATCACGGAAATGCTCGTTTTCACACTTCATCTTAAATTTGATGCCAAACTAACAACTATGAACGAAATTACGCGCAATTGGTATGATATAACAAAAAGTGCTTTAAAAAAAAGAAATTATGCATATAATATAATAATTATTATTTTCGCCTGATAGAGACCTAGTTTATAATAAAGGAAACTTGTCAGGGGCTCACGATTTCTCTTTTAATATCTGTAAAAACGATAGGAAGGTAAGGGAGATGCACCAGGTACGCGACGGGTTTTGTTTTTCGACCATATCTTTTGACTGAGTTAAGATTTTGAGTTCATATAAGGATAAAATTGAAGCTAATGTATTTGCGCGACTTTAATGTCAGAATGGTTTATTGATATCATATACAGAAAACAAAAAATTATGACCATTTTCGTAAAGTGATGTTTTTCGGACCAAAAAATTTTTGGCACCAGCTACGGGACACCTAGAAAAATCCTCTAGAAATGGGAAAATATGAAGTAAAAACACCGTGAATAAAGAAAATGTCAATTTTTATTGATTCTGAAAGATTTTAGTGGCAAAAAGGAATATAAAAAATGATGTTTTTTCATTACTTCAATCTAATTGACAAATAGACAAAACGAAATCAAAATGTCAATTTAATTATTTAAAAACACTTTGGTTCGATAAAAATGTCGATACATGGCGGTAAATATGATCAAAAATACATTTTATGTAAAAAAATCCAAGTGTCCCATACCTCGTGACACAAGCTATCCCGCACCCGGAACATGACGCCATTTTTAGATGATGCCACAAATTTATAAAATGTTCGCAAATTGGCTCAATGCACCATTTCATAATAAAATAGATGGAAAATACTAAATTTATATGCAAAACACTCACCTTGTTCTGTTGAATAACTTTGAATAACAGCACTCTGAAAATAATTCCATAAAACTTTTTAAAATGATTTTCACACACGATGTCTTGAGCTAACACAAGGAATGCGCCTATTCACTTCGGTGTTCTACCAAAAATTAGCTACTGTCATTAAAAACATTTGACACTACTTTAATTAGCCATATTGGTATTCTAACATTGAACGAATCAGCTCTCACGCAACTGGTACATCTCCCCTAGATATGTAAGTGAAAATGATTTCAAAAATATGCATTTACACGTCCATCCATGATTTTCATTCTGAGTCACTCAAATAATAGGAAGGTAGTTACATAAAAGTGACAATTATTTCAAGAATATGCAGTTGTACGTCCAGACATGATTTGCATTCTGAGTCATAGAAATTATAAAAAGTTAGTTACGTAAGGAAACATTATTTCAAAAATATGCAATTACACGTCTAGTCATCATTTGCATTCTGATTCACTTAAATAATAGGAAGGTATTTACATAAAAGTGAAAATTATTTCAAGAACATGCAGTTGAACGTCCATTGATGAATTGCATTCTGAGTCATAGAAATGATAAAAAGTTAGTTACGTAAGGAAACATTACTTCAAATTCTGAGTCACTCAAATAATACATAGGTAGTTTCATAAAAGTGACAATTATTTCAAGAACATGCAGTTGCCCGTCCATTCATGATTTGCATTATGAGTCATAGAAATGATAAAAAGTTAGTTACCAAATGAAACATTACTTCAAGAATATGCAGCTACACGTCTAGTCATCATTTGCATTCTGATTCACTCAAATAATACGAAGGTAGTTACATAAAAGTGAAAATTATTTCAAGAACATGCAGTTATTCTTCGTTTTAGAAATATACGCGTGGCCATTGTAATTCACAAAACGTGAAATAGAATTAATGAAGTCCCGAAAGCACGGTATATAAATCACGTACCGCGAGCTATGAAACGTACGTGAATTCAGAATTACTTAAATCCAGTGAGATGTTTTTCAAAAGTGTTCTGTTAGTCACAGTTATTGTTGCTACAGCGAAAGCTCTAGTTGAAAGTAAGTATTCAAAACTTTATAAAAATTGTTTTTTCGAGAAGGCATTTTTTAGAAAGTATTGGTTGAGATCGGAGGTCGAGAACGGTTCTCTGAACTTACGAAGTGGTGAATAACGTTGGTATTGGGTTTACGTGAAAAATGACTCGAAATTTTTATCAAATATTTACGTTCTGAAACATTGGGCTGAAGTTTGTGACGTCTCGTGTGACGACTTTTTTCTTTTTTCGTCGTATGATCTTCAAGACAGTCAAAAATATGAAAAATAGTGATTTTGACCAAAAAACATGTCTTACTGCAAAAAAAATGTTTGAAGTTTGACAGAAGCAAGCCATTTCTGGACAAACTCGTCAAATTATCTCGGAAACTAAAATAGAGACATATCTAAAAACTTCAGATTTTGATTGCCGTCACATTGCGGTACATTAAAAAAATGTAATTTAGAATTTGAGTTTGCGAAGCGAAACCAAAATTAGCAAAGTTTGACACAGGGAAGCCATTTATGGACAACCTCGTCAAATCATCTAGAAAACTGAAAACGAGACATATAAATATGATTTATTCTAAATATTTCTTACTAATTGCAATTGAACGCAATTCAGCAAATACAATAGTACATTTTACTCAGAATCAAAGAGTTGATTTTCAATTTGAAGTATTACACGGCCAACTATTTCGGTAAACATATAAGATCTTTCCGCACTTATTTTATCTACTACTTTAACGTTCTTTCTCATTTTAGCCAGTAATAAAGTAAATACAAATATAGATGCGTGCTTCCTTCTAATTGGTTCCTTGTCTGTACGTGGAAATTGACTTATCAATAGATTCAATCTAATACAATAAGTATTCAATCTAAACAATAAGTGTTAAATTTTTCAACAAAATAAGGACAAAAGCTCTGAATTTTTAAATTACGTATTTTAATGCCTTCAATTTTTAAAATTTTCCAAATTGATATTTTAAAAAAAGCGACGATTTTTAAGGGAAAAGGGTTTTAGGAAAAAAAGAACTCATTTTTATTTTGAAACAGGAAAAGAATAGTAAAGTATTTTAGAATAATGTCTTTCTTTCTATGATTGCCAATCAGTAAAATTCCTATCGACGTGATTAAGGTGTAACGGTCTTTTCCGTACATAATAAATAATACTATTCTTTAGCATAGATCGGAATAAAGATGACAATTTAGTGTAAATTGAAAATGATTTATTCCAAGTACTAGATCAAAAGGTTGCCAATTTACAAAAGGTTATTAATATTGGTCAACAAATATCATGACCTATCAACATTATTTATAACAGGGGACATTTACAGATTCGGATAACTATCAACTTGAAATCGTTTAAATATAATATAAAATCATAATAAGAATAAGAACATGCTCGTACAAAATTAAATTATTCACACACACCCAACCATTCCAATACACAATCAAATCACTAAAATTGTTAACAATATTGAATCAAATTACAACAACTAGACTATCGTTATTTGGCGATTTGATCAATCTCTCAATTATAAAAATCCCTCACATACGATAATGATAATACATTATATCTCGGTGAGTGTCGCCACCAATTCAATCCACCAGACGTATTGGATCATCAGTAGTTCGAATCACCCAATCATAAATATACTCATGTTCATTATGATGCAGATATGTCTTTATGAGGCATAATCAAATCATCATACCTTGTCATCGAAAAATCCATATGTGAATTGCCAACATGTGATTAAATGGGTGCGTTTCTGCTTTTACTGCACCTTGTGCCTTTGTATATACATTAATGATCCCAAATGCGAGTAAGGGAACTGTTCTCCTCGTAATATGGTGAGTTTAAGAATAGGTACCATATGTATAATTTTGCGACAATGTAAGATAAAATTTATCGCCGAAGGTAGATAGCTAATCAGACCTTCTCAATCTAATACAATTTCAATACTATCCTCTCCTCAGACCATAACGTTACTACTCTCTCAACTCATCGCCAACCGACGTCATCAATCACGTGAACGCTTACAAGCTCTAACGGACTTTATCACGCAATGATTTGACAAACTTTATCCTTACAAAGGGTATGTGATACTCAGGGGATTAGCAAATTCTATTGATATTACGTTACTACGTGTTTGTGTCCAAACTACATAAAATTTAGTTTTCAAAATTTAGGAAATAATGGAGAAGGTGAAAATGGATCTAGATAGACTGCTTTTGGTTTCGAAAATGAAACAAGTTCAACTTTAGCTGTGCAGTACTGGCAAAAATTTAAGAAATAATTCATCTACTTTTATTATCTTAAATAGTATGTTAAGGTGGTATGTAAAAAAATCGATCTCTGGTAGAATTTTACAAAAAAGGAGCTGATATTTAACTAGAAAAATTATTTATATGCTAAATTAATTTCAAATTCTTCAACCGTATAGATGCAGAGATAATTAATGTCAAAGTTGACTATTTTAACGCGTAATTCATGTAATTCATGGCATTGCATAGGCACTCTCTACGTTTTAATTTGTAGTAATTAAACGCTCTTGTAGAGAAATTTAAAAAATATCGGTATTTGTGCTGCTTGAAAATATAAATTTTTGAAAAAAACATCAAATCTTTCCACCATGCAGATTTATAGATAATCTAATTTAGAAAATTTAAACAGTGACTTTCGAATAGATAAACGTAACAGTATAACTGAGTGGGGGATCTAGGATATTCCCAACGAGCATGGAGTTGTCACGCGATTGGAATGTTTTCATTAAATATCCGTTTCGTAATTTTAAGCAATTTTGAAAAATATTTATTAAATTTTGCTCACTTTCTTAGATATTTTCAGTTATGAGTATTATAAATATCTTAAAATTCCACGCTACTTGTGTAACATGAAAACTGTATGGATTTCGAAACACTTCTAATAGTTTAGCCAAGCAAATATACTAAAGTGACATTGCTTTTTTCAGGGACATGTTTTATCATTTCAATCACCAGAACTCCTTTGCTCAATACCTCTTCCAGTAAATATCCACCGTCTCACTCTAACTTTGTCAACAATTTTAGAGGTGGTGCAGAGACCTGCCCCCCCAACCTTCCAGTTACGGTCTTGCAAAGAACAAGACAATCAAGGAAAAATACGCGGTTTTCTTCTGTAGGTCACACATTAAAATAAATATAACGCAATACGTTAAAGTAATAATTAGGTGAAGAATAGAAAACATATATATAGCGTCGCAACTAAAATTTATCATAACATTTTTTCCGAAAAGTTGTAGAAATGAAGTTCCTCAGGGCTACGATTCTTTGTGCGTTTCTCTTTTCTGCTTACTCTCAAGGTAATTATGTCTCTCTTAAACAAATATCAAGTATACAGAGCTGCGTAACTATTTCAAATGAATTCATTTCAAATACCTATTTGAAATGCAAAATGCCATTTTTCATTTTGTATTTTAAATAGGAAGAAGAAAACCATTTTGCATTTTCCATTTTAAATAGCTTTTCAACCTAATTTCAACTTAAAATACTATTTTCTAGTTTTTTTGGTTCTGCCCTGGACAAGTAAAAGCACGTTGGCTTCCCACCGGAGAAATTCTGCCATTGGTCAAAATTTGGCGCGCGATTTAAAAAAGAATTAATTACATTCGATATTGAATCGCGCGCCAGTTTACAGCCGATGGCAGAATTTCTTCAGCGGGAAGCCAACATGCACTGCTCGCGCAGGCAGCCATTTTTCCAAACACTGATTTTATTTTAATATTTAGTTACGCAGGCATGATTTTGCGCCCAGAAAGAAGATCCATGGGGGACGCAATATTCGAGAAGCAATTGCTACTTAAAGCAAATAAACACATCCGCAAAGAATAATAAATATTATTTTTGTAATTTTTTGTATCATTAAAAATCCATTTTGCATTTTGTACTTGTTCGGAATTGTGTTTGGAAGTTCAGGAACAAGAAAGAAGAGATGATTTTCGTTTTCTTAGTTTTATTTTCAGTACAAGCGGTAGGCGTAGGTACAAAACTTTTCGTTCGATGTGTTACACTTGAGCGGCGCGGAGACAATGGCTTGATCGGGCCTGCCGAACCAGCACGAGTTCGTACGACTCAAGCCGACGGCACAGTAGCGTATCGATAAATTCGGAACATACCGACCACCTTGCGAGCTTATGAAAAAAGATCGTAATCACAATCATAAAATAAAAAGCACATACACATAACTTAGATAGTAATTAATTAAACTATACATCGTTTGGCGTAGGCAAGCGAACTAATTGCGAGATTGGCCGAACAAATTCAGACTGTTCAGTTTTTCCAGTGACCATGAACGCCAAAAATGTTCTAAAATGCGTTGATAAAATTGCCAGCGAGTCAAGAGGTTTTCGCGTACATCAAGAACAGACTCGGTGGGGACAGTCTTTAACGCTGAGCCACTTAAAAAATGGCCAGGGGTGAGAACGTCGCAACTTTCCGGATCATCGTTAGCAGGCATGAGGGGGCGTGAATTCAGACAACTCTCAAATTGACATAGAAGCGTCTCAAATTCCTCAACAGTAGGAGTAGAATTAGACAAGAGTTTGCGTAGGTAAAGTTTGACGCTTTTAACCCCCGCCTCCCACAAGCCACCAAAGTGTGGAGCCATCGGAGGGATAAAATGCCATGTAGTGCCATCAGAGGCTAGATGAGAAATTAAATTTGGATCATTTTGTAATTTCCGGAAGGTTTGCGAAAGCTCTCGATCAGCCCCGCGAAAATTCGGGCCATTATCGCTATATACATCAGTAGGGATTCCACGACGTGCAACGAAACGTCTGAATGCGGCAAGAAAAGAGGCGGTCGAGTAATCATGTACTAGTTCCAGGTGAATCGCTTTAACAGCAAAGCAAATAAAAACTGAGATCCAAGCCTTGTGTGATTTCATTCCACGTCCTGAACTTGATCGAACAAGATAAGGACCAGCGTAATCAATTCCAGTATGCGTGAACGGCCGCGACGGGGTGACTCGAGGAGTTGGAAGATCACCCATTATTTGAGTTTCCGCCCTAGCCCTATCGCGGGCACACGCCATACAGCGGTGGACAATAGTCTTAGTCTCATTACACGCACCAATAATCCAATATTGAATTCGAGCCATGTAGAGGGTCAATTGGATCCCTACATGCAATAAATTCCGGTGAAGCTGATCTAGGATGAGTCGAGATACTTCATGTTTAGGCAAGATAGCGGGGGAATCTTGAAAGACTCTTACCTTTGATTGTTGTACCCGGCCACCAAGGCGAATAATGCCATCTAGATCAATGAATGGATTAAGTCTTTTCAAAGGCGATCCTGTCGTAAGAGTTTTACCCTTTTTTAAGGAATCAATATCGCGACTGAAAGCCTGTGCCTGAACATAGCGAACCCAAAATAAAGAGGATTCATGTATCTCAGCAGCAGACAAAAATCTAGGAACCAAAACTTTTTCTCGAAATATCTTGACCGCTCGCATGATGTAGGCGGTAATACGAAGTAAACGAGCCCAAAACGAAATTCGCGTTAGGAACCTAGATTGCCAATCGCTTTCCGTCCGAGCAGTATCAATCCCAGTGGTAGCAGGTTGAGCAGAGACGAAATGCTCCGAGTTCGATTGAAAACTTTGTATCTTTTGCTGAGGCCAAGCCTCCCTTGAGCTAGAAAGCCACGCTGGACCCTTCCAGCAGAGAGAAAACTTTACCAATTCCTCCGCTGTAAGGCCATGCGATGCGCAATCAGCTGGGTTTTGTTTTGACGAAACATGATTCCAGAAGGCAGAAGACAATGAAGTCTGAATTGTAGAAATTCGGTTTGCGACGAACACCGGCAATGTAATTGGCTGTTTCTGTAGCCAATCAAGAACAATGGTTGAATCGGTCCAACAAAAAATTGGCATATCATCCAATTGTAGAGATTGAACAATAAACACAATGAGTTTGGTCAAAAGAGCAGCAGCGCATAATTCAAGGTTCGGAATACTTATGGTCTTAATTGGTGCAACTTTGGTTTTGGACATAAGGAGTTTAACTGAGATCTGACCTGATTTGGTAACAACACGCATATAAACAACGGCAGAATAAGCTAGGCCAGATGCGTCTGAAAAACCGTGGAGTTCAACAAACCCCGTGTCGGTTCCTTGGGATGTCCATCTTGGGATTGAAATATGCGACAGTACCGGCAATTTATAACAAAAATCATGCCATTCCTCAATAAGATCAGGGGGGAGCGTTTTATCCCATTGAAGTTTCTGTAACCAAAGCTTCTGAAGTAAAATCTTAGCAACGATCACAACCGGAGCCAGCCATCCCATAGGATCATACAGCTTGGCAATGGCTGACAGCAGTGATCTTTTCGTACAGGTTTCCTTAGAAAATTCGGAAGCGAAATACATCCTGTGAAGGACACCACAATACCCCTAGAACTCTAAATCCTGAATAGTCATCAAAGGGGATTGCCATAGCTAAGCCGTGCTCTGTTTGATCCAACCCTTTAAGTAAATCAGAACAAATACTGAACCATTTACGTAAGTGAAAGCCACCCGACGATGCCAATTGAATGAGCTGATCTCTCAATGCAAGAGTAGAAAGCTGATCTACTCCACCAAAAAACAAATCATCTACATAAGTCTCCCTTGAAAAGACTGGAGCTGCCAAAGGAAATTTCATTTTTTCATCTTCTGCTAGTTGACGTATGACACGAATAGCGAGATATGGGGAACAGGACATGCCATAGGTGACAGTGTTAAGTTCAAAAATCTTAACAGGTTCATTAAGTGCTTCACGCCAGAGGATACACTGAAATTTACGATCATCAGGATGGATCAAAATTTGTCTAAACATATGAGCAATATCCGCGTATAAAACATACGGATGTTGACGCCATCGTCGAAGAATTGAACAGATTTCATTTTGAAGCTTCGGTCCCACATGCAAACAATCGTTTATAGATAGATTAGTAGATGTGGGCCTGGACGCATTAAAAACAACTCTTAGCTTCATGGTCTGACTATAGTCACGAATGATAGGATGATGTGGAATAAACACCCTGAAAGAATCATCATTTTTTACTGGAACTAGACAAGACATATGATTAAGCAATTCGTATTCTCTCAGAAAATCGCGATACTTAACAGCAAGAACATCATCCTGCATGAGCTTGTTTTCTAACCGGGATAAGGAAGAAAGCGCAATATTAAGAGAGTTTCCCAAGTGCGATGGAGGCTCAATAAATGGAAGCCTCACTACGTACCGTCCATTAGAATCTCTTTTGTGAGTCTCAACAAAGTGAGCCTCGCATTCAAGTTCCTGTTTCGTTAAAAAATTCTTTGAAGGAACTTCTTCCAAACTCCCTGAATTTATGAAGAGTTTGATCAACGGAAATGCTCGCGGATTGATGCACATGAATGTGAAACACGTGAGCGGGAAACTTCTGTAAAGGTCCGGAAATTATCCATCCGAAAATTGTATTTTGCGCAACAAGATTTCCTGATTTGGCGTTCATCCGATTCCAGACTTGGATCCGCAAGATCCAACTCACGCAAATCACTTTGAATATCCACAAGCGAAAATTCTGTAGGAACATAAGCCGTAATTTTAGGAAGCACGAATGCTTGCGTTGACAACGTTTTCACACGACTTAGAACTCTTGATCATGATTGGAACGGAATGATAAATTTGATCACAAACCGACGCACCTATACCTGAAACAGTAACGTCAAGTTTTTTGCGCGGAATTCGTAACAATTGCACAACAGATTCGGATACAAAAGTAGCTTGAGATCCTTGATCCAGCATTGCACGGACATGAACGCGGCGACCACTAGGCGCTACTATTACTGCTCGAACAGTCGCTATCAGTACAGGAAACATTTTCCTAGATGCGTTTAGATGGGAAGAAATCGCACTTCCCGCTTCCAAATTAGCGCTTGATACAGGTATGCTTGGATCGGAATTACTATCTAGAACTCTTGACTCTTTTAAATTAGAAACGGAATTGTCCTGATCCTTATGCAGGAGGGAATGATGAGATTTACTGCAGTAAATGCATAACTTTTTACTTTGACACGAACGGCGAAGATGTTTGCCCAAACAATTATAGCAACGCGAATTCGTTCGAATATAATCGTGACGTTCATCTATTGATTTATTTTTAAACTTAGGGCACGCAAAAATATTGTGCTCCTCTTTACATAACGAGCAACTAAACTTTGTCGAATTTTGATGCACGTTAACCTTTTGTTTTGATGATGCGAAAGGACCAGCACATTTACCGTCAGACCGTTTTTTCATACTTGCTGTAGCTTCAAGAGTCCGAATACGCGTGTCAAGAAATTGATTCAATTCATTGAGCGAAGGAGGATCGGTATTGGCACTCGTTGACAACTCCCACTGATCTCGCGATGTTTTATCTAATTTGTTAATTAATAAAAAAACCAATAAATCGTTGTCCTCATCAATCGGACGCTTAAGATTTCTTAACGCAGTCGTCACGGTCACAATAATATTACGCATATTTTTTAGATTATTCAACCAGTCCGACGTTATATCCGGTAAATCAACAATCTGTCTTAAATATTCGTTAATTAACGATTTGTAATTATTGTAACGCGTTTCTAAATTTTGCCAAATTATTTGAAAATTATCGGATGTACTCGGTTGATTTTGAGCGACAAGTAACGCATCTCCTTTGAGATTTGCCTTTAGATAATGCAAACGTTCCGCATCCGAGAGAGAATCATTTTCGATTACAAGTGAAGAAAACAGATCGCGAAATGATAGCCACTCACAATACATACCAGAAAATGACGGAATAGAAATCGTTGGAAGATTGAGGCGCCGAGAGACATTTGGTTTTTCCTGGTTCTCTTCATGCGTACCACATGGCGGCGTATCTGGAAGACGCAACAAAATGAAGTCAACCACTTCTTCATATGTTTCTTCCATCTCAGCAAAAGAATCGGGATCGTAGACATCAGGTTGGTTGTCCTGGCTAACATCGTCCTGCTGAGGAGAAGGAGGCAGATTGGTCTGCAACAGCGTGTGATTTCTCCTACACCTCTCCCAAAAATCTTGAAGATTCGACAGGCGTCCAAGCAGCAACTGTCGAGGCGGGTTTTCGTTTGCCATCAAGCGGTTAGCAATGCGGTTTATTGACGCAAAAAGCGTATCTTGTTCCTTCAGAACACGGCGATAGTTGAGCTCCTCCATCTTCGTATTGAAAACTCTAGATAAGAATTCAAGACAAGCGTCTTTTCGTCAACCACCATAAAGTCCATCAATTGCGTAGTAGAACGACGCCAGCACAAAGAACGCACGAAGCAAAAAGTCTTGTTTATTTTAATCACAGCACTTTTCCCTCCTTTCAGACATCTGGCTCGTGAGGACCATGTTCGGAATTGTGTTTGGAAGTTCAGGAACAAGAAAGGAGAGATGATTTTCGTTTTCTTAGTTTTATTTTCAGTACAAGCGGTAGGCGTAGGTACAAAACTTTTAGTGCGATGTGTTACACTTGAGCGGTGCAGAGACAATGGCTTGATCGGGCCTGCCGAACCAGCACGAGTTCGTACGACTCAAGCCGACGGGCACAGTAGCGTATCGATAAATTCGGAACAGTACTAACCTATTTCAAATATACATTTTGCATTTTTCATTTTAAATAGAAAATAGGAAACCATTTTCTATTTTGCATTTTAAATGGATTTTGCGAACCTATTTTGCATTTTACATTTTAAATACATTTTGAGAACCATTTTATCCAGCTCTGCAAGTATACTGAAAAGATAATACAAGTTACATACCAAAACAAACAATTTTTGTCCGCATAACGTTATTTTTCATTGCTTCTGACAATCGAAGCATTATAAATTGATTCATTCTTAATGATTTTATCCATCGAAGGGTTATCAGTCGTCCTTTTTTAGAATGATTTTCTAAAGCGTGCTTCAATTTCATTGAATAATTATTAATTGGTTCTCTAATATATCGAGAGAATTTGGCTGTCGTCGATATAAATGTGTGATCCTGTTGCTATGCGCTTCTTATTAGAGCATTTGTCAGGTTGGTTTAGAACATCCTTTTTGTGTTCGAGAATTCTGGTATTTGGAGAATGTTTTGTTGTTCCGATATAACTGGCTGTGCAATCATTGTCCTTCTATTTCATCAGCGTTGATCTGCTAGAAGCAAGTGCCAATCCGTTCCTATGGTCCCATAGAGGGGAGGTCTGGTGTCGGCCTTGCACTTGTCCTCTTCTTCTCTTCCAGCTTCTTAGCGCGTAAGGTCTTCTCAACATACGCAGCTTTTTCATCCAAATTCGCCTCGGAATTCACCATTAGGACCCCGATATTAACTGGCGTGCAGTTACATCCAAGTGCCGATTTCAGTGCTCTTCTGTCCTGTGACCACCTATCGCACTCGAAAAATGTGTGCTCAGCACTATCTTCTAAGCGCTCACAATAATCGCAGAGTAGGCTGTCCAACAGGCCCATTCGGTTCAGATAGACGTTAAAGTGCCCGTGGGCAGTGGAGAATTGGGTAAGGTAGAAGTTCACCTCTCCGTGTTTCCTGTCTGACCGCGATTGCACCGCCTATGAGTACGAATTACCCCTCCGAGTCCCGACCGCAATCCTCTAATTCTCCGAGCTTCTTTCGGAACATCGCCACACTTTTTAAAAAAATCAAAAATTGCAATATTGGTTTCTGATAGTGCTAAAAAATATCTACTAATTATCCTCATGGAATTTTTCAATTAAACAGAATTATAAAAGTTGCAGGTAGTTAAAACTTGAATAAAGTCAATATCTAAATTCCATTTGTAAGTTAAATTATAATATACACGGTGACCCATTTTAATCTATAATCCCAAATATCTTCTAAAATACTTTATCTACGAAATTTGACTGTAACATCAATTTTGACGTTGAAATCAATTTTTAAGGTCAAATAGAGGTAAGACCCTTTTCTTAAACGAGAACCCCTATTTTATACTGTGGATTTGAAAAGAGTGGCAAATTACACGTCAAAAATTACCTGTGGAAAAATGGTTTGTGTGACCTTGGAAAGGTAAAAAATTAAGGTAAAATGTCTGAGAAACGACCGGATGCCCTTTTTCTGAATTGTCTTGGTTTTTCGGGTCAAACAAGCGTTCAAGATGCTTCACAACAGTCGATGAAATGTTAACATTTCAAGGTGTACATCACCTTGACCATCATGAACTTCAGGAATTTTCAAGGCCTTAGTTATAATTCGCAGACTTACAGACTATAAGATTTCATACACATTTGCAATAAACTTATCCTAGGATACGTACGCAAACCGCTGTTATATCACATGGTTTGAGCTATCCTTATATACTGACAAGAAAAATTAAATGCATCTTCTGAGAACTCACCTTTCCCTAAATAACTTGACATGGAATAATTTCAATTTAACCGAATAAAGTGCTAAATGTGTGCATGTTAGAACATCTGCAGTGTTGCCAAATGTTGCGACTACTTGGCTGAACGTGTAACATCAAAATATGGCAACACCGCACTCTAGAACTCAAGCTATTTCCACTGCACGAAAGCCAACTATGGAGGGATTCCCTCAGAATTCACGTCACCTTTGGTTTTGAAAAGTGATTATTGAATGAGTATTCTACTTGAACATTTTTTATTGCTACCAAAAGCTTCAGGAATAATTCGTGGAAAGGTATTCAAACGGACCTAAAACACATGTTGCCAGAAAATAACAGCGCGAAAGTCAAATGTAGCCGAATGAAATTCTAAATTTCAATTAAATTAAATTTTTATTTTTCTGTAACATGACGATCCGGTGATGTGGGTATTAAGAGAAGTAGTAATTCGAAAATATAAAAATGGTGACGAATGATAATTTGGATAAATATAAATTACGTTGGATGATGATTCTGTAATATGGAAATTATTTGACATAGATCATATTTTGTTGACCACTGCTATTAAATACTTTTTCTTCTTCACCGAATCTAAAAAAATTCTTTGAGGTTCATTAATATTCTCATTCTCTTCATAGTTAAAATCGTTTATACCTGTTTTCAATAGTCAGTTTGAACGCATTAATCGCTTCTTCAGGTGTTGAAAAACGTTGACCTCGTAATTTATTTTTGATGTGCGGAAATGTTCACGAGTTAATTTCATTTTTCGGACAAGATACATTTTTTCAGTGACTGTAAACAACACTGTAAACTGTGTCTCTACGTCACAACGTTCCAAATACGTATACCTATAAATAGTCGAACTTTACGACAGACACGTTGGTTTTTAGATGGCAGCACCAGCCTGGCCCATTCTCGAAATATAAAAGGCAACCCTCATGATAATTCTCTTACTTTTATACTTCACTTTTCCCTAAATTTGATAACTTTTTACTTTTTGTCAATCGTCCGAACATTATCTTGCTAGCATAGTAAAATCTACCCCCCAAGAGTTCTCTGTGCAGTGATTCGACTTTATTTATTGTTTAATTTATTTATAATTATGCTTTTAGGAAAGAAGAATTCGACTTCATTTAGCCAACTAATCGGGAAGATGGCTGTGACAAGTATCGTAATGGAGGCCGCAGTTTATGTTCAGTATTTGAAAAACGATAGAGTGACCATAACTACCCCCGGAGTCTTTACTTTTGAAACAGTAATTATAGCTTACGCAGAAAGATTTAAAACAAGTACATCAGGAACAAGTACATCAGGAACAAGTACATCAGAAACAATTACACCCCAAGATGTCAGAATTATAAGACAAAACAATGAATGCATCATCGTAAAAGATATATTGATCACTAACTCCATTGCTAAGATAATAGTGAGATACTTGTTTCAAATCAAAATCCTTTTACATTCTCAAATTGTAAAATGTCGAATCCTATAATAGATTGCATCGATGAAGCATTATTTCCAGACTGTTTTAGTTTCGGAAATCTCGTCATTCAATTTTACTTTCTGTAAAAGTGGAATCAATTTTCAAGGAATAATTTCTAGAGCATTTTCCTCCATGCTCTTTCATTCTAGCTGATTTATTTGTTTAAATTTGTCTAGTTTCACAAATGAATTGCGAATTGAAATTTTAATTTAACTTATTTGCTTCTCGAGAACTTTTCATTTTATCTTAAATTCTTTTTATAAATCTTGGTTGTTCATAAAAAGATAATCCATATTGATTAAATGGAAATCTGGAGACAGAATAAGATATATTGCAGGATCAGAGTCTATAAGTTTATAGGTGAACTTCTGTCATTTAGTAAAAAAAATTCTGACCTTTTCAAAACGATCGAAAATAATTACTTCTGAAGTTAAGACAGTTCAGAAACAATGCTCCACATTTTGATCAAAGATTTTTTGTTGGAATGTAGACTAATATTGAAATTTTATTACCAAAATGTAACCCCTTTGATATTTGTAGGTAGTTCCAACGATAGTCAATCAAAACTTAATTTTTTTAAATTCACCTTATACTTATGTTTTTTTTCTAAGAAGTATATTTACGAGGGCTATTCAATAAGTCCGTGACTTTGAAATGAAGAGCACTTTTTATAACAAAAATTCCAATTTATTTTTCAACTAAGTCCCCTTTTAACTGTATACATTTATTATAGCGGTACTCATGCTTCTTTATGACCTCTAAAAATAATTTGTATCAAGCCCCTAAAAATATTTATTTGTCGCAGCAATGATCTCTTCGTTTGATGAAAATCTTTTACCTCAAAGCCAAGTGAAAATAACAATAATTTGGCCGTTGCAATGGCGCTCGTGTGAGCTGGTGCATTGTCGTGGTTGAAAAGCACTTTTTTCGCCAGATGGGTCCGCTTTTCCTTGGGTATGGCATCAAATCGATCTAATAGTGAGGCATAATACTCTCCTGTGATAGTTTTCCTCTTCTATAGATATTCGATTAATATTATACCATGTAAGTCCCAAATAATTGTGGCCATGACCTTACCGGCTGAGGGAACGTCTTTGCTTCTTTCGGGGCAGATTCGCCCGGCCCAGTCCGCATTTTCGACTAGGCGCATAATGAGGTTTATTACGCGACGAGCGACATTGCTCGCAGAAGATCGAAGTCAAGGCGTAGCTAAGGCGTAGCCGAGACGTAGCTGAGGCAAAGCCGAGACGAAACAGGCGTGATCAGTCCTGCGAGCATTTTAACCGAGTCTCGTAATTACCCGAATTGTGTGCATTGGCACATATTATATTTTATGTGACTTCGGTGCTTATACGAGTTTTTATGCGTACAATCGAATCTAATCCAGTATTCATCATGATTCTCGTCCATTGCACTT
Source organism: Diplolepis rosae (assembly GCA_030998225.1). Classification (NCBI taxonomy): domain Eukaryota; kingdom Metazoa; phylum Arthropoda; class Insecta; order Hymenoptera; family Diplolepididae; genus Diplolepis; species Diplolepis rosae. The sequence goes on from JAPYXD010000275.1 coordinate 1,589,999, forward strand.
GATATTTTACGACTAGTTCCAGCCATTTTGATTTTCTCGATCTTGTGTAGTAGTAGCGTATTGTAATAGACGGATACATAGTTCAAATGTACAAGGCTTTGTCAGTACGGTGCCAACAATGTACGAAGAAGAAGAAGAATACGAATAATAAGAATATGACGCTCCGCTGTATGATTATAAGCGCATGCGCAGTTCGATCTTTACATTACATTCCTCTGTATCATAATACACAACATTACGCTACTCTCAACTGTAGCGTAAAAACAAGTTTACGCGCCTCAAACACATAAAAAAATGAATTCATATTTCATCAGCAGTTAGATTTGCAAAAATTCCTTTGAATTACGTTGAAACACGCCCAAACATTGCTCAGACGCAACCACACGAGCCCGATTGTGATCGGCTGTGAGCAAACGCGGCACTCATCTTGCAGACAGCTTCCTCATGCTCAAACATTCATGTAAAATGATGAGCCATATGCGTCCTACTGAAATGCTTACAGTCTCACTAATCTCACGCACTTTCAATCGACGATCGTTGAGTACGATGTCGTGGATTATATCGATCATTTCTTGAGAAGTTACCTCTTTTGGACGGCTAGGACGCTGAGTATCATTTGTGCTAATACGACCGCAACGAAATTCAGTGAACCACTTATGAACCATGCCATGCGATCAAGCGGAGTCCTTATAATATTTTGCGAGCTTTTCTTCAGTTTCTTTGATTGGTTTTCCTCGTAGAAAATAATGTTTAATAAGCACGCGTAACTCGCTTTTTTCCATGGTTTTGTTTTAACAATAAAAAACTAAATTCAACTGGCTGTAAATGAAACAGGTCTGCAAGGTTTTGTTATTGAAAAGCTATGGGTCGTTTCCGGAGTCATTTTTGACGTAGAATCCGAATCCAGAATCAGAATTAGCCTATCACGTCAGGATTTTGAGATATTTGATGTTATGTGCTCAAAAAATTGAGTTTGTCGCTACTTTTGAGGTTATGTACAGGGCGCAAGAAATTTTTTTTGGTTTTTTTTCTCAAATGCCATCACTTAGCACTACCCTTTCCCTTCAGAATGAACTATTCAACAGAGACAAGCGATTTTTTTTCACAAAGATACGGCCATATCGAGTTTTGACATTTATCCGAAGAACCTTATGAGCATTCACATTGACTCCTTGGTGCTTACCATTTTCATTCGAAAATTTATCTTGAAAATTTGTGCTTGCGGGTTTTAATGGTCTGTGAATAAGAATTTGCTGTTAGAAAATTGACATTTCCATTTCTAAGATGGCGGATTCAAAATAACGGATCTAAATTTACGAAATTAAACGATTTTGCTCTCTAATGTCAATTTTCTGACTGTCAATTCTCATTCACAGACCATCAAAACCCGCAAGAACAAATTTTCAAGATAAATTTTCAAATGCAAAGTGGTAGGCACCAAAGAGTCGATGTGAATGCTCATAAGGTTGTTCGGATGAATGTTAAAACTGGATAGGGCCGTATTTGAGAAAAAACCAAAAAATTCTTCCACCCTGTACATAACCTCAAAAGTAGCGACAAACTCCATTTCTCGAGTACATAACCTCAAATATCTCAAAATCCTGACGTAATAGGCTGATTCTGATTTCGGATTCGGATTCTGCGTCGAAAATTACCCCGAAAATGATCTTTCGTTTTCCAACAACAAATACAATCTCATTATTTGCAGACCAGTGTAATTGATACAATAATGGTTCCAATTCCGCGTCTTTGTACACTTTCAGCCTTTCTCTACGTTATTTGTCTTCAATGTCAAATTCACCGTTCTTAAACTATTGAAACCACTCACGCCAACTTCTCTTACTTAAGGTAACCTCACCATATGTTTCTACAAGTAATCGATGCGCCTCAGCTGCAGATTTCTTCAAGTTAAAAAAGTAAATCAAAAGTTCCCGCAAATGACGCTCATTCGGCTCAAAACTTGACATTTTCGCAAACAATTAATATATTATAGTGGTAAAAACTCACTAATATTTCAAGTTTATTTTGTTGACAGATGTCCAACCTTACGACAGTGACGTTTTACATCTATCAATTGAAACCAAAATTTACTGGTTCATTCACAACTGGTGGTTAAATTAGTCGACCTCAAGTGTGCTCTGCAATTTGTACAATGGACGAAAATCTCGAAAAAATAGTATGCCTGAAATTTTGTATTTCCAACCAAATTTATTGTGCTGAGTCGTTGGAGATTTCGCAGAAGGCTTACTGTGAGTAAGCTTTATTAAGAACACGAGCGTACTAGTGGCAGTAGTACGAAGCTTTCAAAGAAAACCAAAAAGAGGTTGAAGACTTATCTCCTTCCGGTTGACCTTCAACGTCTTAGACTGACAAAAATATCAAAAAAGTTGAAAAACTTTAATGGAAAATCGATAAACATCAATCAAAATTTTCTGGGCGTTATGAGGCCTTTAGAAGGAGAATGTTCGCCGCAAAAGGTCAGATCTGTGGAGAAACAATTCCTGAAATTCGCAGCACGATAATGCACCCTCCCACATATTGATACTTGTACGAGAATTTTTGAACAAAAACTCAACGAATACAGTCTGTTCCACAAGAAAAGGTACACGTTTACTCGGAAGGTTTTGAAGAAAACCTCAATTTTCTGCAAGTTTCCTCTTCACGACACTCCACACATTTTCTATTGGATTCGCATCAGGATATTGTGAAGGCCAGTCCAAGGTCGTGATGCCATTTTCCGCTTTCCAGGACGTGCAGAGGTGACTGCGATGTTTGGGGTCGTTGTCTTCGTGAAGGATCCAATTTTTATTATTGGCTCCAAACATCTTCTCTGCAGATCTCAGAAGGCCATGTTCGTAGATTTGAAGCATTTTTTGAGCGTTGAGGTTCTCAGCAAAAAGCTCTAATCAGCCAAAACCGCGCTGTAAGAAGCATCCCCAGACATGGATCTTTATGGGTTGTTTAGCAGTTCGCTGGAGGAAACGCTCACCAGCGGCTAACCAGGCACGTTTTATGGGAACCCATGCCCAAAAGTACGCTTCGTCCGAAAAAATTACATTGGACCAATTGCGATCAACATTTTCCGTAGCCCATGCCAAGCGTTTTTCCATGTGAACCTCTGAGAGCAGAGGTTTCTGCCTCGTGGGACGGTACTGCACTTTCGCCTCAGCTAATCTGCGTCTTATGGTGTTTATACTAATGTGTGGTCCCTTCTCCGCTAGCTTAACTTTGGCTTCACGCAGCCGGAGACTTGGGTTGCGCTTGAACAGTGCAACGATCATCTTATCCTCCTTACTGGACGTTGCTCGCGTCTCTCCTTTCCCTGGCAGGTCATCGACGGTTTTTGTATCCCTATACCGCTCTACTCACATTTGCATGAAGTTCTCAGACTTTTTAAGCACTTTGGCAGCAGCTGAGTATGAAAGATGTGGTCTGCGTGCATAAGTGCACAAAAAACCGCTTCGTAACGTTTAGCGTAGAAAGCACTCATAGTTTAATGTTGTGTAATATCTGACACTTCGAACAAGACTGAAACGAATCGGCGGTTTCGCCGTTGCCCTTCGAACGTACATTCAGGACATAAAAGAAAGGAATAAGAATCTTCGAAAATTTTGGAGAAAACGCGTACCTTTCTTGTGGAACAGACTTTATCGTCGACCAGGCACCTCATTTACCAGACATTGCCCCGCATGACTTTTTTTTATTCCTCAAACGCAAATTTCTACTTCATAGAAGAGGTTTTAAGCCCATTGGAAGCATCAAACAAAATTCGCAGGAGGAGCTAAAGGCTCTGCCGAAAAGTATATATAAGAAGTTGACTGGATTATTCGTTGGCATAAGTGTTACGCAGCAAATGAGGACTATCTTAAAAACGACAAGAGGAATTTGGATGATCAAGCGAATATTTCAAGTTCAAGTTTGATTTCTCTTTGTAAGTCGAGTTAGTGAAGTCATTATTAAGGTTGATCTCAGTTGAAAAAACAGTCAATTATTCGAGTTTATTCGCGAGATTGTATCCACTATTAAGCATAAGGGTGGTCAGCTTCGAATACAAAATGTATCTATAACTTCACACCGAGAAAAGAATAATCTTCAATTTACAAGTAACTCGTTTACAAGCACTGTGTTACCTGTATATAGGTAACTTACTTCAAAAGTTCTGAATGTTTAAAAAATTTTGAAAGTGGTTTATTTTTTTTTTGGCCCTGCTAATTTCTACTAATGCATAGTTTTATCTGATTATTGTTTCTAAAGTTATCACTTTCACAGACATCAACGATAGATAGACGGGAGGACAGGATTTAAAAAAAAACATTTTTCGGATTCGAGGTGTCATAAAACGTAGATATATTTGTTGAAAAATAGGGATATCAAATTTGACATTATTGATAATAATGCAAACAATTTGTGGAATACTCTCTTCGCTTTTCAACAAATTATTTTTGAATAACTATAAAAATTATTAAATTTAAAATTTAATAAAAAAAATAAGATTAAAAAAATATATTATCAGAAAATTTCAAGAATTAATTTATTTCTTTTGAATCAAATTACATTTTTTCCCCAATTTTTCAAAATGTATTAGCCACATTATATATTTTTTTTATTATAACGTTTGATTTCAAGATAAGAAGTTAATTTCTTTCAGGTCGCGAAATCACGTGAAAATCTGTATGTACAATCCTATCCCAAGAAGTCTGCAGTTGGAAGCGGAATCAACAGCTTAATAGGTTTAAACGAGGTAAAAATACACATTCTTATTAAATAACCCTTACATTACCAAGAGTAAGAAAATTATGGTTTTAAGAAACCGAACACTTTGTTATTTGTCCTTACTGGCATTTTAGCTTGTATGACCTCATTTCTGTAGAAAATGAGGTACAACGTTAATAATCTATGAGATTAAATAAGCTGCACTAAGATGGGTCTGCCTAGTTATAAATATAATCACTATGTTGCTCATCATGATACTCGCGCTCGATGTTTTTACTTTATACCCATTAAAACTACATTTTCAATACAAAAAATTATATAATTAAAGAATGATTAATTTTCTTCCAAATATCTCAAAAAGGAAACAAAATCGTAGACTTTATTCAACCAAACGATTTTGTATTTTCAAGCTTAATTTGTAACATATTTTTGTTGAAAAATGAATTTTTGAATTTTGAAAGTGTTTCTAAAATTAAAACATGGAATATACATCTCGTCAATAAATGTCCTGAAAAGAATTTATAGACCTTATTTAGGTGAATAATTTTTAATCTTAACGTTTTCTTCGAATCTCATATATTTTGCTTATAGATGGAATTTTTGAATTATAATGGTACTTTTCACAATTGAAATGAAAAAAATGCATTTTAAACATTTTGTAGACCTTGTTGTAGCGAACAATTCTACATGCTTACGTTTTTTTCGTATTTTACATATTCTGGTTAAAAAATCAAACTTCAGAATTTAAATAATATATAATTTTTTGAATTAAAATGAAAAATATGCATCATATAAATAAATGTGTTGCAATTCCAATTTGTAGACCCTTTTGCAGTAAACAATTTTATTTTAGAACATTTTTTCGTATTTCCTATAGCTTAACTGGAAAATAGAATTTAAATATTAACTTTTTTCAAGTTTTAACTTATTATAACATTCCTAATTTTGGTTTGATTGAAAAATGCTATGAGGGTAATTAGTAGAGGCTCGTTTGCACTATCGGAAACAAATATTGCAAATCAAAATTTTTTCAAACAGTTTTTCTAAAAAAAAACAAGAAATGCTCCTATTTTGACCATTTTTGCCGGATGTGGCTGGTTAACGAACTTGTCTTTACTTTTTCGGCTCCTATAAAGTATGCTAAAGCTCAATTCAATCCGATAATTGCATCGAGAGTTATCGAGTATTCGATTTATGATGAGAATGTAAGAAGTAACGACTTTCATGTCAGAGGTATTTATTAAAATTTTTGAATGAAGGAAAAGGGAACTGTTTATAAATTGGTGTTTGAAGCTGAATAATTTTCTGCGGTTACCTAACTTTAAGTCATAACTGCTCAAAATAATTAAAAATAATCATATCCCACTGAAGTTGGAATAGTGCAAAATATGTGATCGGATTCCAAAGTTCTAATTAAGTCAAGTGCGAATTCCGTGGTGAAAGCTCAGCCGATATTCACTGATTTGCCGATTTGACCGAAAAATAATTATTAACTTTTATTATGCGCTTTACACAACTTAGAATGTGTTCGCTTAGAAAGGACCCGGTATGCTTCCAGCATAATAAATATCTCAATCTTTCCATTTCAAATCGGTCGGCATTCTTTAGGAATAAATAAAATTATATTGAGTCACCGCGAATAAATTACGTTAATAAATATTGTTCTGACAAAGTTTATTTTATTTGATTAATCATTCTAGTTTTTCCTCAAATCACGCACAAACTGCTGTAACCGTATCATGAACTCATCTTGTAATTGTCTCTTTTCTTATTTAAAGCGAGATAGTATCGAATAGATTTAGCTTTGGCATTTTGTGGGAAGCGGATAGTACTCACCTCATTGCAATTTCAATATTTTCAGACTTTTAACATTTGCGTTCGTTACTAAGATAGGATACAGGTTCCGGGTATGAACCTCTACTAGAAATTCCATCCTTTAAACCTCTTGGGTCGAAATTTAAGGCGAATCCATTCATTAGATTACAACTTACAGCGTCTGAAAGCAACCAAACTCCGAATTTTTTACAAAGATACAAAAAAGACAAAAAAATGCTTTTACAACAAATCTTATATTTAACTGAATATTATCTATTTTTCATTCAACTGTGTGTCATCTCTTCCTTTTTTGATGCAGAAAATATTTCGAGAAAGTTTATAGTTCTAGCTGTAACTGTTCGAAAGATACATGGCAGAGAAGTTGTCTCTTGCTATAGATTTGCCAGTTTGATGGCTGTCAAGTACTTGAGGCGAATCATTGTACTATTTTTGTATCTCATTGCATTAAAGTCTACAATATTTTCCATATTCACAATATTCACAGAGTTTACAGTATTGACAGAGTTCAAAATATACCTTCTATATTATTGGTGATTATAAGCTGCTACTACTGACTAGAAACCAATATGAAAAAGAGCAATGCTGTTATAAAATTGTTACATTGCAAAATAAATTACAATTCATAAGAGTGGTCTATCTGTGGCGATTTTAAAGTCATGGGGATTTTTCTCGGATTGCAATCTGGCTATACAAAAAATTTTTGCTTGCTATGCACTTGAGACAGCAGAGCACGAGACCAAAATTATAACGGTAAACTTTGGCCACACCGAAAGACGTTAGAACTATGAAAAATGAATTTTCCTCAAAAAACACTGGTTGGTCTCAGAAAAATCTTACTACCACTACTATATGTGAAGCTCGGCATCGTAAAGAATTTTGTCAAAGTGGTGGATAAAAATGGAGAAGGTTCTCGTTTTTTGGGAAGAAAATCCCCTAAGCTTAGTGAAGCTACGGGGTGGGTCATATAAAATTTGGAATTTAAACTACCGGCTATTTTGAGTTCGAAAGGTATAATCACTAGAAAAAGTAGACTAGGAAGTTCTAGGCGGGCCCCGGCGAGGTGTTGATAAGGTTTACCCTGTTTGGTTTCTAGAAAAACTAGTTCCTTCTAGTCGGGCCCTATTTTTGGATTTTAGTCAGGCCCTAGGTAGTTCCTTATTTTAATAAAAAGTTTAGATATTCTTTGCTGCGCATGCTCATGCAAAAGGCCTTTACATACATGGAGAAAAATAGTTGAAGTAATTTTACTCAACTTCCGATCAAATTTGGGACATAAGGACAAGTTAGAAGTTATTTAGTATCACTATATTTATTTGTGATATATTAAATGTTCGAAAATGAATCAAAGTTGAGTAAAATTCAGAAGTGTAGGGTGACGTATGAAAGCGTGCATTACAAATTTTTAAATATATATTATTACTCATAGTATAACTATAAAAAAGCAATCTTTTATTAAATCACAAAAATAGTAGAGCTTTCCGTTCATTCTACTCTACGCTTCAATCGAGAGTTGAGTAAACCGTGAATCGCAAGATTTATACCAACAGCTACATCTATTCACGCAGAAACGAATGAAAGTAATCTGCGCCTTGGGCACACATAAAAAATTTTTAATTTCATAAACCTAAATTCTTAAAATTAAATTGATATTATGAAAATTTAAACAAAAAAAAGTCGATAAGTGTATTACATAAAATATGAAATATCACATAAATTACTCAGGCAGAATAATAATTTGGAATTCGCAAATGTAAAATCCATATTTTGAAAATATAAAACACAGAAAATAAAAGAACCTTCTTTTAAATGTTTTTATACAAGATACTTCTTAATAATAATTCAATTTTTTAATGTACATTTGAAAATTTAGTTTCACTAAACTTCATACGTTGTTATAATAAAAATGTATACTAAATGTAATTTAATAATTATATTATATATATCAATAATCATAGTTATAATAATTGTGTAATTATATTAATTTTTAAAAATATTTTATTAATCATTTATGAAAAAAGTTGATTTATTTTTACTTGAGTAAGGCTAAAAAATTTTATTGACGGCACTTACTCTCACAAGCTCTGAATAACTCATGCAGTCACTATATAAGAAAGTTCCAAATTTTATATCTCAGCATTGTAAGCGAGCGTGTGCCTGATTCAACGAAAGCGTATCGTACTATATATAAGTGTTGTTATTAGGTTTATATATGTAAGGTTATATGTTTAAGTGTATTTGTAACTTGAAATATGATTGGCTACGTCCGTAATGGTATGAATGTATTTGTAAGTTGTTTATGTATATACCGGATGACTGTTGGCAGGCTCGAGGTAAGAATTTTTTTTATTTGAGAGAACCATACCATTGCCAGTTCAAATAACACACCCGATGCTCATTTTACCCAACTACGGATTGAAGCACCTTAAGCGTCCGTGATATACTTATACATTTCATGTTAACCCAGTGACGCATGTTGGTGCCCTGTCGTCGATAACGTTTTACTCAACTCCTTACTATTCCCTATGTAACGCTTATTGTTATTCACTTTGGGTGAATTAGGTATATATCAAATTGATTTTACCCGACTAGGATTTAATAGATGTTCAAATGTCCTTATGTCCCAAGTTTAATCGACAGAGTTGAGTAAAATTACTTCAACTATTTTTCTCCGTGTAGCTGGGGCCCCTTTGTACGGTTAGGCAATAGATATGTATTCTAATCAGGGCCCGACTAGATGTCTAAAATAGAGCCTGCCTAAAACAGCGTTACAGAAGTAGATGGGACCTGACTACTTTTCCCTACTAGATCCCGACTAGAAGTAGGGAAAATTAGTCAGGGCCCTACTATATCCTAAATGAAATTTCTGCACGGGTTGGTCCCAGAAAAATCTTACTACCACTATTATATGGGTCATTCCATATTAGATTGACAGTCGATGTCGCAGATTTGAACGAGATAATTTTTTTTCGGTTCTTTATCAACAATAAATAGACACGTATTTTTTTGTTTGGCCAAAAAAAATTTGTTTACAAGTATACAATTTTTCGAATTTTCTAAGAAATGATATTTTCGACATAGCAAGCGCACTTTCAAGCCTGTTTATTTTTAAAAACAATTGTTTGCAGGAAAATTTTTACAAATTACGAAAATTAGGGTTTTGACTCTTCTTTACAGAGATTGTTGCGAAAAAATTGTTTAAACATTTTTTAACATACAAAAGTAAAGAAATAAACGCAAATTCTTTCTTTTTCCAAATTTGGCCCCTTTCGAAATTTTTTTATTCGTGGATTTAGATTCTTTGAGGTTTGTTATAAAATATGACAATCGAATCAAAATAGCTGGATCATTGATTCGGAAGTTATGGAATTTTGAAGAGCCTCGTGAGGCCTCGCGCGCAATCCGGGCGCTTCCAAACGCGGCGAGCGTTTACCTTTACTTTTAACGCTAATAACTTACGCCCGGTAAAACACTAGCCGCGTTTGGAAGCGCCCGGATTACGCGCGAGGCCGCACGAGGCTCTTCAAAATTCCATAACTTCCGAATCAATGATCCAGCCATTTTGATTCAATCTTCATATTTTATAACAAACTTTAAAGAATCTAAATCCACGAAAAAAAAATTTCAAAAGGGGCCAAATTTGGAAAAAAACGATTTTGCGTTTATTTCTTTACTTTTGTATGTTAAAAAATGTTTAAAAAATTTTTTCACAACAATCTCTGTAAAGAATAGTCAAAACCCTAATTTTCGTAAATTGGAAAATTTTTCGTGTGAACAATTGTTTTGAAGATAAACAGGCTTGAAAGTGCGCTTGCTATGTCGAAAATATCATTTCTTAGAAAATTCGAAAAATTGTATACTTGTAAACAAATTTTTTTGGCCAAACAAAAAAATACGTGTCTATTTATTGTTGATAAAGAACCGAAAAAAAATTATCTTGTTCAAATCGGTGACATCGACTGTCAATCTAATATGGAATGACCCATATACATGTGAAGCTCGGCATCGTAAAGAATTTTGTCAAAGTGATGGATAAAAATGGAGAAGGTTCTCGTTTTTTGGGAAGAAAATCCTCTAAGCTTAGTGAAGCTACAGGCTGGGACATATAACATTTGGAATTTCAACTACCGGCTATTTTACGCTTGAAAAAAATTAGAAAATATTAAAAACTTACTACCAAAGTAATGAGTCTTCTACTTAAACTGTAAGAAATTCACGAAAAAAATTTGGCGAAAAAGAAGTGCCTTGTAGGGGGTACTGTAAGGCCAACCGTGGTAGTCATTTGAAAGATGTTGTGTTTCATTCCCGAAGGGAAAGGTTCAATTTTTCTAATGAAATCATACTGTTGGAAAAATATCCATTAGTTTTTTTTATAGCCAATTCACATTCCAAATGTTAGATGGCCACTCTGTAAAAAAAAGGACGGAGTTATTCAAGGACCACAAATCATATAACTGCTGTTGGACTGTGATTTCGAAAAGAGCTTTACTGACCTTGAGAAAAAAACTTGGTTGTCAGTAAAAGCTTTTATAAAAAATTTCTTGGAGTACACTAAATCCAGAAACTACAAACACCTGGGGAACATTATGCTGCAGAACTTCCAGGAAATGAATATGAACATGTCACTAAAGATTCACCTTCTTCATTCTCACTTGGACTTCTTCCCAGAAAATCTGGGAGCAGTTAGGGATGAACACGGGGAAAGATTTCATCAAGACATCGTTGAAATTGAAAAAAGGTAACAAGGTGGGTGGAGTGTGATCATTCTAGTAGACTACTGCTGGAGTCTCATGACTGATGAACCACATGCTCATCATCGTCGAGCATGCAAGAGAAAAAGTTTGATTTTTCAACAGGAGCTAACAACCAATAATATAGAAGATATATTTTGAACTATCTAAATACTGTAAGTTCTAAGAATATTGTAAATATTGCAAATATCGAAGGGTTTAATGTAATGACATACAAGAAACAGTACAATGATTTCCCACAAGTATGTACTTGTATGCCGTCAAACTGGCAACTTTATAGAAAGAGACAACTTCTCCGCCATGTATCTTTCGAGCAGTTACAGCTGGGACTATAAACTTCCTTGAAATTTTTTCTGCATCAAAATAAGAAGCGAATCACATGGATTTGACTAAAAAATAAATGATATGCACGTAAGTATAAGGTTTTTTGTACAACCATTTTTTCCTTCTTTTTTTAGTTTTTTTTTTAAATTATCTTAGAAACTGTATAAGATATCCAAAAAAGAACAACAATCAATGAATTTTGCTTCAAAAAACGCATCAAGATCATGTATTTCTTTCCATTTAAAAAATTGTTTACACCCTTTTATCATACGATTTGTGAATAATATATCTCATTTCATGAACGCATAGGTCATATTTTGTTGACCAGTGATATTAAATACTTCTTATGGCAATTTTTATGCATATATTTGATATGTTACAGATAAATGAAATTGAGAATAAGTATATAAAGAAGATTGACACTGCGAATGGTTTGCCTGCTGTTTCTGTTCTCACTTCTTACGTAAGTACATGAAGTTTTGACAACAACACGAAAGAAAATGGATATCAGGAAAATAGATCTGATTAGCGAAAAGTGTTTAAAAAATGTACATTTAATTCTTCCCATGTGGCCTAAAACTCTTTCTGTTTGTCTGGAAACCAGTTGAGAAGAATCGAATATACATTTTTTTTATAACACTTCCCGGTAATTCATCTTGTTACCCCTATCTCCATTATTCTCTGAGAAAAATATTCAAATAATAATCAAACTTGAAGAAAAACTATACGTACTCATGTTTCTCGAAAGAATATTAGAAATTAAAATTCGATTATTTTTTCAGCAAGGAGTAGGTGATCTTCTATTCACCGAAAACCAATTTTATGGAATAGGAACTGGGGTGGTACAAGGTTATGTACATTTTGAGTATTGTCCATCATCATACTATTAGTTAATTCATTTAGCACTGAATAAAACTTATCGATGCATTACATAATTGAGAATCATTGATCTGCTACCTTACCTCTCTGTATTATAAAGAATTTTTTGAGTTTTATAAGTAAGCAAATGTCAAATCAGCGCTAATACACACAGATTTCCCGTGCAGAAATTTTACTGTAGCACCGATAGTGTATCCCCTTTTCAAAAATTAAAGTCCGCGCCCGTTCTAGGTCCGATCCAGCAAAAAAGTAATTGCAATGACCATTGTCAGGTGTATGCGGCGTTGCCATTGTTACTGATTTAACAAAAGATCTGATTTTATTGCGTTAAAATTTGATTTTCTAAAATTTTCAAAATTATTACATTGAAATCTACCGATTTTTTGAAAATATTTTAATATTTTTACTTCCCCAGTGGCAACACTGGCCAGATGTTTAACCTGCCAGACCGGGCCCAGAATAGGCGCAGCGTTTTACTTCAGATCATGGCCAGATCGGAAAATCCCGACACAGGCTGTGTTGTAACTGTTTTTTTTTGTGCAGTTTCGCCATGATAATTTATTCACTAATCAAGAGAATATATGAACCAACTTTTGCAAATATAAAAGAGACTCGCGTTGAGAAACTTGTTTCAGTCTTTTTAGTCTAAGTTTAGTTACCTTAGTATTTTAAGTTAGGTTCACCTTTACATATTTTGAATATTCTTCATGAAGTATCGCTCACGAAGCCTTGTCAATTGAATTGAATTGATTATCACCTAATTTGCTAAATTCGATTCAGTAGTTTAGGCCCTGCAGTGGTCACATGAACTTAGATACCACCAGTGTCCAAAAAAGGTGCTTACGCCAAAATAACTTAGAAGGATTAAGTTTCCGAAAAAAGCATTAGGTAGGAAAGTTTCTTAAGAACAAAGGAATATATTTTATATCAAGGGTAATATTTAGATGAATCTATAAATACCCAGATTTTCTGTTCAAATGTGTTGTTTTTCTATTGCAAATGAACTATTAGGCACACCTGTGAGAGAAAAAAATGGTGAAGAAATCCAAATTGATTAAACAATCAAACTCACACATATACATTTTTTCCAAATTAATTAAATATTCAGTAAAAGCATTTTTTCGGTCAGCAAAGCCACATGTCCCGAGTCGGTTTTTAAAACAGTTCAGATCATTCTGTGAGGGACTCCGGTAACAAAGTCTTCACGAGAAGTTTTTATAAATGTAAAACTTGTTCGTGTTTTGCCATCGAGAACCAATTTGGCATCCTTCTTTAATAATAAAAATTTTTTTTTTGTATAGAATTCCGGTCGGTTCGTGTGCAAAATCTTTTATATTTTTTCATTTTATCCGGTTTTTTATTCATAGTGAATTTCAAATATTTTTTCAATTCGTGATGCTGCATACTGGACTATTTCATTTTGAATTGCAAGCTATGAGATAAGTTTTTAATTTCCATGATAACCCTTTTTTTAATTATCTTCTATATTCCAATCCTTTACAGAAATTTTTAATTAATCTTTGAATTTATGGCACTGAAGAGGGCCCCCATATGTGGCCGAAACGTTTACCTTTCCTTCTTTTTGCGCATTTTTAAATCTTATAATAATTTCAATCAAAGAAAATAAGAAGAAACTGACCCTATGCCAAAATAACGAGAAATGAAGAAAAATTCTATGAATTTGGGTCAATACAATAAGAGACATGTTATCAAACATGTCACTTTGAAAAAAAATAATAATACTACGCGGGCACCTCATCCATTGGAAGCTGATCTGCCCTGTCAAGGCTCGTCTATTACAAGGCACAAAACTCGTCTCTCACTCGCCCAGCGTTCCCCTAACCCCCACCTTTTCTGTAAATGCAACACTGTGGTTAAAGCGACAACCAATTCACTGCTTGCTTTGAAAACCAACCTTACCGATAGTTGTGGTGGTGGGTGCCTTACACAAGATACTTTTTAATAATAATGCAATTTTTTATTGTACATTTCAAAATTCATTTTGATTAAACTTGATACGTAGTTATGACAAAAATTTATATTGAATATTAATTAATCATTATAAAAAATCATTAATTATATTGATTTTTTTATATTTGATGAATGATTCATAAAAAAACTTGATTTATTTTTACTCAGGTGAGCCTCAAAAACTCTAGTCACAATACTGGTATTCTTGCAAGCTATGAATAATTGTCATTAGACGAAAGCATATCGTACTATATATAAGTGTAGTTATTAGGTTTATATGTGTAAGGTTATATGTTTAAGTGTATTTGTGATAAAAAATATGATTGGCTGCGACTGAATGGTGTCAATGTATTTCTATGCTTCATTAGAAAAAGGAGACATGACGAACCTCGGACTGTGTAAATTGTAATCCATATTTATTACTCTTGACAACGTTTCGATGACTAAATGTCATCCTCTTCAGATCATCGTACATTAATTGAATTGAGATTTCTTTTGATCTATATACAATAAAAAACAAATTTGTAAAATTTTAACAATTAATGAATATATGAAGTTAATCAAAAATAAAAAAATATGCATCATATGAAAAAATCTAACAATTCAAAAATGTAGGTATTTAAGTAGAAAATAATATACAAGCTAACTATTTTACGTATCTACTATAAATTAACTGGAAAATGGAATTTTGATATTGACTTTTTTCGAATTTGAATATGCTGTAACATTTCTAATTTTGATTTAATCAAAAAATGTTATCAGGATAATTTGTAGACATTTATGAGCACTATTTAAAACCAGTATTGAAATTTTTGATTTTTTCAACAAATTATTTGCAAAAACACAAACGTCGTGCTCCATCCCTCAATTTTGATTGGATGTGGCTGGTTAACGAACTTGTCCTTTGATAATTCTATCGAGAGTTATGCCGCACACGACCTACAGACAGACAGACACTTTCGTAAAAACCATTTTTTCTGACTCAGGGGGTCTCAAAACGTAAAGATTTGATGAAAATTTCGAAAGTCATTTTTCACATAAAACCAATACCTTCTCATCCATGATGAGAATGTAAAAATAATAAAATTTTTAAAATTACCTGTCATTACAAATTAACATTTACAGCTATATCACTAAAATTTCTAAGATGTCAATAAATTGGAAATTGTGTCACTATTAAAAATAATTGTAGTCAAAATTTGTAAAATCCAATTGACATTTGTAACTTTAGTTTCATTTTGCTTATTCTTCTTAAATAATTTTTTTCTCAGTATTTTACAAAAACGTTGAAATTTTATTAAAATTGTCGGATTAAGTGGCATCATTATGCCAACAATCAGATACTACTAAGCATTTAAACACAAGCTAACGGAATAATAGACGACAAAATTTGATAACAGTACCGTAGCAATAGAAATCATCGAAATACAAATTTAATAGAATATTGTGATACTATAACACATTTCGTAAAAGGAATGTATTCTTTCCAAATATAGACAAATCCAGAAATAGCTAGTTTCCCATAATCTAGGAAGGCGAGAGTCCCGTTATTCCTCTCCACGTACATTTTAGAAGGAACCGGGGCCGTTTGACCGGCCCAGCTATCCTTAGGGTCAGTCATGAACATATCTTTGCTACGGCTAGACCTATGTCGTAACTCTGTAACTTTTTACTAATAAAATAGTTTGTGTTGAACTTGTGACTAAGAACTTAATTGTGTAATAGCTCCCAGACCGTCACATAAATTTTGGCGATCCTTCCAGGATCCCTTTGAATCGATACGTCATTCTTTCAGGGATCTAAAAGAATCATATTTTCACGAAAAGCAAGGTGTGAATGAGTTAAAGTGCTAATAGATTCTTACGAGAATTAAAAGTACAGGATTAATAAAAGTGCAAATGCTAAGGGCTTATAAAGATTCTTTAATCTTTAGCCAAAAGAGATCACGCAAGTAGTCTGAACGTAGTAGGGCTATAACCAGTGACTCTTTAGAAAGGAGAAGTGACGTCACTCTCCAAAGGAGACACCGTGGTAGTTCAAGAATTTCCCGGTCTGTTGGAAAACGAAGGAACAACGCAGCGTCAGGGAGGAACCTTCCTTGAACCCTGTCAGCAACTCTCAACCGTACCAGTGGTGCTCAACTTTTTTCTTCAAAAAATAAAAAAAGTAAGTTTAAGAATTTACAAAATGAATACGCGGTCTTTTCAGTTATAGAAAGAAAATTGCCTGCGTGCGATATTAACTGTAACTGTAAGAAGCGATACGCGGCCGCGTTCTTTAATAACCGACTAGGAATTATTTGTAATTTTTTTGACTAATCTGACGGCAGCGGCACCGCGTCGTGACAAAAACACCCGTTACACCCGAACGTTTATTTTAGTACTAAATATATAATCACACTAGTTTACACAGGCGATATCACCCTATTAACCATGGCGGAAAAACCTACCGTAGACCCTTTGATGTTGATTATGGAAAAGTTAACATTACTAGAGAACAGTGTTAAACAATTAAATCAGGAAAATGGCAAAAGGGCACAAGAAAAAGCTGGCTTAGCCAAACACTACGATTTGATTGAAACAGAAGACGATTCGACATCATGTAGGCAAATAGGAAATTCGAAAAGCCTAAGAGAGAAAATTAACGACGAAGATAAAGAAAGCACCTCGTCTAATAGATCCCCTTCTTCCGAGGATAGGCAAAATTACAGAACAAACCAAGACTGCGCACAGTTAATTCCTGCAAAAGATTTAATTAGAACCATCGAAGTTTTAAAAGGCAGGGACGACTGCGGCGTAGAAGACTTTATTGCATCGGTGAAACGCGCAAAAGGTCGATGATCTCAAAAGATCTCTTGTTAGATTTTATTATCGCCGAGAAAATCACAGATCTTGCAAAACGCGCTATCCGATTCACGTCCATTAAGACCTATGAAGAGCTTTCGACGCCCTTCGTCAAAATGTAGGAATCATCAGCTCAGTAGAATTGAGCCGCTCAAAATGAGAAGCGATAAAGCAAACACCTATTGAATCCGTACAGAATTATAACCTCAGATTCAGAGAACAGTTTAACGAGTTGAATTATGCGGTTCAAAACGAACACTAACAGCACAGTGAGGCGCCTAGCATTACAGGTAGAGGAAAAATCGGCAATCAAAAAGTATGTAATGAATATAAAAGAGGAAATAGGTACTCAGGTAAGGCCTTTCAAACCTACTACGCTAAATAAAGCTCAGCAGGAAGCTCTGGAGTCAGAAGTCTGGTTCAAGGAAAGGAACCAAGGGAATTATGGAAAAACAAAACTCCCACAAAGTCTGCCTCCGAGGCCTTATAAACCGGCAACATTACAATTTCAGAACGTTACAAAACCTCAACCGAAATATCCTTCATTGAGTAATCCTCCAAACCACTCGATGCCGCTTCAACAAAGGATGCAACTATTCTGTAACTTCTGTAAAAAGGTGGGTCACCAAGAATTGCAATGTTACACAAAAATGAAAAAATTTCAGAGAGGCAATCATTCATCCAGACCTCCAAACACAGTGAACTAACTGCAGATAGATACTCTGAACAGCGAACAGCAAGAGGAATCTCTAGAGGCCCTAGAAATAGCAGACACAGAGTATCCGCTATTTCCGGACAACTCTATTAAATTAGAAGTCTCTTACTCGGAACTAGAGGACCAGCACAATTACTAGTCGACAGCGGAGCCTCTTTAAATTTAATAAAAAAAAAAATGCTCTCGAAATGTCAACCTCGCGAAAAGGTAACAACAAAATTTTCCATGGGAAACGATAAACACCAGACTGAGGAAATAACCGTGCTAAAATTTCAGGACAAGGAACACACATTTATAATCGTTCCCAATGATTTTCCATTACCAGAAAACGGGATTATTGGCGTCCCATTCCTGTATTCATACAAATTTAATTTATCAAATAATACTTTACAGCCAGACAGTAAAATACACGCACTTGTGAGTCTCGGAATCATCATACCAAAAAATTCAATAGAAATGATAAAAATACACACAGGTAGGAAACAAGGTTATGTACTTATAGAAAACAATCCTCAAGTTCTTGATTCCATTTATCGCATATGCGATTCACAGATCATTGTGTCCATTAGCAACGAAACTGAAAACGAGGTACGACTGTCCGACAATGACATCAAATTCAAATTTATCTCCTCACTCCCAGAACGAATCGAATTCGTTAACGACATCACGAAGAATGAACTCAGCACGAGGCTAAAGCTACTGAAAGAGAGTTTAAGGTTTGACCATATCGAAGAAGCGCACAAAAGCGTGATCGAAAAAATGACGATGTCTTATCATGACATCTTCACGCTACCAGGCGACCCACTGCCGTGCACCAACTTAGCCTCCCACAAAATCTTGTTGAATTCCCCATTTAACTCCACTCTTTGGGTGATTCTAAAAAAGCGAGACGCCTCCGGAAAAATTAAGTGGACACTTGTAGTAGACTTCAGAAAAATCAACGAGAAGACAGATCAGGACGCATATCCTCTCCCAGTTTTTGATGATATTCTAGTTATTTTGGGGAAAGCCAAATTCTTTTCAGCCTTTGATCTGAGTTCTGGCTTTCACCAAATCGCTATGGACAAAGATTCCCAAAAATACACCGCTTTCTCCACACTGGAGGGACATTTTCAGTTTAACCGTATGCCTTTTGGTCTTAAAAATGCCCATGCTACGTTTCAAAGAATGATGGACACGGCACTAAGAGGACTGGTTGGGAAAATTTGCTTTGTCTATCTAGATGACATTGTGGTCTTTGGTAGCACATTACAAGAGCACAATACTGATTTAGTCACATTGTTTGAACGTCTACGAGCAGTTGGGTTGAAGTTACAACCCGATAAGTGCGAATTTTTAAGACCCGAACTGGAATATCTGGGACATTTCATTACCAAGGATGGCGTTAAACTCAATCCAAACAAAATATCAGCGGTTAGTAATTTTAATAGACCAACAAACAGAAAAGAAGTAATGTCCTTTCTGGGGTTAGCAGGATATTACCGTAAGTTTATTAAAAACTTTTCAACGATAGCAAAACCACTGACGGAATTAACAAAAAAGGATCTACGTTTTGATTGGAGTCCAGATTGCGAGACAAGTTTCCTGAAGCTCAAAGAATGTCTTTGCACAGCCCCTGTATTAAAATATCCAAATTACAACGAAACCTTTACATTGACCACAGACGCCAGTAATGTAGGTCTAGGAGCAATCCTGTCACAAAACGGGCATCCCGTTTGTTATATTTCAAGAACATTAAATGCAGCAGAGCAAAATTACACCACCACAGAAAAAGAACTCCTAGCGATCGTGTGGGCAATCAGACGTTTACGTCAATATTTATTAGGACGCAATTGATAATACAAACAGATCATCAGGCATTGAAATGGCTCGTCAATGTAAAAGATCCATCGTCAAGACTGCTGAGCTGGAGATTGCATTTGGAGGGATACACGTACGTAATTGAATATAAGAGAGGCAAGGACAATACTGCAGCCGACGCACTATCCAGAATACATCCAATCAACCATCATGCAGATCGCTCACAAAGTGCATTCGTGGAAGTCGAAAATAAAATAGAACATAATAACCCAGGTTCCGAGGAGGAAATAACGTAAAATGTACATCCAGTAAGTGAGAAGACTAACCCAAACACCGAACCGTTGGAGACAGTAGAAGAAGTTGATCAGCCCATCGCGAAAAGGTTAAGAAACAACGAACATAAAGATGTGAAGCAAATATTCAATGAATACTCTTCATGGAAAGCTAATCGTAGGCCTAGTAAGATAAAGATCAAACCGACAGCTGCTGGAAAAAATTGGACTAAGATCAGCAAAAAAAATATTTTCTCGTTACTACGAATTCAACTGCCAGACTTTGATGAAGAAAGATGGATGAAACTACTTTATATCAAGTTAAAAGACTTCATTGCAAGTAACAACTGAAAGATTCTCAAGTTCCGTATGGAAGATCCTCTTATCACCAATATTGAGAGGTTACGTATTAGAGACATGGTAAATTTCCTTCTACAAACCAAATTCACGGAATATGATTTCTTTCTTTGCGAACGACCCGATAAGCTGCTAAGCGAAGAAGAGAAAAATAATTTATTAAAAGAAGCACACGGAAACGTAGCTACTGGTCACTAACTCCGCCATTGCCGATCCCAAGCCCGGATGAGAAAGAAGGAGGGGGCACACAGACAGCAACATGACACAACACATTTATAGCAACACTGAACGCAACACACCCAACACCCAAGAGCGCGTTTCGTGGGAGGGCAGCGTCTCGCCCAGAGGAGTGTGTGAGTCCATGCACGGAGCAGACGAGTCCTGCAGCCACTAACGGTAGTAGCCGAAAGTACTCTGCCAGCGGCTGGGCTGTCGCCTTCAGGATTGCCGTCAAGGTGGCCCTATAGACGGGCATTTCCCTAGCGGTGGGCATGCCGGGCGCACGCGTTGGAATGGTTTCTCTGCAACCTTCAGGCGCGTGAGGACGCGGTGTGGAGCAAAAGCATCGGGGGAACTTGAACAGGTTCCTTGATGCCGCATGAGATGTTCGCTGGAAAGACTTGATCGGTGAAGTCGAGAAGGACCCATGGGGCCTCGACTTCAAAATAGTAACCAAGAGATTGGTTGCTAGAAGAAAGACCCCGGGCCTGGATAATCCCGATCGAGTCAAGTACATTGTGCGGAGCTTGTTTCCACACGTAGAGCCGTTCCAAAGACAGGACCAAAGTTTCTGCGTGGTCCAGCGCAAAGAACTCTTCAATCTCGAGAAACTAAAGGGAGCGGGTGGAAGGCTTAAGGCAAATAGAGCGCCGGGTATTGACGGGGTGCCAAACGAGATCCTCATAGAGGTGATCGGGGCATACCCGGAGGTCCTCCTAGAAGCCTTCAACTCCTGTCTTCGGGAGGGGATGTTCTTCGCAGACTGGAAGAAACGGAGGTTGGTCTTGCTGAGGAAGGACAACAAACCTCTAGGGGTTGCCTCGTCGTATAGACCAATTTTATTGGATACGATGGGGAAGCTTCTGGAGGAGTTGATTCGGCAACGGCTTCAGGCTCTTTTGGTCGGGGAGAACGGTCTCTCGGAAAACCAGTTCGAATTCAGGAAAGGCAGGTCGACTGTGGACGCTATCCAAGCTGTGGTTAACATCGCCACAAATGCAACAAAAGGAACTGGTAAGCGTAAGGGGTTCTGTGCGTTGATTAGCATTGACATACGCAATGCTTTCAATACCGCGAGATGGAATATCTGCATCGAGGCGATGATGCGGAAAAAGGTTCCAGACTACCTGTTGCGAATGATAGATGACTATCTGAGCGACAGGTGGGTGATATACAAGGGCGACAAATGTTCTCTCAAGGAGGAGATGACATGTGGCGCCCCTCAAGGGTCGCGGGTGGGTCCACTCGTTTGGAATGTCATGTACGATGACTTTCTGCGCATGGACCTACCTGCTGGAACGAGCATCATCGGCTTCGCGGATGACGCACTTGTCGTGTGCGCCGCTGACGACGTCGGAATCCTAGAGCTGAGGATCAATGAAAGTCTGTGGCTAGCAAAGCGCTGGTTGGATAGCAGAGGCCTTAAAATGGCCCCTGAAAAAACCGAGGCTTTGCTCGTCACGGACAGGAGATCCTTCTAAAACCCGAGGATCGTTCTCGAAGAGCATTAGGTTGAAAGAAAACAAGCATTAAGTACCTGGGGGTGCAGCTGGATCGTAGGCAAAGCTTTAGTGAACACCTACAGATCGCAGCTGCCAAAGCCATCCAATGTGGAGCGAACTTGGCCCGGCTTATGTCAAACATTGGTGGACCCAGGGAAGCGAAAAGAAGATTGGTGGCGAGCGTGGTCCATTCGAAGCTGCTTTATGCAGCTCTTGTCTGGGCCAATGCCTTGCAAAACCATGCTATCCAGAAGAAGCTGGATAGTCTCGGCGCAGAGACTTGTCGCGCTGAGAATAGTTGAAGCATATAGAACTATCTCGACGAGCGCTGTGTTGGTCCTGGCGAGCGTCCCGCCAATAGATTTATTGGCAGAGGAAAGGAAAGAGACCTTTCAGCTTCGAAAGGAGCTTACCTGCGCAGACCTGCAGGAAATCGCTCGCGCAAAGGAAGTCATCTGCAAGGATGGAAGGCGCAGACTCGTCGAGAAGTGGTAGATGAGATGGCATGGTGAGCAGACAGGGAGTTGGACCTACCGCCTGATCTCGGAGCTCGCCACCTGGCTGAATAGAAAGCACGGGGAAGTCGGCTTTTTAACCAACAGCATATCAAACCAAACTAAAATAATCAAAACTCTATTAAGTTCAGCTTCATTCGGGGTGAATGTAATGATGGAACACAGTAAAGAAAATATAGCTAATTTTAATAGAATGAAAAATCAAATTAATAATAACACCCAGAATCTGTTCATATCAAATCAAATCACGGCATGTACTATGATCTTGCAAGAATTAAGCGAAGATGTAACCCTTGTAATCGATGCTATCAATGATGGAAAACATGGCATTATTCACCCGCAGTTATTAACACCACGAATATTCATAGATGAACTCAAAGAATTCGAAAATATCTTAAATGTAAAATATCCTAT
This sequence comes from Diplolepis rosae, assembly GCA_030998225.1. Taxonomy (NCBI): domain Eukaryota; kingdom Metazoa; phylum Arthropoda; class Insecta; order Hymenoptera; family Diplolepididae; genus Diplolepis; species Diplolepis rosae. Next base: position 1,613,107 of record JAPYXD010000275.1, read on the forward strand.
CCCATTGAAGGATGTGAGCTACCAGCACATCATTGATATCAGCGAAGTTAGAATCGTTATATACGATGGTAAATTACTGTATTCCACCAAAATACCTGTATTAGAAGATGACCAATTTTAAATTCAGCACCTAATACCCATTCCTCAAAAAAGGGGAATCAACTTCGTGGCACCAATTCCTCGCGACGAATATATACTAATAAACGAGCAAAGAGCCGTCTATGTACCAACCGACAAAAATTTTTTGAACAATTGTTAGAACTACGATAAAATCAAAATTTGTCAACGTTTCCAACCAACCTATCTCATTTCTGAAACACACACCTGTGAAAATCAAATAATCAGAGCGAGCTTCAAATCCTTAGATTATAAAATATGCCAAGTTTCTCCGTTCAGAATCGAATCACTGACTTATTTCACTTTAACAGGTAGTCAGGGCTATATCCTTATACCCGAAAACGAACTCTCGCTAAGCGTTAACTGTCCCAGTAATAGTGAAGAAGTTGTAATTCGTGAGGCAACCCTCATAAGATGAACCGAAGATTGTGTGCTAAACTCAGAGTCTAACATAATAAAGCTAAAGAAAACTTTAAAATTTGCAAGACATACTAGCTATAAAAAAAATGTAACAATACCGGTATCTTCAGATGAGTATAATCTTTTGCAAGACCACCTGTTACCATTACAAAAACAAATCAATGTCAAATCCTTAAGCGACTCAAGTAAAACATTAGATGAAATAGAAAATTCGCTTAGTAGAATTAAGGCCGATCGGCGTACTAGATCATGGACTGAAAAGGCGCACGATACGTTCACATATCTAAGTTACCTCGCAGTTATAGTAATTGTCTTTCTTATATTTTACAAATGTGGTATATTAGAATTAATAACCAAATGTATGCCGAATGTTTGCCTGAAAATATGTTGTCCGACGAATAATGTAACTAATGATGTAATGCCGCAACACTTAGTCACGTATGTGTCCTCTGCACCTAACGCAGATACTAATATTTCATCCATAGAACCTTTAGTGGAAAATCGACTGGTTAAGCTAAGGCGAAAAAAATTAGGTTCTTCCAGGAGTAAGAACACTCTGGCGTCAGGAGTGTGATACTATAACACATTTCGTAAAAGGAATGTGTTCTTTCCAAATATAGACAAATCCAGAAATAGCTAGTTTCCCATAATCTAGGAAAGCGAGAGTCCCGTTATGCCTCTCCACGTACATTTTAGAAGGAACCGGGCCCATTGGACCCGCCCTGCTACCCTTAGGGTCAGTTGTGAACATATCTTTGCTACGGCTAGACCTATGTTGTAACTCTGTAACTTTTTATTAATAAAATAGTTTGTGTTGAACTTGTGACTACACGGAAAAAATAAGTACTGGGAAATTTACTTGACAGTCCTCGACTTTTGGACAGGACAAATTTTTCCGAAGATCCTACATACTTGTCATTGAGAGGCTTAGAACTTCATCGATAAAAAAGAAAGAATGTCTTAGATTAATTCAAGCACAGTCAATGAATGAAATTCTTTCAAACTTAATTGTATAGTTTTTGAAAAAATTATAGGAAGGCAAATAATACTTCTTCTAAGGAGTGCTTCATGTTTTAAAAGAGTTTGGATAGAATAATTAGATTAGGAAGAGATGAATACCTGCTATACAAATTAAAGAAAAATTCTTGGACTGCGCTTGAAAGTCTTGTGAAATTTTTGGCGGTACGATGCGCAGTTGTCAATGTCAGTTTTTTAGATACGCAGAATTTTTATTACGTTGTAAGTTGACATAAACTTCGGAAATTATGGAATTCTTATATTTGATATTTTAGAATTCAGTAATTAATTTATTAAAAGTCTCTTCATCTTAAAACTTTTGTTAGCCTTATATAAAATTGATGATGAAACAAGGCGCAGCAATTTCTTACACGGCCCTGCATTTCCAAAGGATAACATCTACCTAACATTTTCTTTGAAAAGTATCGCAAGTGCTTCGGTAGCTTTGCGGTTTAATTTATAAGGCCAGGCTGCGCCATATATGCAGTTTAGGTAAAAGTCAAGGTTAGAATCCTATCAGCGCAATACCAATCTCAACAGCGGCAATACAATTTATAATAAAAGTCAATAAAACAGTATATAAAAAAAAGACAGCTTGCGAAAATAATTTTTGTTTCTTATTGCCTTTGATAGTCCATAAAAATTTCATTGACTCGCTTTGAAGTTTTTATGCACGAGTGCTGTGCGAGTTCTATCTGCCTATATTCAAAATTTCATATTAAATCTTAGAAATATCCAATCTTTGAACTTCATTTTCTCAAATGATTAATAGAAATTATACGTTTTGCGTACTCAGAATTTTCACGGCCTTTCTACAGAATACTTTTGAAAAGTTCTATACTTTTTCCAGGATTATTGATCTATTTGTACAAGAACGGTACTTCTAGTTTTAAGTAACTTTTGAACGTATCTGAAAGTCGAGCAATGTGTCATGTAAATTTCCCAGTACTTATTTTTTCCGTGTTAGAACTTAATTGTGTAATAGTTCCCAAATCGCCACAATATAGAATCAATATTTTTGTTAAATACTTTTATTTAAATAATTGTGTTATATTATATGAGTTGATCTAAAATTATATCATATGAAGGATTGTAATCTTTTAAATCAGAAACAACATTTAGACTATTTTTCCTTCCTTTTTTATGAAAAACATTTCTGCAATAATTCTTTTAAAGTAGTTTGGTTCTTTATGTAAAATTTTTATATTATCCCAATCAAAATTTTTCTAATTTTTCTAATGGGTCTTTCCCTAATTTTATATATTTATCAAGTTTTGATGTATTCCTAAAAAGTGTGGTTAAATTATAATCATTTAAAAGTCTTTTAATTTTATGCGACAAATTTCCAAAATAAGGAATAGAAACTACACGTTTGTAATCTATTTCTCTCTGTTTATTATTCGGATTGAACTATAATGTTGTATTTTTATTCTTAATTTGAAAAATTCTAATATTTATATGCTTGTTAATCAAATTTATCGGATAATTATTGAGCACCAGTAAGTTCTTAATTATTTCCAAATTTTCTTCATGAAACTTTTCATGTGACAGTAATATTGCCGTATCAACTAAATTTTTTATGATCGCAATTTTTTGTTTAAAAGGATGATTTAAAAGAAAGTTTAAATATCTACCAGAAAAGGTGTTTTTTCTAAACCAATTTGTTACAAGAGTACCATCTTGATTTTTATTTATCAACAAATTTAAAAAAGGAAGTGTATTATCTATCTCTAGCTCAAATGTAAATTTTAAACGTGAATGATAGGAATTAAAATTCCCTATAGTATCTTTAATCTTATTATTTGGAATAATTAAAAAAGTATCATCAACATATCTGTAATATGAATGAATTTTAAAACTTAGTTTTTTTAAAACAACTTTTTCTAAATCCTGCAATACTAAATCTGCTAACATTTGTGAAATAGGCGACCCCATTGGAGTCCTAAAAATGTGATGATAATATTCATTGTCATATGAAAAAAAAGTATTTTTCATGAGAAATTCAATTCCTTTTTGGAACTCTTGCAATGGTAAATTTGTAGCTTTATTTATAAGATTCCATCTGTTTTCAATGCTGTTTTTTACCAGATCAATTGGCACATTTTTAAAAAGTGACGTTACATCTAATAAGATCATAATGTGATCAGAAGGAATTTTTATTTTTGATATGACTTCTTTGAAAATGAACGAATTCTTTCCTTGTGATTTTGGAGATGTTAAGGACTCCTTAAAAATGTTTGCAAAGGTCTTAGACATATTGTAAGTGGGAGGAAAATTCTCTTTGTGAATTTTAGGCAAACCATATATTCTTGGCAAATTAGTGTTATTTAAAGAAATATCTTTTATTGTTATATTTTTTCCTAAGAAATCCTTAACTCTCCAATTTTCTAAAAGTTTACAAGTATCTTTTTTCAACAGTTTGAGAGGATTATAATTTATTCTTTTGTAAGTAGAATTATCATTAACAAGTTGTAAGATTCTTTTATTATAGTCTGAACGTTTAAGATCACTGTAACATTTCCTTTATCAGCATGTGTAATAAAAATATCACTGTTATTTTGTAAAAATAATTTTGTTTCTTTCAAACTTTGTGCAATGATTTTATTTATTGCACAAATATTTTGAGATTTTTTAAAAAAATTGGAAGAAGTGTTTAAAAGTTTATGTCTAAGTTCTTCTCTGTCTTTCTCTTTTTAAATTTTTATCATATTTGATTCTATATCCTTAACAATTTCAAAAACCATATCCTTTTTTTTAGTTAAATACGAAGAACTAAAATCTTTTCCTAATCTTAAAACACCATTCACATTTTCGGGAATTTGAACATCAGAACAATTAGCTATCCACGGATCTTTGTATTCCTTGTTTTTGGATGATTCATTATTGGAATTTCCTTTTTGTTTATTTAATTGTACATTATACTGTATTTGTTGGCAACATTTTAAACTTGACTAAAGTCATCTAGTGGAAAAAAGCCAAATGACTATGTTGCCAACCCAATATTTCCATAGCCACATCGCTGAATCTCAGAAAATTATTGTTCGAATGCTTCAAAATTTTTATAGTATACTTAGTGTACTCTAGCGATCGTAGAAATTCTAATCACGTAGAGAAATCATACGAATATTCAATAATAATCGATTGTTTATGAAAGCCTAATGACGACCATGTATTGATACTTTCAACGAGCAAAAGATCAAGTCTCGAACAGAAATTTGGACTTGGTACAGGTCCATATATGCTATGGATCTGCTATGGATAGTTCTAGACAATCTCTAGAAGGATAGGATACACCTGTTCCAGTTTCACCACTTTGGGCTGCCATAAGACTTCTCTGGTTGGCCCGATGGCTTTGAAAAGGTACTCACGTCAAAGGTGTAAGTCTCTGAAAGCCATGGAGACTTGTTAGAGGTCGATATTTTCTATAGACCAACTATAAATAGCTCAGGACTGTTACTAGAGGGATAGAACGCACCTGTCCCAGTTTTTCCACTTTAGGCTGCCATAAAACATGTTTGGTTGGCTCGATAAAATTGACGGGGTACTAACGTCAAAGATATGTCTCCAGAAGCAACTAAAACTTGGCAGAGGTCAATATCCGGTATACATACCTCTGGACAGTCGCTAGAGAGATAGAATGCACCTGTCCCAGTTTCAAGACTAAGGGCTGCCATAAGACTTTTCTGGTTTTCTTGACGTACTCAGGGGTGTTTTTGCGTTAAAGATCAAGTCTAGAAAAGAAATTATAACTTGGTACAGGTCCATATATGCTGTGTATCTGCTATGGATAGTTCCAGACTGTCTCTAGAAGGATAGGATACACCTGTCCCAGTTTCACCACTTTGGGCTGCCATAAGACTTCTCTGGTAGCCCCATGGCTTTGAAAAGGTACTCACGTCAAAGTTGTAAGTCTCTTAAAGCGACGGAGAATTGTTAGAGGTCGATGTTTTCTATAGACCAACTATAAATAGCTCAGGACTGTTACTACAGGGATAGAACGGACCTGTCCCAGTTTTTCCACTTTGGGCTGCCATAAGACATGTTTGGTTGGCTCGATAAGTTTGACGGGGTACTAACGTCAAAGATATGTCTCCAGAGGCGACTAAAACTTGGCAGAGGTCGATATCCGGTATCCATACCTCTGGACAGTCGCTAGAGAGATAGAATGCACCTGTCCCAGTTTCAAGACTAAGGGCTGCCACAAGACAAAGGAGTCTTGCAGACAGGCTTTTCTTAGCGGTGGGCCTGTCGGGCACACGCGTTTGAATGGTCTCTCCTCAACTTTCAAGCGCGTGAGGACGGGGTGTGGAGCAAAAAGCATCAGGGGACCTTGAACAGGTTCCTTGATGCCGCATGAGTGGTAGCACTGTGAATGCGGGGGGCCCCTTAATCCGGGTATCAACCCAAATGCGCATACGGCAGTGACGCTGAACTTCCCCCGTGCTCTTCTCGTAGTCACATCACAACCACATGCACTGCTGAGTGAATGGGCTGCGGTCGGCACCTGGTAGCTATTCCCGATAGACTAGCCAAGGGAGGAATAGTATCCTCCCGACCAGGGTAAGACGCGATGTCAGTACCTTACATCTGTGGAAGTAATATGGGTAATTGTAAGTCCCCCCGGTGTTCGGCCGCGAAGGGCAAAGATCCCGTGAAACTCTATGTTAAACTGGGAAAACCGCTCACGTTTCTACTGTTTGGAGCCAATTTCGGGGTTGAAATTATGGACGCCCGGGCGCAGGAATGAAGGATTACCTGGCCAGTATTTCCTTATATCCGACGCTGCGTAGGATAAATCGCACACCGTCTAGCCTGAAGTCCGGGTCAGGTGTCGGGGCGGACCCAGCACCGCTCGGTCGATAGGGGTGACGTTAAACCTTTAACATCATTATGGCGCGGGCCTATCTCGTAACCTTCTCACTAGCTTCATTTAATGTGTGGATAGGATCGACCATACGATAAGCCGCTTCTCGGTTTCGGCGCACATAACTAGGGATCTATACAGGCGGGGATAGTAGCCGTCTTAAGGCACGAAGTTTATAAATATGAATTCTAACGGAAATAAAGGAGGTGAAGAGGTGAAGGCACCAGATACGCCCTCGCACACTTCTCCAGGGGCTGAGGGATGGAAAGACGTCCTTCAGCTCCTGAAGGAGCAAATAATGAAAATGTAGAAGTTGGCCAGGGCTCTCAGCGTTATCCAGCAGGGTATGCTGAGAAACAACACTGGCCATGTTAAGGACAGCGTCAGTAAGGCTACGGAGGTGTTGAGCGGAATGCTCAACACCCACATGTGCTTACTAGAGAGCAGGGTGGAAATCCAGAAACAATGGAATCCCACCCCGCCGCCAAAAAGATGGGTATCTTCCGGAGACTACGCTCTGCGTTTCTGGGAGATACCCCAAAAAAGCTGACAAAGGGGAAGAAGAGGGTTGCTCCTTCTCCCCCCGAAGATCAGCTTCCCAAGAAAGGGAAGGGCGGGATATCGCCAACTTACGCTGCGGCCACCAGAGGCCAAACCCCAAAAAAGGATGGGGAATGGCAGCTGGCGGAAAAGAAAGAAAAGAAAAAAGAGAAGAAAAAGAAAGAGGTTCCTGTGCCATCTGCGCAGGAACCTAAAACAAAGGGGAGGTTGCCGAGGCGCTCTCCGGCCGCATGTTCGGGCTACGCTATCAGGGTGTCGGCGAAGGATGGAGAGTCCTACGCCGATATCCTGAAGGCTATGAAGGCAAAGGTAAACCCCTAAAATGTAGGGGCGGAGGTCCTCCCCATTCGGTGAACCAGGAGGGAGGAGATCCTCCTGGTCCTCAGAAAGGGGGATGACGTTTCTACCTTCGAAAAGGCGCTTGACCAGGCGGTCGGGGGAGAGAAGGCCAAAGTTAAATCTTTGGAAATGAAGAGGTCCCTTGAAGTTAGAGACCTCGACGAGACAGTCACAAGAGAAGAGGTTGTTGCCGCGCTGTGCATAGAGCTAGGCAAACCAGACCTTGGGGACCAGTGCAGGCTGTACAAACGCTTCGGCAGTGTGCAGACTGCGGTGGTCCGTTTAACCGAGGCGGACGCCTGGAGCTTGCTCGGGCTCGGTAGGCTAACAGTAGGGTGGGTGAACTGCCGCATCCGAGAGCATGTCGAAGTTGCCTGGTGCTTCAGGTGCCAGTAATATGGCCATGTGTCGCGTGGCTGCACGCTTCCAGGCAGGAAGGATGCCTGCTGAAGGTGTGGGGGCGCGTCACACGTGGCCAGGGAGTGCAAGGCTCCCCCTTGGTGCCTGACTTGTTCTGATAGGGGCGAAAAAGATGTCGCGTATGCTTCGGGGAGCGGTTATTGTCCAATATTCAGGGCGGAGCTCCGAAGGTTGAGAGGTGGAAAGTGAAATTTCTACAGCTCAACCTCGGGAGAGGGAAGGAAGCCCAGAACTTTCTCATGCAGACTGCCAGGGAGAAGAGGGCCGATGTGTTGCTCATTAGTGAGCTACACAAATGGTCCGAAAACTCTGCTTGGTACCAGGATTCATCAAGGAGGGCTGCGATCCTTGTCTGCGGCCCCGATTTGAGCTTTGGTGGAGGTACGTGTGTACAGCTGCTGCTTCTCCCCCAACGATCCTTTCGAGATCATTGAGACCCAGATCTTCCTCCTTGAGGAAAGCCTCAAAGAGGCTAGTGGGCCTTCCCTTATTGCGGGCGACTTTGATAGTAAGTCGCCCAAGTGGGGAGAAGCCCGTCTGGACAGGAGGGGAATCTTGGTCGATGAGATGGTCGCTAGGAATGACCTGATTGTATTGAATCGGGGCAGGAATTTTATGTTCAGACGAGGAGCGGGGGGTCGATTATCGACCTCACGTTTGCCCGCACCGTCTAGCCTCCAGGATAGGCGACTGGTGCGTCCTCGATTTGATAACATGGAGTGACCATCAGTGCATTGAGTTTAGCATCCAGGAACGGAGTCACCCAGTGAATACGGGAGGGGACGGCAAGGTAAGGAGCCCCTCATGGAACACTAAACGACTCAGCAAAGACAAGCTTCGCGAACATCTTGAAGAAACCAGGCTCATAGATGAGGTTGGTTGTGCAAGGTCTGCTGGGTCGTTGGAGGACACTGTGCGGGCGGCGACGCGGAAAGTGGTCGCAGCATGTGACCACTCCATGCCTCGCCGCGGGCACAGGCGTACCGGGGTCTCGATGTACTGGTGGAACGACCAGTTGTCCTTCCTGCGTCGAAAGTGCCTTACAGCGCGGCGGAGATTTCCCCGCTCAAAGGGTGATCCTGTGCTACGCGAGGCATCGAAAAGAGCAAAATCAGCTCTGAGGCAAGGCATAAAGAAAAGCCGACTTCAGTACTGGAAACACTTGATCGGGGAAGTCGAGAAGGACCCATGGGGTCTCGCCTTCAAAATAGTCACTAAGAGATTGGTGACTAGAAGAAAGACCCCGGGCCTGGATAATGTTCCCGCATGTAGAGCCGTTCCAAAGACAGGACCGAAGTACCTGCGTGAACCGGAGCGAAGAAGTCTTCACTCTCGAAGAACTAAAGAGAGCGGGAGGAAGGCTCAAGGCAAACACAGCGCCGGGGATCGACGGGTTGCCGAAAGAGATCCTCAAAGAGGTGATCGGGGTATACCCAGAGATCCTCTTAGAAGTCTTTAACTCCTGTCTTCGGGAGGGCAGGTTCTTCGCAGACTGGAAGAAGCAGAGGTTGGTCCTGCTGAGGAAGGGCAACAAACCTCTAGGGGATGCCTCATCGTATGGACCAATATGTTTATTGGATACGATGGGGAAACTTCTGGAGGAAATGATCCTACAAAGACTACAGGGTCACTTGGTCCGCGAGGACTGTCTCTCGGAAAACCAGTTCGGCTACACAGTTGACGCCATCCAGGCAGTGGTGGATATCGCCACTAAACCAAGAAGAGGAACTGGTAAGCGTAAGGGATTTTGCGCGTTGATCAGCATTGACATACGCAATGCGTTCAATAACGCGAGATGGAACATCTGCATCGAGGCGATGGTGCGGAAAAAGGTTCCAGACTACCTGTTGCGAATGATAGATGACTATCTGAGCGGCAGGTGGGCGACATACGAGGGCGACAAATGGTTTCTCAAGGAAGAGATGGCATGTGGCGCCCTTCAAGGGTCGCTGGTAAGCCCACTCGTTTGGAACGTCATGTACGACGATTTCCTGCGCATGGACCTGCCTGCTGAAACGAGCATCATCGGCTTCGCTGGTGACGCACTTGTCGTGTGCGCCGCTGACGACGTCAAAATCCTGGAGCTGAGGATCAATGATAGTCTGTGGCGGGCAAAGCGTTGGTTGGATAGCAGATGCCTGAAAATGGCCCCTGAAAAGACCGAGGCCTTGCTGGTCACAGACAGGAGCTCCGTCAAAGACCCAAGGATCGTTCTCGGAGAACATGAAATCAAGTGGAAAAAGAGCATGAAGTACCTGGGTGTGCATTTGGATCGAAGGCTTAGCTTCGGCGAACACCTGCAGATCGCGACTCCTAAAGCCATCCAATGTGGGGCCGCTCTGACTCGACTCATGCCTAACATTGGTGGACCCAGGGAAGCTAAGAGAAGGCTGGTGGCGAGCGTGGTAAACTCGAAGCTGCTTCTTGCAGCTCCGATCTGGAGAAGTGCCCTTAACAACCATGCTATCCTGAAGAAGCTGTTCTCGGCACAGAGAGGTGTGGTGATGAGAATTGTCTCAGCATACCGAACTGTGTCGACGAGTGCTGTGCTGGTCCTGGCGAGCTTTCCGCAAATAGATTTATTGGCAGAGGAAAGGCAGGAGACCTTTCAGCTTCGCAAGGAGCTTACCTGCGCCGACCTGAAGAAAATCGCTCGCGCGAAGGAGGCTATCCGCAAGGATGGAAGGCGCAAACTTGTCGAGAAATGGCAGACGAGATGGCATGGTGACCAAACCGGGAGATGGGCACACCGTCTGATCCCGGAGCTCGCCACCTGGTCGGATAGAAAGCACGGTCAAGTCGGCTTTTATCTGGCGCAAGCGCTTTCAGGCCATGGTTGCTTTAATGCGTACCTGAAGCGCTTCAAGAAAAGAGACGATGAGTCGTACCGCTACTGCGGTTCCCTTGTGGAAAATGCAGATCACACACTCTTTGTGTGTGCCACGTGGGTAGCGGAAAGGGAGGCTGTCGGTCGGGCAGTGGGCGCACAACTCACTCCTGACACGATGGTCTCTCTCATGCTCCAGTCTGAACAGATATGGATGCTTATCGAGTCATTCGTCACCCTGATGATGAAGAAGAGGGAGCCCGATGGGCGTGCAGAGCGCGGAAACAATGGGGGCCAGTAGAAATCTCATCGGGGCCTACACCCGCTGTCCTGCGTCTTGGGCGGACTTTGCTGTTTGCGTTGACCGGGGGAGGAATCTTCTTGTTCCTCTCCCGGTTGGCGCGGCTAGTCGGCCTGCCTAATGGGCGTGTGTCCGCGGATGGGAGTCCCGGGCGAATGGACGACGGAAGAGTCGAACGCGACTATAAGCTGGAACCAACTGCCTGCGAAGTTTAAAGCCGAAAGGCGGTTCCACGGGCGATGCATTGGTTTGAGAGAGGGGTTTTTTTGGTTTTAACAGGTATGCCTAGACCCGTCCTTGGAGAGTCCTGCTCAACGTCTATAAAATTCAATCTTGATAATAATGTTTCGAACGTAATTTTGAAACTCTCATGCTAAACACCAAACATTGAGGAAAATATTTATCAAAATGATTTCAAGAACAATAATTTAAAACTATTGTATGGATCATTTCCGCATAGTTTTTTCAGCAGGGTCATAAATCATTAATTATTTATTTGATACAAAGTAAGACTTAGCTTTATATATAGTAATCCAGTAATTATCAATTCATTTTATTTTTACATACAATATTGCGATTGACAATACCTACTGAAGATTATTCATTTATGATACGTCAAAATACTATTATTATTATTGTTATTATTAATTCATTTATCTAGAAATAACATTTTAGATGAAGGGCCAATAGTTCTATTCTTCAAGTATTCAATGGAATAAAAGTCCTCTAATTAAGATAAATAATTAACACTTATTATTTATATAAAATCCTTCCTTGGCAAAAATTTATAAAGGATCTGCATCCCATCTGCATTATAAACGTCCAAATCGTATCCATTCGTCTGAATTCTAGTTTTTATTTTATCCGGGAATTCTGCAGCGCTCTCTTTATCAGCCGCAGCCTGTTCTCCTTTGATTAAATTTGTCTAATTCCATGCCTTATCTTTATTATAAATGTCAAATTGTCTGTTATGTATAATAAATGATTTACAATGCTTTTCAGACTTTCTTTACACTAATGTATGCATTAACGATCTTGATACTTGTAAATTCCTCTTTACTATTTTTTATTTAATTTCTGATTTTATTAATTATTAACCTTTCTTTTTATCAATAATCATAGCATTTGTAAACTTATCTCATTATTGTTACCTAAAACGCTAACTGTCAATTTGTGAAGAATAATATAAAAGAGGCCCACAACAAGAAATGAATAAAATATATAATTAATATTGATAAATACCTTATAATTGGTCTAATTATATATATAATATAATTTAAATTTTTCAAAAGGATATTTAAAAAAAAAATTAATTGCATCTCTAAAAGGTTGGATTAATCCAATTATAGCAACTTTATTTGGTCCTTTTTGGTCTTTTACTTCAGGAATGACCTTCACTTCTTTGAAGAATATTTTACCTTAGGAAATATCCAACCGTCCCGGGACTTTTAAACACCCTGTACAATGATTCTTGCAAATTTAATCGTAAACTTTTAAAAATAAAGAGAGTTGCGCAGTTCAAGAGCGCGTTGCGCCATTCAAAGATCCGTGCCTAAACGTAGCACGTGAAATTAATTTTTGATATAAATTATTCAATATCTTTTGAGACAGGTTCTGATTGATAATTTTGAAAGCACCTATGAGATTCTTATTTTTTTCTACGTATCTCATAATTTTTTCATAATTTTCTCATTTTTTAATATCTTTATAATCTACAAAAACTGCATTTTCCCATAAGATCACATGTTATTTTCAATAATTGATTCCTCGGGTTTGAGGTTCAGAAGGATCACGAAACTTGAACCATAGCTCAATTAAGCTATAATACGCGTTCTGTCAAAATTACAAGTAATTCTCATTTTTAATAGTCTTATCCACCATACTCCCTTAAGGCTAATTATACCAAGCTCGATGAGACATTACAGATTGTCAATACTGCACGAATCTCATCTAGGTATAGAAAAAACTAAAACTAGGGCAAGACAGGCAGCGTATTGGCCAGGACTGATGACAGACTTTGAAAACCTTATGGCTTATGGCACTGTATGTGAAAAATTTAGATCTCTTAACAGTAAAGAACCCTTAATTACTCATGACATTTCAGACATTCCATTCAACAAAACAGGTTGTGATATTTATAAATATGCAGGAAAACAATATTTAATAATTGGAGATTACTTTCCTAAATAGTTAGAAATCTTACCATTAAAAGATAAAACGGCAAGAGAAGTTACAAATAATTTAAAAGTTGTATTTGCGACTCACGGCTTCAAAACATTGTGGGATCTGATAAACAACCATTTAATTTGTTTGAATTTAAGGAATTTGCGAATAAGTGGAATTTTGAAGTAATAACTACTTCTCCTCGTTATCCTAGAAGTAATGAGCAAGCCGGACGAGCGGTGCAAATAGCGAAAAAATTACTAAAGAAATGTAATGAAGATAGGAATCATATAAATGTTGCTTTATGAGAATATCGCAATGGTCCAATAACAGGTCTACATACACTACCATCGGCAAATTGAGGGTGCGCATGCAATAACCGTCTAGGTGTTCGGCCAGTAGGCCGAGCGGAGGAGACGCGACAAGTGATGAGCCGAATTCTTCCCGAAATGGAATTTCAGCTAATCAGTTGTCGCGTCTCCCCTCCGCGCGGCCGACTGGCCGAGCCCCTAGACGGTTATTGCATGCGCACCCTCCTGCGCGCCCTCTATTGTGCGCATGGTGCTTGTGAGTGCTATTAAAAATCACTGCTGACTTCGAACCACGATATCTCGGTGAAAAAAAGAGATAGAGAATTTGAAAAAAAACAGTTGGAAAGCTTATAAAATCCCACGCATGGTGATGCTCAACAAATATTTCTTTGACCTTCTGAAAATAATACAACACGTGAGGAGTTAAAATAAAATTTAAGATTTTTTCAAATTCTCTACCTCAACTTCAACTTTTAGCAGGACCGAGGGAAAATTTTCCAAAATCTGAAAACTATACGGCATAGAGTCTAAACTCTTTTCTTTATTTCAAGCCAAGAAAACTTGAAAAATATTCATGGGTACCCGAGATACGATTAAAAATGTTCAATCGTATCTGAGTTGAATTTAAATCGACGATCACGGTTCTCGGCCGGTTTGCTGCTCGCCTTCTTTGTTGAGGTAGGACCCAAATGGCCACGCACAAAGGTGACGCTTAAGTGGAGCCCTTTTATATCTATTTTTGATTCTGTTTATTAGTAATTTTTATTTTTAATTATTCTAAATTTTAACAAATATTTATTGTTATTTGTGATTATTAAAAGTTATTTAAATCCAATATTATCCACATATAAACGAATAGAACAATGATATGTAAACATTTTTTATTTCTTAAGATTCATATAAACAAGAACATTAATAAAAATTTTAATAGTCATTGTAAGTATTAACTAAGAATGAAAGGAAAGGAAATAAAGGAAACACGTTCTTGGATCCGAGAACATATGAGAGTGCTACGCATAAGCGCCACCTTCGTGCGTGGCCATTTCGGTCCTGCCTCAACGAAGGAGGCGAGCAACAAACCGGCCGAGAACCGTGATCGTTGATTAAAATTCAACTCAGTTACGATTGAATATTTTTAATTGTATCTCGGATACCCATGAATATTTTTGAAGTTTTCTAGGCTTAAGGGCGGGGTAAGAGTTTGTAATTTTGAAAAAAATTGATTTTTTTTGTCTTATCTTATAGTTAAACATTTCAAAAATATATTCCCAAAGTTTTAAGTCCATTAGAGAAAAATTCTCGAAGTTATTAACTAGTTAGTCCCCTCGTCTCTAATACTGTAGCTCCGACAGCTGCGGGCGCTGAAAATGGCAGCGCGCAGTTGTCGAGTAGGTATCCACTTTTTTTTCTTCTAGATCGTTCTGCTCTATTGTTGAACTGCTGGTAGTGTACTCTATGGAGCTGAAAACGGACGAACACCGCAATAACCTAACGTTAGTACAGAGGAAGGGGGCTCTAAAAGTGAACTGTGCATACCGTACAGTTTGCAAAACAGAGTAGCACCGAGAGTGACTTGTATGTACCGGACAGCTTCAGATTCCGCAACACTGGCTGTCGCAAGAAATAATCCCAATCGACCTATTTGCAAGGGAGATAATTAAGACCTTACCCTTGCATGCGGGACTCTGCAAGTGCGGACCGAATACTTCCCTAGCTAATTGTGAGATTAAAAATGAATGAAACAAATATTACACATATAGCAGAGAAGGCAGAAATATTTTTCAAGTTTTCTTGGCTCAAATTAAAGATGAGATTTTAGACTCTATGTAGTATAATTTTCAGATTTTGGAAAAATTTTCCCTTGGTCATGCTAAAAGTTGAAGTTGAGGTAGAGAATTTGAGAAAATCTTGAACTTTTTTCTAACTCTTCACGTGCTGTATTATTTTCAGAAAGTCAAAAAAATATTTATTGAGCATCACCATGCGTGGAATTTTATAAGCTTTCCAACTGTTTTTTTTAAATGCCCTATTTCTTTTTTTCACCGAGATATCGTGGTTCAATGTCAGCAGTGATTTTTAATAGCGCTCACAAGCACCGTGCGCACAATTTCTGACGGTAGTGTATAACTGAGATATAGATTATGTAATCTGGTGAAATGCGGAACAGAAGAGATGAAATATCAACTCTGTAAAAACTGGTCCCTCACTTGTGTACAAAATGAGTTACTGAAGTGTTTCAAAAGCATTCAGATATCAAATGTGTTTCAAATTGAAATATTTGTTTTAACTGATTGTGTTATTATAAGATAGTACAAGAATCTCAAATGGGAAAAAACACGTAAATGTTTCAAAATAAAAAGAAAGTGACACTAGCTATTGCAGTGAACAATACGACTTTTGTCTATTTTTGTACTTAATTAGATATTGTGAATGAAACACTTCCAAGGCGAAATATAGTTAATGAAAGTTTCTACTGTGCTTCTATGATCTTGTTCTTCCCTTTACATCACTTTGGCCAAAAAGAGGTGCACAGGAAGTGTGTTTTTCGAATTGCCTAAGCTTAAGGGGCTATACCACTTTTTCTCAATTTTCGACGCCGTTGTGGGAACCAAAGATATTGCCAATCGAAATGAAATTTTTCACAGGTGTTACTGACAACAAACACAACATTTTCCACCCCAGGCCGAAGTCGAATTCGAAAAACAAAGTTTTTGATCCACCCTACTGCATAGCCCTCTGACTTGACGCTCCTGACTATAAGACTAACCTCTCTGATCCGCTGACCGGTAGCCGGCTCGTGTTCGTGATAATCGTAATGAACGTATGAGTCAGGCCGGTACCACAATGTGTCCTAAGATTCGTACACATCGTTGATGCGTGTACGTTCTGACGTCATCAACGCGTTTTTACCAATTGTCGCATGTTTCGTTGATTAACGTGCTTAAGAATTCATTCCTAGTTTTCCAAGCTGCTCACAACTAGTTTCGATAGGTGAATGGTTAGGCTCGTTGATTTGCGTGCGTTAGGTTAGACGTTCGGATCTCCCCCGTTGCGTGCGAAATTTTAATTATTGAGTAAGCGTTAAAAATTGCGATTACCAATTAATTATAAGTAGATCCATGTATATCTTAACAAAAATCATGTGTTATGTGTAAATATATATTTTTTAGGATTCTTTTTTATAATTTTAAGCGCAATTTTACTAATCACTGAAAAGTGGCGCCTACTGTTCACGCAGTCGCACGTACGATTCTTGTTTAGTAAAACGCACTCAACTTCAGTATGTTCTTCTAAACAAGAAGCGTACCTGCGAGTGCGTTCACAGTAGAAGCTACACTACCGTCGCAAATTGTGCGCACAGTGCTTGTGAGCGCTATTAAAAATCACTCTTGACTTTGAACCACGATATCTCGGTGAAAAAAAGAGATAGGGCATTTTTTTAAAAACAGTTGGAGAGCTTATGGAATTCCACGTCTAGTGGTGCACAATAAATATTTTTTTGACTTTCTGATTTAAGGACGGGGTAAGGGGTTTTAGTCGAAAAAAACCACATTTTTATGAATTTTTTTCAGAAATTCGAATAAAGTGAATTTATTAAAACCTTTTGTACATTATTGTGTACTATTTCAACAACATTCTGTAATTTTTTCATGCAAAAATATTCATAAATAACCCAGTGACAGAGCTTCTCCCGGAAAGTTATTAAAATAAGAACACTTGCGGTGTTCACTGTATCTCAGCTGGAAATTATCTGAAATCGAAAAACAAAAAAATTTAGTCAAAGTAACATCAAATCTAGCCCCCAACGTTCTCTGATTTTTTTTTTATTTAAAAATTTTTGGTGGCCATTTGAAGTGAAAACTGCGATTTTTCACAAAAAATTCGGCCGTTTTGGAGGTGGAAAACACCCTTAATAAAAATAAAAATAATACTGATCGTTGGGGGCTGGTATTGTTTATGTAGAAAGTATGTGCCAAGTTTCAAAAGAATCGGTGAAATGGTTTTCAAATGGCAGTGAACACGGACTTTCAAAAAGGTAGTTTTGAGAAAAACGCGTTTAAAGTTTTAAAAGGCAAAAAAGTGAAAAAAAAATTTTTTTTCTTACTTACACCGAATCATCGATCCCATCTCCATAGAGTACACTTCCTGCAGCTCAACAACCGAGCAGAACGATCGACAAGAAAAGAAATTGTATACCTACTCGTTAACTGCGCGCTGCCATTTTCAGCGCCCGCAGCTGTCGGAGCTACAGTATTAGAGACGAGGGGACTAACTAGTTAATAACTTCGAGAATTTTTCTCTAATGGACTTAAAACTTTGGGAATATATTTTTGAAATGTTTAACTATAAGATAAGACAAAAAAAATCGATTTTTTCAAAATTACAAACCCTTACCCCGCCCTTAAGCCTAGAAAACTTCAAAAATATTCATGGCCACCCGAGATTCAATAAAAAATGATCAATCGTATCTGAGTTGAATTTTAATCGACGATCGAGGTTCTCGGCCGGTTTTTTGCTCGCCTCCTTCGTTGAAGCAGGACCGAAATGGCCACGCACAATGGTATCTCGGGTACCCATGAATATTTTTGAAGTTTTCTTGGCTTAAATTAAAGATGAGATCTTAGACTCTATGTCGTATCATTTTCAGATTTTGGAAAAATTTTCGCTAGGCCATGCTAAAAGTTAAATTTGAGGTAGAGAATTTGAGAAAATATTGAATTTTTTGTTTTAATTCCTCACGTGCTGTATTATTTTCAGAAGGTCAAAAAAATATTTGTTGATATTCAAATAGAAGATATTCATCCATAATATCTAGATATTGATGACGCAGTATTTAAAAACAACTTTTAATATATAAGATTTATCTGAGAAGTGACATTTGATATTCAAATTCCATATTTTGGTTATTGAAGCATAAAGTACGCGCACATATATGTAAAGGTCATATGGTCACTTTTTCGGGTTTACGAAATCTAACAATAAGTAAGTCTAAGATTGACTTACTTGCAGCACGCCAGAAAGATTCAATTGAAAATGTTATTTTAAGTTTCCTTAAATTTTAATAAGATCTTCTTATATATGCGGCAGAAGTGATTTGGCCCTTAACTTGATACACATGAGTAAGTTCAACATATAAGTTATTTATTATATTTTCACTAAATGTCGGTTATAGCCCTTAATGAAATCTAACCTTAGTATTATTCAATTATCGTCCAGTACTCATGTATAAACACCATAGTAGTAAAACATACATAATAACGGAAAGCGATGTATTGTATAAATCTACTATATACTTATGTGCATCTGTGATAATCAAGCTCAATATTTCAATTACTAATGGTTAACATCTCTTTTTCGATATCTACAGTTATTAAAGTAGAATATCTAGATGTTTGTCACATAGCTGAATGTTACTGACATTGGGCCTCAATATCTAGATATTATGTGTCAATATCCACTTTTCACCCGTGTGCCCGAGAAGCAAATAAGTTCAATTAACAAATTAATTAGTTACGTTTGAAATTTTTATCACTGCCTACATTATCGGAAGACCAGATAGAATACGTTGTCGACAGGTGTCCTCGTAGACAATTTCAAACTCTCATATAGCAAATAAATGCAAATGAATTCAATATTTAAAGATTTTGAAAATTTTTCTGCGGAATAAAAGACGCTTTCGTCTGCGCTGGGATACGAGCCCAGGTCTTTTCGATTGCCGGTCGACTACTCTAACCACTAAGCTAAACAGGCGTCCGACATCTCCTTCCCCACAGGAAGATTTCCTTATATCGCCTAGTGGTTCTGCCTTGCGGCTGTAAATGATTTCAAATTAATTAGTTGAGTTTGAAAATTTTGTCACTGCCTGCATTATCGGAGGATCACTAGTCGCGTATCAGATAGGATACGTTGTTGACAGGTGTCCTCTCAGACAATTTCAAACTCTTATATCGCAAATAAATGCAAATTAAATTCAAATTTGAAGAATTTGAAATCTTTCTGTGGAAAAAAAGACGCCTCCGACTGCGCTGGGATTCGAGCCCAGCTCTTTCGATTGCCAGTCGACTGCTCTAACCACTGAGATATATAGGCGTCCGACATCTCCTCCACAGGCAGATCTCATTATATCGCTTAGTGGCTCTGCCTGCGTCTTTTTTTGCGCAAAAAGATTTTAAAATTCTTTAAATATTTAATTCATTTGCATTTATTTACGATATAAGAGTTTGAAATTGTCTACAAAGATACCTGTCGACAACGTATCCTATTTGAAACTCGACTAGTGATCCTCCAATAATGTTGGCAGTGACAAAATATTCAAACTCAACTAATTAATTGGAAACCATTTACAGCCGCAAGGCAGAGCCACGTGGCGATACAAGAAGATGTTCCTGTGGAGAAGGAGATGTTGAACGCCTGTGTAGCTCAGTGGTTAGAGTAGTCAACCAACAATCGAAAGACCTGGGCTCGGATCTTTAAATATTAAGTTAAATTAACATTTTAATTTTCTTACTTTGCTTATAAAAGTACAGATTTTTAAAATAAATCAGCTATAATGGAAGAGCATGGAGAAAAATGCTTTTAAAATCAGTCCTATAAAATTAATTTTCCTTTAATGGAAAGAAAGAAAGATTGAATGACGAGATTTCTAAAACTCAAAGCGTCTGAAAATAATGTTTCATCGATGGAATCTATTATAGGAGCCGACGTTTTACAATTTGAGAACATAAAAAGATTTTGATTTGAAACAAGTAACTCACTTTTAGCCTAGCAATGGAGTTAGAGATATTTATTTCTGCTGGTATTAAAACTTCACCGTCTTGTCTTCTTCTGACTGATACATGGGACTCAAATTATTCCGGTCGTACTTGTATCCGATCCACTTTTTTCTGATTCTTTTGCGTGAGCTATGATTATTATTTCTGAAATAAAAACCCCAGGGGTAGTCTCTGACCGTTTCCCGTCAATCCAATAGTCAACATAAACCAATGTGGAGGAAAAACTCCTCATGGAAATCAGGACGGAGGTGAAGGATATGGAAGACAAAACAAAACATAGAACACTTAGATAGTTGCATAAAATTAGTCTGCTTGTGCTGGTAAATAAGCTAAGTGCTTTCGATATAAACAGCATGAAATAAAATAATAGCTTGTCAGCAAGCGCAAGGGAAGATAACGGGAACACCGAGCTCATATGGAGATAAGACGCACAGACCAGTTAAAAGATTGGTATCAGAGGCCGATGAAAACTGGACAAATGTGGAGAGGCGTAAAAAGAAGGCGCGGTATCCACCTCATGCTGAAAATCCGACCAACCCAAGAAGCAGGGTTAGACACAAGAGATTCCGTCCTAAAGCAGTCATAATTAAACCAGCAGAAGTCTGAAACTATACAGAGGTCGTTGGGACCATAAAATCAAAGGTCAAGCCGGAGGATTCCTCAGTTAAAAAATTCGTTTGCAACCCGTCTATGTTCGCTTTTTCATCGGAGTCGACTCATGTTCGGTTTAGACCCGTAAATGGCGTATGTAATATACATATCTATACATTAATGTACACACAAGTCTTGAAAACTTAAAAAATATGTCTAGATTTTCCTCTCAGGAGTTCAGTTATCATCAAAGCTATATGAAAAATGAGACAAGATGATGTGCTGCATGAATTAGATGGAACATGTGAAAATAGGACCAAGTTTGGTGAAGCTTTGGAGCGAGCAGTGGAGAGTGTCGGAGAAGTCCGCCAACTCTCGCTGAAAAACCAGATAGCGATACTAAATCTGGATGTAGACACTGAACCAGAGAAAAATAATCGACACATTTTATTTTTTTTTCAATGTGATACTTAAAAATTTCGAGATATAATTTTTTTAAGTTTGGCACTCGGGAAAATTTTTTTTTCTAACAGCTCACTGTAAAATCAGTTTTGAATATAAAACGTAACCCTAACACGTGAAATGTGCGACAAAGTACAAGCTTTCAAAAAAATTATAGCACACATTTCGTTGTTTTTTTTTGTAGTAACAATATAGTACATTTTTATCAACATTGAAAAAAAAAACGTGTCGATTATTTTTCGAATTAAGAAGGCAAAAAAAATATTTCGTCGGAAAAAAAATTTTGACTGTAAATCTCCTATGAAATGACCCATATGCTTTCTATCCTTCACCTAATTATTAACTTAACGCATTGCGTTATACTTACTTTATCGTGTGACCTACAGAAGAAAACTACGTTTATTTCCTCGATTGTCTTGTTGTTCTTTGAAAGACCGTAGCTGGAAGGGGGATTACCTCTAAAATTGTTGCCAAAGTTAGAATCAGATAGTGAATCTATTAACTTTAAGAGGTATTGAGCAGAGTAGTTTATATGAATCAAAATATAAAACAGGTCATTGAAAAAAGAAATATCACTTTAGTGATATTTTTTATTTTTTGCTTGGCTAAACTGTTAGAAATGTTTACAAATCCAAACAGTTTTTACGTTATTCAAGTAGCGTGGAATTCTAAGATATTTATAATACTTATAAGCAAAATATCTTAAAAATTAAAAAAGTTTAATGAATTTTTTGGAGAATTTTTTAAAACTACGAAACGGATATTGAATAAAAACATTCCACTCGCACAGCAACTGGATGCTCGTTGGGAATCTCCTAGATCCCCCACTCGGTTAACGTACTATTTAAAGCAATAAAATTAGATAAATTATTTTTGAAGTTTTTACCAGTATACTGTATTTGATTCATAAGAAAAAAGTTTTTAATCAAATAAATGATTTAGAAAAAAATGTCTATCATTATAGAATTTTTTACTACGAATTGAAGGAATGTAGTTCAAAACGATTCCTTAAATTCAAATAAAACTTTTTTCTGAGTGCACGGATCCTTTGAGCTTCTATTTTTTTGGTGTTCTCATTGTGACGCTCGCGCTCGATATAAATATGAAACTGATTTATTTGTAGAAATGGACACAAGATGTACTGCCATAACTGAGTCTTAGCTGCTGCCCTCTCTAAAATTGAATCAATGAGATTTTCACCGAATCAATCAGTAGTGTAGGCATTCACTGAAAAATCAGTGGTTTCTGCCAATTTACTGGTGAAATCAGTGAAAATGTTCGCAGAAATAAATCAGTGACTATAAAATAACTGATTTATCCAATGATTGTTTTCACTGATTAATTCAGTTGCAAGTTTGGCGTTGAAAGTTATTTAATTCGCCTTTATATGAAATATCAGCTTCGTAAATTATTTCTAAAAATTAACAATGCTTTATTACAAGTACAATTTGTTTGTACGTGATCTTTAATTTGCAAAATTCACAATGTATGTAGAAAGTATCATAAGAGCATGATGCGCTTGACGTCACAAGGAACTCGTAACGTAGACAAAAGACAATAGAGCGGACTTCGTTTTCTCTGGCGTCATTTCACTTGAAACACGATTTAATTATTACATGTAGTGCAAAATAATGTTAAAAAAGTGAATTTAATTGTCTATTTAGTCAATTTGAAGCAAATGCAAGTCAGAGCTTTAAGATTAAAATTCTGAACTCTTGCGTCCGTGATTTTTAGCGCCACCAAACCATAACCTCAGTATTATTACGTTTCGCCTTGTATTAAAACAACGTATCGGTTTATAAATTTGCGATATAAGAGTTTGAAATTGTCTACAAGGACACCTGTCGGCAACTTATCCTATCCGTTACGCGACAAGTGATTCTCCAATAATGTAGGCAGTGGCAGAAATTTCATACTAAAGTAATTAACCTAAATTATCATTCAATTTTTAATACGGTCGCTGAAGTAAATTTCGTAATATTGCTAACGTGAATTTTTTTTCACTCAAAGTTACCTGGACCTTGGGGAGTGCATTCATATTACGACACTCCTTTTTTGCATTCAGCTTCAAGGGGGAAAGTCCATGTAAACGCCTCAAAATCAGTCATTTTTTAAAAATGTTTTTGAAGGTGATAAAATAATTTTATTGTTTTAAATTTTTAACATAACTTTATTTAACCTTTCTAAAGTACAATATAAACAAATTTTTATTTTCTTATTTCCTTCCAAAATCAGGATAATTTTTCGTCTGTCGTCTTCGACGCGAAGTCGAAAAGTGCTCTATTTATCGCACATTGACCATTGATCTCAAACAAAAAAATTAGATTTCTTTCTTTTTATAACATATTAACTGGGAGGATGAACCTATAACACTAAAAAAACATAAAATTCAATATAAAATAAGCCTTTGTAAAAAAATTTAGAATTTTGGGTTATTTTTTCGACATTTTTGACCTCCAAAAAGTATTCTATTAACGCGAAATATCTGAAATTTTAACTTTATCCTTCCGATAATAATTTAGAGAAAAGCCTCTCAAATTTTCAGACAAATCGATCGATAACTTTTTGAGTTACAACACGAGCATTTAAAAAAAATACAGTTTCGAGATAATCGTGTTTAAAGTTTTACTACAGTATAACGAGCAGTTTTAATTACTTGCCGATTAATCTGCAATCCCAGATCCATACAATAGTCCTTCTGAGTCTTCAAAAAACTGATTTTCTTCAATCTGTTGCTGTTTGCGAGCTGTACGATTTTTTGACATTTTTGCATGGATTTCCCCCCATAATACGTTGTAACGTGGTAGATTACGTTAACTTTTTTACCTCGACCGGCAACGACAGGATCGAGCCCAAGCCACCTTTTTTAATTAAAAACTTAACTTTGTCAGGGATAGTCTGAGAGCTGCTCATAAAATTCTTTATTTTTATTGTTTTTCTGGCCGTTGCTCTTTTTTTTTGTTTCATCATTAACACCAGATTGAAGGCGCCGCCAAAAAAAGATCGCTGTGTTACCATCGCACGTCAGAGGGGTTCACCGGCAAGCCACAGAGGGCAACACCCAGCAGGCATGGCATCTGAAACGACCACGTGCTGCAGCCTATGGTTTCCACCACCGTCGCACCATTATTATTATAATTAACATAGAAAGGGCATGGCGAATTGGAACACTTATAAATTACATTATATATTGTATATTAGATTGTTCTATTTGTAACTGCTGTGTTGTGCAGTACAAACTCTACGTAGTTTAAACGCACCCCTCTACGTTTTAAGCCAATGGGACAAGCTGACCGATAGACGCTTCAGCTCATTGGTTGCCTGGCGCCGTCGTCCTCACAAGGCGAGTCGCCCGCGCAAACCTGAGCTTCATGCGCGTGCGCTAGCCTTTCCAGCTGATGTAATAAAACTGCGCGACATCTTTGACGCGCAGCTTTATTCTGTCGTTGCGATCCGAGTAGCAAACAGCCAAAGAGGAAAAATTATTCTTTTATCCCCTAATGGACGCCACCGGAAATTTTAACTTGGACGAAGTTAGGCGCGAGATCGCGGCCAGATCCTCGGTAAGTCTGTGAGACTCTATTCCGGGCTGTTATAAAATTCTTATTTTTTTCAAACCGTGGCTCTCAGGCTCTCTTAGAGCTCTGCCTCTTTTCTTGTACCACGAGCCATGTTGGCCACAATATTTTATTAATATCATTTGTTAGATCTTTGAATTTGTATCGAGCCTGGGCCTTGCCCGATAACTAAATAAATTGTAGCTTAGTTCTTATTGCTTAATTTATTTTATTATTTTATTTGCACAAGAGCTTCTATGTTTAGGTTAAGATTCCTTTCCTAACCTAAAACCTTGCCTGATCCGGACTCCCGAATCCATAATCACCCTAGCCGGAACCCCTGCTTGGCTTCGCTTTTTTTTTCTTGTTGCATGCTAAGCTTTTATTTTCAGGGTCGTTGCTTTTATCAATATGGCGTCGAAAGACGCCAGGCGCTCATATTAGAAGCCGCCTTAGTAACGCTGGTGACACCGAGGGTAATCCCGAATCCTCGGGTCCGCCTCGTTAAATACATTTTTATTTTGACGTTTCAGCGGAGGTCACCCGTTATAACGTGTATGTTAAACAAAAAATAAGAAATGAAGAAGAATATTTCCGCTTCTTTTTAAATAGAGCGAGACATAAAAAACGGGAGGATTTTGTATTCAACAGTAATATAAAGACAAATTTCACACAATATATTAGCATATACTTGATATAATGTTTAACACATATTCAACATGTGTTGTTAACAATCGAGGATACATCAATAATAATTATTTAATGAATAATTCTTTAAAATGAATACGCAACAAAAAATCCTCCTAATTTCTTGGTTACTATTGTGATTCTGATAAATTAAATAAAAAATGGTTCTAACTTTAATAGGTCTTATCCACCTAGGCAGAACTTTTCCTCGTAGTATAGATTCTCTTGGGCTTAGAATTTTTATTTTCTTTAGGTGTCATCTTCACTCTCTTAGGGTTGGTAGGATTTTCTTTCTTCACAGTTTCATTGGTGATCAATTTCGCTGGGCTTCTCTTCTTCCTGGATTGTGAAGGTGCCTTCCGTGTCTTTTCCTTTGGTCCGCTATCTTTGTTCATGCCTTCCTCTTTCTTCTTGTTGCACTCTTAGTAGTAACCTCTGGTCCTTTTCCCTGTGAGTAACAAACTTGAATTCCATTGCAGTCTGGAGCATAAGATAGTTTAGCGAGTTTTCTCAGCTCCTTTGTTTTCTCTTTTTCTAAATTGTCATTTTTGTTGGACTGTTTTGAGATGAACATCATTTTCGTTATAAGATAAAAACATACCACGCTGTGAGTCATCTGTCGCCTATGTTTCTCACAGCCAATCATTGGGAGAGGGGACAGTGCTTCGATTTCATCTGTCACATGGAAGATGGTGTCCGCATTTAAAGATTCCGTTTGAATAGCTCGCAGTGTTCCGCGTTTTAGCAAAGAAATCAACTCAAACAATTAATTCAATCCAGCTACATATATCAGTACATAATCTGATGTTCCATACTCAAAGTAATCATGCTCATCTAATAGAGTGGCAGCATCATACAAAACTTCAGTACTTCTTCCTTTATCGAGAATTGAGTCTATTTATCGTTCCAATGATCTCTTCTTTCATCAGCATCTGTGATGTCTTTAATACTGAGTAGAACATCAATTATTTCTCCTCCAGAAATATTGCATCCGTTTGTTGTCTTTACTACAGAGTACGCAGAGATCAATTTATACATTATACATTAGAATTGTGGAAAATTTATACTACAAGCGTAAAGTTAAATGTTAAAATCGATTTATATGCGTACCGCCAAAGTATCTTTTCACATTTTTCTTTAGCAGAAACTTGTGAAATAGTTTGAGATTCAGAACGTGCACATGCTTTAGAAAAACAATTTGCATCACCATCCACTTTTGAGAAAGACTTTTTCGAGCCATGCAAAGAAAGAGGGCAATCAGTTGCAGGTTGTTGTAAAAACGTACCACATTTTTCTGTAGATGTTTCACGTTATCAGGTACCTTCCTTTCTCCTAGGAAGTGTGCGTATTCCAGTACGTTTTTTAGAAACATAGACGGCACTACATTTGCCTTCAACGCCGGTTTTTTCCTTTCCATGGAGAAATATGTTCCATCAGGCACTTTTCATTCAGGATAGTTCCACCAAATATCTTTATGCTTGAAGCGCAGATGACATAAGACATCAGTACTTTTTAGTACTTCACGTTTTAGTGAAGCTTCTCTTCCCGTCAAAGAAATATATTAAAATAAGCTTTATTTATAAAAAATGCTTTCCAATAAATAGGGAATACACACTTTATACTACACGAAAATAAAGAAATGTTATTCATTAGATACATGTTGAACTACTTAACTAGAAATTTAATTTCAATAAAAGTTAGATAAAATCTGCACAAAAGATTACAGTTAAAAAAAGTTATAGTTACAAATATTGCAACTTAGGTTGGCATTACTTACCATTCTTGGTGCACGAAAAAAGTGGCTTTTTCCCCATTTTTCCGAAAATTAGATTTTACATCAGTGGTAGAGTCACAACCGGGAATAAATCACTTCATTTTCTACGACTTTTCAAATAAAATGGACCGACAACCCACGAAAGTTTCAACATTAAAATTGGTGGTTATGTGTGAAAAAGCCGGAAAACAAGTCAGATTCTGTCCAGCTGAGGCGCTGAAATTCGATTCAGTCAAATTATTCTATTTCCCAACTCCACGAATTATTCAAGAAAACCACGATCAATCCAAGTCAAGTTCCCAGCCTAAGATAAGTCTCCTTATACTCCTCCGTGGCGCTTACGCTCGGCCGTACGCACTGACTTTGACGGATCCTACGTATGTTAAAGACCACGCGCTAAATTCCTTGACCGCTGGTATCGATGTTATGGATGCAATAGTATTTCTGGAACTACTTAAATCCATTCAATCACTATTCCTATTATTAATTATACATAAAGCTTGGGTAGCTGCAAAATTGTCGGCCAGTGAGTAATACATTACTAAAAGCATCTGAACCAGCGTTTTTCTGAAAATATAAAAAATCGAAAGGTTGTCCGATTGTAAAACATTCCAAAGGGCAATCTAAAATCCAGATGTCGACCTACAACTTGTCAACATTCTGGAATATTTAGATCATGATCCAGAAATTATCATTAAATAATAAAATGCCAAGTCGACAAAAGTTCTCACTTGGCAATAGACATGGAGAATTTCAAAACTACCAGGTATTTAGGCCTTCAATATTTTCAAATCCTTCCTTAGCAAAAATTCCTCTTCACAGAAATCACGCCACATAGAAATAATTTCAAGTCATCACTATTCCCCACCTGAATGACATCGATACAAGTTTACGAGGTAAATTAAATTGAAATCAAAGCAAGACACGGTTCTTTGCTTTTGTCCGTCCGCGGTTCAGAACAAGCGCATCCTATCACTTGGTTAGTTTACCTAGGTTGGTAAAAAGACCTAGCCAGAACTACAAACTGGGGATTGCAATTGGGCGGACGTCAACAATTTTTAAATCTTCCCTCCGACGAAAGCCGTTCGCGGGTTTGTCGCGCTAAAAATTATATAACTAAATTTTTATCTCTACACTTCGGGCTGAAATAATATTTTAAGTGCTCCGGTGGTCGGTTAGCCGCAAGAGTTAACTGTGCGTTCAGAGCCTGGCGTTGACAATCAAAATTTTCGAAAAATAATCCTGTCGTCGAATCTCAAAACGACGAGAAGATATTTTTCGAGAAGCTATATTAAGATTATAAATATCGAAAGTGGAGAAGAAAAACAATTTAAAGGTACTGGTTTCTTTCTGGTTAAAAGCCATCCATATCTTGACTTTTATGAATTTAATAAAAGCAAAGAAGCAGAGAATATTTGTGGTGCTTGCATGTGTGCAAGTTCATAACCACGTGCCGTCTGTGAAAATAAGAAGGACAAGAGTGAATAACTTTTAGTCACCAAATTAAAAAGTTCGAAGCTCAGCTGAATCTGAGGGTCTAGGGAAGCAAAATCAACCTTCTTACTCCTGTCCTTACCCTACTAACTGGTAGGATTAAGATACAAACTATCGGTGAGCTGTATCGTTTTCTTTTTATAATATTTTATTGATAATGATTAATAGAATCTGGAAGCAAAACCTTTTCGATTGGGCTCCTTCGAAATTAAGTAAATCTTTTTGTGATTCACCGAAATTCAATCGCTTTATATTTGTTTTTTTTTTGGCAGGAAGCTAGGGAAGATGTCGGAAAGCGATTCCACTTAAAAATAAAAAAAAAGGGACACGAAAGTGCCCTGCAGTTTGTAGCCTCCGCGTTTTTCTTTTAAGGCTTCCTCACCATACATATGACGTAACTTTTTAGCAGTCTGTGCTGCGTTCTTTCCTTTATGCTAATAAAATAGCAAAATATGACGGAAATGCTCGTTTTCACACTTCATCTTAAATTTGATGCCAAACTTATAACTATGAACGAAATTACGCGCAATTGGTATAATATAACAAAAAGTGAATTAAAAAAAAGAAATTATGCATATAGTATAAAAATTATTATTTTCGCCGGATAGAGACCTAGTTTATAATAAGGGAAACTTGTCAGCGGCTCACGATTTCCCTTTTAATATCTGTAAAAACGATAGGAAGGTAAGGGAGATGTACCAGGTACGGGACGGGTTTTGTTTTTCGGCCATATCTTTTGACTGAGTTAATATTTTGAGTTCATATAAGAATAAAATTGAAGCTAATGTATTTGCGCAACTTTTATCTCAGTATGGTATATTGATATCTTACATAGAAAAAAAATTAGGACAATTTTCGTAAAGTGATATTTTTCGGACCAAAAAATTTTTGGCAACAGGTACGGGAAACCTAGAAAAATCCGCTGAAAATGAGAAAATATGAAGTAAGAACACCGTAAATAAAGAAAATGTCAATTTTCATTGATTCTGAAAGATTTCAGTGGCAAAAAGGAATATAAAAAATGGTGTTTTTTTATTACTTCAATCTAATTGACAAATAGACAAAACGAAATCAAAATGTTATTTTAATTGTTTAAAAACACTTTGGTTCCATAAAAATGCCGATACATGGCGGAAAAAATGAGAAAAATACATTTTATGTAAAAAAATCCAAGTGTCACATACCTCGTGACACAAGCTGTCCCGCACCCGGAACATGACGCCATTTTTAGATGATGCCACAAATTTATGAAATGTTCGCAAATTGGCTCAATGCACCATTTCATCATAAAATAGATGGAAAATACTAAATTTATATGCAAAACACTCACCTTGTTCTGCTGAATAACTTTGAATAACAGCACTTTGAAAATAATTCGATAAAACTTTTTAAAATGATTTTCACACACGATGTCTTGAGCTAACACAAGGAATGCGACTATTCACATCGGTGTTCTACCCAAAATTATCTACTGTAATTAAAAACATTTGGCACTACTTTAATTAGCCATATTGGTATTCTAACATTGAAAGAATCAGCTCTCACGCAACTGGTACATCTCCCATAGATATGTAAGTGAAAATGATTTCAAAAATATGCATTTACACGTCCATCCATGATTTTCATTCTGAGTCACTCAAATAATAGGAAGGTAGTTACATAAAAGTGACAATTATTTCAAGAATATGCAGTTGCACGTCCAGACATGATTTGCATTCTGAGTCACTCAAATAATACGAAGGTAGATACATAAAAGTGACAATTATTTCAAGAATATGCAGTTGCATGTCCATTCATGATTTGCATTCTGAGTCATAGAAATAATAAAAAGTTAGTTACGTAAGGAAACATTACTTCAAGAATATGCAGTTACACGTCTTGTCATCATTTGCGTTCTGAGTCACTTGAATAATACGAAGGTAGTTACATAAAAGTGACAATTATTTCAAGAATATACAGTTGCACGTCCATTCATGATTTGCATTCTGAGTCATAGAAATGATGGAAACTTTGATTACATAAAGAAATATTACTTGAAGAATATGCAGTTATACGTCTAGTTATCATTTGCATTCTGAGTCACTCAAATAATAGGAAGGTATTAAAATAAAAGTGAACGTTAATTGATGAATATGCAGTTGCACGTCCATTCATGATTTGCATTCTGAGTCATAGAAATTATAAAAAGTTAGTTACGTAAGGAAACATTACATCAAGAATATGCAATTACACGTCTAGTCACCATTTGCATTCTGAGTCACTTGAATAATAAGAAGGTATTTACATAAAAGTGACAATTATTTCAAGAATATGCAGTTGCACGTCCGTTCATGATTTGCATTCTGAGTCACTCAAATAATACGAAGGTAGATACATAAAAGTGACAATTATTTCAAGAATATGCAGTTGCATGTCCATTCATGATTTGCATTCTGAGTCATAGAAATAATAAAAAGTTAGTTACGTAAGGAAACATTACTTCAAGAATATGCAGTTACACGTCTTGTCATCATTTGCGTTCTGAGTCACTCAAATAATAGGAAGGTATTAACATAAACGTGAAAATTAATTGATGAATATGCAGTTGCACGTCCATTCATGATTTGCATTATGAGTCATACAAATGATGGAAACATTGGTTACATAAAGAAATATTATTTGAAGAATATTCAGTTGCACGTCCATTCATGATTTGCATTCTGAATCGTAGAAATAATAAAAAGTTAGTTACGTAAGGAAACATTACTTCAAGAATATGCAGTTACACGTCTAGTCATCATTTGCATTCTGAGTCACTCAAATAATACGAAGGTATTAACATAAAAGTGAAAATTAATTGATGAGTATGCAGTTGCACGTCCATTCATGATTTGCATTATGAGTCATACAAATGATGGAAACTTTGGTTACATAAAGAAATATTATTTGAAGAATATTCAGTTGCACGTCCATTCATGATTTGCATTCTGAATCGTAGAAATAATAAAAAGTTAGTTACGTAAGGAAACATTACTTCAAGAATATGCAGTTACACGTCTTGTCATCATTTGCGTTCTGAGTCACTCAAATAATACGAAGGTATTAACATAAAAGTGAAAATTAATTGATGAGTATGCAGTTGCACGTCCATTCATGATTTGCATTATGAGTCATACAAATGATGGAAACTTTGGTTACATAAAGAAATATTATTTGAAGAATATTCAGTTGCACGTCCATTCATGATTTGCATTCTGAGTGACTCAAATAATACGAAGGTAGTTACATAAAAGTGACAATTATTTCAAGAATATGCAGTTGCACGTCTTGTCATCATTTGCATTCTGAGTCACTCAAAGAAGAGGAAGGTATTAACATAAAAGTGAAAATTAATTGATGAATATGCAGTTGCACGTCCATTCATGATTTGCATTATTAGTCATAGAAATGATAAAAAGTTAGTTACGTAATGAAACATTACTTCAAGAATATGCAGCTACACGTCTATTTATCATTTGCATTCTGAGTCACTCAAATAATACGAAGGTAGTTACATAAAAGTGGAAATTATTTCAATAATATGCAGTTGCTCGTCCATTCATAATTAAAATTACTCCAAGAATATGGAGTTACACGTCTAGTTATCATTTACATTCTGAGTGACTCAAATAATACGAAGGTAGTTACATAAAAGTGACAATTATTTCAAGAATATGCAGTTGCACGTCCATTCATGATTTGCATTCTGAGTCATAGAAATAATAAAAAGTTAGTTACGTAAGGAAACATTACTTCAAGAATATGCAGTTACACGTGTTGTCATAGTTTGCATTCTGAGTCACTCAAATAATAGGAAGGTATTAACATAAAAGTGAAAATTAATTGATGAATATGCAGTTGCACGTCCATTCATGATTTGCATTCTGAGTCATAGAAATGATAAAATGTTAGTTACTCAATGAAACATTACTTAAAGAATATGCAGCTACACGTCTATTTATCATTTGCATTCTGAGTCACTCAAATAATACGAAGGTAGTTACATAAAAGTGGAAATTATTTCAATAATATGCAGTTGCTCGTCCATTCATAATTAAAATGACTCCAAGAATATGGAGTTACACGTCTAGTTATCATTTGCATTCTGAGTGACTCAAATAATACGAAGGTAGTTACATAAAAGTGACAATTATTTTAAGAATATGCAGTTGCACGTCCATTCATAATTAAAATTACTTTAAGAATATGCAGTTACACGTCTAGTTATCATTTAAATTCTGAGTGGCTCAAATAATACGAAGGTAGTTACATAAAAGTGACAATTATTTCGAGAATATGCTGTTTCACGTCCATTCATGATTTGCATTCTGAGTCATAGAAATTATAAAAAGTTAGTTACGTAAGGAAACATTATTTCAAGAATATGCAGTTGCACGTCCATTCATGATTTGCATTCTGAGTCATAGAAATTATAAAAAGTTATTTACACAATGAAACATTACTTCAAGAATATGCAGTTACATATCTAGTCATCATTTGCATTCAGAATCACTTACATTTTTCGTTTCAATTTCGAAAAATACGATTGAAATTTTTTGCTTTGCAACTTTTATCTCTTTTCTATTTGAAAAATAGTGAGAAATAAGATATAGATAAATGATCTTGTATAGGGTTTTCCAATTAGAGGTTTCATTTTGAATAGCCCGCTGTTTTGGCAGCCATCATAATAAGATGTATCATTTTGTGACAGATGACAACTAAAAACTATGCCATCAATAAAAATGGAACGATATGCGCTTCAACAACGCATTAAAATTGTTAAAATCCACTACTAAAGATCATTATGAGCGATGAGGCTCATTTTCACCTTGGAAGCTACGTTAATAAGCAGAATTGTCGCATTTGGGACTCGGAAAACCCAAAAATGATTATTGAAAACCCTCTCTATACGCAACGTGTAACTGTTCTGTGCGGTTTATGGGCAAGAGGGATCATTCGGCCTTTACATTCTTGAAAAAGAAACAGGAGCGGCTGTTTTGGTGAATGGATTGCACTATCGAACCATGATTAGTGAATTTTTATGGCCAGAATTGGAAGATATGGATGTGGACGATGTTTATTTCCAACAAGACGGCGCTACGTACAACACACGTGGCGAAACCATCGGTCTTTTGCGTGAAAAGTTTCCAGGCAGAGTGATTTCTCGAAACGTCGATTACAATTGGCCACCGAGATCATGCGATTTAACACCTCTAGACTTTCTTCTTTGGGCTTACGTGAAAGATAAGGTTTATGCTGACGCTTCTCAGTCAATTCAAGAATTCAAAGAGAATATTCGTAACGTTATCGACGAAATAGAGCCCCAGATGTGCGCAAATGTAATGAAAAATTTCATCAGAAAAGCAATGTTCTGCAAACATAGACACGGAGTCTATATGAATAATATTGTTTTTTATTATTAATGGCAAACCTTCCGCTATTAAATGAAATAATAATCAAATTATTTTTTAGAAAAAACACGCGTTTTTCTTATCAATCAAAATGGAACCTCTAATATCCCGAGTCGAACTATTGATTCTCTAAGATGCTCCATTTTCGAGGACTTGAGAGAATCAAAAGAGGCGTATTAGCTGTTTAAATCAATGTAATTTTGATCCTCTGTTGGTGCTCTTCTCCTGCAGATATTTCCGTTTCTGCACCTTGGAGGATCTTAAAGAGTAGCAACGAAGATTCTCCTTACCTCCTCTATGATTCTCCATTTCTAAAAGTATATAATTCCTAATGACGTCAGGAATTAGCAGCGGTTTATTATTATTTATATTTATCGTGTTGATTAAGAGAGAAACGAAAATATAGTACCAGACTTTTGGAAAATAATGAGGAATGTATCAAAGTATCAATGTCTGGTACACGTCGAATTTTGTTTTGAAAACATTAATTTTGAAAAATTGTATTTTTCGAAATAAAAATCCAAATGTTAACGGAGATTCATTTTTTAATGGATTCCTCATTGTTGCCTACAATTTCATGATTATATTTACATTTCTGTCCTAATCAACCCGATGAATATAAATAATATAAAATGGTTGGTCATTTGTGACGTTATTACGCATCACATACCCTCAAGTACTAGAATGAAAAGGGTTCACCAAGAGCGAGTCCTCGATTTTTCGAAAACTATTAGAGATTTTAAAACTTTTTTTTTTTAAATAAAAGTACTCTCGAAGGACTACGGCGCTACTATCTAATAGATAGTCCAGTCCCCATCGTTGTCCAGAATGGCCTGGCACCTTTTCGGCATGCTTTCCACTAATTTTTCAGCGTAGTCCGTTGGTAATTCTTGCCATATCTTCCTGATTTTTTGCGAGAGCTGTTTCAGGGCGAACACACGTTTTCCCGCAAGCTTCCTCTTTGAAACACTCCAGACATTTTCGATTGGATCGAATTGGAGGACTGTGATGGCCAGTCCAAAGTTGTGATGCCCTTTTCTGTTTTCCAGGCGGTGCAGAGACGGCTTCGAAGTTTCGGTTCGTTATTTTCTTGTAAGATCCAATCGGCCGTATCGGCTCCAAACATCTTTGTAGCAGACCTTAGAAGACCACGTTCATATATTTGGAGCATTTTCTGAGCATTCAAGTTCTCGGTGAAGAGCTCTAAACACCCAAAAACGCGCTGTGAGAAGCATCCCCAAACATGGACCATCAAGGGGTCTTTTTTATTGGCTTTATAACGCTCAACCCATCTCTTCACGAACGATTTCGACTTTTTGATGTATTTAGCAGCGACTGTATAGGACATAAGTGGACCCTTTGGATGGGTACACAAGAAGACCGCTTCAAAACATTTCGCGTACACAGAACTCATTATGACTCACGTCTGCTGTCTCCGACGATTCGAGCGCTACTGAATCGCCTTGGTAATTGCGCCGTAGTCCTTTAAATGTACTTTCATTAAATTAAGAGAGTATAAAGAGAAGCAAAAGAGAATCAAAAGAGTATCAAGAGAAGCAAAAGAGAATCAAGAGAGTATCAAGAGAAGCAAAAGAGAATCAAAAGAGTATCAAGAGAAGCAAAAGAGAATCAAGAGAGTATCAAGAGAAGCAAAAGAGAATCAAGAGAGTATAAAGAGAAGCAAAAGAGAATCAAAAGAGTATCAAGAGAAGCAAAAGAGAATCAAGAGAGTATCAAGAGAAGCAAAAGAGAATCAAGAGAGTATCAAGAGAAGCAAAAGAGAATCAATAGTTCGACTCGGGATACATACTGTATACATGATGTACATACACTTCCACGTATCACAATAGTAACCAAGAAATTAGGAGAATTTTTTTTCCGTATTCATTTTAAAGAAATATTGAATCATTAATATTAATATATCTTTGATTGCTGAAAACACATGTTGAATATGAAAAACATTATTTCAAGTATATGCTACTCGTAATTATTTCCTTCTTCAAAATTTCGAAAAGTATAAGATGTAAAAAAGAAACCTGAAATTGTTAAAATTATTATTGAGGCAATTAAAAGTGGGATGCGAGACATTGTTTCTCTCTAAATTTCGAATTAGTGATAATCTGTTCACACTAAAATAGTGAAAAATTTACAAATTCTTAGTAAAACATAACTAATTAAAAATTAAATTTTGCTAATCTATATGAAATTTGACTAACTCATAAGATAAAATGTCAAATGATTTATTCGAAATATTTCTTACTAATTGCAATTGAACGCAATTCAGAAAATACAATAGTACAGTTTACTCAGAATCAAAGAGATGATTTTCAATTTGAAGTATTACACGGCCAACTATATCGATAAACATATAAGATCTTTCCGCATTTATTTTATCTACTACTTTAACGTTCTTTCTAATTTTAGCCAGTAATAAAGTAAATACAAATATAGATGCGTGCTTCTCTCTAATTGGTTCCTTGTCTGTACGTGGAAATTGACTTATCAATAGATTCAATCGGATTTATCTCCTACAATGAGTGTTGAATTTTTCAACAAAATAAGGACAAAAGCTCTGAATTTTTAAATTACGTATTTTAATGCCTTCAATTTTAAAAATTTTTTGAAATTGATATTTAAAAAAAAAGCGACGATTTTTAAGGGAAAAGGGTTTTTAGGAAAAAAGAACTCATTTTTATTTTGAAACAGGAAAAGAATAGTAAAGTATTTTAGAATAATGTCTTTCTTTCTATGATTGCCAATCAGCAAAATTCCTATCGACGTGTTTAAGGGCATGTGATACTCAGGGGATTAGCAAATTCTATTGATATTAGGTTACTACGTGTTTGTGCCCAAACTACATAACATTTAGTTTTCAAAATTTAGGAAATAATGAAGAAGTTGAAAATGGACGTAGATAGACTGCTTTCGGTTTCGAAAATGAAACAAGTGCAACTTTAGCTGTACAGTACTGGCAAAAATTTAAGAAATAATTCATCTACTTTTATTATCTTAAATAGTATGTTAAGGTTGTGTGTAAAAAAATCGATCTCTGGTAGAATTTTTCAAAAAAGGAGCTGATATTTAAATAGAATAATTTTTTATATGCTAAATTAATTTCAAATTCTTCAACCGTACAGATGCAGAGATAATTAATGTCAAAGTTGACTATTTTAACGCGTAATTCATGTAATTCATGGCATTGCATAGGCAATCTCCACGTTTTAATTTGTAGTAATTAAATGCTCTTGTAGAGAAATTTAAAAAATATCGGTATTTGTGCTGCTTGAAAATATAAATTTTTGAAAAAAACATCAAATATCTCCACCATGCAGATTTATAGATAATCTAATTTAGAAAATTTAAACAGTGTCTTTCGAACAGATAAACGTAACAGTATAACTGAGTGGGGGATCTAAAATATTCCCAACGAGCATGGAGTTGTCACGCGATTGAAATGTTTTCATTAAATATCCGTTTCGTAATTTTAAGAAGTTTAAAAATATTTATTAAATTTTGCTCAATTTCTTGGATGTTTTAAGTTATGAGTATTATAAATATCCTAGAATTCCACGCTACTTGTGTAACATGAAAACTATATGGATTTCGAAACACTTCTAACAGTTGAGCCAAGCAAATATACTAAAGTGACATTGCTTTTTTCAGGGACATGTTTTATCATTTCAATCACCAGAACTCCTTTGCTCAATACCTCTTCCAGTAAATATCCACCGTCTCACTCTATCTTTGTCAACAATTTTAGAGGTGGAGCTGAGACCTCTGCCCCCCCCCCCCCCCCACCAGTTACGGTCTTGCAAAGAACAATAAGACAATCAAGGAGAATAGAATAGAATAGAAAACATATATACTATATACCGTCGCAACTAAAATTTATCATAACATTTTGTCCGAAAAGTTGTAGAAATGAAGATCCTCACGGCTACGATTCTTTGTGCGTTTTTATTTTCTGCTTACTCTCAAGGTAATTATGTTTCTCTTAAACAAATATCAAGTATACAGAGCTGCGTAACTATTTCAAATGGATCCATTTCAAATACCTATTTGAAATGCAAAATGCCATTTTTCATTTTGTATTTTAAATAGGAAGAAGAAAACCATTTTGCATTTTCCATTTTAAATAGGTTTTCAACCTAATTTCAATTTAAAATACTATTTTCTAGTTTTTTTTTGGTTCTGCCCTGGACAAGTAAAAGCACATGTTGGCTTCCCACCGGAGAAATTCGGCCATTGGTCAAAATTTGGCGCGCGATTTAAAATCGAATTAATTTAATTCGATATTAAATCGCGCGCCAGTTTACAGCCGAAGGCAGAATTTCTTCAGCGGGAAGCCAACATGCACTGCTCGTGCAGGCAGACATTTTTCGAAACACTGATTTTATTTTACTATTTAGTTACGCAGGCATGATTTTGCACCCAGAAAGAAGATCCGTGGGGGACGCAATATTCGAGAAGCAATTGCTACTTAAAGCAAATAAACACATCCGCAAAGAATAATAAATATTCTTGATGTAATTTTTTGTATTATTAAAAATCTATTTTGCATTTTGTACTAAGCCATTTCAAATATACATTTTGCATTTTTCATTTTAAATAGAAAATAGGAAACCATTTTCTATTTTGCATTTTAAATTGATTTTGCGAACCTATTTTGCATTTTACATTTTAAATACATTTTGAGAACCATTTTACCCAGCTCTGCAAGTATACTGAAAAGATAATACAAGTTACATACCAAAACAAACAATTTTTGTCCGCATAACCTTATTTTTCATTGCTTCTGACAATCGAAGCATTATAAATTGATTCATTCTTAATGCTTTTATCCATCGAAGGGTTATCAGTCGTCCTTTTTTTGAATAATTTTTTAAAGCGTGCTTCAACTTCATTGAATAATTATTCATTGGTTCTCTAATATATCGAGAGAATTTGGCCATCGTCGAAGTTAAATGTGTGATCCTGTTGCTATGCGCTTCTTATTAGAGCATTTGTCAGGTTGGTTTAGAACATCCTTTTTGTGTTCGAGAATTCTGGTATTTAGAGAATGTTTTGTTGTTCCGATACAACTGGCTGTGCAATCATTGTCCTTCTATTTCATCAGCGTTGGTCTGCTAGAAGCAAAGGCCAATCCGTTCCTATGGTCCCATAGAGGGGAGGTCTGGTGTCGGCCTTACACTTGTCCTCTTCTTCTCCAGGCCCTGTTAACCAGGCCGTGCAAACCTAATGGAAAGGTGGTGGACCGTTAGCAACTAGCGCCGCGTACAGCACTGCGCATGAACTACCGTTATGTGTGCACGTGTTAGTGCATATACATGCATACGTAGATTCTTTAAATGTGTTACAAAGAATATATTCAAATAAAATTAAAAGAAAATTGAAGATTTAGCGCAAAATTGTGAAAATTTAATTCAAGAGTGAGAAGTTATGTTGATATCAACTCACTCTTTAATTACATTTACACAATTTTGCCTTAAATCATGGTTTTCTCGTCATAAATAAAAATCAAAAATATCTGTAATTTGTATTTTTATTTTCAGAAAATATAGTTGCTTAGCACATTTTGCGTTGATTTTTGTACTACAAGATAATCGAACACTTTGTGGGGTCGAGATAGCTCTTTTCGGTGTTGTGTGAAAGTCTTCTCCAAATACATTCTTGCTGCTTCCTGCTTCTGGGATATCTTCTGATTATTTTTTCTGGAATATAGATTAAAAGCATTTAATTTATATGAATATTTGAAATTTATTTCGTAGGTATTTTATAAAATAAATAAAAATAAATTTTATAAAATAAATCTCCAGTCACATGTTTTGCGAAATTGTGGTGGGAATTTCTGACATTGTGGAATTTGTATTGGCAATTCTCAGCTATTTTTTCATAAATAATCCTTTGTAATTTTATACCATATATGTACTTGCATCTATATCTTCAGTAACATTTAGACAGAAATACACTGCCGGTCGAAATTATTTGTTCACTTGTTGTTTCAGCTATTCCTAAAGTGTCTTAATTTTTATAGTAACAAGTTGAAATTTTTTTCCCTATCATAAAATAAAAGTTAATAAAATTTTGCAAATAACAAATAAAACAAAATAATAAAATAAACTAAATAACAAAATTGAAGAAATTTTTTTTTTCACAGAAAAATTTCTTCAATTTATATTGGAAAATACCATCTAGTTTTAAATAACGTTGGATTAATTCTAAATCAGAGGTTGATAAGGTCGATATAGTAGAGTTCCGTTGTCACGTACAGTGATACACTCTTCTAATGATCGACATAATCGACTGAAATGATTTAGAAAAATCAGAAAAAATAACAAAATGTTAATTTTATAAAAAAATATTTCAAAAAACTTGAAATTTCAATCATTCTGAAAAATATTAACAATTCTGAAATTAATTAAGATTTTTAAAAGTTTTTTGTCTCATTTAAATGGTAGGTTTTCATAGTATTTTGCTAACTAATCAAGATATTTTCAGATTTTTTTCCTGGATTCTACCCGGCGTCAAAAGTGATACAAAAAGGTCATAAAATTTTAAAAATGTGTAGCTACTTACAAGAAATTTGTAAAAACCAATGTGTATCATATTTTAATAAAATTTATAGATTACTTTCTTCATTTAAAAATTTTCGACATGTTTGTACCAAGTTTGACCCCAGGGTAGAATCCAAAAGAAAAATTCTAAAAATATCTTGATAAGTTAACAAAATACTATGAAGAGTAACCTTCAAAATGAGACCAGAAACGTTTAAAGGTCTTAATTAATTTCAGTGTTATTAATATTTATTCAAAAAGATCGAAATTTGACGTTTTTTGCAATATATTCTTATAAAATTATCATTTTGCCTTCAACTTGGGCTCAGTAGATGCAAAATTTAAATAATTATAAAAATTAAGACACTTTAAGAATAGCTAACACAGCAGGTGAATAAATAATTTTGACCGGTAGTGTATATACTACTTTTTTAGTTTGGTATCTCAAAATTACGTGCTAGAATTTTATTGTCATTCCTAAGGAAGTTTTAGATACTTCATCGAAGTTTCTTGTACTATTTTATGTAAATTTTCTTACGATTTTTACATTTTTTCACATTTTCAAAGTTTACTTCGAAATAGGGCTCATATATGTAATATTTTATTTATTGCACTTAAAATTTTAGAAATAAAGATCACTAATGAGGACTCTGATCAGAGTCGAAAAGTTTGAAATTATATACAATATCGTATGAAATTAAAAATATTGTTACTTACGTGTGCAAACTGCACGCTACTTTCTTCAAAGTCTCGTGTGCCTTCTGCAGGTTTTTCTACTTCGGGAATAAAAATTTCGAAGTCTGATGGGGAAGAAACACTCGCCGGTTTAATGTTCACATCACTTCCACTCGACACATCACTACACGACGGTAAATTTAACGTCGGAAAAATGTCGATGACAAATAAAAAATTGTCTTTCTAGTACTTCGAGGTATCCTAACCTCGACAAGTAGGGATTTGAACATGCTTCTATCCATCGTTGTCCGGCATTTTCTTTCTTCGGAAACCGATGAATTGACACATTGTTCTTCCGACCCCTTTTGGAGGTACACCCACTCACAGCACACTGAATTTCGTACTTCGAATTCATTTTAAATGATTATAAAGCGCGATCGCGTACGAATTGTTGATACATGTATACAACAATGGCGGAACTCATACGAAGCCGTTCCCTTTGCCGCACTCCGCCCGCTTCCGACAACTAGCGCCGCGTACACCACCGCACTTGAACTATCCTACGGGGACACCCAATACATTAGAGGTCGACCTGCCCTGCTGTTAACTCTAATGGGGGAATATGAAGAATTATGATTATTATTTTAGGCGTAGTACAAGTTGCGGCCAACTGTTGGCGCTACGTGTCGGCCCCGCTGCTCCCCACCCCGCTCGCCTAAGTCTGCGTCTGTCCTCGCATATCCTCGTTTCGTCCTCGTTGTACTGCGTTGCACAAACGTCAACAAACTTCGTGGTTAGAGGCAGTGTTAAACCCACTTGTGAAGTATCTAACTTACAAAGAAATTTACAAGAGCGGGTATCGAGTGTGCTATTTGCATTTTCGCGAGCAGGATTATTTATGTGGTCCGCGAAATGTGTTCAAGAAAAAAATAGTGCCTTCAGTGTTGTTGCCTAAAAAAGATGGGAATGGACATAAATTGTCTTATAATTTAAAAAATTGACTATAATGATGAGTAAAATGGATATACTAAGTGAAAAAATGTATAAAAATATCAAAAAATGTATTGCTTAAACTTTCTGTATTTTTATACGTGTTTTTCACTTAGTTTATCCATTTTACTCATCATTATAGTCAATTTTAAAACTTTTCACATATATACAATGTATATATAACATACATACGCCACACATTGATACTTTTAGTTCAAGTTGCGGCCAACTGTTGGCGCTGTGCTTCTTCATATTTCTACCATTGAGTTAAGAGGGCCTGTTCTTCTCTTCCAGCTTCTTAGTGCGTAAGATCTTCTTAACGTATGCAGCTGTTTCATTCAAATTCGCCTCGGAATTCACCATTAGGACCCCGATATTAACTGGCGTGCAGTTACATCCAAGTGCCGATTTCAGTGCTCTTCTGTCCTGTGACCACCTATCGCACTCGAAAAATGTGTGCTCAGCACTATCTTCTAAGCGCTCACAATAATCCGTGTTTCCTGTCTGACCGCGATTGCACCGCCTATGAGTACGAATTACCCCTCCGAGTCCCGACCGCAATCCTCTAATTCTCCGAGCTTCTTTCGGAACATCGCCACACTTTTTAAAAAAATCAAAAATTGCAATATTGGTTTCTGATAGTGCTAAAAAATATCTACTAATTATCCTCATGAAATTTTTCGATTAAAAAATAATTATAAAAGTTGCAGGTAGTTAAAGCTTGAAAAAAGTCAATATCTAAATTTCATTTGTAAGTTAAATTATAATATACACGGTGACCCATTTTAATCTATAATTCCAAATATCTTCTAAAATACTTTATCTACGAAAAAATGTTTCCGACAAAGGTTGACCAGGACCGAGGGGGACATTTGACTGTAACATCAATTTTTACGTTGAAATCAATTTTCAAGGTCAAATAGAGGTAAGACCCTTTTCTTAAATGAGAACCCCTATTTTTGACTACGGATTTGATAAGAGCGGGAAATTTCACGTCAAAACTTACCTGTGGAAAAATGGTTTTTGTGACCTTGGAAAGCTAAAAATTAAGTTAAAATGTCTGAGAAACGAAGAGATGCCCTTTTTCTGAATTGTCTTGGTTTTTCGGGGTGAACAAACGTTCAAGATGCTTCACAACAGTCGATGAAATGTTAAGGTGTACATCACCTTGACCGTCATGACCTTCAAGAACTTTCAAGGCCTTAATTATAATTCGCAGACTTACAGACTATAAGATTAAATACACATTTGCAATAAACCTATCCTAAGATACGCACGCCAACCGCTCTTATATCACATGGTTTGAGCTATCCTTATATCCTGACAAGAAAAATTAAATTCACCTTCTGAGAACTCACCTTTCCCTAAATAACTTCACAAGGAATGATTTCAATTTAACCAAATAAAGTGCTAAATTATGGCCAATTTTGAAAGTGAGTTTTACTCCAATATGTGTATAGAATTTTTTAAGTTTTTGAACTTTCTGTTTTTGCTATATAAGATCAAGCCTATTAATAGTTCAAGAGGTATCCATGAATTTTCGTACTTTTTTTCCCTGATATTTCCGAATAATTATTCATTCAAATTTTTATTTCACTAAATAATTATTTTACATTTTTTTAAAATAACAGAATCATCATTTAACCTCACTTTTATCTATCCAATTATCATTTGTTATCATTCCTATATTTCCGAATAAAATTTTTATTTTAATAAATAATTATTTGACATATTCTTAAAATAACAGAATCATCATTTAACCACACTTTTATCTATCCAAATTATCATTTGTCATCATTTCTATATTTCCGAATTACTGTTTCTCTTAACCCTCCGTTAGCAAACATAAAAATTGTTACACGGTTACCAAACCCTAGAGGATTTCCCTCTGCGTGTTAGAACATCTGCAGTGTTGCCAAATGTTGCGACTACTTGGCTGAACGTGTAACATCAATATATGGCAACACCGCACTCTAGAACTCAAGCTATTTCCATTGCACGAAAGCCAAACTATGGAGGGATTCCCTCAGAATTCACGTCACCTTTGGTTTTGAAAAGTGATTATTGAATGAGTATTCTACTTGCACATTTTTTATTGCTACAAAAAGCTTCAGGAATAATAATAATAATAACGGACCAGACTGTGTGAAGCAT
The DNA here is from genome assembly GCA_030998225.1 of Diplolepis rosae. Lineage (NCBI taxonomy): Eukaryota > Metazoa > Arthropoda > Insecta > Hymenoptera > Diplolepididae > Diplolepis > Diplolepis rosae. The sequence continues at coordinate 1,657,587 of JAPYXD010000275.1, forward strand.
AAATTGGAAGTTATTTCGAAAAAACTGACCCCACTGAGGGAATCCCTCATATGTTTGGTAACGGAGGGTTAATACCCACATCACCGAATCATCATGTTACAGAGAAACAATTTGACCTAAAACACATGTTACCAGAAAATAACAGCGCGAAAGTCAAATGTATCCGAATGAAATTCTAAATTTCAATTAAATTAAATTTTTATTTTTCTGTAACATAACAATCCGGTGATGTGGGTATTAAGAGAAGTAGTAATTCGAAAATATAAAAATGGTGACGAATGATAATTTGGATAAATATAAATTACGTTGAATGATGATTCTGTAATATGGAAATTATTTGACATAGATCATATTTTTTACTACTGCTATCAAATACTTTTTCTTCTTAACCGAATCTGAAAAAATTCTTTGAGGTTCATTAATATTCTCATTCTCTTCATAGTTAAAATCGTTTATAACTGTTTTCAGTAATTTCAGTGAAATTTATTTTTATTTATGGTTGAATCATGCAAAATTACAGAAACATTGTATCGGGCAATACTTTCATAAATATCGTGTATAATGTCCACTGCCAGGTTATTAGTGATGTGAAAGTCTAGAAATGTATCAAAAATTCATTCATTCTGAATTCCAGAAAGTTTCGAGTTTTTTTCCGCCAAAAGTGATGCATATTTTTGAACGTTTTGAAGTGTACAATGAATTACGTTCATTCAGTACCTCATTACAGTTTTAAAGCTCGGTTAAGCAAAAGCGACAGAACTTGATCAAGTTAAAGCTCTCGTATAAACCAAAAATTGAGCGTAACCCTAAAACGTCACTTGCTATAAGTATTGACTTGAAATAAATCTGTATTATTTCCCCTTTGATCCCAGTCGAAATTTCTTCCTTTTTCAGGAATTTGAATTTTTTGATAAATTTGGAAAAAATGTTTTATTTTCGAGGACTCTTCGACCTGAAGTATTAAATAAAATGAAAAGAAGTATATTTTCAAGTTAAGATTGTAACTCAGGAATGAGAATTAGTATAAGTTGATGTACTGCCCCACATTTCGAAATGCCTTTATGGCTTCCTAACGGATTATTTGTTTTGTAGCAGTCGGAATTCATTATTATGGTAAATAAAATAAATTAGTCAAATTAATGCACTAATTGCAATAAGCATACATCATTATTATAAACATTAAGATTCACATAGCAATCGATAGTTCATTAATACTCAGTGGAAAAATAATTTAGTTGCATGATAAATGTTTTCATGGCGCGGGGGATATGATACACAGCAATTGGGAATTTGCATGCAAAAAAATTATGCAATTTTATAAATGCAATCTAAAGTTTATATTAAATAAAAAATAATTACAATAGCGTTTTCTTTTTACTCATTAATTGTTAATTTGCGAAGGATTCAATGATAATGAGCGTTTGAAACGGACCGCTTTGGCGGTCAAGCGTCTCTGACGTCAAACCGTTGTATTTTCGTATCGGCGACATGCAAACCAAGTGCACGTGAAGCTCTCAACAATAAATAAACTGGCTTATTTAGTTAAAAATGCCTCCTAAGATGGATAGTGACTTCGTAAAAGCAGACTCGGGAAGTCTTCCAAAAATTTCTATGTTTATGGTGTTGGAATATTTTACATCTAACCCTAAATATGCCGCACCAGAAATCCGTGGTGTCAAAGCCACTTTGTAAGTAAAAGTTACAAATTATAATTATTCTAATCTGTCAATTCAAATAAAAGAAAAAACTACTAATTGATGATAATGGAAAATCACTCATGTATAAGTTAATGTATTTAGTACATAGTTGAATTATTATTACGTTATTAAAGAAGATGAGAATATTATTGGTAAAATGTATGATATAAATATAAATTAATTCGTTTGAATGATTGATAAATAATTAATTATTCGTTATTATAAATATTAGTTCATTTGTTTCTTAATTTAATTAGTTCTAATGACATGAATTATTTGTTAACTGCTTGAATTTTTAATATTTAAATAGTATAATATCCAATAAAGTTTCATTGAGAGAGTGATAGTCATTATAATGATAAAATTTCCAAAATTGCTCTTTTCCGGTTGAGTTTAACAAAAGCAGGTCGAGGAGTTGGAGTTTCCTTATTACTATGATGTTTTTGGCAATCGAAAAAATGCGGAAAAACACCTTTTTTAATCTGTATTGGTTTCCCAGTTAAAGAGTACTTTACGTAATTTTCCATATCCTCTTTTAACTGAAATAATTCACTCACGTAATTATTATTTCATAATTTATAAATTAATTTAACCGCATTATTATTGTAAAATTTTTTCGAAGCTACAACGTGAAAACTCTTTATTGAAAAATTTGAAAACAGTAATAACAGCAAGTTCTATGTTTAAAATTCTTAATTTGTATCACATAAATTTATGATCATGATTTTCTCTATAAAACCTGCTCCTTAGACGTAAAGTAATAACTTTTTAAATCATATTATTATTTACACATCGACAAATTGAGGTTAGATTTTTTTACTGCTATAATTATAAATATAAATAAATCTATATCTTTTTTCAATTACAGTTTATTTACAGATAACATAATATTATGAACAAAAGAAGAAAGTATACTTACGTCAAAATGATCTTGACAGCAAAACATGTTACTATTTCCTGGCATATCTCGCCGTTGTGTACTTTCAAACCATTTATTTCGCACAATCGGATTTACCGGAATCGGAAAAAAAGTTTTATCGGGTGTGTTGATTGTCGAATTATGACACTCATCGACAAAACACCATTTATAAGCCGTTTTTTCGAGATTTTATACAATTTTCAATTGGTCTTCTATACAAAGATGTGACACAGAGCGATCGTATACAACGATGTGACGTCAACGTATCATCGGAAGCATTCGGCTGTTTCCGGAACGTTTTCGGAAAATTTAAAATTTACACTTTTCAAACGCTCATTAATAAATTATTATTAACTAAAAAATTCAGAAAAAAATTTTGTATGCAAAAGTGACCCCCAAATTTCATTTTTTCATGACAAAAAAAAAATGTGCAAATTCCCAATTAATCAAGTTTCCTATGCTGGCAGGTATATCGCTTGGCACGAATCACAACCGGCGTCTACCATGCAGGATGGTAAATTCTATGCATATTTCTGGTTACTCTTTTACCTATTTTTATGGCTATCAAAATCCATATGCACCAAAACGTTATACATCTATTATTCTCGAACGAGAAGTCATTTTGAACGCATTGACCACTTCTTTAGGCGTTGAAAAAAGTTGACCTCGTAATTTATTTTTGATGTGCGGAAATGTTCACGAGTTATTTAGATGGCAGCACCAGGCTGGCCCATTCCCGAAATATAAAAGGCAACCTTCGTAAAAATTCTCTTACTTTTATAGTTCACTTTTCCCTAAATTTGATAACTTTCTACTTTTTGTCAATTGTCCGAACATTATCTTGCTAGCATAGTAAAATCTGGGCCCCAAGAGTTCTTTGTGCAGTGATTCAACTTTATTGATTGTTTAATTTATTTATAATTATGTTTTTAGGAGAGGAGAATTCGATTTCATTTAGCCAACTAATAGGGAAGATGGCTAAGACAAGTAACGCAACAAAGGCCTCAGTCTTTGTTCAGTATTCAAAAGATGGTTGGGTGACTAAAACTACCCCCGGAGTCTTTATTTCAGAAACAGTAATTATAGCTTACGCAGAAGGATTAAAAACAAGTACATCAGCAACAGACACAGCAGAAACATCTACATCAAGAACAATTACAAGCCAAGATGTCGAAATTATAAGACAAAACAAGAAATGCATCACCATAGAAGATATATCGATCACTAACTCCATTGCTAAGATAATAGTGAGTTACTTGTTTCAAATCAAAATTCTTTTACATTCTCAAATTGTAAAATGTCGAATCCTATAATAGATTCCATCGATGAAGCATTATTTCTAGACTGTTTCAGTTTCGGAAATCTCGTCATTCAATTTTACTTTTTGTAAAAGTGAAATCAATTTTAAAGGAATAATTTTTAGAGCATTTTTCACCATGCTCTTTCATTCTAGCTGATTTATTTTTTTAAGTTTGTCTAGTTTCACAAATAAATTGCGGATTGAAATTTTAATTTAACTCATTTGCTTCTCGACAACTATTCATTTTTTCTTAAATTCTTTTTATAAATCTTGGTTGTTCATAAAAAAATAATCCATATTGATTAAATGGAAATCTCGAGACAGAATGAGATATATTGCAGGATCAGAGTCTATAAGTTTATAGGTGAACTTCTGTCATTTAGTAAAAAAAATTCTTATATTTTCAAAACGATCGAAAATAATGACTTCTGAAGTTAAGACAGTTCAGAAACAATGCTCCACATTTTGATCAAAGATTTTTCGTTGGAATGTAGACTAATATTGAAATTTTATTACCAAACTGTAACCCCTTTGATATTTGTAGGTAGTTCCAACGATGGTCAATCAAAACTTAATTTTTTTAAATTCACCTTATACTTATATTTTTTTTACTATATATACGAGAGCTATTCAATAAGTCCGTCACTTTGAAATGAAGAACACTTCTTATAAAACATATTCCAATTTATTTTTCAACATAGTCCCCTTTTAACTGTTTACATTTATTATAGCGGTACTCAAGCTTCTTTATGCCCTCTAAAAAGTAATTTGTATCAAACCCCTTAAAATACTCATTTGTCGCAGCAATGATCTCTTCGTTTGATGGAAATCTTTTAATAATAATAATAATAATTTGGCTGTTGCAATGGCACTCGTGTGAGCTGGCGCATTGTCGTGGTGGAAAAGCACTTTTTTTCACCAGGTGGGCCGCTTTTCCTTGGGTATGGCATCAAATCGATCTAATAGTGAGGCATAATACTCTCCTGTGATAGTTTTCCTCTTCTATAGATATTCGATATTTACATTACTCATTACTCTTGTGATCGGCTGTGATCAAACGCGGCACCCATCTTGCAGACAGCTTTCTCATGCTCAAACATTCATGTAAAATGATGTGCCATATGCGTCCTACTGAAATGTTTACAGTCTCACTAATCTCACGCACTTTCAATCGACGTTCGTTGAGTACGATGTCGTGGATTTTATCGAACATTTCTTGAGAAGTCACCTCTTTTGGACGGCTAGGACGCTCAGCATCATTTGTGCTAATACGACCGCAACAAAATTCAGTGAACCACTTCTGAACCATGCCATGCGATCAAGCAGACTCCTTATAATATTTTGCGAGCTTTTCTTCAGTTTCTTTGATTGGTTTTCCTCGTAGAAAATAATGTTTAATAAGCACGCGAAACTGTCTTTCTTCCATGGTTTTGTTTTAACAATGAAAAACTAAATTCAACTGGTTGTATATAATCGATACAATAATGGTTCCATTTTCCCGTCTTTGTACACTTTCAGCCTTTCTCTACGTTATTTGTCTTCGATCTCAAATTCACTGTTGTTAAACTTTTGAAACTACTTACGACAACTTCTCTTACTTAAGGTAAACTCACCATATGTTTCTACAAGTAATCCATGCGCCTCAGCTGCAGATTTCTTCAACTTGAAAAAGTAAATCAAAAGTTCCCGCAAATGACGCTTATTCGGCTCAAAACTCGATATTTTCGCAAACAAAGAATATATTATAGTGATAAAAACTCACTAATATTTCAAGATTATGTTGTTGACAGATGTCGAACCTTACGACAGTGAAGTTTTACATCTATCAATTAAAACCAAAATTTACTGGTGGCACCAACTTTTGTCAAACGGCTGAAACATTCGTACACTTAATACTAGGAATTGTTCAATTAAAGAAATTTTTCTTTTTAGAAAAAAATTTGTTTTGATGCTAGTCGATACCAACGTACCTAAGCCGCACGTAGAGTTTTAGGGCGATTTGTCGACAAGTTCATTCACAACTGGTGGTTAAATTAGTCGACCTCAAGTGTGCTCTGCAATTTGTACAATGGACGACAAGAGGAATTTGGATGATCAAGCGACAGGTTCTTAATGATTTTAGTAATGGCATTAGCATTATCTGAATTAAACCACTAAGAAGTTGCTCGGTTTGATTTCTCTTTGTAAGTCGAATTAGTGGAGTCATTAGTAAGGTTGATCTCAGTTGAAAAAACAGTCTGATTATTCGAGATTATTCGCGACATTGTATCCACTATTAAGCATAAGGGTGGTCAGCTTCGAATACAAAATGTATCTCTAACTTTACACTGAGAAAAGAATAATCTTCAATTTACAAGTAACTCTTTTACAAGCACTGTGTTACCTGTATATAGGTAACTTACTTCAAAAGTTCTGAATGTTTAAAAAATTTTGAAAGTGGTTTATTTTTTTTTTGGCCCTGCTAATTTCTACTAATGCATAGTTTTATCTGATTATTGTTTCTAAAGTTATCACTTTCACAGACATCAACGATAGATAGACGGGAGGACAGGATTTAAAAAAAAACATTTTTCGGATTCAGGGTGTCATAAAACGTAGATATATTTGTTGAAAAATAAGGATATCAAATTTAACATTATTGATAACAGTGCAAATAATTTTTGGAATACTCTCTTCGCTTTTCAACAAATTATTTTTGAAAAACTATACACATTATTCAATTTAAAATTTAATAAAAAAAATAAGATTAAAAAAATATATTATCAAAAAATTTCAAGAATTAATTTATTCCTTTTGAATTAAATAAAATCTTGTTGTTCCCAATTTTTCAAAATGTATTAGCCACATTATATATTTTTTTTATTATAACGTTTGATTTCAAGATAAAAAGTTAATTATTTCAGGTCGCGGAATCAGTCGAAAATCTGTATGTAGAATCCTATCCCAACAAGATTGCAGTTAAAAGCGACTTCAACAGCTTAATAGGTTTTAACGAGGTAAAAATACACATTCTTATTAAAGTTCCCTTACATTAGAAAGAGTAAGAAAATTATGGTATTAAGAAACGTAACACCTTGTTATTTGTCCTTGCTGGCATTTTAGTTTGTATGACCTCATTTCTATAGAAAATGAGGTACAACGTTATAAATATAATCGATATGTTGCTCATGAAAGTTTTTCTGTTCTACGATATAACAGATCAAGTCGATCGTGAATTTCTAAATTAATAAATCTGCAAATATTAGGTCTCTATCTAATACTATCTAATATCTGCCCGCTTAGCAGGTACAATATCGTCGCGCGCTTCTTACGCAGCTCGCAAGTTTGAGCGCACCTAGAGTTCGCGATTTAATCGTCGCGCTTCGCGCTCGGTCTTATATTCTTTGCATAAATTCAAGTTTATTTCTTCTAATTTCATACTAAAGCTCCAGTCAATTTCATAATATTGTAGATGTGTATTACATTTTCTCAAAGTTACTAAATTTGTTTTTGATTTTAAATGAAGCAGGGAATTTAATGTACTTAAGGGTCTATCAGCCTTTAGGAACACATGCTCATCATGATACTCGCGCTCGATGTTTTTACTTTATACCCATTAAAACTACATTTTCAATACAAAAAATTATATAATAAAAGAACAATTCATTTTCTTCTAAATATCTCAAAAAGGAAAAAAAAAATCATAGACTTTATTCAACCAAACGATTTTGTATTTTCAAGCTTAATTTGTAACATATTTTTGTTGAAAAATGAATTTTTGAATTTTGAAAGTGTTTCTAAAATTAAAACATGGAATATACATCTCGTCAATAAATGTCCTGAAAAGAATTTATAGACCTTATTTAGGTGAATAATTTTTAATCTTAACGTTTTCTTCGAATCTCATATATTTTGCTTATAGATGGAATTTTTGAATTATAATGGTACTTTTCACAATTGAAATGAAAAATAAACATTTTATCAGAAATTGTGTCAGACCACATTTTGTAGACCTTGCTGTAGCGAAAAATTTTACATTCTTACGTTTTTTTCGCATTTTACATATTCAGATTAAAAAATCAAACTTCAGAATTTGAATAGTATATAATTTTATGAATTAAAATTAAAAATATGCATCATACAAAAAAATGTTTGCAATTCCAATTCGTAGACCCTTTCACAGTAAACAATTTCAATCCATGAAATTTTTTCGTATTTCCTATAGCTTAACTGGATAATAGAATTTAAATATTAAGTTTTTTCAAGTTTTAACGAATTGTAACTTTCCTAATTTTGGTTTAATTGAAAAATGCTATGGGGGTAATTAGTAGAGATTCATTTGGACTATCGGAAACCAATATTGCAAATTTGAATTTTTTCAAACAGTTTTTCTCAAAATCACAAGAAATGCTCCTATTTTGACCATTTTTGCCGGATGTGGCTGGTTAACGAACTTGTCTTTACTTTTTCGGCTCCTATAAAGTATGCTAAAGCTCAATTCAATCTAACAATTGCATCGAGAGTGATCGAGTATTCGATTTATGATGAGAATGTAAAAAGTAACGACTTTCATGTCAGAGGTATTTTATAAAATTTTTGAATGAAGGAAAAGTGAACTGTTTATAAATTGGTGTTTGAAACTGAATAATTTTTAACGGTTATCTAACTTTAAGTCATTACTGCACAAAATAATTAAAAATAATCATATCCCACTAAAGTTGGAATCGTGCAAAATATGTGATCGGATTCCAAAGTTCTAATTAATTCAAGTGCGAATTCCGTGGTGAAAGCTCAGCCGATATTCACTGATTTGCCGATTTTACAGAAAAATAATTATTAACTTTTATTACGCGCTTTACACAACTTGGAATGTGTTCGCTTAGATAGGACTCGGTATGCTTCCAGCATAATAAATATCTCAATCTTTCCATTTTAAATCGGTCGGCATTCTTTACGAATAAATAAAATTATATTGAGTCATCGCGAATAAATTCAGCTAATAAATGTTGTTTTTACAAAGTTTGTTTTATTTGATTAATCATTCTAGTTTTTCCTCAAATCACGCACAAACTGCTGTAACCGTATCATGAACTTGTCTTGTAATTGTCTCTTTTCTTATTTAAAGCGAGATAGTATCGAATAGATTTAGCTTTCGAATTTTGTGGGAAGCGGATAATACTCACCTCATTGCCATTTTGAGAAAGTTTATAGTTCTAGCTGTAACTGTTCGAAAGATACATGGCAGAGAAGTTGTCTCTTGCTATAGATTTGCCAGTTTGATGGCTGTCAAGTACTTGAGGCGAATCATTGTACTATTTTTGTATCTTATTGCATTAAATTCTACAATATTTGCAATATTCACAATATTCACAGAGTTTACAGTATTCACAAAGTTCAAAATATACCTTCTATATTACTGGTGATTATAAGCTGCTACTACTGACTAGAAACCAATATGAAAAAGAGCAATGCTGTTATAAAATTGTTACATTGCAAAATAAATTACAATTCATATGAGTGGTCTATCTGTGGCGATTTTAAAGTCATGGGGATTCTTCTCGGATTGCAATCTGGCTATACAAAACATTTTTGCTTGCTATGCACTTGAGACAGCAGAACACGAGATCAAAATTATAAGGGTAAAGTTTGGCCACACCGAAAGACGTTAGAACTATGAAAAACGAATTTTGCTCAAAAAACACTGGTTGGTCCCAGAAAAATCTTACTACCAATATTATATGTGAAGCTCGGCATCGTAAAGAATTTTGTCAAAGTGATGAAAAAAAATGGAGAAGGTTTTCGTTTTTTGAGAAGAAAATCCCCTAAGCTTAGTGAAGCTACAGGGTGGGTCATATAACATTTGGAATTTAAACTACCGGCTATTTTGAGTTCGAAAGGTATAATCACATTCAAGAATTGACAGAAAATTAGTTTTATGTTTGACATGTACGAAATGAGACGCTTTACGCTTGAACAAAATTAGGAAATATTGAAAACTTACCAGGGGTGTTAGTTGAAGTTTGCCGGTTTTTTCAATAAAGAAAACACTTAATTCTCAAGGGAATCTCAAAAAAATTTTATTCAAAGTATTGACCATTGGATTCTACACATTTTGACCATCTTTCAGTCAAATCATGGATACCATTCCAAAAAAACTTTTTCTCTTTCAAGACAAACCATTTGACGAGCCATTTTTCGACTTCTTCAAAATTGTCGAAGCGCTGCTCTGCGAGTGAGTGTCCCATCGATGCGAAAAGGTGATAGTCGGACGGGGCGAGGTCCGGAGAGTACGGCGGGTGCGATAATATTTCCCAATTCAATGCTTTCAATGTGTTCTTCGCCACTTTAGCGGTATGAGACGGTGCGTTGTCATGTTGTAGGATAACTTTGCCATGTCTTCGGGCCTATTCCGGCCGTTTTTCGATCAACGTATGATTCAAATTGATAATTTGTTGTCGGTAGCGATCCGTATTCACCGTCTCACCAGGTTTTAATAATTCGAAGTACACCACACCACACTGGTCCAACCAAACACAGAGCATTGTCTTACGGCCAAAGCGATTTGGCCTTGGAGTCGATGGACCGACCTCACCAGGTGAAAGCCATGATTTTTTCCGCTTCGGGTTCTCGAAATAAATCCATTTTTCGTCCCCCGTGACAATTCGATGCAGAAAAGATTTCCTTTCGAACCGTTGAAGCAGCATTTCACAAATGGTTTTTCGATTTTCCATTTTTGTATCGTTCAGTTGGTGTGGTACCCATTTTCCATACTTTTGGATTTTTCCCATGGATTTTAAACGGTGGCAAATTGCTCCTCGGGTCACATTTAGTGTTTGTGCCAATTTTTGTTGCGATTGGGTTGGGCCTTCGTCCAATAACGCCTGCAATTACTCGTCTTCGAACTTTTTCGCTGCACCAGGATGTCCATTGTCTGTTAAATCGAAATCTCCACTTTTAAATTGACGAAACCATGTCGCACATGTTCTAATCACTGGAGCATGTTCACCATAAGTTTCTACCAGCAATCGATGAGCTTCAACTGCTTTTTTCTTTTGATGAAATAAGAAAAGCAACGAATGCCGCAAATGCGATTTACTTGGAACGAAACTCGAAATATTCACTGGGGTAAACAACTATGATGCTATTATTTTGGCAGAATGTAATTGTGTATTTTTGGAGGTTATTGTCCTTAGAAAAATATGACATAGATGCCAAATCATAGAAATGTAGACATGTCTCTAGCGACATCTATGAGTAAAACCGGCAAATTTCAACTAACACCCCTGGTACTACCAAAGTAATGAGTCTTCTACCCAAACTGTAAGAAATTCAGGAAAAAAATTTGGGGAAAAAGAAGTGCCTTGAATGGGGTACTGTAAGGCCAGCCGTGGCAGTCTTTTGAATGATGTTGTGTTTCATTCCCAAAGGGAATGGTTCAATCTTTCTAATAAAACCATACTTTTGGAAAAATATCCATTAGTTTTTTTATAGCCGATTCACATTCCAAATGTTAGATAGCCACCCTGTAAAAAAAAGGAAGGAGTTTTTCAAGGACCACAAATCATACAACTGCTGTTGGATGGTGATTTCGAAAAGAGCTTGACTGAACTTGAGAAACAAACTTGGTTGTCAGTAAAAGCTTTTATAAAAAATTTCTTGGAGTACACTAAATCCAGAAACTACAAACACCTGGGGAACATTATGCTGCAGAACTTCCAGGAAATGAATATGAACATGTCACTAAAGATTCACCTTCTTCATTCTCACTTGGACTTCTTCCCAGAAAATCTGGGAGCAGTTAGGGATGAACACGGGGAAAGATTTCATCAAGACATCGTTGAAATTGAAAAAAGGTAACAAGGTGGGTGGAGTGTGATCATTCTAGTAGACTACTGCTGGAGTCTCATGACTGATGAACCACATGCTCATCATCGTCGAGCATGCAAGAGAAAAAGTTTGATTTTTCAACAGGAGCTAACAACCAATAATATAGAAGATATATTTTGAACTATCTAAATACTGTAAGTTCTAAGAATATTGTAAATATTGCAAATATCGAAGGGTTTAATGTAATGACATACAAGAAACAGTACAATGATTTCCCACAAGTATGTACTTGTATGCCGTCAAACTGGCAACTTTATAGAAAGAGACAACTCCTCCGCCATGTATCTTTCGAACAGTTACAGTTGGTTCTATAAACTTTCTCGAAATTTTTTCTGCGTCAAAATAAGAAGCGAATCACATGGATTTGACTAAGAAATAAATGATATGCACGTAAATATAAGGTTTTTTGTACAACCATTTTTTCCTTCTTTTTTTAGTGTTTTTAAAATTATCTTAGAAACTGTATAAGATATCCAAAAAAGAAAAATAATCAATGAATTGAATACGATTTGTGAATAATATATCTCATTCCATGAACACATAGGTCATATTTTGTTGACCAGTGATATTGAATACTTCCTATGGCGATTTTTATGCATATATTTGATATGTTACAGAATTATAACATTGAGAAAAAGTATCCATATAAGATCGACACTACGACTGGTATGCCTATTGTTCCTGTTTTCAATTGTTACGTAAGTACATGAAGTTCTGACAATAACACGAAAGAAAATGGATATGAGGAAAATTGATTTGATTAGAGAAAAGTGTTTTAAAATGTACATTTAAATCTTCCCATGCGGCGTAATACTCTTTCTGTTTACCTGGAAACCAGTTGAGAAGAATCGAATATACATTTTATTTATAACACTTCCCAGTAATTCATCTTGTTACCCTTATCTCCATTATTCTCTGTGAAAATATTCAAATAATAATCAAACATCTAGAAAAACTATACGTACTCATGTATTTCGAAAGAATATTAGAAATTAAAATTCGACTATTTTTTCAGCAAGGAGTAGGTGATCTTATATTCATCGAAAACCAATTTTATGGAATAGGAACTGAGTTGATACATGGTTTTGTACATTTTAAGTATTGTCCATCAGGAATATCGTATTAGTTCATTCATTTAGCACTGAATAAAACTTATCAATGCATTACATAATTGAGAATCATTGATCTGCTACCTTACCTCTCTGTATTATAAAGAATTTTTTGAGTTTTATAAGTAAGCAAATGTCAAATCAGCGCTAATACACACAGATCTCCCGTGCAGAAATTTTACTGTAGCGCCGATAGTGTATCCCCTTTTTAAAAATTAAAGTCAGCGCCCGTTCTAGGTCCGATCCAGCAAAAAAGTAATTGCAATGACTATTGCCAGGTATATGCGGCGTTACCATTGTTACTGATTTAACAAAAGATCTCCTGATTTTTTTTGCGTTAAAATTTGATTTTTTTAAATTTTCAAAATTATTGCATTGAAATCTACCGATTTTTTGAGACTATCCTAATTTTTTTACTCCCCCAGTGGCAACACTGGCCAGATTTTTAACCTGCCAGACCGGGCCCAGAATAGGCGCAGCGTTTTATTTCAGATCATGGCCAGATCGGAAAATCCCGACACAGGCTGTGTTGTAACTGTTTTTTTTGTGCAGTTTCGCCATGATAATTTATTCACTAATCAAGAGAATATATGAACCAACTTTTGCAAATATAAAAGAGACTCGTCATGAGAAACTTGTTTTAGTCTTTTTAGTCTAAGTTTAGTTACCTTAGTATTTTAAATTAGGTTCACCTTTACATATTTTGAATATTTTTTATCAAGTATCGCTTACGAAGCCTTGTCAATTGAATTGATTATCACCTAATTTGCTAAGTCGATTCAATAGTTTAGGCCCTACAGTGGTCACATGAAGTTAGATACCAGTGTCCAAAAAAGGCGTTTACGCCAAAATAACTTAGAAGGATTGAGTTTTCGAAAAAAACATTAGATATAAAAGTTTCTTAAGACCAAAGGAATAAATTTTATATCATGAGTAATATTTAGATGAATCTATAAATACCCAGATTTTTCTGTTCAAATGTGTTGTTTCTCTATTGCAAATGAACTATTAGGCACACCTGTGAGAGAAAAAAATGGTGAAGAAATCCAAATTGATTAAGCAATCAAACTTACACATATAAATTTTTGCCAAATGAATTAAATATTCAGCAGAGGCATTTTTTGTACTTGGAATGACAAATTATACCATTACGTCGTTATATTGCTAACAAAAATTATGAACTATGATTGGCTGCGACTGAATGGTGTCAATGTATTTCTATGCTGTTTATGTACGTAGCGGATGACTAATAGCAGGCTCGAGGTAGGAATTTGTTTTATTCAAGAGAAGTATCCTTATTTTTCAAGATGAACCGACAGAGTCAAGTAAAATTATTTTAACTATTTTTCTCCGTGCGGTTGATAGTACTGGCATGGTACCGCGCCAGTAATAAATTTCCACCTGGGTTGTTGAACTAATGAGTGAAACGAGCAATTTCCGATGAGAAATGGTTTTCTCGAATAAAGTCTACGATTATTTTTCCTTATTTAAATATTTTGTAGAAAATAAATTATGTTAATCAAGTAATTTTTCAGAAAGTTACAGAAATGTGTACAGAAAATCAAGCTTAATGGTGGATTCAAAGTTTCAGTAGCTCATTATTTGATTCATTCATAGAAAAATCTATCCTACTCAAATATTTGTAAATTCAACTACATGAAGAAAAGATTGATGCCGATAGTGTAACATTTGACGGCGATCGAGTCCAGATGGCAGCTTGCGAATCATTAGGGGCGAATCTAAATTATAAAGACAAAGACGATTTTAAGCCATATTTTGAGCATCAAAGTACTTTCAAGCCTATTCATATTTTTCATGATCCTTGTCATTACCTGAAACTCAATCGAAATTATTTTGTTACAAAAAGTCCAATAATTTATGACAAATAAGAATACATAAATTGGGAATTCATTCAAGATGAATTACAGAAAGCTTGTAAATGTCAAGATCAAGAAAGAACTGTCAATCTGTTCAGACTTTAAAGTGATTGCTATTCTGCTGGAACTGCACACATGATAAACGAAATATTGTTGCTTTTTATATTATTGGGATGGTCGTGCTAAGGACAAACATTACACTGTCGAGGTTTGCTCTGAACGCGACTCGTTTGAACTAAAGCAAAGAAACATCACTGAAGACGCCCTGGTACAAATAACAAACATTAATCAATTATGTTTCAAACATTTTGTTCGATAACCTTACACCGTCTTTTAGTCAGCTTTATAATTCCGTTTTCGTAGAAAGTTTTGTTCTCAGAGGCAAAAAACTGAATCAACTCATTTTTGACAGCCTCATTTGAGTCAAATGTTTTTCCATTCAAATGACTTTGAAGTGAACAGAATAAATGATAACCAAATGGTGCAAAGTCAGGACTGCACTGTGGATGAGGTATCACTTCTCAGCCTAACTCCAATAATTTTTGACAAGTGACCAAAGATGTAAAGGGTTTCCCAATAGGGGTGATATGATTTTGAATGTCCCTATCGGGCTCATTTGAACTGAAATTTTTGACGTCTGCTGTCAGTTGTCATCAGTAAGGTTTGCCATTTAATCATGAGTAGTTTCACGCTTCCACAACGTTTGGAAATTGTCCAATTATTTTATCAAAATTCGAGAAGTTTTGTCGGTGTTCAAAGAGCATATCGTGCAAAATATGGTCGTCATTCTGCTCCATCCGCGCTCTCAATTCGTCGAATAATCGATAAGTTGGAGAGTGAATTTACTCTATTGGATACTAAGCCTAAAAATCGTATGCGTACCGCACGTTCTACACAGAATATAGCCGCCGTACCGTGAATTGTCCGTGCCACGCCGA
The DNA here is from genome assembly GCA_030998225.1 of Diplolepis rosae. NCBI lineage: Eukaryota > Metazoa > Arthropoda > Insecta > Hymenoptera > Diplolepididae > Diplolepis > Diplolepis rosae. The sequence goes on from JAPYXD010000275.1 coordinate 1,673,293, forward strand.
TCTCAGGAATTGGGCCTGTCCAGGATGACTACCTGGCGTATTTTGCGATTGGATCTTGGCCTGCATCCCTATAAGATCATTCTGGCCCAAGAACTGAAGCCTAATGACCATCGTTTGCGTCGGGAGTTCGCGGATTGGGCTCTGGAATCAATTGAAAATGATCCCAATTTTCATAAAAAAATCATCTTTTCTGATGAGGCGCATTTTTGGCTCAAGTCTCGGGGGACATTTGGCCGATATATTGTTTAAATCATAAATGGCATAGAATATCCAATATAATAAAAAAGATTTCGATCAATTCCGAATGAATATTCAGTGTTTTCTTTCAATTTCAAAACATATCACCCTTATTGGGAAACCCTTTATATGGTCTGGCGTTATCTTGATGGAAGATGACGCCTTTACGAGTTGCCAGTTCTGGACGCTTTTCCTTGATTTCTTCGTCCAATTTCATTAGCTGGCGACAGTAGACATTCGAATTGATAGTTTGGTTCCTTACACTGAGAGAAGATTGGGATAGTTACGATACCGACCACAGTACAACAACGGCGCTATCGATTTAGATCTCTTTGCTTGGAGACTGCAGCCTTCTACTTTTGGCACCGCAGCGCTCCCAAAACCGCGTTCGATATATGCCTCGCGTTTTGTATAGCAGCTGTACTCACGGGTACGTTTACTGCACCAACCTTCTCTCAGTGCAGGAGCAACTCAAAATAAACAATACCTTTGAAATTGATATTTTTCGCATGACGTTATCGTAAACAACGCATTTTTCTTCGCCTGTTATGGTTCGCTTTAAAAATGGATCGGTTCCGTTACGTTTCAGCAGTAAATCGCAAATGGAAATTCGTTTGGTGAGTTGAATTTCGTTCAATTTGTGAGAAACCCAAATAAGGTAAAAGCACCAATAGCCGGACGTCTAAGGAGATGTCATTCAATTTTTTGTATTAATCGTTCTAAATCTGATGCGGAATTAAGAATTGCCGCGATTATTTTGACGCATGTGTTCTCCCTACTATAACAAAAAGTCCAGAGTTGTGTTAAATCTGAATAATCCATTTTAATAATTCTCTTCATTAAATAATGCTCTGGAGCCAATTGCCGGACGGGAAAAGTGAATTGATCCAATAGCCGGACAGCGCTGCACCAATACTCGGACAAGAGAATATTATAATATTATTGATATGGATTTGATATTTTTTAAGTCTAATAAACACTGGGAAATATTTACTGAATGATTTTTTAGGTTTACGCTTTCAAAAAAAAAATATTAAAAAGATTTTACAAATAGAATATATTATATTTAGAGCTTGCAGCACTAATTGTCAATCGTTTTTGCCTTATATCCTCAATCGCATTAATAATATCCGTTTTGGTATAAAGCTTTTTAATCTTTTTTTCTGATACTTTTTCCATGATCTATAATAAAGACACCAAGTATATAAAACCCAGAAAATACATATGTTAAAATGTAAATACTTTCTCAAAATATCAGATTTTCAGGAAATCCATAGTTCAAACATTATTTCTTTATAAAATTATTCATTATTAATCATAGTTTATCATTATTATTGAAAATTATCATTCAAAAAGATCAAAAAGTGGGGAAATTTCACTCTGAAATCCATATTTTCATTATTCTCAATGCAAAATCAACAAGAAAATAAACGTCAAATGTCCATTGAGGTTGGATTTCATATTTGACTAATTAAAATATGTTTGAAGTAATTTGCCTAATATTTTATCTATGAATTGAAAACAATCAAATACTTACCCCATTTCTTGAAAACACAAAAGCAGTGCAATGTATCACCGGACACGCGTTCGGTTATTAGGCAAAACAAATAATCATTGACCTAATAACCGGATTTAAAATATTTAATTAAAGGAAAACGTTTTTTAATTTTGAAAAATATTATGGTTTATATAAAGCATTTGACTTTAGTGTAACGCATATTAAAATGAAAAATGAAGGTTTATAGAGCAGATTTCGCTACATTTCGACCAGCCTTGTGCTTCAGTAGAGAAATGTTTTTTCCTTGGCGAAGTTTTAATTTCTAATTCAACAAATTTTTCACTTTATAAAGTGTACGTTTCGAGGTTTGTATACGGTACACCAAAATAGCGATAAGTGATTCATAAATCTCTAATTTTGAGAAAAATTCATGGCTCTTTCTTGTCAAAGTTTCGATTTTTACATATATTTTAATGGAAATTAATTAAAAAATTTCAAGGACTCTAAAATAGTCGAATCCCCAAAACACAAAAAAAAAGAACCAAATTTTTTCGACTATTCGACTATTTTAGAGCCCTTGAAATTTTTTAATTGCCCTTTTGTTTGGACGTTATGAGGAGTCCGGATCAGTGGTGAAACGGGTTCAGGTTTAAAATTTTTTAATGGAAATATGCTTATTTTAGCAAAATGTTTTTTTTTTCTCAAAAAATCTATGATAGATTTGACTAAAACTTTTATATTTTGACGATCAGGTGTACCGAATCGAAAGATTCATACCCACGAACTAGAAAGATTAACGATTCTTTGGGTATACACCATTTTTTTGGGGGTGTTTTCGTACCCTAAACATCCAAGTAACATATGTGAATCATCATTTCTTAGTAACTAAAATCAATAGAGATTTTTATTCAACTGCTACGGTATGAAACGACTTTCCAATAAGTAGAGGAAGCATACACAGCAAGAATATGTTTTGAGCTAATTTTAGGGGATGTTTTACCATCCCTTAAACAATGAGTCTGAAGTTCCTAACATTAATCAATAAAGAAAAATAATTTTATTTTCAAATGCATGAAATCTGCTATTTTATGACAGAAAACAGTCGCTTTCAACCCTAAAAAATTTTTAAAGATCTTTCAACCCCTCATCGAATCTGAAACCTCTGCTGAAACTCACCCAAGCTATCCCTAAATATTTTTAAAGTTCAACGAAACCAACCGAATTCAAAAATCCGCCCAGTTTTTGCTGATAATAATTTCAATTAATGCCAAAGGGGCACACATAAGGTCACAACCCTTCAGCGCATGTAGAACTCACCCCAGCAAACCATAAATGTTTTTAAAATTCAATACAATCACACGGAGAAAAATGGTTCAGCAAGCTCAGCAATTTTCGTGTTGCTAAAGATTGTTTTGTACTCACAACAATACGACTCGCTGTTACAGCAATATCACTGCTATTGCAGCAAATTCTATGTAGTTGTAATTACAAAAAAATCAGTTAATATAAATTACAAAGGTTGCAGTCAAACTTGTTCTCATTACTAATTCGTATTTTTAAAATGAAACCAGATTCTGAACAAATCAAAATCCAAATCTCAAAAATTAACGTCCAACATCAAACTCACAAATTACAACCAAAAACCAAAGAGATAAAAAATATCCCAATAGCATTTGATATAAACCACGACCAAATTTGGACAAAAACCTCACTCAAAATTCAAAAATTAAAAATAGAGGAAAGAAGAAGAAGGCAACCAACCAAAACCCCTTCCTTCTCTTTTTTCTTTCGTCTTTTTTTATTCGTATTGCTGTTCATAGAAAGTTGCTGCGGTAGCTGATTGGATTGCTCTGCCTACAAACGAATGTTTACAATTCGCGCCAATTTGACCAATATGACGCCAATCGATGAGTGTAGTGCTTTTACAGTTTTGTGAAAACCGGGTGCCGTGTGTGGTGTCAATAAGTGAATATAGGCCGGTAGGTATAATAAATAAGAAGCAGGTAAAAAGTAACAGTGATGGCTGAGGAGACACTGGAATCTCTTTTGATCCACTGGTGCCAACTGGTGCGGATCAGAAGAGTTGGTCAAAACATTTCAAGGTAAGATTTTGATTTTAAGTGTTGTAGGTTATATCGCAGGTTATGTTCATATTTTCAGAACATTTTGTATTATAAATTTACGTAAAAGCTTTATATTTAAAGTCACGTTTGAGTTATTTATTTATTTTACAGTAAATAGCTGGTACAGCAAATTTAGAATTTGTAGACTTTGCAAGACATATTTTGCTAATTGATATTGCTGCAGGCTCGGATTGCTACCGACAACAAGAAAAAATTGTTGTGCTAGCAAAATCGTAGTAGCAATTTAAATTTGTACTTAGAGCAAAGAAATTTGTATGTTCTATATCAACAAATGAATTTTGCTGGGGTAGCAAAAGAATTGTTGGCGCAGCAAATTATTTTTCTCCGTGCACCCTAATTTCAAAGTACACCAGGATTTTTCTGGAAATTTTTTCAGTTGATGCCAAAGGGGCAAAAAATGTTTCAAAACCTCAGCATATGTAAAAGTCACCCCAGTCATCCCTAAATATTTTTAAAATTCAATATAAACAGCCCAATTCCAAAATACGCCAGAATTTTGCTGATAATTTTTTCAATCCATGCGAACAGTTCACACAAAAAGTCTCAACTGCTCAGTACATGTGGAACTCATCTTCATACAAAAAATATTTGAAGATTTATACCTTACGAAATGTTAACTTATCCGCTTCTCTAATTAAGAGATGATTAAAAAAATAAAAAATTCAAACAAATTTTTTTTTTAAATATTCAGACATATCCTTGTCGTCTAAAAGATCTCTACTTATTTTAATATGATTTCCTATATCCTCACAGGTTAATCAGAAAACTTTGAGTGATTTTAGTTATTAAAACATGTACAGTAAAACCTCATTTATCGGGACGCCCTTGAAATGTAAACACCTCGTTTATCGGGATTTGAAGGGGCTCCCCAATACCACCTACAGTCTCATGGTGGGTTGCCATGACTCTTGTTATATGTTGACATTTAGTAATGGTAACGAAGGTATATATAATACGAAGGTATGTAAAAGAATTGACATAATAAAACTCCTGCAAACTATGTCACTATGTACAAGGAGTGGTAGCTAGAGGAGAAACAAAATGTCCCGATAAATGAGGTTGCGAGATCCCGATAAGTGAAGATCCCGATAAATTAGTGTCCCGATAAATGAGGTTTTACTGTACATATTCCGGATTCAATGTTCGAGGGATAACAAAACAACCTTGTACTTATTTGAAAATCGTTTATTTCATATCGTAGCGGTTGAATAAAAATCTATATTGATTTTAGTTACCAAGAAATGATGATTTAGATGTGTTACTTGGATGTTTAGGGTACGAAAACACCCCCAAAAACATGGTGTATACCCAAAGAATCGTTAATCATTCTAGATTGTGGGTATGAATTTTTTGATTCGATACGCTTGATCGTCAAAATAGAAAAGTTTTAGTCAAATCTGTCATAGAGTTTTTGAGAAAAAAAAAAACATTTTGATCAAATAAGCATTTTTCCATTAAAATACATGTAAAAATCGAAACTTTGACATGTGTTTGTCTAAAAAGTGTCCATCTTTCTGACATTTTTCTTTCGAATTTTTAGTTTGCAGGTTCGAAAATACAAGAAAAAAATTTTTTCTTTGTATTCCTCTTGCAGCTGCTAATAAATAGCTTTAGCCTTTTCCCTAATCATCTATTTTTGTATTGCTGCACCTAACCTTCGCTTTTGTTTTATCCAATCAACCAAAATTTCCTTGAGTACCTGGTGCTTTCCAGCATCTATTCGTGTCCTATCTCTTATACTTTCTGGAGGTTCAGAGAATTTTCTTTTATACGCGTCTCTCTTCTTCATTATTTTGCCAATTGCAGATTTGCTTAAGTCGTACTTGACAGCAACAGTTACATTTTCTCTTCCTATCGCGATGTAATCGATTATGGCATTCTTTTCATTTAAAGTCAGCTTCTTGGTTCAACGTTGCTTTTTCTTTCGGACGTTTCCTGTAGAATTAAAAAATTGCTATTAAAAAGCAGTTATTATGTAATAAAGCGAACTGACTTGGGACAAGTTTTTTTAATTCGTGCAAAAAGTTGCCAACTCACTTATCACATACGTTAATGCGTAAAAAAAACTCTTCGTGATTATCAATATGACATTGTTATAAACAATTTTAACTATTGAAATTGAATTCATATGCGCACTCAAGTCAAAATGTTTATAGTCTCCGATTTTATAAAAAAAACAGTGCGCGCATAAATTCAATTTCAATTCTAAAAACACGAATCAAAGAAATTCATTTCTGAAAATTAATGTTAACTATTTTTCTATATCGATGAGCATTTTTATTGCATGTATATAAAAAAGGCTAGTAGGTATAATTTCAAATTAAAGGGGTTAGTCTACTTTAGGCGCTCAGAAAAAAGGCTATTTTTTGGAATTTTTTCTGAGCAGAATGTAATATATATTCATATAAAAGTTATTAGGCATCATGAATAAAGTCTTCAAATTGAAAAAAAAAATTATTTAAGACAACTTATTCAATTTTTATATACAAAAACTGCACGTGAACACAGCTTCCTTGAAAAGTAGATAGGTTGGTAGTACGCAGGGTTTCTCAATAATGGCTCATCTGAAACAAAAAAATCAAATAGTTTTGTATTCAGTATGACTCTGGATATCATATGAACCTATGAATCCCGCTTCTAGAAGTGGAGAATATTTTTTAATCATCAGCTCATTTGAGAAATCCTCCTTCATACGATAAAGACTTCTTGCCTTCGGAACCAAAAAAAGATCCAAATAAATAAGGCATAAAGAGGTATTATATACCTTTGCGAGCAGTTGCACGAAAGGCTGATCGCTACAATGTACCGAGCACAACTGCAGATTCTATTGCGACGGTTGCTTTGTGGGACCATCGAATAAATACCCATGATAATTTTTCCTCGGTAGTTGATCGAAGTAGAGTAAAAAACCGCAAAGATGTAGTCAGTTCGCAATCCAACACAATATATCGGTGATGTTACACCTAAGTCCTCTGACACTGCAGGTGTTTCTCAATTAATATATGAATATTGAATGAGAACTCATTCAGATGGACAATGATCTCGATTCGATCTTATAACATTTTGAGTGATTGGCTGCGACGTTACTGTTGTGAATACTGGGTGGCAACATCGAACCAATATAAGGATTGTTACCCGAGTCGAACTATTGATTCTCTTTTGCTTCTCTTGATACTCTCTTGATTCTCTTTACATACATCGAAACCGTCTCTGCACCGCCTGGAAAACAGAAAATGGCATCACAACTTTGGACTGGCCATTACAGTTCCCCGATGCCAATCCAATCGAAAATGTCTGGAGTGTTTCAAAGAGGATGCTTGCGGGAAAACGTGTGTTCACCCTGAAACAGCTCTCGCAAAAAATCAGGAAGATATGGCAAGAATTACCAACGGACTACGCTGCAAAAATAAGTGGAAAGCATGCCGAAAAGGTGCCAGGCCATTCTGGACAACGATGGGGACTGGACTATCTATTAGATAGTAGGGCTGTAGTCCTTTGAGAGTACTTTTATTTTAAAAAAACAAAACGTTTTAAAATCTCTGATAGTTTTCGAAAAATCGAGGACTCGCTCTTGTTGAACCCTTTTCATTCTGGTACTTGAGGGTATGTGATGCGTAATGACGTCACAAATGACCAACCATTTTATATTATTTATATTCATCGGGTTGATTAGGATAGGAATGTAAATATAATCATGAAATTTTAGGCAACAATAAGGAATCCATCAAAAAATCAATCTCCGGTACCATTTGGATTTTTATTTCGAAAAATAAAATTTCTCAAGATTAATTTGTAGATATGTTGTTACCGGTATTGTAATTTGGACAGTAAAATGGATGGCCTGTCCAAATTTCAAAATTAATATTTTCAAAACAAAATTCGACATGTACCAGACATTGATACTTTGATACATTCCTCATTATTTTCCAAAAGTCTGGTACTATATTTTTGTTTCTCTTTTAATCAACACGATAAATATAAATAATAATAAACCGTTGCTAATTCCTGACGGCATTAGGAATTATATACTTTTAAAAATGGAGTATCATAGAGGAGGTAAGGAGAATCTTCGTTGCTACTCTTAAAGATCCTCCAAGGTGCAGAAACGGAAATATCTGCAGGAGAAGACCATCAACAGAGGATTAAAATTACATTGATTTAAACAGCTAATACGCCTCTTTTGATTCTCTCAAGTCCTTGAAATTGGAGCATCTTAGAGCATCAATAGAGAATCAACAGTTCGACTCGGGTATGTTGTTAGAGAGACCTTTGCAAATGGTCGATATGCCAATATCGCATTTTCGAAAATTTGGATGGTAAAACTTTGGGTCTGATAGCATTTTCTGGGCCTGTAGGGAAAGCACTAAAAAACAGTAGAGAATTGCCTATTTGAGATTTTTAGAATATTCTATCTTGAACGTTGAATCAGATCTGATTATTGATAAACGATAACTAAGAGAGATGTGGACGGACGTAGTCATAGGAGTATATAACCCAATGTGGTTTACGATTAAAGTGCACAACTCCATCTCCAATCCGCATCTCAAACCTGTTAAATTCTCAGTAAATTGTTTAGCAAAACAATATGAACCCCGTGATAGAGGAAGACAGTGACGAAGATTAGGTGCATATCATATTAGAGTGAGGTGCATTGTTCAAATGATGTTCATTTTATAGAGTAATGAGCTCGAAGTGATGTTGGCCCCCCGTTCAAATGGAATTACATACATATAAGGGGCCAATATTGATATTTTATTTTTTTTTACTATAAGTTATTGGCACATTAGCCTAGATATTAGCACTTTAAAGATCGAAGTTCATTAAAATCACTTGAAATCGCAATCAATTATAATCAATTGCAACATGCAGACAAGTAACAACATGTCTACCGCGTACGACTACGCACGGCGTTCATTTCGATGAAAAACTAGCGTCGACTAGGGGACGTAGCAATCACTATTTTTATTTCGCCACTTGGCCTATAGGAGTGGGCACACTGGGGTCTGTGTTTAATGGTTGGTTCTGCTAGACTTATGATGTAAAGCGAATCGTAATTGCGTGTTTTCGATTTTGCCTGTCGGGTTCGGTTAAACCGATCCCACATGAGTATATTATAGCAAAAAAATGGTGTTGTAACAAAAACTTTGAATAGAATTGTTTCAAAACTACAATTTTTTTCACCCCCTTCCTTTTGAAAGAATTGAGTGTCAATTTCTTTTTTTGATCGCCTTAATACCCTTTTACAATATATATTTTAGGTATGAAAATCGGTTCAATCAATTTTGAGAGAATCTAATTTTTTTATTTTCAAAATATGTTTACAACTTTTGTAAAATAGTATATTACGTGCCTGGGTGCCCAGCCGTGCTTATCCGGCTACGCCCAAGTCTGACCAGGTACTTACCCGATGATTTGAACGCAGCAGTAGATTAGGCAATACAAAAAAGTGCCTTTTTTGTCCAACATGCACGATAAACGCGACTTCCGTGCATGTAGAGCGGGCGTAAAGTATTACACTCTCATCGTTAGATGGATGGGATGAGTGTAGGGGAGGACTCCGAATGCAGCAACCTCCTCGTGCTGGGTCCTGGATAGTTAATAAGAAAAACTAGCGAAAAGTTACATGAACGCTAAAGATACTTGCGCATTTTCTCTGCTAGCTATTTATTTGTTCATAGAATATTCAAAGACAAATGCTGTGCTTAAATTATTAAGGAAATAAATACATTTCCGAAAATTTTAAATAATAACTCAAAACCGACCTTTATGACATTATATAAGTCGGGAATGCCATATTTTATTTTTTCAAAGCTTCTCTAATAATCAAGATTGAAAATAAATTCCCATTATAAAAAAAATGTTTTGACATCACTAATAACATTTGTCGCAACTATTTTTCTCAACGATCTATATTTGTGAAATAAATATAAAAAAAACCATATTTTGGGGTTTTTTGGCACATTTTGGCTTTGCAGCTCGATTTAGAAAATGTTGATTATAGAAATTTTACACATTTATCGTATTTTCAACATGAAAAGGAGAAGAATAGCATCCCACCCTTTTATTTCTGAACATTTTTATTTTACGGTACACCCTAATATTGATACGTCATAATTTATTCATATTTTTCCTATAAGAAGCAAAAGTTCCAATATGCAGCAGCCCAGTTTAGTTCAGTGAAATCCATGCCACGATGTAATATATAAGAGAAGAGAAAACAGTCCAGTCCAATCATCTTTACATCGCGAGCTCAATCCAATTCCATCAGATCCCGAGTCGAACTATTGATTCTCTAAGATGCTCCATTTTCGAGGACTTGAGAGAATCAAAAGAGGCGTATTAGCTGTTTAAATCAATGTAATTTTGATCCTCTGTTGGTGCTCTTCTCCTGCAGATATTTCAGTTTCTGCACCTTGGAGGATCTTAAAGAGTAGCAACGAAGATTCTCCTTACCTCCTCTATGATTCTCCATTTCTAAAAATATATAATTCCTAATGACGTCAGGAATTAGCAACGGTTTATTATTATTTATATTTATCGTGTTGATTAAGAGAGAAACGAAAATATAGTACCAGACTTTTGGAAAATAATGAGGAATGTATCAAATTATCAATGTCTGGTACATGTCGAATTTTGTTTTGAAAACATTAATTTTGAAAAATTTTATTTTTCGAAATAAAAATCCAAATGTTAACGGAGATTCATTTTTTAATGGATTCCTCATTGTTGCCTACAATTTCATGATTATATTTACATTTCTGTCCTAATCAACCCGATGAATATAAATAATATAAAATGGTTGGTCATTTGTGACGTTATTACGCATCACATACCCTCAAGTACTAGAATGAAAAGGGTTCACCAAGAGCGAGTCCTCGATTTTTCGAAAACTATTAGAGATTTTAAAACTTTTTTTTTTAAATAAAAGTACTCTCGAAGGACTACGGCGCTACTATCTAATAGATAGTCCAGTCCCCATCGTTGTCCAGAATGGCCTGGCACCTTTTCGGCATGCTTTCCACTAATTTTTCAGCGTAGTCCGTTGGTAATTCTTGCCATATCTTCCTGATTTTTTGCGAGAGCTGTTTCAGGGCGAACACACGTTTTCCCGCAAGCTTCCTCTTTGAAACACTCCAGACATTTTCGATTGGATCGAATTGGAGGACTGTGATGGCCAGTCCAAAGTTGTGATGCCCTTTTCTGTTTTCCAGGCGGTGCAGAGACGGCTTCGAAGTTTCGGTTCGTTATTTTCTTGTAAGATCCAATCGGCCGTATCGGCTCCAAACATCTTTGTAGCAGACCTTAGAAGACCACGTTCATATATTTGGAGCATTTTCTGAGCATTCAAGTTCTCGGTGAAGAGCTCTAAACACCTAAAAGCGCACTATGAGAAGCATCCCCAAACATGGACCTTCACGGGGTCTTTTTTATTGGCTTTATAACGCTCAACCCACTTATTCACGAACGATTTCGACTTTTTGATGTATTTAGCAGCGACTGTATAGGACATAAGTGGTCCCTTTGGATGGGTACACAAGAAGACCGCTTCAAAACGTTTCGCGTACACAGAACTCATTATGACTCACGTCTGCTCTCTCCGACGATTCGAGCGCTACTGAATCGCCTTGGTAATTGCGCCGTAGTCCTTTAAATGTCCTTTCATTAAATCAAGAGAAGTATCAAGAGAAGCAAAAGAGAATCGAAAGAGTATCAAGAAAAGCAAAAGAGAATCAAGAGAGTATAAAGAGAAGCTAAAGAGAATCAAAAGAGTATCAAGAGAAGCAAAAGAGAATCAAGAGAGTATCAAGAGAAGCAAAAGAGAATCAAAAGAGTATCAAGAGAAGCAAAAGAGAATCAATAGTTCGACTCGGGATTTTTACCCGCGAGTTCAGCGACTTTTTAAAAATGAAAGGCAAGTAAAAAGAAATGATTCCAAGTACTGAAAATGCGACTATATGAAAATTACGAGTACGCCAACTTAACACAAATCAAGCAACTTACAATCAATGAACTTAAGAGAAATCAGCGATAGAACATCCATCGGTAAATACTACAATTGTTAATTTTACCAATACTACCAAAATTCATGGTGCTTATTAATTATTAACATCCTATTAGAATAAAGATTTTCAATCTAATTATTTCTATTTATTCCCTGACTATTATCCTCATCCTTTAGAGAGGATTCTTCTGATCCATGCATAAAAAGAAGAAATCCTTTATGAGAGAATTGTTATGTTTCTGAGGTAACACTAAGAATTAGACGTCCTAGGACGGGTCTAGGCATACCTGTTAAAACCAAAAAACCCCCTCTCACGAACCCATAACCGCCCGCGGAACCGCCTTTCGGCTTTAAACTTCGCGGGCAGTTGGTTCCAGCTTAAAGTCGCGTACGACTCTTCCGTCGTCCGTTCGCCAGGGACTCCCATCCGCGGGCACACGCCCGTTAGGCAGGCCGGCTAACCGCGCCAACCAGGAAAGGAATAAGAAGATTCCTCCCCCGGTCGACGCGAACAGCCAAGTCTGCCCAAGACGCAGGACCGCGGGTATAGGCCCCGATGCGATTTCTACTGGCCCCCATTGTTGCCTACACTACATCCTGTGAATATCTATTGTTAACACGGCCATCAATAAATATATTACGCCAATGCTATATTAGAAGAAAAAAAGAAGAATCACTTTATCGGAATCAAATTCCATCACTAAATACATGGATATTTTCGCCCGAAAATCCAGAACCTATCAGCATTACCTGTCAAAAGGGTGGAACTGGAAAGGTACATATCTCATAAATTCAGAACTATTGAGGTTAGGTGCAGGTTACGCAGCTGGAGCAGAACAAACAGCATAATTGGAACAGAAAGAAATAAAAAATTAGAAGAATATATCTACAATCTAGATTTTGAATCAAATTTATCCGAAATTGTGCCTATATTACACAAAACACCTTTAATCCCGAAACCCAGACCGCCTCCCTTTCATCCAAACAATCAACTTACCTTCGCCTTTTCTCGAGACGTAACATTAGCAGGTAAAGCAGAAAGAGCAATTCTCAAGTCCCGCGGAATCCAGTCTAATAAGGTCCTACTTAATTATTTTTGTTAAAATTGAAACAACAATCTTTTTTAATTAATTTTATTGATATATAGTGCCTCATTTTCGAACAAGCAATTCATATTGAACACTAATATTTCATTTTAAAGATTAAAGAAGAATATATGTGGCCTTTCCGGTCTTGAATAGATGTTTATTTATAAGTAGGCTGAAATCGTCGATGTTTCGACCAAAGTTTTGGTCCTTATCAAGACTATGAAGGAAATATTTTAGATACGTATTTGTAATATAAAAATGAAAATACAGATATCAGCATAAATAATTTGATAATGATATACCTGTTGATTGATTGATAAATTTAAAAGAAAGAAAAGAGAGAAAAACATACCGTGGAAAAATTTCCAAAAATTATTTCCTCACATCAGATAAACTTGATAGCAGTAGATGTAATCATAATTTTTTTATTTAAAATGTTTAAAATTCCATGTTGAAAGTAAATTTTTTTTTTATAATGTAAATTTTTTTATAAAATCAATAAAATTGTCTGTGGTATAAAAGATATTTTTTCAAATATTCTTTAAGTTTAAAAACATAAATTGCTTGTTTTTTCATCTTTAGGTTAAAATGAACAAAGTGAGACTTATAATATAAATGTACTATAAAAAGTATCTAATAAAATTTCTAAAGAAATATGTATAAATATCGTTACTTACCAGCAATTTTTTTGAGAAATAGTTCACATTTCTATTTATTCACTGACTATTATCCTCATCCTTTAGAGAGGATTCTTCTGAACAGCTTGAACATGCTAGATCAGTTAAAAATAAAGAAAATAAAACCACACTTGCAGAACATGCTACTATCTATAGGCATTCTTTTGATTTTAAAAATACAAAAATTTTAGATATCGAAAACAATTTAAAAAAAAGATTAATTCTAGAAATGATTTACATTCAAAAAGAAAATTCCTCAATTAATCACAAAACAGACGTAGAAAATTTTAGTGCAATTTACAATAACATTATAAAATCTATAAAATAATGATTTCACTATTTTCCTTTAATTTTCATACTTGCATAAATTTCGCTACGTAATTTTCAAATTTTACCACGCTTTTGTACTACACATTTCATAAGTGCTATGAACGCACCTTTAAAGTATCAACGCTGTTACAGCCAAAAACATAACGAACCATTTTCAGATAGTAATTAAAAATTAACTAAGAAAGTTTGAACTATTTCTCAAAAGAATTGCTTGTAAGTAACGATATTTATACATATTTCATTATAAATTTTATTACATACTTTTTATAGTACATTTATATTATAGATCTCATTTTGTTCATTTTAACCTAAAAATGAACACACAAGCAATTTATATTTTTAAACTTAACGGATGTTTGAAGAAATATCTTTTATACTACAGATAATTTTATTGATTTTATAACAAATTTTACATTATAAAAAAAATTTTTTTACTCTCAACATGGAATTTTAAACATTTTAAATAAGAAAATTATGATTAAATCTACTACTGTCAAGTTTGTCTGATGTGAGGAAATAATTTTTGGAAATTTATCCACGATATGTTTTTCTCTCTTTTCTTTCTTTTAAATTTATCAATCAATCAACAGGTATATCATTATCAAATTATTTATGCTGATATCTGTATTTTCATTTTTATATTACAAATACTTATGTAAAATATTTCCTTTATAGTCTTGATAAGGACCAAAACTTTGGTCGAAACGTCAACGATTTATGAATGAACATCTATACAATACCGGAAAGGCCACTTATATTCTTCTTTAAACTGAAATACCGGTAATACCAAATTTGAAAATTAATATTTCATATTAATTTTTATACTTGAAATAAATTGATTCTATCATTTTTCACTCTCTGTATCACTTTGATAAGGAGTCGGTGCAGTATATTCTGCTATTTTTTCTTCCATTTTATCGATAATAACTGCCTTGTAAGTTTGAAAATTTTCAAAAATAATTTGTTGACCATTATTATAACTGCCCATTGCAAGAAGTTCAAATTTATAGAATAGAACGCTTCCAGCATAGCCCTGAAAAATCCAGAAGTAACCCGTAAGTTTTTATGTATTTTCTAAATTATTGATGGTCACTTGAAAAACACCGTAAAACAAAAAAGTAATTTTTTTGGAAAACCCTAACATGAAATTTGTAATGAAAAATAATTTTTTATAGGTACTTCGAAAATGCTACTTTGAACGTCTGTTTAGCAAACGTAAAATAATAACACGATTTCTTCTTCCATACACGCGAAAAAAGTCGATTTTGTATATAGCACCACCGTGGCCAGGTTCTGGACAGTAATATAGGCAAACGTAGAGAAACAAGCTGGTCCTGTTTTATGCTCTTGCTCGATGGCGCTACCGGTTCGATTCTCTTTTGACCCCTCACCCCGCTTCTATCAACCACGGCCGATTGCGCCCGATTGTTCTCGATTGTTCGATGGTTACAGAACGTGTTAGAACGTCGCCATATTTCCCATGATACTGCCGTTGCTAACAGTTTCTATTGGTTTCTTAATTTTTATTGAAGTTCCTACACTGAGAAAAAAGATTTTATTGAATCAAAGAAAATAATTTGTTTGAACGACTTTCTTTGATTTAAAGAAATGATTTGTTTAAATGAAATACAATTTATTTGAATCAAATTAATTTTTCTTCAAAACAAAGAAATTAATGCATTAATATATGGTCAAAGATATAATTTGTTTGATTTAAGGTAGTTATCACCCACGAAAATTAGACCTCAGGCAAAAATAGATAATTTTGCTTTCTAGAATAGCAATGTCATTATTGAAGGGCTATTTTGAAAGAGAAAAGATTATTTTACATGAAAAAAATTTGAAACACAGGAAAATAATTTTATTAATCAATTTTATTTTTTACCCATTTTTTTTTCTTATCGCTTTTCGCCCAATTTTAAAAAATTATGCGATTCTAATAAATCATGAATCATTTTTTCAGAGAAGAAAAATATATTTATTCATGACAATCGACGGTATCGCCATTTCTTGGCATGTTAAAAAAATTATAGAGAATTGAGGAATCCCGTTTTCATATTACAGTAAAATCTATCGAAGTTAGCCGATACTCTGTTTGCGTACATCCCACTCTGATGTGTCATGTTATTGGTTAAAGAATTCGTGCGGTCATAGCTGTCTTAAGCCCGATCTTTGAAGCGTCCTCGTATTTTTTTACACGGTAAACACGTTTCACTAAACACAGAGTCACACTGAAAGAAATGCTTGGGATTTATCAGTCATCCCTGCTTAAAATGACGGATAGAACCCAGATAAGAACCGAGTAAAAGTCGGTTCTTATCCGGCGCTAATGGATTTGTACCCGGTTTATACCCGGAGATTATCGGGTTCTATCTGGGATCACATAATATCTTTACCCGGTTTCTATATGACTCTTACCTGGGACCTTTGAGATTTTTATCCGGTTTGTATGCGGCTCCTTAAAATACGTATACCCGGTTCTAATCCGGCACTTAATCGGATTCTATCTGGGTTGATATAATATTTTGTCCGGTTTCTATATGGGTCTTATCTTGGCTCTGTAAGAGTTTTATCCTGTTTGTAGTCGGGTCCTCAAAATACGTATACTCGGTTCTTATCCGGCGCTACTGGATTTGTACCCAGTTTTTGTCCCCGGTTTATACCTGGAGCTTAACCGGGTTCTATATGGGATCGGATAATACCTACACTGAAAGAAAAAGTACAGGCAAAATTCGAGTTAAGACTAGTATTTACCATTTTTAATGGCAATGGAGGAATATTCGCTTGGAAGGTTAAATTTACTGTTTTCACAGTAAAAAATCTGTTTTCAAGCTGGGAAATTTTTCCTGAGTAAATTGACACTACTTTTTTGTTACACGTACACCGAAAAAAAATCTCAGTAGGTTCGACTACTTTTTAACTTACTTTTCGTAGTTCGTAAAGGCCCCAGTGTCATTTTTTAAGTTAAGTGATCTGCAGGAACATAGGTAAATCAAATAAGAGCAGTAGTTGAATCGATGAATACTCTTAGTATATTTCAAAAGCGTATTTACTTTTAAGTAGACACTTAACTTACTATTTTTATATACACACTTACCTACAAACACAAACCCCCCTCTACACTGCACAAACGCTCGTTTAGGTAGAATTAAAAATTATTCTTAACGCTGCGGGTTCGAACCCTCTCTACTTATAATTATCGCATTAGTAACCTAACGACTAAGCCTCTCGGCTGCGCACGCTTGGAATACAAGAAAGAAAATAGCGCTTTTATAACCTGCAACTACTGCAGGGCCGTGTAAAAAGTGTTGGGGCCCCGTTATTGTTACTACCTCGACACAATCAGATATACACACATACACACACGTGCTCGCATATGATTATTATGATTACATGCGAATTCATACCGTCCCACCGAATTTTCCAGTCAAAAAAGCGTAATAATTGCTTGCTGACTCCCGAGTTTTTTTAACCAACTCACAGCAAAAGTCGCTCGTATAGGAATTGTATTTCTTTAAACACACTAACGGCATATTTTTCTGTTAGGCTTGTATTTTATAACTGACATCAAGAGAAACTTTTAAAATATCGTACTGTGAAAATTACTGAAAAAAATATTGCGGTGCAAACAAGTAGATTTTAAGGAAAGTCACAGTAAAAAAAATTACGGGACAGTAAAGTTCTTGATGTTACTGAATATCCTTACTTTACCTCCGAAAACCGTAAAATTACGTGATAATTTTCTGTCAGTATACCCGGTTTTCCGGATAAGATCTTATCCGGGACCTTTGAGAATTTTATCCGGTTTGTATCCGGCTTCTTAATAAACTACCTTAGAGAAACTGGGTAAGATCCGGGTAGAAACATATTTTTGTATTTTAATTTGCTGGATCTATATGCCAGATAGGAACCAGGTCGGGCCGGGTAGCAGATGCATTTTCACCTTAACAATTTGCAAGTCGACAACTGCCTTATAGAAACCGGATAAGATCCGGGTAGAAACATATTTTTGTATTTTAATTTCTGGATCCATATGCCAGATAGAAACCAGGTAGGGCCGGGTACAATATTCATACAACTTATTTTCTGTCACGGCTTCCCTTATAAGGACCGGATAGACCCAGGTAGATCCCGGAAAATGAAATTAGAGTCCAGATAAAAACCGTAAAGAACCGGGTAAAACCCGAATGGGTTTGCATCCGGTTTCTTTCCGGTATCTACTCGATCTCTAGCTGACATTTTAAGCAGGGATATGAATAGAGCTGAATGTTTTTAAGTAATTCAACAAAATATATTTGACAGTTAAACAAAAATATTGCTGCTCAATTCATATGGTTGAAATATACATACAGGCTGAACTGATACAAGCAAACCTTGGTTTTCGGTAAATTTCCAATATAATATAGGTCAAGGAACCTCAATTATGTCTGTATCGTCGAATTTTTTTTTTCAGTGCACTTTTTGCAACTGCATAACCTATTTAACACTAATATCGCTTGCTTGTATAATGGTACGGCATGTTATTATTATTTATTAGTGACCTTCTATGCAAATTGTATTGAAAAAAGTTTTTCACGCATTAAATATCCAAGGCCATGTCTTACTTATCCGATCTCTACCTTACCGATACTTTTTTTTCGCCCTCCGTATTTCCATCTTAATTGAGATATCAAGTTAAATCTTCAATTAATTAAATAGAAAGCACTATAGGGACGCTTATCTGCTACTAAATTGTTATATATATGAACAAAAATTTCAACAAAAATATTTTTTTGTAATTATAACAATTTTGGACCAGATAAACGTTCTTTATTGCTTTTTACTCAATAACTCAGTTTTAACTTGATATCTTAATTGATATAGAAATGCGGTCAGGTAGGGATCGGATGAGTAAGACATGGCCTTAAAGGCACAAGAGAGTATGTCATTGCCGCGACACTATCCAACACTTTTCGTGCTTCCCATTCTAAAATTAATAACTCAAATTGAATTCCCGTAGCATATAAACTTAAAAGAAAGATCAAGGTACATTTGTATGCTATGGAAAATCCATTTGAGTTATTAATTTAAGAATGGGAAGTACGAAAAGTGTTCGATAGAGTCACGTTAATGAAATGCCCTTTATAATTGATTTCAAGGGTATGTCATTTACGTGATTCTATCCAACACTTTTCGTGCTTTCCATTCCTGAATTCATAACTCAAATTGATTTTCCGTAGCATATAAACGTAAGAGACGGCCGAGACATGGCCGACGGTGACGACTGACCGCCTACGAAGCTTGCATCCATTATTATTATCGGACATGTGCGCCACTTTCAACTTTTTTCAAAATTCGATTTGTAGCTCACTTCAAGTTTCACCTGTCGTAATAAAATATGGAATTTTGAAAGCTAAAAACTGGTAATAATTTTCATATATGCGTGCTTCCATCTTTGAGATAGTTGTTTATCGTCTTGTTTACCGTGCATTTAGACAAAAAATATCGTTTGTGACAAGAGCGACAAGTTGGCTAATCCCGTGCGAGCGTGAAGTTAAAAATGGGAAGCACGAAGAGTATTAGATAGAGCCACGTCAATGAAATGCATTTAATTGGATGTACTCACATAACTATGTATAGGACCATTGCAGTCAGGTTCTCCAAGTAATAGCCCATTTTGAACTCTTATATGATATTCTTTTGAAATATAACCTATATTCTGCAACATATTACAAATATTTTTTCGATCACTGTTAAAATAGTAATATTATCAACAGAATATATGACCTTTCACAAGGAAAGGGACCTAAGACTGCAAAAATCGATTTTCGGGTTTCTGAATTTATAAGTAGTTTGTAAGTTGTTCTTTGTAATGTACGAATCTAGAAATTCTAATTTATTTCGTCTGTAATTAGGCTGCAAATAGCGCATTTTTCAGCGATATTGGTAGCCTGAAAAATCCAGCCTTTTCACTTACAACTACAATCGCGCAGCGGCCATATTCGCGTTCGTGAGCGTACACGAGAAAAATATGTAACTGGAAATTTCATGTATATTACTCGACGTGTGATATAATAGCGCCACCTACGGTGTAATATCTTATTAGGGGTAATAAGTTGACAATTGGTACCGTTTGTTGGTGGAGCAGTACAGGTGAGCAAATTCAGCTTTTGAAGAGGTAGATCCTCCACTGATTTTGTGGTTATGGACATATCATCGACATCTCCCAAGGATTCGGCTAAAGAGAATTTACGGATGCGGTTTTCATGGACAGTAGGGGCACTTTAAGCTCTCTTTTATTTTAAATTATATTTAGACTGTTACATCCCGTAAAATTTAATGAAATATAAATCTGCGCCTACAGCAAGGTAACCCGGCATACAACTAGGCAATTTACTGGTGTAAATCGTACCACTGCAATGATAACTATTTGCCGATAGGATAATTACCCGTAAGGATTCACCAGATATCGACAAGGCAGTTGAGTTGCATAAAATAAGAGAACTACCTCACGTCGGTGATTTAGAAAATTAAGACAATAAATATTAATCATTATTTTACGAAAATATTAGGTGCGCAACTAAGTTCCCGCTGTTTGACAATAGATGGCTCCAGAAGTAAGTGCTAGTCGATTTTAACTTATCCAAAACGTCATGAACCAAGCTTAGACATATGGTAAAAAAACCGTTTTGACACATTACTGATTTTGTTTTGGCGTCATATACTTTTGGTTGTGTGAAAATGTCTGATTTCGTGCCAAATAATCGTCATTTGCGGGAAGTGTTGATTTTCTTCTTTCATTTGAAAAAAACGGCAACTGAAGCGCATCGAAAGCTTCAATACAACGTGCCGTAATCGGTTCCGTCACTTCAAAGACGGTGATCTTGATGTTGACGACCGTCCGCGTGAAGAAAGGCCAAAAACATCCGAAGACGCTGAATTGGAGGCATTGCTCGATGAGGATCCGTGCCAAACGCAAGAAGAGCTTGCTTCAGCATTAGGAGTTACCGGGCAAGCCATTTCCAAGCGATTGCATGCGTTGGGAATGATTCATAAACAAGGAACTTGGGTTCCTTATGATTGAAGCCAAGGGACGTTGAGCGGCGTTTTTTCGCCTATGAACAACTGCTTCAGTGGCAAAAAAAGGAGGGTTTTCTTCATCGCATCGTGACGGGTGATGAAAAATGAATTTTTCATCATTACAGCAACCCAAAGAGAAGAAAGTCAAGGGGACTACTTAGTCATGCTTCTACGTCGTCGGTTCGGCAAAATATTCACGTTCTGAAGGTTATGCTGTGTATTTGGTGGGACCAGGTTAGTTTTATTTATTATGAGCTGTTAGAACCGAACGAAACCATCATTGGGAAACGGTATCGAACGCAATTGATGCGTTTGAGCCAGTTATCCCAGACCGTGGGAGCTGGCGGCCCCCACCACGCTCCCACGTGGGAGCACACACAATCAAGCGCGCCGTGTTGGTGTGCCCCCACTTAATCGCTTCAATTTCACGTTTTCGTCTGTTGAGCCAAGATCGAAAATTATGTTTCTGTGGACTTCGTGTCAAAGTGGCGCGAACCAGACGACAAATTTAAAATCACCAAATTTTTCATTTAGGATATTACCTTTCTTTCTTTGATATTTCCAAAAACATTCACTTAAAATGAATATCTAAACATTTTATTTTAAATTTTAGGATGATTTAAAGACTAAAAAGATGATTTTCTATTAAAATTTAAACTCAATAAATTTCCAAAGTTTCAAAACAAAATATCAATTTCAATATTTTTTAGCTGTGCAAATCAAATAGTTCAATTAGAAAATTATGTAGAGAATATTATATATTAAGGAATGGTAAAATATGATATTGTAGTTTAAAAAATAAAATATTAAAATACTTAAGTAATACATAAATTATATCTAATTATATACCTGAAATTATATAATAGAGTTTCTTCTTTGGTATGAGGCAACATTGAAAAAAATTTCATTCAAATAAAATACTCAGAAAACTTTTTAAAATACGTAATATTATTCACATATGAATTTTATTATAAAACTGCGAATAAAAGGTTTCAGTATTCAAAAAACCAAAATCACATCTAAATTTGCATACGAAATTACACTTTACGATTTCTCTTATATAAAATAAGAATATAAAATATTTATTTCAAATAAAATAGTTTTGAAAAAAATTTTGTTGTACGTGAATCAACTATATCAATTAAAAAATTAAGTGGAAAATATTTTATTTAAAAAAAATAAGTAATAAGAAATTAAGGTTAAAAATCTACTTTCTTAATTACATGGTGATAGTAGATAAAAATGTTCTCATTTTACGTTTTAGTGGCTTATATGCATAGACTTTTCAATGAAAAAAAGCAAACACATAAGCAAAATTTTCTAATTGATGCAGTTGATCAAATTTATAAAACCGAAACATGTTTTAATTAATATATTAATTTAAAGCTTTAAAGATTTATTAACTTAAAATTTTACTTGGAATTTTCCAAGAATTTCACATAATCTCAAAAATGTTTATATTAGGCCAAAACATTTTTAAGATTATGTGAAATTCTTGGAAAATTCTCATTAAAATTCAAAGTCAATAAATATTAGAAGACTTAAATCAATATATTAATTAAAACATATTTTGGGTTTAAAAATTTGATCAACTACATCAATTAGAAAATTTTGCCTTTGTGTAAAGCATTTCTTTTTTTCATTAAAAAGTCTATCATATAAGCCACTAAAACGTAAAATGAGAACTTGAAATTGGAAAAAATCTACTGAAGTTTTATATATACATAAAAACAAAGTTTTCTTAATATTATAGAGCTCAACTGAATTTTCAAAAAATGTATCTTAAAAACTACCAAACTGTAAAAGAACTTTTATAAAATTATCATAAAACTGTGTAACTGTAACTGAGTTTCAATTGCATGTGGATGAATTTTCAGTTGCATGTGAGTGCATTGAACTTCAGTTACCAAAACGTAAAATTATTCATATTACAAGTATCAGTATTTCCAGGGAAACATATACAGAATATTCAACTCTTTGGAACTGAAATATATACTAGTTTTTTAGTTGATTTACATTAAAGTTATGTGCTAGAATTTAATTGTTATTCCTAAGGAAGTTTTTAGATAATTTACCGATGTTTTCTGTTCAATTTTATGTAAATTTTCTCACGATATTTTACAGTTTTTTACATTTATTACATTACCAAAGTTTATTCCAAAATAGGGCTCATATGTGGAATATTTTATCCACTGTTTTAAAATTTTAGAAATAAAGATCGCTGATGATGACTTCGATTAGAGTCGAAATGTTTGAAAGTATGTGACTTCATGAGTTATCATTTCTGGACCCTAAAGCAAATTATTAACAACATCGTATCCTAGCCTTAATTTCTTATTTTTTTAAAATAAAATATTTTCCACTTAATTTTTCAATTGAGATAGTTGATTCACGTACTGTAAATTTTTTTTAATACTATTTTATTCGAAATAAATATTTTATATTCTTATTTAATATAAGAGAAATCGTAAAGTGTAATTTCGTATGCAAATTTAGATGTGATTTTGGTTTTTTGAATACTGAAACCTTTTATTCGCAGTTTTATAATAAAATTCATATGTGAATAATATTACGTATTTTAAAAAGTTTTCTGAGTATTTTATTTGAATGAAATTTTTTTCAATGTTGCCTCATACCAAAGATGTTGCGCCGTCCGATTATTACTTGTTCTAGCTCTTCCACGTTTTTTTGAATTTTATTAACGGCTATTTTCGCGTCTTTAGAAGTAACGTTCGTCGATAATGCTGACTCTTTTAAAGTTGCCACATATTGTCCAATTGCTTCGTTTTTACTCGGCATGCCTCTACGAAATTGTGAACTTAAAACCGTAACATTTATTTTTGACTTAATCAATTCTGTAACTAACTTAATAATTTCATTGTATGGGACTTCCTTTGTCTGTTTCGGAGCACAAATTATTTTTATACACGCATGGGATTTTGCATTTACTTTTGATAGAAGAATTGCCCGTTTATTTTCTGCTTCAGTTACACAATGCGCAATAAAATAAGAATCCATTCTTCCAATTAACTTCTCTCGTCCGTCATAATATGAAATCTACCCTTGCGTTAAGCTATATTTCAATTTCGGTTTTTAAGCCTAGCTAATTCTTTTTTACTTCCGTTACCTTTAACTTCGGTTTCACTTCCTACGTTTTTTTTATTTATTGATTACCAATTCTTTTAATTGTTTTCTCGAATCACCCAATTTAAACGGTTCATTCACTATGTCACTCATTAGCTTTAACTTATGGATAACTTGAGTCTTACTAGTTCATAGATCGATAAAATGCCCTTTTTAGCTTTACTATACTCAGACATCACACCGAAATTCCATCCTCGTCAACAATGGTGCTATTCTAGTTTTTTGTAAAAAAAAATAGGCAAAGAAAGTCCGTACGTAACTTTATACAGTAAACAAACAGTTGGCGCACACACGAAGGCGCGAAGTATCGGTGAGCTCGAGAGAGCGCACAATAAGGACGTCACGACATACTCGTCCTTTTTGCTTTCTCCCAGCATGGTCGACAATATTCCAATCCTGATAATTAATCAAACTCGTCGAACCTCTCGCGCTATTCAATTTGAAAATAATTATTTAGTCCACTTTTCAATCCTTCTTATTCCCGATTGATTGACGCCACTAATTTTTATTCTCGTGATTTTATTTGTTTGTCGTGCTAAGCCTTTTTTAACATGGCCCAACAATCGTAAGCTGCAAATTTTATCCACAATAAAGAAAATGAGTTCTTGAACACTAAATAAATTGCCTGTCAAGTAAGTGACGAGGATATTAGATCCTGCATTTTGAAAGATCTGGAAAATAATGGTAGACTTGTTTGTACTGTGTGCGGGCTTTCTGGCAAATTTACGGTTAAAACGCAAATAAAAAGGCATTTTGGCACGCCTAAAACATGTGTTATGAAAATGGGACTCAGAAGAGTAACACGACAACCTCAAAAAGCAACATTTTTTGTATGAGTTGCTTGAAGATCCACTATTAGAAAGTTGGTTGTAACTATACATCCAAGTAACCCATTGTCATTCAAATATAAATTTTGTGGTTCTGATACTCTTTTCCCATGTGCTGCAGGCAAAAGTTATTTAGAACGTCATGCGAATATGCATGGCCTCAGAGTTAAAAACAAAGAAAATTAAATCGCGGATGATGTAGATTATGATGCTGTTAATATAAATATAAATGATGACTTATGAAACTTCGTTCTACCCGAAGGATTAACACCGGAGAATCGCAAGAAAGTGGCAAAATTACAATTTGCTGCATTTATAGCCTGAACGAGAATAAACTCCACACAGGGTGAAAAAGTTTTAAAATTTTTCAAACCAGTCAGCCAAGATCACGCGGTTTTCCAAGGTATGCGCATGTCGTGTACAAAAATTTCCAACGTCGTGAAAAATGTCATTCATTTTTGCTTTACTTATTCCAACAAATGGAGGATGTTTTATTTCAATGCATGCGAGCCTAACTTTTGGCTTTATTTTAAATGAAGTTGGACTTTCTCCTGTGAACTTATCAAAAAACTGTACACTAACGTTTGGCAAATAGTAGATGACGTTAGCATGACTTGTTTTTATCTATTTAGGATGTGGAATCTTGCCTTTAAATTATTTTTCAAAATCATGTAGGATTTCATTTATATTTTCAACCATCGTAAAAGGTGGATTGCGAGCACTCCTAATGAGCTCTATATTCTTTAAAGCCCTTTTTATGTGCACCAGTATTTTTTTCTTTCGAGAATACTGTGTAGAAATAATAAATATTATTAAATAAGCTTGAAAAGTGAAAATAAATATATTTTTAAGAAAACATAATTTTTCAGCGCTTCGAATTCATTGTGTGTTTTGGATGTACTGCCAGTCGAAGCCGATCAGTGGAACATGGATTTTAAAAACTGTGAGGGCTACAACTTTTATTATGAGGAAAAAATTTACAATTGAATTTTCTACATGAATCTGTGTTCCAAAAATTGAAATTGGAAACGTGTTTTACAATCAGTCATAAAACAACAAAACGGAACGCTAAAATTCTATAACCAGTTATTCAATGGAGAAACTCAATTAGTATTTCTCCGATAAATACCTTGATACTTTTGATACCTAGTATCTTAAACGAATTAACCAAATTAAATGTTTCTTGAACTGAAGATAAATCTTACCAAATGTAGACTAAGGTACTATAAAACTACAGAGAAAAGTTTTTCCAAATTTCCTGGCCTAGAAACTCCGGAAAAATACCGTCATTCTTTAACAAAATTCAACATATTGTTCTGAAACTAAAAAAAAGTTTCTTTTGGTTCAATCTACCATATTTAAAGAATTTGTAATGCTAAATTAAAATCTGTCTGGGGAATTCACATAGAACATTTTCTTCCCGAGAAAAATACGGTTAAAGATGAAAAGTCAAATATGTAGGGACACAAATTAGAATCATGTTAGGAACTTTACAAAGTTGATTATCTTTAGATTTCGAAAGTCGCTGAATACAAATCTGATTGACAAGCTGATTTTATCTAGCCGTCCATTCCCAATAAAAGAACGACAGATTTACGGCGTCATGACTATTTCTACGATGTTGATTCAGAACCACCACCTATCGCGCTACGAACGCTTAACGAGGATCGAAAACAACTAGCAGATCCAGGATTTGCAATTTTTCACACGCTTCTATCGTAAAATATACGCTGGCCTGTAATTGCATACTTCCCTCATTTTTTACAGAATATATTGTACTATTCACTGTAAAAGTCAAATGAAATACTGTTACGCTACTACTAATAACCAGTTCAGAAAAAGTGGCATTTAGAACTTATTCAAAATTTTACTAGTCATGTTTGATTACCTTTATGTAATTCATTGCTTTAGTCTTTACTGAGCCTGCTAGATCTGGTACGTCGTCGTGTGTAGGATCATAAGGTACCCGGATTTCGTCACATTCCTTAGGATTTTCCACCTAAAGCAGAATGTTTTTTTCTTACTTGTAATATTTATTAACTTTGCATTGTATTAATATGAAATGAGCTTCAACCACTTGGCGCTGAATATTTTGAATTTTGTATAATATCAAAGAGATTGTAATATTAAGCACTTACCCATATCAGAATAAAAGGATTGCCTCGAAAATCGAAGAACTCATTAATAGGCACTACATCTCTTGAATCTCTCCTTGGAGTAACGAAGTCTAATTTAACCCTGAAATGACGTATATTCAAATTATTCAACAGTTCGCAACTTTTAACACTGACGAGAAACATTAAGCTGATATGGCATGCCCCACAGTAATGATCACCGTCCATCAGGATGGAAGAAAAGAACTGATTTTTGTTGTGTTTAGAACCTCCATAACCACCTGCCTTTCCGGTTAGCTGGTTCAACTGAACCGGATTGGATTCACCTAAAACATATTTAAAGTGTAACGTTGCAAATTATATCGTATTTATTTGAATAATGAAATTTTAACTTGAGCATAACATGCATAGATTTATATTTTGTAGCGTGTGTAAAACAATCTATAATACAACATATATGCCTTCACACAGTAAAGGAATGTCTTGAATTTGTTGACTTTTACTTGTTTAGTCTTACCGAAAACAATCAATTATAGAAGAAGAATAATTGGCGCCGTTTATATAGAACAAAAATAGATTTTCTTGATCTCATAAGAGCATGTTGTATCAAATGAAATAGTAGATTCTATTAGTTTTAAAATCTATAACTGAAATGTTGAAATAAATATTCCAACAAAGAAAATAATACCCGAATTTAGTGCATTGGCACATATTCTATTTTATGTGACGTCGGCGCATATAAAGGGTTTCCCAATAAGGGTGATATGTTTTGAAATTGAAAAAAGACACTGAATATTCATTCGGAATTGATCGAAATCTTTTTTATTATATTGGATATTCTATGCCATTTATGATTTAAACAATATATCGGCCAAATGTCCCCCGAGACTTGAGCCAAAAATGCGCCTCATCAGAAAAGATGATTTTTTGATGAAAATTGGGATCATTTTCAATTGATTCCAGAGCCCAATCCGCGAACTCCCGACGCAAACGATGGTCATTAGGCTTCAGTTCTTGGGCCAGAATCATCTTATAGGGATGCAGGCCAAGATCCAATCGGAAAATACGCCAGGTAGTCATCCTGGACAGGCCCAATTCCTGAGATCGGCGTGGCACGGACAATTCACGGTTTTCCTCGATACTGGCCTGTACGGCGGCTATATTCTGTGTAGAACGTGCGGTACGCATACGATTTTTAGGCTTTGTATCCAATAGAGTAAATTCACTCTCCAACTTATCGATTATTCGACGAATTGAGAGCGCGGATGGAGCAGAATGACGACCATATTTTGCACGATATGCTCTTTGAACACCGACAAAACTTCTCGAATTTTGATAAAATAATTGGACAATTTCCAAACGTTGTGGAAGCGTGAAACTACTCATGATTAAATGGCAAACCTTACTGATGACAACTGACAGCAGACGTCAAAAATTTCAGTTCAAATCAGCCCGATAGGGACATTCAAAATCATATCACCCCTATTGGGAAACCCTTTACGATTTTTATACGTACACTCGAATCTAATCTAGTATTCATCATGATTCTCGACCATTGCACTTGATATTTCGCGACTAGTTCCGGCCATTTTGATTTTCTCGATCTTGTGTAGTAGTAGCGTATTTTAATGGAGCATGCGCAGTTAAAATTTACAAGGCTTTTTCAGTAGGGTGCCAACGCTGTACGAAGAAGAATAAGAATAAGAAGAAGATTACGCTCCGCTGTATTGTTATAGGCGCATGCGCAGTTCAATTTTTACATTACATTCCTCTGTAGCGTAATACACTACATTGCGCTACTCTCAACTCTCACAGATATTAATAAATTGGCTCAGAATTGTGAGTTTGGTGATTAAAAGAAAAACTCACAGATCTATACAAGAGAAAAGCTTTATTAGTAAAGTAGAAAATCCTACTGGGTGGGTCAGTAATTTCGTTATTGTTGAGAAACCTGACAAATCCATAAGAATTTGTCTTGATCCGTAAGACCTGAATGCAGTAATGAAGCGTAATCAAAATGTGCTACTACCGACATTAGAAGAAATTAGTGAAAAATTATGTAACAAAAGCGTTTTTACTGTTCTAGATTTAAAAGACGGTTTCTGGCATGTCGGATTGGACGAAAAATCCAGTGAATTATATACGTTTAATAGTTCCTTTGTTTGTTAGAAATTCAACAGACTGCCCTTTGGAATAAATATGGCTACGGAATATTTTCAATCTGTCGACTATAAAAATTTTAGGGACATTGAAGGTACTGTGGTTTATATCGACGATATATTAATTGCAGCAAATTCAGAAGAGGAACACGGTCTGATATTAGATAAGATAATGCATGATAAGTTATCTCTAAAGACAATGTTACACAGTGCTTGGGAGGGAGGGATGCACGGGGTCTTGTTTCAGTTTCAGCGTTGCCATTGCTACTGATTTATCAGGAGTTCTACTGATTTTTGAGAGTGGCTACTAATATTCTGATTTTCTTTAAAGTCTCCTGATTTTTTTTCGGCACTTGAGCAAAGTGCACAGGAGCCTATAGAGGAATAGGGGAACATGATTTAACCAATGCGATTTTCGTCGCACGAACCCCAGGCGATCATCTCATTGGTTAAATGCTGTTCCCCTATTCCTCAATTACCCTATTCTCCTCGACGTAGGATTGCATTGCTTATTATTTCAAAAATAATAATCATTTTCGCGTCAAGAGAATTTGAAATTTTCCCGCGAGAAAATTTAAGGTGGCTGACGAATCCGCGATCTCATTGGTTGAAAAATGTGAAAGAATGATGTTTACAACTGAAAAATGCTTCATTTCATGTCATTTTGCTTTTATGCAATGAAATTATACTATTTAACAGTATTTTAATTATTTTCAGAATAATTCATCATTTTTATAAATCTCCTGATTTTTTGTTAAGTCTCCTGATAAAAAGCTTCTGACTTTTTGTCTCAACCGTTGGCAACGCTGTTCAGTTTCCTGTTAGCGTTCCGTGGAGGGGGGTCTGTTCCCTTAAAAATACCGTTTAGGATGGAAGGACAGATAATGCTAAAATCCAAAGAATGCGGTGTTAAATTTAATAAAAACAAATTACAGTTCAAGGTGTCTCAAGTAAAATATTTAGGTCACGTGTTTTCAGAAAAGGGTATGGAAATTGATCCTGACAGAGTTAGGGCAATATTAGCTATAAAAGATCCCAAATCCAAGGAAGAATTAAAAAGAATTTTTGGAACAATTAATTATGTTAGAAGTTTTATTCCTAATCTGAGTGAATTAACAGCACCACTAATTATGGTTTGAAAGTAAATGTAATCACGGATCACAAATCTTTGGTCAGTCTGTTAAATTAAAAAAGAATAGGAGACATACCGTCATTTAGACTTCAGAGAATGAAAATTGAACTTCTTAAATATCAGTTACATGTTACATACACTTCAGGAAAGCTAATTCATATTGCGGATCTGTTATCTAGGTCATATTTAGAAGAAAATTTGAGTGAAGACTATTGGATTTCAGAAGTAGTTCCTTCTATCAGCTCAGGATTAAATATTAGCAACAAAAAAAAAGCTGAGTTTCAAGCCGCTACGAAATCAGATCCTGTTTAGATGTGTGCATTCTGTCGGATTTTCAATCAGACATTACACAATATATATATTATTAGTTTATCATATCGGAAAATCATATCGGTATTAAAATTGTTTGAAGAATCAGGCAACGTAATTTGTCTTCAATAAAATAACAACAAAAATTAAATTTTATACGCCTCAAAACTCGAGACAAATAATTATACGCACAGGGACTATACAGAGTTATATACAGGGTAAGGCACATAAAGTGTTACAGAGCGATAGCACTCAAACTATTGATCATATCCAAAAAGGCCGAGAAGGCCGTCATACTGGACCACCCTATTTTTTTATTGTTGGAGGCGCTGAAGTTACGTCAGGGTCAACTCCACTTTTTTAAATGGAACCATGTATTGTTTTCTCGAGGACATTATTACCGCTTTTAAGACGAATTCAGCAATCTACAATACAAAGTCATTCCAGTCACGCAAAGTATGAAAATAGTCGAAAAATCATTTTCATTTGTTTTCATTTCTTACGATACCCATGATAATTGTATTGTTGACACCAGCAGAAAGAAACGCCCAAGATTTGTATGCGACTCTTTATCCGGATAGGCAACAAAAATCGCACATGGCTTTTAAGCGATTAGCTGAACGTTTCTGTCGCTTCGGTGCAGTAAAAAAAATACGAGTTAAACGTCGACCAATTGTAAATAAAAATAATGCGGCTGCTATCTTAGCTTTTGCTGCACTAAATCCACATATGAGCAGCAGGTAAATGGAAAAAAGAGTGGAATTAGTCAGCGATCTGTATTAAGAATCTTACATCAACACAAGTTCCATCCGTATCGTATGTCATTACATCAGGATTTTTACGGCAATGATTTCTTAAAATGCGTCAATCTCTGTAATTGGATTCGTAGAAAAACGCGTACAGATGTCTCATTTTTGAGTCATGTGCTTTTTTCTGATGAAGCTAACTTTGCAAATACGGGAAATGTGAATAGGCATAATATGCATTATTGGGCATATGAGAATCCTCGAAGGATGAGAACTGTACCATTTCAACATCCGTGGTCCGTTAATGTTGGCGCGGCATTGTCGGCGATCACGTCGTTGGTCCATATTTTTGTGAAGGTCGCTTGACTGGGCAAGTTTACGCAAACTTTCTGCAAAACGTACTGCCTTAGTTAATGGAAGATGTGCTCTTACATGTAGCTTGGCCACCTCGTTCGCCAGATCTAACATCACCAGATTACTTTTTATGGGGTTTTGTCAAAGAACGCGTAATGGCGGTAGCACCTACCACGCCTGACAACATGAAAGAAAGAATACGCCGAGCATGTACCGAAATTACACCACAAATGTTGGCTGAAGTTAGACGATCTTTCCATCAGCGAATTAACAAGTGCTTACAAGTCGAGCGTCATCACTTCGAGCATCTTCTGTACGTAGACCCAAACCAAGGTTAGTGGATCCTTTGAAAGTGATTATTCCGATATGTTTCGATTTTTCGAGTATTTTCATATTTTGCGTGACTAGAATGACCTTGTATTGTAGGTCGCTGAATTCGTCTTAAATTCGGTAATAATGTCATCGAAAAAAAAACATGGTTCCATTTAAAAAAGTGGAGTTGACCTTGGCGCAGCTTCAGCGCCTCCACTGATAAAAAAATTGAGTGGTCCAGTATGACTGCCTTCTCGAACACTGAAACTTTTGTCTGAAACATTTTTGGATATGCTCAATAGTTTAAGTGCTATCGCTCTGTAACACTTTATGTGCCTCACCCTGTATAAGTTAGGTCAGAGTTGTTCGATTAAGATGGAGACGTTGTAGTCAGTGTAATTATAAATACTGAGTGTACTTAATAAATATTACAGTATCGACCTAGAAGGAGAGTACATTAAGTAATAAAACAGATTTTTGCCAAAAAAATAAATTCTTGTCCATTTTATCACGTTAATATCAAACACCCTAGTAGTGCATTGTTAACGAAGAGGGAGAGTTGGAGTTGGGAATCGCCAAATTTCAATCGAATCCGATGATTCTATCAAGAGTTATCGTGTCCACAGACGCCGGGCAGACAAACAGTCACTTTCGTAGAAACCGTTTTTTCTGAATCAGGGGGTCTCAAAACGTAAAGATTGAATGAAAGCCTCGAAAGTGATTTTTCATATAAAACCAATACCTTCTAATATGATCAGAATGTGATAAATAGAGAGCGGACGAGCGAAGTCTGAAGTTGCGCACCGAACGTAGGCTTGGCTTACCTGTTGCGGAGAATCGCCGCATGGAGGTTAGAGAGGGAGAGCGCGAGCAAACGTACGTGATCGTGAATGCCTAGAGAGGGTAATGGTGCATTTATACCTCTGTCTGCCTGACCGGTGCGGACAGAAAATACATAAGAGTAAAGGAGACAGACAGTGTAAAATTGGACAAAAAGAAAACGTCTGTCTTTTTTGCTCTTATGTATTTTCTGTCCGCACCAGTCAGGCAGACAGAGGTATAAATGCACCATAAAAGGAGAGCGTGGCCACCACCCGCAATTCGGCCATTTATGGTACGCAAGCTATGAATGCGCGCAAGATTTTGAAAATTATAAGCATACCAACTGAACTGTAACTCTATTTATAAAAGTATTGGAAAGATGAAAAATTGAATATGGTGGATTTGATAACTATTGTTTTCGTTTATTAATAAATATATATTCATAATAAATAGAAAATTTCAAATATAAAAAGTTACAAATACAAAACATGATAAAAAATAATACAGCGTAAAAAAAATGGAAAATATTTCTGGAAATCGAATAAATGATACAAAGTAAAAAAAAAATTTGAGAAAAAATATATAAAACATTGAGATAAAACTTATTTCAAGCCAGAATGTATATGAAACAAAATTGATAATGATAAAAAAATTAAAGTATGTGTACGAATAGGTATACTGATTAAAAATGGTAAAAATAAATATTTAGATTTATAATTATTCCTGATTATAAGATCATGAGCTTTATTTTAGTTTCAGATTACACTGAGAAAAAGTCCTGGGCATTGTGACGTGATATATGTAGTTGAAAATGTCCTTAACTACTTTTTGTGGGTGAATTCAAGCAATGGTTGACCCGTTAATGTAGGTACTAAAAGTGGTCGCAGTGACTAAGTAATGTAGTCACAGCGACTATGTAATGTTGTCACAGTCACTATATGTAAGTGTCAACTTTAAAGTTATGTTAAATCAAATTCCTAAAATCAAATGCATGAAATCACTACGTGGAACATTGTATTTTTCATAGCACCTCTTTTGAAAATCTGTTTGTCGGCATCTGTAGAGCGGGTTGAAACTTTAAAAGTAGTAGGATTTAAAATCACAGTTTCGAGCCGCTCGACACTTCAAATCAAATTCTCAAAAGAGTTGCTATCAGTTGCTATGAAAAATAATATGCATTACTCGAAACAATACACAGCGAATTCAACGAGTGTGAAGTTTGCTCCACTGTTTATAGCGACTACGTTATTCTAGCTATGACAACTCAATGTTTCAAGTTCACATAGCTAGGTTTAAACGTTAAGGACGATTTCAACGATGTTAACTAGTCGCCACGACCAGGTATTCAGAATATGGCTACCATGGCTACAAATCATGTTACTGTAGCCATGGGTCAAGTAGCGACAACAAGTCTCCCTCGTTACAGTCACTTTTTTATTTCCAACTACATTATTCCTAGTCATTATGACCAGATACTATTTTTCTCTGTGTATATTTTTCAAAACCTGTTTACTGCTTTCAATATTTACCTTGAAAATGTTGAGTATCTTTAAAACATTAAATAAAAGAATACACATTTGATAACTACGCAACTTGTAAATGCTGCTGATACAAATTTCCTAGTAAAGATTTTTTCATATGAGTTACATTTTTTCTTTACAAATAAAAAATGGTATTAAAAATAAAAACTTTTGGTTTCCAAAAAAACTATTCGAGATACGGAATGAATGTTGGTGACATAATTGTTCATCTCAAGAAGATATACAAATTTACTTCTGAGCACTTTTCGACAGGCTACGTAGTTTTCGTTTCAATTGTGAAATTCGTTATAAAAAATGAAAAATTCTGTTCTGCACCATATCTATGCGAGATACGGCTAAAATGTTAGGAAGCAAAATTTGCGTTAAGTAAATTCAATTTCTGTTTTAATTCGAAATCGGAAACAAATTTAGTAACTTTGGAAAAATCTAATTCACATTTACAAAAGCCTCGAAATGATGTATTGCTTTCCGTTTTAAAAACTTTTCACACCCTTTTATCATACGATTTGTGATTTTTCAAAAAAAAATTTACCACTATGAATTTTAAAAACCTGACGTGCAAGGAGAAAACAGAGGTCGGATTTGGATTCAGCACAGAAAACTACTCTGGAAATGATATATTTCATTCTATGAACACATAGGTCATATTTTGTTGACCAGTGTAATCAATCCGTTTCACCAACGTTATTTATCACTTCCTGAATCCCAAGAACCATTCTCGACCGCCGATCTCAACCAATACCTTCTCAAAAACACATTCTCAAAAGAAATTCTTAAATATTTTTGAATACTCACTTTCAACTAGAGCTCTCACCGTAGCAACAGCAACGGTGCATAACAGAACGCGTTTAAAAAACATTTCACTGGATTTGAGAAATGCTGAACTCACATAAGTTTCATAGTTCGAGGTACGTGATTTATATACTGTGCTTTCGGACCTCATTAATTCCTTTCCACGTTTGGTGAGTTTTGATGGACACGCGTATATGACTAATAATGGGAATCATGAATGGACGTGGAACTGCATATTCTTGAAGTAATTTTTTCTTACATAACTAATTTTTTATCATTTGTGTGACTCAGAATGCAAATCATAAATGGACGTGGATCTGCATGTTCTTAAAATAATTCTCACTTTTATGTAAATACCTTCATATTATTTAAGTGACTCTCAGAATGCAAATGATGACAAGAAGTGTAACTGCATATTCTTAAAGTAATTTTAATTATGAATGGACGTGCAACTGCATATTATTGAAATAATTGTCACTTTTATGTAACCACCTTCGTATTATTTGAGTGACTCAGAATGCAAATCATGAATGGACGTGCAACTGAATATTCTTCAAGTAATATTTCTTTATGTAACCAAAGTTTCCATCATTTGTATGACTCAGAATGCAAATCATGAATGGACGTGCAACTGCATATTCATCAATTAATTTTCACTTTTATGTTAATACCTTCGTGTTATTTGAGTGACTCAGAATGCAAATCATGAATGAACGTGCAACTGAATATTCTTCAAGTAATATTTCTTTATGTAACCAAAGTTTCCATTATTTGTATGACTCAGAATGCAAATCATGAATGGACGTGCAACTGCATATTCTTGAAGTAATGTTTCATTGCGTAACTAACTTTTTATCATTTCTATGACTCAGAATGCAAATCATGAATGGACATGCAACTGCATATTCTTGAAATAATTGTAACTTTTATGTAACTACCTTCGTCTTATTTGAGACACTCAGAATGCAAATGATAACTGGACGCGTAACTGTATATTCTTGAAGTAATTTTAATTATGAATGGACGTGCAAGTGCATATTATTGAAATAATTGTCACTTTTATGTAACTACCTTTCTAGTATTTGAGTGAATCAGAATGCAAATGGTGACTAGACGTGTAATTGCATATTCTTGAAGTAATTTTAATTATGAATGGACGTGCAACTGCATATTATTGAAATAATTGTCACTTTTATGTAACTACCTTCGTATTATTTGAGTCACTCAGAATGCAAATGATGACAAGACGTGCAACTGCATATTCTTGAAATAATGTTTCCTTACGTAACTAACTTTTTATAATTTCTATGACTCAGAATGCAAATCATGAATGGAAGTGCAACTGCATATTATTGAAATAATTGTCACTTTTATGTAACTACTTTCCTATTATTTGAGTGACTCAGAAGGCAAATGGTGACTAGACGTGTAATTGCATATTCTTGAAGTAATGTTTCATTGCGTAACTAACTTTTTATCATTTCTATGACTCAGAATGCAAATCATGAATGGACATGCAACTGCATATTCTTTGAAATAATTGTAACTTTTATGTAACTACCTTTCTAGTATTTGAGACACTCAGAATGCAAATGATAACTGGACGCGTAACTGTATATTCTTGAAGTAATTTTAATTATGAATGGACGTGCAAGTGCATATTATTGAAATAATTGTCACTTTTATGTAACTACCTTTCTAGTATTTGAGTGAATCAGAATGCAAATGGTGACTAGACGTGTAATTGCATATTCTTGAAGTAATTTTAATTATGAATGGACGTGCAACTGCATATTATTGAAATAATTGTCACTTTTATGTAACTACCTTCGTATTATTTGAGTCACTCAGAATGCAAATGATGACAAGACGTGTAAATGCATATTCTTGAAATAATGTTTCCTTACGTAACTAACTTTTTATAATTTCTATGACTCAGAATGCAAATCATGAATGGACGTGCAACTGCATATTCTTTAAATAATTGTCACTTTTATGTAACTACCTTCGTATTATTTGAGTCACTCAGAATGCAAATGATAACTAGACGTGTAACTGCATATTCTTTAAGTAATGTTTCATTGCGTAACTAACTTTTTATAATTTCTATGACTCAGAATGCAAATCATGATTGGACGTGCAACTGCATATTATTGAAATAATTGTCACTTTTATGTAACTACCTTTCTAGTATTTGAGACACTCAGAATGCAAATGATAACTGGACGCGTAACTGTATATTCTTGAAGTAATTTTAATTATGAATGGACGTGCAAGTGCATATTATTGAAATAATTGTCACTTTTATGTAACTACCTTTCTAGTATTTGAGTGAATCAGAATGCAAATGGTGACTAGACGTGTAATTGCATATTCTTGAAGTAATTTTAATTATGAATGGACGTGCAAATGCATATTATTGAAATATTTGTCACTTTTATGTAACTACCTTTCTAGTATTTGAGTGAATCAGAATGCAAATGGTGACTAGACGTGTAACTGCATATTCTTTAAGTAATGTTTCATTGAGTAACTAACTTTTTATAATTTCTATGACTCAGAATGCAAATCATGATTGGACGTGCAACTGCATATTATTGAAATAATTGTCACTTTTATGTAACTACCTTCCTATTATTTGAGTGACTCAGAAGGCAAATGGTGACTAGACGTGTAATTGCATATTTTTGAAATAATGTTTCTTCACGTAACTATCTTTTTATTATTTCTATGACTCAAAATGCAAATCATGAATGGACGTGCAACTGCATATTCTTGAAATAATTGTCACTTTTATGTAACTACCTTTCTAGTATTTGAGTGTCTCAGAATGCAAATTATGTAACCAAAGTTTCCATCATTTGTATGACACATAATGCAAATCATGAATGGACGTACAACTGCATATTCATGAATTAATTTTCACTTTTATGTTAATACCTTCCTATTATTTGAGTGACTCAGAATGCAAATCATGAATGGACGTGCAACTGAATATTCTTCAAATAATATTTCTTTATGTAACCAAAGTTTCCATCATTTGTATGACTCAGAATGCAAATGATAAATAGACGTGTAGCCGCATGTTCTTGAAATAATTGTGCCCTTTATTTAAAAACTTTCGTATTATTTGAGTGACTCTCAGCATGCAAATGATGACTAGACGTGTAACTCCATATTCTTGAAGTAATTTTTATTATGAATGGACGTGCAACTGCATACTATTGAAATAATTGTCACTTTTATGTAACTACGTTCGTATTATTTGAGTGATTCAGAATGCAAATGATAAATAGACGTGTAACTGCATATTCTTGAATTAATGTTTCATTACGTAAGAAACTTTTTATCATTTCCATGACTAACAATGCAAATCATGAATAGACGTGCATATTCTTGAAATAATTGTCACTTTTATGTAACTACCTTTCTTGTATTTGAGTGTCTCAGAATGCAAATGGTGACTAGACGTGTAATTGCATATTTTTGAAATAATGTTTCCTTACGTAACTAACTTTTTATTATTTCTATGACTCAGAATGGAAATCATGAATGGACGTGCAACTGCATATTCATCAATTAATTTTCACTTTTATCTTAATTCCTTCCTATTATTTGAGTGACTCAGAATGCAAATGATAACAAGACGTGTAACTGCATATTCTTGAAGTAATGTTTCCTTACGTAACTAACTTTTTATTATTTCTATGACTCAGAATGCAAATCATGAATGGACGTGCAACTGCATATTCATCAATTAATTTTCACTTTTATGTTAATACCTTCCTATTATTTGAGTGACTCAGAATGCAAATGGTGACTATACGTGTAATTGCATATTTTTGAAATAATATTTCCCTACGTAACTAACTTTTTATTATTTCAATGACTCAGAATGCAAATCATGAATGGACGTGCAACTGCATATTCATCAATTAATTTTCACTTTTATGTTACTACCTTCGCATTATTTGAGTGACTCAGAATGCAAATCATGAGTGGACGTGCAACTGAATATTCTTCAAGTAATATTTCTTTATGTAACCAAAGTTTCCATCGTTTGTATGACTCATAATGCAAATCATGAATGGACGTGCAACTGCATATTCATCAATTAATTTTCACTTTTATGTTAATATCTTCCTATTATTTGAGTGACTCAGAATGCAAATGATGACTAGACGTGTAGCTGCATATTCTTTAAGTAATATTTCTTTATGTAACCAAAGTTTCCATTATTTCTATGACTCAGAATGCAGATGATAAATAGACGTGTAGCTGCATATTCTTAAAATAATTGTGCCCTTTATTTAAAAACTTTCGTATTATTTGAGTGACTCTCAGCATGCAAATGATGACTAGACGTGTAACTGCATATCCTTGAAGTAATTTTAATTATGAGTGGACGTGCAACTGCATATTATTGAAATAATTGTCACTTTTAGGAAACTACCTTCGTATTATTTGAGTGACTCAGAATGCAAATGATAAATAGACGTGTAGCTGCATATTCTTGAATTAATGTATCATTACGTAAGAAACTTTTTATCATTTCCGTGACTAACAATGCAAATCATGAATGGACGTGTAACTGCATATTCTTGAAATAATTGTCACTTTTATGTAACTACCTTCGTATTATTTGAGTCACTCAGAATGCAAATGATAACTAGACGTGTAACTGCATATTCTTGAAGTAATGTTTCCTTACGTAACTAACTTTTTATAATTTCTATGACTCAGAATGCAAATCATGAATGGACGTGCAACTGCATATTCTTGAAATAATTGTCACTTTTATGTAACTACCTTCGTATTATTTGAGTGACTCAGAATGCAAATCATGAATGGACGTGCAACTGAATATTCTTCAAGTAATATTTCATTATGTAACCAAAGTTTCCATCATTTGTATGACTCATAATGCAAATCGTGAATGGACGTGTAACTGCATATTCTTGAAATAATTGTCACTATTGTGTAACTACCTTTCTATTATTTGAGTGACTCAGAATGCAAATCATGAATGGACGTGCAACTGAATATTCTTCAAGTAATATTTCATTATGTAACCAAAGTTTCCATCATTTGTATGACTCAGAATGCAAATGATAAATAGACGTGTAGCTGCATGTTCTTGAAATAATTGTGCCCTTTATTTAAAAACTTTCGTATTATTTGAGTGACTCTCAGCATGCAAATGATGACTAGACGTGTAATTGCATATTCTTGAAGTAATTTTAATTATGAATGGACGTGCAACTGCATACTATTGAAATAATTGTCACTTTTATGTAACTACGTTCGTATTATTTGAGTGATTCAGAATGCAAATGATAAATAGACTAACTTTTTTTAATTTCTATGACTCAGAATGCAAATCATAAATGGACGTGCAACTGCATATTCTTGAAATAATTGTCACTTTTATGCCACTACCTCCTCATTATTTGAATGAATCAGAATGCAAATGATCTCATTTTCAATTTATTGATTAATTAATTTCAGCTGATATATACGTTCATAGCTTGTGCAGAAATTTTAAAAGGGTAATCGTGAGCCCCTACCAAGTTTCCCCCATTATAAATCAGGTCCACATTAGGCAAACTTGTAAGGACCTTACATGTTTTGTAAGGCTCGGAACAATTTGGTCCCTGTGGAGCTATCCAGCTGATTTTTGAGCAAAAAAAAAATTTCTTTAATTATTATTACAGTCAAGTCTCGTTTATCTCAAGTCGATTGTCTCGTGTATTTCAAGTCTCACGCTCCCCTACGGGCCCCACTATTTCACTGTCACGTGAGGCTCTGTGGAGCGCTCCGAAGAAGTGTGGAGAGTGGTGGGGTGGTGCATCCGGTCGGTATGGCAACTGAGGAAGTGGTGGGATCCCCTCGTGACTTGCAATAAACAAGACTCTCGTTTCGGGATACTTGAAATAAACGAGACTTGACTGTATTAAATACTTCATTTACTTTCAGTAAAAACTAACTCATAATTACAAACAATCAGTACACTAAAAATTGCTCCACCAAACGATATTTAAATTATTTTTAATCGTTACGAGTTTGAACTCTCTTTACTTATAACTAACGCTTTACTAACCTAACGTCTATGCCTTTAAGTTTTGCACCCTTTAATATAAAATATATTTATTGACAATACAATTATATTGAGTAAGCACCATGGAAATGGAAATTGAATTGAAATTTTGAAATAACCTTGTAATTACCCTGAATTTTAAATTGTTTGATGATTGATTGAGTCCAGTATAGCGAATGTGGCAACTTGAGTCTTCGTTGCAATCTTGAA
The DNA here is from genome assembly GCA_030998225.1 of Diplolepis rosae. Lineage (NCBI taxonomy): Eukaryota > Metazoa > Arthropoda > Insecta > Hymenoptera > Diplolepididae > Diplolepis > Diplolepis rosae. The sequence goes on from JAPYXD010000275.1 coordinate 1,714,887, forward strand.
ATAGTTGTTGTTAGATAGGAAATTCGTTGTCCAGACGGTTGATCTAGTTGATTCTTTGATCCCAGTTTCCGAAGAGAATTTGGAAGGCGATTCCCCTTCACTTTTTAAAGTCGTTGAACTCAGCATCGACTTAGAATTTGGGTTGGCTAGCGGTAGAAATCTGGTGAAGCTGGACTAGACTGACTGGATTGCACTCGCGGTATAGATTTGATGGCACTGGACTGGACTCGCGTTGGTTACATTGTATAAATCGGACGTTGACCAACTGACTGAACTGACTTCTATTGGAACCTTCGCTTTTTAGAGATCTTTGAAAGGTCAACTATGACCAGTAACATGTTATGACCAGTCACATGTTATTACCAATCACATGCTATTACCAGTCGCATGTTATTACAGGTTACATGCTATTACAAGTTACATGTTGTGACTGTAGAGTGTGTGGTAAATGCATGTAGTAGTGCGTTGGTACTGTAGGGCTTCATTCACTTTATCTCTGGCTCAGTCGATTTGTTAACATGTGTGGGTATTATAACGACACATGGTAATTTCATATTGATCATTCTATTGATCTGTAGATTTGTCTATAACCTGCGTCGATAAAATCACACTCGCTGTAATGCTGTCTTGATCCCTTTATTGATTTCTTAATCTGCTTGTTACTTGTGGCGGTAGAGTCGCGGGACGTGACTGTTACAAAAAATGATTTTTAAACAAAATATTATATATATATATATATATATATATATATATATATGTGTGTGTATATGTATATGTATATGTGTACATATATAATATAATAATTATACTTTTGATTATAAATATGCCTTTCGAATAACATGAGTTCGATACTATTTTTACTGAACTTGAGACCGATAAAATGTGGAAAGTCACCTAGAAGAGGTGTGCCCTTTACTTTATTGTTTTCGATTTGTCTTTAGGCTGAATTCTACAAGTACTGCGGATTAACACATATAAGTTTTAACATTGTAATGACTAGAAGGTAAGCTGAAAAAAATATTTGCTATTTTAGAATTAAAATTTGGAATACTTTTTAAGAAAGAAAATGTCCTGTAAATGAGATTCAAAAGACGATTTTTATTGTGAATAATAATCGAATATCAATTAAATTGTATAATCATAATGATTCTTATCAAGGTCATAGATTGACTGGACCACGTACGTCGGTAATATTTCCTGTAACCATTGTGATTGGCAATGAAGACTGAATATTTAGATACAATTTTCGCTGGATAATATTTGTTGTATGAATTAACGTCTGAAGTGAAAATAATGATACTGTGTTGACAAAATGAATAAGAAGTGTATTTCCTTCTTCTTACAACGTATTTCCTTTTGTGATTGACATGGATCATCCCTTGCCAGAATATCTAAAATTGAATTTCTAATCATATTCAAGTTCAATGGAACTTTCTACCTCAGCCTGAAATTTTCCGCTGCTTTCATTAGAATTGAGATGAACTTTTCGATTTCCAGCATGGAAATCTTGGTTCATTCAGAAATTAAAAACAAGTCGGTCAACAAATAACAAAATTTGAATCTTTCTGTTTTTTATTTTAAACCATGACGACTTTGCTAAAATTTTTCTGACTACTTCGAGATAAGGAGACAAGTTATCCGTGAAATTAAAAGTCGTTGCATAATTATTTTTATTATCAAGTGTTATCTACAATTTGATTTGTATACGCCAATTAAAAAATAACAAAACATCTATTCGAAAGAGGATTTTATTGACAATGAAGTTTTTAATTACTATTTGAACATTTATTGTTTTTTCTACGAGTTTATTAAGTTACATACAAAAATATGTCATATAGAAAATAGTAATAATAGTAATACTTGTAAACCCCCGGCTTATTAAGGGGGTCGCCTGATGAAAACCTGAAAAAAATCGCATTTTTTTTTTTAATCGATGGAGAAACAACAACAAAACGAGTTTTTCGAGGAAGCGGAGGGCTTGTTGTATCGACCGGGAGTAGCAGATTAGGAATTGACCTCTGTAAATTTTGTAATGATCTAATTGTATCTTACAAAAACTTTGAAGCGCGTTTTCTCAAAACCACATTTTTCAAACTGGCGTGCAGGATTACACAAAGAGTTTTCAATCAATTGACCTCAACTAAATTTTATTTTGTGTTGATAATAAACAATTATTATATATGAACCACAGATATTCATAATTTCATCAATTTTTCACACTGTTTATGCAACAATATTGACAAATTTCACTGCGGAAAATCGTAAATTTTGATTTTAATAGAACAAAATAGTGCATTTTCTGTTTTCCTTGACTTTTTAGTGGTTTGTATAGAATAAACAAGGGTACTGAATAAAAAAAAAAATCCCATTGATTTCAAACAGAAATTACGGACGCTATCCTGCACGCCGTTCAACTACTCCAGTCGCGAGGCACCCCAGTCCGCCATGAATAACGCCTTCATTTTGGAAAATTTTGACTTTTGACTTGTTCTGTAAAAATTTTTTTATATTTCTTCATTCATCCGGTTTTTTATTCACAATAAACTCTGAGTATTTTTTCAATTCGTGATGCTCTATACTGGACTACTTCATTTGGAATTGCAAGCCATGAGATAAGTTTTTGAATTCTATGATAATCTTTATTTTAATTATCTCTTGTATTCTAATGTTTTACAGAAATTTTGAATTAATCTTTGAATTTATGGCACTGAAGAGGGCCCCCATATGTGGCCGAAACGTTTGGCTTGCTTTTTTTTGAGTATTTTTATATCTAATAGTGATAATATTAATCGATGAAAGTAAAAAAAATCTGACCCTGTACCAAAATAACGAGAAATGAACAAAAAATTCTATCGATTTTGGGTCAATATAATGGCAGACATGTTATCAAACATGTCACTTTAAAATTATAAAGAACCTTTTTTCCGGGCGTTTCATAAGGCGACCCCCTTACTATAAAAGGTTGATATTCAAATCATACTGAGGAAATGTAGTGTTGACGATGTCAAATCAAATTTTAGCCCTCTTGCTTGCAGTTTTATGAAAACCCATAAAACTCTCTTTTACAATTAAATCACTTTTGATAATGCTGCAAATAACATAGTTTATATGAATTTAAAATGATGAAATCTGCGGATTCCTTTGCAATATCTTTGAAGGTTCAGTAGATATTTTGAAACTGGAACAAGAATCTAGTTGTATATATATATTGTACCTCAAAAGATATTGAAAAATAATCCATAGATTCAATTAATTCTACATTTTTTAAAACTGTATGATTGGCAGCATTACCTAGAATCTCATTATTAAATATATTTTAATATATTTTCAATTCTGTAATAATATGCAATATAGCATCTTGTTTCGAAAGAATGATATTCAAAGACATTTACCTTTCAAAAACATGTTATTGTTCTATTATTTTGTAATAGGAATATTCTAATTCACACTATGCTAACTGCCATCACTTTCAGGAATTTTGGCACAAGTTGTAACACTGTTTTTATTTGAATATAAATCAATGTTAAATTGTCTTATTTAACTTCAAGGTCTATTATCGAATAAAATTCAGAGGTTCGTCAATCAATAATTCACAATATTTATAATCTAACAATTTTGTTCATAATTTATTTAATAATACCAGGCACGATGTTCACAAATTATGCTCAGCACTCACACATCTATCATACTTAAATAATAAATAAATATAGTCATATAAATCGCTTATCGCATCGAAATTTAAAAATTTTCTTTGATAAAAAATAAAATAAAATATAAATAAAAAAACACACAACGATCGTTTCATACTCGCACTGATATCATATTAATGACATACCTTTGTAAAATCAGATAAAAATACATATGATAGAAAAATAAAATAACAATCGAATACCTATACTGACTGATAATGATCCGATGATATAAGCTGAGGCAATCGAGGTAGCAATCCCAGAATTATTTATAGCGATCCCGTGAATGATTAACTTTTTCACTCCAGGGGTGACTTCGGCATCCAAAATGCGTTACTGAGATGGATCCAGTGTAAAAATTTCGACAGGGGCATAGTGGGGCCCTGATGAGTTTGCCTTATTTCTAGCGGGGATCTACCGTGGAAAACTAGTCAGGGCCCCGTCGGTGACGTAACGCTTTTGTCGAGGTGGACCCTACTAGACTTTCTAGTAGGGGTTTAATGAGGCCAGCCCTTACACTATCCCACCTACAAAAAAGGACCCATTGGACCTCCGCATTGTATTTAGGGGCATATATCAGAAAAGTCACGTGGCCAATTTTGTTCAGCTATTTCACTTAAAAATTAATAAATAAAAAGGATTTTCCACACTGAGAGAAAAAGTACAGGGAAAGTTCGAGTTACGACACTAATATTTACCGTTTTTAATGGCAACGGAGGGATATTCGCTTAGAAGGTTAAGTTTACTGTTTTCATAGTAAAAAATCTGTTTTCAAGCTTGGGAATTTCTTTTGAGTAGATTGACAGTACTTTTTCGTTACACGTACATAAAAAAAGCTCAGTAGGTTTGACTACTTTTTAACTTACATTCCGTAGTTTGTAAAGGCCCCAGTGTCATTTTTGAAGTTAAGTGAACTGCAGGAACATAGGTAAATCAAATAAGAGCAGTAGTTGAATCGATGAATATTCTTAGTAGATTTCAAAACTTTATTTACCTCCAAGTAGACACTAACTTACTATTTTTATATACACACTTACCTACAAACACACACCCCCCTCTACACTACACAAACGCTCATTTAGGCAGTATTAAAAATTATTCTTAACGCTGCGGGTTCGAACCCTCTTTACTTATAATTAAAGCATTACTAACCTAATGACTAAGCCTCTCGACTGCGCATGCTTAGAATACAAGAAAGAAAATAGCGCTTATAACCTTCAACTACTGCAGGGCCGTGTAAGAAGTGTATGAGTCCCGTGTAGTTGGGAATTTTAAAATTTTATGCCAATTTATGATTCTGGTTAAAATTTTTAAGATTTTTAATTACTAAATCGATTTTCTATAAAATAAAATATTTTTAAAAAAACAGATCAAATTTTTTAATTAAAGAACATTACTTAATAAAAAGATATATATACATTTTAGAAATAATAATTTCCATAATTGTATATTAGTAATACTTTATACAAGTTATGATTCCTTTAATTTTTGTTTTCAAGAGTAAAATCAACGTATGTTCAGAATCTAAAAAATTTGAGTTTTTTTAATTCCAAAAATATGATGGGACTTTTGAATCAAGAAAATTATCTCATAACGAAATCATGCATTCAAGTTCGCAATAAGTAATTCCAACTAAAGAAGTACGATCAAAAACAATAGTATACTTATTTACTTATCATCAGTTTGTTTTTCTAACTACTCTTATGTAGTAACTTCTACTGCTTATGTTTACTATGAAAGCTTCAATCGATTTCACTATTCACCCCATGTTAATTGAACTACATGTTTAGTTATTGTTACTAACTCGACACAATCAGATACAGACACATACACACACGTGCTCACATATGATTATTATGATTGCGTGCGAATTCGAGTCAAAATTATAAAAAAGTCTTCTTAAAAGTGCTTGATTTCTCTCAAGTATTGATTTTATCCAAGACCGTGTTCATGAAATCTCCTTTTCTCGCAGATAAGGTCAAATTTTAATGGGAATAAAGAATAAAGGTTATGTTGTATCTAATGGACCCAACCTTAACCACAAATATTACAGGTAGGGATTCTCTAGTCAGGGCCCCGCCAGATACAAATAGATTAGGAGCGGCAAGGAGTGGAGCCCCTCCTGGAACACAAGACGACTCAGCAAAAACAAGCTTCGGGAACATCTTTAAGAAACCAGGCTCATAAATGAGCTTGGTTGGGCAAAGTCTGATGGGTCGTTCGAGGACACTGTGCGGGCGGCGAGGCAGAAAGTGGTCCCAGCATGTGACTACTCAATTCCTCGCCACGGGCACGAGTATACTGGGAACTCGATGTACTGGTGGAACGACTAGTTGTCTGTCCTGCCTCAGAAATGCCTCATAGCGCGGTCGAGATTTACCCGCTCAAGGGGTGATCCTCTGCTGCGCGAGGCATGGAAAATAGCAAAATCAGCTTTGAGGCAAGCCATAAAGAAAAGCCGCTTTCAGTGTTGAAAAGACTTGATCGGTGAAGTTGAGAAGGACCCATGGGGTCTCGCCTTCAAAATAGTCACTAAGAGATTGGTAACTAGAAGAAAGACCCTGGGCCTGGATAATCCCGATCGAGTCAAGTACATTGTGCGGAGCTTGTTTCTACACGTAGAGCCGTTCCAAAGACAGGACCGAACGTCCTACGCGGTCCGGCGCGAAGAACTCTTCATTCTCGAAGAATTTAAGAGAGCGGGTAGGAAGCTCAAGGCAAATACAGCGCCGGGGATCGACGGAGTGCTAAACGAGATCTTCAAAGAGGTCACATGGTCCGCGAGAACGATCACTCGGAAAACCAGTTCGGCTTTCGGAAAGGCAGGTCCACAGTTTACGCCATCCAGGCAGTGGTGGACGTCGCCACTAAAGCAAGAAGAGGAACTGATAAGCGTAAGGGATTCTGCGTGCTGATCAGCATTGACATACGCAATGCTTTCATTACCACGATGTGGAACATCTGCATCGAGGCGATGATGCGGAAAAAGGTTCCAGACTACCTGTTGCGAATGATAGATGACTATCTGAGCGACAGGTAGGTGATATACGAAGGCGACAAATGGTCTCTCAAAGAAGAGATGACATGTGGCACCCCTCAAGGGTGGCGGGTAGGTCCACCCGTTTGGAACGACATGTAGACGATATCCTGCGCGAGGACCTACCTGCTGGAACGAGCATCATTGGCTTCGCGGATGACACACTTGTTGTGTGTGCCACTGACGACGTCAGAATCCTGGAGCTGAAGATTAATGAAAGTCTGTGGCGGGCAAAGCGTTGGTTGGATAGCAGATGCCTGAAAATGGCCCTTGAAAAGACCTAGGCTTTGCTGGTCACGGTCAGGAGGTTCTTCAAATACCTGAAGATCGTTCGCGGAGAACATGAGATTAAGTGGAAAAAGAGCATTAAGTAGGTGCACCCAGGTGGGTGTGCAGTTGGATCGAAGGCTTAGCTTTGGCGAACACCAATCCGGAAGATGGTCACACCGTCTAATCCCGGATCTCACCACCTGGCTGGATATAAAGCACGGTCTAGTCGGCTTTTACCTGGCGCAAGCGCTTTCGGCCATGGTTGCTTTAATACGTACCTGAAGCGCTTCAAGAAAAGAGACGATGAGTCGTGTCCCTACTGCGGATCCCTTGTGGGCCAAAATCTGTACCAGGTGGGGCGTGGCAAGGGAGGCTGTCGGTCGGGCAGTGGGCGCACAACTCACTTCTGACATGATGGCCTCTCTTATGCTTCAGACTGAACAAAAATGGATGTTTATCGAGTCATTCGTCACCCTAATGATAAAGACGAGGAAGCTCGATGGGCGTGCGGAGCGTGGTGACAACGAGGGCCAGTAAAAATCGCATCGGGGCCTACACCCGAGATCCTGCTTCTTGGGGTGGACTTGGCTATCCGCGTCGTTCGGGGGAGGAATCCTTGCATTGCTCCCCTGGTTAACGCAGTCAGTCGGTTTTGCCTAACAGGCGTGTGGCCGGGGATGGGAGTCCCAGGAAAACTGATGATGGAAGAGTCGTATGCGACTTTAAGCTGGAATCAACCGCCCGCGAAGTGTAAATCCGAATGACAGTTCTAAGGGCGGTGCATTGGTTCGAGAGAGGGGTTTTTTAGTTTTATCAGGTATGCCTAGACCCATCCTAGGAGAGTCCTGTACAACGTCTTTAAGAGATTCCGCCATTTTTCCTCCTCACCAAAAAAAAAAGATACAAATAGATTTTCCATACTTAAGCCAAAAAAGGAATTCCTTACTGGCACCTGACAGAGCCCCTATTAGTTTTTTCTGGCCTAGAAAAACTAAATGGGCGCTAACATCGCCCCCACCAATTTTTTCTCTATTAGGAAATTCTAGACCGGGCCCCACTAGAACCCACCTTGAAATAAGGAAAGAGAGGGAAATTTCTACACCGGATGGGACAGGTGGCAGATTTTCACAAGGTGAAACGACTAACTCGGCCAAGCATATTAAATAGTTCATGTACAGAACGATCTTGAATCTCCAAATTCCATAGATTCTCCTTCTGGAGCTTCTTTAGTTTCAGATGATTGTGTTGGTAATAGTAATCAATAAAAAATAGAACTCGTCAATCTCATATTAGGACAATATTAACTTTATCCCATATTATCACGCCACACTAAGAGGCTCACTACGAGAACACAAGTTGTGGTGAGAAATCAATTAAACAATCTTTTCGATTCTGAATTTGGGAATCGACTGACTGGCTCAAGCTTCTTAGTGTTGCGTCTTTGATTCCCACGAATCGACCATTGACACTACGTCACTCGCACGTCACGATACATTGTCAGCGACAGGTAGACGTTAATCCTATAATACGAAATAAGAATATCAATAGAAATAATAAATTCCCATTAAATATAAATATATATAAAATTCTGCTCTAGGAGATTAATTTAATGGTTATAAAGTCAGCCTCAAAATTAAGCAATTGCAAAATAGTAGCTGGAGCCAGGCCAGAAGCCATTGGTCTGACTGAAGTCTAAAATCTGAAAAAATCGTGTTGAATTTGACACAGGTAAGAATAACAAAACACCTATTTATCACAAAAACAACGAGAAACGTTTTTAAAAACATCATATTCAAATTCACAACTTGAAGACAGATTTCCAAAAGTTCCACTTCGCAAATGAATTTAAGAATCAACGGAATATAATGAATTATTTACTGATAGAAATGAAAAATCATTTAATTTTTTTTAATAGCAATTAAAAATCAAAGTTGCTAACATGTATTATTAACAAAATATCGACATTAGAGCTATTTTCAACAAAACAAAGTAAAAAACTCAATTTTAAACCTCGAGGAAACGCTTATTTAATAATCTATTCATATGGTTTGCTATCGTAATTGACAAACGATTCTTTTTATAATTTTTTGTCATTAAAAATAAATATTTGCAGTGCTTCAGTTCGATTTGAGTAGAAGCACAATCTGTGCATAGTATTAGAATAACAAAATCAAATATCTGTTTATTTAATTGTTCACAAAAATAGAGATTGTTAATTCTCATCATTTTTGTTGTTATAATCTTCAATGGTGAATATAAGAAATCAGAATTTTCATAATCAAAAACATAGAAAAGTAATTATTGTTATTGTATTGCCAATTATTTCTGTTCATTAGATACATATACTGATTTTAACTAAAAATCAGTTTTAATAGAATGTTTACGAAGAGATAGAAATAATATTGTCGAAATCACTTATTTAATTGCATCATCTACTTATATTTTATTGCACACAGAAACAAATTGAAAATAAGGGGAATTTAGAGAAGAAAATAGGTGGCCTTTCCTCTTCTTCATTCAATGCTGATCATTTTAAAAGTGAGACATTTCGATCCGTTGGAAATTGCGGCTTGTGGTGGTTTATAAAAAGAAGTTTCTGAATTCTTCCTAACACTGTACAGCGTTAATCTTCATGTTGGATGCACTGTTGAAATTTTCAGTATTAGGGTATGAGTAAGTGATTGAAGGAAGTTTAAATACTTTCAATGGATTATATTTTATTTTGGAAGAAGTTGGCATACATAGAAATCTGATCATTTTAGAATATAATTATCTTTTCCCTGATCTCGATTTTACAAGACACTCTTTTATTTTGATTACACTGACAACATTTTTTTTAAATTTAATTTAATTTATCAATACGCGACTCAAAAAAGTTTCTTCCATTCTGTCAAATTTAAGTCAAATCGAGCAAATATTTTACTTTATTTAACCAAAAAGTTTACATGATTCTCAAGGCCTTTCTAGTTCGATCCAGAGTGGCAAAAAATAATTGTTTCACACCCCCCTTGTTTTTTTCACACCCATCAGAGACACACGATGGACTGTTATTGTTTTGATTGGATGTGATAGAAGAAACTTCTTTGCCCTACAAAAAAATAAAAGATTAATGATTAATTGGCTTCAATTTAAGACTAATTCATCCAAATTGAAATTTTTATATAATGTATATTGTATGCCGCATGAAAAGAAGCTCACTTGACCCGATTAGAAGAATCTGGTAACAAGTATTGCATTGGAAAGTATGATTATATTCAATTCTTGAAACTTTTTGCAAGATATTGCTTAAAGCATTATCATATTAAGACGATATACCTGTCTTTCATTTTCTTTTTCCTCATGCAAATCTTCTCTCAGATAAAGACCTTCTTCTTTTAATTTAGGGATCACAAAATCTTGGAAAATTTTATTAGTTTTTCGACAATAGCATATTCTTTCAATATCATTGTAACCATATGAAACTTCTTCACACCAACCACAAATTGCTAAAAATTTTCCTGTATCATAAAACAAAGGGCTACCGTTCGAAGTAAGTTTCTAAAATTGAAAGAAGTTTGAATTTTTAGATTTCCTCAGAAAAGACTCAAATATTTATGAACTTTCGACTCTAATATTTTAATTATAATTTAATAAAATATGTGATTGCTTTTAAGTTACATTAAAAGAACTATTCCAAATATCTTTATATACTTACTTCATTAAGCCTTCCATACACCTTGACAACGATATTTACGTCATCTTGATTCATAAACGTGGCTGCTATCTTTGTAAGGTAGAGCTCCTCTGTAAATAAACATTAATATGGGTGATAATAATATTAGTGATGATGTGATAAAAAATTCAGCGATAAGCAGTATTTTCCAGTAGGTGCAATTTTTTTACACCTAATATAGCGTTTTTGCATTAATCACGAATCTCTTTTTCTCTATCCTACTTGAAAGGAGCATATCCCTAATACCGGGTTTGCGGGAAATATCGGTTTCTGTTGATTCCTTTTGAAGCAACACTCAAATTGTTGCTACTATGTTTAAAATATGAACAAAAGATTTTTTTCACGTTGATATCTGGTAATTTTCTGGAATTTACGGGATTTTAAAGTTACCAATGTAACGGAAAATTATATGCAAATTGTAATTCTTTTTAGCAATCACACCCTGTTGAGGTCGAAAAATAAATGGATTTTGATTCATTAAAGGTAGTTCGTTCATAAAAATTAGACCTCAGACAAAAATAGATAATTTTGCTTTCAAGAATAGCAATATTACTATTGAAGGACTAATTTGAAAAAGAAAATATTATTTTCCATGAAAAAAATTTGAAACAAAAAAAAATAATTTTATTAATAATAGTATATTACGACCCTAGGTCAGAAAGTTTGAGTTCCTGGCGTATGTTATAAATGCCGAGGCGAAGCCGAGGCATTCATATCACATACGCCAGGGCATCCAACATTCTGGCTGTGGGTCGTATACTATTTTTCTTGATCTCCAGCCGAAAGTACTCCCAAAACCGAGGCGAAGCCGAGGTTTTTGCTGGTCGGGGCGGGCATTAGGAACTTTAAAATAAAATTCAATCATACAATAACTGCAAAGAAAAATTGAAAATCAAAAATTTTTTAAAAATTAACAAATACCAGAGAAAATTTATTCTTCGATAACAATACTAATATTGATCAACAATAACTTTAACATCACACATCCAGTAATACTAATCTTATTACAATAATTATTATTACTTTTATTAATATAATTATTAATATAAAATAAACCGTTCACATAAATTTTTGGTATTTCTTTTTAAGAGTTACTCTTTCGTGCAATTGCATGAAGTCACATTAAATTAAATTAAACAAACGAATTAAACGATGAATTTAGCTACACTACTGAGCCGAAAAAAACAAAAAAAGTCCACAAAAGTCGTTCTTTCTGGAGTGAAATGCGGCCGGGAGGACCGTACTTCCGGCTAGGAGATCAAGAAAATTTTATTTTTGCCCAAAACTTTTTTTCTTATCGCTTCGAGCCAAATTTCAAAAATGTTGCGATTCTAATAAATCACGGTTCATTTTTTTAGAAAAAAGATTCTCTACAACTTGACCGTTTAAAATTTTTGATAATGAATTCTTTAATGGCTGAAATGATAAAAAAACAATTTTTCAAAACAAAATTTTTATAAACAAATTGCTGTATTTGAAAATAATTAATTCAATTTAAAAAATAGGAAACAGTCATGTTGTAGAGAATCTTTTCCCCAAAAAAATGAACTATGATTGATTAAAATCTCATCATTTTTTAAAATTTGGCTCGGGGCGATAAGAAAATAAGTTTGGGCAGAAATAAAATTTATGAATAAAATCATTTTTTAATGTTTCAAATTTTTTTCATGAAAAATAATCTTTTCTCTTTCAAATTAGCACTTCAATAATAATATTGCTGATCTTGAAAGCACAATTATCTATTTTTGCTTGAGGTAGGAAAATTGTGAACTTAACCTCACTCAAAACTATAGAATCATCACAGCTGTACGTAAAATTTGGGAAATAATTCCTTACAACAGTTCGCACGTGTTTTGGGGACCCAAAGCAGGTATTTGTTGGTGAGGGTTACTTTACCATCATGGGCCGAAGAAGTGAACGATTTACCAAATGGAAGTAGTCCGAGTGGTAGTCTTCCACGGGAGTCATAAAAGCGTGCAAGTGTCCGCATCTGTTGTGGCGCATGCATGGTTCGTGACGTTAATATTAGCAGTACGAATAATAATCGAGCAGACAGCAGAGGCGCCGAAGAGAAGCACAGTACAGAAAAAATTTACATTCGCGAAATAAACTTTTTTTACCCTAATTGCATAATATACTATTATCATTTGAGTAAACCGAGGGAACCATACCGCTGTTACATAAAATATCGAGTGCATCGTGGAAGCAAGCACGATACCTCTGGAACGGCTTATCTCAATTCAAAACACCGGAAATATTCTGTTGCTATGTGAGAATACGCTATTCAAGAACGAAAGAATGTTTTTCTTTTTTGCGCAACGAAGAAACAAACATTTCAGCGGGGAGGATTCCTTTTATTCCTCCCCTGGTTGGCGCGGCTAGTCGGTTTGCCTAACGGGCGTGTGGCCGCGAATGAAAGTCCCGGGCATACGGATGACGGAAAAGTCGTACGCGACTTCAAGCTGAAATCAACTGTCCGCGAAGTTTAAAGCCGTAAGGCGGTTACGAGAGAAGGGGGTTTTTGGTTTTACCAGGTATGCCTAAACCCGTTCTAGGAGAGTCCTGTACAACGTCTATAAAATATTTCGCCATTTTTCCTCTTCACCAAAAAAAAAGCACTGTATTGCAATATGCTTGAAAAATACGTTTAGGGACTTTAGCTACAAAATCATTATTTTAAAATATTTTTTCGAAAAAAAGTTAATTTGAGTACTTCAAAATATGTACTCAATAATAGCCCATTGTTTATTTCAAATGAAATAAATTAAAGTTCAAAAAAGGGTTCACCTAATTTTTTGGATCCCAATTGGGTATAAATTTTTAAGTAGATGTATCCCAAATTTGATCAACATTTTTGAAATCTTTGTTTAAATTGTGAAACTACTAAAATTTTTCAAACTTTGTTTTCAAATTAAAAAACTGTACTGAATTGTCCTAAATTTATCTTAAAATCACGAAATTATAACAGAATTTTTAGATTCATGTAACTAAGGTGAAGGAACCAATTGCCGATCTAGTACCAGGTGTCGAATTGTTGGAGTTAGTTTTGCAGATTAATGGCAAATTACATTGCAAGTAAGAAATATAGTAATGATTTAGCAAGTCTTAGTTCGTTTTGTATTGACATTAAAAAATGCTGCATTACAAAAGAAGCCATTTTTCATGATTAAAAATCTAAATTGAAGACATTTCCATTACCTTCCATATGACTTTTCTGTGATTTTTATTTCATTAGTAGTAAATTTTCGAGACCCTAAGTTTCATTCAAGTATTTTCGTGGTGCGTGAAACAAGTCAAGAATTCTAAAAATAACTTTCAATTGTTCTAAAAAAATACTTGGTATTTTTTGAAACTGGAAATCGGTTAATGGTGACACATTCTTGTCTAACTCAATCTATTTTCCAACTCGAGAACTGGGGTTAAGACATTTATAAAATTCGCACCATTTTTTGATTTTATTGATCGAGGCAGAGTATATTGCATGTCCTGTCTTGGCCGCCATGGAGAGGAGAACTGGAGGAGTAAGTCCAGCAACAAAGATGAAGAAGCAAGGAGAGCCTAACATCGCCTTAAGATGGCTCTCACCCTGAAGTAATGCCTAACGGTGGTTCCGGGGTGGAATTCCACGGCCTAGAGACAGGGAGGGAGTTTCGGTGGGTAGGGCTGCGCAAGCAGCAGAGTCCCACACACCAGGGGGCACGGAGTCCCCTTGTCGGTGCATAAAGAATTTCTCCCTTCCTCAAAAATAAAATAACTGAAAGGGGAAGGCCTAATGTTACAGCTCAGTCAACGTCAAAGTTCTACAATGTACTCAACACGCAGCGGTCCAGTCTCATCACCTTTACACCGCGAGTTCAGTCCAGTTCTAACAGTTTTCACTTGCGAATCAAGCGACAGTTGAAAGTGGAAGGGAGTTGACTTGGAGCATCCTCCGAAATAACAGGGATCAGCAAATCACTAAAGTGAAACCGATTGGACCACAATATTATACAATCTATTTCAGACTCATCTCGAAACATCTACAAAAACAAGATTCAACTCATCAACTCGATCCAACTAGACTCATTTAGAACTCAATGAATTTTCAACTAAGGGTAAATACAAATAATTTGAATTTCCCATCTTTGTTAGAATATTTCCATGGTGCTTGCTTACAGTCTATTTCTGTTATGAAAGGTATTTTAAATAATTAATTCCATTTTATTTAGTAACTTATTCCTCATCCCTCAGAGAGGATCCTTCCGATCCTTACATTAAAAGGAGGACATCTTTAATAAGATTTTTCGTCAATGCTTCATACCTTTTTTTTCGGATTCGTATGTTTTAAGTTGGCTTTTATCATTTATTTTATCAAAATCAGACTGTTCAGGATACATTTGGAGATAATTTTTCTGATTTTCGTTAAGCATATCATCTTTCACCTTGAAACAAACAAGTTTTATTGATAATATTTGAAAGTTTCTTAACGTTCCAATATAAAAAAAAAGTCATTAATTCTTTGTGGATCTACTCACAGTTATTAGAGCGAATTCGGAACTATGCAAACTCCCATTTTCCCCTTCCACTTTAACAATTTTATTATCTCCAGTCAGAACACGTCCATTAGAATCCAAAGCCATAGGCTGAACCTGTTGATACAACCTACCTAATTTAAATTTGACAAAATAGTTGATTCAATTACTTCAGTGTGTAATATGAAACTGGTCATTCGCAGACAAAAAAGGTTTAGTTGCCTCAACCAAAAATCATTGGGTTGTCCCAATCGAGCTGTGTGGTAGCTTACACGGAAATATATAAATTATAAAATTGAATATTTAAGTTTAGTGACTATACTCTCTGAATCTGAATTAGTGAGAAGTTGCTCACTAATTTGCTTTAGTGAAAATTCCTTCTTATCATTCGTCATTTTTCTCTACAACTTCAGTGAAAAATTAAAAATTACTAAAAGAACTAGTGAAAAATGACTAACGATTAATAAAAATTTTCACTAAAGAAAATTCATGACCGACTTCTCACTAATTCAGATTTAGAGAGTAGGACTGCAATTTAAATTATAAAAACTATAATCTCGATTATAAGCGATATCAGAATTTAATTTTTAGTCAGAATCATATAAATAAAATCCAAAGGTTTAATACATGAATGAATAAAAACTTTTTTTCTTGGCTTTCAAATGAAAGGAATAATTCATTGAACATCATGTAAGTATTGTTGTAAAATTATTACATGCAATACATAATTAATAATTTATTGTTGGTTCAAAAATATCAAATTGCGTATGAAATTTATAATACTATTGGGAATCAGGCGTATCTGCTTGAATGTAACTCGCACCCGTAGTCGGTAACACCAACGCCCTACCTGATATGAAATTAGAACAAAGAAATGGAACCACTGATAAGAGCTTATGTTCATGTAACCGAGCCGTAAGGTTCAAGAAGCGAAGCTTTTGTAACTAGAATAATTGTCATAAGAACAAATCAAGCACACCTAAGTTATCGAGACCAAACCATTTTTTTGTGTGAACCAGTTCGCATAGCAATGTTTTTTGTTGCTACTGTTACTATCTTTATTATTGATTGAATAAACTGGTTTTGAAATCAACTTACTATTAAAGCATGTAGCAAGAGTTAGAGCTTTGCGACCACTTATCAAGACCATGCAGCAGAAAATTTCTCCAAAGAGTTCACTTCCCACGTCCATATCACGCAATGGAATTACGTGTTTATGAAAATATTGACCTGAAACTAATGATGTAAATAATATCATTAATATTTTTTAACAGCCTTTTTGATCGTTGAAAACGGAATGAAATATAAAAGTTTTACCAAAAATTTCAAGGAAAATAATCATTATTAGCACAAATGTTCACGGACGCAGTGAATATCCCTGGTGAACCCTGTCTAGAGAATGATATAGAAGTCTGAGACGGCTCAAACCCAAACTTGTGACGAATTGTGAGACGAAATATTAGGAAGGAAATTTTCATACGTGACGGAAATTTATCCCTAGATCAGGTAATGGAAGAAGACAATAGAAGCAATGAAAATACTTCTATAAACCAAAGGAATTTTATACCTAAGTTCGGGATAAAATTTACATGCATAGAGCCCTTGGGGCAGACGAAAATTTTATGACTTAGAGGTTAACGAAAAATGTTTGAGAAAAACTCTTCTATCTTAAACCTACATGTGCGAAGTCCGCAAAGATTGCATATATGCTTTAAGCCGAATCGTCCCAAATTTTGTCGGCCAGCTCGAAGTCGAACCCAAAAGTAGGTAGTGGGTCATGACAATAGAGGCAATAAGCCGTACGTGCGGCTTACTCTCAATTTAAAATTGATTTTATCCTTAATCAACCCATGAGATTGAACATCATAGAAGTTTTTCGCGAAACACGCCATATGAGTGTAATGTCACATATGAGAACGCGAATCGTGGAATGCCCAAAAGTGGCTGTAAGTTTCATAAAAAAGTAATTTGAGGTATTGAATTCGAAATAAACATACTGTTCTGAAAAAGTAATAGAGTAAAAAATTATGAATACTGAGGATGTTCTAATTAATCTCTTATGAGCAATGATTTAGAATGACTGCACAAATTTGTCATAAATATTTTAAAACACGTGCGTTCCTTGCATGCTGAAAGTATGACTTTACATAATAATTTATTTATATGCATTTCTGGGTGAGCTAAGTTACTTTTTAAAAAGTAACAAGTTGAAATTAAGTTACTTTTTTAAAAAAGTAACTTCAAACTTAAAGTTACTAGAGAACAAACAGATCGAGTCATCAAAGTGTTTTACAAAAAGAATAAATGATGAAGCAAACATTGGTAGCATAAAACAGATTGCCGATATTGTACACAAAATTTCCTAATCGTAAGCAATAAATTGACGTGTTTCGCGAAAAATTTCTATGATGTTCAATCTCATAGGTTAATTAAGGATAAGATAAATTTTAAATTGAGAGTAAGCCGCACGTACGGTTTATTGCCTCTATTGTCATGACCCACTACCTGCTTTTGGGTTCGACTTCGAGCTGGCTGACAGAAGTTGTTGGATTAATTCGTCTCATATCTGAAACGCAGAAATTCTAATTTCTTGCAAGTTAGACGAATTTACGCAACTGCAGAAATAGCGAAATCTCAGGTTCTATGCATTTCTAGTTGACATTTTAATAAGCAATATGAAGCTGAAACTTTGCTTTATTATCCATGCGAAATTTCAAATCAGAAATGACGTTTAGCTTGGAGCAATTGTTCGTTCAAATCGACTCTTATTTCCAGAAAATTTTGTTTTTCTTTTGCATATAAAAACCGACTTCCCATTTGACGCGAGCTTTCTTATACGATTCATTCACTTCGTGAAGGATTTTTCTATCGAATAGAGGTTTAGAAGTTCAAAAAATAGGAAACGGACATAGTTTTTTTCGACCGTATACTAAGTCAATTTATTGCTTACGATTAGGAAATTTTGTGTATAATATCGGCAATCTGTTTCATGCTACCAATGTTTGCTTCATCATTAATTCTTTTTGTAAAACACTTTGATGACTCGATCTGTTTGTTCTCTAGTAACTTTAAGTTTGAAGTTACTTTTTTCAAAAAGTAACTTAATTTCAACTTGTTACTTTTACAAAAAGTAACGTAACTCACCCAGAAATGCATATAAATAAAGTGAAGTGTATGATGTAAAGTCATACTTTCTGCATGCAAGGAACGCACGTGTTTTAAAATAATTATGACAAATTTGTGAAGTCATTCTAAATCATTGCTCATAAGAGACTAATTAGAACATACTCTGTATTCATAATTTTTTACTCTATTACTTTTTCAAAACGGTATGTTTTTTTCGAATTCAATACTTCAGATTACTTTTTTATAAAAATTACAGCCACTTTATGGACATTCCACAATTCGCGTTCTCATATGTGACATTACACTCATATGACGTCTTACGCGAAAAAGTCTATGATGTTCCATCTCATGAGTTAATTAGGGATAAGATCAATTTTGAACTGAGGGTACGGCACACGTACGATTTATTGCCTCTATTGTCATGACCAACTACCTGTTTTTGGGTTCGACTTTTAGCTGGCCGACAAAATTTGGGACGATTCGGCTTAAAGCATATATGCAATCTGCGGACTTCGCATATGTAGGTTTAAAATATGAGAAGAGTTTTTTACGAACACTTTTCGTTAATCTCTAAGTCATAAAATTTTCGTCTGTCCCAAGGGTTCTATGCATGTAAAATTCATCCCGAAATAAGGTATAAAAGTCCTTCGGTTTATATAGGTACTATTTATTGCTTCTATTGTATTTTTCGTTACCTGATCTAGGGATAAATTTCCGTCTTTTATAAGAATTTATTTTAATATTTCGTCTCACAATTCGTCACAAGTTTGGGATTGAGACTTCTGAAACTTCTACATCATTTCTAGAGAACAGTCTGCGAATTTGCTGAACTAACCGTTAGTTGACCTCGTCATAATATGAATAAGAAGAGCATAAAAGACATTTAATTTGCTTTAATTATGATTATGCGCAACATTTCGAATTTTAGAATATCGGAATTAATACAATAATTTTAGTTTTTAGCGTTAAAAACTAAAAAAATATAATACCTGTCATAAAAGGCAGTGCAGTGGTTCACGATTTTTCGGGAAGGTCTCCACAGTTGTTTTTTTCGTGAAAATTAATGCTTAATTATAAAAAATTAATAAAGAAAATGTCACGAAGTATTGTCCATTGCTAGCTATTACTCTTCCCCATCTTTCTGTCAACAAATAAAACCCACGTCAAAAAGACGACACGTTTTTTGAGACTATCTAAGAGTAATAAGCATTCATTTCCATTATACACTTATTGTTTACAATTTCACCACATAATCGTAAAATTACTTTCATGCACAAATTAGAATTCGTTTTAAACATTCGATCTGCTTGCGATTGTTCCCAAGATTAGCGCACTCAACATTTCAGATCCCAAATTCGAGGTTTCTGATATTGCTTTTAGGAGTTTGATTACAAATATAGTCAGGTAAAAAAATATCCTTTGTATAATTTTTCTTCCGATTTTTTCATCGAATCAAAGATTGTAAATTTTGACCGGTGACAGTTTGCAAATTCTAAAGTTCGAGAGTCATAAAATTCTATGAAAGATCTCAGCTTCAGTGTTTATGAAACATCATCGGTCTGTGTCACTAACACCTGTGGGGACAATGAGATGTATCCGGTGAATCTACAACACGCATTAAGCGTAGTATATACTTCAATAAGAAGCTTTAATACATATAGTAGCCTAATCCAGTTTGTGCAGGGATTCGACCATTTAATGTTCGACAGGCCGCGTTCGTGCTCGCTCATGGAAACTGCCGGCCATTCATACCATTCAATATAATTCAAACGACTTTGAGCGTTCATAAGGCAAAGTCCTCCTAGAAGACAAATCTTCTCTCCTTTTAAATTGGTTGCGAAACCTAAACAATAACATGTACAGTGACGATATTCTTAGATCTGCTACCTTCATACATGCGTGCCATGTTACTAGGATGTTTGTTATTGACGTGATAAAATGAATAATAATTCATTTTTTTCGCAAAAATCGGTTTTATTTTTCAACTTACTCTCCTCAGCTCGATATAATGAGTCCAGCGATCTTTCAACTTTTCTATGCCTTCCAAATGATACGATTTGTGAAACCCTCTAAAATACCCTTCTGTTTCCCAATCAACTTCTCCTTCCGACTTAAAACGCCTACCACACAGCTATTTCTTGAGGTTTGGGAACAGATAATAGTCATGCTTTTTTACCAGTTCAATGTTCGATGTATGAGATGATGGATTGTCATCATGAAAAAGGATTTTTTTTCTTCAAATGAGACTGTTGTTGCCTGATTTCGCCAACCAATCGATCCAGAAATGCAGCATAATATGCTCCAGTAATCGTTCTTCCTTTCTCAAGTAAATCGATAAAGATTATTTCATGTGCATACCACAAAACACTAGCCATAACATTCCCAGCCGATCGTTGCGTTTTCGGACGCTTAGGTGAACTTTCGCCAGGTTTAACCCACTGTTATGACCCTTCACGTGATTCCGGAGTATAGGGGTGGATCCACATTTTATCCATCGTCACATATCAACGCAAGAGCTCTTTCGGATTGCGGTTAAAATAGTCCAAATTTTGCTCTGAAATGGTCACATTAATGCGTTTTTGGTCGATTGTGAGCGATCGCGGCACCTATCTTGCACAAATGTGTTTGCAAAATATTGACTACACCCTCAGTTGAGACGGATACGATCTCAGCCATCTCCTGCATATTTATTTTCGGGACATTCAAAACAATATCATGGATTTTATTGATCATTTTCAGTATAATGATCTCATTAGTTCAACGTGGAAATCTAAAATCGATTGCAGAACTAACCGACAAGGTGGTAGAAGCAGTTAATCCGGGCAGCTTCCAGGTATCGTCCATGGTTCAAGATACCACCCACGATCAGCCTCGAGCTGTTAAGAAAGGTAAAAATTAATCCAAACGCCTCCACATCCGTAACCGTGATTCGGGTCTCGTGTTCCTCAACGAGATAAGTTCCGACATGTCATTATTGTGGGCACCTGTCTAACATCGACCAAAATTAGTAGATTAAGTCACTGACCTTAGCACACTTAGATTTTTTAGAGCCGCATCGGTTTTTGGCGTCAATATCACAAAATATTCAGCCTTGTTCACTCGAATTATTATAAGGTTTTCGGAACGATATTCCGTTCCCCACCTTCTCAAAATCGCGATCAACCTACATAGGGAGACCATCCCTTCCAAACTGGACCTGTTCATGGCTAAGCATCAGATCCCTATCGCGGTTGATGACATTCGTAAACCAGCGGTGATTTCACTTGGTGATTTTGACTTTGTGTTCGCCTTCATGAATGACATCCTCACCGCTTCCATAGATGCATTTGAGCACGAGGATCGAACAATATAGCTCCTACAAATCGCTAAGCACCCACCAGAGAGTCAATCTGCTTCATACGACATAATAGACCGATAACGATTCATGTCCATCTGAATTGGTAAACGGCGCAGCGCTCAGGATCCCCGGCGAGTTGGTCCTGCTGGAACTCCTGTGGAGGAATCCGAAGAGTCGACAAACCTTTAAACGCGTCCCAAACTGAAGCTAACTTTATTGAATCGCGGAAACTCACTTTGGAATTTAACGTTATGATGCTCACTCCCTAATCCGGTGGGCTGGTTCGCAAAGATTGAGGAAGTTCTCCAAATCTATTGCCTGGATGATGCTAAAATGCATCCAGGAAAGAGACGAGCCCTCCTCTTGATTACTCACGGCGTTAGAACTTCTTGAACATACCTAGAGGCAGGTGTTCCAGACGAAGTGATTTTCGTCGATTCTTGACTTCCCTCGTCACCTTGGTTGATTTCCGATTTGTCCCTATTAACCCCTACCTACCTGAATTTGGTAAAAGAAGGGCTAATGTGGCCATTTTCAATTCTGTGTAATCACCAGATGGGGAGCCAATAAGAATAGTTAAAAAGAGTTTATTGGAAACATTGAGTTTTTATTGAATAATTAATGTTTTGGCACATTATCTAGGTGGCATGGTGCGCGCTTCGCTCCAAGTTAAAAAGGGCCTTCCCTCATATTTTTCTGCCTATTAGTTCCCAAGAAAAATCTACACGAATATTAACATAGGAAAGTAAATCCACCTGTCATCATTTCATGAACGGCCTTGACCCACCGTTAAGGAGCGAGACATAGACACAAATATTTTCATGAGTTTAAATACCCTCACTGGTTACGTGATTTCGTATCAGTGCTTGCTTGAAGTAATTGAATGGAATTAGATAAAATTATTTCGCGAATTGAATAGTGTGGTTATCACGAGATAATTAAATAAAATGTATATTTGTAGAAATTGGATGATTTAGTGATATTTTTTTCTAATTGGGACTGGATCGTCTCAATATATTACCAAACTGTTCAATGGAAAAATTAACCATTTTCATTCAGTATTACAGCACACACTGGGAGGAAATGCACTTTTTTCGTTCAAGAATATCCAGTCTTCAATTTCGGTCCGAATCTCAATTTCGTTTCTAGCATTAAAGTGCATTGAATTTTGAAGAGCTTTCCGGTGAGAACTTTTGTCTCCTCTGTTTTGGTATTAATAATTTTTTTACTCAAAGTATGGGAAAACAGAAATTTTTTACGCTTTAATAACTGCTCAGGTAAAAACTGTATATTGTCTTGAATGAATATTTGGGGACTCAAAGAATACAAATAACTTGTTTATTACTCTATTCAATTGTTATAAACAAATTTTATAAAAAAATTGGCAAATAGTCTTATTATCAACGGGAAGGAGTCCCGTCGCCAATTTCACGTTGGCGTAGCGTTGCTCTCCCGGTGAATCACCGGTGCTATTCAACGTTGCACTGACGGTAGTGCCAATGTAAAATCACCCAAAACTGATCAGCTGTGGCAATACTCGCGATTGTTCTTTTCAGTTCTTTTGTTTTCCTAATTAATGTTTTCCTAATTATATATTGGTATTTAAAAGCAAAGCACTGACAATTTCATTATGGATATGAAATTGTGTCATCGTGTAATATTTTCAAATCACACGGCGTTCCAGCGTTAACATTCCCGGTGATTTGACGGGGCTGACATAGCTGGATTAACGTGAGTTTTCAACGCTACATTGTCGGTGGCAGCACGCTAACCTAACGTTGTAAAGGCGCCGATGCTCCTTCACGTCAATGCAACGGGATTTTCCGTATAAAATGACGATTTTTTTTCACAATGTATTTTTCTATACATGAGTCTGGGATCGTCGCATTTTTTTACAGATGAAAATGACAGAACAGATCAACGAATTTGCATCAAGTTTTGCTTCAATCTCGGCAAGAATTGTACGGAGACGATTGAAATGGTACAGAAGGCCTTTGTGGACAAAAGTATGGGCATAACACAGATAAAGGAGTGGTACAGGTGGTTTAAAAATGGTCGCATATCTGTTGACAGTGGCCCTCGTTCTGGCCGACCTTCGCTGAAAACAACACCGGAAAACATGGAGCATGTGCGACTTGTAATTGAAGGTGATCGTCGATTGATCAATAATAATATTTATCATAATTTACACTAATATCCAATAGAAATTAGACAATTATTTACGTTTTTGAAGATCATTCAAGTAGACAAATATCTTTTGCATGATCAAGCACAAATTATATTGCAAATCATTAGAATACTGAATGAAAATTAAAATATCAATTGATTGGTTTATTATTTTTGAATTAAATCATCATTCACATTTTTCAATGATGAATTTTAGTATATTTATTATTATAATTATTATGTATCACTTTTTCATTCAATAATTGTATTTATCCTTCATTGTATTTTTTATTTGAAAAAGGAATCAAAAGTTAGATAAAGTATTTGACTTAACAGGATGCATTTTGTAATGCGATCAATGGTGATTTTTTCGGCTACCGTTTGAAATCGATCAATAGATCGAAAGATAGCAAAAAAGGGGAAGCAACCTCCTGCAACCAAGGAGAACGCGGCAATTCATTTGACTGAAGAAGTTTTGCAAGAAAAACTTAAAATCCTTAAGCAGGCTGATTCTAAAAAGGAACAAGATGTATTCTACGACGCAATGAAATCAACTTTATTCTAGAGAAGAGAAGAAGTAGAGGAAATTCTTTGATTGTGCCCAAGATTTCTCGATACAATGAATTTGATAATAACCTTTATTTTTATTTTTTTTATCAACCTTTTTATTTGTATGGTAATAATGAACGGTATGGTGACACATATGGCCCAATTTATAAAATATTAAATACCATATAACAATCAATCAATTTTATAATAATTTTTTAGCTCAATTTAGCTCACAAAAATGACAGATAAAATATAGCAACCAACAGAACACAAAAGTTACTTCAAACCCGCTTTGTACATTTTCGAACGTGAAAACTCGCTTTTGCTCCGCTGCCAGATAAAATAGTATGTGAACCTCAAGAAAAAGCGGGCGTTTGTGCCTTGTATAAAGTTAAAGAGCCCTCAGCTTCGCCTCGGGGCTGAACTCTTTACGCGGCGCGCAAAAGCCCGCTTTTGCTCTCGGTGCACAACATACTATTCTTGCGGGCTTCAGAAAACTCCTGAATAGAGTTCATGCAATGGCGAGTACTATTTGGAAATCAAACCCTTTCCTGCTAAATAAATATAGTCCATTATGAATTAAAATAAGGTGCAACACAATGCTAAGGAAAGAAAAGTTGGGGAAAAAAGTGACAGCCAAGAAATCGGTATTTAAATTCTAATTACTCATATGTTCTTCGTTTTTTATTCTATTTTTACATATTTCAAACCTAGAAAATATTGTCTTTACTCTTTTTTCCACAAGTACGTGTGCAAAATATTTTGTCTTTAAAAAAAAAAAATAGTATCCACATTATCATTTTATTAATCATTATTGGTATTTTATTAATTATCAGAATATCAAGAAATCATTATTAATCGCAATAAAATTTTACCTGCTATGTATTTAAACGATAAAAGTTGAAAAATTTTGTGTGATTTTTTGAATTTCACAAAATTATATCGCAATAGAATTAAATGAGGAAAAATGTTCTCCTTTTCATGGTTGGGATTCTGATACAAGATCTGTATTGGCACTTTTAAAACAACTTCCGCCAGGAACTCGCCATCGCGATAAAACTCTCTTAGGACCATTCGAAAAAATACCTCGTAAACTCATTATTTACTCGAAAGTAAATAATCAGAAAAGAATTTCTTCAGTTCGCGAGCTAACCGATTCGGGCAAATTCTTTTATTTTTATGTTGGCCCTACTGTTACTGACATATGTGCCAAATTTCACGTCAATGTCATAATGAGTAAAAATTTCTCAAATCGACCCCCAAAACCGAAATTTCGTTTTTTTTCATCATTCTGGCCATAATTGATAGATGTTTCGATAAAAAACAACTCCATGAATTTTTTTTCAGGAAAATCATTTTTGCAAAAGTTATTTGCAGTTGAATATTTATACAGGGTTTTATAATAATTAGCATAGCTTGCGAACGATTCAATGGATTTTCATGCAACTTGCGTCAAAATGGAGATCGAATTTCACGCTATAACATGGCGCAATCAGATTTTGTAAAAAATAAATTTTATTGTAAAAAAAAGTTATTGTTTATAAACAATTGAATAATTTTTCAAACTTCTGGACCTTCAATCTGAATCGGACAAAATGATTTATATACTACATTGTTTTGAGCTACGATTTCAATTAAAAAAAGTTAGTGCACTTAAACGCTTTTTGATTTAAAGAACTTTATAACAAGCGTCACTTAGGCGCGAGCCCTTCTCAAGCGGCAGAGAGTGCGGCGAATAATCTTGCGCACTCTTTCGTTCAGTTTTATTATTGCAGTTCGACTTTCATATTACAGGTTTTGATGCATATTATTGAAACAAATTCAACCTTTAAAAAAAAATTTATTTCTTGTACACAGTTTCTAGTGCAAAATTGTTGTCAGAAGAAAAAATCTTGCACATCAGTTTCGCACCGTCGATTGGTATGTAACAATGAAATTTGAGCGTATTTTTCAAAGTTTTAACAATTGAAAAACGATTTGTCAACTTTTCTTGGTGTGCCGCATGCTCTCCTTTTTTACAGAAAGAAAAATTGATGTTTTGGAAATTTTTTTTTGCCCAACAATAAAACTTTTCCGGTGTTGTTATTTCGTCGCCATAAATACGCCGTAAACTAGCGCGATAAGCGCTTCTTTTTACACATCCACCCACTCCGTCGCAGGCCCCTTTTCCATGGGATGTCGCGAAAAAATGCCACTCAGCATCGATACAAAAGTCATTTTTATGTTCTATTAAATTAATAAAATTGAACTTGTTTTTATATTGTGAGCCTGCGCCATCCGAAAAGTAAAATATTTTTTAACATTTTCCACTCCAAATTCCTGACGTAAATGCGAAATCAATCGTTCACTGAACAAATGTACACAATTTGCATCGTGGAGGATATACTCAGAAAGTACGACAAAATTTGTATGCTTAATCTTGCCCTCTTTTTTGTAATAAATCACATACACATGCAAAGTCATTTGATCCTTGGACCAGTGTTGAGACTGGATAGCGTCTTGAATGTGGAAACTGTAGTTTTCCGAGAAGTCCAAGGTGACGATGAATTCTCCGTCAGAAATAGTATTTTTCAAACTTTCCAGAAAAGAAGCTTGCTCGGCAGCAGTGAAATCGTGCCGAAGTAGATCAGGCAAGTCAGATTTAAGTTTTTGAAGAAACGTGTTTGTAGATTCCGTGTGGCTAAGAAGTTGACATCTGAAAATTTATTTAAGGTTGCACTCACGAATAGTAAAAATCATATAAAAGACTGATCGAACTACGATAAACAGATTGATTACCTGTCAGTTGTGAGCCACTGACTGTAAGACACCTGCGAAATTCTGCTTGCCGACAAATGTGATTCAATTTCTTCAATTACTTTTGACGCTCCTGGGCAACAATCACACATCGACAAACAACAATCTGAATTTGACAATGAGCACGTCATTTTCTTTAGCAAATCTCTATAAGTTGTTTCGTAGTTGACTCCCACTTTGCCTAATTCTTGTTTTAAGCCTCGTACTTTTAATCTCATATTTTGGTGTATTTTGCAGACACAAACGTTGTGTGTTCCTTTGGCACCCGCAAGAATACAAAATTGTGGTCTCAATTTCGTGAAGATAGACAAACTGATTTTTCTATTCGGAAATCGCAAAAGAAATTTGTCATGCAGTTCCTTCAGGCTCCCCATCAGTAAACGTTTCTAGAATACAATGATTTAAACATAAATTTTTGCTTGATCCCCTCCCTCCACGTTTATTGTAACTTGGCACTCAAAAATTATTACATCTCAGAAATTATTTTTTAAGTTTACAAAAAAATAAATCAAAAGATGTTTAAAAATTACAGGAAATTAAGAAAACATATATTAGAGAAAGATTTTTTTGCACTGTTTCTTAATTTTTACTAATCGCAAAATTTTTGAAAGTGCCGATAGGAAAACAAGTATTGATTTTGAGAATTCTCGGAAACGGAGAAATCATGAAAGAAAAAATGCATTATTAGGAAATTGGAAAGTTTCGTTAGCACGACAAAGTTTTTTGGATTTACTGTGCTCTCTCAGAAATTCGACGAGAGGAGCAGAAATTCTAAAATATCTTTCGAACGAGTCAAGGGCCTAATATAATGAAAAAATATATTCTTGTACTTTTTGTTACCGTCATTTGCTGTCTTTTTCCGTCGATTACAACATATTTATAATCTTTTGCTCCTGGTATGACTCTGCTGATGTCATCGGATAGGTAAAACTCTTGGACTTCGTTGATAATATCTGGATGCATTGGTCGACCTGGCTTAGAATCACAGCTTGAAGAAAAGCCTTTATCTCGACGCAATTTGATAGCCTTTTTCACAATGTCTAACCATGGATTGTTAGCTACGCACTCTAAGACTCTATCACTTTTACGCTTAACATGGTCCACTGCTTCTAAAAACAGTTTCTTCTCACTCTCCGAAAAATCCGATCGACGTAACTTTGCTAGTCTCGGTTCCGAGACATTTTTCAGTAAATCAATCATTTTCACTCTCTTTACAGCTTGTTCGAATTTGGCACAAGTAAAGTCCTTATCATGACACGAGAAATCGTCAATTTCACAGCTGTCTGTTGAAGAATTCGAATTGGCTGATGTACTGGGCTCTTCATCTTTGAACGTTTTTCCTGGATTGTTTTTAATATCCCTGTACATTTCTCTCTTGCAAGAAACACACACGTATTTGCCAATAAACACTTTGAAAGTCGGATTCCAATTTTCACTAAACAACTGCAAATTTTTATAAACACTGCCATGTTTTTTTTTCTTTGGATTGCAACACGCGTTCGGGGATGGCATTTTTTAAACTGAACACGGCTCAAAGATATTCTCGTATAAATATGAAAAAATTATCTATCTTTCAGGAACAAAAGAAGAGCATGCGGCACACCAAGAAAAGTTGACAAATCGTTTTTCAGTTGTTAAAACTTTGGAAAATACGCGCAAATTTCATTGTTACACACCAATCGACGTTCAAGTGCACTAACTTTTTTGAATTGAAATCATAGCTCAAAACAATAAAGTATATAAATCATTTTGTCCGATTCAGATTGAAGGTCCAGAAGTTGGAAAATTATTCAATTGTTTATAAACAATAACTTTTTTTACAATAAATTTTTTTTGCAAAATCTGATTGCGTCATGTTATAGCGTGAAATTCGATCTCCATTTTGACGCAAGTTGCATGAAAATCCATTGAATCCTTCGCAAGCTATGCTAATTATTATAAAACCCTGTATAAATATTCAACAGCAAATAATTGTTGCAAAAATGATTTTTCTGAACAAAAAATTCATGGAGTTGTTTTTTATCGAAACATCTATCAATTATGCACAGAATGATGAAAAAAAAAGAAATTTTGGTTTTGGGGGTCGATTTGAGAAATTTTGACTCAATTTGTTACATAGTTACGCTTGTGTTTTCTAAACGACTAAAAGTGATTTTTTCGATTTTTACAATCTCTGAATTTGTTGAGCAAAGAAGTGCCATTAAATTTTGTTTGCGGAATGAAATTTCAGTTGCAGAAACGTTCAGAACGTTGCAGAAGTCCTTCGGTGATATGACCATGTCACAGAAAAATGTTTAAAGTTCAAAGACGAAGACTTGAAAGAAGGCAGAGAACGTGTCCATGACTTGGAACGCCCCGAACGACCATCAACATCAACTGACGAGCAACACGTCAATCAAATCAAAGACTTAGTGCACAAAAATCGTCGATTGACAATTAGAGACCTTGCTGACACTATTGGCATTTCAAGAGGATCACTCAACACCGTTTCAAAAGATATTTTGTGCAGACAACTCATGGTTTTTGCATCACGATAATGCGCCGTCTCACACTGCACTCGTTCTTCGTGACAATTTCGTCAAAAACTCAACGCATGTCGTTCCGCAATCACCATATTCACCTGATTTGGCTCCGTGTCACTTCTGGCTATTCACCAAACTCAAAAGACCACTCCGAGGACACCGTCTTGACACGATTGAAGAGATACAAGCCGAATCGAAGAAGGCTTTGAAAACAATTCCGGAAATCGAATTTAACAAGTGTTTCGACGATTGGAAAAACGTTGGAATAAGTGCATTATATCGGGAGGGGATTACTTTAAAGGGGATGAAATTGATTTGGATAAATAAATAAAGATTTTTTATTTTATAACAAAATTCACCTTAGTTTTTGCCCACAGTAGTAAATATATACATGAAGTTTTTGAGCAAATTTGTATTTGAAAATGGACGTGATAAGACACTTGAACAAAGTATATTAAATAAGAATCAATTTTGAAAAATTTTTCTTCACGTGATATCAATATTGAATAATTAATTTAAATAAATAGCGTAATTGGAATTTCATTTTTTGATTTATGTTCTGATTTATTTTATTGCAAATTGTTTTTTTTGTCCATAAAAAAAATTATTTTGATACAATAATGATCGCTATTGTATTGGAATTTGTGTGATTTAATCTCATGTTGAGCCCAAAAGTTAAATTTGGTCTTGGATGAAATAGGATTTTTATTATAATTCACTCATAGATTTGCTTGGATAATTAATAATTAATGAAGTGTCTATTTTTCTAGGAAATAATTATTTTTAATTATTTGAGGGAGTCGAAGTTTTTAATTTTTCAGTTTCCGAATTTATATGCGGATAACGTTAATTAACATATATGTTATACATCAACATATAAATTAAATATAAATCGCCATGTTTATGAACACAAAATTATAAATCCATGGATGAATTTAATAAAAAATGAACAACATAATATTGTGAAGGCAATATTTCTATTAGCTTCAGCTATCTAATTAGATATATATGGGTCATTCCATATTAGATTGACAGTCGATGTCGTAGATTTGAACGGGATATTTTTTTTCGGTTCTTTATCAACAATAAATAGACACGTATTTATTTGTTTGGCCAAAAAAGATTTGTTTACAAGTATATGATTTTTCGAATTTTCTAAGAAATGATATTTTCGACATAGCAAAATTTTGATTCAATCGTCATATTTTATAACAGACTTCAAAGAATCTAAATTCACGAAAAAAAAAATTTCGAAAGGGGCCAAATTGGGAAAAAAACGATTTTGCGTTTATTTCTTTACTTTTGTATGTTAGAAAATATTTTTAAAAAATTTTCGCAACAATCTCTGTAAAGAAGAGTCAAAACCCTAATTTTCGTAATTTGGAAAATTTTTCGTGCGAACAATTGTTTTCAAGATAAACAGGCTTGAAAGTGCGCTTGCTATGTCGAAAATATCATTTCTTAGAAAATTCGAAAAATCGTATACTTGTAAAAAAATTTTTTTTGGCCAAATAAAAAAATACGTGTCTATTTATTGTTGATAAAAAACCGAAAACAAATTATCTCGTTCAAATCTGCGACATAGACTGTCAATCTAATATGGAATGACCCATATATAGTACATGCCAGTGAGTAATTATTTTACCTGTTATACATATAAACTTTTTCTAGTCCTTAATTCCTTCGCCATCCATATGTTCCTCATAAACTTCTAACTGTTCTTTTACAAGTTTTCAAATTGATGTATGTTTGTTTTTAAACCCGGTTTTGTTCCAGGTAGAAAAGGAATTTCAAGGTATGAGTTATAGAATCAGTATCAAAGTCTGTTTAATGAATTTGATACTTATTTTGAAAGGTATTTTTTGCTTCCTATGTATAAGAGGTTTTTTATAGTAATTACTTATTAATATATTTAAGTAAATGCTTTATATTCAGTAAAATGTATTTATTTCGTTATCAGTTTTTTCGTGGTGTATTCAGGTAAATGGAGTTTTTTAAGTTTAAAGGTGCATGCTGATAACGTGAATGAAAAAATATATATTCCGTTTTCAACCTTTTTTCTGTCCCAGATAAAAGAAAATTTTCATGTTAAGGGGGTCGTCTACCTTCGCGGTTTCAAAACATCGAATTTTGTTTTATTGCTTATTTCGAATCTAGACACTATAAGGAACATGCCTTATGAAGGATTTATTCGAAAATATGCTGGTTCAAATAATACCGACCTCATCATTTATCTTTAAACGCGTTTTCTCGAAAGTAGTGTTTTTTTAAATTGTTGGAACGATTTTGACGGAACTATCGAAGATATTGGAAATCTGTAAATTGTTTCGTATTCAAAAAACGTCTCACTACGATTAGACACGAGCTTTTAAACAAAAATTTTTTTTCAATTTTTTAGAGCTTTTTTAAGCTAGAAAAACAGGGTAGAAAATAGAACTTTTTTTTCAAATCGCAGCTATTTTGTTAAATTTTAAAATCTTTCAAAAAGCTTGTGTCTTATCGTAGTCGGATTAGTAAAAAGTAAAAAAATATGATTGTTTTCATGTTTCAAGTTTCTGAAGCTGAGAAATCGTGCCACAAAGTCTACTCTGTCGCGCCGGCAGAGATCGATTCAAGGACGCGTCAAGGCCAAGATAACGAAAAAAAAAATATATATATATATTTTTATTAATTTTAATAATGTACTAATTAAATAAAAAAAATCCATCGTCAAAAATACGCCCGAAATTCAGGCTTGAAGGTAGACGACCCCCTTAAATTATAAATACAGGGTGCGCCATCTAGACCTTCGGTATTTCAACATTGAATAACTCTGTTGTTTTTCAGCCGATTTTGACAAATGAGCACGATTCTGAAAGTCATTCAGTACTATTTTAACCATGAGTCAATACACACCGGAAGAATGCGCTGAAATCGTAGCGTTTTACATTGAAAACAATCGTTCTTACAGCGCAAGTTCCCAGGACACGTTGTGTCGAAAAATGGCGATTTGGAGTGGCCTCCTCGTTCTCCGGATTTAACTGTACCTGACTTTTTTCTTTGGGGTTATTTAAAAAGCAAAGTTTATGCCAGCAAGCCAAAGACAATTGACGAACTTAAATGTAACATACGAGCCGAAATAGCTGCTATAACGCCCGAAATGCTGGCCAATGTTATGCAGAATGCGCGAAAAAGAGCTGCTTTTTGTGTATCGAATGGAGGTGGTCATTCAATCGACGTTGTGTTCTAAAACTGATTTGAAATAAATGATAAATTATATCCTAAACAAATCTTGCTCATTTGCCAAAATCAGCTGAAAAGTGTCATAGTTATTCAATGTTGAAATACCGAAGGTCTAAATGGCGCACCCTGTATAATTAAGTCAAAAACTGTGGAAATTTCTTTATTGAATAACCTACAGGATTTTCCAGTTAGAGGTTTCATTTTGAATAGCCCGCTATGTTGACAGCTATCGTAATAAGAAGTAGCATTTTTTGACAGATGACAACTAAAAACTATACCATTAATGAAAATGGAACGATACAGGCTTCAAAAACGCAATGAAATTGTTAAAATTCCCTAAGAGAGATGGTGGACAAAAATAATTATGAGCGATGAGGCTCATTTTCACCTTGGAGGCTACGTTAATAAGCAGAATTGTCGCATTTGGGGCTCGAAAAACCTAAAAAGAATTATTGAAAAGCCTCTGCATGTGCAACGTGTAACTGTTTGGCGTGCTTTTTGGGCAGGAGGGGTCATTGGGCCTTATTTTTTTTAAAATGAACCGGAAGCGGCTGTTTCGGTGAATGGATTGCGCTATCGAACTATGATTAATGAATTTTTATGACCAGAATTGGAAGATATGCACGGAAAAAATAAGTACTGGGAAATTTACTTGACAGTCCTCGACTTTTGGACAGGACAAATTTTTCCGAAGATCCTATATACTTTTTATAAAGAAGCTTAGGACTTCATCGAAAAAAAGAAAGAATGTCCTAGATTAATGCAAGCACAGTCAATGAATGAAAGTCTTTCAAATTTTATTCTATAGTTTTTGAAAAAATTATAGGAAGGCAAATAATACTTCTTCTACAGAGTGCTTCACGTTTTAAAAGAGTTTGGATACAATAATTTGATTAGGAAGAGATGAATACCTGCTATACAAATCAAAGAAAAATTCTTGGACTGCGCTTGAATGTCTTGTGAAATTTTTAGTGGTACGATGCGCAGTTGTCAATGTCAGTTTTTTAGATACGCAAAATTTTTATTACTTTGTAAATTGACATAAACTTCAGAAATTATGAAATTCTTATATATGATATTTTAGAATTCAGTAATTAATTTATTAAAAGTCTCTTTATCTAAAAACTTTTGTCAGCCTTATATAAAAGTGATGGCGAAGCAAGGCGCAGCAATTTTTTACACGGCCCTGCATTTTCAAGGGATAAAATCTACCCAACATTTTTTGAGAAGTATCGCAAGTGCTTCGGTAGCCGTGCGGTTTAATTTATAAGGTTAGACTGCGTTATACATGTAGGTTAGGTAAAAGTTAAGGTTCGAATCCTATCAGCGTAATATTAATTTCAACAGCGGTAATATAATTTGTAATAAAAATCAATAAAATAGTATATAAAAAAAAGACAGCTTGCGAAAATAATTTTTGTTTCTTACTGCCTTTGATAGTCCATAAAAATTTCATTGACTGGCTTTGAAGTTTTCATGCCCGAGTGCTGTGCGAGCTCTATCTGCCTATATTCAGAATTTCATATTAATTCGTAAAAATATCCAATCTTTGAACTTTATTTTCTCAAATGATTCATAGAAATTATACATTTTGCGTACTCAGAATTTTCACGGACATTCTACTGAATATACTTTTGGAAATTTTTATACTTTTTCCAGGATTATTGATCTAATTGTACAAGAACGGTACTTCTAGTTTTATGTAACTTTTGAACGTATCTGAAAGTCGAGCACTCTGTCATGTAAATTTCCCAGTACTTATTTTTTCCGTGTGGATGTGGCCGATGTTTATTTCTAACCAGACGGCGTTAAGTGCCACCCAAGTGGCGAAACCATCGGTCTTTTGCGTGAAAAATTTCCAGGCCGAGTGATTTCTCGAGGCGGCAATTACAGTTCGCCGCCGAGATCATGCGATTTAACACCTCTAGACGTTTTACATTCTGATCATGGATGAGAAGGCATTGGTTTTATGTGAAAAATGACTTTCGAAATTTTCATCAAATCTTTACGTTTTGAGACCCCCTGAGTCAGAAAAAACGAATGAAATCTCTATTTGGAAAACCTTTTACTTTAGTTGATTCTAAAATAAATTCTCAATAAGACTAATTGAGAGTCCAGTTTCACTTTTATTACTCTTGACGTTTTATTCAGTTCATTTCTGTTCTTGGAAAATAATAATGTTTACAAGAACAAATTCGAGTTAATTTGAATAATTCAATTAATTAAATAATATACATTAATATAGGTCTATCTGATCATGAATGATTATAATTATAAAAAAAAATTTCTTTGAAGAAAATGTTAACAATCATAAACATTTATGATCAGACGAACTTGACTCAGTACAATTCACTTGCTCTTACAAATTTTCAA
The DNA here is from genome assembly GCA_030998225.1 of Diplolepis rosae. Taxonomy (NCBI): domain Eukaryota; kingdom Metazoa; phylum Arthropoda; class Insecta; order Hymenoptera; family Diplolepididae; genus Diplolepis; species Diplolepis rosae. The sequence goes on from JAPYXD010000275.1 coordinate 1,750,197, forward strand.
CTTTTTATCTCATTTTTTACAGAAATGAGGTCACACGAATTGAAAATGCTGGTAAGGTAGGAACCTAGTCACTGATCCGGTTGGTCTATGACCTTAACTAAATTTTGTTTGCCTCAACCAAAAATCTTGGTTTGTTCAACAAAATGGTTTACTTAGCTGAAGTGAATCTGTTCCGGGTGTAATAATCTTTTGCATATTGAAAGCTGTTAATGGCGTCTACAATTTAAAATTTGATGAAATAAAATTAATGATTCTGATTTGAATATTTCGGGAAAATACTATAGGTTAAAATATATCTAAAACGTATTTTGTACATTATGATGAATCTACTATCAACGTGTGACAAATATCTCCTTTTTTTCAAAGCAAACTAATCAAAATTCATATGCACGAAAATATTTCTTATCTTCTATCACGATATAAGCGTTGACGAAATATTCATTCCTCTAAAGTTGTTAAAAATTGTTTTTATTTAAGCTAGTTTCTCTTTTTCACCTAATTTATTTTTATTTAATAATGTATCATAATAATTAAAATCGATTTGTTGACTCAGAAAAAAGTACCTATAGAAAAACAGTCCAGGTAGAAAAATCGGATTCATGCCAGTATTTACAAACGGCACAGTACCGCGCCAGTTGTAAACAAGGAGCAATGCTTGTACTCAATAGTTGTTACCAGGCCGAAGGTTGGCGCGGTACTGGCATAATACAGCCCCAGTCCTGAGACCAAATGTCGACTAACAACTGATTTTGGAGTAACGCCAGTTCTGAACCAGTGCAGATTTCAGTGCTAGCATGGTACCGATGTCCGGTACCGCGCCAGTACCGTTAGACAACTTTCAGCCAAGTTACCTTACGGAGCCGTGCCGCTGGTAGGCCGTGCTTATGCTAGAACTATGCCCGTACCGCGCCAGAACTGAAAATCTTTCTGCGGTACTGGCGCGGTACCAAGCCAGTTGTAAATTTCCATCTGGGGGACAATTGTTTATTTCAATAATTCCTATAGTACGGAATTGTATAGAAATCCCAGACTTGTCACGTGTTGAATAATATTTTTCAACAATAAATCTAAAAGTGAAAGAAAATCTTCGACGGGAAAAAACCAAATAAATTCTGACAAAGAAAAATGTTATCAAATACGCATCAATTGTCAAATTTCACTTAAATAGAAACATAAATTTCTAGAAAACCTATACAAGCAACTCAGTTTTACAGAACACGCACGAAAAATCTCATTCTGTGTTTCTTAACATTTTGAATTTAAAAATCGCAAGCTCAAAAGTTAAATCAAAATGAAAAAGATCAAAAGTGAGGTCAAAAGCTATGTCATGTTTTCGAATCGAAAATGATGTCGCTTTTGGTGTCGCTTTTGACCTAGATAACTTCGAAATAAAAAAAATCGAAAACGACGTAGTTTTGTATGTTGCTTTTATACCAAATAATTTCTGATTCTGAGGAATTCAAAAAATACTGAAAAATCATGGAAATTGTTCACAGTGTAGAACAATGATATTACTTAAATCAAATTTCCAATCAATTCTAAGTAAGAACTTACTGCGTGAAATTTAAATATGTCAATGCATTAATTTCTTTGTTTTGAGAAAAAATTTATTTGATTTAAACAAATATTCATCTGGCACGAAGATATTTTGTTTAAATTAAACAAATATTATTTAATGCAAATAAATCTTTTGTTTGAATCAGAAAATACCTTTCGAACAAATTATTTTTTTTTATTGAATGAAATCTTTCTTCTCAGTGCAAGCCAAAAAATTTTGTAGTTTTTTTAAATTTTAAGCTTTTTCTGAGAACTTTTTCGAATCCCCCTTGTATACACGGTGACCCATTTAAATCTATAATCCCAAATATCTTCTAAAATACTTTATGTACGAAAAAATGGTTCGGACAAAGGTTGACCAAGACCGAGGGGGACATTCGACTGTACCTTCAATTTTTACCTCAATTTTTAGGTCAATTTTCAAGGTCAAACGGAAGTAAGAACCTTTTCTTAAATGAGAACCCCTATTTTTGACTGCGGATTTGAAAAGAGCGGGAAATTTCACGTCAAAAATGACCAGTGGAAAAATGGTATTGTGACCTTGGAAAGGTAAAAAAATTAAGGTCAAATGTCTGAGAAACGACCAGATGCCCTTTTTCTGAATTGTCTTGGTTTTTGTGGTTAAAAAACGTTCAAGATGCTTCACAAAAATCGATGAAATGTTAAGGTGTACATCACCTTGACCATCATGGCTTTCAGGTCAATTTTCAAGGTGACTTGAAGGTCAAGACGATTTTTCTTAAATTGAACTCTGTGCACGGATACATTTAAGTCCTCGTCAACCTTGGTCCGAACCATTTTTTCGTAGATAAAGTATTTTAGAAGATATTTGGGATTATAGATTAAAATTGATCACCGTGTATATAAAGCGAGGATTCAGTTTGAACCCTCACTATATGCATGAAGAACATAATTAGGTACACAAAATTTTACTCAGACAACTTGCGTTTTTTATAGTACAATCTACATGTTATATATAAAATGTTTATATTTGAAAAAAACTTTTTTGACCTTTAAAATATTTTTTAAAATTAATTTTGAGATGCGTATTTTTAAATACTTTCAGGTTGTTACCTGTGTTTCTTTTTCACTCATTGTATAATAAATTAGTGAAAACAATCTATTTCAACTTGCGAGTCTATCAAATCATACGTTAACGTATCCGAGTTTTATGATCGTGACGTCACGGGGCCTTCTGCTAGCCGCGCGCCATGATTTTGGCGCGTTTGAATCTCGTTTGAAAATGTGCAATTTTCAACAATTTATTTTACGGGCAGATATGCGTTTTAAGAATTCAGGAAAAAAAATTTACTATAAAACTACGTATTATCTATCGATTGCTAATATTATCACGAAAACATTTTTTTCATAATTGTAATATCCACAGGTATCGAATGTTTGGTCGGGAGTGTAAAAAATAATTCGTGGATCATTCTTTATTGAAAGCAATTTGATAGTCTAACAATATGAAGACACTTTGTTACTGAATAAAAAAGAATAATTTTTACCCATAAATTTGATAATTTTGAATTTCAGCACCAAGAGTATATAAAATTGGGACAGAATTCCCATGAAAATGAATTTAAGAAAACAAAAAAGGTTAATAATAGAATAAAAATCATTTTCTGCATGATTAACTACGTTATTGTTATAAAAAATTCTTGTGCTATTCTCATACATTTAAGTTTATTTCTTATAATTTTTGGAATTGAAACGAAAAATATATGTTTTTTCAGAAACTGTGTGGGACAACATTTTTAGATATTTTTTAAACGAACAACTTTGTATTCTTACGTTTTTTCGTATTTCACATATTATTGTTAAAAAATTGAATTTTGGATTTTCAATATTTTTTTTTAAATTACAAAGAAAAATATGCATCTTATGAAAAAATGTTATGATTTAAATTTGTAGGTCTTTATGTAGAAAATAATATTGTATCATAACGTTTTTTCGTATCTCGTATAATTTAACTGGAAAATGGAATTTTCATATTGACTTTTTTCAGGTTTTAATGCGCTGTAACATTTCTAATTTTGATTTAATCAAAAAATTTTATCAGGATAATTTGTAGAGATTTAAGAGGACTATCAAAAACTAGTATTGAAATTTTTAATTTTTCCAAAAAGTTATTTTCAAAAACACAAAAGTAGTGCTCAATCCCTCAATTTTGATTGGATGTGGCTGGTTAAAGAACTTGTCCTTACTTTTTCGGCTCCGATAAAGTGTGCCAAAGCTCAATTTAATCTGATAATTCTATCGAGAGTTATGCCGCACACGACCTACTACAGACAGACAGACAGACACTTTCGTAAAAACCCTTTTTTCTGTCTCAGGGGGTCTCAAAACGTAAAGATTTGATGAAAATTTCGAATGTCATTTGTCACATAAAACCAATACCTTCTCATCCATCATGAGAATGTAAAAATGTTTATGTGTGGCCAAGGCGCAGATTACTTCCATTCGTTCCTACGTGAATAGATATAGATATTACTTCAACTATCTTCTCCGTGTAAGAAACCGATTTTAGGTTACAGCGTTGTAAAAAATTCATTTTGCAACCAAATTAACATACTTGTCAAATTATAAGTCAAAAAATTTGTCTGTAAGAAATAATTTAACAATATAAATTTAACAATATAAATTTAACAATATGAATTTTATAACAATTTTGTGTCTTTATCGCCATGCTTATGTCCACACGAAATAGATATCAAGTTGAAACTTTCAGCGCTTAAATAGGAGGCACTAAGGAACGTCTTAAAGACGTTGGTTTTCAAACGCACAAACAGCTCAAAATAAACTTTTCAAACTCTTTAAATCCGAATGAGTCAAAACTGACTACAAGTACTTGCTAGTTAAATTTAAGTAATAGTTATCACTATAAATAATTAGTGGAATATATTAAACTATTAATTATTGTGAGATAAATTAATTAACCTGTATCTGTACTGGGGCAGTACTAAACCAGTACTGCGCCAACGCTCGACACAACTCTTAAATCGGCTTCTAGCCAGCATTTGCACTCCATACTGGGGCAATACTAATGATCAGTACTGGCATTGCTTCTCATTTACAACTAGCGCGGTACTACAATATACCGTTCGTACACAGAAAAAAAAGTCTTAATTTTGTTACGTCTAACAGAAGATTTTGGCTTAAATTTAGCCACCTTGTGTACAAGCGCATAAGTATGTCCTTCTCTAATGGTCGAGTTTTTGTTACATCTTAAAGTTAGCTGATTTTTAGACTTGAATTAAAACTTTTTTTTTACAGTGTAAGATCCAGCATAAGCCCGAATTTCCGCCTGGGTAAAAGTATTTCACAATATTTTAGCCGCGTTTACGGACATTTTTTACTATTCCCGGCGCTTTTTAATGTATTAACACAGCAGAACATATGTTTCAACTCCGCATTTAATACCTGAAAATATCCTGCAAGTTTACATCTTCAAAGTGGTTTTGCTCTAAGAAGACATTGATAGATCATAAAAGTAATTTAGGGGCTTTTAATTGGGAAGGTATAGCAACTTTAAAGCTCCAAGCTCTAACTCAATTTTTTTATTTTTTACTCCAGCCGCACCCTGAAAAACAACTACAAATAGATACAATAATTATAATTGAACAAAAAAAACCGATTCGCTCAGTCATTACTTCTCCATTCTAATTACCAATGACAGAAAATTTATTTTGCCGAGATTCGATTGATCTGAGATTAAACGTGTCAACGATATTAAAAAACGTCAAAAACTCACCAAAATTTTGTGATAATATGCTCACGATAATAAAAAGAAAAACATTTATAGTTAACATTTTAAGAAACTTGAAAAACCTTCAACTAACACTTGGTGTATAACTTGCGGTAGCTTGTATTCTTTTTATTTATAAAGCCTGTGAGAGCCGCGAAAAGAAAAGAATAATTTACCTATCCGACACAAAGAATAAATAATTAGCTGTGTAATTTATCTTAAAACTTGCGATAAAAAATTGATAAAAATTAAATATCTCTATTGGAATATTCTAAAGATTCAAAATAGTCACAAAATGTTCTTAAATCAAGTTATATAACTTGAATGGATATTTTTTTGATATGTTAATTTTTTTGAAATAAAGATTGCATTCCTTTCTCTGAGTACAAAATATGGGATACTGTCAACTACCCGATGCCTTTAGTCCAATTTTATTCAAAGATACTTGGAAGACTTTAACTTCAAAATTTTTTTATAATTCGTAAACTGTTACACCTGCAAAAATAAACAAACAAAATAATGTACACTATGCCAACTGCCATCACTTTTAGGAACTTTGATACTAGCCAGGCTCAAAATTAAGTTATTGCAAAATATTAGCTGGAGCCAGGCTAGAGACCACTGGTCTGGCTCAAGTCTAAAATCTAAAAGAATTGTATTAATTTCGACACAAGTAAGAATAACATAAAACCTATTTATTACAAAAACAACGAGAAACTTTTTTAAAAACATCATATTCAAATTAACAAATTGAATATCGATTTTCAAAAGTTCCACTTTGCAGATAAAGTTAAGAATCAACGAAAATTAATTAGTAATTCACTGACAGAAATGGAAAATTTTTGTAATAACAATTAAAAATTGAAGTTCCTAACCTCGAGGAAACGCTTATTCAATGATCTATTAATATTATTTGCTATCATTATTGACAAATGATTCTTTTTACAATTTTTGTCACTAAAATTTAATATTTGCAGTGCTTCAGTTCGGCTTGAGTAGAAGTACAAGCTGTGCATAGTATAAAAATAACTAAATTAAATATCTGCTTATTTAATTTTTCACAAAAATAATGATTCTTAATTCTCATCATATTTGTTGTTATAATCTTCAATGATGAATATAAGAAATCAGAATTTTCATTTTCAAGAAACATAGTAAAGTAATAATTGTCTGTGGAAAAAGCAATGATTTTGTTAATAACATTTATGTGCCTTCGGTGCATAAACGCGTTTTACGCTACAGTTGAGAGTAGCGTAATGTTGTGTATTACAATACAGAGGAACATAATGTAAAAATTAAACTGCGCATGCGCTTATTATGATACAGCGGAGCGTAATCTTCTTCTTGTTATTCTTCTTCTTCTTCTTCGTGCAGCGTTGGCACCGTACTGACAAAGCTTTGTACATTTGAACTGCGCATGCGTGTATTACAATACGCTGCTAGTACACAAGATCGACAAAATCAAAATGGCCGGAAGTATTCGCGATATGTCAAGTGAGATGGGCGATAATCACGGCCATTTCGACCTCTTCAGATTGAATTCGAGTGTACGCAGAAAAACTCCTAAATGCGCAGGAGTCACATAAAATAGAATATGCGCCAATGCACACAATTCGGGTAATTACAAGACTCGCTTAAAATGCTCGTAGGACTGATCGCGCCTCGGCTTTGTATCGGCTTTGCCTCAGCTACGCCTCGACTACGCCTTGGCTTCGATCTCCTGCGAGCATTGTCGCTTGTCGCGTAATAACCCTCATTATGCGCTTAGGCACATAATATACTATTATACACACCACTCAGTCAATTATATCCGATCATTGGATACATATACTAATTTTAAATGATTATGAGTTTTAATTGAATATTTACGAAGAAATAGAAATGATATCGTTAAAATCACTCATTTGATCGCATCATCTATTTATATATTATTATTGCACACCAGAACAAATTGAAAATTAATAAAAGGATCGCCTTCTATAATTAATGCTGATTGTTTTATAAGTGAAATATGTAAATCCGTTGAGAATTGCGGCCTGTGGTGGATTAAGAAAAGAAGTTTCTGAATTCCTAACAGAGCGTTAATCTTAATGTTGGATGCAGTGTTGAAATTTTCAGTATTAGGGTATGAGTAAATGATTGAAAAAAGTCTAAATACTTTTGATAGATTATATTTTATTTTGGAAGAAATTGGCATACATAGAAATCTGATTCATTTTAGAATATAATTATCTTTTCCCTGATCTCGATTTTACAAGACACTCTTTTACTTTGATTACACTCACAATTCTTTTTTTAATTTAATTTTATTTATTAGTACGCGACATAAGAAAGTTTCTTTTATTCAGTCAAACTTAAGTTAAATCAAGCAAATATTTAACTTTATGTAACCAAAAAGTTTACTTGGTTCTTAAGACTTTTTTAGTTCGGTCCAGAGTCTTAAAAAAAAAATTTCTCATGCCCCCCTTCTTTTTTTCACACCCTTCAGACCCACACGATGGACTGTTGTCGTTTTTATTTGTTGTGACAGGAAAAACTTCTTTGCCCTGAAAAAAAAAGATTAATGATCAATTGAGTTCAGTTTAGGACTAATTCATCCAAAATAAAATTTTTTATATAATGTATACTGTATGCCGCATAAAAATAAGTTCACTTGACCCGATTTAGAAGTAGCCGGTAAGAAAGATTGCATTGGAAAGTATAATTAAGTTCAGTTCTAGAAACTTTTTGCGTAATATTTTTTAAAGTATTATATTAAGACGATATACCTGTCTTTCATTTTCTTCGTTCTTATAAAAATCTTTTCCAACATAAAGATTTTCTTTTATTAATGTGGGCATCACAAAATCTTTGAAAACTTTATAGGTTTTTTGACAAGAACATTCTCTCATAAGACCAAGAAATTGATGTTGGAATCTTGTACACTCCTCACAAAATGCTATAATTTTTCCTCTATAATTAATCAAAGCGCTACCCTCTAAACTAAATACCTAAAATTGAAAGAAGTTTGGATTTTCAAATTTCATCAATATAGGCACAGATATTATTAATATAAGGAAAAGCATAAAAATCAAAAACTTATCTGATAGTTGCCATTCAAAATGAAGCCGTCCGGTATGCATAACACGTATTAAAAAAATATGTAAAATTCACTGTATATAGACAATCGGATGGAACAAAAAAAATTTAGAATTTTGTAAAATTTACAAAATAAATAAAAATTCTGTAAATTTTGGGTCAATATAATATGAGACATGTTCTCAAACGTGTCACATTGCATAGACAAAATTGCACTTGCAATACTTTCAGTATAAACGCGGATTTTTTCATAGTTCTGCATATATTTAGAACTAATGAAATTTAAACATCCAAGAATAAAACTAAAATTCAGAAACAATAAAAATCTTCGATCTAGATTCATCACTAAACGTACTCAAATAATATTGAGTACATTAAAATATATAGATGCTACATAATATATAGATATATCGTTCCCTCGGACTGGTACCTGGACGAAGTCCTCCTCTTGGCTATGCCATAAAAGGACGGGTGGGGAGGCTTAGCAGACGGCCCTCGGGTCATGGAGGTTGCAGTTTCGGGATGAATCGGTGAACAAATGCAGGGGGCTCTATAAACGGGCATCTTCCCATTGCGCGAAGGGTGCCCTATAAACGGGTCGATGCCAGGTTGAAAGCGGGGGACGCTATAAATGCGTCTATCCCCATGCATGGAAAAGGATGTATGCCCCAGGCACCGGCGCTGAGAATGAGTCTCCGAGTGCCTGTGAGGAATGAGTGAACTGAATGAAAGTCAGCGCCGCATGACTGTGATATGTGTCCTTCGAATGTAAGAGAAGAACCTACAGACGGGCTCTCTCTTGAATGAGGCTAAGAGCGAATTGGTGTATCGAAACTCCCGGGGGACATTGCAAGGCCCCCGTAGTAACCGAACGTAGTAATGTAGTAAACGATCGTTTCCGTATGGCATCCCACTGGGAGTGCTTCGTCGCCGAGTGGTCGCCTAGCTCTGCCGAGGTGGTTATGGATTTGAACGATAAAACGATGCGGAAAGTGGACTTGGGTGCTTCTCCAGGAGCTGAGGGATGGAAGGACGTCCTTCAGCTCCTGAGAGAGCAAAGTGAAGAAATAGTGGTCTTAGCTAGGTCTCTCAGCGTCATTCGGCAGGGTATGCTGAGAAATAACCCTGGCCACGTAAAGGACAGTGTGAACGGGGCTATAGAGGTGTTGAAAGGAATGCTCAACACCCATAAATGCCTTCTAGAAAGCCGGGTTGGAAATCCAGAATAAGCTGGAATCCCACCCCGTCTCAAAAAAGATGGGTATCTTCCGAAGACTGCGCTCTGCGTCTCTGAGAAATACCCCAAAATAGCTAAAAAGGGGGGAGAAGATCCCAAGGATCGGCTTCCCAAGAAAGAGAAGGGTGGCACATCGCCATCTTACAAAGCGGCCACCAGAGGTCAGACCCCACAGAAGGATGGGGAATGGCAGCTGGTGAAAAAGAAGAAAAAGAAAAAAATAAGAGAAGAAGAAGAAAGTGGTTCACGTGCCCTCTGCGCAGGAACATAAAGCAAAGGGGAAGCTGCTGAGGCGCTCTTCGGCCGCCAGGTCAGCCGACGCTATCAGGGCGTCGGCGAAGGTTGGAGACGCCGAGATCCTGAAAGCTATGAAGGCGAAGGTAAACCCGCAAAATGCGGGAGCGGAGGTCCTCTCCATCCGCAGAACTAGGTGGAAGGAGATCTTCCTGGTCTTTAAAACGGGGGGGTGACGTCTCGGCCTTCGAGAAGGCGCTCGAACAGGCGGTCGAAGTTAAACCTTTGGTCTCGAAGAGTTCCCTTGAAGTTAGGGACCTCCACGAGACCGTCACAAGAGAAGAGGTTCTTGCCACGCTATGCATCGCGCTGGGAAAGCCAGACCTCGGGGATCAGTGCAGGCTGTACAAGCGCTTTGGCGGTGTGCAGACAGCGGTGGTCCGTTTAACCGAGGCGGACGCCCGGAGCTTGCTCGGTCTTAGTAGGCTAAGGCTAGGGTGGGAAAACTGCCGCATCCAAGAGCATGTCGAGGTTGCACGGTGCTTCAGGCGCCAGGAATATGGCCATGTGTCGCGCGGCTGCACGCTTTCAGGCAAGAAGGATGCCTGCTGCAGGTGTGGGGGCACGTCGCACGTGACCAAGGAGTGCAAGGCCTGACTTGCGCTGATAGGGGCGAAAAAGATGTCGCCCATGCTTCGGGGAGCGATTCTTGACCAATATTTTGGGTGGTGCTCCCGGAGGTTGAGGGGTGAAAAGTGAAGTTCCTACAGCTCAACCTCAGGAGAGGGAAGGAACCAGAACCTCAGAGATGCTAGTGGGCTGTCCCTTATTGTGGGCGACTTTGATAGTAAGTCGCAAGAATGGGGACAAGCCCGTCTGGACGAGAGGGGGATCTTAGTTGGCGAGATGATCGCTAGGAATGACCTGATTGTATTGAATTGGGGCAGAGATTTTACGTTCAGACAAGAAGCGGTGGGGGGGCAATTATCGACATCACGATTGCCGCGCCCCGTCTTGCTCAAAGATAGGCGACTGGTGCGTCCTCGAGGTAATAACCTCGTGTGACCACCACTGCATTGAGTTTAGCATCCAGGCACGGAGTCACCCAGTAAATACGGGAAGGGCAGCAAGGTGAGGAGTCCCTCCTGGAACACAAAACAAATAAGCTTCACGAACGTCTTGAAGAAACCAGGCTCAAAGATGAGCTTGGTTGGGCAAGGTCTACTGGGTCGTTGGAGGAAACTGTGCGGTTGGCGAGGCGGAAAATGATCTCAGCAAGGCATAAAGAGAAACCGACTTGAGCGCTGGAAGGACTTCATCAGTGAGGTCGAGAAGGACACATAGGGTCTCGCCTTCAAAAAGACCCCGGGCCTGGTTAACCCCGATCGAGTCAAGTACATTGTGCAGAGCTTGTTTCGACGCGTAGAATTGTTCCAAAGACAGGACCGAAGTTCCTGCGTGGTCCTGACAGGATGGTCCCTGTCATGTTCCAGTCTGAACTCTTTAAGCTGGAATGAGAGGCCCGCGAAGTTTAAAGCCGAAAGGCGGTTCCGCGGGCGGTGTATTGGTTCGAGAGAGGGGGGTTTTTGGTTTTAACAGGTATGCCTAGACCCGTCCTAGGAGAGTCCTGTAACGTCTATAAAAGATTTCACCATTTTTCCTCCTCACCAAAAAAAAAGAAAATCTAAAATGGATTATCCGTAAAGCCGATATACTAAAAAATATTTTTATCAAAAAGTGCACGCCTCCTTCTCTCGTTAAGATCACCACAACTGTGTCCAATTTTTCAACTAGTATAGGACAATTGTCTTCTTCGAGGAGGAAACAAAGTATTCAAGATAGTATTTTTAAAAAATTTCAGTCAACAAAGCCACATATCCGGAGTCGGTTTTTAAAACAGGTGAACTCGATGCTTGAGAGACTTCGGTAACAAATTCCTCAAGAAAAATTCTAAAAGTTGACTGGTGTTCGGATTGTCATGATTTATCTATTTCACATTTATAAACAAACAAACAAAATTTCCGGGCGGTTCGTTTTGCAATATTCTAAGTTTTGTTCGTTCTATCCGATTGTCTATATGCAGTAAATTTTACATATTTTTTTCAATGCGTGTTGTGCATACCGGACTGCTTCATTTTGAATTGCAAGCTATGAGATAAGGTTTTGATTTTTATGCTTTTCCTTATTTGAATAATCTCCTATATTTTAATCTTTTAATGAAATTTTGAATTATCCTTTAATTTATGGCACTGAAGAGGGCCACCATATATGCCTTACTTTAAACGTTTTTGTATGTCTCTATATACTTACTTCATCAAGCTTTCCATTCACGTTGACTTCGTTAGCATAGTCAGTTTCAGATTTAAACCAGGCTTGGGTAATTTCAGTTTTTCCCTTCTCTGTAAATTAAAATTAGTCTGTGTAGTAATAATAATAGTGATGATGTGTTAAAAAATCAGCAACAAGTAGTATTTTCTAGTAGGTAGAATTTTTTTTGCACCTAGTATAGAATTTTTGCATTAATCCCGAATTTCCTTTTCGCTATCCAACTTGAAAAGAGCAAATCCCTAATACTGGGTTTGGGGAAGGCATCGGTTTCTGTTCGTTTTCTTTGTAGCAACACCATGAGTTTGTGTAGTTCAATCATTAAAGTTTACAAATTGGATTTTCAAGCTGAACTACAACTGGTTTTCTACCAGGATTTTTTATTCATGTGATCTATTCGAATTTTAAACCCAAATGAAAATCTTAAATCAAATTCGGGTAACTGAGGGATTAAAGACAACTGGATCAATTTTTTCCAATTTTAAGGTCATCGATCAATAATAATATACTTTGAATGATTCATTTGTAACTCATTTTTTCACTATAAAGTTGCATTTTCATCGAAAAAACAGCGGGAACATAGTTGCGCACCTAATATTATAATAAGTTCTATCCATAACCCGTATATATAATTTTTTTCGAAAAATATTAATTTATTTATGAATTTTTATGTTGTCTCGTTCAAAGTAATCCCCCTCAGATATAATACACTTGTGCCAGCGTTTTTTACAACACTCGGAACACTTCTGATATGTACTTTTTGGTATGTCCTTAAGCTTTCTCAGGGATTCAGTTTTTATCCCCTCAATCGTGGCAAAACGCCGTTCTTTCATGGGTCACTTCAATCTTGGGAACAGGAAAAAGTCACAGGGGGGTAAATCTGGTGAATACGGTGGCTAAGGCATGATTATGGTGTTGTTTTTGGCCATAAAATTCGTTACTAATTATGCCCGTTTTAAGCAAATCTGGATCGTCATTGACGTCATTCAAGATTTCCTGAGCGATGGTCATGCGACTGGTTTTTTGGTCGGAATTCAGCAATTTTGGAACGAACTTCGCTGCCACACGCTTCAGACCCAAAATATCCAAAAAAATTGCATGGCATGAGCCAACCGATATGCCGACATCCTCAGCAACTTCTCTAACAGTAATTCGACGATTCTCCATAACAATTTTCTTCACTGCTTGAGTTTTTTCAGTGGTTGTTGACGTGCTGGACCGTCCTGGGCGAGCGTCGTCATTCACCTCTTCTCGACCTTCTGTGAAAAGCTTGTACCACTTGCAAACACTTTTTTGACTCACAATACACTCACCATATGCCACTTTCAATATTTAAAGTGTTTTTGAGCACCTAATTCCATTTTCACACAGAATTTGATGCATATTCTTTGATCCATTTTTTTCGACAGCAGAATATTGCCAACACACGCAAAACACTCCTAACCTTTATGCCTCTCACAAAAACAAAAAAAATGCTATTTTGCTGAAACTGTGAACATACATTCGGGACAAGTGTGCCAACATAGGAAAAAAAAATTGAAAATCGAATGTACATAGCCCGCAAAATTTGAAAATTCACCTTATTTTTTTAACAGACCTGGTATGTATATGTATATATATTCAAACTTTCCAATCTCCTGAAAATAGAAAAAATGTTTGACTGAATATGTTGAGTGAATGAATATGACTGAATGTTTCACTTGAATAGAGAATTATTCGATAAGTTGGACATATCCGAGGTTGATGGTTTTTTCCTCTTTTTATTGAAAGGCTTTTCCGAACAACACATATTATGCACCAAACTCACTTTGAGAAGTTAGAATTATAACTGATTTAAAATTTTTTCAAATGTTTATAAAAGGCGGCCGACCAGATGAGATGGATAGAAATTTTTTGTGTGAGGGTTGTTTTTTTATATATTGAAAGGGAAAAGTGAGAAGATAAACAATGACCAACAGAAACGCGATGTCCAAGGGAAGATCGTAAGCCGCAGCCGGAGTCATAACGGTACAGCAAAATTTGGGAAATTTACTTGTTGCCATATGTAAGTAACAGATGAGAACACAACCAACACGAATAAATGAAAGTACTGTCAATTAAAGGGAATATTTCATGTGCAAGGATAAATATTCTTTAACAAAATTTTTTAGGCAAACAAATTTTTTAAGGTTTGTTGTTTAGCAAGGTGTGGGAAAAAACGGATAAATTTTCTGTATCAGGTCTTTGGTTAATTGAATTGAGATTGCTAGCTATGTGAGTCATTTCTAAAATTATTCGTTTTCTGTAGTTAGCATATTTATCTACTATTTGAACACTATAAAAACTAGAAGTATAATCTTGTTGCCAAGCATGTCTCGTCAAGGCAGTCTATTTATCCGGGGTTTTTTTTTTTTTTTTTTTTTTTTTTTTTGGTGAGGAGGAAAAATGGCAAAATCTTTTATAGACGTTGTACAGGACTCTCCAACAAACAGATTTCTCCCCCGAACGACGCGGACAGTCAAGTCTACCCGAGACGCAGGACCGCGGGCGCAGGCCCCGATGCGATTTCTACTGGCCCTCCCCGTTGTTTCGCTCCCGACGCCCATCAAGCTCCCTCGTCTTCATCACAAGTGTGACGAATGACTCGATGAGCGTCCAGAACCGCTCAGACTGGAGCATGAGGGGGACCATCGTGTCAGGAGTAAGTTCGGAACCCACCGCCTGACCGAGGACCCCCTAGCCACACCCCCATTTTGCGCAGACGAAGAGTGCGTGCTCTGCGTTATCCACCGGGGAATCGCAGTAGCAACACGTCTCCTCGTCTCTCTTCTTAAAGCGCCTCAGGTACGCGTTAAAACAGCCATGGCCCGAGAGCGCTTGTGCCAAGTAAAAGCCGACTTCCCCGTGCTTTCTGTTCAGCCAGGTGGCGAGCTCCGAGATCAGGCGGTAGGTCCATCTCCCTGTCTGCTCACCATGCCATCTCATCTGCCATTTCTCGACGAGTCTGCGCCTTCCATCCTTGCGGATGGCCTCCTTCGCGCGAGCGATTTTCTGCAGGTCGGCGCAGGTAAGCTCCTTGCGAAGCTGAAAGGTTTCCTGCCTTTCCTCCGCCAATAAATCTATTGGCGGGACGCTCGCCAGGACCAGCACAGCGCTCGTCGAGATAGTTCTATATGCCGAAACTATTCTCAGCGCGACAAGTCTCTGCGCCGAGAACAGCTTCTTCTGAATAGCATGGTTTTGCAAGGCATTGGCCCAGACCGGAGCTGCATAAAGCAGCTTCGAATGGACCACGCTCGCCACCAATCTTCTTTTCGCTTCCCTGGGTCCACCAATGTTTGGCATAAGCCGGGCCAAGTTTGCTCCACATTGGATGGCTTTGGCGGCTGCGATCTTTAGGTGTTCGCCAAAGCTAAGCCTACGATCCAGCTGCACCCCCAGGTACTTAATGCTTGTTTTCCACTCGACTTCATGCTCTCCGAGAACGATCCTCGGGTATTGGAAGGATCTCCTGTCCGTAACGAGCAAAGCCTCGGTTTTCTCAGGGGCCAATTTAAGACCTCTGCCATCCAACCAGCGCTTCGCTCGCCACAGACTTTCATTGATCCTCAGCTCTAGGATTCTGACGTCGTCAGCGGCGCACACGACAAGCGGGTGAAGAGCCTGCAGGACCCCTCAAAAGCCGGTCTGCCCAATGCCAAGCACAGGGCAGACACAACCTCTTCTTTTTCAACGGTCTCGTCGAGGTCCCTAATTTCGAGGGACCTCGTCGAGACCAGGGCTGAAATTTGCGCCCTTTCTCCGACCGCCAAGTCGAGCTCCTTTCGGAAGGCCGAAACGTCTCCCCCCTTTTTGAGGACCAAAAGGACTTCTTCCTTCCTGGTCCTCCGGATAGACGGATTACAGATTCTGTCTTAAGTGGATTTAAAAAAACGGTATAGATCATTAACATTCCGTGATGCAATTCTGATATTAAAGGATTTGAGGATGCCTGATAGTTTTTCAGAAAGGCCATGTACATAAGGGAGTGGCATATATTTTGGAGCTGTTTGTGTATCAACGTTGGAACTGTGACCTGCTGAATTTGGATGTGTAGTATGTGTGTGTGAGGGAGTCGTACGTGTGGATAGGGAGGCTCTGAGTTCATACCTGAAGTATGCAGATCGTTTAACCTTTTTTTGATGCAGACATTTAATATGCTAGGAAGGTAATTATTTGTTTGAAGAATGGATTTGATTTTTTCAATATTCTCTTTATGGAAGACTTTGTGAGATAGTTTGATGCCTCTGTCAATAAGATTGTTAATTACGTTGATTTTACAATTATATGGGTGGTGGGAATGGAAATTTAAGTACCGACCGGAACAGGTTGGCTATTTGGTGCATATGGTTTACATATTTTACCTTCTGACTCCTCTTCTATTGTGAATTGAATTTTATGATTGTAGCTGTTGAATGTGTTTTCGATTGTTTCAATTTGATTAAATGGCACCGCTGTTAATATATCATCGACATACCTAAAATAAAACGGAAGTTGAAAAGGAAAGGAAGTTATGCATTTGGATTCAAGGTCGTCAAGGACGATACCAGCTGCAATCGAGGAAAGTGGTTAACGTATGGGAAAACCAGACTTTTGTTTGTACGAGATATCTTGAAAGTTGACGGCGAAATTGGCTGGACAAGTACGAAGACCTAGTTCAAATTAGTACCAAGGCATTTTTATATGTGGATGAATTTGACTCCATCTTTTTTTGATACCTTCAATGGCTAAACCAATTTGGACATTTGTGAAGAGTGACACTGCGTCCAATGAAATTAATTTGTGATCTGGAGGAATGCAATGCGCGGATCGAATAAGGGGATGCGACGCTTGAACTGGACAGTACTTTCCCGATAATCAATAAAAAGTCGAAAAGCATAAAAATTCGAAATAAAAAAAATGTGATTGCTCTTCGCGTCGAAGTGCATCATTTTCTTATTCGAAATTTTGTTATTCGACAAATAGTTTTCGAGATAAAAATATAGAAACGTCGTTTTCGCATAGATCAAAAATCAATGTTTTTAAAAATATAACTCGCGATTACTCGCTTAATTCACAATGAAATGATTCGAAACATTCACCATTTCATTTCGCTGATTCTAGCGGAGCCGTCGAGACTTAAAAAACTATTTTGTAGATATGTGAATGTAAATTAAAAAACTATTGTTTATAAAATATTTTATATCAAACTCAGGGACCCCGAAACTTGTGCTTTTATGATAAGAATAAAGGGGTTGTTTTTTTTATACTAGATTCAAAATCTGCAACTAAATGCTTTACAGGTAACTGATTGTTGGAGATAAGGATGCCAAAGTTTTTACGTAGGCTGACTATTTCTGTTACTGGAGGTGGGACGTAAATGTCCGTGAGATTGGTAAACCATGATTCTATGAGTGCATGTTCTCGACTATTTTCTACGTTTTTTGGAATATTGTTTCTTTCGATTATGAAATTTTAAAATTTGGATTTACAGATTTTTTTGTGCGACAGAATAACTCGGTGTGCTTTCTTAGATTCTAATTTAAAAAAACGTTGACAACTGATAGGTGGTAAAGTTTGCATGATTTTTTGTGCAGTAGAATTAATGGTATTTTTAAATCTGTGAATGGTGATACAAATGTCATTGATTTCAAGATTGAGTAACTCAAAATAGAAATCATTCATTGATGATTAAACCAATTTTGAGATTTTTTTGTTTTGGAATGAAAATGAGTTGGATATTCGAAATTGTAAATGTGGCAGTAATTTTTCCCTCCTGCATCGCAGTAACAGGATACTTTGGTTGGATTTGATTGCTAACTGCGTTTTAATTTTATATATTAACGTATATTTAACTATATATGATCAAACTTTGTTATATTATTGCCAATATAAAGTGTATATATATAATGAAATACAAACAAAATACATTCTTCTTAATGTATTTTAGACATTTCATAGTCAAATAGTCAAGAAGATTGCCGTAACATTTTTCCAATGTGCGTCGTTGACACGCAGCCTACGTTTTTGACGTGGCTAGTATTCATGTACGCAATTTTAAATTTCCGAACGAGTAAGTACTATATTATTATTCGTGAAGAAAGAATGTTAAGATAAGATGCTCAGGTACCTAAAAATATGTACTTAATAATAGTAAATTCGTTATTTGGAATGAAGAAATGCAAGTTCAAAAACGAATTCACCTAATTTTTCCGATCCCAACTAGATATAACTTTTTAAAAAAGTGTATCCTAAATTTGTTGAAAATTAGTTAAAATTTTTGAAACTACTGAAATTTTCAAACTAGGGTGAAAGAACATAAAAAAATTCTTCACTGCAAAAGAAGCCCTTTTTTATGAATAAAAATCTGAGTTAAAGACACCATTTCTATTATCCCTCATATGACTTCTCTATCATATTCATTTCATTAGCAGTAAAGTAAGAAAAAAGTACTAAGTTTCATACTTTTAGAGCAGTTGTGCCTTGCGAAAATAGCTAGAAATCCGCCTTGCTATGGTTGCAAGAAACTCATCCTATTTCAGCATGAGTTCTCTTACAACCGAGATGTAAAATAGGATGAGTTTTCTTGCAACCACAGCAAGACGAAGATCAAGGTACTTTGCTCGTATTCTTTTCAAGTCAATTCATGATTCACCTTCGAAGAGAAAACATGTAATTAATCGCTAACAACGGTAACCTATTACATTAAATAAGTTAAGAAATTTCTAAAATTTATTACTGTGGTCGTGAAAATGCAATATCGGAAATTAAAGCCAGAAACAAGGTACACTTCGTACAAATTACTATTGAGCCTGCGAAAAAGTATCAATATTCGAATAAAAATTAAATAACATTATCAACATCATAATTCTATTATATTTGATTTATATAATTTTGAGCTGTCAAATAAAATGTTTTTAATAATAGGTTGCTTATCTTCCATTTTCACGAACATTTCGGGTATTTATCTTACAAAAAGTATTAGTCCTGAAAGATTCGACAAATTTTGAGCTAATGTTCAATACGATCATTATCCAATTATCATCATAATCAAACGATTATTTTGACGTATATGTAACTATGTATGATCAAAAATTGTTATATTGTTGCCAATATAAAGTGAAATATATCATTTCTTCCCATTCGTCTAGAGTGTTTCTAAATAATTCTTACAGAATCGATATAAATAAAGGAAATGAATTGGCAAAAATGATGTTGCAACTCTGTCGAATCGCGCGCTCTCGGCATAGGTGCATCTCTTTTTCTCCGCGTTCGATCGATTTATCTCTTGACGGTATCGGTGCGCTTGAACAAAGTTAAAGAAATTCCTATCCTCACCGCAGTTTTGAATTAAAAAATCTCAAAATATATTTAAAAATTGCCTGAAAGCCTGCTGAACAACTTTCCCGTTGAAAGTTCTCTCAACTCTAAACTTCTTTGCATACTTTTTTTCTTTGAAGATGAAAAATGAGAAATTTGCCAGCCGCAACTGTTATTATAACAATTATTAACAAATTGAGAATTTTGTTATGTTGAACATAACCATCTGAAGCTCTAGGGTTTTTTGAGTCTGTTGATAAAATTTCAGACTATTCCGGACAGATTTGTACGAAAAACAGCGAGTTGATTGTAAAAAATCGATTGATTTCGTACATTCGAAAAATACAGTTTTCTTTGATTATAAAAAAAACTAGAGTTCTGACACAAAAATTTATGGGAGGAAAAATATGTGGAATGACATTTGACACGCACTGTCACGTTTTTTTGATCATTTTTCTAAATATTTTATTTAAATGAAAAAAAAAGTTCGCGCATTGTGGTATCCCCTCTTTTGCCTACTAGGCCACGCGCTCCGTCGGTAATGGCATCCGAAGCCTCATTTCCTACACCTTATATAAAGGTTTATTTATGTTGAAAGTAAAATTGTTATCGTTTAAGTTTCAAAAAATTGTGGTAGAAATTTCTAACAGTGTAGTAGTTCTTTTTTATGTACTTTTGAAACGTATATGAAATACGTATGTGTATATCTAATTATCTCATGAACAAAAAATGTCTTTTAAATACATAAGTGCCGAATGGGTTGGATTTAATTAGCATTTAATACATAGTATAAAAACATAATGCCTCGAATTAGTGCCACGTCGGACTGTCAAAATAGCGCCGCAATAGCTTGCTACCCCGTAAGAGAACCAACTAAAAATTATTTTTCATCAACGCTTCATACCTTCCTGTTCGAACGCGTATGTTTGTAAGTTGTCCATCCCATCTATACCATTATAATCAGACTGTTCAGGATACATTTCCAGATAAGATTTTTGATCTACAGTGAGCAGATTAGCTCGCATCTTGAAACGAAAAAATTTTATTATAAATATTTGAAGTTTTCTTAAAGTCCCAATACTACAAAGCAGTCATTAATTCTTTGTGGATCTACTCACAGTTACTAGAGCGAAATGGGAATTGAACAAATCCCCTTTTTCTCCTTTCACTGTAGCAATGTTATTATTACTATTCAGAACATATCCATTAGAATCCAAAGCCCCAAGCTCAACTTCGTGATACTTCACACCTAATTTTCATTGAAAAAAAAGTTTATTCAAGTACTTCGGCGTGTAAATATGAAACTGTTCATTCACACACAAAAAAGGTTTGGTTGCCTCAACCAGAAATAATTAGGTTGTCCCAATCGAACTGTCTGGTTGCCTACACGGAAAAACATGAATTATAAAATGTAATATTTGAGTCCAGTGACTACAGGACTGCAATTTAAATTATAAAAACTATAATCTCGATTATAAGCGATATGATGTTAGAACATAGGAAAAAATGTAGGTTACTGGACGCTGCTTCATTTCAGATTTCAATTTTCAAAATATTAAATCACGTATTAAATGTTTAATACTATTGGGAATCGAACGTATCTGCTTGAATCTAACACGTACCCGTAGTCGGTAACACTAACGTCATACCTGATATGAAATTAGATCAACGAAATGGAACCACTAGTAAGAGGTAATGTTCGTGTAACCGAACTGTGAGGTTTGAGCAAGGAAGCTTTTGTAACCAGACTAATTGAGCTATCAGATCAAATCAAAAACAGCTCATTTATCAAAACCAAACCGTTTTTTGTGTGAACTAGTTCGCATAGAAATGTTTTTTTGTTGCTACTATTACTATGTTCATTGTTGATTGAATAAACTGATTTTTGAAGCAACTTACTTATAAAGCATTTGGCAAGAGCTAGAGCTTTGCGATTACTAATCAAGAACATGGAGCAGAAAATTTTTTCGTAGAGTTCACTTTTTGCATTCATATCACGCAATGGAATTACGTAACGTTGCAAAAATATACCTGAAACTAATGATGTAATTAATAATGCAATTAATAGTGTAATTAATATCATTAATAAATTCCAACAGAGTTTTTATGTGTATGAAACGGAGAGAAATATAGGAGTTTAACTGAAAATTTTCCTGAGGCATCGATATACGTTTACTATTTTACTGGTAATTCATTCACACTCTTTGCTTAGAAGCCTGGAGAACCAGAACCGATGGAAGCGCGAAAGGCATTTTCGGCAGCCTATTGGGAAATGAATATTTTTTCTTGTAAGAAGTTATCAAACTCTCGAAAAAAATGATAACCAGTGGATGAAAGGTCCATTGAATACGGAGGATGATTGATAGTTTCCAAATCCAATTTCAGTATCTTTAATTGCGCCTGATTTGCAGTGCGTGGGCGAACATTATCATACAGGAGAATTGGCCTGTCTCTGTTCATTAATCTCGACTGTTTTTCTACCAGATTCTTCATCACGTTGTCCAGTTGGTTACAGTAGGTCCCTGCTGTAATCGATTGACCAGGTTTCATGAAGCTATAATGAATTAAACCGCCGCCTTTCCACCAAGCAGTAAGCATAAGTTTCTTTTCATGAATTTTTGGTTTTGGGCTGTGTTTTGGTGCTTCATCCTTATCTAACCAGCTTGCTGAACGCTCACGATTATCATAGAGGACCATTTTTTATAACAAGTAACCATACGATGCAGAAATGCAAAGAAACGCAAGCATCGGAACGTTTTTTCAACGGATGTGCATTTAATTCGTGCTGAACCTATCCGTCAAGCTTTTTTACTTTGTTGATTTGAGGTGAATAATCCAATATGGTTCGGATAGAAACACCAAATTTTGTTGCTAACTCACAAGTAGTTTGAGATGTGTCACTATACAATAGGTTTTAGTTCATCATAATTTACTTTGAGTTTGAGTCTTTCACCTCATTTATTTTAAAGGCTGAAATTCACAAAATTTTACGAGCTGTTTCCGACGCCTTGGTTCTACAACGAAACTCATATTCGAAGATTGCACGAATTTCCGACTCACCCATGGTTTTACAAATATTTTCCAACAGATGATTGTAAATTTTAAAGCGTAGCCAAAAAAATGATAGTGTAGCTTTGCAATGTGCAAAACAAACAAAAAAATGCCAATGCAAAATGTCAATGATGATTGATGTCAAAATTCATATATCAGAAATTCCATACTTAAATGTCCAATAGATAATCACCAATAGTACGAATCTAAGGAATTCTAACTCAGTTTCTTCGTCTGTAATTGAGCTGCAAAGTACCCAGAAAATAGCGCATTTTCCAAGGATTTTGGTAGTCCGAGAAATCTTGGTGTTAGTAATGAGTGGAGGGGCAGATTCTCGAAGCGTACACTACCGGTTAAAATTGTGGGACCACCTACAAAATTGTATTAAAAACATGCTCGTCTTTGAAAGCGGCTATCTTCGTGAAAAATTAAGTTAGAAATGTTCCTAAACAGGCATTTGATAGATTATAAAATTTCGCGTCGAATAAGATGTACTTGAAGTATTTTCATGGAACAGAAACCGAGATAGCGAGTGAGAAAGGCCGACGTAATTTCCAGTTTTGACAAATTTTCACTTTTCAACTTCAGCTGCCTGCATACTTTAGGAAAGTGATAGGAAAAATTTGAAACTTTGCTAAAATAACGCCTGAAGCCTCAGCTATAAATTGAGCCCAAAAACATTTTAAAATTTTTATTAGTTTCCGAGATATGACTTTATTTGTTGAGCAATGCTCGAAAGATTTTTAAAGCAGCGTTTCAGCCGGTCGCTCGACTCACGAGACACTGTCAGGGCACAATAGGCGGTAAGCGCCAAACAGGGCACCACGATTCGGAGAATATTTATTCTTTTTTTAATCTCTTGTAACTCAAATACATTTTAATTGTTTACAAAGTTTCCAAAATTAATAATAATTTTGTACTGTATTGCAAAATTTTTATTTAAACAAATTTTAAATAAAATATAATATTTGATGAAAAACAAATTTAATTATTTGAAAATAATCCTTTGAAAGTTAGAAATTTTTCATTCTTAACACAAAAATTATGCTGCTTTTTTGTGTGTAAGTTGATAAAAAAAAGTTATTTAATTAAAATGTTTTAACTATATTTCTTGATGATACCTACAATTTTTCGCAGAGGTCTATACAAATATTTTATTTCTATATAAAGAGCCCTTAAATAAAGAAAGGCGATATTAATCTCGGTTTCTGTTCCATGAAAATACTTCAAGTACATCTTATTCGACGCGAAATTTCATAATCTATCAAATGCCTGTTTAGGAACATTTCTAACTTAATTTTTCACGAAGATAGCCGCTTTCAAAGACGAGCATGTTTTTAATACAATTTTGTAGGTGGTCCCACAATTTTAACCGGTAGTGTACCTTTCACACTCCGGTTTGTCGTCCTTAGCCTTTCTTTCAAACGTTCGCCTCGTTAAGTCCTTTCTTATAGCCTCAGGTCTCTTTTCTAGTGACAGGTTACACACAGTTATCCTTGAGTTTTGCTTTATTTCTTTTGCTAAATTTCTGATAATTCAGGACTAGAGAGTACTGCTGTTACCTATTACTTGATTTCGAACGTCAAATGATTAAAGGGGCAATACTTGTAGCAACTTTAAAAAATCGAATCTTTTGTTTTCATATAAAATGTTAGTTGAACACTCCAAAAATATGTTCGTGAAGTTTTACACCAGAATTCGAAGCCATTCTAATGTTCTTGCTTGTGAGCATGACTTATTTCAACGCCTAGCCGACGCGCGCCGCCAGCATAAGAAGCTTTTTTTGAAAAAATCAAAAAAGAACATGTCACTCAAAGTATTGTCCATCACTAGGCACAACGTTTTTCCATCTTTCTTGCAGCATATGAATCCCACGTCGAAAAAACGACACGACTTTTGAAACTATTCAAGAGTTGACCCATTTTTAGCATCTTTATAAAAATGGAAACGCTATTCACCCAGAGCATGTGTCATAAAAAAAACAAGTGATGATCAGAAGGGGCAATGCCTGGTGAATACGGTGGGTGGGGTAGGACTTCCCATTCAAGCGTTCCCAAGTAGGTTTTCACCACTTTTTCAACATGCGCAAATTTTATCTGCTCGTAAATATTTATAATAATGAAGAAAAAAATCTGCCCGCTTCGCGGGCACATTCTCATCGCGCACTTCGCGCGCAGCTCGCAAGTTTGAGCGCGCCTAGGTTGCGCGATTTGATCGTCTCGCTTCGCGCTCCGTAATGTTCGATCGTCGCGCTGTGCGCTCCGGAATTTTTGAACGTCGCGCTTCGCGCTCCGTTTTTTCTGGACCTCGCGCTTCGCACTCGGTCTTGTGCTCTTCACATACATTCAAGTTTATTTATTATAATTTGATAATGAAGCTCAAACCAATTTTATAATAATATTACAGATGATGTGAATTACACATTTCCTCAAAGTCACTCAATTTCTTTTTGAAATTAAGTGAAACAGGAAATTCAATTTACTTAAGGCTCTATCAGCCTTAAGGAACACATTCTCATCATGGCGCTCGCGCTTCGCGCTCGATTTTCTGTATACATTTCAGTAACTTTTTAATAAATTACATGATTAAAATAATTTATTTTCTTCCAAATCTCTCAAAAAGGAAAAACAATCGTAGACTTTATTTAAGGAAACGATTTTCCAGAACAACGCTTATTTCGTATCTCACATATTTTGGTGAAAAAAATCGAATTTATTTAATAATAAAAATCAAAACATAAAATATACATCCTGTCCCGAAATGTCTTAATGAGAATTTGTAGACCTCATTTAGGCAAACAATTTTCCATTCAAACGTTTTTTTTGTATCTCTCATATTTGGTCTAAAAAATGGAATTTTTGAACTTTACTCGTATTTTTTGGAATTGAAACGAAAAATATATGTTTTATCAGAAATTGTGTGAGACAAAATTTGTAGATCTTTTTGAAACGAACAACTTTGTATTCTTACGTTTTTTTCGTATTTCGAATATTATTGTTAAAAAATTGAATTTTGGATTTTCAATAGTTTTTTTTTTTGAATTAAAAAGAAAAATATGCATCTTATGAAAAAATGTTACAATTCAAATTTGTAGGTCTTTATGTAGAAAATAATATTGTATCATAACGTTTTTTCGTATCTCGTATAATTTAACTGGAAAATGGAATTTTGATATTGACTTTTTTCGAATTTGAATATGTTGTAACATTTCTAATTTTGATTTAATCGAAAAATGTTATCGGGATAATTTTTAGAGATTTATGAGCAGTATCTAAAACCAATACTGAAATTTTTGATTTTGTCAAAAAATTATTTTCAAAAACACAAAAGTCGTGCTCAATCCCTCAATTTTGATTGGATGTGGCTGGTTAACGAACTTGTCCTTACTTTTTCGGCTCCAATAAAGTGTACCAAAGCTCAATTCAATCTGATAATTCTATCGAGAGTTATGCCGCACACGACCTACAGACAGACAGACAGACAGACAGACACTTTCATAAAAACCTTTTTTTATGACTCAGGGGGTCTCAAAACGTAAAGATTTGATGAAAATATCGAAAGTCATTTTTCACATAAAACCAATACCTTCTCATCCATGATGAGAATTTAAAAATGTTCAACAAATTTCCGGCGAGTCTTAAACACGCATAAAGTGTATTATGGACTTCAATAAGCAGCTTTAATACCTAATCGAGTTTGTGCAGGAATTCGACCACTTAACGTTCGACTAGGGGCGTTCGAGCTCGCTCGAGGGAACTGCCGGTCACTCTTAACATTCAATTTTAATTTAACGACCTCGGTTGTTTATACGGCGAAGTCCTGTTACACGGAGAAAAGTTTGGTGGATTCGCTTGCCTAGCGTAGAACTGATGCGCTAAACACACGAAGAACTGCGCGACCTCTGTTCAGTCGAACGACTCTGCGAATTCGGGAGAACCATTACCCCAAGCTAGGTGAGCCATTACGTGAAATGCTTGTCTTGACTACGCTTTGGCTTCGATAATATAACACATAATATACTAATTATTTCCTTTTTCATTCGAAATCGAGAAAAAATTTACCAACTTTGACAAAATGTAATTCACATTAAAAATATTATAAAATTGATTTGAGCTGCAGTATCAAATTACAACAAATGAACTTAAATACATGCGAAGAATTTAAGACCGAGGGCAAAGTACTAGATCCAAACGGAACAAAGCGCGACGATTGGATCGCGCGCCTCAGGTGCGCTCACATTTACGCGCAATGAAAATGCGCCCGCGAAGCTGGAAAATTTTTCATTTATTCATTTCAAGTCTTTTTTATATCTCGCATATGCTGGTTAATGATAGAATATTGTGCAATAAGAAGCAAAAGTAGCTACTTGTTATCCAATGCGGAATCTATTACTCGTGCGAAGCGAGGGTGGTAAACCACACGAGATTAAAATGAGCTGTTGCTCCATGTTACACGCGATATGATTCCAGGCGAAAAATCGATTTTAGGATTATAATTGATTCTATAAGTTGTTCAACTGATCTTATTAGGGGTGCAATCAGAAATGTTGTATCTGCATTATTTTAACAGATATAAATTATTGAAAAAGAGTCTGCAACCGCGTGCGGATCGGCAGCTCGAGGCCTCTACTCTTTTTCTTCTTTCACCACTTCCCCTGCTATTCTCCGCGAACCCTGCGTGGAGCTCTATGCTCTGCAGAATCAACGTGCTTTTTGCAGCGTGCTTTGTTATGACTAGGCTATGACAAAAAACAGTTGTTGATAAAATGAATCCTGACGAGGAGTATGAAAAAATCGTTGGAACTTCAGTCTATGACTGGGTTTCAGACGAGGAAACGGATGAGGTATAGTAATTCCCATTATTATAAAAAAGCAAAGCTATGTTTTAGTTTGCGCAATATGCGAACGAGACGAGAAGAGAGTCGGGAAACACAGGGGAACTGTAAAAATTGGGGAGTCAGAATCCCCCACTTAGACTTCTCCTCCACTCCGCGGCCTCGAACTCGAGATTTCTTCAATCGCTTGTCGTGTAAAATTTCACTTTTGCCTCGAAGGTTCCTTTTCTCGGGTCACGTAACATGTACTAAAATAATATATTCTTTTTTTATTTAATTCGAAAATTTCTAATTATGAAAAAAAAATACACTGAAGGAAAAGCTGAAAAAATTACGTGTATTTTTTAATGAATTGTTATAGAAAACAATGTTCTGGGATGGCTGATGGTCATTTGTTAAAATATACCTGTCAGAAATGACTTATTTGATGAGGATCGTTAGGAGTTCTGTTTCACTAAGTAATTGGTTTTGCTAACGTTATTCATCACTTCAAGAATCCCAAGAACCGTTCTCGACCGCCGATCTCAACCAATACCTTTTCATGTGTAGCTTCTCAAAAATACTTTCTCAGAAATTTCTTCTCAAGAAGATAATTCTTATAAATTTTTGAATACTTACTTTCAGCTTGAACTTTCACTGTAGCAACAACAACGTTGAATAACAGAACACTTTTCAAAAACATCCCACTGAATTTAAGTAATTCTGAATTCACGTACGTTTCATAGCTCGAGGTATACTTGTAGTAAGTGATTTATATACTGTGCTTTCGGACCTCATTAATTCCATTTCACGTTCGGTAAATTTTGGTAGTCACGCGTATATTTCTCTAACGACGAATAACAAAAGCTTCTATGCATAGAAATCTCATTGTAGCTTGGGACACTAATCATTATAATAATAACAGAAACAATAGGAAATTTCTATAGAAGAAGGCGCGATCGCGCTTATATTTACGTATAATATTGATAAAATATACTTTCTATGATTCATCACCACCGTCGTCAACCCATGTACTGGGCACGCTACAAAGATGCCCCCAGGACCTGCGCTGCGTTTTCTGCCACAAGGATCCTGGACGACTCCTCGACCTGGTGTGAAATTACGTAGACCGGCAACTCCAGTCTCGACCTCCAGTTCTACTAGAGAGGCCCCTATAGCCAAGGCCCGTGACATGCCACCCCTTTTATTGGATCGCAGCAACTCCTCGTATTACGGATGAGCCAGGGGGTCCCCAAAATTATGATTATTAATATGGATGCCGACGGAGGGGAAGGAGAGTGGACAAACATCTTCTGATGGCCCAGGTCGACAACCCAGAATTCAGGGAAGGGAATAAGGACGTTGGGGCACTGCAGGTTCCACGTTAATACGTCCCTGACATACGTCTGAGCTTCGACACCATAGCGACGTGCCAACAGCCAACCTCGCTTGTACCCGGGATCGTGCTCCCGGGGCGAGACGGTTAGTGCCCATTGGGTAAAGCCCCTTTTTCTTGCTCCTTGTTGACGGTCACACGTAGGTAGTCGGATTTCTGGATTGGGCCTTCTTATAATATATGATTGTGTTCTGTATTGTCGGGCTTATACCAGACTGTTGTTGTCGATTCTTTCGCCCCCCCCCCTTTTTTGTGGTTTTAACGAATTTTGGTCCCAGTCCCATAGTACTGGACAGAGTGGCCTAACCTCACGGGTTAGCCCTCTACCCCCCCCCCCCCCATTTGCTGTGTATCTCCGCCGTAGATAAATTTAGATTAGATGTCAAAAAACTGTCGGGAATAAAGAGTGTAACCAAGGATTGAATAAATTGTCTATGAATTTTATAATAGCATTATGTCTATCCAATTTCTTTATTTTAATAATTTCCTATATTTTAATGTTTTAATAAAAGTTTGAATCCGAAAATAAAATAATAAAATTTAAAAAATCTGACCCTATGCCAAAATAACAAAATGAATAAATATCTCTATATACTTACTTCATCAAGCTCTCCATTCACGTTGACTTCGATAGCATAGTCAGTTTCAGATTTAGACAATTTTTTTACACCTAGTATAGAATTGTTGCATTAATCCCGAATTTCCTTTTCGCTATCCAGCCTGAAAAGAGCAAATTCCTAATACTGGGTTTGAGTAAGGCATCGGTTTTTGTTCGTTTCCTTTATCAAGGAGAAACGTCACAGAAACATCTGAAGCATTCATCGGATGCTTATGGTAAAACGATTTTTTTCACGTTGAGGAAAGTGAAAAACCATTTACTCGGATGCTGGCACAAATTTTGTCGGAACATTTAATGAGTTAATAAAACTTCAAAATTCAGTCCTCAACTGTCGCCCTCTCACACCACTTTCCAACGATCCAAACGATCTTCTCCCATTAACTCCTGGACATTTCCTAATTGGCAGCCCAACAATCAGCTTTTCACAGGACGATCTGCGCAACATACCAGCATGTCGATTATCTTGTTGGCAATACGCTCAATAAATAAAACAACACTTCTGGGATAGGTGGCAAAGAGAATATTTAAACCATCTTATCAACCAGAGCAAATGGAAATCGTGGAAGATGATTCATTTTGGAATCAGTTTAGTTTAGTTTTCTTCCTTTGTCTTACGCTTCTCACAACTGTCTATTCTCATTATCAATATTTCAGTATTCAGAATTTGTATGTAAAATATATTAGTTAGAGGTCCCTTCATAAGTTAGGTAAACATGTACTGAAATCAGTTTTGAACGAGGCTCGTTCAAGGGGGCCGGCATTATGTTTAGTCGCAATTAAAGGTAAAGATGTATTTTTATTATTTAGCCGTGCCTAGAAAAACATCCAAGAGATTATCATTTAATTTATAAATTTACAAGTTTGAAACTAGTCACATCAACATACTTCGTTCAGTTTATTGTATATTAAAATAGTTTAGCTAAATTCAAAAAGGTTTAAGCTCTTTATGGTTATACAGCGGGAGAAACTCAAGGGACTCAAATTAAGAAGATGTCTCCAACCCGTAATTAAGATTGTAAGCAATGGTTCATGGTACACCCAAGTTCGTACCTCTGCCTACCTAGGCCCGGATTAGCATACTACGAAAATTACAGTTAAGTTAAGTGTAGTAAAATTTAGGTACTCCCTCCTATATTGTTACCAAGCAATCATTTTTCTGTACAAAAATCTGCACACTCCCATCAATGAATGAACTTCGAATCTTTCTGGAAGAGAAAAATCAGAATCAATCCAACTTTCAAACTGTAAGGATAAAACTTGCAGTTCTTATACAATATATTAACGATAGAAGCAAATGGTTCTCAACAATGCGTCGGAATTCATCTGTAACTTTTGTGTAACTATTTTTTACTGTTTTGTGGAGTGCCGTTAAATTAGGAACAACTAAATAAAGAAAATTTTTAAACAAAAGGTGAAATACTCATTCAGTGCAACCAATCCATGGAATCACGATTTTTACAACAAACAAACATGCCTAATATCATCGGTTGAAGAAGTTGGAGGTCGTCCAGAACGAGGTTTTAGGTTGCAAATAATAGAAAAGAATTACTCTAGCTGGTTCTGAATTCATATATCTTTTTAATTGATAGTCCACATTGCACAACTCTTTGGCAACGACCCGTAAACTATTTGGACCTCTTTTTGCCAAATAAATCAAGTTTAATGATTCCATAATTTATACTTTTTATTTCCAACGAGTATCACTATAAATGCGTATATTTTGAATGATATTTTTCAGTTCCCAATTTTTTCTGCGGCCAGAAAATATATTTTAGGATTTGATAATTCAATTATTACAATATGAAGTATAGCAACACCCTGTATGAATATTTTTCAAATCTAATATAGGTAAAAATAAATTTCCAATTTAGCATTGGTGTGTTGTTATATTTCATATTATAATAACTAGGATAGAAATGTGAATTCTCAGAAAACATAATCACTATAATATGAATTCAGCGAACCCAAAAACGTATAGAAATGTTTATCTCGTCTGGAGGACAAGACCTTTTTTCGGGTGCCTGTGTTATTATAACCTACATTAAGGAAAAAGATTAGTAAGATTTACAGAAAGCTTGATACTTTTTTTCAACAAGGTTTTTTAGTAGATTTTGTAAGAAGTTTAGTAACATCCACCTATCTCCCAATAAAAACTATCAAACCCGGATTCTTTTGCGTTCTGTAAATTTTACTGGGAACTAAGTGAAATGTGCAGAAAATCTGTTGACTGAACAGAACTTCTTACAAACTCTACTGGAACGCCCTGTTGTAAAGATAAGTACCGAACTTTCTGTAAACCTTACGAATCGTTTTTTGCATGTTGTATGTCATGGTGATTGGGGGCGCATAAACCTTCCCTATTGAAAAACTTGACTTAAAAAATAACGTAAAAAATGACGTAAAAAAGGACGTCAAAAATGGCGTAAAAAACAACGTCAAAAATGACATAAAAAACGACGTCAAAAATTACGTAAAAAACGAGGTCAAAAATTGGGACAGGTTTTTACGTCATTTTTGACGTCGTTTTTTATGTCATTTTTGACGTCGTTTTTGACGTACTTTTTTGTCTTCAAGAAGCCTTACATTTCCTATTACATTTTTGTGACTCCTTTACGAAATGCCCATTCCACTTTGAAATAAATTATTTTATTATACAATAGTTCTTTTACTGATAAGCATTTCTCAATTACGATACCCAATGAACGAGCGAATATAAATTGTTAAGGCTTCTTAAAGACAAAAAAGTACGTCAAAAACGACATAAAAAACGACGTCAAAAATTAAGTAAAAAACGATGTCAAAAATTGGGTTAGTTTTTTACGTCATTTTTTACGTTATTTTTGACGACGTTTTTTACGTAATTTTTCGACTTTAAGAAGCCTTAACAATTTATATTCGGTCGTTCATTGGATATCGTAATTGAGAAATGCTTATCAGTAAAAGAACTATTGTATAATAAAATAATTTATTTCAAAGTGGAATGGGCATTTCGTAAAGGAGTCCCACTTTCTTGTAATTTAGACTATTGCTTTTATTGTTCCATCCTTTGTATAAACCGAGAGACCGGTTTCGGTCCTTCGTAAGGAGGGGGAGTTGTGACGTCGTAGAATTTCTACGACTCACAACGCCATCTGTATCGCGTATTATCTAAAGAATTTTTGTCGGGACACTTCTAGCGCCGCGCCTGAAATAAAACTGTTTTGATATTAGGATTTAAATTTTGCGCTTATTAGGTCATGTGACCCTAAGTCAATCTGTAATAAATAGAACATAGCTTACATAACTTGACGCTCCAATACCGAAGGATCCACAACCACCATGGTCGGTTAGTGATTATGCCTTTTTTATTTTATTGCACGGCCGGCGAGACAACACCGTGGACGAAACCGCCATAAACCGGAGTCCAGTAGTTACACGATCCACGACGGGCATCGTTAAATTCGCTCCATCAGACTTCAGAACCGACCGCAGCGCCATCTGTAGAAAACGCACCGGAAGGACACCGCAACGGATTGTAACACGCCTCACTATAATTGCCGTTCACCCGAGCCGTAAGCGCACCCGACGCCGCGCAGTCTTTGATTCGGCCAATCATAGTCCAGTCCCACCTGCAGTGTCTTCTCTTATTGGACGACGAAGAAGATTGGACGCCGAATCTACCAATTCCAGATTGCTGTGGGATTGATCACCGCCATTCTTATTACGTATTACTCCCATTGGTCAACAATTGAGATAGCTTCAGTTCCAGCAGGAAGATGTTTGCGACATGGGGACCCCCCACTATTACCCAAGACTCCTAGATATAGCGGATGAGGATAAAAGTGGATGTATAGCCCCGTTTTACTGTGATACTACTGACCACGAGGCCATAGTAACTGTTATATACCAGTGGAGATGTTGTTGTGGCAGACAAGCACCAAGTCCGAGGTCTAAGGCAAGTTCCGGACGAAGACGTAGTGACACTGCCCAACCCTGGCCGAGACCCTTGGCGAGTTCCGGGTGAGACGAGGATCCAATATCCAACCCGGGAGGCGGTTCGGACGCGACCTGATAAAATGTAAGCAGGTGCGTTAGTTTTACCATTGGTTGGAAAGAGACACAACCATGGTTAGAAAGAGACGGAATCAAAGAGTGTGAAATAACGCCGTACTCACGTAAATATATGAAAGATACGAGTGGAGCTTTGCCCAAGACTCCTAATAGTAGCGGATGAGGACAGCGTCTACTCTAATGCAAAATAATTAATAATTACCAGTGGACAAAGAACGCTTGACCAATGGGAGAAGAGCGGTAGAGATAACGCGCCCACAAGTAGACATGAAGATGCGGCTTAAGGGTGCGTTGGAAAGGAGTGTCGGAAGAGGAAACGACATTCTGGTAAGCGTTGCGAGAGCGAAGAGAGGAGTAAATTATACTGATTGAATTTGGAATTGTATCTTGACCAAATAAGGAATAAAGATCGGAATTTTAACAAAAGAAAAACAATCCTGTACGTTCCCGTCTAAGGAGTGTGGAAGTGTGAAAAAAAACAGCGGAATATATATATAAATAAGGTAAGAATCTCGTGACGGAGTTGGTTCGCTCGGGGCAAACTTCTAGGTTAATGGCGGCAAAGAGTCAGCCACGTGGTAGAATACAAGTTCCCCGACCGTGCCACACTCGATAACGGATTCATTTTATAAAAAAAAAAGAACGTTTGTGATTGATGAATAGAATTATTGTGTGATTATCCCTCATTTATGTGATAAATTGACCAAATCTGGGCTGGCGAAAACTTTCCGGTCCTCTCCAGCGCCACGAAATTAAAGAGTTCGGGGAAGTAAATTGGATGTAAGCGGAAATAAGAGTGCGAAGTTATGTCGTTGTGGGTGGTCGCGAAAATCATTGTTACGTGTGTGTGGGTTATGCTAATTTAGGTTAGGTCGTAGAGTTGCGCTTAGAGTTTGCGAATGTTGTCGGGCATCAAAAATTGTTATCTATCTGTATAAACCGTAGAATAAAATGTATTAAGTTTTCTTATTTTAATCACGGGTTGTTCTCATTTCCTTTCGTAGACTGATTTCAGCAAGGTAAAACGAACCCCGCGCTCTACCATTGGCCCTGAAGGAGGGGACTGAGCTAGCATCGCCACTTGTGGCCAGTAAATTCCGGTGTTACGGGTTAAGGGCTAAGATTTGGGTTCGTGCTATTTAGTTTAGGGGTTATAATATTCTATTTTTGTGGTTAAGTTATAGTAAATTTTAGAGTTGGCCCAAGCAAGGTCTGGCGCCCACGGGCATAATTTTTTTGTTGAATATTGAACTCATTGGGGGCGAAAGGTAAACTTACCTTCCGACCCAAATTCTCTTTTTTTGTATCGAACCCTCTAGGGGGAAAACAGGACACTTTACCTGTTATTCCCGAGTTTGCTCGAAGGCGTAACAACCGAAGTGTGAGTTGCTGAGCGTATAGAAATTGCAACGTCACATTTTACATTACATTCCTCTGTATCGTAATATACAACATTACGCTACTCTCAACTGTAGCGTAAAAATGAGTTTACGCGCCGGATGCACATCAATAATTATTATTCTCAATATCTTCTCAACAGTTAATTACGTTCATCATAATTATTTCATATTGTAACGTATCGATGTTATTAAATACTGAAAACTTGATAAACTTAATTTTATTTAGACAAAAGTAAATATTGAGTGACCACCCTATTTATCAATAAATCACGTGGTTGTCGGCAGAAAAAATGACATAAGAAATAAAAATATTGTACAATCATACTGGAACTGTATATTTTCTATCACTGAGTACATTTTCCGGTTTAAAATTTTTGAATCACATTTTAATATAACAGGTATAATTATAATATTATAATATTATTATATATTCATCTATTATGATGAGGTAATTGTATATATGACTAATGCTGATTTCTGTAAAAGTGCGAAATTTGATTTTACAATTACTTACTTTATTTTGGTTGTTCCTCCACTTTTAACTTACGATATTCACGAGAAGAAGAAGATTAGACTAGACTTTCAAATCAAAACATTTTCACATAACCTCACATTTTGGTATTAAGGTAGGAGTGCCAACGACTGGGAGCCAGAAACTTTGGTTACGTCGATGAGTTACAACTCAAAAATTGATCTTATAGCTTTAAAGTAAAAGAAAAAAAAAACCTTTCGGAAAACTGTTTCGTACATCTCAGTTTCACACTTTAATTACCGATACATGAACTCTTACTGAAAAATATCGATTATATTACAAGCTACGTCGATGGATACTAATGAAAATACGAGGGGCTGTTCCCTCTCATCTGAATGACTTTTAAGTTACTCAAATCTATTACGAGTTATGCACATCTTCCAAAAAATCTGCAAATTGTTAAGAAATTGATTCCAATTGCCATCAATAACCTTTTTTTAGCTCACAATTTGGTGCCTATTGACTTAACTTCCAACTCACACAAGTTGTAGTCTGGGTGCGCGCTGTAGCAGTTTGTAGTTATATACCTTGCTTACGCTTATTCTGGGTTGACTGTTGTTGACCTAATATTTAATACTTAATGTAGTCAATATTTCTGTATATCGCTGTATATCGCTGTATTTTAGTTATTAGTTAACTCATTATATTTATGTTAATTCTCGGCATGCAGGCACCAGGATTGATTTAGGATCTCCAATTTTCTCTATTTACTTAACACTTACTGTCATCTTAGCTGTAATCCATCATGCCTGGTAAGGGGAGAAGAAGGGGATTCATTTCGGGTGGCGGTCGTAAGTCGCAGGATGGCAAAAGCGCGCCAACCCCTCCGTTTGGAGTTGCTCAAGACCTAGTCTCCGAGGAGGGGTCGGACGATCGGTGTTGTGCGTCATCTAATGTGAACGGCAACGAGAAGCGTAAAAGTGACGTCATCTCGCCTCTACTCCCGGTAGATGGAGTTGGGGAGGTTAAGAGAAGAGAACCTGGGCGGGCTAGTAATTTTAACTAGCAGCATGGTCTCTGTTCTTAGGGATTTGATGAAT
Source organism: Diplolepis rosae (assembly GCA_030998225.1). NCBI lineage: Eukaryota > Metazoa > Arthropoda > Insecta > Hymenoptera > Diplolepididae > Diplolepis > Diplolepis rosae. The sequence goes on from JAPYXD010000275.1 coordinate 1,786,594, forward strand.
TTGGCGTGGACAGCTTCGGTTGCTGCGGGAGTCGCTCCCACCCCTTTGGGTTTGGATAGCGGCACGGTTCCGGGTTTACAGGGCCCCCTTTTTTGGAGCAACCACGAGGGCTCACTGAATACCCGTTTCGAAGAAATTTCCTCCCCGCCTTTTATTGTCCTGCTTGAGAACAGAATCCCTGGCAGAAACCTGGCCAGATTTAATTTGATAGCTCTTGGAAATTTGATTGATTCACTCATCCCGGATATCAAAAGGCAGATCCTTTCTAATGACCGTAATCAGGCCAAGGCATTTTGTGATCGATAGCAGGCGGCCAACGTCCTGGTTAATTCTTCCGCCTTACAGGAGTTCGGGGTTCACGCGTACATACCTGCGTCGCTTGTTCAGAAAAAGGCTTTTACCAGGAATATCCCGATTGGGTACTCAGCTTTGGCACTGAGTGCGAGACTGGATCCTGATATGCTTCCCAACATCTTGACTATTCAGCGCCGTACCTTGGACGACGGATCGGCCTCGGAAAGGCTGGAGTTCGTGTTCTCTACCATCAACATTCCGAGTAGATTGTGTCTGGCCACTGTGGCCTTCAACCTGACTCCAGTCATACCGCCCCCTAAGCGTTGCTTCTGTTGTCAGCGGTTTAGGCATATCTCTGAGCAGTGGCATTCTACGCACCCCACCTTCAACGACTCACGCCCTACTTACTTTCCTGGCGCTGGATCCTCCCCGAGTAATATCGACTTGATCTTCTGCCCCCTGTTCCTATATCATCTCGCCAGAGCTGAGTAACTATTTCAAATTAATCCATTTCAAATACTTATTTGAAATGCAAAATGCCATTTTCCATTTTGTATTTTAAATAGGAAGAAGAAAACCATTTTGCATTTTGCATTTTAAATAGCTTTTCAACCTATTTTCAACTTAAAATACTACTTTCTAGTTTAAATAATTATATTTAAAAATTCCATCTAGTCTTGCAGTACGTTACATTAATTCTCAATCATAGGTTGGTAAGGTCGATATGGTAGAGTTCCGTTATCACGTAGAGTGATACACTCTTCTAATGATCGACATAATCGACTGAAATGAGTTAGAAATATTGATTAAATATTCCATTTTCTATTTTGCATTTTAAATGGATTTTGCGAAACTATTTTGAATTTTACATTTTAAATACATTTTGAGAACCATTTTACCCAGCACTGCATCTCGCGAGTGTGGAGGGAGTCTCTGTGTCCCTATGGTCTAGCGTGCTGCCATCTGTCGTGTATGATGAGTTCATCCGGCTGGTCTTGGAGCTTCTTCTTGTGCTGGGGGCCACCAGACGGGAGGACTTGACGAAGAGGAAAAGTGCCCAGCCTCTTTGGTGGTCCAAGGAGTGTTACGATAAAATCAGGGAAAAGAGACACTGCTATGACGCCTACTCTAGGGACCAAATGGCGGAAAGGAAGGCTGAATTCAAAAGGTTGGACTCTGAGGTCAAGATATTCTGAGGAGGCAGAAACGCTCTTCTTCCTTCCGAGCCTTCTGCGAATCTCTTGATCCCTCGCAGGGCATTAATAGGATTTGATCCACAATTAGGGCGCTTGTATCGAGGTCGGAAACAATAAGAGCTAATGTCCTGACTGATACGAACTCCGCTGAATTTAAGGAGCCATTTTTATACCGAAACCGGAGGGTAAGGGCTATAGACTGATCTCGCTGACCTCATGTATTAGTAAGCTATTTGAAAGGATGGTGCACCGAAGGCTGGAGCATCAAGTGGAGCATAATAATTGGATTCCGCATTTTCACAGTTTGACTTCAGGAGGGGGAGGTCGGCTGTGGTCGCGGTTGTCATGGTGTCCACTAACATCTTTCAGGCTTTTGGATGTGGGGAGTCGGTGGTGGCAGTCTCTGTGGATATCAAGGGGGCCTTTAACTCGGTGTTGCCCATGGTTCTTTGTAAATAATTGCGCTGTCTGGGTCTGTCGAGTGGAATTCTCAACTTCATCTTCTATATGATATCTCGGAGGAAATTAAGATTTTCTGCTGACGGCTCTGGTGCCAAGACCTGTGGCGTGGGCCTGCCTCAGGGAGGGATACTGTCTCTAATCTTGTTTAACACCTACACGAGCCGGTTGATAGATATCCTCCCTCTCAGGGTACGTTACCCCATGTACGCAGACGATTTGTTCCCCTATGCGAGGAGCCGTGTGGTCACGGCTGCGAAGGATGCGCTGTCTGGAGCCTCGCGCTGACAACTTCATGCTCGTGGTAAATCGCCCGCTCCCCAACTTTTTGTGCAATGTACTTTACCTTCTTTCATTTATATATATATATTCACTGTTATTATGTACAGGTATCGATGATGATGTTCTCATGGATGCCGATTTCTTTAACTTCGCTGTTTCTTTATGGGAAAATATGAATCCAGAAAACAAGAAATCCAGAAAAAATAATGTAGAAAGATACATAATTTTATGTCTCGGGACCTTGATAAAATCAAATTGAATCCTCATCAATATTGATTGTTATGACATAGTGATTAAGAAAAATTTTTTAAAATTGATGCATCGATGATATCAACAGGTACGTGAAATTTCTCTCACACACAGCACGGTTACTTAACAATTGAGGTTGAAATTGAGTATTTCCAAACTTTCCCGTCACTAGTGTGGAAAAGTAAGTTTTATATGGTCTCATTATCGATCGTGGAATCAATCATTTTTGGTGTTTCGAGTCAAGGTCCCAAAACCGCATTTCCCCCGCAAGTATCAAAGAAAGAAGGCCTCTGGTAAAATTTCAGTTTTGAACATGCTGTCTAGGAATAATCTTGAGAACAGATTGAAATCTGCTAGGCGAATCGAGAAACAAAGCAAGGACTTGGCAAAACCTAGTAACTCTTCCAAAAAAAGTGGAAAATCCTTCCCAAAGTCCCAACAGAAGAATATGCATTTTATCAGATCCAGGAAAAATAGCCAAAATGTTCCACACGTCACGTTTTCTTACAAAATTTGATTTCATACCCATATAAGGAATGTTCAGATAATTTTTTTGTAGCCGACTGCAGTTTATTTGCTTGGCTCAAAATAGAGGTTGAAATGGTTAACTAACTATAAACACTCCCTCATGATATTTTAGGAGGTTTTGTATTTATTTTATACATATAACAGGACGATTTCTGCTGGCTGATGCTGTGGGAAACCCCTGATGAAAAATACGCCAAGCAACGCACCAAGAGAAGCATTCAGGGGAAGAAAAAACGGGCCCACTAGGAGATTCATTGACCCAAGAGTGACTATGCATGTAAACTTTGTTGGCCAATTTCATTTATTTTTCATTTACTAAATTTTGAAATAAAAATTTGCTAGCTATTACCACAGTGAAATGAACCTTATTTTTAACCCGGTAACTAAGAATAACCTAATATAGCAAAATATCTGTACGTGATGGGGCAAATTGGTTACTAGATTTGGATTTAGCGCACCAAAAAACGTAAAAATCAGTCAAAACATTCAAGGCAGTTTAAAAAAAATGTTTTTTCGTGTACCTGTGTTATCCATCCAAATTTATTTTATCGTCTTCAAAGTAGGCCCCTCCCGAAATAATACACTTATGTCAACGAATAATCCAATCATCAAAACATTTTTTAAACGCATTTTCCGGAATCGACTTCAGTTCTCGCCGCGAATTGTCTTTTATGTCTTTTATCGACTGAAAACGGGTACCACGAAGTGGTAATTTGAGTTTTGGAAAGATGGAATGTCGGATGGAGCCATATCAGGTGAATACGGTGGTTGTTCGATGATATTGGTTGAGTTTTTGGCCTTTACACGGTGGAGTTTTTGACAAAAATTCAGGTCTTCCGGAACTAGTCGAGCAGCAACGCGTTTTATGCCCAAACAATCGTTTAAAATAGTACAAAATGATTCGCGAGACACAGAAAGTTCAGCGACTATCTCTCTTAAACTCAAATGACGATTTTCAGTCAGCATTGTCTTCACTTTAGCGATGTTAACTTCAGTTGAAGACGTTGATGGCCGACCAGAGCGAGGCAAATCTTCCACCACATCTCGACCGCCTTTGAATGCACTGTACCACTCATAAGCACGTGTTTTTGATAACGTCGATTCACCGTTAGCCTTTTGTAACATTTTCAGCGATTCCGCACACGGAATTCCATTTGCAATTCAAAATTTGAGACAAATTCTTTTGATCAATATTCTTATCCATTGGGAAAATCACGAAAAACACTTGAGATAAACTGACAACATCGAGCACTGTGAACAAATTAAATGACAGAGGGCGCTAGAATTCCAGGTCAGTATAGAGGACAGTGGTGCCAACTTAGCGTCGGAAAGTTTTTTGACAATCTCTTTAAGCGGGCTTTTTGAATGATCAATTCCCGGTACTTTTTTGACAGAATGCATGTCAAAGCTCAGTTCAATCCAATAATTCTATAATGAGGTATCGTGTCCACAGATAGACAGACTTCCAATATTTGACATAGATTTTCGTAAAATCCATTTTTTCTGACTCAGGAAGTCTCAAAACTTAAAGATTGAATAAAAATTCCGAATGAGATTTTTCACATAAAACCAATAACCAGTTATATGATGAAAATGAAAAAATGAAAAATCTTCAATTTCTTCAACTCTATCGACCCAAAGTTATAGGAAGATCAAGAATCCAAGAAAGGGATCAAGATAACATTGCCGAGTGTGTGATTTTATCGACGCAAATTCTCAATATTTTTACTCGTGTGTTTTTTAAAAATGAAACATATGTTGTGATGAAGGAAAAGACTTTCGAACATATAAGATTTTTAAAATTTTTTTCACATTTTTTTCGACAATATTGAGATGAGAGGTAAATGTCTATTCTTTTTGAATTTAAAAAATGATAAGATATGTAAATTCTTTTCTTGTTATTCAGAGTTTCTTCCAAGCTTCGTAGCGCAGTTTACAAACTATTGCGAATAATACACCGAGTATTATTTAATAGTTTATGCAATTTGCTAAAATGTTACCTATTTCTATTGCTATATTTATTATAGTGATCCTTTCCTCGCAAAATGTTAGTGGTGAGTATAAATTTTAAATTTCACTACATTGAAATAGAAATGGTTTTTAAAAATATGTTCACTATAATTCCGGAAAGGACAAAGTTATCGTATTTTCCTCCCGTTTTAATCGTTACTTTTTTCACATTTGGGCGTAAAACACGATAATCTTGTGATTGGTCGGAAAACTTACCATTTCATGCATATGCTTGGAAAAAACAATTGTTCAACGTAAGCGTATTTAAAAACTAGTTTCTATTTTTAAAAATGGATTTTATTCTTTTCCTGAATAGAAATTTTTTTATATCGCTTTCATTATTTAACGATTGCAATGCATATGATTGAGATAGATAACATTGGTTTCAAACTTCATTTAAGGATACTAATTTTACTTAACATGTGAATCTTTTAACTACAATAACTGTGTGCCTGTTATATTCGTGAACTGCGTGATATATATGGTACACATATGTGTTACGTAGCTAGGTCATAAACACAAGTCGACCTTCAAATCACGTTGAAAATATATATCAAGGTCAAGGTCAAGGTCAAGGTTACCGAGTTATGGCCCTCTCCAAAACAAATAATTTTTATATTACACTTTTAAACAAAGGAACAAAAATAATTGTCTGGGCTCTATATATAATTTTTATTAAGTAATTTTACTAACAACTGCTTGACTATACTTCTAAGCCATAGAAAATGTTAATTTCTGACAGGAATTGCTCAGATTTTCCATGGCAATAATAGATTATGACAAAAAAGTGCCAAAAATTAACGATCACTATTGTTATAAACAATTAAATAAAGAAATTTTCATTTTTGTTATTTTCATACTAGACACAGCTTGTTCTTCTGTTTAAACCAAAATGCATTATCGTAAAGATTGATTATCAATAACATTGAATTGTAAACAAAATTATTTATTACTTACGATAATAAATAATATGAACAAATGCCTAAATGAATGTTTTCTCGATGTTTGAACTTCATCTTTTCAATTAATTTTGTAGCAAATAGCTTTATGCCGATATTTTCTTAAGAATACGTGCCAACAACTCCAATTGGTAATTGTTATTAACAAAGTTTTTAGAAACTTTCCATCTATATCAGTTTTCTGCAAAAGAAAGTGGTTTTCCACTACACCTAATTTGTATACAAAGTAATTTTAGCGAGAAAACCACTTATTTTGGTGGAAAACTATTAGTAATCTCAATTTGTTTAAAACTTTGTCAATAAAAAAAAAATTGAAGTTGTTGACACGTATTCTCAAGAAAATATCAACATAAAGCTATTTGCAATACAATCAATTAAGAAAATGAATTTTCAAAGGCCTTAGGCTAAGCAGGTCACGTATCAAATATGGTTTAAAATTTTACTCATGCAAAGGAAAACGACCATTCGGATTTGATTTGTATTTAAAAACATTAGGAGATCGGTTGAAACAAATTTAAAAATTACAAAATGAAAATAAAAATAAAATTATGAGAAAACATTACGATATAGATGTTTGAGATGTCTCAAACCCAAACTTGTGACGAATTGTGAGACAAACTGTTAGGTAGAAAATTCTTCTACGAGACGGAAATTTATCCCCAGATCAGGTAACGAAGGAAGACAATAGAAGCAATAAACAATACCTCTATAAACCGAGGGACTCTTGTACCGAAGTTTGGGATAAAATTTACGTGAAGGAAACCCTTTTCACTCATCAGCATTTTATGACTTCTAGGTTAAGACAAAATTATCATAAAAAACTCTGCTCATAAGTCAACGCTACTTATGCAATGTCCGTGAAGAGTGCATATTCGCGAAATTTGGAAAAATTTGACGCTCTATATAAATGATGATTATAATATTAATATGGTATTTAAATCAAAAGTTAGAATAAAACTGAATGCCATAAAGGAATTTTGCTCTGTTTTATTTTACAAAATATTTTTCTAAAAATTCAAGAAATGCAGAAGGTGACGATAAAAAAACGTGATTCAGCATGAAAAAGTTTATGTGATTCAATCACGTGACCTGATATATGAGCAATGGAGTAGATGGATGGAGTAAAGATAAAGGATCCCGAAAGGGGTTTTCACACCGAGTATTTCGCAACAAAAGACCAATAGCGTTATGAAATACAAGCGAGTCGGAGCGAGTCGATGACTAGTATTGCGTGTGTGTACGTGTATATCAATGGCTGTGCGCGTGAATGTGCATCGAGTATCGACAGATCAGTGTGATTTCTCCAGATAATTGATTATTGAAGATGGCAAGTACCAGCGAGTCGTGGCAAGTCGCAGAGAGTCGCGGCTAGTATTTACGGGACTGCAGTTTTAACGTTATACGGCCTTATTGTTCCTTATTAAGGGAAGAAATACTTTTAACACAGTTTGATTTGGAATCAACTCATGAATGGGAACCCCCTCGATGTAACCGTTGTTCCCTAAATTGAAAAATATATTACGTGCCTAGGCGCACAATGAGGGTTATTGCGTAACGAGCGAAAATGCTTGCAGGAGATCGAAGCCGAGACGAAGCCGAGGCGCGATCAGTCCTGCGAGCATTGTTGCAAGCTTCGTAATTTCCCGAATGTGTGCATTGGCGCATATTCTATTTTATGTGACTTCGGTGCGTATACGAGTTTTTATGCGTACACTCGAATCTAATCTAGTATTGTAGTTGTTTGCGGCGCTAGTCATTACACTTGATATGTCACGACTATAGTCACGGCCATTTTGATTTTATCGATCTTATGTAGTAGTAATGGATTTCAATAGACGCATGCGCAGTTCAAATGTACAAGGCTTTGCCAGTACGGTGCCAACGCTGTACGAAGAAGAAGAAGAATAAGAAGATTGTGCTTTGTTGCATGGCTATAGACGCATGCACTGTTCAATTTTTTACATTTCATTCCTCTGTAGCGCAATATACTACATTGCGCTACTGTTGACCGAAGCAAAAAAACGAGTTTGCACGCCGGTGGCGCATAAAATATGTTGTGTCATCGAGATGTTTAACGAAAACAATAAAATGGTGGGAAAAAATCCAGAAAGAATTCAATGTGCGAAACACTCTGATATGTCAAAACTAATTATATAATATAGATAAAGGATTCAGATTCTTGGAATGTGAAAACATGTAGATAATCGGCATTAACGATAAAGATTTTGGAAATAATATATTCTTTTTAATGTCATCAAAACACGTCTAATTTGTAGAACTCATTTTTTTCGTGAAAAATGGTATCAACTGTTTTATTGATAAAATCAAAAATATGAATGTTAATCGCGATACAAGAAATCACCCCTCAATTCAAGATGGCGGACAACCTGCAGAGGGTTGATGGTCAAAAACTTGGATTTGAGCTTCCTATATGGTACCCTAAAGATGACAACAATAAATTTTCCTACCCAATGAATTGCAATAATACCTATAGGAATCGGACTAAATATACTGGACTATACATGATATAATGCAGAGGTGCATTACGATAAGACAAGATGTTAAAACACACCTCAGGAAGAATAGGTTGACTCCGTTGTGAAGAAAGAAAAAATACTCTACCTTCAGATATGGGCTGACTCACTAGACTAGCAATAAAAGCAACCTTTATTCTTTCATTAGAATAAAAATTAATCATAGGCAACCCTTCCAATCAATCAGTCTTTTATGATTTTCAAATTATCAAAGAATTTACATAAAACACTGCTCATATGTCAATATCACATGTATGATATATGTGAAGAAATCAGATTTCGAAAATTCAAAAACATGTTAATAATATGAATGAACATTAGGAATTACTGAAAAAACATTTTCCCTTTAATGCCATCGTGACATCTTTTCCGGCAAAAGCGTGCAAAAACATTTCCAACTACTGAAACCGGTGAGGGTTGCACTGATTGTCGGTAATATGTCACTGTTTGTCGGTAAAAATCCTTACTATTTCACTCAGTGACCCATTGCCCACTGATTCGGGTTTGGAGAGTATTTTCTACTTAGCCTACAATCAAAAAAGATTTTATATGTCAAATTATATGAAATGTTGGAAACATTTCAGGTACAATTGGAACATCCAACTTAATTTCTTTTAAAAATTTACAATTTCTTATCTTCAAAATGATACTAGGCAATTTTTCCAGTCGTTTACAACTCAGCTTGTTTGCAAAACTTACTTTATAACCCAAAAAAATGTAAATGCTTTCCAAGCTCTAAATTTTACGAAAGAAATTTCAACCTTTAATTCTGTCAAAAAAGCTTTTTTGAAAAAAAATTTCGCATTTACATATTCAAGCTAAAATTGGCAGTTTATTCCAAAATTTTCTTTCTCTAAGTATTTTATACGGAATCTAATCTAGTATTGTAGTTGTTTACCGCGCTAGTCATTACACTTGATATTTTGCGACTAGTCCCAGCCATTTTGATTTTATCGATCTTGTGTAGTAGTAGCTTTTTGTAATAGAGCATGCGCATTTCAAATGTACAAGGCTTTGTCAGTAGGGTGCTAACGCTGTACGAAGAAGAAGAAGAAGAATAAGAAGAAGATTCTGCTCCGCTGTAAGACTATATGCGCATGCGCAGTTCAATTTTTACATTATACTCCTCTGTAACGAAATACACACCATTCCATTACTCTCAGCTGTAACGGAAAAACGAGTTTCCGCGCCGAAGGCACATAAAAATATTTTAAAAATAAAACACTATTTCAAAGACATAGTTTTTCCATGTTTGGAAATGATGTGCTTCTATTAAACATTTTAAACTTGTTTCAATCAATGAAAAAAGACAAAAATAAGGTTTCTTGTGCGTATTTACAGGTAAACATGTCACGATAACGATTTTGAAAGGCTTGTTACAGCATCTAAAAGGAGACAATTCTTTTTCATTGTTTTCATAAAAAAAAGCAACTTCTTATTGAAAGCGAGCGATCTAACAGGGTTCATTCGATTTCTTATCTCTTTCTCTAACCTATCCAGTTTTAGAAAATTGAAAAAAAGGGTTATATCAAATCCATTTCGACCGTTTAGTGAGTCTGCCCATACCTGAAGGTAGGGAGTTTTTGCTTTCTTCACAACGGAGTCAACATACTCTTCCTAAGGTGTGTTTTAACATCTTGTCTTATCGTAATGCACCACTGCATCATGTCATATTTCTTCATTTACCAGAAAACGTTCATTTTATCTTTACTTTCTCTGCATACTGTCATATGCGTAAATAAATGTTGTAACTTTTTGTTTTCAGTGTTACACAGGCATGTTTCCGGAATAATTTTTGACGTAGAATCCGAATCCGGAATCAAAATCAGCCTATCACGTCAGGATTTTGAGATATTTGAGGTTATGTGCTCGAAAAATGGGTTTTTTCGCTACTTTTGAGGTTAAGTATAGGGCGCAAGAAATTTTCTTAATTCTTTTCTCGAATGTCATCATTTAGCACTACTCTTTCCCTTTAAAATGAGCTATTAAACAGTCACGAGCGATTTTTTTTTTACAAAGATACGGCCATATCAAGTTTTCACATTTATCCGAACAACCTTATGAGCATTCACATTGGCTCTTTGGTGCATACCATTTTGCATTCGAAAATTTATCTTGAAAATTTGTGTTTGCGGCTCTTGATGGTCTGTGAATAAGAATTTAAGTCAGAAGCAACTCCGAAACCCCCGAGTAAGAGTTTTTAGAGAGCCAAATCGTTTAATGTCGTAAATTTCGATCCGCCATTTTGAAGCCACCATCTTAGAAATGGAAATGTCAATTTTCTGGCTGTAAATTCTTATTCACAGACCATCAAAACCCGCAAGCACAAATTTTTGAATGCAAAATGTTATGCACCAAAGAGCCAATGTGAATGCTCATAAGGTTGTTCGGATAAATGTGAAAACTTGATATGGCCGTATCTTTGTAAAAAAAATCGCTCGTGACTGTTTAATAGCTCATTTTAAAGGGAAAGAGTAGTGGTAAATGATGACATTCGAGAAAAAGATCAAGAAAATTTCTTGCGCCCTGTACATAACCTCAAATGTCTCAAAATCCTAACGTGATAGGCTGATTCTCATTTCAGATTCGGATTCTACGTCAAAAATTACCCCGGAAATGATCTTTCGTTTTCCAACAACAAATACAAACCCATTATTTGCAGATCTGTGTTATCAATTATCTGGAGAAATCACGCTGATCTGTCGATGCTTGATGCACATTCACGCGCGCAGCCGTTGATATACACGTAAGCACACGCAATACTAAAGTCATCGAGTTGCTCCGACCACTGTTCCCAGAACGTGGACGTAAACGGTCCCCACCATAGAAGCTTCGAGCTCATTGTGTTTTCCTCATTCAACCAACCTATGGCAGTGGAGCGAGGAAGAAGCCATGAGCTGGTAGGGTCTATGGTGGGGGCCGTTTACGTCCACGTTCTGCGAACACTGGCTCCGACTCGCTTGTATTTCATAACGCTATTGGTTTTTTGTAACGAAATACTCGCGTGTGAAAACCCCTTAGGGATCCCTTATCTTTACTCCATCCATCTGCTCCAATGTTCATACATAAACGTTGTAAATCTGTTTTTTCATTATTACAATCACATATTAATATTATAATCATCATTTATATAGACCGTTAAATTTTTTTCAAATTTTGCGAATATACACTCGTCACGGACATTTCATAAGTAGCGTTGGCTTATGAGCAGAGTTTTTAGATTCCCTTCAAGGATGAGAAGGTATTAGTTTTACCATATGTGAAAAATTTCTTTCGAAATTTTGATCAAATCTTTACGTATTGGGACTTCCTGAGTCAGAAAGAGTGATTTTTACGAAAGTGTCTGTCTGTCTGTAGGTCGTATACTCGACAATTCTCGATAGAATTATCAGATTGAATTGAGTTTAGGCTAATAATAATAAATAACAGTTAACAGTTAATAACAGGTCCGAGATTTTTCTTCTTTTCCGACGCAGTAGTAGTACTGAGGTTAAACAAGCAGCCGCACTGTGTCTCTTCACGCCGCATCTCCAGCATGTTTTGCTCTTATCCGGTCTCGCCTGAGAGTTCTCAGTCTCAGGCAACCAAACAACTCACAAAAACTGTTATTTAATTTTTCAGTCACCATAATGATCTCACGAGTAGATATGGGAGTATTCGGTTTACCCCTGCAGAGCCCCTCATGCAGGGGTAAGGTCTTAATACTCTAGGAGGTGACCTGGTTTCCTAGAAACACCTTGTGAAACACCAATCCCTTGTATGCAGCCTTTGGCACGGTAGTTAACACCTTGGCTAGGAGGTTTTTTCCTCGGGACCATCCTTGAAACATTGTCCTCGACTGCTTATTTTGTTTTGTATCCGTTTTCAGCAGTAACCCGAAGTACAGGGGCCCTCCAGTCGCAATGTGAGGAATCAATGTCTAGGGATGCTGCTATCTCCAAATGTACCGCCCTCACTGTAAAACACTTAATGAGGACTCTATATCTCTTAAACTGACAGCGGACTGTATCGGACCAAAATACTCAATTCTGGTGTTAGTGGATGCTGCGACAAGTTTTTCGAGTCGTGCAGTACTGGTAGTAGTGCTATTCGTGGGGCTTCAGGTTTTTCTCTCCTAAGCTGACACGCTATGGAATCATTTCATAAACTTTAGATGGACGATCGGATGTTGGCGATTCAGAATCTCTTAGTTATTTCCTCCCAATATGATTGGCTGTAAGGTTGCCTGTCTCAGTTGTCGACTCAACCATCCAGGCGAATGAATCCATTTTCGAACAATGGTGAGAGTGTAAATATCTTGAAAGATAAAGAGATCTTTTTTCTGCCATTCAAGGGGAATCACCGATTAGAAACATGAAATCTAGCAGTTTCTTAAGATTTTTTTTCGCATAATAATAATTAACCAATCTTTTTGAAACTTGAAGGCTTATTTACAATATTATTCATTTAAACTTCTGAGAAATATGTTTACTTTTCTAAAAAAATTAAAAATTGCAGAATTCTAGAACACGTTTTTGGGTAGGTCGGGGTATGAATCAAATGATTTTCAAAATAAATTTAGTTCAAATAGAAGATAATAATATAATAAACGTCTGTGCCAAATTTATTGCTTATTTATAATTCCTGGATCATATAGCAGTTCTTTAGTTCCTTTATAGAACTCATTTCGCTCTCTTTGAAATAGCGGTTCAAGAATTCGCTTGGAAGAAAAAAATTGATTTTTCATTCATTCTACTTGGTGATCTCCCTTTAGTCGCTTCCAGTCCTCAAGGAAGAATTCTCTTTGTTCTTTCTAAAGCAGATGGTTTTTAGCTCTTTCGACTTTGCAGCCTATAAACTCCCAAGTATCGCTAGCCATCATCTTCTTCCGGCAGCAGTAGATGAATCGTTGTATCCAAGTCACAACGCATGTCATTTTCTGCCATCAAGGATATCGCCTGCTGTTGATTATTTTTGTTTCGGTCTTTACTATAAAACAAAATTCTTTTCTCATTTCTATGGTGAATTCATGGGCATATTTCTGCTACCTTTTGTATAAGGCACTCCTCCTCGGGTTGGCGAAGGAAACTGGGTAAGTTGAACCAGTGACTCGAATCTTACAGCTTCTCAAGCGCTCCATTTCGAGTCATCTCGTCAGACTACATTCTACTTCGTAAGTATCTACCTCTATTCAGACGGCGATGTATCTAAATTTTTGGCAATGCTGTTTGTGAGTCGGACTAGAACACTGTTTGGCTTATTTGTAGGTTGTGTTCTTCTTCGATGCGGTGGAGTATTTTTGTGGTCATGTTGAAAGGTCCTTTTTGAGTACAGGTAGAATTCTATAAGACCTACTAAATATGTGGGTGTGCGTGATGCAGAAAAACAAGTAGTTTTTCATGAATTCCAGATTTTATAAAGATTTTTCCTTTCGTAATTGACACAGGGATCCGAACTTACTAATAGTTTGTGTGCTAAATCAGTGAAACCGAAATTTGGTTATCTTAATTGTTTATAAACATTCAGATTATTACATTTTGTCAAATATTATCAAAGTTATATTTTTTTCACGAATATGTGCACCGATTCTGGCGATCAAGGGAAATTTAAATTTCGTGAAATCTTAAATTTAAATATTTTGTGACAAGAATTATTTATAACAATGATTATTGTTAACTTTTCAAATATTTTTGTGACTAGCAGTCATCTGTCCAGTAGTTTAAAACTTTTTCTGTCCAACAACATTCTTTTTCTACGCGAAAGGGACAAAATTTTGAATTCGTTTATAAAAATTTTAATTTGTATATTCTACCAAATATTATTCGAGATTCATTATTCTACGAAATACCTGAAGTCGTTCTGTCGAATGAAGCAAATTATGATTTTAAAATACCCAAATTTAAATATTTTATCACAATAATTATTAATAACAATGTTTATTGTTACCTTTTTCATTATTTTTGTAATTAAATGTCATTCCTACATTAATAGGAATCGCTTTTAGCACATAAGCACACTGAGAATGAAGCACTGCAAAAATGTGCAATAAACTCCAGACATTGGTCAACCGATTTGCCACCAACCTAAAATTGAAGGCCAAATTAGTCAGACTAAAAAAAAATCTCAGCGGAAAACAATATGAGTTCAAAGGATACCACTCCTGAAGGAGTATTGAATGAAGAGCAATTTGATGACGAAAGAGATACGAGTCCATTACCAGACCAGACTTTGGAGACCAAAGAAGAACATCTTTATCGAGGTCCAATTCCAAGCCCTGAGCCGGAGTGCCTTGATGAAAGAGATGATATCGAGAAAATAGAAGAACCTAATAAGGATGAACAGAAGGAGAAACGGTATCCCGAAATTTCATCATTAAGGCATTTTTTATCGCAACTTAGTCATTTAAAATTGACGACCTTAAAAATGGAACTATTTAAACTGGAAAGCCTCAGTAGCTAAACAAATAAATATCACCGAAAGCCTTTTCCTACTTTATGCCTTTTTAATTTATTTGATAGAAAGTATTGACAAGCGCGTTTCTATTTCATAACACTTATAACAATTGATGTAATTTCCCTTTTCTTTATCAAGGTTTGTCGGAGGCTATTGTTACGGAATTTCCGTAAGACTAACGTAATGTGAGCAAACTGGATTGGCGTATGGAAACGGGAATCTGCCCGAACACGCTTCATGTTTTCTAGCTATCGTTGCGGAAATTTTTAATACTAGACTACAGTGAATACGATAAAAGCGACAACAGTCTTGCGCGATGGGTGCGCGATGCAAAGAAGAATATGATTGTTAGGGGCATTTGGTGCTGGTGTTGTAGAATCACCTGGTTTGATGAACGAAATTTTGAGTTTTGAGGGATTAAAATCGAGACAATTTGCTCTTAGAGTGGTGCCAGACAATGCACAAAAAGTAGACATGACTATGGGACGAAATTTCACGGAAGCTCTAGAACTAACCTAGCTATACGCGATACTGATACGACTTAACCTTTAACGATATTGACCCTAATTTATTTGCTGATAACGAAGAACCGAAGATTAGGTTGTTTTCGAATAAACAAGTTGAAATAACTCCAGAGTCGGTACATTTAATTAACGTTATGACTGAAATCGGGGAAATTTAAATGCCTGTAATTAACTTAGCGGAAACTTTTCAGAAAGTAGAAGCTGGTCATGCGTTGGAGAAACAATATTATTTATGAAGGCTGGAAAGATGGAAGTACAAAAGAGAGTTAGGATTACGGTTAATGATGTTGTCACTGATAAGGGGGTCACGATGGAACAAAAACAACAGCTAGTAGATATTTTACATGAAAATAGAGAATGTATCGCGCTAAATTTAGATGAATTCGGACGGACGAATAAAATAGAAATGAAAATAGAGTTGAAGGAAAACTCACAACCAGTACAATCAAAACCGTACAGACTAAACGCGAAATATCGGATAGCGTTGGAAGACATTATTAAAGAATATAAACAGAAAGGGATTATCACGGAAAATGAGTCGGAATTCACAAGTCTGGCGTTCATTATAAGAAAAGAAGATGGCTCACCTAGAATGGTGATGGATTATTTATCGGAAGCTTAATGCGAATACTAAGCCGGTAAATTCTCGAATTCCAAATTTTTATGATATGCTTGCAAATTTAAATGGTGCGAAGTATTTTATAACTTTGAAGGAGCTATCCAACCGGGGAAAAAAAAATTAAAGCAATTGAAGAATTTCTGAAACTTGACTCGAAATACGATGTTAGGCGATTTATGGGGTCAGCCAGTCTCTTTAGACGTTTCATTCCGAAATTCTCGAATATAGCACTACCAATAACCAATTTATTGAAAGACACGGTTACTTTTGAATGGTCCAAAGAGTGCGAAGAAGCTTTTGAATCTTTGAAAGAGAGGTTAGTAGAAAAACCGGTTTTAAGAGTATATAATCCCAAAGCTTATAAGACAGAGCTTCACACAGATGCATCATTAAAAGGTGTAGGAGCGATTTTATTTCAGGCAGAGGAAGAAGGTAATCCGTTACACATGCTTTACGCAGTGAGCAGAGGGAAGAGTGAAATTGAAGAAAATTATCATTCTAGTAGACTTGAATTAATGGCTATCGTGTGGGCATTAGAAATACTGAGATCGTTTCTTATAGGCATTCCAATTAACATTGTGACAGACTGTTGCTGTTTGGTAAATGTCAGTGCTTGGAAAACTCAGAATTCACAAATTCCCGGTTGGATAAACTAGTCATCTAAATTTGATTGTTCGATACAGCATAGGAAAGGTGAGAAAATGGCACCGGTTGATTCCTTGTCAAGAGTTCCTGTCCATACATCCGAACTCAAATCGGTTCTGGGAATTGTAACCCGTGAAAGAAATCATTTTTTTATATAAGATAAAGTGATGAGTTGGAAGAGATAGACATGTTCTATCCTTTCTAATCCCCCAATTTCTATCCTTTTTAATCTTTATACTTCCAACAGGGCTGACCTTCCCGAACCTTTTATGTCCTCAGTTGATTCAGTTCTCTACCTAGCCTAACGTCTTAGATCTAAATGTGCTTGTCCCTGCCTGCCCATTCCTCGATACAGCTCAGTGTTCGCAGAACGTGGACGTAATCAGTCCTCACCATTGACCCGTGTGCATCCTCACACAACCAAACGCGGCGTATCGGTCTATCCCCACTTTCTTGCTTCGATTTCACGCTGTCAGCTGTTGAGCCAAGATCGAAAATTATGTTTCTCACGACATCGTGTAAAAGAAACGTGAAGCAGACGACAAATTCAAAATGATAAAATATACAGCTTAAGATATTAGCTTTCTTTTTTAGATATTTTCATGAACATTTACCTAAAATGAATATGTAAAAGAGTTTTTTGAATTTCAGGATGATTTAAACGCTTAAGAATAATTTTTTAGAGAAATTTGTAGTTCAATAAACATTTTAAGTCTCAAAGCAAAATCTTGATTTATATATTTTGTAGGCTTGTAAATAAATTATTTGAAATTTAAAAATTATGTAGAGAACATTCCATATCAAGATGAAACAAAACATGAGATTCAAATTTGAAAAATAAAAGGTTCGAATAAAATACTTTGGAAAGCTTTTAAAATACGTTAACTTTTTTACAATTTTGATATACGTGTGTGAACAAAAGGTTTGAGTAATCAAAAAAACTGAGATTGTATCTAAATTTAAATACAAATTTGGGTAGGTATACACTGCTTTTCAAATATAGTGACGTTTGGTGATTGTATGGGCAACTAAAACTATGTTCCAGCTTAAAGTCGCGTATGACTCTTCCGTCCTCCGTTCGCCCAGGACTCCCATCCGCGGAAACACGTCCGTTAGGCAGGCCGGCTGGCCGCGCCAGCCAGGAAAGGATTACGAAGATTCCTCCCCCAGTCGACGCGAACAGCCAAGTCCGCCCAAGACGCAGGACCGCGGTTGTAAGCCCCGATGCGATTTCTACTGGCCCCATTGTTGCCGCGCTCTGCACGCCCATCGAGCTCCCTCGTCTTTATCACCATGGTGACGAATGACTCGATAAGCATCCATATCTGTTCAGACTGGAGCATGAGAGAGAACATCGCAGTAGCGGCACGACTCATCGTATCTTTTCTTGAAGCGCTTCAGGTACGCATTAAAGCAACCATGGTCCGAAAGCGCTTGGGCCAGGTAAAAGCCGACTTGACCGTGCTTTCTATCCAGCCAGGTGGCTAGCTCCGGGATCAGACGGTGTGTCCATCTCCCGGTTTGGTCACCATGCCATCTCGTCCGCCATTTCTCGACGAGTCTGCGCCTTCCATCCTTGCGGATGGCCTCCTTCGCGCGAGCGATTTCCTTGCAGGTCGGCACAGGTAAGCTCCTTACGGAGCTGAAAGGTCTCTTTCCTTTCCTCCGCCAATAAGTCAATTGGCGGGACGCTCGCCAGGACCAGCACAGCACTCTTCGACACAGTTCGGTATGCTGAGACAATTGTTATCACCACACCTCTCTGTGCCGAGAACAGCTTCTTCAAGATAGCAAGGTTGTTAAGGGCACTTGTCCAGATCGGAGCTACATACAGCAGCTTCGAGTTTACCACGCTCGCCACCAGCCGTCTCTTAGCTTCCCTGGGTCCACCAATGTTGGGCATGAGCCGAGTCAGGGCGGCCCACATTGGATGGCTTTGGGAGTCGCGATCTGCAGGTGTTCGCCGAAGCTAAGCCTTCGATCCAACTGCACACCCAGATACTTAATGCTCTTTTTCCACTTTATTTCATGTTCCCCGAGAACGATCCTCGGGTATTTGAAGGATCTCCTGTCCGTGACCAGCAAAGCCTCGGTCTTTTCAGGGGCCATTTTGAAGCATCTGCTATCCAACCAATGCTTTGCCCGCCACAGACTGTCATTGATCCTCAGCTCCAGGATTTTGACGTCGTCAGCGGCGCACACGACAAGTGCGTCATCCGCGAAGCCAATGATGCTCGTTCCAGCAGGTAGGTCCATGCGCAGGAAATCGTCGTACATCATTTTCCAAACGAGTGGACCCACCCGCGACCCTTGAGGGGCGCCACATGTCATCTCTTACTTGAGAGACCATTTGTCGCCGTCGTATATCACCCACCTGTCGCTCAGATAGTCATCTATCATTCGCAGCAAGTAGTCTGGAACCTTTTTCCGCACGATCGCCTCGATGCAGATGTTCCATCTCGCGGCATTGAACGAATTGCGTATGTCAATGCTAATCAACGCACAGAATCCTGTACGCTTACCAGTTCCTTTTCTTGCATTTGTGGCGATGTTAACCACAGCTTGGATGGCGTCCACAGTGGACCTGCCTTTCCTGAATCCGAACTGGTTTTCCGAGAGCCCGTTCTCCCCGACTAAGAGAGCCTGAAGCCGTTGTAGAATCAACTCCTCCAGAAGCTTCCCCATCGTATCCAATAAGCATATTGGTCTATACGACGAGGCAACCCCTAGAGGTTTGTTGCCCTTCCTGAGCAGGACCAACCTCTGCTTCTTCCAGTCTACAAAGAACCTCCCCTCCGGAAGACAGGAGTTAAAGACTTCTAGTATGATTTCCGGGTATACCCCGATCACCACTTTAAGGATCTCGTTCGGCAACCCGTCGATCCCCGACGCTGTGTTGGCCTTGAGCCTTCCACCCGCTCTCTTTAGTTCTTCGAGAGTGAAGAGTTCTTCGCTCCGGACCACGCAGGAACTTCGGTCCTGTCTTTGGAACGGCTCTACATGCGGGAACAAGCTTCGCACGATGTACTAGACTCGATCGGCATTATCCAGGCCCGGGATCTTTCTTCTAGTCACCAATCTCTTAGTGACTATTTTGAAGGCGATACCCCATGGATCCTTCTCGGATGCGGCAGTTTTCCCACCCTAGCCTTAGCCTACTGAGACCGAGCAAGCTCCGGGCGTCCGCCTCGGTGAAACGGACCACCGCCGTCTGCACACCGCCGAAGCGCTTGTACAGTCTGCACTGGTCCCCGAGGTCTGGCTTGCCCAGCGCGATGCACAGCGCGGCAACAACCTCTTCCCTTGTGACGGTCTCGTCGAGGTCCATAACTTCGAGGGTCCTCTTCGAGACCAAAGACTTAACGTTGGCCTTCTCTCCGACCGCCTGATCGAGCGCCTTCTCGAAAGCTGAGACGTCGCCACCCTTCTTCAGGACCAGAAGGATCTCCTCCCTCCTGGTTCTTCGGATGGAGAGGACCTCCGCTCCCGAATTTTGGGGGTTATCCTTCGCCTTCATGGCTTTCAGGATCTCGGCGTAGGACTCGCCGTCCTTCGCCGACACCCTGATAGCATCACCCGACCTGGCAGTCGGAGAGCGCCTCATCATCTTCTCCTTTGCTTTAGGTTCCTGCGCAGAAGGCACAGGAACCTCTTTCTTCTTTTTCTCTTTTTTTTCTTTTTTTTCTTTTGCACCAGCTGCCATTCCCCATCCTTTTGTGGGGTCTGGCCACTGGTGACCGCAGCGTAGGATGGCGATGAGCCGCCCTTCCCTTTCTTCGTGAGGCGATCCTCGGGGGGGCAACCCTCTTCTCCCCCTTTGTCAGCTTTTTGGGTGTATCTCCCAGGGACGCAGAACGTAGTGTCCGGAAGATACCCATCTTTTTTGAGGCGGGGTGGGATTCTAGCTTCTTATGGATTTCCACCCCGCTTTCTAGGCTCCTTCAGGAGCTGAAGGACGTCTTTCCATCCCTCAGCCCCTGGGGGAGTGTGTAAGTGCGCATCTGGCGCCTTCACGTCTCCATCTCCTTTATTTTCATTCGAATTCATATTTTTATAAACTTCGAGTCTTAAGACGGTTCGCCCATCATGAGAGCCCTACCGCAGTAGGGCTACTATCCCCGCCTGTATAAATCCCTAGTTATGTGCACCGAAACCGAGAAGCGGCTTATCGGATGGTCGATCCTATCAGCACATTAAATGAGGAGAGTAAAAAGGTTACGGGATAGGCCCGCGTCATAATGATGCTAAAGGTTTAACGTCACCCCTATCGACCGAGCGGTGCCGGGTCCGCCCCGATACCTGACCCGGACTTCAGGCTAGACGGTGTGCGATTTATCCTACGCAGCGTCGGATATAAGGAAATACTGACCAGGTAATCCTTCATTCCTGCGCCCGGGCATCCATGATTTCAACTCCGAAATTGGCTCCAGACGGTAGGATCTTGAGCGGTTTTTCCAGTTTAACATGTGGTTTCACGGGAACTTTGCCCTTCGCGGCCAAACACCGGAGGGACTTACATTTACCCATATTACTTCCACAGAGGTAAGGTACTGACCTCGCTTCTACTCCTCCCTTGGCTAGTTTATCGGGAATATCCACCAGGCGCCGGCCGCAGCCCATTCACTCAGCAGTGCATTCGTTATTGTATGTGTGGGTGTCGGTATCGTGCATGTAGTTGTGATGTGTCCACGAGAAGGCACGAGGGAAGTACAGCGTCACTGCCGCATGCGCATTTGGGGCGATACCCCTATTAAGAGGCCCCCCGCATTCACACTGTTTTTATTCAGACGGCATCAATGAACCTGTTTAAGGTCCCCTGATGCTTTTGCTCCACACCGCGTCCTCACGCGCCTGAAGGTTGCAGAGAAACCTTTCCAACGCGTGCACCCGGCAGGTCCACCGCTAGGGAAAGCCTGTTTATAGGGCACCCTTGAAGGCCATCCTGACGGCGACAGCCCAGCTGCTGGCAGAGTCCTTTCGGTTACTACCGTTGGTGGGCTGCAGGACGCGTCTGCTCCGTGCGTGACCTCACGCATTCCTCTGAGCGAGACGCTGCCCTCCGCGAAACGCCCTCTCGGGTGTTGGGTATATAACTAAATTATATCTAATTTTGCCCATGGAATTACACTTTGAAATTTCTTCGTTATGAAGTGAAATTGACAAATATTATAACAATAAAATACTGAAAAAACTGTTTTGAATACTCAGTAACTTTTATAAGACAATTTTGATAGATACTAGGTTGTTCAAAAAGTTTTGAAAGCGGAAATGAAAATACGTTTTTTTTTGGTGAAATCACTTTTATTGGTTAGTATAATCTCCCATAAGATCAATACCTTTGGTCCAACGGTCTTCCAACTTGTTTATCCCATCATGGAAGTGACTTTCTGCAAGGCCTGCAAAATACTCCTCTACGACGGCTCTAACCTCTTCATTTGATGAAAAATGCTTCCCACGAAGGAATTTCTTGAGGTGTGGGAACAGCCAGAAGTCAGAGGGAGCTAAATAAGGCGAATAAGGTGGATGCTGCAACAATTAGTACTTTAATTCGGTTATTTTAGTGATGGTTTTTTGAGCTGTTTTTCTGGACACGAACTCGCTTCGGTGCCGAAGTGCCTGGTTCACACCACTCCTTAGCCTCTTGTTTTGATTCAGGATCATGATGGAAGACCCAAGTCTCATCTATAGTGATGAATCGACGCAAAAAATTCTTTTTATCCTTTCGAAAACGCTCCAAATGTTGCTCAGAAAGTCGCATTCGAACGTGTTTTTGTTCCATTGTGAGCGAATGCGGCACCCATTGTGCACAGAGCTTTCTGAAACCCAAAACTTCACGTAAAATATGACTCACACTGCCTAATGAGATGTCTAGGGCCTCTGCTAAATCTCTCTCGGTCAATCGACGATCTTCCAAAACCATATCCTGTACTTTTGCTATGAATGCTGTTGTTGATGCACTTTTAGGACGTCCTGAGCGTGGATCGTCTTCGACGCTTTTTCGACCACGTCTAAACTCTAAAACCCATCGATGCACAGTTGGAAATGAAGGAGCAGCTTCCTTTAACACTTTCACCATTTTTGTATGAATTTCCGTTGCTGATAAACCTTCCAAAACAAAGAATTTTATCACTGCACGATATTCGGTTTTTTCCATTGTACAAAAATATACTGACACGTCAACTTCAAATGGCTTGTAAACAAACAATGAATTGACAGAGTGGAATGACACTTTGGGTATGTTCATATGAAAGATGAAATCTTAAAATGGCGTAGAAATTTTGGTTCTTCTACTGCTCTATAGATGTCGCTTTCAAAACTTTTTGAACAAACTAGTAAGCGTGAATAAAAGGTTTGATTTTTAAACGAAATTAATAAATGTATTTTACTATTATATTTGTCAATTTTGCTTCATAACAAAGAATTTTCAATGTGTAATTTCATATGTAAAATAGGATATAATTTATTTGATTTAAAAATAATCAAACCTTTTATTTACATTTATTTGTTGAAATTGTCATGTAAAAGATGTCCACTATAATAGAAGTTCTTTATGAGGTATTTTGATCCAAAGGAATTGTGATTTTTATTTTATACTGGAGGAATTTAAGATGTAATTTTCAATACGAAATTAAATATGGTTTTTTATCTTTGCAATAATCAAGCCTTCTATTTACGATTATGTATTCAACAAAGGGCTTTTAGAAAGTGTTACGTATGTTAAACGTTTTTTTTTCAAAGTTTAATTTTGTATGCAACATTAGATATACAAGGTGCGTTCCAAAATAAACGAGACTGAGCTAAAATAGAAACGACAGGAGCTTTGTTCTGATAAATTCGAGTTTATTTATTCAAAATAGTCCCCTTCGGCCTCGATACACTGTTTTGCGCGATCCAAAAGCTTTTTGAAAGTGTTTCAGGTCATTGACCGGAACGTCCTTCAGGATGTCGGTACAAGCCTTTTGGATGGCCTCTGTGGACGCAAAACGTTTTCCTTTCATGGCCAAATGCAATTTTCCGAATAGGTAGAAATCACAGGGAGCCATATCAGGCAAATACGGTGAGTGATTGATGGTTAAAATGCGATTTCTAGTAAAAAAATCAGTCACAAGAGTGGATCGATTTTTGGTCATCAGTTAACTTGTGGGGAACAAAACGTGCACAGACCTTTCGTAAGCCCAAATGATCGGTTAAAAGGCGATAAATCGATGTTTTGGAGATATTCAACTCCGATTCCATGAATTTCAAAGATGATTTCGGCTCATTTTTGATAAATTCATGCACAATTTCGATGGAGTTTTCGGTGATCACAGATTTTGGGCGGCCCGTATGTCCATCGTCATTTATGTCCTCACGACTATTTCTGAAACGTGTAAACCACTCATGAACTCTGGCACGAGATAGACAATCATCGCCATAAACTTTTTTCATCAATTCAAGTGTTTCGGTAAACGTTTTACCGATTTTGCTCTTTGTTCGAAACTCATTTTTGTACCGATGACACAAACACACTGACACTTTAGACGCAATAACTTCGCTTTCACTGAACCGAATGTCATAAAACTGTCACTGGAAGTCAGGGAGGCATATAACTTTCCAACGCACTACCTCATTCACAGATGTCGCCACCAAAAAAATTTTTATGACAAAAGTCTCGTTTATTTTGGAACGCACCTTGTAGTTTATATATATTTTTAAATAATCAAACCGCTTATGTATAAGTCACGTCCCGCGACTCTACCACTTAGAGTAACAAATCAGGGAACCAATAGAGGGATCAAGGCAACATTACCGCGTGCGTGATTATATCGACTCAAGATACAGCAAGATCTAATAAGAAATAGGAAGATCGTTAAAGTCAAAAGGCAGATTTAAATAGAATTGATATATTTGGCTGTGGCATTAATGCCAGTTAATAAATATCATCGGAGCGTGAGTCATCGAAGGAGGCAACTCATCCGATCTTAAGCTTCAATACCAAATATGGAAAAGGTGGTACACATTATTTTTATACTCCCACCATAGTTGATAGTCAGTCCAGTCAGTTATCAATGATTATAAGAATGACGAGACATTTGGAACATCATCATGGTATCATAAATTTCCATTATGCATATAACTTCCTCAATGAAGATGTATTTTTAATACCTGGACTACCAGGAATATTTATAAGATTGACGAGACCTTTGAAATATTATGAGGGCATCCTAAATTGTATTTTTTAATTCAACTTCCTCTGGAAAAATCTATTTTCAATACCTGGGCAAACAGGAAAGCTTTCAAAAACCATGATTATTAAATAATTTCAATATTTATTTATCCTTGTGAATATTTTTCTGTAATTAAAATAATATCTAAAACAAAGCTCCCTTTATCTATTTATTTTTAAAATATACGCCTAGCGCCATCTATTGCTTTATTATATACAATAATCTTTCGTTTACCTACCTTCACACTATTTCAAAGCTACTCTTCATTTTTTATACTCTACTTTCATGTATGCTCTGAAATTAGCGTTCTTCTGACAAAATTTTTTTCTGTTCAATTCGAGTTCTGGCTATCGATCCCCTACCGCCTCGCGCCTCTTACACGAAGTCGTGAGAAACATAATTTACGATCTTACGTCGACAGCCGACAGCGTGAAACCGAAGAGAGAAAGTGGAGACATATCGACACACCGCGTTTGGTTGTGTGAGTATCTACACAGGTCAGTGATTCCCTGAAGCAAGAAAATAGTTCTGCCTATGCTGGCCTATGCAGTGATGTTTCTCAGTCTACCTATCATTACGAATAGCCCACAAATGAAGGTTTTTACCTGCTTCTAAATTTATAAATATGATTTCTTTAGGTGAAGACAACAATCAGTATTCTATGCTCAGCGACGACAAATATCTCAATATGATTGTTTCCTTTTGGGAAATAAACCCTGAAGATAAGGAACGAAAACTTTTATGTCTTGGAGCGTCAATTGAATTAAATTGGATTCTTGTTGATGAGAAATGTCATGGTTACCTGGAAGAATCAAATAACACTGTCATTTGTACTGGAAGCAGTTATTTTGATGACATTTATATGAATTTTATTATTGAAGGCTTACTAGAGCTAAAAAAATGTTCACATTTTATTATTCTAGTTGTGAGTAGCTCCAGATAATACTGAAAAGTTGAAACTTAAATTATTTTTTATTATAACGTTTGGACGTTAAAAAAAACTGAATAGGTAATAAATTTTCTTTTTCTGTAGTTAAATGTAAATATTAAGCTGTCTTCCTCTTTAAAACTAAATCACGTAGAAGCCAGTAAGGATAATTACCGTGGGCAATTGGTAGGATGGAGTGAAGAGGTAAATAATGTCTTAGCACCATTCTGTCAGATTTTGATTAATGCTCCTCATGGAATACACATAGAGAAAAATAGTTTGATTAATTTTAATCAACTCTGTCGGTTAAAGTTGACATAAGGACATTTCAACATCTTTAAATCCTAGTCGGGTAAAACCCTAGTGAAAGTAAACGGCCGTTTTTATGACCGTTGTAATGGCATTTTTGATGGCCCTTAAAACGGCCCTCAAATTTAAAACGTTTTGATGGCCATTAAAACGGCCGTTTTTCTTCGGCAGCAGATTTTTTTCATTTATTATATTTATGATAGTTCCTGTGCCCATGGCCTGGCGCAGATCGGGGAGTATTAAACTCGTCATAAAACACCTAGCCAGACCAGAGCCAAGCGACCCATTTAGATTACTACTCTGCTCTTCATTTCCCCGGTCAGGGAAAACTCGCCAGGCTGAGTGTTTCATGACGAGTCTCGACCAATTTAGCGAATTTGTGCACAGCATTCGGATATTGATCTTTGAACATTAGCAATCGTGTTCGATTAAACTGTTATTATAACCATTTTTGAATTACTTATGGGACAAAAATAGAAACTTTGCAGGCCAGGGGCACAGGAACTATCATAAATATAATAAATCAAAAAAATCTGCTTCCGAAGAAAAACGGCCGTTTTAATGACCATCAAAACGGTTTCAATTTGAGGGCCGTTTTGACGGCCATAAAAAATGCCATTACAACGGTCATAAAAACGGCCGTTTATTTTCACTAGGGAATATATTTGACAAGTACTTAATTGACCCAAAATGAATCATAATGAACGTTACAAAGGGAATAATAAGGGGTCCGGTAAAACGTGGTCGAGGAAAAAGCATTAATATGCGTCAGTGAGATAAAGTTAAGTGTATAAGTATATGACTGACGCTTGAGGAGCTTCAAACCATAGTTCGGTAAATTGAATATTGTCTATTATGACTATTAGTCATCTAATACATACATACATACATAAACAGCATACAAATCATATGTTCAGACGAAGCTCCTTTTCATTTGAATGGCTACGTTAAGAAGCAGACATGCCGCATTTGGGCATCTGAAAATCCAAGAGTGGTTGTTGAGAAACCTTTGCATTCTGATCGTGTTACTTCTTGTTGTGCTTTCTGGTCTGGTGGTGTGATTGGACTGTATTTTTTTGGATATGAGATTGAAAACGCCGTTACTGTCAATAGATTGCGCTATCGGAACATGTTAACTAATTATTTTTAGCCTATTATAGATGATATGGATGTTATGTATCAATAAAGATCCATAGCATTTCCATCCAAATTGTGTGTTTTATTCTGAAACCAAAAATGAAGTCGCCAATGGTAAGCCTTGTATATAAACAACAATCATATATATAAACCTAATACTACACTTAACTATAGAACGATACGCTCTCGTTAAAATCAAACACACGCACGCAAGAATTATTTAGAACTTATAAGATTACCAGTGTCGGGACTAGAGTTTTCAGGCCTTACTCAAGTAAAAATAAATCATCTTTTTGTATAACTTATTCACAAAATATTAAAAGATTCAATAGAATTTATCAATTATTATAATTATAATGTATAACGGGTGACTTCCGCTAAAACTTTAAAAAAATAAAACTATCAAGGCACGCTAACACCACAAAAAGCAAAGCGAGCAAAAGGCAAAAGGGTTCCAACTAGCGCTGGTTGAAGTCGGGAGGTTCGGATCTGGTATTTTGAAAGTTAGGAAGAAAACTTAACCTAAAAAACAGAAGTTCTTGCATCAAAATAGAATGAATATAAATTAAGCAAAATTAATAGTAATTAAAGCTACAATTCATTAGAAATATCGGGCAAGGCCCTCGCTCGACACAAAATAAAAAAAAAAGATCTAGAGGAAAGTGGTGTCTAGCACCTAAACACAATAAACGGATTCTTAGAGAGCCTGAGAGCCACGCGTGTTATATGTCACAAATAAATTCGAAAAATTATTCTTGAAGGCCCGAAATATAATCCTAGGAACTTATCGGGCTTTTGGCCGCAGTCTCGCGCCTCATCGCGTCCAAATCAGTCCGTGGCATCCATTTAGAAGTTTTACCAACCGGCTACAACTTGGCCACTCTCTGGACGACAGAATAAAGCTGCGCACCATAGGTGTTGCGTAGATTTATTACATCAACTGGAAAGGCTGACGCACAGGCATGAAGCTGAGGTTTGCGCAGGCGACTCGTCTTGTCAGGACGACGGCGCCAGGCAAACAATAAGCTGAAGCGTCCTTCGGTCAGCTTGACTCAGTGGCTCAAAACGTCAAGGCTGCGTTTAAATTGCGACAAGTTCGTGCTACGTATCACAGCAGTTACAAAGCAGACAATGTAAATATGACGATATAATAATGCTGAATTATTATATTATTTTATGTGCCTCCAGCGCGTAAACTCGTTTTCACGCTACAGTTGAGAGTAGCGTGATGTTGTGTATTACTATACAGAGGAATGTGATGTAACAATTTAACTGTGCATGCGCCTATTACGATATAGCGGAGCGTAATCTTCTTCTTATTCTTCGTACGGCGTTGGCACCGTACTGCAGAAGCCTTGTACATTTGAACTGCGCATGCGTCTATTACAATACGCTACTACAACACAAGCCGGAAGTATTCGCGAAATATTAAGTGAGATTGGCGATATTCACGACAATTTCGACCTTTTTAGATTGGATTCGAGTGTACGCATAAAAACTCGTATATGCGCTGAAGTCACATAAAATAGAATATGTGCCAATGCACACAATTCGGGTAATTACGAGACTCGTTTAAAATGCTCGCAGGACTGATCGCGCCTCGGCTTCGTCTCGACTACGCCTCACCTACGCCTTGGCTTCGATCTCCTGCGAGCATTGCACAGTGGGTCCACTCATATAGGAGAAAAGGGGAACGAATTATAGTGTTTGCTATCAACAAGTGGTGGCGCTATTGTCGCTACCGATGTTCTTTTTAACCTGTTGTAATCATAGAAACTACAGTTTGATATTCTTTTGATAAAATCAGAGGGTATGAATCATTGATTGACGATTTAAAAATTTCCGCTCTTTAAAATATACCTAGTAAGAATGTGGGCATTGAATGGCATGGAAATGTCTAGATTCCGTTTTTTTCAGATGTTAACATTTCAATGTCATTGAATGCCCACCTTCTTAATGGGTTTCGGGTTGCGGGGGTTTCGTTTGCATTGATATTAGTTCTTGCTATCATAACTTGGCGGCGCTGATGCTCATTTTCACTTTTTTAAGTACCCTCCTAAAATACATGGTAGTGGACGTACTGTGGAGCATTGTCGCTCGTCCCGTAAAAACGTAACGCGTAGTAAAGTATTTAACATACTAACATTACTGTAACGGCGTTAGAAACCGTAGGCTGCAGCACGTGGTCGATTTACGATCAGAACTGCAGATTCACCAGTCTCGGATGCCATGCCTGTCAGGTGATGCTCTCTGCGGCTTGCCTGTAAATCTCTCTGACGTGTGATGGTAAAAAAGCGATCGCTTTGGCGGCGCCTTTCGAGCTGGTGATAATGAAACAAAAAAAGAAAGAAAAACGACCATAGAATAAAATAAAAGAATTTTCGAAGCAGCTCTCAGACTGTCCTTGAAAATGTCGAACTCTTTTTCTTCATACACAAAAAAAACACGTTTTTAATTTACTCAGATTCTGGGGTGGATATTTTGGGAAAATAGAGATTTTACGTTAGAATTTCAGTAAATGTGTTACCCGATTTTCCTGTAAAACTCTTAGCTAACCTTTTTACTGTTCAAACTATAAAAAAATGAATTCGTTTGGTGCATTAAATTGACAATTATTTTCATCTGATGTGAGAAATACATTAGATTATGAAACTTTTATTTTGTACGGAAAAACGCCTTTAATCTGTGGCACACAAATGTACCTGAAAAAATTTACTCGAACTGTGGAGTCAATTCTGTATCTCTTCTCTCTATAATACAAAAAAGTTTTCGTGAGGGCGGCTGTTTTTATTCTTGCCGCAATTGGCCAGTGGTCTGTGGTGGGCGCTGCCGGGGAGCGGAGCGAGTTCGCGCGAACGATGCGAAGCGACCGGGTGGGGGGTGGTTGAGCAGGGGGCGAAGCCCCCTAGTATATATTATAGATGAAAAAGAATTCAGCGTGAGTCAGACGTATTGGTAATACTAAATGGTGAATTCAAATGCACGTTCAAAATCTACAGTATTCATACTTTTCTTTCGCGTATTCATCGTAATGTATATCCCAATACGCCAATGCTGTCAAAAGTATTCAACTTGCAATAATGCTAATTGGCCTTGTACACGCCAAATTCCTTTTTGTCACAAGGAAATTTATTCAGATAAGATGAACGTTTACAAGGACAATAATTTATTCCATAGTTTTGCGTAGTTACGAAGCAAATCTAACATTTTTACTAGACTTTAGCGAATAATGGAAACTTTGATCTATGGATTATAAATTTCTATGTTTTGTGTCTTTCAACAGAAAGCTCAACCAATGATAGAGCCGTTTACTTTTTCTGTGAAAAACAAAAAAATGATGATGGAAAAGGATAATGAAGAACTAAGTGGAAAGGATGTGAGTGAAATATATACTCAGAAAAATATTAAGTTTGTTCAACCATATTTAATTTGGATCAAACACAGAATTCACTTGATATGCGGTTGACCAAATTTTTGAGTGATTCCAAGTAAGAATTTGTTTCATGCAACCAAAGATGGTTTGTTTGGATACGATTTACTAGGGTGTTTGGTATTGACGTGATATTTCTAACAACGGTCGCCAGTAATAACTAACGGCTATCATTGTTGACAAGTTCCATCCTTCAAACCTCTTCTATCAAAATTTGAGCCAAATCCATTTATTAATTTACAAGTAAAAGTGTCTGAAAGCAACCAACCTCCGAATTTTATGGAAAGATGGAAAAAAGTGAATTTTGTGTGTTGATTAAACACTACTTTTAGCGTGGGAAAACATTAACAGAAATCAAGGCCAAGCTCGATAAATATTATGCAGACTCTGCTCCATCGTATAGAATGGTTCAGAAGTGGTTGTACGAGCACAGAAACTATACCAAGTCCAGGTCGTCCAAATGAGATCACTACACCAGATATGATCAATAAAATCCATGATATTGTTTCGAACGACCCGAAAATGAAAGTGCGTAAGATGGCTGAAAGCGTATCCATCTCATGTGAGCGTATGGTCAATATTTCGTATACACATTTGTGCATGAGAAAGCTTTGTGCTAGATGAGTGCTGCGATTGCTCACACTAGACTAAAAACGCATTCGTGTGACCATTTCGGAAAATTTTTTGCCTATTTCAAACGCAATCCGAATGAGTTTTTTCGTCAATTTGTGACGATCGATGAAATATGGATCCACCATTATCCTCCGGAATCTCGTGAATGGTCAGAGCAATGGGTTAAACCCGGTGAAAGTGCAGCAAAGCGTCCGAAAACGCAATAATCGACTGGGAAAGTTATAGCTAGTGTTCTTTGGGATGCACATGGAAAAATCTTCATCGAATACTTTGATTGCTTGACGAAATCAGAAAGAAACGGCCACATTTGAAGAAGAAAAAAATCCTTTTTCATGATAACAATGCAACACCATCTCACACATCGAACATTACACAAGCAAAAAAGCATGAATTAGGTTTCGAATCGCTTCCGCATCCACAATCTTTTTCAGACCTGGCCCCCAGCGAGTATTATCTATTCCCAAACCTCAAGAGATGGCTGTGTGCTAGGCGTTTTGAGTTGAATGAAGAAGATGAACGGGATTTTGGAGAATTTGACAAACCGTATTATTTGGAAGGCATAGAAAATAAATTCTTGTTCATTTTATCACGCCAATATCAAACACTCTAGTTGTTTAAACAAATATTCCAGTTGACTAAACCAAATTTTTGTTATTCAAATTAATTTTATTTGACGCGACCAACGATTTTGATTCATTCAATAAAATGATCTGTGTTCCGTAGTCACGCGAGCCGAAGTGTGACCGAATTAGATCTCATTTTGTTCCGGCTGTAGAAAATAAAAAATACGATGCCAGAAACACTGCGCACCATTATGGTGCACTGCTCCCGATCATATACTTTGGAACACAACTCTATTGCATTTTGTCATGGCTAGAAACGTTGTTGAAAACAAAGATAGCATTGTAATTGATGTAATAGAATACATCATAAGTAATATTTCCTTCATAAACGTCTGTAGTTAGCCTATCCAAATAATAAAGGGTTTCCCAATAAGGGTGATATGTTTTGAAATTGAAAAAAAAACACTGAATATTCATTCGGAATTGATCGAAATCTTTTTTATTATATTGGATATTCTATGCCATTTATGATTTAAACAATATATCGGCCAAATGTTCCCCGAGACTCTTCTTGCAAACCCGAATGCGTTCAAGTCAATTTTCGATGACTTTGTGGAGCATTTCTGGTGGTATGGCTGCTATAGCGGCTCGGATATTGGTTTCAAGCCCTCCAATTGTCTTTGGTTTATTGGCATAAACCTTAGATTTAACGTATCCCCAAAGGAAATAATCCAGAGGCGTTAAATCGCAAGATCTTGGCGGCCAATTGAAAGGGTCATTTCTTGAGATAATCGATTCTCCAAACTTTCCTCGCAATAAATCTATTGTTTGGCCAGCAGTATGGCAAGTTGCGCCGTCTTGTTGAAAGTAAAGGTCCTCTGCATCAATATCATCATATTCCGGAAAGAAAAAATCGGTTAACATGGCCCGATATCGCTCTCCATTCACAGTTACGGTTCGGTTCTCGGCGTTTTTGAAAAAAATGGTCCGATGATGCCACCATACCATAAACCGCACCAAACCGTTAGTATCTCGGGATATACTGGAGATGAATGAATGACCTGAGGGATTTCCTAACACCAATAACGACACTATTGCGTGATTACAAAGCCCTTGAGCCAAAAATGCGCATCATCAGAAAAGATGATTTTTTTATGAAAATTGGGATCATTTTCAATTTATTCCAGAGCCCAATCCGCGAACTCCCGACGCAAACGATGGTCATTAGGCTTCAGTTCTTGGGCCAGAATCATCTTATAGGGATGCAGGCCAAGATCCAATCGCAAAATACGCCAGGTAGTCATCCTGGACAGGCCCAATTCCTGAGATCGGCGTGGCACGGACAATTCACGGTTTTCCTCGATACTGGCCTGTACGGCGGCTATATTCTGTGTAGAACGTGCGGTACGCATACGATTTTTAGGCTTAGTATCCAATAGAGTAAATTCACTCTCCAACTTATCGATTATTCGACGAATTGAGAGCGCGGATGGAGCAGAATGACGACCATATTTTGCACGATATGCTCTTTGAACACCGACAAAACTTCTCGAATTTTGATAAAATAATTGGACAATTTCCAAACGTTGTGGAAGCGTGAAACTACTCATGATTAAATGGCAAACCTTACTGATGACAACTGACAGCAGACGTCAAAAATTTCAGATCAAATGAGCCCGATAGGGACATTCAAAATCATATCACCCCTATTGGGAAACCCTGTAGTTTCCAGAGTTCACCACGAGGAGGTTGCAGTACGATTTTAAACTCCTTTCTCCAGGATGCTTTATTATTGTGAGGCCCCTCACCTCTCACAAATCGGGGTGCCTTATTATAATTAGGGTGTTTTTAAAAATATATCATAGTCATTACACATGAGTTTTTTATAATATAATTTTATTTATAATCTTGCGTTCCTTGTTTGTTTCTTGCCAGTGTTAATCGTTTATGCGTCATTCCACTCTGCGATCTTAATTTGTTCTTGTTCGTAATTTTCGTTCATATCCTATCTCATTGTGTGATTTTCAATTGTTTCCTATTTTTGATTCTCATATGTGCGCCCATCCACACTGCGAGCTACATTTAATCCTGATCACTAATTTTCGCCTGTACGTTATTTTATTTGTTTGCTAAATTAACTTTGATGATTACTTATTGTGATCTTTCAATTATTGTAAGTGTATTTCTTGTGCTCAATTTTCATTAGTAATTTGCAATTCGAATATTTATTGCGTCCCTATTATCCAAACATGTCTACTTTACAGCAAAACCTTATTTGCGTTGATTATGATACTAAACTTAAAAAAAAGGTAGATAGAAAAATATTAGTAATGAACAGTCAATTTCGGAATATTATAAAACTATAATTAATACTTTTGAAAAAAACGGCCTGCCACTTCGTTTTGGCTTAACTTCTGTTAACAGGGATAATCTTATTCAAAACCACACAACAGAAATTCCAAAAAAATTGTTTGATGTTCAGGATAATTTGCTTATGATTTATGATGGTACGCACGCGCGTCATTAGAAATGTGCGAATAATGAGTATCAAAGAAAATCTTTCTCTGGACAGAAGAAGGTTCCTCTTTATAAGCTCTTCACTACTTGTACGACAGATGGATACTTAGTGGACATTCTTGGGCCATATCCTGCAAACCAAAATGATGCGGATATCATGAAACCCGTCATTGAGGATCCAAATGGTTTATGCAAGTTTTCGAGGACGAATGGTGTCTTTGTTATTGATCGAGGTTTCCGTGACGTAGTTAAAGATTTCGAAGAAAAATATTTCAAAGTACTGATACCTGCTTCAAAAGGTAAAAGAAAGCAATTGTCAACAGAAAAATCCAACCAGTCACGATTTGTCACTAAAATTCGATGGGTGGTTAAAGCTGTTCATGATATGCTCAAACAAAAGTATCGTCTTCTAGACCATAAAATAGATAACAAGTAGATACCAAATATTGGAATCTATTTTAGAGTGGCATCATTTCTTAATAATTCTTACGATCAAAGGCTGCAGTTTGACAAAAAACTTTCATATGAAATATAGGGTGGGCCATATAAAATTTTAAATTTAAAAAGTCAATAAAAAAAAACGCTTGATATTTTTCAAAGGTCTAACATTTATTTGAAAGGTTGTTTTATGAAATTTATTTGTGGAAAACAATTTCGGACAAATGACCACCACGGCTGAGTTTACAGTAGCTTATCTGATATTATCGCGCAATGTTATCCAAATTTTTCTTCGAACAAATTGAAGAGGAAGACTTGGACAACATTTGGTTCCAGCAGGACGGCGCTACGTGCCATACAGCAAATGCTGCACTCAATCTTTTACGCCCTATCTTCGAAAATCGCATAATCAGCAAAAGAGGTGATGTGAATTGGCCTCCCAGAAGCTGCGATTTAACTCCGTTGGACTATTTTCTGTGGGGAGCTGTTAAAGATAAATGTTACGCCAACCATCCAGAAACAATTCAAGATCTAAGGTACGAGATTCAAGCTGCTGCTGCCATAAGGCCTGAAACCATCGAGAAAGTACTCCAAAATTGGGTGGATCGGATAAGCTACTGTAAACTCATCCGTGGTGGTCATTTGTCCGAAATTGTTTTCCACAAATAAATTTCATAAAACAACCTTTCAAATAAATATTAGACCTTCGAAAAATATCAAGCGTTTTTTTTTATTGACTTTTTAAATTTAAAATTTTATATGGCCCACCCTATATTTCAGAGAATGCCTGCTGAAAAAGATGTTGACAATACTAGCTACTAAAGCAGATGAGAATGGAGGGATAGGTAGAAAAACTCCCTTTAAAAGTGTCACAGCAGATGAAATTCTGGATTTTTCAGAAATGAGTGAAAGAGATCTAACGATATTTTTCACTGGATAATAAAGCACCCCGATTTACGAAAGGCGAGGGGACTCATGATATATAAAACACCCCGATTTGTGAGAGGCGAGGGTACTCACTATAATATAGCACCCTGGAGAAAGGAGTTTAAAATCATACTGCAACCTTCTCGTGGTGAGCTCTGGAAACTATTATTTGGAAAGGCTAACTCCAGACTTTTATTAAGGAAATATTACTTAGAATGTATAATGTATATTTATATGTATTATAATGTAATGTATTACATCATTTACATCAATTACAATGATATCTTCATTTTCAATAACGTTTCTAACCATGAATAAATGTAATAGAGTTGTGTTCCAAAATATGCTATCGGGAGCAGTGCACCATAACGGTGCGCAGTGTTGCATGCGCGATTTTTATTTTTTTTACAGTGTTCCACCCTTTCAAACAATTCAACAATGATATATATGTTATAGAGGATATTCTAAGGAATGTTCACGTGAAATATGGATGTGGTCACTTTAGAAACAACCTTCAAAAAAAAATTTCGAATTTTTTTTTATTAATTATATGTAATAACAAAAACATTTTTTTTTTTGTTGATAAAATAAGGAAATTTTCTTATGTGCTGTTATCGCAATCGATAAAGTTACACACTTCAAATTTAAAATTTTAGAATTCAAAAACTTCGAACAAAATTTTGAAATCTTTATGCCCTCTTGATACAATTCCATAGTTTCTTCCATGAATTCTATTATTAATTACATTTATCTAACAAGTTTGAGTTTCTCAAATAATGGAACTTTTTAACCTTTATTTTTAAATTCATGTTCAAATCTTGTGCGCAAATGCTACCAAGATTGCGCTTGAAGCCGTCTTTAACAGAAGTGAAAATTTGACATGCTGTTTTTACTATTTTCTACAGACTAGAAATAAAATTATTTATTTTCATTACTGAGTTTATTACTTCATTTTTAAAAAGAATCACACTACCGAAATTTAAAGTTTCTACTTTGAAGCATGTATTCAGTTTATTTTGATGTGCACAAAATTTGACCCAAGTGTGACCGAAATCAGACTCAATTCGGTCACAATTTGGTTCGATATATATATATATATATATATATTTATATACGAAGTCTGTCCGCAAAAGTATTGGGCCTACCTTTATATCTTTTGTTTTTAACTCGGAAAAACGAGTTCGGAAACTATTCAGATGATGCAGAAGGCCTTTGGGAATGAGTATATGAGCGAAACACGAATAAAAGAGTGGTATAATCGTTTCAAAGGAGGCCACACTTCTGTTGATAGTGATTCTCGTTCTGTCCGACCTTCGACAACAAAAACATTGGATAATATTGAGCGGGTGCGACTTGCGATTGAAGGTGATCGTCGATTAACTGTTCGTGAACTAGAAAATGATCTCGGAATACCGAAAACTACTGTTTGGGAAATTTTGAACAAGATTTTAGGAATGACTCGCGTGTGTGCGGTGACTGGTTTCTTCACCACGATAACGCGCCAGCGCATTTATCGAATCTTGTGCAGCAGTTTCTGGGTAAACACAGTATCGCATTGCTTCGACAACCTCCGTGCAGTCCCGAAATAGCCCCCTGTGACTTTTGGCTGTTTCCAAAACTCAGAAAACCACTCAAAGGACAGCGATTCGATGACAAAACGACAGTTGAAAATAATGCGACGAGCGTACTCAAGGCCATCCCTAAAAGTGAGTTCCAGGACTCTTTTGGAGAAGTGGAAACATCGCTGGAACCGTGTTATTCAATCAAGTGGGGATTACTTCGAAGGATGCCACCCGCCCAATGGTGAAGAATAACGCCAGCGCGGAGATATAAAGGCAGGCCCGATACTTTTCGGACAGACCTCGTATATATAATACGAGTAGCAAATTTTTTTCTATGATCCACGTACGCCATCGTTTAGTACCCCTTTTTCCCTTTCATTTTTAGTTTTAAGAAATACTAGGTTTCGTACAGGACTTGCAGTGTCTTAAGGTTAATTTGCCATATTGAGATAGCCTGAAGTGTAAATGGAAGGTGAAATGCATTGCTAAACGATAGCATAAGCGGATTTTAGTAAAAAAAAATTCTGTTCGTATTATATTTTATCAAATATGGCTGAATAGGGCAATTTTTGCACTTTTAGATTAAGATATTCCAAAACCTAATGTGTAAGAAAAATTTAGACTACGGATTCGTTTTTAGAAAACGAAAATCCTTTAGGGTCACTTAGTCCGGTCATTGGTTACAAATTTTGTTGGCGTGTGTTATTTTCCCTGAAATTTGAGGATCTGATTAAGGACCTGCTAAGACAGGTCCCACGGCTACCTTTCAGATTCATTGATTAGAAAAATTAGTTTTTTGAATTAGGTCGGTATCACAGTGGATAATATTTTTCATTAATTAATCTTAAAAGAAGTCACAGGACCTGTTCTAGTAAACCCTCTATCCCAACCCCAAATTTCAGCTCGTAATAATTATTATCATCTAAAATCAGTTGCGGAAACTAAACTTACTAACAAAAGATCATTTTACTATCTACATTTACTTTTCACATGAAAGTTAATAACTAAAACTTTTCAAAAAACTAGTTTCCTTCAGGCAGTGTTGCAGTGATGAATGGGGAAATTGTAGCACTTTCGTATGTGAATGATAATCTGAAAATTCAATTTCACAAAATCCTCGAACGAGAATCCAATAAAGTTGAAAAGATGTTATCGAATTCGACATTAAATAATAGAGACCTACCTCGGCCGTTTGGAAATGGTTCGTTTGCTAATAGTATTTTACCTTCACAAATAATATTGGAAAATTTTTGGTTTGTATTACGTTTTGTAAATAACATACCACACTCTAAGAAATATTTTTAATTTTAATAAACTAGAAGATACTACATCTTAGTTTCTTGATTAAAGTAGAACTTTACACTGCGAAAAAATTTCAATTTTAAGATAAATTTTAAAAAGTTGAGTACAGTTTGATCATTTGGAAATTCTTTTTAGAAATTTCAGTTAATTTTTAGTAAACTTTAGGTTACGTTCTCTTGAAAGTATTGTGAATTTTATATGCTTTTCCATAACATTTGCAAGTTAAAAATGTTGAAGAGTCCAAAATACTTCTAACAGTGTTTGTATTTAGCATGTGAAGGGTTTTCCAATAGGGACATAAATATTTGAGATATTGAGTTCGAATTTATTGTGGGTGTATTTCAAGCATTAAATTTTATGACTGAAATTCGATATTGGTCATATGACCACCATGAGCCCGTTTACAGCGGCTGATTCTTTAAACCCAATTTTCCACCACTCTGGCACACATTTCGACCGGAACGTTGGCAATTTCGCGTTGGATGTTGTCTGTGAGGTCGTCTAAAGTTGCTGGCTTGTTGGCATAGACCAGTGACTTTATATGGCCCCATAAAAAGAAATCCAATGGCGTTAGATCGCATGAACGAGGCGGCCATTCGACCGGACCATTTCTCGAGATAACACGTTCACCGAATTTGCCTTTCAATAAATCGATTGTGACGCGTGCTGTGTGGCTAGTGGCACGTTGAAACCATATATCGTTGATGTCAAGTTCATCCAATTTTGGCCAAAAATAATCTTCCAACATAGCAGGATAGCGCTCTCTATTGATAGTAACATGAAGGTCGTTTTCATCCATGAAAAAATACGGCCCAATCTCACCTCCAGCATGAAAACCGCACCAAAAAGCCACTTTTAGCGGACGCAACGGTGTCTCAAGAAGCACATTTGGGTTTGTTGCTGACCAATAACGCATATTTTGCTTATTAACAAAGCCATTGAGCCAGAAATGAGCTTCATCGCTGAAGATGATTTTTCGATGAAATTCTTCATTTTCTTCAAGCCTTGCCAGAGCCCAATTGGAGCAGTTTCAGCGTTTCAAATGATAAAGTGGCTTTAGTTCTTGAGTCAATTTAATCTTAAAAGAATGTAGGCCAAGATCTTTTCGCATAATACGCCACAGTGTCGTTTGAGCGATGCCCAATTCTTGAGAACGACGTGGAATCGACTGACTTAGCTCATTTTTAATCGATGCACTTAATTAACCGGTAATTACATCCATGTGTCGCTAGGTAAAACTATACGCTCTGTCAAACCAAATCATTGACGCCATTTCTTCGCATTGAGTTCTGTCAACAATATTCAGTTCATAAACAATCAAGTTTCATACAACAACTAATTTTTTTTCGCTAGTAAAAATGTCGATTTTTGTGCCTTCAAACTACGATTTGCGGACATCATTGATTTTCTGTTACCAATTGAAGAAATCTGCTTTAGAAGCCCATCGAATGCTTGTGGAAGCTTACGGCCAGCATTTTCTAGGCAAAACATATTCCAACGAGTGGTTCAATAAGTTTAAAAGTGGCGATTTCAATGTGAGAAACGAAGAACATGGAAAACCACCGAAAAAGTTTGAAGATGCCGAATTGAAAGCATTATTGGATGAAGATGATGGTCAAACGCAACAACAACTTGCAGAATAATTAAATGTGACCCAACAATGCATTTCTCAACGTTTAAAAGCCATGGGATTGATTTTGAAGGTGGGAAGAAGGGTGCCGCATGAATTGACTAAAAAGACAATGCACCAGCACAT
Organism: Diplolepis rosae; assembly: GCA_030998225.1. Taxonomy (NCBI): domain Eukaryota; kingdom Metazoa; phylum Arthropoda; class Insecta; order Hymenoptera; family Diplolepididae; genus Diplolepis; species Diplolepis rosae. The sequence goes on from JAPYXD010000275.1 coordinate 1,827,034, forward strand.
CGAACAAAAAAGACTCGGGAATTGGTAAATTCGTACAGCTGAGAAGCCCTCCACCATGCGGCTTATTCACCAGACTTGGCTCCATCTGACTACCACTTATTTTCATCAATGGGGCACGCACTTGCTGAACAGCGCTTAGATTCGTACGAAAATGTGTAAAAATGGCTCGAAGACTGGTTTGACTCAAAAAACGAACAATTTTTTTGCCGAGGCATACACAAATTGCCAGAGAGATGGAAAAAATGTGTGGCTAGCAATGGCCATTACTTTGAAGATTGAATGTATAACCATTTTTATTAAATAAACGTGTATTTTCTCAAAAAAATTACCGGTTTCATACTTGTACACCTGGTAGTATAAATTTGGTCTCGAATTTATCCACTACAACACGCACAGCCTGACGGGTGGGACGATTATTAGACCCGAAAATTGGAGTAAGCGCTCTTAAAGTTGCGACCACCGACTCAGAATTTCGGTAGTAATTTTTAATAATTTCCAAACGTTGCTGCTTCGTGAACTTTACCGGGATGAAAACGTTGACTTTAACTAACGTTTTGACATTGAGAGCTCATTATAAATGTTTAAGGGTGCGTTCATATAAAGATACGAAATTGTTATGTCCCTATTGGAAAACCCTTTATATTTTAAAATTTCCATACTACAATAAAAAATATATTGTATTACAATTCGAAAACAGTATACCTCCTACATTTTTGAAAACACGTATGTAAACTGAATGCATTAATTATAAGTTGAGCATCGGAGAACAATGAATATATGATTCTAAATGAAGAATCAGGGTTACGAAATAAAAATCCATTCGAAGCTATTATTTCATCTTTGTATAAGAAGCAATGAAGACTCGATTGAAATTAGTCCACAAACTGAATAATTCAAAATAGGCAAGATACTATTTGTCAAACTCGAAGCTGCGGAAACCAGTCACCCCGTTTCACTTACGAGTACAACTACGACATTTTTCTCGAAAATCTATTTCGGTCCGTAAGCCTGATTCTTTATTCTGGGTCACATGTTAAGTATTCATAGCTAAATATTTAACCATTGGAAAAAGTATCTTCTAGGGAAAGTCGGGCCTAATGAAAAAATCAACTATACATAATTTTAGTTCATTTTAAGGATTGTTTAAAAAACTTCAATCTGAAGTCAACAAAAAAACGTTTAAACCAAATACATCCAAGTCAAATATTTTTGCAAAAATTCTAAATATCACTTGCTAATGAATTAATCTTATTTATGTCCAATTGTGCCCATTTTTTCCTATATTCAGTTTTCATATCTTTTATGTAAGAAATTAATATCTTCATATTGTAATACATTTAGATTTTACAACTGATTATATAAGATTATGCGCCTATAGTTGAATATCCATTTTTTTCGTATATGCACTGTTTTTGCACATACGTATATGGAGATAAAATTTGCATTGATTAGTTAATAAATTGAAATGGATAAATAGGCAGACAACACTATCTAAATACTTTTTTGCATTTGGGGGTCTGGATGGGAAGATTCATTAGGCAAAGACAGGGGCTTAAAAGATAAGTAAACTTCAAATTGCAAACTGCAGAATAGGAATGTAGTTTCAAGACTGTATTGTATGCTAAAGTCATATATACTACATAATTATTACTCTGTAACCCGCTCGTGGCCAATATTGTTTAATGTCTTAAGGGGGTAAACCTGTGTCAAGAGCGATTTTCGAGCGCTTCTTTAGGATCAACGTGTAGGTAAAGTAATTAAGATTTTTTTATTATTCCTTCACGATTTTCTCGCTTTATTCTAAAATATTTTACATTAATTCTTCCAAATGTGTTATTAAATTAGTAAATAAATGATCGAAGCGGGAACCAGACCTTCTCAAAATGGCAGACCCAAACGGTGTGCAATACAGTACGCATCTGACTTTTGAAACGAAAAACGAAAATACTTCGTTATTCGTAATTAAGTTGCCGAGGTACTGACGTAGGGATTTTTTCCCTCTTTTTTCGGGCGTAACGAGCCACAAAAAACGAGAATTTTTTTTTTTTAGAAATCCCTACGTCAGCACCTCGCATTATGCATAAAAATTAATTACACAAAATTTGAGCCGAATCGATTAAATAGATTTTCCGCAATCCTGCACACCAACTTGAAAAACACGGTTTTGAGAAAAAGGCACTCAAAGTTTGAAAACGGGATGAACTATTGTTTTGATCAATCGACCGCGGGAGCCTTTAGGTCCTGCAGCTCAAAGACTAAGCTGTTTCCGAACAAATCCTTTTAGAAAAGTCTTTTTAACATGTTTTAGATTAGAAATAAGCAATAAAAAAATCGATTTTTCGAAAATGACACACAGGTCTACCCCCTTAAAATAAATTCTACATTCCCGTCACAAAAATGTAATTTGTGCATATTTGTATACAACTCCTCCCATTTTTCACCTAGTTCATACGTTTTGGGTTTTCATAAAGGAAAGAAATACTTCTTCCCATGCAGTGCTCTCTTCATATTTATCTGTCCGCCTATTTGTTCACAAAAAGATGTACAATTAACGAGTTTTATCTGTTTTTTAATTTTATCAATGAAATGGCCATATGTGCAGATAACAAAAAAGAAATAGAGATAGTGCTTGAAGATTACACCAATATTCTTGTTTCGTTGTGGAAAATGATATCTGAAACAGAGTATTACATATTATGCCTTGGAGCCTTGATTAAGCCAAATTTGATATTTACTACTACTCAATGTTTTGAAAAGCTGGAGGATCCCCTTGATGAGGTTGGCGTTTTGACTGGAACGAGTAAGAAATCAGATAAGCCAAAAAGAATTCTGAGCAGTAGACAACTATTACGTGAAGAATCGAATTTTATTACTCTACTTGTAAGTACTCTCACATAACAATAAAGAATTAGATCTTGAATTACTTTGATCTCATAATATTTTATAATAGGACATTTTTTACATACTTATAATATGAGAAATTTTATTTTTTTTAGTTGAATACGGAGATTGATCTACCATCGTCTATAAGAATAGGTGTCGTGACTACGGGCATTGATGAGACAGATAAAAATGGAGTATTATTAGGTTGGAACGAAAAGGTAAAAATATACGGTTGCATGGAGGAAGATAAGCTTGTCAGGCTGGTCCCACAATGTGTCCTAAGATTCATACGTATCGTCGATGCGCGTACGTGCTGACGTCATTAACGCGTTCTTACCAACAGTCGCATGTGGAATCGCACGCTGAAACGCACTAAAACGCAAATCAACGAAACATGCGACAGTTGGTAACAAAGCGTTGATGAAGTTAGAACGTACGTGCATCGACGACCTGTAAGAATCTTAGAACACATTGTGGGATCAGCCTCATAACAGCGAATATCAATGTTGTTCTCTCAGAGTTTATTCTTATTACAGTATGTCGCATATTATTATATATGCCGGTGTGTGGATGGTTTTTGTTTACATCAGATTTGTTCTTGTTGCCTGTATATGTTATAGCTTATTTTTATTTATATCATATCCTTTTCATTATCAAATTTCAGAGGAAGATAAATAGAATGCAAGCAACGAAAACAAACCTGTAATCCAATGCATTAATTGTACATAACCTTTAAGGCCGTGTTCCATATGTCAATGCTGATCAACGCGCAGAATCCTGTACGCTTACCAGTTCCTCTTCTTGCTTTAGTGTCGATGTCCACCACTGCCTGGATGGCGTCCACTGTGGACCTGCCTTTCCGAAAGCCGAACTGGTTTTCCGAGAGACCATTCTCGCGGACCATGTGACCCTGTAGTCTTTGTAGGATTATTTCCTCCAGAAGTTTCCCCATCCTATTCAGTAACAATATTGGTCTATACGATGAGGCATCCCCTAGAGGTTTGTTGCCCTTCCTCAGCAGGACCAACCTCTGCTTCTTCCAGTCTGCGAAGAATCTCCCAGGCTTAAAGGTTATGTACAATTAATGCATTGGATTACAGGTTTGTTTCTGTTGCTTGCATTCTCTTTATTTTTCCCTGCAATTTGTTAATGAAAAGGATGCAATTAAAATAAAAAATCATAAGAAGAGCTCAAAAAACATTGAAATTGCTTTAACTATAATTCTGCCGCAAATTTTAGGATTGAAGGTATCGAAATTAATAAATTTTTGTCACTTTTTTGCGTTCAAAAATAAAAAAACATAATACCTGTGATCAAAGGCAATGCAGTGGTTCACCATTTGACGAACGTCTCTACCCTTAAAGATGACCATTGGTTAGAGTGAGACACAACTGTAATTTCCTTTCACTCTAGCAAATAATCAATTCTGACGGTGAAGACATGGAAATTGGCGAACCACTGCACTGTCTCCAATGACAGGTATTATTTTATTTTTTATTATTGAACGTTATCCGTATCGAAATCTACACAGGAACCTATTTTACCGCCTATAAGAATTTAAGACACGAATTTTTATATGAAATAAAACAGGACCCTATATGTACAGTTTGCTATGTGTGAATCTACATAGGATCCCAAACGAGGCGTTTTGTTTCGAAAATCCTATGCGATTTCCTGTATCCATCCACATGTCACAAAATTTTTCTCTTAAAAACATAATTTTATTTTGACGGGTTTACAATGTTGTACCCTAAACTAATTTAAAGAAAACTACTGCCCAGAAACTTTATATTGTTTGTGAAAAAATTTTATTTGATGCAATTATTAATACAGGAAGTTACATAAGAACTTACATAGGAAGATATATACTTGTAGTAATCCAGGAATATTTCTTTCTCGTCTCATACTAAAACTTCTGTCGCAAATGCGTTTAGTCAGTTAGATAGGTTTCTATCTAGATTAGGATATGGGTTCCCCTATGGGGATTTACAGTAGGGAACTTCGTGACATTTTCTTTTCATCTTTAATAATTATTTCTACCTTCCTGATTTCCATCTTTCACCATGTAGCAGATGGAAAAATTACGCTTTCTCCTCAAAACAATTCCAACTTGAGGCAAGTAATCCGTATGTTACGTGCACAAACTCACAAAATTTTTTATTTCTTAGTGCCAAACTATTATGCTAGTTCTACATTTACAATAAAAGGTTGGGACCTGGACTGACATCCTATGCCTAGAATTATTTTTTCTCTATGCACTAAAATACTGCTCGAGTACTGTCTGTCAATAGTTGATTAATCGGCCCCCAATAGTGTGTTGCAAAGCTCTTGGCTTGACTTCTTAGTTTTTGAACTAAGAATAATAATTATTATTTCGAGCATATTCAGTTGACATTTATATTAATATTTTAAGGACATTTTCGATACTTCCCATGATAATTTCCCATGACCTAGTTCTAATTGCAATACTAATTTAATCTCTGCTATTACTAGATCAACTACGATGTGGCAGAAGTACTAAAAAGTATTGATAGGCTTGTACAACGCAATCAGTGGATTGTAACAAATTGTAGAAATATTAATCTCCTAAATTATAAAACTTTTGTATGCTTGATATGTTTAAATAGACTGGTCTGAATATCGAACCATTTACTTTCAAAAATGAAGAAAGATTTTTGCAATTTGCCGGAGTTGAAGTCTATAGTGATAAAGACGTGAGTATTATTTCATCTTCTTTTGTTATTTGTGAAGAAATCAATAACTAATAGTTTTTACTATTTTAGTTCCCCCTAGCTAGTATTGCATTAAAGGGTAGGAACATTATAGGATTCACTTATTTGGATAAAAAAAAAGAAAATGATATCAATGAAAACTGTTTTGTGGGAGGAATACAAACTGCTGATAAAGGGAAAATTGTGATTCGTAAAATTCTCTTCGCAGATTTCACGAAAGTTAATTCACTGTTTCACAAAGGTAAATATGTATACGTATAATACTTCGAAAATGAACTGGATGGACATATGGCTGGCTTGCCCATGTAACTTTTCATCCAGGAAATTTTACACTGTTGGTCGTTAGTAGCTAAAAAAGTCATGCAGAGACGTGGTCAATTTACAAAGAAAACGTAAAATTTAATTTAGAATTTGGTTTGCAGTTTTCTTTTTATTTTAAACATTTTTTAGTACAGTCATTCCAAAAATTATTATTACATTAGTTATTTAAAAAACGTTCCACTTATTTGTGAAAAAAGTGCCTGATGTAGACAAATAAATTTTCAGCCCATAATTCTTATCAGATTTGCAATCTTTTCTTTCAAGAAATTCTATGAAATTATGCATTATTTCAAAAGAAAAAAATGACATCGCTCGCAAATTGGAGCGCACCTACAGTGCGCGATTCGATCGTCATGCTTCGCGTTTGGTCTTATATTCTTAACATACATTTAAGTATATTTCTTGTAATTTAATACAGAAACTCAAGTCAATTCTATAATATTGTAGATGTAAATTACATTTTCCTAAAGTTACTAAATTTGTTTCCAATTTCAAATTATTCTACCATTCTTCCAAATTTTGAAAACAAAATTCCATGAATTTTATGAATTTTTGACACAAACATGAAGAAAGTGGACCAAGTTGATCACATAAACTTCATACTTTTCTTGAGTATCAGAAGCCCTTAAGGCTCTATCGGCCTTAAGAAACACATTCTGATCATGACGCTTGCACTTCGCGCTCAATTTTCTTTACTGACTCTGTGCATGAGAACTGGTAGCGCCACTACGTTACAGTGAGCACAAGTTTTCACCAGCCAGCTATCACGTGACGATTGCATGTAACCATTTGGTTTTGTACGCGAAATTCGTTATTGTTTATAAATAATGTTTCGGATTCAGGAAAAAACTTCACAAATTAAATTCAATATTCACTACATATATTTCTTATGAAATCAAATGTTCCTTAACTAGCGCTAAGATATTTTACGCCTGTAAACAAATCACATACGCCAGGGCATCAAACATTCTGGCCGTGGGTTGTATACTATTTTTCTTGATCTCCAGCCGAAAGTACGCCCGAAACCGAAAAAATTTTAAAAAATTAACAAATACCAGGGAAAATTTATTCTTTGATAACAATATTAATATTAATCAACAGTAACTTTAACATCACACATCCAGTAATACTAATCTTATTACAATAATTATTATTACTTTTATTAATATAATTATTAATATAAAATAAACCGTGTACATAAATTTTTTGTTTTTCTTTTTAAGACATGCAATTGCATGAAGTTACATTAAATTAAATTAAACAAACGAATTATACAATGAATTTAGCGACACCACTGAGCCGAAAAAAAACAAAAAACGGCCACAAAAGTCGTTCTTTCTGGAGTGAAATGCGGCCGGAAGGACCGTACTTTCGGCTAGGAGATCAAGAAAAATAATTATTTCACAGTCGGAAAATAAACATTTTTTCCCAAGGTTCCACAATAGTATTAATGAAAGTTTTTCTAGACGCTGGTCATTTATAGACAGGTCAGAAAATTTTCAACAAAACGACAGCGTTAAATAAACCAAATTTTTTAATATTTTATTTTGTTTATCATACATGCACTACTTTTGCTTACTCACGTTTCGTTGATTAGAGTGGACCATCTAACATTTGGAATTTGAATTGGCGATAAAAAAAATTTATGCACATTTTTTCAAAAGTATGGTTTCATTAGAAAGATTGAACCTTTCGATTTAAGAATCAAACACAACATCATTCAAATGACTGCTACGGCTGGCTTTACACTACCCCATTCGATCAACCCAATTTTTCAGTACATTTTCGATTGTTTGAGCTTCAATCCCATGAATGGCAACTTAGATTTCGTGTTTCAAGGCCTCAATCTTCTCTGTATGGTTAGCGTAACACTTATCCATAACGACTCTCCACCAAAAATAGTTCAACGGGGTCAAATCACATCTCCGAGGCGGCCAATTGACATCAGAATTTTGGCTCATTATACGATTTTCGAAAACAATGCGCAAAAGATCGATTGTTACGTCGGCTGTGTGGCAAGTGGCCCCGTCCTGTTGAAACCAAATGTAGTCTATCTCATCCTCTTAATTTTTGGAAACAAAAATTCGTTGTGCATGGTACGGTAACGCTCGACATTGACCATAACGACGGCTGCTTGCTCATTGTCGAAGAAAAATGGCCCAATTATGCCACCGTACAAAAATCTGCACCAAACTTTTCTTAAATGGAAAGGTTCAATCGTTCTAATAAAACCATAATTTTGAAAAAATATCCATAAGTTTTTTTTTATAGCCGATTCAAATTCCAAATGTTAGATGCCCCACCCTGTAATTTTGCGACGACAGACTGTGTAAAATGTCGTGGATATTTATGTTTGAATCGTTGTAAGCGGTGTAGGTTTCGTGCGTTTATCTTAGTAAGTCTCTGGCAAGGCATGCATGGATCGGAGATTCGATTCCACCTGACACAAGCAAGATGCACGCTTCTAAAAATTAACACTTCATAGATGTCACCACAAGTCCAAATTAAAAATTTTATTATCTATTACTTCATCCTTTGAAGGCAACTTTGTTGATTTAGAACAGCAATTCCGTTCTACCATCTTTTTTGCGTTTAATACTAGGGTGTTTGATATTGACGTGATATTCCTATGAGATGTCGTCACTAATAACAAATGTCTATCATTGTTGACAAGTTCTATCCTTAAAACCTCTTCTGTCAACATGTCAGCTAAATCCGTTTACTTTACAAATGACAGTGTGTTAGAGCAACCAACCTCCAAATTTTTTGCGAAGATGGAAAAACGTGAATTTTATGTGTTGATTAAACACTACTTTTTGCGTTGAAAAACCTTATCAGAAACCAAGGCCAAGCTCGAATAATATTATTCAGACTCTGCTCCGTCGTGTGGAATGGTTAAGAAGTCATTTACCGAATTTCGTTGTGGTCGTACAAGCACAGAAACAATACCAAGTTCAGGTCGTCCAAATGAGACCAATACACCAGAAATGATCAATAACATCTATGATATTGTTTTGAACAACCCGAAAGTGAAAGTGCGTGAGATAACTGAGATGGTATCCATCTCAACTAAGCGTGTCGTCAATACTTGTGACGATGGATGAAACATAGATCCACCATTATACTCTGGAATCACGTTATGGGTTAAAACAGTGGGTTAAACCTGATGAAAGTGCACCAAATCGTCCGAAAACGCAACAAACAGCTGGGAAAGTTACAGCTAGCATTTTTTGCGATGCACACGGAGTAATCTTAATCGACGACCTTGAGAAAGGAAGGACAATTACTGAAGCATAGTATGCTGTATTGTTGGATCGATTGGTTGACGAAATTAAACATCGAACATTGCACAGGCAAAATAGCATAAATTAGGTTTCAACTCGCTTCCGCATCCACCGTATTCTCTAGACCTGGCCCCCAGCGATTATTATATGTTCCCAAACCTCAAGAGATGGCTGCGTGTTAGGCGTTTTGAGTCAAACGAAAAAGTTGAATGGGAAACAGACGGATATTCTTGAGGGTTTGACACATCGTATTATTTGGAAGGCATAGAAAAGTTGAAAGATCGTTGGACTTATTGTATCAAGGTAAAAGGAGAGTACATTGAGAAATAGAGCCGATTTTTGCCATAAAAAATCAGTTCATGTTCATTTTATCACATAATTATCAAACACCCTAGTATATATACTATACTTCGAATAATGTTTATAATTTCAAGTTACTGCACTGTTAAAAAATTGAAAATTTGTTGTTTTCATCAAAAGTGTAGGTGTCTTTCTTTTTTTAAATGGGATGTTTATAAACATGATTTATGTTTGAATACCTTGTAGAAAAATATATCTAGAACATTAAATTATATAACCTGTAAGAAGTAAATGCATTGAAATGAATAAGGTTTCAAGCCTTCTACTTCCAGCAGGGTAGAATGAAATACAGTAAAACACCTTGTCAGCCATAAAAAAGTAAACCATGTTTACATTAATCACACTGAGAAAAATGGATAATAGACGGTATTAACCCTTAACGGCCTAAAGGACCCGCTACAGGGACAGTACTTATGCCATAGAAAGTATTACAAAAAAAGCTCTCGGCCGTTAAGGGTTAAAAAAGGTATCACGGACTATACTATCTTGGAGTTGTGACTATATAAGACAAACATATAAATATTGAAAAACAATGCTCTTAGCTACCGAGAAGACGATATGCTTTAAATGTCCTGTAAATTATAATTAAAGTGGGATATTTTTGTGTTTATTTTCTTAAATAAGGCTCACGTTATTCAGGAAAATATATTTTTATCGAAATCTTTTTTTTCAAAACGTAATTATTTTATATTCAGTTATTTCAAATTTGTGGATTATTCCTATTTCAGCAAGAGTTCTCTTACAACCGAGAGAACACGTGAGGTGCTATGTGCGAAAGTAGACGTGGCCCAACATATCAGTTGTGAGAGAACTCATGCTGAAATGGGATGAGTCAGGCCCCATCAACTCAATGGTAGAAATATGAAGAAGGATAGTCGATGGAAACGCCAACAGTTGGCCGCCCATTGAGTTAAAAATACGTATGTGTACTGTATTGTATATATGTGCTGCATGTGTTTTGTAACTATGCGAGGAATATAAGAAGCTAATCAAATCATCAAATAATGCATAAAGCAAGATGAAAATAAATGAAAATACATAAAGTGTAAATGATTATTTATTCTTTATGTTTTCTGCATTATTTGATCATTTGATTAGATTTCTATATTTCTCACATTGTTACAATACACATGTTGCAATATATGGCACATTAGTGCAAGAAATTAATACAAAAAGATTAATAGATCATCAATCAATAGATCAATAGGTTAGGTCGTTCAAATGCGGGTTAGACACTGCGTCTAATCACAGCCTACCCTGCACTTCGTCTTTTGGGAAAACGTGATGTTTCGCCCGACGAGTCGAATGACAACCTGGGACGATAGACTTCTGCCTATCTTATTTGATCGGTCGAGGATTTATATCTCGAATTTGCAAAAATTTCACTACCAGGACAACCAAAACAAACAGAAAAATGGCTGACGGCTTCAAGCTGACGTAAGTGCAAGAGGGACTGATGCGATCTTCTTCTTCTTCTCTTCTTCTTCAATTTATGGCTTCTTGTTCAATGAACAAATGGAAAGAACATCAACGCGGGGCCAGAAGCAGCCCAGTATAACAAATCCGAGTTTAGAACGGTCCGAGTTAGAGCAGCGCAGGGAGAATGCGGCTAAATTCCAATTATAGTCCAATTGCAGCGAGTGAACGGAATGCTGATAGAGCGAACTCTGGAGAGACGCACATGATTCAGAAAACCGCGGGCATCCCGACTTTGAAGGTGACGACAGAGTCAAGCAGGAGCGAGAACCAAAACAACAAACAGAAAGCGGTCATCATCACCGATAAGCACAAAGGCAGCAAGACCAAAGTTAGAGAAAAATTTGACAAGTCCAGCGAAAAACCACACCGGCTCTACGGAAGACAGCCACGGGGCACGGACACGGAACCACTCGCGAAAGCATCAGAAAACCGGAAGACGCGGAAAAGCAAAAGCATGAAACTTAGTACTTTTTTATTACGAAGGGATCCCTGCTTAAAATCTATGAATCTTTCACCAGGATAGCAAGAACGAAACCTGCTACAAAAGCATGACCAGTGTTCTTGCTATTATAGTCAGATTTATTTCTCCGTGTATAATATCATAAAATATAATATAACAATAAACTTTGACACTAACCTTATAAAGGTGATTTTCAATATTCTTAGCTTATAGCCTCTACTGACATTTCTATATTTGTGGCAATGAGCAATACTAAATTAAGGTGCAAGTATAAGGACAGGTAGCTTTCCTATTCACTATAAAATACCGCGATAAAATTACTCACCTAAAGATAGTCTTTCGTAATATTCAATTTTTCTGATCCTGATATTTTTCCTGCCGTTGCCCAACTATTCTTGATATTAAAATCTGCATCTATAAAAGCTATTGGATAAATAAAAGCTATGTGATCAATAAGTTTCTTTTTAAATGTCCAGAAGCTATGCATCGAAAAATTCCCTATAGATTAGGACACACACAAGACTAAGGTGGTAAGGTTTTTATACGGAAAATAAAACACCGTACTCATTATTAACTTTGCGATTTTCTATCCATTTCCACAATCATTTAGTGTATATATGTAAATTATCCATTTTCCTCAGTGTGTGTAGAAATATAAGGTGACTTTTTTCACCTAATTTGAATGTCTTCGGTTTCTCCAGAATTAAAAGATAAGTCAGTCTATATGGAGGTGTTTGTTCGCCCGTCTGCTTGTTACAAGAAAGGGATGTAACAATGAAAAATAATTTATATAAAGAACCTATGAAATATGCGACTTTACATTGAAATGGTAAAAGTACCTTGCAATTTGACATGACAATTGTGAAAGTCTCACTTTTTATGATTTTACCATTGTATGAAAAGTAAGTTGTGTGCCACTGAGAGAACAGCTTGTTTGAATAAAAAAAACATGTCTTTGATATGTGGCCAAACAAGGTATTTGTTTGAATTAAAGTATTTTTGATTCACACAAAAAGTTAATGAGGTAATACTAAAAACTCCTACAAAAAGGGCTATTACCATTTCGTATAAAAGCTAGTATTTTAGGGGTCCTTTACTTCAGTTTTTTTTAAATTGCACAATAATAGTATATTGTGCAACTAGGGAAACAAAAATTATTTTGCGAGTGTCAAGTTTGATGCCCGAGCCCGAGTAAAATTAATGTTTTTCCCGTGTCGTACACGATTTTTTTTCTACTAGGGGGTTAGAAAATGAATTTTTTCGCCCCACACGTGGTAATAAAATCCACTTTATGACCCGCTAGTAGAAAACCAACTTTTGCCTTTTCCTACAATTTATATATTAAATGTCATTATATACAGGTATCGTTCTCACGGATGACGATTACTTTAATTTCGTTGTCTCTTTGTGGAGAGACAAGAATCCAGAAAAAAGTTATCCAAAAATGTTTGAAATGTTATGTCTTGGGGCCTTAATTAAATCAAATTGGATCCTTGTCAATATTGATTGTTCTGAAAGAGTCATGAACGGCAGTTTGAATGCCATCGGCATCTTAACTTATAGCATGTCTCGCCATGGTACTCCACCGAAAACGGAAGTCTTTTTAGATTCCCAAAAAATTCGCGTGAATGAAGCTGTTGACACAAATTATTTCATTATATATGTAAGTTGTTTCATACAGCAACAAGTTTAAATTTGAATTACTTGAATCTCAATATATTTTATAAAATAACGTTTGAATTTTTTAAAATACTGAAAGTATAAAAAATTATTTATTTATTTAGTTGAATTGTGACTTTGAGGTATCATCACGTATAAAAGTAGATTGGGTAAAGTGGAAAGAAACAAAACAGCACGGGATTTTGGTAGGATGGAAGATAGGGGTAAGAATATATGATTCCTAAAATACTATCCCAGTACCACCTGTCAGTCAGTCAGAACTTGATCAATGCTCTCCCACTACATTCTTATAAAGCTCTTGGCTAAACTTCTTACTATTAAAACTCGAAACAATTACATTTTTATGCATCAAATTGCCTATGATCCTAATTTATTACAAGAAATGCATTTGATTTTAAAACTCATATAATTGCACCAAAATTATCGTTTAATCTGTGACAGATAGTAAAAGTGTTAAGTAAAGCTGAACATTTACGATAACAATTGAGAAACTTCTTTATAACATAAAAAATCATTTGATTCTAAATGTGCAAAGTTCTACATGTAAGAAGTGCCCATTGAATGGCATTGAAATCTTAAAATTTGAAAAGAAACGAAAGCGAGAATGAAATTTTGAAATGCATGCTCATGCCAGGGCAGAAGTTTATTGGCCCAATACTAATTTTCAGTACTGGCACTTCGAGGTTGATTTAATAATAATTGAATCAACTATGACTAACGGGTGATAGCTATTACTTTCTTAATTTTTACGAACGAATTTTTACTCTAATGGTAATTTTTGCTCGAAGAAATTTCAGAGAGTACTCATTGAAAATCATGATGGTATCATTTAATCAACACAAAAGCTTCATTATTGGATAATAGTACTGAGACAGTACAATATCACTACTGAATTTTAGCAGATCATAGAAATTTCAATCGTCTAAAGCAAGGGGGTTTTCACTCATGAATATTTCTAAATAAGGGACGAATAGTGTTATGAAATACGAACTAGTCGGAGCAAGTCGATGAGTATTTACGGGTCTGCTGTTTCAACGTTATTTTCTTTTATTAAGGGAAGAAACACTCGAAATACACTGTTTTATTTGGAATCGACTCATTAGTGAAAGCCCCCTCGTTCTAAAGTATGAAAATTGTATTTTGATCCGTCTTAATAGAATGGTCCAGTAAAACGAAGCTTTTATACGAATTATGAACAACAGATACGTCTCCCGTTATCGGGCCTACGAGAATCTTTACTGGACGTAAGTTTTATTATTTGCTTTTTCTATTCACGAGAAAAAATCAAGGACTAACAGCTGTCAATATTTTAGTATCCCCTTGGCAGTCTTCTAATAATGGGCCAGAATTTTAGAGCCAGTATCTATTTTAAAGAACGAGTGGGAACTGAAGAGAAAAATGGGGTTTTTGATAAAGTAACAAGGATAAGTGAAGACTATATACCGACGTATAAATTAATTCAAAGAGACTCCTCAGCATTAAGAACGATGCTTCTGGAAAAAAGCGTGTCTATGAAGAAGAGACCAATAACATGTGAAATGGGTTCGTCCTCAAAAAAACCCCTCTTGCAGTAGGCTTCAAAATAAGGATACTAGTGTTTACTTCAACTTTAATTTTATTTGAACAATTTGCAAAATTTTCTGATTTTATCTGAGTAAACAGTTCTATTGAATGAAAAAAATCATTTTTTAAGTCTGTTATTTGATTTCTGTAGCATAATATTATATATAATATTGTATAATAAAGGCTTGTGTTACATGTATCTTCAATTGAAATAAAAGTGTATCTTACACACTTGCGCGTCACTTATTAAAACCTTCTTACTTATTGAGGCGCGCGCATGTTTAATTTAAACGCCATAACTGTAGACCGGAATCTAGAGACCGAAATCTTTTTCACTCTAAACCGACGAAAAGGCATGTAGGAATTTGTTATATTCCGTGGGAACACATCTTGAGTACAGAAATCTACAATAAATTATAAAATATACTCTTTTCTCTTGAGGCGAAATTAATTGATATGATCGCGACGACGATCCTGGCTAATGCGCAGATCTCAAACGCAGCGCTGAGCCCTTTCCAATATTATATTCAAACTTTGTCGAACCGCGGCTCTCAACATCACATGTAACGTAGAAGATAAAGATCTGGCGGGAGTGTGAGGAAGCGTGAGGGAAATAAGCGTACCTAGAAGACATTACACGATTACATTGTCACCGATCAAGGCTCGATGTAATGAGTCAAGTAGATAATTCTATATAAATTTTTATAACGCCACGTATGGCAAAAGATGTGAAGATTGTTGTCAGGTAATGGTGAGCGGTTTAGTGTGAAGGTTTCGTTTTGTGAATTTATATGAAAGAAAATGTTAATTTTATGTGTGATTTCACAGCGTGGCGTCAATTGTAAACGGCTGCTCATCCTGGGATATATAGGGAGATCTATAAAATAATATGTCTTATGTTTTTTGGACAATGTCGACATCGTTAATCAAATCTGGCATCTGATTTTTACCTGGAAGTACCCCTTTTGGAAGCTGGATCTCGTGGATGAGCGATTTTTCGATGCTCTGGCGGCACTGGGAGATGAGTACTGTTATTTGAGATATTTTCGATTACCGACAATATATGTTATAATTGGCAACATTTATGCTGCACGAATGTCTTATATGTGTACGTGAATGTTTTGTTTCGTTCCGGCTCAAACTTCACGAGTTAATTTTTATCTATACAAAATTTTGCCTCTTTATTCTGTAATGTGACATATATACATATATATATTGTGACGTGGTACTTGTCCACGCACAATGATTGTTTTTAAAATCTTTAATTGTTGCAAACCTCGAGCAGAGAATCATGCCCGAGGCTGTCTGTGACAGTCGAAAGTCAGGGGTCGAGCGTAATATGCTTGGGAGGCTTCTGACTTTGACTTATAATTATGTTTCTTTTAATTATTATATAAAGGGTGCTAAATATTAGTTTACCTCAGGGGAGAGGTTAGACTCCCGGGGAACCTATTCCTATCTGCCAGACTAAGGGTTCCAACCATGCACAACACTGACTTTTATCTTTATTTCTTTTATTATTCTTTTCAAACACACGCGAGCACTACGAGATCACCGTCCGGTCGATGGCGATCAATACTCGCGCCACGGCCGAGGCTTCACCACAAGCGATGGAGGAAATGCTTCTACACGGCACCACGACACTTCAGTACACCACGAAGAGGATCCTTGGTGCGGCAGGCGGATGTGAGACCCGCCTGCTCAAGAACACCAAGGAGAGGAGTTCGCCGTCGCTTTGTTGACAGGTTGTCAACATACTAACCTGTGCGACGAGGTTAATTTCGTTGATCGCCACGTGGCGGCGCTAAAGATCGGCGTACCTTCGCCACCTGTCGCTCGCGACTTAGAACTCGACGTAAATGTCGGTAATGTTGTAAGCTTTGTAAGCGCCACCATCTTCCGGTTTCGCGAGTACGCCAGCGGATCTCGCCATATTTGTTCATTCTCTGTTCGGCGTTTGTAGTGGCAGGTGGCAAAGGAAGGAGATTCGTAAAGCCGCATATTTATATAAAAGTACCCGAAATGGCGAGTCGAGGATGCTGGCGAGGGCGCCGAAGATTATCAAGTAGCCTTTGATCTTCTCTTCCTTTTTGTATTTGAATTTGCAGTATATTAATTAACGTTAACTGTAACTTTGGGTGGTGTGCGACGCAAACACCTCGCCACTAAGATTCCGAAGCAGCAGACTCTGGGTCAGCCTCATTAGTTAACTGTAAAATTAGAGTCAGTGTCCGCGTAAGTGGTTAATTCGAACTGATAAGGTCGCTTTAAGGGCACGGTTTCTTGCGCCCACCTCATAAATCTTAAAATCGAACGATTAAGTGTCCGTGATCGCGAGCGGTGACGCTACTCCTTACCCCGCGCTCTCCGCGGTATTTCTGTGGTCCCTGTAGCTTCGGTTACGAATGTACAGGGTGACCCGTATGAGTGGGCCGGTCAATTCATAGTTCGCAGTTAAATAATTATTTTGGTTATTTTAGAACAAATAACCTGGCGCTCAACTATTTTATATTAGTCCAATTTAAGGTTAGTTTCGGAAATGGTTTTGTGGTCGGGTTAGGTTCCCCGGGGTGCAACATAAAAACCCGAACTTTGTAAATACGACTTTTCTGAATAAATATTGTTTACCCTATAGGTGATGCAAAATAGTAGTCTATAATTATTCCAAACAAAGAAAATATAACCTAACCTAACCTCGACCCATCAGTAACAGTGAAAATTCAGGTTACAATATATATATATATTTATTAGTATACGCGATTCGTCAGCTCACGCGGCGTGGCTCGCGATGGTCGTTTCCCGCCAATTGTTGTGAATATTACCGATGACATACATCAATTTGTTATCAGCTTGTGTGGATTTATAATCGAAATCAATTTCTACATTGTTTATAATCATTCATTTGCTTATTAAATTCATGAGTCTAGAACAATAACAAACGTCTGGATTATTGTTCACAAATATTTTCATCAAGTGTGTGAATGCTATTGTTAATATTAAATTGATTTTGTTACCAAGAGAATAAACAAATTTATGTTGCATTTTCGCGCCTGAACAGGGACATGAAATTGTGTCCAAACATTTGATATAAACGATAATAATTGTAGTGAAGAAATTTATATATTTTTTTATATTCTGATGACAGATAATAATTTTACTCCAATTTCTACAAGGGCTAGAGGTGGTCCATTGTTACCTGGTTTATCTCGTCCATCTCGTTTGTCCTCTGCGCGAAACAGAGACGATTTATATAACGCTCGACGTAATCTTGTAAACGAGATGGCGAACAATAATGCAAATTCAGATATTTTGAATGTGGATCAGATGCGTTAAGAGTTGATTCGTTTGCGCCAACAGACCGAGGCTCAGCTCCACAAGCACTGATTAAAGGTTTACAATCAGTCCAAATTGAATAAAAACCACGAAAATTTGAGAATGAATCGCGTAATCTGTGTGAATTTATTCAATCTCTCGAATAATATTTTGCAATCAAAAGAGTTCGAAATGATTCAAAATTAAACGTTGTGGAAAGTGCTTTAGAAGGACGAGCTAGGGCCTGGTTTGAGACTCAGAGGGATAATTTTCAGGGTTATGATGAGTTTAAAGATGGCTTTTTGAGAGAATTTTATTCGGTTCCCATAAAAGTAAAGATTAAAACAGATAGAATGTATAGTAAATCACAAACTGTAAATCGATCCTCACAGAGTTCAGATCACAAGTTATAAATTAATGGAAATGAGTAATAGAACAGGACTAAAATATATCAACGTCTTCAACTGAAGTTAACATCGCTAAAGTGAAGGAAATGGTGACTGAAAATTGTTATTTAAGGTTGAGAAAGATAAGCGCTGAACTTTATGTGTCTCACGAATCAATTCGTACTATTTTAAACGATTGTTTGGGTATGAAACGCGTTGCTGCTCGACTAGTTCCGAAAGACCTGAATTTTCTCCAAAAACTCAACGAATATCATCGAACAACCGCCATTTTCTCCCGATATGGTTCCGGACGACTTTTTTCTTTTCCAAAACTCAAATTACTACTTCGAGGTACCCGTTTTCAGTCGATAGAAGACATAAAAGAGAATTTGCGGCGAGAACTCAAGTCGATTCTGGAAAACGTGTTTAAAAAATGTTTTGATGATTGCATTCTTTGTTGGGATAAGTGTATTATTTCGAGAGGGGCCTACTTTGAAGGTGATAAAATGAATTTGGATGAATAATAAATAGTTTGTGTTTTATTGACCAATTCCCGGTACTTTTTTGACAGAATGTATATTCTAGGTTCAGCGCTAATGATTTGGGATTAAGTTTCGAATAGCTGTACGGTCAACTCGATTTATTTCGAATCATTAGACTCAACGTCGTGAGGAGACTCTTCGATACACTCAAGCCTCGTCGATATCTTTGAGCGCAATTCTACCTTCGGTACTTAGTAAATGAAATTCGTTCTTCTCAAGTTGTGCAAGTCCAGAAACAGTAGTGCTATTTTGTACCTTCAAATTATGTGAATCGTATTTAGTCGTGTTACGTTTGATAATGATTTCTCGTGTACTGAGTAAAACACATGAGCGGATAATGGATCATACCAAAAGGTGGACTTGTATCTCTGATACCTCATCACCTCCTGCAAAATTCATTGTTGTTTTACTATCACACGAAGACCCAAACGAACCAAAAACATCCTGTAAGAATGTGCCGTTGACTTACAATAAAAGGAGTAACAAACAACAATTCCCCATTCCATTTGTGCTCTAAATTAAAGGATAGATAATTAAGTTTAATGCTCGTGAATTCGTATCACACTTTATTTTAAACCATAAAAATTCCAATTTAGTTATTGTTTAATACATTATCATATATTCAATTTCAGTGTTTCTATTATCTTTGTGAACAACTCGGGGCCCACAGACTTGACGAGTGACAACATACCCACAAATAAAAATAAAAATAAATTATTTAGGCCTTACCAACCTGATAAAAACAGTTAAGCGCCTCCCATACATCAAAAAGTCCAAACTACCCTCGGCTTGGTTTTAAGTAGGCAGTTTCTTTTCTTTTTTTAATGCTGGCATTGAGAACAAGCCTCGGAATTTTTACTCTCGAGAGGTGTTGGGTGCCCTTCGAGAGTAAAAATGCACACACGCGCATGTGACTAACGCACACAATTCCACAAGACTCTCATTGATACATGATTTCTTTTCTTTTTCTTACGCGTCAGACCAGCCGAGTCCAAGTCACTCCCTATAAACTTTTCCTCGCAGGGCACGCTAAAGGAAGTTTCACTTAAAAAAGTTTTTATTGTGGCAATTTTTTTCGTACGATGCGTATATTCTAACAATAAATGACAATTTCTTTCTAATTATCATATTTTTTAAAATTCAAACTGGTTCATATTTTTTTTTAAATTGATTTTTGCACATGTTACTCGAAATTTAGACCATTATTATCAGTAACAGTAAACACGTATGCTTATTTATTGCCTGTATGTACTTTGCTCATAAAATATGTACTCACTTAAAACAAGATAAAAAGCTCACGTGGAAATGTAGTAGTTGCGAATATAAAACTTTATAATACTTCGAAAAAATTCATACGAAAAACGAAACACCTTTTTCTAATTCTTTTGTGGGTTATGACCTCCAAAAGTCATAGGTGACAAGTAAATTTTAGGTGGGTACATTTAGTAAATTTTAACCCACATGCAAGTTCAATAAATGCGCGAACAGTCTGCATTCTCATCATATTTGAAGATATTGGTTTTATATGAAAAATTACACTAGACTAGAAACAGAGGGACAGTGTACCAAACGCTTAAGTTTCACTTGCTGGCTAACTATGCTCACGTACGGCACGCGCAGGTTTGACACTGGTAAAGTAAAAAAATCAGAAGATTTCCCAAAAATCACGCAAAATCAGTAGATTTCAACGTAAAAAATTTGAAAATATTGCAAAATTAGGAGATTTTAATGCAAAAAAATCAGGAGATCTGATAAATCAGTATGAATGGTAACGCTGCAAACGCTTTGCGCTTTCGTGCGAAGCCTCGAGTACAACCCATATGTGTATCCACGATCGACACCTCTGGATGGATATCGAATTACTTTTAGTGCTAATTATCAGCCAATCGGCGCCACCTGTAATGCGTGCTGTTTTCGGGTATTTTATATCGGGGTTTCTATTCCTGGAAAAACGATTACGCTGGGTAGAAAGCTGACTGTCGTATTGCAAAGAAACATATAAAAAAGCATCATAGAAACAAGCTTTTTATTGTTTAAATAAATACGATTTGTTTGAGTCTCTTAACTATTGTGTCCTCTACTGATAGATCCTTAGCCGTCAGTGAGGACACACAAGAATCATCGGATCACAACCTAAAAGAAGAAACCTTCGAATAAAGTAAGTATTTACATAGTTGTGACGTAACAACTGTTTGCACTTTTTGGTCAACAATAGTGAGATAAGATGTACCTTTTCTTTCTGGATTTATAAAAATGATTGAGATATGTAATTTCTTATATTGTAGTGTTGAGATACTTGCAAGCTTCCAAGTGCACTTGGTAAGAAGGCTTATTATTATACTACATTATTATACTACATAATATCTAATATATCCTTTTAAATATACAAGATATTAATGGCCAATAACAGTTTATATTCAAAATTTTAAATATTAGATATTAAACTTCAATATCTAAGATGTTATAAACAGTACCGTGCACGTACCTGAGGAAAAGTCACGTGATCAGAGTCTTTAAATTTCATATGAAATTTGTCTATCGCGCTCGCCCATTGCTTTTCCGCTCGCGCGGTTTTTGGATTCGACACTGAATTAATAATGTTGTGTCTATGAAGTTTTTAACTGTCATTTTTGAAAAAATTTTATATTACTAGTACTGAAATCAGCAAGTATCTATCTATATAAGTATGTCATTTTTATACCTTCAATCTTTGAAATGAATTTTCTAACCCCTCAATAACACTTTCTCTATGTAACCGTTTTTAAATTCAACATCGAATCGGAATTTGCTTACTGGAATTCGTAATAGATTCCAAATGTTTACAATTATGTTGAACGTTTTTATAATCTCCATTTATCAACAGGTTGCCTTGACTTTGAAAATAATCAACCAAATATGGACTTGCGAAAACTCTTAGATCGAGGAATTTAAGAAAAAAAGGAGCTTATAAGAATATTTTGAATTCCTTAATCAATCATTATTAATTTCCTGTTATATTTTCTTAATTTCATTTTTTTCTTTAAATTTTTCAATCAGCATTTTTACATAATTATTAGACAATTGCATTCATTGACCTAAATATTGACTTTAATTATCTAAGATATTACAGTTTAATATCTCAAATACTATTGTAACATCCCTACTTTCCCCCTGGTTGCCAGGCGCTTCAGTCAGCCAGGGTTTGGTAGGATGTGGGGGAGTAGGGAATGCAATAATTACGTAGACTGATTTTAATATTTAATATATATATATATATAAAATTTATTCAGAAAGAAACTTAAATCTATTTGGAATACAAAGAGTGAAATAAATAATTTAAGCGGTGTATATGTGTGAATGTGTGTAAAAAATAACAAATGGTGTGCCAGTGTAAGTGTGTGAGTTTACTGTGAACGTGTTTGTGTGTGTGTGTGTATTTGACATATTTACGGGGGTGCATGAGCACAGGCCTAACGGTTCGTTGCTGGTGGACCGGTTATGCGTTGAACAATTTTACTTTCTGTAAATAAATCATACAAGGTCGTAGGGGTCAAGAATCTGCGATTTACAATATGATTGTCGTAGCGCGATTCCCCTGGGGGGGCGCGTTCACCTTGATTTCTCCTCCGGTCGCTCATTTCGACAGTCACGGTCAAGTCTTGGTCGTTTTAGGGAGGGACGCCCTCAGCGGTATCTGAGCGTTGGTGCCCCACCCTCGGTGCCTCGGCCATGGCGGTATCCAGAGGGCCGAGGGTACTGGTGGGTCGGTCGGTCGGTAATTCCCCAGATCGGGCCCGGTCACCGGTATATAACGAGACCCGATCCTGGGCGGGGCCTCGGCCATGGCAGTATCCAGAGAGCCGAGGGTACTGGTGTGTCGGTCGGTCAGTCGGTGTATTCGTCCGGTGAAAAGGTTAGGTCCACGTTGCCCCGGTAAAAACCGGGTGAGGCGTGAACCAGGCGGGCCTGATTTCACGCACCGCCCCCTTGTTCCATGGCCAATGGCTTCAGCCATTCGTCAGGGGACGAGCTGGTTCGCTGCTTTGGTGGGTGCGGTCCAGTTGGGTACGGATGTGTACGGTGGGAAACTGTTAGGTTCGGTTTGGTACGGTTGGAACGGTTAGGTTCGGTTAGGTACGGTAGCAGTATCGTCTGTGTTGTCCTGATGCAGCCTGAGCAGCACCCAGTCAGGGAAACCTGACGCTGGATGCCAGCTCCCACCCAAGGCTGACCATGGGGGCACCCATCGGTCAACGGTCGATGTGGCTGAACCAGGACAACCGGTGTTGTAGGGTCTCACCCGGAGATGTCTGTGCGAGGGTCAGTCAGGGAAACCTGACGCTGAGCCCTCCCATATGTCGAAATCCGGCCATGGGGGAACCCGTCGGTCGGTGTTCGACGCGGCATCTTCGGGTGAACGGTGGGTGTCAACCTGGCCAGCCTGAGCAGCACCCAGTCAGGGGAATCTGACGCTGCGTGCCGGCTCTCACCGAGAGTCGACCATGGGGGAACCCATCGATCGACGCTCGATGTGGCCAGACTGGGTGGACCGGTGTCGGCGTGGTCTTGGTGTCGACCTGGCCAGCCTGAGCAGCACCCAGTCAGGGGAACCTGACGCTGGGTGCCGGCTCTCGCCGAGAGTCGACCATGGGGAACCCATCAATCGACACACGATGTGACCGGACCAGGAGGACCGGTGTCGGGGAGGTTTCGGTGTCCTGCGTCTGCCGGTAACCACCAGGCTTCGCCTGGAGCAACACCCAGTCAGGATAACCTGACGCTGCGTGTCAGCTCCCACCGGGAGTCAACCATGGGGGTACTCATCGATTGACGCCCGGTCTAGCTTCACCAGGTGTCGCAGTCAAGGTCGGAGATTCCCTCCTATGGGCGAACCCATCAGGAGAGGCACCTCCATGCCGTCCGTCTAGAGCGCCGCTCCGGTGTGACCCAGATCGTTGCTCCAGCCGAACTGCCCCGTCTCGGTGTTCCGACCCGCCTTATATATCGGACGCGAAGGGTGGGGGTAGCTGCGCGCGCGGCTCGGCGGTCGAGGGGGGTACTCACGTGAGTAGCGGTGGTGGGAGTACCCCCACGAATGCCGCGGTAGGGGCGCGGTGGCGTAGTATGCACGTACGGTTCGTTACACTATGACCTGATATCTAATGTATTTCAGTTTAACATCTGAGATATTTCAAATTAACATATTGGGTTCTTTAGTTTAATATCTTAGATATTGCGAAAAAACATCTTTTTTCTAATATCTACAGATACTCTGTTTCAATATCTAGATGGCTGTCCCGTAGTTAAATCGCAAATATATTATCTGCTAATATCAATATATTGCGGTTTACTATCTATTTTTCTCCGTGTAGCGAAATTTTTGCCATTAATAATGAAAAACAATATCATTCATATACCTCCACGGCTACGTTTGCAGGACTATGCTCTTTAAATGAAATTTTCCATTACATTTTCGCACATTTGGGGCTCTATTTCGCCGATGACGGCACGGATCAGCCCTTCGTCGAATGTCGAATATTCGACATCCGAAGCGCGCTTCTTCGGATGTCGGATTGTCGACATTCGATCAGCCGTCCGTCGAATGTCGAATGTTCTACATCTGAAGCGCGTCCGATCGGATCTCGGATTTTTAAGATTCGACCGGTGCAGGATGTAGTTTGCAATTTTTGATCAGACGTTACACAATATATATATTATTAGTTTATCATATCGGAATGGTGAGTCGAAAGAATTTGTTTATGTCTCACGCGATTTGTACATGTCAGGATTGTGTATTAAAATTGTTTGAAGAATCAGGCAAAGTAATTTGTCTGTAATAAAATAATTGCAAAATTAAATTTTAGACGCCTGAAAACTCGAGACAAATAGTTGTACCATAATAATAATTATATACCATAAAACTCTACAACTGAATCAAGACATAATAATTTAAATTTTGGAAATGTAAATGAACTTTACACTATAAAACTCTGTACAATAAAAGAGAAAATCCTACAGAACATAATTTTATTAATATTAATATTAATTTATCAAGCACAATGAAATTGTACACCATACAATTGTACACTTAATTATAGAAAAATTAATTTTGTACATTTAAATGAACTCCATTAGAATGTACGAGAAAATATTCTACACCCGATTAAATACTTTTTTATTAGTTTAATTTTAAGGCCATGACACACTTACCCAATTCCTACCTTACCTTTTTAATCCAACTTTTGGCCACACGAAATAAGATATCGATTATTAATAGACCAGCATACAAATTTCAAACTAAGTTGCACACACTTCCTCAAATAGTCAGTATCGAAGAAAGTAGAATTAAAAAATAGCATCATTAAAGAAAATTCCGAATTCAGCTGAAAGAAAACATTTTAAATTGAGACTTGTAAGTTAACTTGAAGTTTTAGGCAATCCATTATATCTACCTTGATAATACGCAATTAAGACTTAACACCTCATGTCAGATGTAGAATCTTATACTTGAAAGTCCTTCCATTTACTTTGCTGAATAGGGCGAAGAAAGAATGTGAAAAAGAATAAAAACAAAATTTGAAGTCAGTTAATATCTTTTATTTATTTTCTTCATTCGCAACATCTTCAATATTTTCTTATTCCCTCAGAAAACCTTAAAATTCATCATTTTGGAACGACTCAAACACCACGAAAATATTTTCTGGCTTTTCTGGAATATGCATTTACAATTTTGTGAATGCAAATTTTCGAACAATTCTAAATTCAGCAAAATTTTTTAAATTCATAATTCTCTATTTTGTTATTATAACATTATTATTTGCTGAAATTTTTTAACCAATAGGAATTTTTTAAGATTTTCGAATCAAAAATGTGAACAGAAGATATTAACTGATTTCAAAACTTTTTATTTTTATTTTTTTCGTATACTAAACCCAGAAACTTTTGACCCTCAGCTCAAACGATTCGATTAATAATGCTCAACTTCTATATCTTTGTATCATTAGAACACAACCCCTTTAAAAATCTTGAGTTGAACAACATTTTTCAAAATGGGCTTTTTAATTTTCATTACTAGTTATTATACATATTCTTATAAACAAATAATTAAATTTTGTTAAATTTTGATTAACAAATCCAACTGACTAAGTTTTTTATTTGATGGAAAATACAATTATACAATGTATGAATATTGTGTAACGTCTGATTAAAAATTGCAAACTACATCCTGCACCGGGCGAATTTTAAAAATCCGAAATTCGATCAGAACACCCTCAAGCTAAATTTTACATTACATAATATCATACGCGGTTAGTGTAACTGCTCTCTGCATTTACCGAGCTGGGACTGTCATTGCTAAGTTACAAGTTACAATTCCTGAATTACAGTTAGTGTAAAATTAATTTGGAATATGTTTTGAAAATTATATCTATTGAATTTATATCTAGTTATTGAATGTGTAGGAAAGTGATGTTTTTGTTTATCTGGGTGAATTATTTCAATGTGAGTTTGATGTTTTTTTGGAACCTTCTGTCTTTTTATACATAGTTTATTTCGTAGAATTGTGTTTTTGGCGATTTTTTTCGCTTTTGGAGGTAATTTCACGGGCCTCTTCTGCGGTTTATTTTTTTGGCCTTTTGGGAAGATGTCATACTTTTCAGAAGATGAAAACTTTTTTATTAAAAGTTTATGATACTCGTTATCACACTGCTTCTTTATGTCATTGACCTTTGAAGGTATTGAAAAATCTGGATCACACTCATTATTATCTGCATCATCATCGTCAACAACAGTGTCAATATCTGATTGAACTTGATTAGGAATCCTTGCAGTATTGTCGCAATTCAAGAATGATCTTCCTTTTAAGTTGGTAAGTTCAAATCTGCATGTGTTGCAAATTTGTGAATCTTCTTGTAAATTTGGGGATTTTTGGGAATTTGGGTTGTTCCCTTATGTTTCTTTTCTTGGAACGGATTTATGCATTTACCCTTCCAAATTTCGCGACCTTTTTTGAAAGACATCATTAAAAAAGTACTTCTTCGGAATTTAAGAAGGAAGCTTAACTAGAAAGTAAGGGTAGGTATACATTGTACCATAGTTTTAGTTGCCCAAAGTTTCAATTGCCCATAAAATCACCAGACGTCACTACATTTGAAAAGCAGTGTTAGAAGTAGATTATGAAAGGAATGTGTTGGCAAAAACTGCGAGGATTGCAAGATGCAGGATTCCTGTACATTTCCGTGAAGCGCTCTCTACCGCCTATATTTGATATATACGTGCAATTTTTGCCAACGCATTCCTTTCGTAATCTTCGCCAAACACTGCTTTTCAAATATAGTGACTTCTGGTGATTTTATGGGCAATTTAAACTTTGGGCAACTAAAACTATGGTACAATGTATACCTAGCGAAAGTAAGATACGAAGTTAAAGGGAAAGAAAAACAGAAGAGAAAACAAAAGGAGGAAAAATGGAATGTCTATCAATACTACTGTGGGCAAAAACTAAGGTGAATTTTTAATTTAAACTTCGCGGGCTAACCGATTTGGGCAAACTCTTTTATTTTTATGCTGGTCCTACCGTTAGTAACAACTGTGCCAAATTTCATGTCAATTTCATCATTTGTTACATAGTTACGCTTGTGTTTTTTAAACGAATAAAAGTGAATGTTGCAGAAGGCCTTCGGTGATTTGTCCATGTCGCAGAAAAATGTTTATAAGTGGTACAAAGACTTCGAAGAAGGCAGAAAACGTGTTAATGAATTGGAACGCCCCGGACGACCATAAACAGCAACTGACGAGCAATACGTCAATCAAATCAAAAAATTAGTGCACAAAAATCGTCGATTGACAATTAGAGACCTTACTGACACTATTGGCATTTCAAGAGGACCACTCAACACCGTTTCAAAAGATATTTTGGGCAGACAACTCGTGGTTTTTGCATCACGATAATGCGCCGTCTCACACTGCACTCGTTCTTCGTGACCATTTCGCCAAAAACTCAACGCATATCGTTCCACAACCACCATATTCGCCTGATTTGGCTCCGTGTCACTTCTGGCTATTCCCCAAACTCAAAAGACCACTCCGAGGACACCGTTTTGACACGATTGAAGAGATACAAGCCGAATCGAAGTAGGCTTTGAAGGCAATTCCGAAAATCGAATTTAACAAGTGTTTCGACGATTGGAAAAAGCGTTTTCATTTTATAACAAAATTCACCTTAGTTTTTGCCCACAGTAGTATATCAATCTAATTTATTTTTGAAATTAGAATAATTCAACAGAATTAACAAAATTATATTATGAAATTGAATTATTATTTATAAACACAAACCTGCTCCATGAAACTCTTCTCTGATAAAATCTGGAAATAATGTACCCAACTCGTGTGCTGGGATATTATTCTGAGTCGAAGTATTTTCTCTTGTGGGAAACGAAAATAGTGGAACTCTAGTGGTAGAAGTGACGAAGCAACGAAACAAATGATGACAAATAAAGAAAAAAATGGGCAATGAAACAAACCCTGTCACGTGATGAAATATCATATATTCAAATTTTGAGGTTAGGTTTCTAAACATCCCACATGTATTTCGAAGAAAGCAGTTACACTAACCGCGTATGATATTATGTAATGTAAAAAATAAGCTTGAGGGTGTTCTACGAGTTCCCCATCGTGAACACAGTAGCGAACGATCGCGTGGCCTCAGCTCCGGCGGAGCATTCGATTATTCATCGCTTAATTGATCGAAAACAAAGAAAAAAGCTATCCTGAAATTTTGCTATTTTATAGGAAAAAATCTCAGATTTTTAACTAAATGATTTTTAAAAAAAATTGGTCCAAATTTGAGAAAAAGTCAAATCTATTTTTGAATTTCGAAAATAGAGGTCAAATTTGGATTTTTTTCAAAAATGGTTACAACCAGTTGAAAGATCACGAAAAAGACTGAAGAAAACATATGAAGTAAAATTTTGCTTTATGCAAAAAGAAATAAGTTACATTCGTTTGAAGAATTCACAGTCTCTGAGTAACTTTTAAAGTACATGAAATCGACAATTATGGAATAAAAATAATAAATAACAATAAATCATAAATTTTAATTCAAATAAAAAAATTGTTCAATCTGTAAATCTAAATCATATTGGAAATTTGTGATTTATATAGTTTTTTTATTATAATCTTTAAGTTCGAATACATAGTATGAGAGAATCATAAATATACTATCTAGCAAACATTAAAAAATCCTTGAATCTTAAACGAACACATGGAACACAGGTAAATTTTCGATTCAAGAATTCATTCAAAATAGAACACTTTTGGTATATAAACATGAACTTATCTAATTATCAAACTTATCTATAGAACTTATTTATTATTATTGTTAATTGACTGAATATAAGTTTTTTGAAAAACTGATGCATTTGTGCGCATGCGTATCGCGCGTTGGAGCATACAGCGAGCCTTCAGATAGTTGTAGCGCCTATGCGATCCCATAAAAAAAGCCTCTAGTAGCTCTTTTTCAGACAGGTCTGAAGTTCAACCCTAATTTGGCGAATTCGTTTCGGGTAAAACGATATATGGACAAAAGAATCTCCTACTGAGACTCCTTGATGTGCAGTTCACAAACTAACACCGATAATACACAAAGAATTATTTAAAAGTTTATTGAATTTGCTGGAATGTCATCTGCTGCTATTGGTTTATTTATTATTCTTATGGTTTCGTGGCAAAGAGTTCATGGTGAGTACACTTTTGGAATTTTACAAAATTATTATAGAATTAGTTTGAGATTTCTTTTTGATGTTTGGTTTTAAAAACTTTTTTATTAAAAGAAAACTTATCAAAAATCAATCAGAACCATTTCGAAATTTCTTTTCATTTCTATTTCATTTCGCTTCATTTCAATAGATGGTGTTTTAAATTATTTTAAATGTGGCGGGTTCTCCTGAGATGCCTATAAAAGACAAATTTATTATCTTCAAAAATAATACCTGATTACTAGACCCGTATGTTTCAACGAAAATATTTGGTTGTATTTATAAACAATTTATTAGCTGTCTAGCCATCAAACATTGATAACTTTAACAGATTTTGGAGAATCTCTGATCTCACCTATTGGCAAAAAAATCTGATTCTTTTACCAATAAATCATAACATAACGCATCTTATTGTCCGTGATCAAAATTTAAATCTACTTTATTCTTGCATCGAGATCGAGTCGAGGTCAAAATCTATGCGGCTATTCTTGCTTGATTTGCTATAAAGGCGGTGCATATCAAAATCGTGCGAGATTTGACTACTGAGGCCTTTCTAGTGTGCTTGAAAAGACTATTTTGCAGAACACGAACTTAAGAAATACTTTGAGTCCCTGTAGAGCGGAAGTAAGGACGTCTTGACGTCTATTTACGATCGGCGTTTTCATGTCGTATCCGTTTTCTCTCCTTAGGTCCTACTTTTGTTCCTTATTTTCTCTGAAAAGCTGTGACAATATGGGTTACATTTTCCCAATGTGTGTCGTTGGCACACAGCCTACGTTTCTGACATGGCTAGTATTCATATACGCAATTTCGAATTTCCCATCGAGTAAGTACTATATTTAAACATATTATTAATGTATCAAGTTCATCCTCCACCAAGTCGTAAATAAATACCTTAAATACCGCTCTTTTCTGTACTACCCTTTTCCTCTGGTGAGTTATATTTTTGTGTTCAAGTTGAAATATCGTTGAACATAAGGTTATTATTCATCTCTCATAACAAATTTTTAATGTAAATGCTTACTCAAAAATGCTAAAAAATAAAATATTCCGGAATGTTCAAATCGTAGTTCATAAAATGACTATGTGCTTATTTTTTATGCAAATGGAACTCTTCTCGCATTTAAGTATTTATATCAATTTATTTGACATCAATTTTTAAAATTTTTGATTTATATTTGTGATAACCCTTATATAACAATAAATAATACAATAATAAATTTCTCGCGCAAAGACTGGGCCAAACGCATTTTTTCATATTTTCGACTATTTGTTAATAAGCGTTGAAAATTTTCAGAATAATAAGCTTTGCAATACAAATCAAAAGTGTCTTTCAAAATGTGATTCGATTAATATGACGAAAAATTTTATTCTTCTATAATTAAATTCAATAATCTTCGAAGGCTTTCCTTAACCGCGCAACGACTGGTACATTTACCTTATATTTCACAAAAATACTCAACTCGTTACACTGAAATTAGCAATTTTAAGTGACTAATGACAAGTCATTTCATAGAAGAAAAAATGACTTTACAGAAAACGAACTTTACTGACTTGGAAAAAGTGGAGGCGCGATCTCGGAACCTCCAGATTGAAATCCCTACTCTAAAGAATAAAAATTAGAAAAAGTTGGGGATGATCCTTAACCAATGAGGGTGTTTACAATGACTTAGTATGCATGATTTTTATAGTTTTTCTGCCAATGAAAATCTCGTTGGTTTCGTGACATTTCTATGTTCTCACGCACCCCACATGGTCCATTTCACTAAGCCTCTGGCCCAACGTTCCGAGAACTCGCATCCGTGTGCACTTGAGAAAGGTCGTAAAAGTGCAGTTTTCTTGATTGATCTACGATTTCTAGGTTTCTAGTCTATAGATCTTGAACTGTGTTTAGACTTTTATTAAAATATTAAATCAAACATAACGAGTTTCTACAAGTTCTCTTGTTTTGGAGTTTTTGGTCTAAAGTTGTTACCAAAATATTTTATGGTTTTCAGCATTTTTATGTTACATATTCCTGATTAAATAATTTACGTATTGCTCTTATGTTCTGAAATAGACCTTTGAATTTCTTTATGAGAATAAAGAAATGCATTCAAAATTCTAATTTCACATCAAACTTTATGTTGTTTCAGATAATAAAATAGAGTGTTCTGGTTTTTAGGGACTTTTCAGAATTTGAATAATTATTATTTATCAAATTGGTTCAAAGAGTTCTGTTTAATATCAAAATAGAGTTATTATTTAGAATCGACTGTTTTTAAGCGGTCTCGGAATATAACTTTTCTTGGAGAATAACTTCATTGAAGTAGTACTAATAAATTGGTTTTATGTGAATTAGAGTCCTATTTGTTTTATAATTTATCATTCAATAAAAGTCTACAGTTTCAAGACCTGGTTTCAATCCCTTTTCCACTAAAATCTAAATTAGTTTATAAAAAGTACATGATTTGTAGAGAGTATTTCTTGTAGACCTGTTTAATAAATCTTAAATTAATTTCTTATTCCTAATTTGTATAAAGAATTTAGTGAAATAAATTCTTTTATAAGTACATGATTTGTAGATGGCATTTCTCGTAGCTCTGAAAAATAAGTCTTAAGGTTACTTCTTAAGTCTAAGTATCTTTGCGAATTGAATGAAACAGAATTCTTTAATTTAAATGAATTTGGCACGTTAATATTCTAAATAAACATGGTATGTAGCGGGCATTTCTTGTAGAGCTGAAAAGTAAATACTAAAATAGTAAAATTAACAACTTCGCACGTTCTCCAAAAAGAGGATATAATTCTCTTTTGTCTCTCGCAGTCATCTACGTTAATTCTCTCTGCACATCACGCATTACTACAATCGAATATACCATAAGAATATTCATCTGCTATACGTTAGATTTAATTCATTATCATTATCAAGAAACCAAAGAATCCTGCATTACCGACCTCAGATTGAAGGATAGTTTACGAATTTACAGATGAGAGCACCAGGTGCGATCATCACACCGGATCTCTGCTGTTCGTCTCTTACCTCTTTTCGCTTCTCATTCTCTATCGGTGTTATTATTATCTCTCTCACCTTCCTCTGTACTTTTCGCCACCTCGCTTTCCTTCTTTACCGACTGCTGCTCTCTCTCCCGTCGTAACCCGCTCACCTCTCCGCTGCTTGTCGGTGGCGCTGCCTTATCCATACGCGTCTCTTTCTGACTCTTTCTATGCTCCTTAATCTCTACGTCCTACGCAGCCCTATCCGACTCCCTGCCTGCAACGGCGAGAACTTGCTTCCCTTAGTGATTATAATTTCTATGTGCAAAATTTTCTCACCAGAGCGCGTTGCACGCGTCACGCTCTACAAAAGCATTGTGTTGAACGGGTGATTTTCTGAAAAAGTGTAATTAAATAACAATTCAAATAAATATATGATATATAATATAATATATATTTATAATATAATATAAATATAAATTAAATATCGAAGAAAGCACTTTTATATTTTTTTACAAAATAGATTTGTATAAGAAATACAGTGTAATTGATCCCAGGGACAAAAAACCGATAGAACACGCGTCTCTTTGAATTGCGTATCTGTGATTTGCATATTCAGGATATAAAAATTCAATCGGATGGTGACACTTGGAATCTGCCATTTGTGCGCAATGTTTTAAATCTGCCATTCGACGTTGGTTAAATCGTTGAGTGAATAGACTTGAATAAGACTGACAAACCTCAAATAATTTCTAATGGCAATGTACGATTCATTGATGTTCGCATGAATCGGTTGAAATTCCAAATGAAATGGAAGTCTTAAAAGGTCACTCTGAATAAGAGAAATGCGATAAAAACAGAGCAACTTTCAATGAGCGTGAATTTGCAACGTGGAGATCGACTTATATATATACATCTACTATATACACATCATGGAGGGTGATAATTCTACAATATTCTTAAATAAACAATTCTTAAAAGAAAATAATGAAAAGTTACTTCCTTAACTCATTGGCTCATTGGACTATGACTGACTTGCTAAACGGTGTTCTAACGTCCTCGCTGAGTATAATCGCGATCTTATATTCAGTGTTAGAATTTGTCTATTGATCATCCAAAGCAGTGTTCGCAGAACGTGGACGTATTTGACCCGCACTACTGACCCGTGTGGATGCTCACACATCCAAAAGCGGCGTGTCGGTGTGTCCCCACTTTCTTGCTTCGATTTCACGCTGACGGCTGTTGATCCAAGATCAACAATTATGTTTCTCTTGACTTCGCGTCTTTATTTTTTAGATATTTTGATGAACATTTACCTAAAATAAATATGTAAAAGAGTATTTAATTTTAGGATGACTTAAACACTTGAGAAATAACTTTTTAGTCAAATTTATAGTTCAATGGCCTTCTAAAGTCTCGAAACAAAATATCGATTTATATATTTTGTAGCCTTATAAATAAATTATATGAAATTAAAAACTTATGTGGAGAATACTTCATATCAAAATAAGATAAAACGCGAGATTCAAATTCAAAAAATAAAAGGTTCGAATAAAATATTTTGGAAAGTTTTTGAATTGAGTAACCTTTTTTACAATTTTAATATACGAGTGTCAACGCGTGAACGGGTATTTAAAAAAGCTGCGATTATATCTAAATTCAAATAAAAAATTATACCTTGAAATTTCTGTGACATTTAGTAAAACTGAAAAATATTTCTTTGGAATAAAATACTTTGAAATTTTTTTTATTAGAATAAAAGTTGTATAATTTTTTATTTTAATAATTGCAATGAGAATTGGCGATTTTCGGATTTTTCAATATTTTGGTCCGCCATATTGGATTCGCCATTTTGAATTCCGAAAATCTGACAGCGGATTCGTATACAGCGACTCAAAATACCCCGGTTACACATTTGTGATGAAGTGGCGATACAAATGAAAACTTGGTAACCCCAACATGAACATCATTTTACACAGCGCATGGATAATTGTTTGACATATAATAAGAGAATCTTTCACAATCAAAGAAACTCGAACAGTGTCCTCAGGATAAAAGATGAAAATGAATGAAACTACCCCACAATAACTTTTAATTATACAGAACATTTCCAGACCGGCATGATGACAACCCGTAAAATCTGGAAAAAACTTATGTTGCATGCGATAAGAAAATAAGGTTTACGTATTTTTGCATTTTGAGGAGAAATTAATATATAAGGGGTAACCACCCTTTAGTGCATTTTATTAGATTTCTGCAAAATAAAGTAAGTTTCGTGTACAAAATCGAGCAGAAAAATTTCTTCACAAAGAGGGTTGAAAAATGTGAATTCCTCAATTGAGTGAGAATTCTTATGATGCTAAACTACCCCAAAGGAATTTACGAGTATGCAATAAAATTTCCAAAAGGGTGTAAATTCAAGCTAAAAAATCCGAAAAAAATATATGTTTCACGCGAAAGTAAAATAAAGTTTACGTGTTTTTGTTTTGTCCCAAGGAATAACTTTATAGGGGCTAACCAACTTTAAAGGAATTTTATTGTGTTTCTATAAATTATAGAACGTTATATTATACATATAAGTATGTTTTTAGAAATACAGAAATTACAGTTTTAGCTAATGCAGAAGGATAAACTGATTAAGCGGCTGTTTTCCTAGAACCATGTATCTTTACTAATACATTGAAATGTACATGAGATTCAATTTATTTGTTTGTCAAAAGCAAGTTTTATTTTTAGGAAGCAAGCTTTTGAGAATGTTGCGAATAATCATCCAGTGTTGCTTTCATCGTTCTCGAGTTAAAAAGTAAATTTCTTGGTTTGTACATTTAATAGTTTATCTCGTCTTTTAAACATGCCGATAAATCCCTTGAATGTAATAAAACTTTTGTTAGTTGTATTCAAAAACATAAACATACCTGACAGTGAAGTTAATGATGCAGAACAACAACTGGCAGATCATTTTTAAGAAATATTAATTCAGGCTATGAATGAGTTCAATGGCGTTGAGATTGTAGAAGAAAATCCGCTGTGGAAGTCACTTATGCAGAGTGGAGTCCTAAACTTGGTTCCAGAACAGATGAAGCTGTTTGTACGAAAAACGACGAAGATGTTGACTTTGATTATAAACAAAGAGCAATGGACTTTTGGAGAAGCGGAACAAGAAAAAGTAATCGTGAGTTAAGTGCTGTTCAACATCGGTTCAGAAGAGTAACATCAGTTTGTCAATTGAGGCGATGGGCCGGACAAGTAAATAAAGGAGGTGCATATATGGAAAAGTTGCATCGTATTGCGAATCAAAGTGGATTCTAGTTAGGAATGCATTCTGGAAGAACATTGGCAATTGAAGGTACAAGACAAGTCGAATGTGTTGTCCAATCTATTTCTTCTACAACTCACAGCTGCACTATCCAACCCACGATTTCTGCGGATGGAAAGCTTCAGTCTCCACTTTATCTTGTGTTAAAAGAGCCAAGTGGAAAATTTGTACCCTTTGTGCAACTAATCATCTTTCAACCTATAAATAAATCTCTTTGTAGCTGCATCCAAATCTGGAAAACTTACGCCTGGTAAATTTGTTTATTTCTAATCATTTTTAGTCATAAAATAAAATTATCAGCGTCATTCAATTTTGCAAATTATTTTTTCTACAGAACATTATCAGAGCTGGTTGAAAAATGTTGTTTTCCCGAATGTAGGGCCGACAAACGTGTTGCTCAGACTCTTGGACTGGACATTGCCAGAAGTTGTACGGCAAGCAACACCATCTGGAAAGATTATAATTCTTATGATTATAACAAAAAGCACTACTGGAAAAGTTCAGCCGCTTGACGTCTACGGATTTCGCATATGGAAAAATTATGTGCGACATTTTTCAGATTCAGTTCTAGTGTTAGAATATGATTTAAATCGGCGCATACGAAATAATATTATAAAGTTACAGTCTTTATTACATAATCAATTATCTTCACCAAGGTATCATAGTCTTTTTAAGTACTCCTGGTTCAAAAGTGGTTACGTTGCAGAAAAACCAGGACAATTTGAGAATCCAGTGGACTTTTCCTTCAAAACATTTTCCAACACATTATGTGAAATTCCAGGATGTCAGAATGTAGCCCTTATTAGATGTTCGTGGTGCAAAAACTCTTTATGTTTTAAACATTTCTTCGAAGAACATCACTACTGTACCACGTACTATGAATAAAAAAGTCTAATGATGATTGTTGGTCTGTTCAATTTTATTTTATCATCGCGTGTGAGATATATATTTTTCAGATTTTTTACCTGGAAATTACACCTATTTAGTCATTTTTCTTGTATAATCGTAACTTCTTCAGGGGTAGTTAACCCCCGTAAAATTTTTTGACTAAATTAAGAAATTTACATTTTTCAAACCACTTTGTGAAAAAAAATTTTCTGTTCGGTTTTTTACGAGAAACTTCCTTTATTCAACATAAATGTAATAAAATGCACTTAAGGATGGTTACCCCTTATATATTGATTTCTCGTCAAAATGCAAAAATACGTAAACTTAATTTTATTATCGCATGGAACATATATTCTTTACAGTTTTATCGGGTTGTAATCATGCCCATTTGGAAATTTTGTGTACAATTAAAACTTATTGTGGGGTAGTTTACCTCCCAACAATCTTTTCGATCAAGTTGACAAAATCACATTTTTCATTTTTTATTGTGAGGACATTGTTCGAGTTGGTTTGATTATGAAAAATTATGTTATTATATGTGAAACAAATAAATGGGTATTTGGTACCAAACTTTTCGGGGGTGGTTTTTACCCCCTCAAAACCATTTTAGGCACTTAAGAAAAAATAAGTGTTGCTTACTTTTTCAAGTACTAAAACATATGTGAGACCGAAGAAAATCGAAGGGGGGCACCTACCTAATGTTCCTTGTGAGTTACACAGGCGTCCGACATCTTCTCCGGAGAAAAACCTCTTCTATATCGCCTAGTGACTCTGTCTTACGGCTGTAAAATGATTTCAAATTATTTAGTTAAAGTCGAAATTTTTGTCACTGTCTACATTACCGGAGGATCATTTGTTGCGTATCAGATGGGATACGTTGCAGACAGGTGTCCTCGTAGACAATTTCAAAGTTTTATATCGCAATAAGAACAATAAATTCAAATTTTTATGAAGAATATTAAATCTTTCTGTGGAAAAAAAACGCTTTTGACTGCGCTTGGATTCGAGCCCAGGTCCTTCGATTGCTGGTTGACTGCTCTACCACTGAGCTACACATTTGAATTTATTTGCATTATTGCGATATAAGAGTTTGAAATTGTCTATGAGGACAGCTGTCGGCAAAGTATCCTATCTGATACGCGTCTAATGATCCTCCAATAATGTAGGCAGTGACAAAAGTTTCGAACTCGAATAATTACTTTGGAATAATAAAATACTTTTGGTTCAAATTTGGTCATTTTCTTTAGGATTCGAGCGGTTGCGAGTCAATGCAATTTTAAATTGAACTTTTGTTTCAACGTTAAAGGGAATTTGAGTTTGTAGTGATACGGGTTCGAATTCAATTGTAAAATACTTGGAAAGAACTTCTCAAATACGTTACACTTTTTAAAAGCCTTTTTTAATACATAATTGTTAATGAAAGGTTTGATTATTGAAGAAATAAAAACCATACTTTATTTTGTATTGATAATTACACCTAAAATTGCTGTGGTATAAAATAAAATTTATGAAATTTTCTTTGGAATAAAATACCTCAAAAAGAAGTTTTATTATACAAATATAAAGTGAATTTTATTGCTCCATGTGAATCAAACAAATCCATTTCCTGACCCCGTAGTAGAAAAAAAAATCGTGTGCGATATGGGAAAAACATCAATTTAACTCGTGTGGTTGTTACCCTCGCTTTGCTCGAGCATCAAACTTCACACATGCAAAATAAATGTTTTTTCCTTAGATACAGAATATACTATTATTATAATTGTGTTACGTCACAAGTACGTAAATACTTACTTTGATCGAAGATTCCTCGTTTTAAGTTAGGATCGAATGATCCTCGCTTAGGGATGAGGATAAGTCAATGAAAGACACAATGATTATGAAAATAATACAAATTGAATTTATTTTACTGGTTAAAATTTCCGGATATACATTCGTTAAGACAATTCTGATATAATGTAGGCACAGGCTGGTTGGTACGTAGGTGAGAAAGAGACAAAGAATAAAGATAGAGAGAGAGAGAGGTTCGGTACCTTTATGATTCGTAAGTTGTGTTGAGGTTTAATCCACACGGCGGTGAGTTGTAAGTACTGGATCCCCACAGGTGTATTCCAAGCGTGTGAGAGAGACGGAGTTATAGGCCGCACAGGTATATTCCGTAAAGGGCGGCGATTCAAATTTACGACACTGTTCGAAGATCTTTACAAGATCTATTCAAGTCTACGATGACTTTTACGACTCCCGAACTTGGATTTTAAATTGTCCCAATCGAATTTTATTAATCTCAAACTCAGAGATTTCCGAAGTTAAATTGAAATGCCGCACTGGACTATTGTCGCGAGACCGGTTATAAATCCGGAGGAAAATTTAAGTGTCGAACTAGACGAAGAATTACTGACTGCTTTCTCTTGGTATGGGCCTCTTTTATATTTTTTCATACAAATTGACGGTCAGCGAAAATCGTGACGTAGTCATATCTTCTTAGAGGAGAAGGGGCCCTATACTGCTCCCTACTACCCCTACTCCCTATTCCCCTACTCCCTATTCCCCTTTAACGATTTTCTCATAGATTTCTTAACTCAATCCAGCCTGTGTGTATTATATACATTCAAATATGTCGCGGGACGTGACACCTCCCCCCTCAGTTCGAGCGCGGGGAGTTAACGATCCGCGATCGAAACTTCGGTAGAAGAATACATTTTTAATCCAAGATGCTTACTCAATCAAGTACATATTTTCAATTTAATTTGCCAATTTATAACATAAAAATTTTGTTTATACATAATTATAGGAATTGACATTTTCAATTATTGTTGCGAATTAAAAATTTATAACAAGTTTTACATAAATGCATAGTAATAACGGAGGATACAAGTCTGGAAATATTACAATCATTGATTACATATGTTATAGTAGTGATTAGGTAATTTAACAATTTTCTCTTTGATTGATAATAACTATTTAAACTTACAACATGAGGATTGTTGATGAAAAGAAGATTAAAAATTGTAAAATTTTATCGATTAGATATAAAATAGTAAAGAGCAATTTACAAGTATTACGATGGTTGATGTATACATTAGTAAAAAGAGAAAATGACATATATAATATTAATAATACAGATTAAAAATAATATTTAGATCGTTGATAACATATATTAATTAATAGACGTTGTAACTTGGTACATTGAAGAGAAAAAACTTGGTTAAGTCTAAAATTAATTTCTTCAAAACATGGCATTGCTATTGCTTATTATTACTTTTACATGTTTCTAAAAATTAATTTCATGAACTTCAATTTCATTGGTGTATTATTAAATGAATAAAATAATCATAAGAAAAACAATTTTACATAACCACAGGGTAATAGATTTTCCTACAATTCTTGTACTTTTAATTGTTTTTCTACTCTTTCTTGTAAAATTAATAGTTATTTGTGCATGGAACATATAAAGAATAGTAATTATTCAATTTGTTATTGTTGCACATTAATTTCTATTGGAAAAGCAATAGTATACATTTACAGACTCGATATTCGTAGAAACTGTTCTTCCAATAGGATGGGAATCAAGAAAAGTTCCCTTGATGGAAGAAAAAACAAAATTGAAATTATATTTATGATGGCACCGATTATGAAGTGCTTATTTATTCTTGTCAGAAAAAGTCTTTTTTTTCATCCAAAAAGGAAGAAAAATACAAATATTTCTATATTTTTCTTTAAGTGATAAAATATAATGTTGACTCGAATGAAAACTAGCATTTGTCTTTCTAAAAAGGTTATTAGTTTGTTTTTTGAAAGGTTGGTGAACAAAAATAAAATTGATTCAATTAAATGCAAAGAAATTACACATAAGAATTTTAATGAAATATAATTTCTTTGTGATGATATTAGATTATTATTTTTTGCTGAACAGAAGAGAAAAGTTAAACATTTTTGATTAATTTGATAGATACTTGCTAGTTTGAGAAGTTTAATTTACTCTGAAAAAAAAGACACGAAATATATTGAAATTTTTTGATTGGTATTTGAAGGTACAGTGAGCTTCTCGAATCTCTGAAATAGAAAAAATAAGATTAGAATAAAATTTCAAAAGATCTTTTGTTTAAAACATTTCCTGGTTCAGTTATTCTAAACACTTTGGTTTTATGCAAAGTTTATATTATTTTAGGTTTGGATTCAAATTCAGTTAATCAATTTTGTATATTCATGTGCGATCTTTTTATTCGATTCATGTGAACTACTGTCGGTTTTCCTTTTACGTTGATTTTTACATTTCCTTTTCCTAGAACATCTAAAACTTCGTGAGGTCCTGTGTATTGATTATCCAGCTTTTTAATTTTTCCTCCTTTTAATAAAAATACGTTATCTCCAATTTTTACTTCTAAAGGATTTATTTTTTTATCATAATATATTTTCGATTTTTCTTTTGCTGAAATAAGATTCTCTCTTGCTTGTGTTCGCATTTCGTGTAGTTGTGTTACGAAATTAATTAAATAATCATCATACGTTTGTAATTTTTCTTGTCGTGATAAAGGTTCACTGGAAGGTTCACGAGCCAGTTTACCAAAAACCAAATCATAGGGTGTGCATTTTGTGCCTTCATGTACACTAGTATTATACGAGAACATTGCTAGTTCAAACCAATCATCCCATTCTGAATTTTTTGCAACAAATTGTTTGAGATATTCTCCTAAAACATGATGTGAACGTTCTAATGACCCGTTTGATTGAGGGTGAAAAGCTGTAGTACGAAATTGTTTAATTCTAAAACGTTTTGCCAATCTTTTTAATAAATTACTTAAAAAATCTCTGCCTTGGTCAGTAAGTACTCCTTTTGGTGATCCAAATATGCAAATAAATTTTTTTTACAAAAGCATCTGCTATTGTACTAGCTTGGTGATTAGGAAGAGGTATTGCTAAAGAATATTTGGTAAAATTGTCTTGTATCGTTAGAATATATAAGTTACCAGATTTTGTTTCCAACAATGTCCATTGATATTTTTTCAAAAGCAGTAGTGGGTGTGTCTGTGATTACCGTAGGATTTTTTGTTTTGACTCTGATTAATTTTTTCAGTTGACATTGTAAACAGCCTTGAATATATTTTTGAATGTCTACTTTCATATTTTCCCAAAAAAATTTTTGGCGAATTCGACTATAAGTTTTTGTGACGCCTTTATGGCCTCCTAATGCTGAAGAATGAGCTTCTTCGATTAAATGAGTTCGTTGTTCTTTTGTTGGATATTGCGTTATTCCATTGCAAACTATAATTTTTGTAGTTGAATTTGAAAAAATTGAGTCAAAAATTGATTTCACTTCTTCCCAAAGTATATGATTAATTCTGGAAGTTTTAGAAATACTAATTGATCGTAACTTCAGATTTTGAGATAATTCATGTAATGAGTATATTGATAATTTTATATTATTTAATGTTTCGGATAAATTGTCTTTAGTTTCTTCTTCAATTGGAAGTGCAAAATGGTAGTAGTTTCCTTTTTTAATCTCTTTTGCTATCCCTTTTTGTAAATTTTTAAATT
Source organism: Diplolepis rosae (assembly GCA_030998225.1). Classification (NCBI taxonomy): domain Eukaryota; kingdom Metazoa; phylum Arthropoda; class Insecta; order Hymenoptera; family Diplolepididae; genus Diplolepis; species Diplolepis rosae. The sequence continues at coordinate 1,869,481 of JAPYXD010000275.1, forward strand.
TTGGTAAAATTTCACGTTTTTCTAAAGTTTTTGATCCGTTGTCGCGAGGAGTTCCATTTGTTGTAACAAAATATGCATAATTATCTTTTCGCATAGTTAATTGATCGCGACATTCAACTAAATTTTTCCTTGTTATAATTTTTTCTGTTTGAGAGTTTATAGGAGGAGGTTCTGGGGGTGGGCGATTATAATTATCATGATCTTTATCGATTTTTTCACAATTTATTTGAGATCTTCGGTTTAATCTCAAATTTTCTTCAAAATAAGGCTCTTCAAATTCTTCTTCCAATTTTTCTTCTTGGTTTTCTTCAAACTTCTCTTCAAAATTTTCCTCAAGATTGTCTTCAAAATTTTCTTCAAAATTCTGTTCGAAATTCTTTTCGAAATTGTCTTCAAGATCATCTTCAAAATTATCTTCCAAATTTTCTTCATAATTTTCTCCATCATTTTCTTCGTGTGAGGTTTCAATGTCGTTTATTTCATATTCTGAGGTTGAAAAATAATTCTCACTTTCTTCGCTTTCAAATTCATTAATATTTTTTCGCTTCTTGGCATTCTTCTTCATTTTGTTTTTTGCTTGAGCTTGTTTCAAATAATCTAAATAATCAGGATCAGAGTCGGAATCTGATTCTACTTGTGTTCGGTTTCCTTTTTGCATATTTATTTCTGGTAAATCATCTTCATATATTTGTTTTCTTGGTCTACCTCTCTTTCTTTTTGTTTGAGAGGGAATATTTTTCAAATTTGTAAGTAGATTCTTCCTTGGCCTACCTCGAGGTTTTTTCACAAGAGGTTTAGAAGAAAAATTTTCGTCTAATTTTTCTTGAGTTTCATTTCGATTCATATTTTTTGCTTTATCTTGCTCTATTCTCTTTTGAGCTCTTGTAGTAATAGTTTTCCATGATAAATTTTCGTATTTTTTGGAAAACATTGGACTTAATAAAAATATTGTCATAAAAATAAGTCTTGAAGCCATATTTTTGAATAAATTTGTGTATTTTAAAATATTCTTACCAATCTCACTAAATGATTCTTCACTAAGGAATTCTTGTAAAAATTCTGGAATTTTTGTGTGAATATTTAATATTTGGGCTTCTGGAATTTCGCTAAAATGATCTACGTCGTCTGGTACCATTCCTGGATTCAAGTTTTTTCGTTTTAAAGGTCTTACCTTATTTTTAGAGTTTTCTTGTTTATTTCTTGTAAAAGTTTTCTCTTGAGAAGTTATGAAAGTATCATTGTCATCAACTTGTAAATATTTTGATTTTTCCTGGCTATCATCAATAGGGTTTCTTGAGAGAGCATCTGCATTTACATTCATTTTTCCTGCTTTGTAAATTACATCAAAATTCCTGTTTCAATACGTTTTGGCTATTTATGGGTACTTGAGGGTTGAAAACCTTTTGTTTAATTAAATTTCGAGCAGCACCAGTATCAATCATCATGTGTGTTGGACTTTTTAGACCTTCCGTTGATATTATAATTGATGGAATTGAAGTGGACTTTGAAATATTTATTGTTGTTGTTGTATGATCGTTAGAAGTGGATGCCAGTGGTTCTCGATTTATGCTTTCCTCAGTGCACCCGTGCTGGGGAGAGCTTTGGAGTTTTCCTGATTAGCTGTTTGTGATTGGTTATTTGGTCGTATCTTGCAGTCTCGTACTAAATGACCGGGTTGTTTACAGTAATTGCAAATTATTTCAGTATAATTTGAATTTTGTTGAGTGTCATTATTTTGTAAAAATCTATTTTCATATGGTTTATTTCGATTTTGAAACTGTCCTGAGTTAAAGTTTTTATACTGTCCTGGATTCAATTGTCTATTAGTATTATTAACATTATTGTTATTATTGTAAACATTTCTAGGAAAATTATTATTATTGTTGTATCTTTGTTGTAAAAAATTATTATTATTGTTTCTATAATTGTTATTTCTATTTTGTAAAAAATGATTGTTGTTATTATTAAAATTATAATTTTTATTTCTTAAAAAATTGTTATTTGGAAAATTATTGTAATTGTTTTTTGCAAAAATTATTATTATTATTACTTCTTTGACCATTGAAATTACTATATCCTCGTTGGTTAGGAAGCAAAAATTTTTTTTGTTTATTGTTAAGAACTGCATCTTGAGCTTTACTTAAATGAAAACATTTTTCAGTTGTGTGACCTGGTTTTTTACAAATTAAACAAATAGTTTTATTTTCAAGTGCTACGTTGAATCGGGTGGTTTTTATTATTTTTATTATTATTAGTTGGTTTTTCGGTTTGCGGGTTCTACAGGGGTATTTGAATTTGACATTGAGTCATTATAAATTTACAGTTTCTTTTTGTTGAGCGTTATCATAGATTATTTATTGTTAATTATCGATTGCTTATAACAATTTAAAAAACTACATGTAAAATTTTGTTTGTAAATAAAGTGAAATTAGTAAAAATATAATTTTAATTTATAAAAATTCAAAAAATTTATAATAATAATTTCAAAATATAATTTAATTATTTTTATTTGTTTATAACAATAATTAATATTTTTACTCTTTCATTAGGAAATAAGATAATAAAATAAAAATATAATTCTATAAAATATTCAAATAAATAAATAATCGCTCAATTTTCGTAAAATTATAATGTTAAATAATACATTTCTTAAAATTATAACAATATATATATATATATATATATATAACCACCACCAACCACCAGTACCAACCACGTGTGTCTTATAAATTATAATGATCTATTTTATTAATTTATTGAATTATAAATTGTTTTTTAAATAAATAAAATTGTTTATAACAAGGATCAGATAAGATTCGAGTTATGCACAATTTATTTTTCTCTAGACTGGACAAGTTAGTACTGGATCCCCACAGGTGTATTCCAAGCGTGTGAGAGAGACGGAGTTATAGGCCGCACAGGTATATTCCGTAAAGGGCGGCGATGACTTTTACGACTCCCGAACTTGGATTTTAAATTGTCCCAATCGAATTTTATTAATCTCAAACTCAGAGATTTCCGAAGTTAAATTGAAATGCCGCACTGGACTATTGTCGCGAGACCGGTTATAAATCCGGAGGAAAATTTAAGTGTCGAACTAGACGAAGAATTACTGACTGCTTTCTCTTGGTGTGGGCCTCTTTTATATTTTTTTCATACAAATTGACGGTCAGCGAAAATCGTGACGTAGTCATATCTTCTTAGAGGAGAAGGGGCCCTATACTGCTCCCTACTTCCCCTACTCCCTATTCCCCTTTAACGATTTTCTCATAGATTTCTTAACTCAATCCAGCCTGTGTGTATTATATACATTCAAATATGTCGCGGGACGTGACAATTGACATCTTTTACATGACGATTTTAACAAATGGATGTAAATAAAAGATTTGATTGATTAAAAAGGAAATAAATTATATCTTATTTTGCATACGAAATCACACATTGAGAATTCTTTGGTATGAAGTAAAATACATAATTGTGAATAGAAGGTTTGATTATTGAAAAATTAACCATATTTTATATTGTATTGAAAATTACACCTGAAATTGCTGTAGTATAAAATAAAATTTATGAAATTTTCTTTGGAATAAAATACCTCAAAAAGATATTAAGTGGATTTTGTTGCTCCGTGCGAATCAAACAAATCCATTTTCTGACCCCGTAGTAGAAAAAAAAATCTGCTCCGCTTCGCGGGCACATTCTCACTGCGCGCTTCGCGCGCAGCTCGCAAGTTTTAGCGCGCCTGGGGCGCGCGCTCCGGAATTTTTGAACGTCGCGCTTCGCGCTCGGTCTTGTGCTCTTCGCATACGTTTAAGTTTATTTCTTATAATTTAATACTGAAGCTCAAACCAACTTAATGATATTAAAGATGATGTAAATTAGTTATTTTCTCAAATTCACTAAGTTTCGTTTTCAGATTAAGTGAAACAGGAAATGCAATTTACATAAGGCTCTATCGGCCTTAGGGAATACATTCGCATCATGACACTCGCGCTTCGCGCTCGATTTTCTGTATGCATTTTTGTAACTTTTTAATAAATTACATGATTAAAATAATTTATTTTCTTCCAAATCTCTCAAAAAGGAAAAACAATCGTAGACTTTATTTAAGGAAACGATTTTCCAGAACAACGCTTATTTCGTATCTCACATATTTTGGTGAAAAAATCGAATTTATTTAAAATTAAAAATCAAAACATAAAATATACATCCTGCCGAGAAATTTATCGATAAGAATGTGCAGACCTTATTTAGCCAAACAATTTTCATCTGAAAGTTTTCTTTGAATCTCACATATTTTGTCTAAAAAATGGAATTTTTGAATTTTAATCGTATTTTTTGGAATTGAAACGAAAAATATATGTTTTATCAGAAACTGTGTGAGACAAAACTTGTAGATCTTTTTGAAACTAACAACTTTGTATTCTTACGTTTTTTTCTTATTTTACATATTATTGTTAAAAAATTGAATTTTGGATTTTCAATAGTTTTTTTTTAATTAAAAAGAAAAATATGCATCTTATGAAAAAATGTTACAATGCAAATTTGTAGGACTTTATTTATTCAATAATATTGTATCATAACGTTTTTTCGTATCTCGTATAATTTAACTGGAAAATGGAATTTTGATATTGACTTTTTTCGAATTTGAATATGCTGTAATATTTCTAATTTTGATTTAATCAAAAAATGTTATTAGGATAATTTGTAGAGATTTATGAGCACTATCAAAAACCGGTATTGAAATTTTTGATTTTTTCAAAAAATTATTTTCAAAAACACAAAAGTAGTGCTCAATCCCTCAATTTTGATATTGATAATAATATTGATAATTGATATTGATAATTGATAATTTTCAGTAGTTTTTTTTTAATTAAAAAGAAAAATATGCATCTTATGAAAAAATGTTACAATTCAAATTTGTAGGACTTTATTTATTCAATAATATTGTATCATAACTCGTGTGGTTGTTACCCTCGCTTTGCTCGAGCATCAAACTTCACACATGCAAAATAAATGTTTTTTCCTTAGTTGCAGAATATACTATTATTATATTTTAAAGTGACATGCTTGATAACATGTCTGCTATTATATTGACCCATAATTCATAGAATTTTTTGTTCATTTCTCGTTATTTTGGCATAGGGTCAGATTCTTTTTATTTCCTTCGAATAAAATTTTCACTATTACATATAAAAATACTCAAAAAGAAAGCAAGGCTAACGTTTCGGCCACATATGGGGCCCTCTTCAGTGCCATAAATTCAAACATTAATTCAAAATTTCTGTAAAACATTAGAATATAGGAGATAATGAAATTAAGGATTATCATAGAATTCAAAAACTTATCTCAAAGCTTGCAAGTCAAAATGAAGTAGTCCAGTATGCAGCATCACGATTCGAAAAAATATTTAGAGTTCGCTGTGAATAAAAATCGGATAACAAATAAACCGGGAAACATAAAAAATATTTCACACGAACCGACCGCAATTTAAAAAATTTTCTTATTAAACAAGGGTGCCAATTGCTTATCAATGGCAAAACGCGAACAAAACCGGATAAAAAATAAACCGGGAAACATAAAAAAAATTTCCACACGAACCGACCGCAATTTAAAAAATTTTTGTTAAAAAAGAATGCCAAATTGCTCATCAATGGCAGAACACGAACAAGGTTTACATTTTTAAACTTTTCGTGAAGACTTTGTTACCAGAGTCTCTCACAGAATGATCTGAACCGTTTTAAAAATCGACTCAAGACATGTGGCTTTGCTGACCGAAAATTTTTTTATATAAGAAATCCTGAGAGGTTCTTTTGCTCCTTGAAGAAGACTATTGTCCTATACCTAGTAAAGAAATTCGAAACGTTTATGGTGATTTTCACGAGTGGACGAAGGCGATTTTTTTATATCAGCTTCACGGACAATCCATTTAACATTGAATTTGCAAGCAAGGCATTACAAAAATATAAATTATTATAATATCTAGACATGTACTTTTACTTAATATTATTTTAGTATGTTAAGCAATAAATAAAAAAAATTGAATGTTGTTTATTACTGCATTCAGATTTATTCTGAGATGTTTTGAAAAATACTACATTTATCTTTAAAAAATAACAAAAATGCAATTTTGGTATTCGTGATATCAAGTATCACATTTTAGGAAGTATTAATAGATTTAGTTTGTTCTGAAAATGTTCAGAACTATGAGATATTCAACCTTTATACTAAATGTGCCATTTTAAAATTTTAAAGTGACATGCTTGATAACATGTCTGCTATTATATTTTTCACGGTTCCTGTGGGAGAGGATTACTTGTTGGAGCAGTTTTTGGAACGGCCTGGTTTCTTCACACCTAGAAACTCGCTTACCCATAAGTTTTTCTGCATGTTTACTCTATTTTTAATTGATAAGCAAAAAGGAAAAAAACAAAAAAACAAAAAATACCATATATTTTTTAATTGCATGTATTAGTTAATAAATATTTAAAGGTTACAATTAAGCTAATTGGCACTGAAGAGGGCCCCCATCTGTGGCCGAAACGTTTGCGTTCCTAATGTTTATGTCCTCTATGACATAAATAATTAGAAACTAAGCTGACCCCAAGCCAAAATAAATATTACAGAATTATAACTGTGGGTCAATGTAACAAGGAACATGTACGGAAACATGTCACGATATAATTCTCGATCTTGGATCAACAGCCGCCATCCAAGAAGAAAAAGAAGAAATCGAAGCGAGAAAGTGGGGATAGACCGACACGCTGCGTTTGGTTGTGTGGGGATCCACATGGTTCAGTGGTTGGGGCCGAATGCGTCCTCGCTCTTCGAACACTAGTCCAAAGATGGGACGTCGTCGAAATATATTCCTGTATTTATCTTCAAATGAGTTTTAGATTCCAAACACTGATCACCAGATTTTTTAGCTTAATTTCTCTCCGTCTAGCAAATCGATTATTTTTATATTAATCTGTAATACCATTCAATAAGTGTCTTATTTACCGGCTTTATTCACAGATATAAAAGGCGCAAAAATTTGGAATAAATAATAATTTTCAAAAATTCTTTTATTGATGGTTGATTTATTTTTTTAATTTTAATAAGAATTGAAACGTGGTTACGTATAATATCATAAAATATACCAAGTGTACAAATAAGCCGTTTTCTATCAAAAATTGGGCATTTCTTTAAAAGAACGGAACCTTATGTTTTATTCGAAGTATCGTTCATCGTATTGTTCTTCTTACGTTTGGCAAATTCACTATTCCTAAGCTTTTGAAACCACTCGCGACAACTTCTCTCACATAAGGCAGCCTCGCCATATATTTCTACGAGCAACCGATGTGCCTCAGCCGCAGATTTCTTTAAATTGAAGAAGTAAATCAAAAGTTCCCGCAAATGACGCTTATTCGGCTCAAAACTCGACATTTTCGCGCACAAAAGAATATATTATACTGATAAAAATTCACTAATATTTCAGGGTAATGTTGTTGACAGATGTCGAGACTTACGATAGTAACGTTTTACATCTTTAAAGTTCAGCCAAACTTTACTGGTGACGCCAATTTTTGTCAAACTGCGGAAACTTATCTGCACACCTGATATACTACTGTGGGCAAAAACTAAGGTGAATTTTTAATTTAAACTTCGCGTGCTAACCGATTCGGGCAAACTCTTTTATTTTTATGTAGGTCCTACTGTTACTGACACCTGTGCCAAATTTCATGTCAATGTCATCATTTGTTACATACTTACACTTGTACACGGAAAAAATTTGTCGCTTAAAAAGTCATCGACTTTGTGTAATACTCGGGGATAGCTTAGAAAGTCGACTAAATATTATGAACCTGCTTATTGAAGAATATGATAGATAATCGCTGAAAATGTAAAACGTAAATTCGAAAGTTTAAGTTACAGTCGCGGAAAATTTAAAACACCGTGGATTGGGTTCCATTTTCTCTAAACCAGACATCGAAAGTCTAAGTGACAGTCGAAGAAAATGTTGAACAGTGTAAAAAGGAAAATATTATTTTCTGTGATATGATCCTGCACTTATATAGTTAATTATTTTTCACTTCTACATTACCTATATAATCCTAATATGAACTTACCATTATATTTAACACTGTACAACATTACAGAAACGCAATTTTTTATAAACACTTCGCAGCACCGAGAATCGAACGCTCGCACGCACGCACACATCCTAACCCAATTCTAATCGCACGCCTTAACCCGCATAGCCGATACATGTCGTGGAGACTTGTGGAAAAGATTTGGATCACATTCAGAGTTTGAAGGCAAAACTAAAATAATAGATCAATTTCAAGTTTGACGTACTACACTTTATCAAGGTAAACATATACTTACTCGGAACTAATTCTTCAATGTACCCTTCAGTCCAGATTCAAACTAAACCAAACGACACGTAATCTCAAAATGTAACCAAAATTATTACAAAAACACAAAACCGAGCTGCATTGCCTGCTGTGCGATGCTGCGAATTACGTTTCTGCGCATCGCTTTTTGCGACTGTCGAGAAAATTTTAGAAGACGGCATATAAAATCTGATGGGCTTTAGAATACAATTTACAAAACTATTTGTTTGAATTACTTTCATTTCAAATTATTCGATAGTCTTTTGAAATCTATGACAAATGAATCCAAAGATTACGAAACTTTTCATTACTTCTTAGAAAAGATCAGTTAGTGTTTAAAATACTTTTATAATGGTAAATACTCGACTTTTTTTCTTCGACCTGGTTTTCTAAAAGTTATTCGACTTTTTTCTACTATTTCCTAAAAGTCATTGAAACCTTACAAGACTTTCTCCAATTTTACTTTCTGTCCACGACTATTCGAATAGTCTGTTAAATTTTAAGCTACAAATTTTTTCCGTGTATTTTCTGAACGACCAAAAGTGATATTTTCGAGTTTTACAATGTCCGAATTTGTTGAGTAAAGAACTGCCATTAAATTTTGTTTGTGAAATGAAATTTCAGTGTCGGAAACGTTTAGAATGTTGCCCCGGACGACCATCAACTTCAACTGACGAATAACACGACAATCAAATTAAAGAATTAGCGCACAAAAATCGTCGATTGACAATTAGAGACCCTGCTGACAATAAACTTTGACACTAACTTTACAAAGGTGATTTTTAAAATTCTTAGCCCATAACTTCTACTGGCGTTTCTATATTCGTCCCAGTGAGCAATACTAAAATAAGATGCAAGTATAAGGACAGGTAGCTTTCCTGTTCATTACCGAGGAAAAATCGATGCGTTTGGTGTGTGAAGAACCAATGAATTTAAAGTTTAAAATTAATTTAACTTCGATAGCATGAAAATCATATTTGAATTGCTCGGTACTCTTAGTATAAACGCATACTATTTTCTATAACCTAGAAGCATTTGGCTTTTGCTTGAAAGGCAAGGATTTTTAGCTTAAGTTGCATGAGCCCGGTCCATGATCTTACATGAGACGTATGATGCGTTTCATGCTCATAACGCTCAAACGACCATACCGCTCGTGTATGTGAGAACCGACCTTTTTCCAAGTGACTTCTGTCTCTCTAGCGTTTGAGGTATGAACAGCGCTGTGCCTCTGTTGCGTGTAGTCCTTACTATCAAATCATGTAGTACGTGCGTTAAAAGCACAGAATGAGTGCATATTCATACTAATCCAATATGATTGTCTACTTTACTTCCAATCAAACAATAATTTTATGCAAAGAATCAATTAAAAACCAAACAAATACACGCGTTATTCGCAATATTCAATTTGTCTGATCCTGCTTTTGCCTGGCGTTGCCCAACTATTCTTGATATCAAAATCTGTCATCTATAAAACTTATTGGATATATGAAATCTATGTGGTGAATAAGTTTCTTTCTAATTGAACAGAAGAGCTGAGTGACTAGCATCGCATTAAAGCTTTCTAGTTTCATTCTGGACAGTGTATACTATTATTAATATTGAACCAATTAATTTTCTAATCAACATTTATGACTAGAAATTCCATGTTTCTCTGATCTTTGTCAGATACATCTTGATGTATTGAAAAATATTTTGGATAGTTCGATCTGCAATCCACTACCACAATCATTTAGTGTATATATGTAAATTATCCATTTTTCTCAGTGTGTGTAGAATTATAAGGTGACTTATTTCTTCATCTAATTTGAATGTCTCGGATTTCCTTTAGAATTAAAAAAATATTCTGTCTATAGGGTGATGTTTGTTCGCCCGTCTGTTTGTTATAAGAAATGGATCTAACAGTGAAAAATAATTTATGTGAAGAACCCATGAAGTATGCGACTTTACATTGTAATGGTAAAAGTACCTTGCAATACGACAAGACAATTGTGATAGTCCCACTTTTTGTGATTTTATCATTATATGGAAAGTAAGTTGTGTGCCATTGAAAGCACAGTTTGTTTGAGTCAAATAAACATATCTTTGATATGTGACCAAAAAAGGTATTTGTTTGAATCATATTTTTGATATTCACACAAAACATTAATGAGGTAACACTAAAACCCCCTACAAAAAAAGCTATTACCATTTCGTGTAAAATTTAGTACTTTATGGGTCCTTTATTTCAATTTTCCTTTAATTTGTACAATAAACGACTTTTACCTATTCCTAAAATTTATATATTAAATGTCATCATATACAGGTATCGATTGTGATGTCGCTCTCACGGATGATGATTACTTTAATTTCGTTGTTTCTTTGTGGGAAGACAAGAATCCAGAAAAAAGTAATCCAAAGAATTATGAAATGTTATGTCTTGGGGCCTTAATTAAATCAAATTGGATCCTCATCAATATTGATTGTTTTCAAAAAGTGTCCAAATGCGCTATGAATAACATTGGCATCTTAACTTATAGCATGTTTCGTGAAGGAAATTCACCAAAAACGAAGGTCTTTGAATGTTTCCAAAAACTTCGTCAGAGTCCAACTATTAAGACAAAATATTTTATTCTATTTGTAAGTATCTTTACACAGCATTAAGTTTGAACGTGAATTACTTTAATCTCAATATATTTTATAATATAATGTTTGTATTTTTTTAAATACTTGAAGTATAAAAAATTAATTATTTTTTTAGTTGAAAAGGCACTTTGAGGTTACATCGCGTATAAAAGTAATTTGGCCCATGTGGAATGAAACAGAACAGCACGGGATTTTGGTAGGGTGGAATAAAAGGGTAAGAATACACGATTCCTAAAATATTATCCCAGTACAATCTGTCAGTCTGTCAGAACTTGATCAATGCTCTCCCACTACATTCCCATAAAGCTCTTGGCTAAACTTGTTACTATTAAAACTCGGAACAATTACATTTTTATGCATTAAATTGACTATGATCCTAATTTATGGTAGGAAATGGATTTGATTTAAAGGCTCATATCATTACACCAAAATTAACTTTTAATCTGTGACAGACAATAAAAATGGTCAGTAAAGCTGAACATTTACGATAGCAGTTTTAAAACTTCTCTATAACATAAAACAATCATTTGGTTCGAAATGTAAAAAGTTCTAAATGTAAGAAGTGCTCATTGTAATCAACAAAAAATTGTCATTATTCGGTAATAGTACTAGGACAGTACAATATCCCTACTGAATTTCAGCAGACCATAGAAATTTCAATCTTCTAAAGCAAGGGGGTTTTCACTCACGAGTATTTCTGAAAAAGGGACGAATAGCATTATGAAATACGAGCGAGTCGGAGCGAGTCGATGAGTATTTACGGGACTGCAGTTTTAATGTTATTTAGAATTATTCTTCCTTATTAATAGAAGAAATATTCGAAAGTATGAAAATTGTATTTTGATCTGTCTTAATAGGAGGGTCCAGTAAAACGAGAATTTCGTTCGATGTGTACACATCAGATACGTATCCTTTTATCAGACATAAAAGACTCTTTATCAGACGTAAGTATTATTATCTGATTTTTCTATTCACGAGGAAAAATCAAGGACTAACAGCTGTCAATGTTTTAGTATCCCCTTGGCAGTCTTTTAATAATAGGCCAGAAGTTTAGAGCCAGTATTTATTTTGAACAACGAATGGGGACCATAGAGGAAAATGGGATTGTTAATGATGTAACGTGGATAAGTGAAGACTATATACCGACGTATAAATTGATTCATAAAGACTCCTTAAAATTAAATACGATGCTTATGGGAAAAAGAGTGTCTAAGAGGAAGAGAATATGAAATGGGTTCGTCATGAAAAACCTCCTCTTGCGGTAGGCATCAAAATAAGAGTACTAGTGTTTACTCCACCATTAATTTTATTTGAACAGTTTGCTAAATTATCTGATTTTATTTGAGTAAACCAAATACTTGATTGACGAACGCTTGTGTTAGATGTATCTTCAATCGAAATAAAATTTTATCTTACACATTTACGCGTCACTTATTAAAACCTTCTCAATTCCTGAGTCGAAATGAGGAACATTATTTGAAGGTTTCAAAATGGTTTTCGACTATAATGGATTGTAGGCAGATCAAGATCAAGCTTAATAGTTTATCGAATGATTTTCATAATTATTATAATAAAATTTATAGAAATAAAAAATGATTTTACTTCATAATCATGACCCAAAACACGTTGTCTCCGATAAATATTCATTTCAACTGCGCATGCTCTATTACAACAAGCTACTACTACACAAGATCGATAAAATCAAAATGGCCGGGACTAGTCGTGACATATCAAGTTTAATGATTAGCGCCGCAAACAACTACAATACTAAATTAGATTTGAGTGTACGCATAAAAACTCGTATACGCACCGGAGTCACATAAAATAGAATACGTGCCAATGCACACAATTCAGTAAATTACGAGACTCGCGACAATGCTCGCAGGACTGGTCGCGCCTCGGCTTCGATCTCCTGCAAGCATTGTCGCTCGTCACGCAATAACCCTCATTGTACGCCTAGGCACGTAATATACTATTGGAATACGTAAAATTTTTAACATGATTTGTAATTATAAAAATTAAGTCACTTTAAGAATAGCTGAAACTACAGGTGAATGTGTAATTTTTTATAATACACAAAGCATTAAAGATTATAAAATGTAATTTTCCGGATTAGTGACTATAACATAGCCTTTTAAATAATAAAAAGTATAATCACCGTTAGAAGCAGTATAATGTTGGAACATAGAATTAATTGTAGGTTATGTCACTAATATTCTGGATTATACTTCTCATAATCTAGATTATACTGTTTATAATATAAATGGCTGCCCCATAGTCACTGGATCTGGATATTAAATTTCATAATCCACTTTTCTCCGTGTAATGTTTCTATTTGATTAACAAAAGTTAACCTTGAAATGACTGCTATCTTGACCTGATGGGGTGAAACAGATTCCAGGTTCAGATTCAGCGAACGGAAAATATATTAAAAACGTGGTTTTCTCCGCTTAAGCGTTTTTTTCTCAATTTTATCTTGAAATGAACTTGCTTCTGACCTAATAAGGTTAAACAGACCCCTCATTCTGATTTAGCGACCCTAAAACATGTAGGTATGAAAGTGCAGTCTGATTCAGAATAGTATATTACGTGCCTAGCCGCACAATGAGGGTTATTGCGTGACGAGCGACAATGCTCGCAGGAGATCAAAGCCAAGGCATAGTCGAGACGTAGCCGAAACGTAGCTGAGGCAAAGCCGAGATGAAGCCGAGACAAAGCCGAGGCGCGAACAGTCCTACGAGAATTGTCGCGAGTCTCCTAATTTCCCGAATTGTGTGCATTGGCACGTATTCTACTTTATGTGACTTCGGTGCGTATACGAGTTTTTATGCGTAAACTCGAATCTAATCTAGTATTGTAGTTGTTTGCGGCGCTAGTCATTACACTTAATATGTCACGACTAATACCGGCCATTTTGATTTTATCAATCTTGTGTAGTAGTAATGGATTATAATAGACGCATGCGCAGTTCAAATGTACAAAGGTTTTTCAGTAGGGTGCTAACGCTCTACGAAGAAGAAGAAGATTCTGCTCCACTGTAAGACTATATGCGCACGCGCAGTTCAATTTTTAAATTATATTCCTCTGTAACGGAATGCACAAAATTTCGTTACTCTCAGCTGTAACGGAAAAACGAGTTTCCGCAAAGGTGGCACATAAAATAGAATACGTGCCAATGCACACAATCCGGGAAATTACGAGACTCGCGACAATGCTCGTAGGACTGATCGCGCCTCGGAATCGTCTCGGCTTGGTCTCAGCTTCGATCTCCTGTGAGCGTTGTCGCTCTTCGCGCAATATCCCTCGTTGTGCGCCTAGGCACGAAATATACTATTATGTGCCTTTAAGTTTTTGTTTCAGGTAAAAATTACGGCCTGAATTTTTCACGGAGTTTGAGTTGTCCGCGGCGAGCTGCTGCGCGAAATTGTTTATAAATTCATAATTTTTGAAGTTTATGTCAATTTACAAATGAATAAAAATTGTGCGTATCTAAAAAAATCACATTGACAACTGCGCATCGTACCAGTAAAAATTCCACAAGACTTTCAAGCGCAGTCCAAGAATTTTTCTTTGATTTGTATAATAGGTATTCATCTCTTTCTAATTAAATTATTCTATCTAAACTCTATTGAAACCTGAAGCACTTTTTAGAAGAAGTATCTGCTTTCTAAAATTTTTTCAAAATGTTTACAATAAAATGTAAAAGAATTTTGTTCTTTGACTGTGCTTCAATTAATCTTGGACTTTCTTTCTTTTTCTCGATAAAGTTGTAAGCTTCTTCATTAAAAGTATATAGGATTTTCGGAAAAATTTGCCCTGTGCAAAAGTCGAGGACGTCAACCCCAGTGAACTGGTTGAACGCTGGCTTTACGATGTAGCGTAAAGCTATCGCGAAGTAGCATTATAACTCATGAATGAGGCAAAATAAATATTCAAAATGTTTTTATCCTTATTCTACGTTAAAAATAACGTTAAAAGGTAATGGACATATGAAATAATTTTATTTATTAACGCTAAAAATTAAAAAAACATAATACCTGTCATTGAAGGCAGTGCAGCGGTTCACCTTTTGTGGAACGTCTCCACGGTTAAAGTTGACCATTGGTTGGAGTGAGACACAACTATACTTTTATCTCACTCTAACAAATAGTCAATCCTGACGGTGAACACATGGAAAGTGATGAACCACCGCACTGCCTTTAATGACAGGTATTATGTTTTTTTTTAATTTTTAGCGTTAATAAATAAATTTATTGCATATTTCAATTACCAGTTAACGTTATATTTAACGTAGAATAAGGATAAAAACATTTTGAATATTTATTTTGCCTCATTCATGAGTTATAATGCTACCTTTTTGGTTCAACAAAAATTAGGGGAGTTACAGTGTGTTAAACCTTGGTAAAAGTCAATATCTAAATTCCATTTTTTAGTTAATTATACGAAATACGAAAAATGGTTATGATACAAAATTGTTTACTGTGTGAAGATCTACAAGTTTGAACAGCTACATTTTTTCATAAAATATATATTTTTCTTTTTAATTTAAATAAATACTATTGAAAATCAAAAATTGAAGTCTTTGAGTATAATATGTGAAATAAAAAAAAAAAAAACGTAAGAATGCAAAATTGTTCACTTCAATAAGGTCTATAAATTTTTTCCGACACAGTTTGTGGTGAAATGTATATTTCACGTTTCAATTTAACCCGTAGATGACACATGGGGTCCAGTGAACCCCACGTCATTTTCGGATGTAATTTTTTATATATTCCCGCTCGAATTAAGACTTGAGGCCCCATCTACCTTTAGTTGGGACATGCAACTACCCCTCTATCAGTATAGGGCAGATCAGTTCGTTGGCTGGCGTCTAGGATGAAGGTACGTTTCCAGTCTGGGGTCCAAAGAATCCCACAATGTGAGATCACAATAACTACCAGTTCTATTTTAAAGTGTAGTACTTCAAGCTTACTTCCTTCAATTTTTAGCAAAAAATATTCAAAATTAACAAAGATGTGGTTATTTACGTGAAAAGTCGAAAATTTAAGAAAACAATTTTTCAATAATTTTTAAAAATATGTTCACAACAAAATCTAATCAAGGTCATGTTATACCATTGTTTTAGAAGTATTCAAATATATCCTGTTAAATTTTCAGAGCAATGTATTGAAAACTCTATGAAATATCGACACTTTTTCACGCTGGGGTTCAAAAGACCCCTTGTGTCATTTATGCAATTATTTTGAAGTGTGTCATCTAAGGGTTAAAAACATACGATTAAAATTCTAAAATTGCATTTTTTAAACAAAATATGTGAGGTACGAAAGAACGTCTAGATGAAAAATTATTTGCCTAAATGAGGTCTACAAATACTCTGTAGGACATTTTTTGACAAAATGTATATTTTATGTTCTGGTTCTAAAAAAACACTATTGAAAATAAAAAATTCGATTTTTAATATTTCATTATTTTATTAGATTCTCGTCATAAATGAGAAGGCATTAGTTTTTACATGCTCATTATCAATACAAAGGTATTGGTTGTATGTAAAAATGACTTTCAAAATTTGCTCAAATCTTAACGTTTAGAGACCCATGAATCAGAAAAACGGGTTTCACGAAAGTGTCTGTCTATTTGTCTGCCTATTCTAGTAGTAGTAGTGGTAGTAGTAATAATCATCCTAATAAAATTTTACGATTAAACCAATATTAGGAAAGTTAGAGTATGTTGAAACTTGAAAAGAGTCAATATCTAAATTCCATTTTCCAGTAAATTATACGAGATACGACATAACATTGTATTTTTCTTTTTGATTTAAAAAAATACTATTGAAAATCAAAAGTTCAATTTTTTAACCAAAATCTGTGAGATACAGAATAAGCCTTAAAAATCAGTCTACGAATTTCTTTCCTTTATGAGATTTTTGGAAGAAAACAGATTTTTTATTCATCTACATTATTAGAAAGTTATCAAAAGTTATACAGAAAATCGAGCACGAAGCGCGAGCGTCATGATGAGAATGTGTTACTTAAGGCCAATATTAGAGCCACAAGTAAATTGAATTTCCATTTTCATTTGAAATACAAAAGAAATTTAGTGACTTTGAGAAAATGTGTAATTCACATAATCTGTAATATTATAAAATTAGTTTGAGCTTTAGTATCACATCAAAAGAAATTTGTCCTCTGCTGACTGATTCATAGCCGTATAAGTAAGGATACGCAAGAATTATCAGATCCCAACTTGAAACGAGGAACCTTCGAATAAAGTAAGTATTTACATAGTGTCACGTAACAAGTGTTTGCGCTTCTTGGTCAGCAATAATAAGATAAGAGGTACCTTTTCTCTGTGAATTTTCAAAAATGTTTCAGATGTGTAAATTCCTATATTGTAGTGTTGATTTACTTGCAAGCTTTAAAGCGCACCTGGTAAGAAGGCTTTCATTGAAATAAATTTAAAAGTTTATCATTCTGATTTGAAGAGTGCAATTATTCAATGCATATGAATCTATGATTTTCTATTTTCTTTTTGATTCATAAAATAAGGTATGAAATAAAAGAAGTTTAATCTATGTCGAGCCACCATTTTAAAAGATTTTCTGAATGTTCTTTAATCATTTCTGAGATGATTGAAAACTAAACGGTTCTCCAATTAGAGGTTTCATTTTGAGTTATAAGAAAAACGCGTGTTTCTTGTGAAAAATCATTTGATTTTTATTTAATTCAATGGCGGAAGGTTTGCTATTAATAATGAAAAACAATATCATTCATATGGCCTCCACGGCTACGCTTGCAAGACCATGCTCTTCTAATGAAATTTTCCATAATATTTTCATACATTTGGGGCTATATTTCGCCGATGATGGAACAAATCTTCTCTTTGAGATTTTGAATTGACTGAGAAGCATCAGCATAAACCTTATCTTTCACGTAACTCCAAAGAAAAAAATCTGCCCGCTTCGCTGGCACATTCTCATCCATGATGAGAATGTGAAAAGTCTAGAGGGGTTAAATCGCATGATCTTGGCGGCCAATTTTAATCGCCGTTTCGAGAAATCACTCGGCCATGAAAATTCATAATTCATGGTTAGATAGCGCAATCCATTCACCGATACAGCCGCTCCAGCTCCATTTTAAAAAAAAAATTAACGAAGCCTCCAAATGAGAGTCACCGGTCATAATAATTTTTCGGTGATATTCAGGTTCATTTTTGAACTGAATTTTAACAATTTCAATGCGTTGTTGAAGAATGTGTTGTTCTATTTCTACTAAAGGCATATTTTTTGTTTGTCATCCGTCAAAAAATGACTCCTTTTATTATGACAGCTGCCAAAATAGCGGTCTATTCAAAATGACACCTGTAATTGGAAAACCCTGTATAACGCTCAATTATATCCAATAAAATTACTATTGATATTTTTACACTAGATTAATCACTCTATGTTATTAGAATTTATTCAACGCACAAATTTGTAAAATTAAATGATTTTATACATTATTTATGATGACTTTAATTCTTTTTTAGCTACATAATTTGAACAAAGCGAGCATTTACCATTCAGGTTATGTATTATAATGTTGAATTTAGTTTTTTGACCGAAAATTGATGTTTTCAAACAAGAATAATTAGGTCTTGATGTAAAGTTATAAGTAACAAATATTTGAGTCGAGAATTGGTGTCTCTGGCGAAAAATGGATCCCGTTACGGAAAAATCACTAAATCTTACTTAAAACTCACTAGAACCAACATTTTAATTTTATGCTTGGTGTTTTCGGCGGCAAATGGATTCATTTACAGAAAAATCATCAAGTTTAGAATCATTTCAGTAGAAACTAACCATGCCTAAGAATTTTTAAAGGTTTTCTGGCAGTCTCATGCATTCGAAAAAAGGTTGAAGATGTCAACTGTGTTGATTTTCAACCAATCAGGGTCGCTTATCATCTGAACCCGATGGGATTATTATCGGATCATCATGGATTATAAATAATAAATAACAATAAATCATGAATTTTAATTCAAATAAAAAAATTGTTCAATCTGTAACTGTAAATTGTGTTCGAGATTTATGATTCATATATTATATATTTTTTTATTGTAATCTTTAGTTCGTTTATTTTATTATATGCTTGTATATAAATTTCGCATCATATATTCTGTAAATGATTATTTTCATGTTGTTTAAAAGTTGATGGATTTTATTGATTATTTTTCATTTATTCGTTTTGATATTCATTATATATGAACATAAATTCCTTCCCCCGTAATTTCATTACATTTAATTCATATTAAAATGTCGAGTTCTGAGGAAATTAATTTAAAACTCGGCATTGTTAAGTGCATGAAATCCAAAGTTCATAATACGAATTCATGATAAATATAGTATTGGAGGATCATAAATACAATATCTAGCAAACATTAAAAAATCTCTGAATCTTAAACGAACACATGGGACACAGGTAAATTTTCGATTCAAGAATTCATTCAAAATAGAACACTTTTGGTACATAAATATGAACTTATCTAATTATAAAACTTATCCATAGAACTTATTTATTATTATTGTTAATTGACTGAATATAAGTTTTTTGCAAAACTGATGCATTTGCGCTCATGCGTATCACGCGTTGGAGCATACAGCGAGCCTTCAGATAGTTCTAGCGCCTATGCGATCACATAAAAAAAGCCTCTAGTAGCTCTTTTTCAGACAGGTCTGAAGTTCAACCCTAATTTGGCGAATTCGTTTCCGGTAAAACGATATATGGACAAAAGATTCTCCTACTGAGACTCCTTGATGTGCAGTTCACAAACTAACACCGATAATACACAAAGAATTATTTAAAAGTTTATTGAATTTGCTGGAATGTCATCTGCTGCTATTGGTTTATTTATTATTCTTATGGTTTCGTGGCAAAGAGTTCATGGTGAGTACACTTTTGGAATTTTACAAAATTATTATAGAATTAGTTTGAGATTTCTTTTTGATATTTTGTTTTAAAAACTTTTCTATTAAAAGAAAACTTATCAAAAATCAATCAGAACCATTTCGAAATTTCTTTTCATTTCTATTTCATTTCTCTTCATTTCAATACATGGTGTTTTAAATTATTTTAAATGTGGCGGGTTCTCCTGAGATGCCTATAAAAGACAAATTTATTATCTTCAAAAATAATACCTGATTACTAGACCCGTATGTTTCAACGAAAATATTTGGTTGTATTTATAAACAATTTATTAGCTGTCTAGCCATCAAACATTAATAACTTTAACAAATTTTGGAGAATCTCTGATCTCACCTATTGGCAAAAAAATCTGATTCTTTTACCAATAAATCATAACATAACGCATCTTATTGTCCGAGATCAAAATTTAAATCTACTTTATTCTTGCATCGAGATCGAGTCGAGGTCAAAATCTATGCGGCTATTCTTGCTTGTTTTGCTATTAAGGCGGTGCATATCAAAATCGTGCGTGATTTGACTACTGAGGCCTTTCTACTATGCTTGAAAAGACTATTTTGCAGAACACGAACTTAAGAAGTACTTCGAGTCCCTGTAGAGCAGAAGTAAGGACGTCTATTTACGATCGGCGTTTTTATATCGTATCCGTTTTCTCGCCTTAGGTCCTACTTTTGTTCCTTATTTTCGCTGAAAAGCTGTGACAATATGGGTTACATTTTCCCAATGTGTGTTGTTGGAACGCAGCCTACGTTTCTGACACGGCTAGTATTCATATACGCAATTTCGAATTTCCTATCGAGAAAGTACTATATTTAAAAATATTATTAATATAACAAGTTCATCCTCCACCAAGTCGTAAATAAACACCTTAAATACCACTCTTAACCAGCTTTTCGCATCTTCTTTCTATTATGTCCATTTTTTTCTCCACCTCCGATCCCTTTCCGTTTCTGTTTCTCATCTCTCTTGTTGCCTCCTATTGTTGCGCTTTCCTTTGATATTTTCTTCCTATTCTTTCAATTTTTTGATTGATTCTGTCCTCTAATCCTACGCTTCTTTGTTCCCCTTCCCTTCTCTCTTGTTTCAGTTCAATTTTCATCTCCTGCTTTATTTCCTGTTTCAGTCTTGCTTTATCATGCTCTTTTTACTCTTTTATCTATTTTTTTGCCTCTACTAAGTATAAGAGCAATTGTTTGTCCATCAATTCACTGTACTTTATCTCTTTCTATTTATTCATAATTTCTCCCTTCTCATCCCCGATTCCTGTTTTTTCTATTCTACCCTTTTCCTCTGGTGAGTTTCTCCCTCTCTTTTTTGAACTTAATTCTCTAATTTCTTCTACACTGCTCGATCTATTCCTTATCCGGATCTCTGCTGTTCGTCTCTTACCTCTTTTCGCTTCTCTTTCTCTATCGGTGTTATTCATTGATCTCTATAATACACTGGATGCACAATCAATGCAAAGTCGTGTGCTTCATTGAAGGCTGAGCCGCCATCTTTACTTAGGTTGATTCCATAATTCAGTATGGCGGCAATACACTAGTTCAATGCAACACAGCTGCGAATTAATATTTATTAACGCTTTAGTGATATTATTCAATCAATAATTTCTATTTGTTAATGCCAATGAGTTAAGGAAGTAACTTTTCATTGTTTTCTTTTAAGAATTGTTTATTTATTACTTTTGCATGTAGTTTAAGAATTAAGGTGTTGAATTAGTCACTACTTTAGTTTCACATTTAAAACTTCTTGTTTGTGATACTCTGGTGATTTTTAATTAAGTGATTTGCTGCTTGTGAAGTACATTCGTACCTGATGTTTTGTACTATTTAGTGATAATCTTCTATATTATTACTTAGGTCTTTATAGAATTGGATTCTATTACTTAGTAACATACTAGACACAGCATGTACATACTTAATTTTCATGTAATATCTGCATTCAGTATTAATTCTATTTTAGGGTTTGTTTCTTTTCCAATTTTATTATTTTCTGATAAATTGAAATGTTCGTAAACGACCAAAATACAATAGTTTATAATTTTTGTATATATTTAAAATTACTTCTATTACTTCTTTCAGTTAGAGCAACTTATTATTCATGAGAAATTTAAACGTATGATGAAATACGCCAACAAAATCGAGTAATTCAACATTTTTTAAAACAGAAGGGGATGGAGCTTTTTTCAGTTTTTAAAACCGTTTATGTACAGGTACATAAGGGTTGAATTATGAAACGCGAATTAATTCATACTAAAAATAGTTATTATATGTAACTATTATTAATAGTTCACGTTCAGAACGTGAGATAATTTTCACACTACTCCAAGGTACGTTTACTTGTTGAATTCTGTAATCTATATTTGATAAATTTATATTAAATTTATATTTAATTATAGTTAAGAAATACATACATATGCCTATTTAAATATATAACACATTACATACCATAATAATAAATATTACCGAGTTATATTTTAGTATTATTTAATAAATTTCATTTCATTAGTTTAATTATGTATACTATCAATACTAATACCGGTAAAAAAGCATGGATTTCATATTGTTTCTTTAATATTTACACTTTTCCCTTTTTACTATATTTGAATTTACCACAACATTCTTTGTAATCAACCTAAGTAAATATGGCGGCTCAGCCTTCAATTGGGCACACGACATTGCGGACTTTGGCATTGTGCATCCAGTGTATTATAGAGATCAGTGGTGTTATTAATATCTCTCTCGCCTTCCTCTGTTCTTCCCGCCACCTCGCTTTCCTTCCTTACCAACTGCTGCTTTCTCTCCCGTCGTAACCCGCTCACCTCTCAGCTGCTTCTCGGTAGCGCAGCCTTATCCATACGCGTCTCCTTCTGTCTCTTTCTATGCTCATTAATCTCTACGTCCTACCAGCTCCTTCTGCTCCTTTTGTCTTTCTCTAACCCTTTCTCACCTATTAATTTTATTTTCTCACTTCCACTAACTTTCCTTGCTTTCTATCACTATCCACTTTATTTATTCAACTTCACTTTCTTCTTTACTTTTCACCTCACTAAGTTTCTACTTTCAGCTCGCTCCGACTTTTTCAGCGAAACTGCTTTACTGAGATTTTGTAAGAAGGTCTCAAGCAATTCCATAGCTCAGTTGGTTAGCACGTGTACGTTAGGTTTTTTTTTTTTTATTTTATTTTTTTGGTGAGGAAGAAAAATGGCAAAATCTTTTATAGACGTTATACATGACTGTCCTAGGACGGGTCTAGGCATACCTGTTAAAACCAAAAAACGCCCTCTCTCGAACCAATACACCACCCGCGGAACCGCCTTCGGCTTTCAACTTCACAGGTGGTTGGTTCCATTAAAGTCGCGTACGACTCTTCCGTCATCCGTTCGCTCGAAACTTCCATCCACGGCCGCACGCCCACTAGGCAAACCGACTATCCGCGCCACCCAGGGGGGAAACAAACAGATTCCTCCCCCGAACGACGCGGACAGCCAAGTCTACCCGAGACGCAGGACCGCGGGTGCAGGCCCCGATGCGATTTCTACTGGCCCTCCCCGCTGTTTCGCTCTAGACGCCCATCGAGTTCTCTCGTCTTCATCACAAGTGTGACGAATGACTCGATGAGCGTCCAGAACCGCTCAGACTGGAGCATGAGAGGAACCATCGTGTCAGGAGCAATTTCGGAGCCCACCGCCTGACCGAGGACCGCCCTCGCCACACCCCATTTTTCGCAGACGAAGAGGGCGTGCTCTGCGGTATCCACCGGGAAATCGCAGTAGCAACACCTCGTTGAGACCAGGGCTGAAATTTGCGCCCTTCCCCCGACCGCCAGGTCAAGCTTCTTACGGAAGGCCGAAACGTCTCCCCCCTTTTTGAGGACCAGAAGGACTTCTTCCTTCCTGGTCCTCCGGATAGACAGGACCTCAAGTCCTGCCTTCCGGGGGTCGACTTTCGCCTTCATTTCCTTCAAGATGTCGGCGTAGGACTGGCTGTCCTTCGCCGACACCTTGATGGCGTCGCCCGACCTGGCGGGAGAGGAGCGCTTCGAAGTCCTCTTGGCGTTTGTACCCTGTGCTTCTTGCACAGGGTCCTTCGCCCTTCTTTCCGCATTCACTTCTTTCTTTTTATTTATTTTTTCTTTCTTTTTGGCAAACACTTGCCAGTGCCCCTCTTTAATCGGGGCCTGGCTCTTAGCCACCTGTGCATACGACGGTGACGTGCCGCCCTTCCCCCTCTTAGGAGTTCTTTTCTCCCAGAGACGCAGAGCGCGGTCTCCGGAGGATACCCATTTTTTTCGAGACTGGGTGGGTCTCCAGCCTCTTCTGGAGTTCTACCCCACTTTCAAGTAAGCACCTGTGGGTGTTGAGCATACCGACGAACACCTCAGCTGCCTCGTTTACTGAGTCTTTTACAAAGCCAGGGTTGTTCCTGAGCATACCTTTTTGTATTACGCACAGGGCCCTGGCTAGTTTCTCCATTTTCTCATTCTGCTCCGCCAGGAGCTGAAGGACGTCCTTCCATCCTTCAGCTCCAGAAGAAGCACCGAAGTCCTCTTTCCCCACCGTTTTCTTTTTAAAATCCATAAATCATTTTCACCAGCGCATCGTGCGTAGAGGAGCGGGTCGGAATAGTTGGGAACGGGTCTACCCTCGGACCGAAGTCCTACCCCAGTTCCCTGAGGCCTAACCTCCGCTTAGCCGGTCCCGGAATACACGGACAGACCGGACTCGCTCGAGGCAACACAGGCTCCGACACCTGTGTTCAATACGCACTACCTGATCAAGGTCCCGAAGGGGCTGGCTTCTGATCCCGCATGGCACACCACCTCGGCAGAGCTAGGCTCACAGCAGCCTCGCCTCCTCGTGGGCCGGGGAAGACACCACTCAGCGACGAAGCACTCCCAGTGGCATGCCATACGGAAACGATCGTTTGGACGTAACAGACCGTCTATAGGTTCTCCTCTCACATTCGAAGGACACATATCACAGTCATGCGGCGCTGAAATTCGTTCAGTTCACTCATTCCTCGCAGGTACTTGCCGACTCATTCTCAGCGCCGCTGCCTGGGGCATACATCCTTCTTCGTGCATGGGGATAGACGCGTTTATAGCGTCCCCCACTCTCAACTTGGGATAGACCCGTTTATAGGGCACCCTTCACGCAATGGGAAGATGCCCGTCTATAGAGCCCCCTGCATTTGTTCACCGATTCATCGAGACACTACAACCTCCATAACCCGAGGGCCGTCTGCTAAGCCTCACTACCCGTCCTTTTTTGGCATAGCCAAGAGAAGGACTTCGTCAAGGTACCAGTCCGAGGGGAGGCGTGTACGTTAGGTTATAGGTAGATTTATATTTTGTTATAGGTAGGGTTCAAATTCAACGAATTCAACGAGTATGCTATTTTTTAAAGCGTTTAAAGGGGTTTTCTTGTGTAACACCTCATTTTCGAGCCATATTTTTAAAAAATGATTATCTGGAAACTACGAATAATTTTAAAACACGGGTTTCACGAATATTCTATAACATAGATGTTACCAAGCGAGTTCGGTGCCACTTAATAATTTTCCTTCGACAAAGCTAGCTGTCTGTCGATTTCGTGGTTTGCTTTGCTAAGATGAGTTCTAAGAGTAAGTTAAACAACTTTAGGGAAAACGCGTTTAAATAGTTGCATCATAATAAAACGTTTCTTAAAATTGGCCGTTGGAATCTCTCTCACTCCTAAACGTGCGATTATATGTACCAGGTGTACAAGTATGAAACCGGTAATTTTTTTGAGAAAATACACGTTTATTTAATAAAAATGGTTATACATTCAATCTTCAAAGTAATGGCTATTGCTAGCCACACATTCTTCCCATCTCTCTGGCAATTTTTGTATGCCTCGCCAAAAAAATTGTTCGTTTTTTCAGTCAAACCAGTCATCGAGCCATTTTTTCACATTTTCCTACGAATCGAAGCGCTGTTCAGCAAGTGCGTGCCCCATTGATAAAAATAAGTGGTAGTCAGATGGAGCCAAGTCTGGTGAATAAGGCGCACGGGGGAGGGCTTCCCAGCTGTACGAATTTACCAATTCCCGAGTCTTTTTTGTTCGATGTGCTGGTGCATTGTCATCAAGAAAAATCACTTTGTGTTGCCTAGGTTGATATTCTGGACGTTTTTGGCGCAAAGCACGATTCAAATCGGCCAATTTTTGTTGGTAGCGTTGAACAGTAACTGCTTCACCTGGTTTCAGAAGGTCAAACCAGATAACACCCTTCTGATCCCAATCTTCGAACTTTTTTGGTGGTTTTCCACGATCTTCGTTTCTCACATCAAAATTACCAGTTTTGAATTTTTTAAACCACTCGAAACACTGTGTTTTGCCTAGAGCATGCTGGCCGTAAGCTTCCACAAGCATTCGATGGGCTTCCAAAGCAGATTTCTTCAATTGGTAACAGAAAATCAATGATGTCCGCGAATCGTAGTTTGAAGGCACAAAAATCGACATTTTTACTAGCGAACAAAAATTAGTTGTTGTATGAAACTTGATTGTTTATGAACTGAATATTGTTGACAGAACTCAATGCGAAGAAATGGCGTCAATGATTTGGTTTTACAGAGCGTATAGTTTTACCTAACGACACATAGATTTCATTGCCGGTTTCATACTTGTACACCTGGTATAAGCGTTCATATATGCAAGTGTCCAATGCTTAATATAAACTAAGTGCTTCAATAATATATAAACAAAATTTTTTAATAAAAATTATCATCATTTCACGTCTCACATTTTTAAGAGTATGCATAATGGTTATGCCTAACGGTAAGATACCCCTTCTATTAGCACTCGAGGCCTATATAATGTAGAGCGCAGGGCCCGCTTCCCAGTTCTTGTCCGACCAATAAAGTTATAAGTACTGAGCTTTCTAAACCACGACTCAGCAACATTCTTCAAACCTCCTTATTCGTTATTACGCATAACATTTTCTGGCGATCCTACCAGGATCCGCTAAGTTTTCTCGGTTCTCGAAATTCTACGGAATAAATTAATTGGAACCATATAGAAACGCGGACGGCACTGAGAAAAGAAACTGGATTCTACGGACCAGAAGCAAGTAAGAATCTTACGAGATTCATTAAGGCAAGAACTCCGGACTTCACTACGGTAAGCCCGAAAGAAAATAAAATAAAAGTAAATTAGTATTTATCTGAATATAATTAGGCGCTGAACATAGTAGGCCCTATACTACGTAAATTCAAATTAAAGAACATTCAAATTGGAACGAGTCCCGCAAACAGGCGGAAGAGGTACGTCACATAGACGGTAAGAACTTAAGAAGAATTGGACCAGGTTGACCAACGCCCATAACGTGCATAGCAGCAAGTAGCTAACGCCCTTTGGAGAAACCGGTTTCCAGCAAGCAGCAGAGTGGTTGATACGTCATCGTTTGAGAAAGTCGCAGCGGACTCCACGGAATCCAGGGACACTGAATCTCAGCTGTTAGCGGAAGCGAGAAACCGTAAGCATAAAAAATACATATAAATCTAAGCATTGTAACTTCGCGACTTGAAGCGATCTCAGTCTATTGAGTATAAGTCCTCCTTACGTTCGTTGAACGGCGACTGTATTACATTACAGGCGAGGCTAAGTAGTGGTGAGATCGGGTCGACTATACTCCTGGTGTTCCAGAGCACTGGTCGTTCCTCAATAAAACAAATACACTACTATTAAAATCTAAGGAATTGCAATAGGCGATTGCTTCGAATTTTATAATATTAAAAAACCAAAACATTTAATATTGTAACTCGACACATCCATTCGTTACGCAAACCATCATCAAAATATGGAAAATAGGTGAAAATAGGCACACCGACGTTTTACAAATATCAAAACGGTACTTTGTATCAGATCGACTCGTCACTTTCTATAAACCTTCCATCCGCGACAGTTCCAATGTCTAGAGTTCATTCACCCGTCCGGGCCAAGTCCCCCTCCCACACTACGGAAGAACTGTTAGGACGAATGCTCGCCCAAATGGAATCTCTCACTCTCTCTTTCAATATGCTTAAAAGAGAAAACGACAACAGAATAGAAGAGATCTCTAAGCTGGCAGTGGAAATAGGTTGCTCGGGACAAGTGTAAACCGACAGGGAAACGACATAACGCCTAGAGGTGACCAATGACTCTTCGTCCGAAGAAGAGCGAGAAGACAAGCAAGCCCAAGAAAATTTACGAGTCAGAAATGAGAACATCAACACACAGTCTTCCGTACGATTCCGCGTCCCCTCAGCACCACACATTATCGAAGAGGAAAGAATCAACGCAAAGACCGCGATTGAAACTATACGAGGGATCAACGGACAAGACGATATAGGAATAGAAGATTTCATTTAAACTGTAAAGAGAGCAAAATCGAGATGTTCACAACCTAATTTACTATTGGATTTAATTATGGCAAATAAAATTACTGGCTCCGCAGAAAAAGCAATAAGATATCTACAAATAAATTCATACGAAGATTTATATGATGCACTAAGACAAAATTTAAAATCATCAAATTCAATTTTAGCTTTAAAATCAAAACTAGAGAGTTGTAAACAACGAGCAACTGAGTCTGTCCAAAATTTTACACTTAGATTCAGACAGATTATAAACGAAATCAATTACGCTGTACAGGCCCAGCATATCAATACTACCGAACGTTCAAATTGAAAATTAAGCTCGAAGAACAGGAAGCAGTGAACCGATATCTTTTAAACCTTAGGAAAGAGATAGGTATACAGATACGACTTTTACAACCCAATACAATAACGGAGGCACAGACGCATGCCATAGAAACCGAAATGTGGTTAAGAGAAAGTCAACCTACAAGAACACAGGTAGTCACGAGACCTGTATTGAAGTACCTACCTAGGCCGCAACCACAATCACGACCTAACGCCAACACTAATGGAATAAAAACACCCAATCATTCACTACCACTGGAAGACAGGCTAAGAATGAATTGTTATAAATGTGGTAATAATGTAATAAGAATGCTGCAAGAGGAAAGCACGGATGCAATAGATATGACACCGGAAGAAGTACAAGAACAAATAGATTTCGAGGACTCAGCCGAGTTTCTTCCGTATGCGGAAGACTTAGATCTATTAGAGCAAGAAGAAGAACAGGAAGTTACCGACTTCGAGTCGACTCTGGAGCAGCAATCAACCTGATAAAAGAAAAAATCCTAGACGAACGAGACGTTAGACAAAAACACTTTAAAAAATTTGTTATGGGACGAACACGTTTCAAGTGAAACCGTAAAATTTAACTTTTTCAATAAAGAACGCATATTTCATATTATCCTCAACGATTTTCGCCTACCGGAAGATGGAATTATCGGACTCAAATTTTTCTCGAAACATGACCGATATGCAATTACGTCAGATTGTTTAGTTTTGAATAAAAAGAAATTACCGTTACAGGTATATGGAGATTTTATGCCGGCAAAAACATCAAAAATATTTAGAATCCCGGCGGCAGGAGACGATCAAGATGTATTAATAATCGATCAAGACACAGTACCGGACGGAATATATAAAATTAAGCACGGAATTATAAAAGTACCCATTCAAAATCACTCAACGAATCCAGCAGAAATACCAAAAAGAATTAAATATGAAGAAATTTATACTATGCGTTCCCGAGACGTGAACTTTCCAAAAAGGCATGAATCATGGCAACGATTACAAGAAATTCTTAAATTATCAAAATAGGAACATTTCGAACCAGAACAAAAGAATTTATTAAAAAGATAATAAGAAAATATTAAGAAGTTTTTCCACTTGACACTGAACCTTTACCATGTACAAATCTAACGGAACACGAAATTGTACTTAAAACTGGAAAAATCATTAATTTACGATCACACAGATTACCCGAAAAACACAAAGAATTTTCATTGCAAGAAACGGAGAAACTTTTGAAAAAAGGAATCATTAGAGAATCCCAATCACCATTTATCTCTCCATTATGGATAGTACCTAAAAAAGGAAATAAGTTGAGAATGGTCATAGACTATCGAAAAATTAATGAAGACACAGACCAGGATGCTTATCCCTTGCCCGTGATAGACGATATCCTTGATCAATTAGGCAAAGCAAAATTCTTTTCTGCCTTTGGACTTATCAGAGGGCTTTCACCAGATCCCGATGAAGGAAAAAGACAAAAAATATACAGCTTTCTCCACTTCACAAGGACACTGAGTACAATCGAATGCCTTTTGGATTAAAGAACGCAACTGCAACCTTCCAGCGAATGATGGACAATGCATTCCGCGGATTAATTGGTAACAAATGTTCCGCTTACATTGACGATACAGTTATCTTCGGAGAAACTATCCAACAACATAATCAAAATATGGAAGACGTTTTGCAAAGAATCAAACAACTTGGACTACGTTTAGAACCTAGTAAATGTGATTACTTGAAACCTGAATTAGAGTACTTAGGACACATAATAACCAAAGAAGGTGTGAAACCTAACCCAGAAAAGTTAAGCGCGATCAAAAACTTTAAAGAACTGAAAACCGTGAAGGACGTGCAATCCTTCCTAGGACTATCTGGTTATTATAGAAAATTCATAAAACACTTTTCAAGCATTGCAAGACCACTCACTAAGCTAACTCAAAAAGACACAATATTTGACTGGACATTAAACTGCGAAAAAGCATTCTACGACTTGAAAAATGCATTAATATCAGCACCAGTGTTAAGGTTTCCGAATTTTAAAGAACAATTCACCTTAACAACTGACGCCTCAAATCAAGGCTTAGGAGCAGTTCTTAGTCAAAATGGAGACCCATGCTTATTCATCTCAAGGACTCTCAACAAAGTAGAAGAAAGATACAGTACCTCAGAGAAAGAGCTTTTAGCTATAGTATGGGCTATGAAGCGTTTGAGACAGTATCTCCTTGGTAACAAATTCAAAATCCAAACAGATCACAGAGCTTTGGTCTGGCTCCATAACGTCAAGGATCCTAGCTCAAGATTGCTACGATGGCGATTGCGAATGGAGGAATACGATTACGACATCGAATACGTAAAAGGAAAAGAAAACAAAGTTGCAGACTGTTTATCCCGACTTTTCCCTATAACATCTGATATTTCAACACAAGCAATGTGGGAAGCAGGAATATCCGATGAGGAAGATGGAACTGCGGAATTAAAAACTCAACCACAGAAAATCGAAATTTTCCGTACCCCAGTTATAACAGAAGATAGGGTACTAAAAGGAGAGGAAAAGATCGATTTACCACGAAGAAGGATGAGAGAACCTTCGGAGGAAACAGAGAACGAATCTACAGAAGACATGACATCCGAAAAACTTGACATGCATACGGAATTTATAAATTGGAGACTGCAACCCACCTTCGGCAAAGTTAAGACAAAACCTAACGCGATAGGAAAGTTATGGAAGGCAATAAAAAAGGAGGAAATGCCCGACTATGATGAAGAAGATTGGCTCATAAAATTGAGTTGGATTATAGAGGAAATTAATAGCAAAAAATTTACCATCATAAGGCTTATTTTCGGAGACCCACTATTTACCCCACTGCAAAAGGAA
This sequence comes from Diplolepis rosae, assembly GCA_030998225.1. NCBI lineage: Eukaryota > Metazoa > Arthropoda > Insecta > Hymenoptera > Diplolepididae > Diplolepis > Diplolepis rosae. The sequence goes on from JAPYXD010000275.1 coordinate 1,901,022, forward strand.
ATACTTCAGGAAATGATGGAATTTCTCTCAAATTCTTACCCTCACCTAAATTTCGACTTATGTTTCACGCCTACCTGAGAATTGACAAAAGTAGAAAAGCAAGCTATAATCAAAGAAGCACACTCCACTCATCTTGGAGAGGAGAACACACTTGAAAAGTGTAAGACCATCGGCTTATGGCACGGAATGGACAATGAAATTAAAAAATACGTGCAGTCTTGCACCATTTTCCAACAACAGAAAAAAACGCGCATAAAGAATCAAGCGAAGAGCATATTACCTGATATACCTTTAGCACCTAACGAAAAATTAGCACTAGATATCTTTGGGCCAATCCCCGAAACACAAAAAGGAAATCGTTACATACTCAGTATGCAAGATAGACTAACAAGATATACAGTTCTCGTACCTTTACAGAATGAATCATCGAAATCAATAATAGAAGCCTTAATCGATCACTACATTTATACTTTCGGAGCACCTAAGACCATACTTTCTGACCAAGGATCAAACTTCTTAACGGAATTGATGACACAATTTGAAAACGCAATGAACATTCGGCATATTAAAACAACTGCATTCCACCCGCAATCAAACGGGAACATCGAAAGAATGCACTCTACACTAGTAAACCTGATCAAGACTAGTATTGCTGAAAATAATAAAAAATGGGACGAAAACTTAAAATACATCAATTTCGTCATCAACACTACTACCAATTAAACGACTGGACATTCTCCATATGAATTAACATTCGGAAGAACACCCAATATCCCGTCAACGGTCAACACCTCACCTAGCCTAACTTATCACCATCTGATAAGAAAATGGAAGAAGAAACACGAAGAGATCATATCCAAAACCCGAGATAGAATCCAGGTAGAAATGGAAAAGACAAAAAGAAGACACGACGAAAATATAACTAGAAAACATCCAATATATAAAGCAGATCTTGTCAAAATACTTAACAACACTAAGCAAAATAAATTCGAACCTGCCTGAAAAGGTCCTTTTGAAGTCATAGATTACATCGACAATAACAATCTAAGAATCAGAAATAAGGATAAGATCATTCGAATACACATAGACCAATGTATGCTGTATTTTTCAGATGCTGATATAGATGATAACTCTGCTAGCACTAGCTATGATTAGTCACACTGTACATTAGTTACAAGTTCGGATTATTTGAATTGTAAAAAAAAATTGTATCCCGAAAAGAATATGCTTATTTTGCGTTAAAACTAAAATAGACTCACACCGCATGTGATCACTTACAATGTGAGCGTTCAGACTTTGCTAACTAAACCACCCAAAAATAGACGTATCAAAATTATTATGCCTAACGGTAAGATACCCCTTCTATTAGCACTCGAGGCCTATATAATGTAGAGCGCAGGACCCGCTCCTCAGTTCTTGTCCGACCAATAAAGTTATAAGTACTGAGCTTTCTAAACCACGACTCAGAAACATTCTTCAAACCTACTTATTCGTTATTACGCATAACATAATACATTATTTGAATTTCTTGCATTCCACACAACTGCACCTTACATTAAGTGCCTCATTCTCTAGCCGGAAAATTCTCTAATGCGTCATCGCTAGAGTTCTAACGAGTTTATGTGACCGAGAATATGTCTGGGAGCACGGGAATATGATTGAGAATTTCTCTGATGAATGTTCTCTTCGAGAATTTATGAGAATTTAAAAATATTTTTCCGTAACGGTTCAAGCTTTCAATTGTTTTAGATAAATGCTTTGTTCTGGATGTTCGTGTAACGTGCGCAATAAAAATTGGGGGAAAAAAAGAATATAGTTTGGAATTATTATATAACAATTATTAATAAACAAAATAAAGCTTCTTCCAAGTACAAATACTGTGATCAGGTGTACAGAAAGCAAGCCATTCGACAAGTAGAGCACTTAAAAAAGTGCATAAACTGTCCCGAAACTGTCAAACAATTATTTAAATCAAAGCGTAATTTAGGCGAAGAAAACTTGAATTACTTGTTCTTTATGTTTGAATTTAATATAATGGCTATAAAAAAAATTTTCTTGATACTGAATTCCGATAAAACGTGACATTTTTCGCATTTTGTTTTTATGAAACCTTCACTATTGCAATTCATAGTGTTTGGAAATAAATTTACAATATTATAAGGTTTAATGATAAAGAAAATATTGGTGAAGGTATGGTAAAATTCCCTTAAATTCTCTGTAAATTCTCAAGTTGTCTTAAAATGACGGTCACAGTCACCAGAACGTGACCGGATTTTGAATGTCCGAGAAATTTAGAACTCTAGTCATCGCTGAGTACGAAAACGATTTTATACTGAGTTCGAGGAGACGAGAGACTAGGAGACTAAACTCTTGTGGTGGGGGTGGAATGTCATTATGACGTACCTTTGTATCCCCTCTTGATTCCGATAACTGTCACCATGAGCCACTTTGATGTTACTACGCACGTTCGTTTTCTCTTGATTTTTTCTTACAGCTCTGAACACTCCACAGGATGCGCAAAGAGCCGACTTTCGTCTACTGCGCGAATGTTCGCGGTAGAGAAAGTATCGCCGCAAGTTACACTATACCGTCCCTAGCGAACTGGCTGAACGCTAGCTTTACGCTGTAGCGTAAAGCTATCGTGAAGCTATCGTAAAGTAGCATTATAACTTATGAATTAGGCAAAATAAATATTCAAAATGTTTTTATCCATATTCTACGTTAAAGTAACGTTAACTGGTAATTGAAATATGCAATAATTTTATTTATTTACGCTAAAAATTAATAAAAAACATAATACCTGTCATCAAAGGCAGTGCAGTGGTTCATCACTTTCCAGGTCTTCACCGTCAGGATTGACTATTTGTTAGAGTGAGATGAAAGTATAGTTGTGTCTCACTCCAACTAATGGTCAACTTTAACCGTGGAGACGTTCAACAAAAGGTGAAACACTGCACTGCTTTCAATGATAGGTATTATGTTTTTTTAATTTTTAGCGTTATTAAATAAAATTATTGTATATGTCCATTACCTTTTAACGTTATTTTTAACGTAGAATAGGGTTACAACATTTTGAATATTTATTTTGCCTCATTCATGAGTTATAATGCTACTTTATGATAGATTTACGATAGCTTTACGCTACAGCGTAAAGCTACCGTTCAGCCAGTTCGCTAGGGGTCCCATAAAAAGTGTATCCTCACCGCGGAAGTTGAGTCTCCTAGACTCTGTTCTTCTTGACTGAGTCTATGACTTACTTGCTAAACGGTGTTGTAACGTCCTCGCTGAGTATAATCGCGACCTTGTATTCAGTCTTGGAATTTGTCTATTGATCATCCAAAGCAGTGTTCGCAGAACGTGGACGTATTTGGCCCGCACTACTGACCCATGTGGATGCTCACATATCCAAAAGCGGCGTGTCGGTGTGTCCCCACTTTCTTGCTTCGATTTTACGCTGACGCCTGTTGATCCACGATCAACAATTATGTTTCTCTTGACTTCGTATCATTATTTTTTAGATATTTTGATGAAAATTTACCTAAAATGAATATTTAAAAGAGTTTTTTAATTTTAGGATGATTTAAACACTTAAGAAAAAACTTTTTAGTAAAATTTATAGTTCAATAAGCGCTTAAAGTCTCAAAACAAAATATAGATTTATATATTTTGTAGCCTTATAAATAAATTATTTGAAATTAAAAACTTATGTGGAGAATATTTCATATCAAAATAAGATAAAACATGAGATTCAAATTTAAAAAATAAAAGGTTCGAATTAAATATTTTTGAAAATTTTTGAACTACGTAACCTTTTTTACAATTTTAATATAAATGTGTCAACGCGTGAACGAGTATTTAAAAAAGCTGCGATTATATCTAAATTTAAATACAAAATTAACCTTAAAGTTTCTGTGACATACAGTAAAACTGAAAAATATTTCTTTGGAATAAAATACTTTGGAATTTTTTCTTTATTAGAATAAAAGTTGCATAATTTTATGAATGTGTAGCTTCTTACAAGAATTTCTTAAAAACTTTATAGGGGCTAACCAACTTTAAAGGAATTTTATTGTGTTTCTATAAATTATAGAACGTTATATTATACATATAAGTATGTTTTTAGAAATACAGAAATTACATTTTTAGCTAATGCAGAAGGATAAACTGATTAAGCGGCTGTTTTCCTAGACCCATGTATCTTTACTAATACATTGAAATGTACATGAGATTCAATTTATTTGTTTGTCAAAAGCAAGTTTTATTTTTAGGAAGCAAGCTTTTGAGAATGTTGCGAATAATCATCCAGTGTTGCCTTCATCGTTCTCGAGTTAAAAGTAAATTTCTTGGTTTCTACATTTAATAGTTTATCTCGTATTTTAAACATGCCGATAAATCCCTTGAATGTAATAAAACTTTTGTTAGTTGTATTCCAAAACATAAACATACCTGACAGTGAAGTTAATGATGCAGAACAACAACTGGCAGATCATTTTCAAGAAATATTAATTCAGGCTATGAATGAGTTCAATGGCGTTGAGATTGTAGAAGAAAATCCGCTGTGGAAGTCACTTATGCAGAGTGGAGTCCTAAACTTGGTTCCAGAACAGATGAAGCTGTTTGTACGAAAAACGACGAAGATGTTGACTTTGATTATAAACAAAGAGCAATGGACTTTTGGAGAAGCGGAACAAGAAAAAGTAATCGTGAGTTAAGTGCTGTTCAACATCGGTTCAGAAGAGTAACATCAGTTCGTCAATTGAGGCGATGGGCCGGACAAGTAAATAAAGGAGGTACATATATGGAAAAGCTGCATTGTATTGCGAATCAAACCCGAGTTTACAGTTCGCTTCATTTGCTACTATTTAACATTCGAAAACACAGAGAAAGAAAATCAAAGTCTACCTGATACTCGGCGGCGTCCTCGCCAGCAACTTCGGCTCGTCATCTCCTCGAATTTTCCTTTTATAAAATCTGTTTTATGTGAGATATTATTCTGACACCTGCCACTTGGAACGTCGAACAGAGAATGAACAACTATGGCGAGATCCGCTGGCGTGCTCGCGAAACCGGAAGACGGTGGCGCTTACACAGCTTACCGACATTACCGATATTCACATCGAGTTCTTATTCGCGAGCGACAGGTAGCGAAAGTACGCCGATCTTTAGTGCCGCCCCGTGGCGATCAGCAAAATTAACCTCGACGCATAGGCTAGTATGTTGACAACCTGTCAACAAAGCGACAGCGAACTCCTCTCCTTGGTGTTCTTGAGCAGGCGGGACTCACATCCGCCTGACGCACCAATGATCCTCCTCCTGGTGTGCTGAGGTGTCGTGGTGCTGTGGCCAGTTATTTTTTCCATCGCTCGTGGTGAAACTTCGGCCCTTACACGAGTATTGATCGCCATCGACCGGGCGGTGATCTCGTGGCGCATAAAACATAAAAATAATAACGATTAAAATCCAGTGTTGTGCGTGGTTGAAACCCTTAGTCTGGCAATTAGGGATAGGTTCCCCGGGAGTCTAAACTCTCCCCTCAGGTAACCTTATCTTTAATTTATATATGAGAAAGAAAAAAAATAACATAAATGTGAGTCAAAGTCAGGAGCCTGCCGAGCACATTACGCTCGACCCCTGACTTTCGAATGTCACAGACAGCCTCGGGCATGATTCTCTGCTTGAGGCTTCCAAAATTAAAGACTCTGTAATAATCTTTGTGCGTGGCAAAATACCACGTCACAACACGTTGAGAATTCTTTGGTATGAAGTAAAATACATAATTGTGAATAGAAGGTTTGATTATTGAAAAAATAAGAAACATATTTTATTTTGTATTGAAAATTACACCTCAAATTACTTTAGTATAAAATAAAATTTATGAAATTTTCTTTGGAATAAAATACCTCAAAAGGACGTTTTATTATACAAATATGAAGTGGATTGTATTGCTCCGTGCGAATCAAACAAATCCATTTCCTGACCCCGTGATAGAAAAAAAATCGTGTGCGATATGGGAAAAACATTAATTTTACTCGTGTGGTTGTTACCCTCGCTTTACTCGAGCATCAAACTTCACACATGCAAAATGAATGCTTTTTCCTCAGTTGCAGAATATACTATTATTATACTTGACATTTTTTACATGACGATTTTACGAATAAATGTAAAAGAAAAGGTTTGATCAATTTAAAATGAAATAAATTATATCTTATTTTGCATACGAAATTACACATTGTGAATGTTTCCAAAACATTTTATTCGAACCTTTTATTTTTTAAATTTGAATCTCATGTTTTATCTTATTTTGATATAAACTATTCTCAACATAACTTTTTAACCAAAAATAATTTATTTACAAGGCCACAAGATATATAAATCGATATTTTGTTTTGAGACTTTAAATGCTTATTGAACTATGAATTTCAGTAAAAAATTATTTAGTGAATGTTTAAATCATCCTGAAATTCGAAAAACTCTTTTACATATTCATTTTAGGTAAATGTTCATCAAAATATCTAAAAAATAAAGCTAATATCTTAAGCTATATATTTTGTTATTTTGAATTTGTCGTCTGCTTCGCCCCTCTTTTACACGAAGCCAAGAGAAACATAATTCTCGATCTTGGATCAACAGCCGCCAGCCAAGAAGAAAAAGAAGAAATCGAAGCGAGAAAGTGGGGATAGACCGACACGCTGCGTTTGGTTGTGTGGGGATCCACATGGTTCAGTGGTTGGGGCCGAATGCGTCAACGTTCTTCGAACACTAGTCCAAAGATGGGACATCGTCGAAATATATTCCTGTATTTATCTTCAAATGAGTTTTAGATTCCAAACACTGATGACCAGATTTTTTAACTTAATTCCTCTCCGCCTAGCAAATCGATTATTTTTATATTAATCTGTAATACCATTCAATAAGTGTCTTATTTACCGGCTTTATTCACAGATATGAAAGGCGAAAAATTTGAAACAAATAATAATTTTCAAAATTTCTTTTGTTGATGGTTGATTTATTTCTTGAATTGTAATTAGAAGTGAAACGTGGTTACGTATAATATCATGGAAGATACCAAGTGTACAAATAAGCCTTTTTTATCAAAAATTGGGCATTCCTTCGAAATAACGGAACCTAATCTTTTATTCGAAGTATCGTCCATCGTATTGTTCTTCTTACGTTTGGCACGAATCTTGATCCAATAATGCTTCCAATTCCGCGTCTTCGTACACTTTCGGCCTTCTGCTACGTTTTTTGCATTCGATGTCAAATTCACCATTCCTAAACTTTTGAAACCTCTCGCGACAACTTCTCTCACATAAGGCAGCCTCGCCATATGTTTCTACGAGCAACCGATGCGCCTCAGTTGCAGATTTCTTTAAATTGAAGAGCTAAATAAAAAGTTCCCGCAAATGACGCTTATTCGGCTCAAAACTCGACATTTTCGCGCACAAAAGAATATATTATACTGACAAAAATTCACTAATATTTCAGGGTTATGTTGTTGATAGATGTCGAACCTTACGATAGTAACGTTTTACATCTTTAAATTTCAGCCAAACCTTACTGGTGACGCCAATTTTTGTCAAATGGCGGAAACTTATTTGCACACCTGATATACTACTGTGGGCAAAAACTAAGGTGAATTTTTAATTTAAACTTCGCGGGCTAACGGGTTCGGGCAAACTCTTTTATTTTAATGTAGGTCCTATTGTTACTGACATCTGTGCCAAATTTCAAGTCAATGTCGTCATTTGTTACATATCTACGCTTGTGTTTTCTAAACGACTAAAAGTGATATTTTCGATTTTTACAATGTCCGAATTTGTTGAGCAAAGAAGTGCCATTAAATTTTGTTTGCGGAATGAAATTTCAATGTCGAAAACGTTTAGAATGTTGCCCCGGACGACCATCAACATGAACTGACGAGCAACACGTCAATCAAATTAAAGAATTAGCGCACAAAAATCATCGGTCGACAATTAGAGACCTTGCTGACAATAAACTTTGACACTAACTTTACAAAGGTGAGTTTTAAAAATCTGCCGATAACTTCTACTGACGTTTCTATATTCGTCGCAGTGAGCAATACTAAAATAAGGTGCAAGTATAAGGACAGGTACCTTTCCTATTCACTCGCCGAAAAAAAATCCATGTGTTTGGTGTGCGAAGAACCCATGAATTTAAAGTTTAAAATTAATTTAACTTCGATAGCATGCTTTTGCTTGAAAGGCAAGGATTTTTAGCTTAATTTGCATGAGCCCGGTCCATGATCTTACATGAGACATATGATGCGCTTCATGCTCATAACGCTCAAACGACCATACTGCTCGTGTAAGTGAGAACCGACCTTTTTCCAAGTGACTTCTGAGTGGGCATGACCTAAGTATCAAAACGCTCGATCTCCTATACCAAAATAGAATGGTCTCTCTAGCATTTGAGCTATGAACAGCGCTGTGCCTCTGTTGCGTGTAGTCCTCACTATCAAATCATGTAGTACGTGCGTTAAAAGCACAGAATGAGTGCATATTCATACTAATCCAATATGATTGTCTACTTTGCTTCCAATCAAACAATAATTTTATGCAAAGAATCAATTAAAAACCAAACAAATACACGCATTATTTGCAATATTCAATTTGTCTGATCCTGCATTTGCCTGGCGTTGCCCAACTATTCTTGATATCAAAATCTGTCATCTATAAAACTTATTGGATATATGAAATCTATGTGGTGAATAAGTTTCTTTCAAATTATCCAGAAGACCTGAGCGACTAGCATCGCATTAAAGCTTTCTAGTTTCATTCTTGACAGTGTATACTATTATTAATATTGAACCAATTAATTTTCTAATCAACATTTATGACTAGAAATTCCATGTTTCTATGATCTTTGTCAGATACATCTTGATGTATTGAAAAATATTTTGGATAGTTCGATCTGCAATCCACTACCACAATCATTTAGTGTATATATGTAAATTATCCATTTTTCTCAGTGTGTGTAGAATTATAAGGTGACTTTTTTCTTCATCTAATTTGAATGTCTCGGATTTCCTTTAGAATTAAAAAAATATTCTGTCTATACGGTGATGTTTGTTCGCCCGTCTGTTTGTTATAAGAAATGGATCTAACAGTGAAAAATAATTTATGTGAAGAACCCATGAAGTATGCGATTTTACATTGTAATGGTAAAAGTACCTTGCAATTCGACAAGACAATTGTGAAAGTCCCACTTTTTGTGATTTTACCATTATATGGAAAGTAAGTTGTGTGCCATTGAGAGCACAGTTTGTTTGAATCAAACAAACATATCTTCGATATGTGACCAAAAAAGGTATTTGCTTGAATCATATTTTTTTTTTGATTCACACAAAACATTAATGAGGTAATACTAAAACCCCCTTCAAAAAAAGCTATTACCATTTCGTGTAAAATTTAGTACTTTATGGGTCCTTTATTTCAATTTTCCTTTAATTTGTACAATAAACGACTTTTACCTATTCCTAAAATTTATATATTAAATGTCATCATATACAGGTATCGATGATGATGTCGCTCTCACGGATGATGATTACTTTAATTTCGTTGTTTCTTTGTGGGAAGACAAGAATCCAGAAAAAAGTAATCCAAAGAATTATGAAATGTTATGTCTTGGGGCCTTAATTAAATCAAATTGGATCCTCATCAATATTGATTGTTTTCAAAAAGTGTCCAAATGCGCTATGAATAACATTGGCATCTTAACTTATAGCATGTTTCGTGAAGGGAATTCACCAAAAACGAAGGTCTTTGAATGTTTCCAAAAACTTCGTCAGAGTCGAACTGTTGAGTCAAAATATTTTATTCTATATGTAAGTATCTTTACACAGCATTAGGTTTGAACGTGAATTACTTTAATCTCAATATATTTTATAATATAATGTTTGTATTTTTTTAAATACTTGAAGTATAAAAAATTAAATATTTTTTTAGTTGAATAGTCACTTTGAGGTTTCATCGCGTATAAAAGTAATTTGGCCCAAGTGGAATGAAACAGAACAGCACGGGATTTTGGTAGGGTGGAATAAAAGGGTAAGAATACACGATTCCTAAAATATTATCCCAGTACAACCTGTCAGTCTGTCAGAACTTGATCAATGCTCTCCCACTACATTCTCATAAAGCTCTTGGCTAAACTTGTTACTATTAAAACTCGGAACAATTACATTTTTATGCATCAAATTGACTATGATTCTAATTTATTGTAGGAAATGCATTTGATTTAAAGGCTCATATCATTACACCAAAATTAACTTTTAATCTGTGACAGACAATAAAAATGGTCAGTAAAGCTGAACATTTACGATAGCAGTTTTGAAACTTCTCCATAACATAAAACAATCATTTGGTTCTAAATGTGAAAAGTTCTAAATGTAAGAAGAGCTCATTGAATGGCATTGAAATGTTAAAATCTGAAAAGAATCGAAAACGAGAATGAAACTTTCGAATGCATTTTCATGTCTTAGTAGATGTTGTACTGACCCAATAATACTCCCCAGTACTGGCACTTCGTGGTTGATTTAATCATAATTGGATCAACTATGACTAAACAGTAAAAGCTATTACTCTCTTCATTTTTTCGACTGATAATTATTGATAATTTCTACTTGAAAATTATTTAGAGAATACAAGTTTAATCTCTGTCATGATTTCATCATTTAATCAACATAAAATTGTCATTATTCGGAAATAGTCCTAGAACAGTACAATATCAATACTGAATTTTAGCAGACCATAGAAATTTCAATCGTCTAAAGCAAGGGGTTTTTCACTCACGAGTATTTCTGAAAAGGGACGAATAGCGTTATGAAATACGATCGAGTCGGAGCGAGTCGATGAGTATTTATGGGACTGCAGTTTTAATGTTATTTAGCATTATTCTTCCTTATAAAGAGAAGAAATACTCGAAAGTATGAAAATTGTATTTTGATCTGTCTTAATAGGAGGGTCCAGTAAAACGAGAATTTCGTTCGATGTGTACACATCAGATACGTATCCTTTTATCAGACATAAAATACTCTTTATCAGACGTAAGTATTATTATCTGATTTTTCTTTTCACGAGAAAAAATCAAAGACTAACAGCTGTAAATATTTTAGTATCCCCTTGGCAGTCTTTTAATAATACGCCAGAAGTTTAGAGCCAGTATTTATTTTGAACAACGAATGGGGACCATAGAGGAAAATGGCATTGTTGATGATGTAACGTGGATAAGTGAAGACTATATACCGACGTATAAATTACTTAATAAAGACTCCTTAAAATTAAATACGATGCTTATGGGAAGAAGAGTGTCTAAGAGGAAGAGAATATGAAATGGGTTCGTCATGAAAAACACCCTCTTGCGGTAGGCATCGAAATAAGAGTACTAGTATTTACTCCACATTTAATTTTATTTGAACAATTTGCTAAATTATCTGATTTCATCTGAGTGAACAATTTCGTTGAATTAAAATAATCTTTGTTTTATATCCATCCAAAAAATGTGACTCAAGGTTCAAATACTTCATTGACGAAAGCTTCTGTTAGATGCATCTTCAATCGAAATAAAATTTTATTTTACACATTTACGCGTCACTTATCAAAACTTTTTCAATTCCTGAGTCGAAATTAGGGACGTTATTTGAAGGTTCTAAAATGGTTTTCGACTAAAATGTATTGTAGTCGGATAAAGATTGGGCTTAATAATTCATCCAAAGATTGTCATAATTATTATAATAAAGTATATAAAGAGAAAATAATGAGTTTACTGCATAATCATGACCCAAAACACGTTGTCTCCGATAAATATTCATTTTTATAGTTTATTTACTGTTCCGAACTCCACGGAACAATTATGAAATCAAAAATCCACAAATTACAATTCATTTCAAACATTCCACCTCCTTGCACCAGTTCGCAACACTGGCGCACCCAAGGTCTGATCCATTATGGGTTATTGATATTGCTTTCAAGAGTTTCAGTACAAATGTATAATAAAAAATATCCATGCGAAATATGGAATCGCGCGCTCTTTTTTGAAATTTGTTATTTTTATAAAAACGTTTTTGATACGTAAGAAAGAATGTATAACTCCTTTGAAAGAAAAATCCACACCAAATTTATAGATACACGGACAGACCAGACTCACTTGAAGCAACTCAGGCCCCGACACCTGTGTTCAATACGCACTACTTGATCAAGTTCCCGAAGGGGCTGGCTCCCGGTCCCGCATGGCAAACCGCCTCGGCAGAGCTAGGCTCACATCAGCCTCGCCTCCTCGTGGGCCGAGAAAAACACCACTTGGCGACGAAGTACTCGCAGTGGGATGCCATAAGGAAACGATCGTTTTGACTGTTCTTGTTCACAGACTGCGGAGGCTTTGCAGTGTCACCCAGGAAATTCCATACACCAATTCGCTCTTTGCCTCACTCAAGAGAGAGCTCGTCTATAGAGTCTTCTCTTACATTCGAAGGACACATATCACAGTCATGCGACGCTGACATTCATTCAGTTCACTCATTCCTCGCAGGTACTTGCCGACTCATTCTCAGCGCTGCTGCCTGGGGCATACATCCTTCTCCATGCATGGGGTAGACGCGTCTATAGCATCCCCGGCTTTCAACCTGCGATTGAGCCGTTTATAGACCACCCTTGACGAAATGGGAAGATGCCCGTCTATAGAGCCCCCTGCACTTGTTCACCGATTCATCGAGACACTACAACCTCCATGGCCCGAGGGCCGTCTGCTAAGCCTCCCCACCCGTCCTTTTTTGGCATCGCCAAGAGAAGGACAATTTATGTGATTGATAAACTATTAATTACAACAAAATTACCTTTTATTTTTATTTTCTAACATTAATTTTTATTATTATTGTTATCAAAAACGATTGAAAAACCGCAACAAATATTATATAACAACAAGGTTATGTCACGTCCCGTGACTATCAATATTTATTTACAAAACAATATGTGTAAAATTAATAATTTGAAAATATTAAACATGTAAAAGCAACAGGTATCTCTATATATCGATTGTCGAAAAACCCTAAATGTCTAGACATAACGAAATTGTATTCATTGGGGAACCCCATCGGAATGCGTTATAATGAGTTATGTACACAAACCATTAACCCTCCACTTCCTGCACAGTCCATTCACCTAAGAAAAATAGGGAGGCTAGAGGAACACGCAGGAAAATTTAGAAGACCTGTTACTGAGTGGGACTAAAATTAGAATCTTGTCGCTATGGATACAAATTGAAGAAAATTTTGAAATCTTCGTAGAAACAATTATGGTCTCATCTGGCTGGAAGAAAGGCTTTTAGGGAACATCTTGCAAATGTCATGTCAGTATCGATCGAAAAATGGCGGATATCAACCGAAAAAACAGTCTATAAAAGCACGTGCAAATCCGCAAATCTCCAGTGACCGTCAGACCATCTTCAGAATCGCATCTCTTCTCAGAAAAGTAACAAGTTACCGTCAGACCATCTTGAACCTCGGAACTCATCTTAAAAGTGACCGTCGGACCATCTTGAACTTCAGATCTCTCTCAGAAAAGTAACAACCCCGGAATTCTCTCAGAAAAGTGACTCTCGAAAAAGTGACTTCAAGTTCGGTTCTCGATACTTTTCTTAGAAAGCAAATTCAATCGTCACTCATTTCCATCGGTTTGTCAGTTCGTTCGTCATTGTGAATATCAATTGGATTATCAGTGCTGTTGAGGAATTTAAATATTGGATCTACATAAATTATCCCCATCATAGTACCCAGGGGACATAAGGATTTAGTGGACTCGAATTACTAACATAAAGCATTTATTGTAAGTACCAAATTTTTATTAAGTCCCTAATTTAACTTGAATATATCTATAAATTCTCCCCTTTCATTTTCAAGCTGCTTCCCTGGAGGAATTGTCAAGGGGGATTTCTATCACATTTGTATTCAAAATATTAAATAAAAGGGTTAATAATTGTAATATTCTTGAGTTTTATTGTTGGATATCCTTAACCCTTGTTTCAGTTAAGATATCTTTCCAGGTTTCTTTTCCGAACAAAAAACGAGGAAAAAATAAATAATATAATAAAAGGTGAGTAACCAATACGTTACAGTTATTTCAACTTTTATAAAAAATATATTTATAATGATTATAATAATAATTATTTTTATTACTTTCATCTCATGCAATTTGTTATTATTCACATAGAAATAACCATTGTTAAATTATAAATTATGATTGTTCATAATTTTCACATCATTTTTATAAACAATCAAGAATGTTTAAATATTAAGACATAATTCAAATCAAATACCTGTTATAATACAACTATATTTTCGTAATTGTACCTTACTACCTGGGTATAAAAATAATGTAATTTGTTGATTACTCTTAACAATAAACAGAGGGATATACACAGAATAATTAGCTCTAGACTTTAACTAGTAAATCTAATTAAAATTTAAAATTTTTATTTTAAAAAACAGGGATTGTCGTGATCTTCACATAAGGTAATTAATTTATATTCTAATTTCTCCTAATAATTGTGATATTATGGTTTGCAGAATTCAATTTTTTATAATTTGTTGGAATAGATTCCCTTTATCCTCAATATATCTAATCTCACATAGGTACGGCATTAGTACGATAGCGTGTCTGTGCACGCGCCTTACTCACGAGAGACTTAGATGTCGCTTCTAACTAGGTTAGTTCTCGAGCGTTGCTCGCTAAATAAACACGGGTATATCAATTAGCTCGTTTTCTTTCTTTTTTCCCCGCTTTTTCTTAGGCCTTGTTTCAATAGGTTATGGGCCCAGGTTCGCTACCTGCTAGCGGAGAGTGAAGCTGCTGATCGCGCGCGAGGCGTTTTTTTTCGTGACTACGATTTACGAGTGTGGAATTTTCGAGTGAGTCGAAGTTTTGAAGTTGAGTTTTCGCAACGATGCGCGTGTTTACGGAGAATTTATACCATGGCTGACCCTCTCTCCACGAGGAACATGGTCAAGTTCAATGGAACGAATTTCCAAGTCTGGAAATTTCAAATTAATGCGGTACTCGTGGCAAGTGGTATTGACGATGTTGTCAAATGAACCAGGGTCAAACCAGAAGAAATTGATGTGCAAGCATTAAGAAGTTGGGTCAAAGATGATGCAAGAGCGATGTTTCTTATTTCATCAGCAATGGAGGCTTCGCAAGTGGAGAGCATATTGAGCTTGTCGTTCAAGCCAGGAAATGTGGAACAAACTTGTCCTAATTTACAAGCAAAAATCAGCAACAAATAAACTGATTTTGATCCAAAGATTCCACGAGGCGAAAATGGCATCGAACGATACTGTCGGAGAATTCTCAATATGGCGGCACAGCTTCCTGACGTAGGTGAGCAAGTATCAAAGACAGCCATACAAGCGAAAATCCTGGCGAGCCTTCCTCCTCGGTTTAACGCGCTTAAAACAGCCTGGGACAGCGTCGATCCCGACTAAGGGTTGTAAGCGATGTAACGTTTCATTGAAACATTGAAACTTTCATTTAAAATATTTCAATATTTCATGGTCAAAGTTTCATTGTTTCATGAAACATTGGGAAAAAGAGGGGGAAACGTCTATTTACGCAGGCGCGCAGAAGTCAGATCCTCAGATCAGGTTAGATAGTTAGATGCCGGATTGCCGGTACGCGGTCGCTTTGAGCGAAACTAAAAATGGTTCGAGAAAAGCACTGTGTGCATAAAAACTTTACCAAAAGCGTCGTTGAAGGCCAAAATAACAAGTCCGTTGTTAAAACGAAGTGCAATCACTGCAATTGGGAAAATGCTTTAAACACAACCAGAATGATCAAACATATAAAGGACTGTTTAAAATGTCCAAAAGAAATTAAAGAAAAAGTGTCCGGGGAGAAGCATGATTCATAGGAAGAAACAATTGAAAATTTAGAACACGACGAGCAAATTTTGGAAAAGATCGAACACGTTTCTAATCCCGAATCTAAGGAGGCAGAAGTTCATGTCACAAAGAAGAAGAAGTTTAGCAATAGCTCAATGGATAATTTTATTTTCAAGGACAAAACAGTTACGGAAGCTTTGCAAGTAAGTTTATTTATATTTTAATTTTTTAATTTTTTATTTTTTTATTATTCATGTATATATTAAATTTCTTAAAGTTAGTTGTATTAAAGTTCTTTTAAAAGTATTAGAAGTCTAAAGCACCAAATTAAAAAAAAAACATGTTTGCAAGCTTGAAAAATAATATCTAATCGTTATTTATTTGTTAAAAATTAAAATTTCATGCTTGGGGTTTTTTGTTTTTAGTGTGAGTTGGAGATTCTCTTCGCACGGGCTATATATTGTTCCAATACTCCTCTTTCTATTGTGGACAATGATCGCTGGATACTAGTTTTTAAAAAGCTAAGACCAACCTTCAAGCTTCCTTCACGATATGAGTTGTCCAATCGTTTTCTTAACCAGGAATACCTACGAGTTGAAAGAAGGGTAGATGAAAAAATTGAAGTTGATCCATGTCTGGCTCTGCAAATGGATGGTTGGTCCGATATTCACAGAAATGGTATCGTGAACGTGATTTTAAACACACCAGAACCATTTTTCTTTGAAACAATTCATACTGGAGCAGATCATCATATTGGAAAAAATATTTACAGGAACTAATGTTAAGCAACCAGCTTTGCAAACATCAGGAAAAACGAGATTTGGCTCCATATTCTTGTGTATGCGTAATATCAATGTCAATAGAACTGCCCTCCGCGAGCTGTGTGCGGATCCTCGAGCTGAAATGCTTCTAAGTCAGGAAGTAAAAGATCTTTTACTGAATTCTACTTTCTGGGTTGCTCTTGAAGAATGTGTTGCTTTCTTCAAACCATTAATTTCATGGCTTCATGTGATTGAAAGTGATGAACCTCAAATGAGTGTCACGTGTTCTGCGTTCACAAAAATCAGACAGCATGTTCAAAATATCGTGCCAAGTACAAAATTTTTGTCTCAGCATCACGCCAAGATAAACAAAATTTTAGAAGACAGATATGATTTCTGCATTAAACCTGTGCACTATGCAGCTAACATATTGGACCCAATGAAACGTGGAAAAGATCTTATAGATAGTGAGGTTCTTGAAGCCCAAGAATATTTGGCAAATTCAGCGAGATACTACTCTAATACTGAAAAGATCTCAGTTCATGATGTTCTTACTGAACTAAATATGTTCAGATTGGAAGAAGGTGTATGGAAGAAAGCTTCCTTAAACTTAGTAGCCTCGTCTATGTCGCCTTATTTATGGTGGAAAGCGTGCTGCGTTGGCAGATCATTACGAGCAGTAGCTTTAAAAGTTTTAAGTTTACCTCCAACTTCTGCTGCCTGTGAACGCACAAACAGCACATATGGAAGCGTGCAAAATAAAACCACAAATCGTCTTTTAACTGAGAGGGCCGGGAAGCTTACGTACATTAAGCAAAACTGGAAGGTATCTATTTTAAATTAAATCATTTCGAAAAATATATATCAATGTATATTAATGATGAAATAACAATTCTTTTTTCAAATAGGCAATATCGAAATGAAACGAAAGTTTCATTTGATTTTAACATATGTACATAAACGTATTTCTTGTTTAAGATAACATATTATTTTTTCGGTACTTAGATTCAAGCGAGAAATCAAAACCAACTTTCCCTCAAAAGAAGCTTCCTGATGAAGCAATAAATGATGACGAGTTGTATCAGATGGAAGTAGACGAATTAGAGAAAGGAATCACGGTACATATGGAAACAGATGTGAATGCAGATGAACTGAACGAATTTGACGTTTTAATAGAGGGAAATTAAATGATGCAAAAACTCGAAAGTTTTACAAATTATAATACAGAGTAGGAGACTTGAAGTATTTCAGCTAAAGATTGAAAGAATTTAGACTGATTTGAAAAATGTGATTATATTCCACGTCTAGAACGTTCGTATTATGTCTCTTATGTCTTGGAAAGACAAACTCATAAAAATAGTATTTTTCATAATAAATGTCTGCGAGTCATTAAACTTAAGATTTAAGGAATTTAGACTAATTCTAAAAATGTGATTCTATTTTACGTCCACTACGTTCATATTATACTTATAAAAATAGTATTTTTAATAAAAAAATACAGAAGTCTTTAAATAGTTCTGAAGAATTTTAAAGAAATATTTATTTGAACTATATGTAGTTTGAATTTTCCCGCTTTTCTGTTTGAAACTTTGAAATATTTCATGAGACCCCAATATTTCATGAAACTTTACCTTAGACCAAAGTTTCATGAAATTTTACAACCCTAATCCCGACAGGTAAACGCTTGAGAATCTGCAAGAAAGGCTGATAAAAGAAGAAACTCGAATTACGACAGACAATGAGGCAGTGTCGGCATTTTCGTCATCGAGCAACACAACGAGGAAAGCTTCAATCCAGGGTCATAAAAGAGACAAGTCCAGCATGGAATGTTTCTTTTGTCACAAAAAAGGCCATTTTGCCTGGCAATGCCTAGTAAAAAGAAGGAAAAGACAGAGAAGGAAGGATTCGTCCGAAAACTGCGCGTTCATGGTGACCTTTGCCAGACATTCGAATGCCGCTGAAAACAACGCCGAGTGATTTGGCAAGATGAAGGACGCCGACGTCTGGCTGCTCGACAGTGGAGCATCGCGTCACATCTCTTTCGGCGCGAATGGTTCAAATCGTTCTCACCATGCGCGGGCGAGGAAGTCGTACTTGGTGACAATTGCGCGTGAAAAACGTGGAACTGGGGTAATTGAAATCCGGAAACTGGTTGAAAAAGAGTGGTCGACAAGTGTGATTGAGAACGTTCTTTTCGTTCCCACGTTTCGTAAAAACTTGTTCTCGGTCGGCGCGAGTGTTAAAAAGGGTTTAGAGGTCAATTTTTCAGAAAATCGGGTTCTGGTTCTGAAACAAGGTGAAGTTGTTGCGGAGGGCGCGAAACAGAAGAATGATATTTACAGACTTCTCTTTGTCGTTCCGCGAAACGACGATCGCGAAATGATCGAGGCTCATGCAAACGAGTCGATTTGCAGTCTGAAAAAATGGCACGAAAGGTATGGACACGTGAACAACGTTACAATGAAGAAAATGGTCGTCGACGGTCTTAGAAAAGGGGCCTCGCTCGAAAGCGTCGAGAAATTCTTTTGTCAGCCATGTCAGCACGGTAAAGCCCATCGTCTCCCTTTTCTCAAGACAGTCGAACAAAACCAATGGAAAGTCGGTGAGTCAATTCATTCGGACGTGTGTGGGCCAAAGTCTGTAGACTCGTTAGGCGGGGCGAAATATTTCGTTTTGTTTGTTGACGACGCTTCGGGATAGAGATGCGTGTTTTTCACGCGGTCCAAAGCTCAAGTGCCTGAAAAGTTTGTGGAATTTTCAAAGATAGTGGAAACGAAATTCGAGTGCCCGATAAAAACATTTTGATCGGACAATGGCACTGAATTTGTGAACGAAAACCTGAAGGATTTTTTCGTGAAGAAAGGAATTTTTATCACAAACTCGGCTGCGTACACACCAGAACAAAACGGAAAATCCGAGAGAGCGAATCGCACAATCGCAGAAGCAGCACCGACAATGTTGAGGGCAAGAGATTTGCCAACATTCCTGTGGGCGGAGGCTGTCCACGCAGCAGTGTACTTGCAAAATCGATCCCAAACAGAATACCTTACCAGGCGAACGTAGCCGAGCTCACGCCTCTCACATTTAACGAGGCGGTTAATGGTCCCGAATCCGCGCAGTGGAAGAGGGCCATTGATGAAGAAATTGAGTCACATCGCGAAAACGCAACTTGGGAGCTGGTTCCGAGGACCGAAGAAATGAAGCCTGTCGACTCGAAGTAGGTCTTCAAAATTCTTCGCGACGAAGAAAGGAACGCGGTCCGATTCAAGGCCAGGCTCTGTGTAAGAATATTTCGGCAAATCAAAGGCCTCGATTGCCAAGAAACATTTTCGCCGGTCGTTCGATATGACTCACTCCGAGTCTTTCTGGCGCTCGTCACCCAGCTTGACCTCGAGATGCTTCAAATCGACATCAAGACGGCGTTCCTGTACGGCGACCTCGAAGAGCAGATCTTCATGGAGATTCCGGAAGGGCTTCGTGACGGGATGGCTGACGGGGAGCTGGTCTGCCGCTTGCAAAAATCGTGGTACGGTTTAAAGCAGGCGGCACGCTGCTGGAACAAGAAATTCACGGGCGAGCTCAAAAGGCTCGGGCTGATACAGTGCGTGAGTGATCAGTGCCTATTTCGGGGTACAATCAAAAACGAAGAAGTGTTTCTCGCGTTGTTTGTCGACGACGGTCTCGTCGCAGCCAAGTCACAGAAGGTAATTCAAATTGTTAAAAACGCGTTGTGCGAATCGTTCGAAGTTAAATTGGGCGACTCATGTCGTTTCGTTGGCGTGCAAATTGAGAGAGATAGAAAGAACAAAAGGATGTTGTTTGGAATGATGAATGCGAATCCAATGTGCATTCCAGTAGATCCGAACCAGATTTTGAGCCGTAATGCGGGTGAGGGTAGGAAAGTGGAAGAGAGCGTCCCGTTTCGTGAGGCTGTGGGGTCTCTGATGTTTCTCGCGGTCATCACCCGCCCTCGCTTCGCTTACGCTGTAAATGACGTGAGTAGATTTTTGGCGGATCATGACGAATCGCATTGGAACGCGGTCAAAAGAATAATTAAATATTTGACGGGAACACGCGATCTCGGGATTTTTTATGAAGCACATAACGATGGCATTGTTTTGACCGGGTTTTCGGACTCGGATTACGCGGGAGATGTTGACACTCGGAGGTCAACTACAGGCTTTTGTTTTTTTTTAGCAATGGCATCGTTACGTGGTCATGCGAGAGACAGAGGACAGTTGCTTTGAGTAGCACCGAGGCAGAGTATGTTGCGGCGGCAGCGGCTGCAAAAGAGGCGATTTGGTTGAGAAGGATGTTGTGTGATTTGAATTTTGTTCAGTGCTTTCCAACAACCCTTTTCGTGGACAATCAGAGCGCAATCAGATTGGCAATAAACCCGGAATTTCACAAACGATCTAAACACATAGACGTGAGGTGTCATTTCATTCGTGAGCTCATTGAAAATAAGGAATTAATCGTCAAGTACATCGCTACCACCGAGCAAAAGTAGACTTGTTCAAGAAGGCGTTTCCGAAAGCCCGTTTCTTGTACTTATGCGATCTTTTGAATTTGTTGAAAGGCAAGCATTTTGGGACGTAGAATTTTTTTCATTCTTTCTTTTTGGAGGATATAGTGCAGGATGGGTGTTGGAATAGATGCCCTTTATCCTCAATATATATAATCTCATATAGGTAGGCATTGGTACGATAGCATGTCTGCGCACCCGCCTTACTTACGAGAGACTTAGATGTCGCTTGTAACTAAGTTAGTTCTCGAGCGTTGCTCGCTAAATAAACACGCGTATATCAATTAGTTCGTTTTCTTTCTTTTCTCTCCGCTTTCTCTTAGGCCTTGTTTCAATATAATTAGAGTTTTAATATTATATTTAGAAAAATTCCTGAATCGCTCGATTTAATTCGATTTAATTAACAATAAACATTTCCGGATGGATTCGTACACACACTTTCTGGTCATATTTGTTATTTAAATCTCAAGGTCTAATTTCGTATGCAAAATTAGATATGATTCATTTCATTTTTGAATAATAAAACTTTTTATTTGCACTTATATATTGAGATTGACATGTAAAAGATGCTAAATATTCTAAAAACTCTTTCAAAGAATTTTTTTTAAGAATTATTTTTCAATATTTTGCTTTATACCAAACGAAGTTATCTACACCTATAACTTAAATTGTCGTTTAAAAATATGAAATTTTTTTATTTTTTCTTAAAGTATTCTGCACTATAGTTTTGATTTGACAAATTGACTGAATCAAATAAATCTTAAGGTGGAAATTCGTATGCGAGTACAAATGTAACTTATGATCTTTTTGTAATGTTCAAACCTTTATTTTACACAGATACTATTATCGGAAATTATAAGTTTAGCTGCTGTATCAATTATTTCCAAAGTTGCCCATTTTTTTTAATAACAAGTAAAAAATTTTCTGAAATAATAGCATGAAATGTAATGAAATTTTGCACCTAATGAGACTAAATTGGAAGCAAAATGTTAATTTTATAAAAAGATATTGCAAAAAGTGTCAAATTATGATGTCTTTGAAAAATGTTGAATTTGTCGAAAAAAGAAATGTCCAATTTTTCAGTCAGAACGACACCTTGAAATTACTTTATTTGATTTCTCTGATATGAAATGGAATTGAAAAATATTTCTGTCGAATAAGATACTTTGGATAAGCTTTTAGAAAACTTAACCACTTTTACATGGCAATTTAAAATACAAGTGTATACATAAAAGGTTTGATTCTTTGGAAACAAAATAACTTTTATCTAAATTCGCGTAAGAAATTGCACTTTGAGATTTCTCTAATATGAAACACATTTTTAAAAAATTTCATTCGAATGGAATATCCTAAAAATATTTTATGTGCCTTCGGCGCCGAAACTCGTTTTTCCGTTTCCATGTTGTGTATTCTGTTACAGAGGAATATAATGTAAAAATTGAACTGCGCATGCGCATATAGTCTTACAGCGGAGCAGTATCTTCTTCTTCTTCGCACAGCGTTAGCATCCTACTGTTAAAGCCTTGTACATTTCAACTACGCATGCTCTATTACAACAAGCTACTACTACACAAGATCGATAAAATCAAAATGGCCGGTACTAGTCGTGACATATTAAGTGTAATGACTAGCGCCGCAAACAACTACAATACTAGATTATATTCGAGTTTACGCATAAAAACTCGTATACGCACCGAAGTCACATAAAATAGAATACGTGCCAATGCACACAATTCGGGAAATTACGAGACTCGCGACAATTCTCGTAGGACTGTTCGCGCCTCGGCTTCGATCTCCTGCGAGCATTGTCGCTCGTCACGCAGTAACTCTCATTGTACGCCTAGGCACGTAATATACTATTAGAATACGTAAAATTTTTCACATGATTTGAAATTATAAAAATTAAGTCACTTTAAGAATAGCTGAAACTACAGGTGAATGTGTAATTTTTTATGGTACACAAAGCATAATAGATTATAAAATTTAATTTTCCGGATTAGTGACTATAACGTAGCCTTTTAAATAATAAAAAGTATAATCACCGTTAGAAGCAGTATACGAGTTTTAATGCGTACACTCGAATCTAATCTAGTATTGTAGTTGTTTGCGGCGCTAGTCATTACACTTAATATGTCACGACTAGTACCGGCCATTTTGATTTTATCGATCTTGTGTAGTAGTAGCTTGTTGTAATAGAGCATGCGTAGTTGAAATGTACAAGGCTTTGCTAGTAAGGTGCTAACGCTGTACGAAGAAGAAAAAGAAGAAGACTGTGCTCCGTTGCATGGCTATAGGCGCATGCGCAGTTCAATTTTTACATTTCATTCCTCTGTAGCGCAATATACTACATTGCGCTACTGTTAACTGTAGCGAAAAAAAGAGTTTGCGCGCCGGTGGCACAAGAAAATTTTTTCTTGTAAGGCTGTGCAGTCTTTTAATATAAGCTTTCATAGAGAATATTTTGTATTCATATTTTTAGAAGCAATAATACATCCTGTTCAAATCCAAATCAGTAACATTTCATTGATTCTCAGTGACAATCCTTATTGCTTTCAGTTAGCGACCCATTGCTAGCTACATAGGGTGAGTGCTATCTGCTGACATATAAATGTCTCAAATAATACTCATTACACGAAAAAAATGTACGTAATAAATTTTTTTTATTTGTGAGAAAGAAAAGCAACCTCAGAAGGCTTACGGTGAATCGACTTTATCAAAAACACGTGCTTCTGAGTGGTATAGTGCATTCAAAAGCGGTCGAGATGTGGTGGAAGATTTGCCTCGCTCTGGTCGGCCATCAACGTCTTCAACTCAAGTTAACAACGCTAAAGTGAAGGAAATGGTGACTGAAAATCGTCTTTTAAATTTTGCGTGCTCAAAATTTTCATGGATTTTCTACTAAATACTTTCGAAAGTTCGATACTTTGTCTGCCTATTCTAGTAGTAGTAGTGGTAGTAGTAATAATCATCCTAACAACATTTTACGATTAAAACAATATTAGGAAAGTTAGAGTATGTTGAAACTTGAAAAGAGTCAATATCTAAATTCCATTTTGCAGTAAATTATACGAGATACGACATAACATTGTATTTTTCTTTTTGATTTAAAAAAATACTATTGAAAATCAAAAGTTCAATTTTTTAACCAAAATCTGTGAGATACAGAATAAGCCTTAAAAATCAGTCTACGAATTTCTTTCCTTAATCAGATTTTTGGAAGAAAACAGATTTTTTATTCATCTAAATTATTAGAAAGTCATCAAAAGTTATACAGAAAATCAAGCACGAAGCGCGAGCGTCATGATGAGAATGTGTTACTTAAGGCCAATATTAGAGCCTCAAGTAAATTTAATTTCCATTTTCATTTGAAATACAAAAGAAATTTAGTGACTTTGAGAAAATGTGTAATTCACATAATCTGTAATATTTTAAAATTAGTTTGAGCTTTAGTATCAAATTATAAGAAATTTTTCCTCTGCTGATTGATTCATAGCCGTATAAGTAAGGATACGCAAGAATTATCAGATCCCAACTTGAAACGAGGAACCTTCGAATAAAGTAAGTATTTACATAGTGTCACGTAACAAGTGTTTGCGCTTCTTGGTCAGCAATAATAAGATAAGTGGTACCTTTTCTCTCTGAATTTTCAGAAATGTTTCAGATGTGTAAATTCTTATATTGTAGTTTTGATTTACTTGCAAGCTTCAAAGCGCACCTGGTAAGAAGGCTTTCATTGAAATAAATTTAAAAGTTTATCATTATGATTTGAAGAGTGCAATTATTCAATGCATATGAATCTATGATTTTCTATTTTCTTTTTGATTCATAAAATAAGGTATGAAATAAAAGAAGTTTAATCTATGTCGATCCACCATTTTAAAAATTTTTCTGAATGTTCTTTAACCATTTCTGAAATTATTGAAAACTAAACGGTTCTCCAATTAGAGGTTTCATTTTGAGTTATAAGAAAAACGCGTGTTTCTTGTGAAAAATCATTTGATTTTTATTTAATTCAATGGCGGAAAGTTTGCTATTAATAATGAAAAACAATATCATTCATATGGCCTCCACGGCTACGTTTACAAGACCATGCTCTTTTAATGAAATTTTCCATTACATTTTCATACATTTGGGGCTATATTTCGCCGAATGATGGAACAAATCTTCTCTTTGAGATCTTGAATTGACTGAGAAGCATCAGCATAAACCTTATCTTTCACGTAACTCCAAAGAAAAAAAGTCTAGAGGGGTTAAATCGCATGATCTTGGCGGCCAATTTTAATCGCCGTTTCGAGAAATCACTTGGCCATAAAAATTCATTAATCATGGTTCGATAGCACAATCCATTCACCGATACAGCCGCCCCAGCTCCATTTTAAAAAAAAATTAACGAAGCCTCCAAGGTGAAAATGAGAGTCACCGGTAATAATAATTTTTCGGTGATATTCAGGTTCATTTTTGTAGTGAGTTTTAACAATTTCAATGCGTTGTTGAAGCGTGTATCGTTCTATTTCTATTAATGGCATATTTTTTGGTTGTCATCCGTCAAAAAATGAGCCCTTTTATTATGACAGCTGCAAAAATAGCGGTTTATTCAAAATGGAACCTATAATTGGAAAACCCTGTACAACGCTCAATTATATCCAATAACATTACAATTGATATTTTTACACTAGATTAATCACTTTATGTTATTAGAATTTATTTAACGTACAAATTTGTAAGATTAAATGATTTCATACATTATTTATGATGATTTCGTTTTTTTTTTAGTTACATAATTTGAACAAAGCAAGTATTTACCATTCAGGTTATGTAGTATAATGTTGAATTTAGTTTTTTGACCGAAAATTGATGTTTTCAAAGAAGAGTAATTAGGTCTTGGTTTAAAGTTACAAGTATCAAATATTTGAGTCGAGAATTGGTGTCTCTGGTGAAAAATGGATCCCGTTACGGAAAAATCACTAAATCTTACTTAAAAGTCACTAGAACCAACATTTTAATGTTATGTTTGGTGTTTTCGGCGGCAAATGGATTCATTTACAGAAAAATCATTATGTTTAGAATCATTTCAGTAGAAACTAACCATGCCTAATAATTTTTAAAGGTTTTCTGGCAGTCCCATGCATTCGAAAAAAGGTTGAAGATGTCAACTGTGTTATTTTTCAACCAATCAGGGTCGCTTTACATCTGAACCCGATGGGATTATTACACTGATCTCTATAATACACTGGATGCACAATGCCAATGGGAAAGTCCGCAAAGTCGTGTGCCCAATTGAAGGCTGAGCCGCCATATTTACTTAGGTTGATTACAAAGAACGTTGCGGTAAATTCAAATATAGTAAAAAGGGAAAAGTGTAAATATTAAAGAAACAATATGAAATCCATGCTTTTTACCGGTATTAGTATTGATAGTACCATATACATAATTAAACTAATGAAATGAAATTTATTGAATAATACTAAAATATAGCTCGGTAATATTTATTATTATGGTATATAATGTTGTATATATTTAAATAGGCGTATGTATTTATTTCTTAACTATAATTAAATATAAATTTATTATAAATTTATGAAATATAGATTATAGAATTCAACAAGTAAACGTACCTTCCCAAGTGCGAATTGCCGAAGGTGATAATACGGCACAATATTGGCCCAATATCGGCAGCCAAGAGTCGGCCATTGTTATTAGGCCAGTGTCACTGTTTGCATCGGTCAAGTGCTGGGCCGACGACGGCGGCCTTTTTCGACTGTTTAAATTTACCGACCTTCAGCCGAAACTTGGCCCAGTATCGGCCCTATACCAAGCCGATTTTCATTTTTACTATGGCATCCAGTTCTGAGAGTATAAGAGCACGATATTGGCAGCCGATCTTCGGCAAATTTTGGGCGATGCTGGGCCAGTGTTGTGCTGTATCCAATTTCGCACTTGGGTTGGAGTAGTGTAAAAATTATCTCACGTTCTGAACGTGAACTATTGATAATAGTCACATATAATAACTATTTTTAGTATAAATTAATTCGCGTTTCATAATTCAACCCTTATGTACCTGTACATAAACGGTTTTAAAAACTGAAAAAAGCTCCATCCCCTTCTGTTTTAAAAAATGTTGAATTACTCGATGTTGTTGGCGTATTTCATCATACGTTTAAATTTCTCAGGAGTAATAAGTTGCTCCAACTGAAAGAAGTGATAGAAATAATTTTAAATATATACAATAGTATATTACGTGCCTAGGCACACAATGAGGGTTATTGCGTGACGATCGACAATGCTCGCAGGAGATCGAAGCCAAGGCGTAGTCGAGTCGTAGGTGAGGCATAGTCGAGACGTAGCTGAGGCAAAGCCGAGACGAAGCCGAGGCGCGATCAGTCCTGCGAGCATTGTCGCGAGTCCCGCAATTTCTATTTTATGTGACTTTGGTGCGGATACGAGTTTTTATGCGTACACTCGAATCTAATCTAGTATTTTAGTTGTTTGCGGCGCTAGTCATTACACTTAATATGTCACGACTAGTCCCGGCCATTTTAATTTTATCGATCTTGTGTAGTAGCAATGGATTCTAATAGACGCATGCGTAGTTCAAATGTACAAGGCTTTGCCAGTAATGTGCTAACGCTGTACGAAGAAGAAGTGAGAAGAAGAGGAATAAGAAAAAGATTGCGTTCCACTGCAAGACTATATGCGCATGTGCAGTTCACTTTCTACATTGTATTCTTCTGTAACGGAATATACAACATTCCTTTACTCTCAGCTGTAACGGAAAAACGAGTTTCCGCGGCTGAGGCACATAATAGTATATTATGTGCCTAGGCACACAATGAGGGTGATTGCGTGACGAGCGACAATGCTCGCAGGAGATCGAAGCCAAGGCGTAGTTGAGGCGTAGGTGAGGCACAGTCGAGGCAAAGCCGAGACAAAGCCGAGGCGCGATCAGTCCTGCGAGCATTGTCGCGAGTCTCGCAATGTCCCGAATTGTGTGCATTGGCACATATTCTATTTTATGTGACTGTGGTGCGGATACGAGTTTTTATGCGTACATTGGAATCTAATCTAGTACTCATTGTAGTTGTTTGCTGCGCTAGTTGTACGAAGCGGGCGCAAATTGGCGACTAGTCCCGGCCATTTTGATTTTATCGGTCTTGTGTAGTAGTCAGTGCTAACGCTGTACGAAGAAGAAGTGAGAAGAATAAGAAATAGATTGCGTTCCTCCGTACGAAGAAGAAGTGAGAAGAAGAAGAATAAGAAATAGATTGCGTTTCGCTGTAAGACTATAATGCACATGCGCAGTTCAATTTCTACATTGTATTCCTCTGTAACGGAATATACAACATTGCTTTACTCTCAGCTGTAACGGAAAAACGAGTTTCCGCGGCTGAGGCACATAAAAATTATAAACTATTGTATTTTGGTCGTTTACGAACATTTTAATTTATTAGAAAATAATAAAATTGGAAAGAAAGAAACCCTGAAATATAATTAAGGGGGTCCTACCATGTAAACGCCGTTTTTCGAGGCGTTTTTTGGGATCTTGCAGAAGGAAAAGAATTCAATATTTTCCAATGCGGTTTTTTTAAAAAATTTTATTGGTCCTTTGAGTATAAAAAAAATTGAAGTTTAAGATATAAGTGTTATGCTGTAGCCACAGCACCCCTGCGAAATTAGGCCTTCCAAAAGTATGTGGGTTGATGGTACACACGATTTTGCAAAAACTGTTGGTCTGAAACAAAAAAGGAAAAGTTTTTTACAATCTGCAGACTTGCCGCTATCGTATGGTAATAATTCACATAATTATCTTTACAATTGTCAAAATGGCGGATCATGAAAAAAAAAAAAATTCGGTTCTTTAAGCAGATAAAAACAATTTTTTTATTATTTGTTTATAACAATTGGAAGCTCATCTTGTACCGAACGATAGCGACAAGTCTGCAGATTGTAGAAAACTTTTCCTTTGTGTTTCAGACGAACAGTTTTTGCAAAATCGTGTGTACCATCAACCCACATACTTTTGGAAGGCCTAATTTCGCAGGGATGCTGTGGCTACAGCATAACACTTATTTCTTGAACTTCGATTTTTTTTATACTCAAAGGACCAATAAATTTTTTAAAAAAAACCGCATGGTAAAATATTTATTTCTTTCCCTTCTCAAAAACCCAAAAAAACGCCTCGAAAAACGGCGTTTACATAGTAGGACCCCTTAATACTGAATGCAGATATTACATGAAAATTAAGTATGTACATGCTGTGACTAGTATGTTACTAAATAATAGAATCTAATTCTATGAAGACCTAAGTTATAATATAAAAGATTATCACTAAATAGTACAAAACATCAGGTACGAATGTACATCACAAGCAGCAAATCACTTAATTAAAAATTACCAGAGTATCACAAACAAGAAGTTTTAAATGTCAAACTAAAGTAGTGACTAATTCAACACCTTAATTTTTAAACGACATGCAAAAGTAATAAATAAACAATTCTTAAATGAAAAAAATCAATAATAATTACAATAATAAACAAAGTAATAAATAAAATCATTGTTTACAAATAACATCATTAGATTCTATTATTTAGCAACATACTAGTCACAGCATGTACATACATAATTTTCACGTAATATCTGCATTCAGTATTAATTATATTTCAGGGTTTCTTTCTTTTCCAATTTTATTATTTTCTAATAAATTAAAATGTTCGTAAACGACCAAAATACAATAGTTTATAATTTTTGTATATATTTAGAATTATTTCTATTACTTCTTTCAGTTGGAGCAAATTATTACTCCTGAGTAATTTAAACGTATGATGAAATACGCCAACAAGATCGAGTAATTCAACATTTTTTAAAACAGAAGGGGATGGAGCTTTTTTCAGTTTTTAAAACCGTTTATGTACAGGTACATAAGGGTTGAATTATGAAACGCGAATTAATGTATACTAAAAATAGTTATTATACCAGGTGTACAAGTATGAAACCGGTAATTTTTTTGAGAAATTACACGTTTATTTAATAAAAATGCTTATACATTCAATCTTCAAAGTAATGGCCATTGCTAGTCACACATTTTTCCCATCTCTCTGGCAATTTGTGTATGCCTCGCCAAAAAAATTGTTCGTTTTTTAAGTCAAACCAGTCATCGAGCCATTTTTTCACATTTTCGTACGAATCGAAGCGCTGTTCAGCAAGTGCGTGCCCCATTGATGAAAATAAGTAGTAGTCAGATGCAGCCAAGTCTGGTGAATAAGCCGCATGGGGGAGGGCTTCCCAGCTGTACGAATTTACCAATTCCCGAGTCTTTTTTGTTCGATGTGCTGGTGCATTGTCATCAAGAAAAATCACTTTGTGTTGCCTAGTTTGATATTCTGGACGTTTTTGGCGCAAAGCACGATTCAAATCGGCCAATTGTTGTTGGTAGCGTTGACCAGTAACTGTTTTACCTGGTTTCAGAAGGTCAAACCAGATAACACCCTTCTGATCCCAATCTTCGGAATTTTTTGGTGGTTTTCTACGATCTTCGTTTCTCATATAAAAATTACCACTTTTGAATTTTTTAAACCACTCGAACACTGTTTTTTGCCTAGAACATGCTGGCCGTAAGCTTCCACAAGCATTCGATGGGCTTCCAAAGCAGATTTCTTCAATTGGTAACAGAAAATCAATGATGTCCGCAAATCGTAGTTTGAAGGCACAAAAATCGACATTTTTACTAGCGAAAAAAAATTAGTTGTTGTATGAAACTTGATTGTTTATGAACTGAATATTGTTGACAGAACTCAATGCGAAGAAATGGCGTCAATGATTTGGTTTTACAGAGCGTATAGTTTTACCTAGCGACACATAGATGTCATTACCGGTTTCATACTTGTATACCTGGTATGTGACTATTATTAATAGTTCACGTTCAGAACGTGAGATAATTTTTACACTACTCCAAGGTACGTTTACTTGTTGAATTCTATAATCTATATTTGATAAATTTATAATAAATTTATATTTAATTATAGTTAAGAAATAAATACATATGCCTATTTAAATATATACAACATTATATACCATAATAATAAATATTACCGAGTTATATTTTAGTATTATTTAATAAATTTCATTTCATTAGTTTAATTATGTATACTATCAATACTAATACCGGTAAAAAAGCATGGATTACATATTGTTTCTTTAATATTTACACTTTTTCCTTTTTACTATACTTGAATTTACCGCAACATTCTTTGTAATCAACCTAAGTAAATATGGCGGCTCAGCCTTCAATGAAGCACACGACTTTGCATTGATTGTGTATCCACACAGTGGGCCAGAATCCACAAAAGTCGATCATAAATCGAAGGTCTAGTTTAATCTTAACAAAACGGTTTCTTGAGAGATTTTTCGGGTCGCTGATTACAAATCTGATGTTAAAATTTCCAAAATTCAATCGCCCTTCACTTCGCCACCTGCCAAACCAGCTAGTCGCGCGTAATGCCACGCTCGACTAACTGTGTTTGACGTAGCTCCAAAAAAAAAGTTGCAGCTAGTAGCAGCTGATTTCTTGTCATTTCAAAGCATTTTTAGATGTCTTACATTTCACCGTCAAATTTAAAGCGGGATCTAGTGAGCGTTTTTTTATTTTCATGGTTTGTAATGAAGTTCGACACGTTTAATAATCGTTTCTATGAACTCGATTACCCACAGTTTCTGACTATTAAGACAATTCAAGGAACAAATTTTTATACATATAAATGTTGCACTTACCCCCAGGATCAGACATTTTACCGGATGGACACTCGGAGAATAACAATTTCCAGCTGATGTGTTACGAAGCGGTCAAGAAGATATCGTCTTTACCACTCAGGGATAAATACTTCTAGAAAGAAACCCAATAGCTAGAACTATAGAATTTAAATTTTCATTTTTCGATTTTTGAGCGCGTTTTTAGGATTTTGGCCCACTGTGATCCAGTGTATTATAAAGATCAGTGAATTATTATTGGATCATTATGGATTATAAATAATAAATAACAATAAATCATGAATTTTAATTCAAATAAAAAAATTGTTCAATCTGTAACTGTAAATTGTATTCGAGATTTATGATTCATATATTATATATTTTTTTATTGTAATATTTAGTTCGTTTATTTTATTATATGCTTGTATATAAATTTCGCATCATATAAACTGTAAATGATTATTTTCATATTGTTTAAAAGTTGATGGATTTTAATGATTATTTTTCATTTATTCGTTTTTTATATTCATTATATATGGACATAAATTTTTTCCACCGTGATTTCATTACATTTAATTCATATTAAAATGTCGAGTTCTGAGGAGATTAATTTAAAACTCGCCATTGTTGAGTGCATGAAATCCAAAGTTCATAATACGAATTCATGATAAATATATTATTGGAGGATCATAAATACAATATCTAACAAAAATTTAAAAATCTCTGAATCTTAAACGAACACATGGGACATAGGCAAATTTTCGATTCAAGAATTCATTCAAAATAGAACACTTTTGGTACATAAATATGAACTTATCTAATTATCAAACTTATCTATAGAACTTATTTATTATGATTGTTAATTGATTGAATATAAGTTTTTTGCAAAACTGATGCATTTGCGCGCATGCGTATCACGCGTTGGAGCATACAGCGAGCCTTCAGATAGTTGTAGCGCCTATGCGATCGCATAAGAAAAGCCTCTAGTAGCTCTTTTTCAGACAGGTCTGAAGTTCAACCCTAATTTGGCGAATTCGTTTCCGGTAAAACGATATATGGACAAAAGAATCTCCTACTGAGACTCCTTGCTGTGCAGTTCACAAACTAACGTGGATAATACACAAAGAATTATTTAAAAGTTTATTGAATTTGCTGGAATGTCATCTGCTGCTATTGGTTTATTTATTATTCTTATGGTTTCGTGGCAAAGAGTTCATGGTGAGTACACTTTTGGAATTTTACAACATTATTATAGAATTAGTTTGAGATTTCACTTTGATATTTTGTTTTAAAAACTTTTTATTAAAAAAAAAATTATCAAAAATCAATCAGAACCGTTTCGAAATTTCTATTCATTTCTATTTCATTTCTCTTCATTTCAATACATGGTGTTTTAAATTATTTTAAATGTAGCGGATTCTCCTGAGATGCCTATAAAAGACAAATTTATTATCTTCAAAAATAATACCTGATTGCACGACCCGTATGTTTCAACGAAAATATTTGGTTGTATTCATAAACAATTTATTAGCTGACTAACCATAAAACATTAATAACTTTAACAGATTCTGGAGAATCTCTGATCACACCTATTGGCAAAAAAATCTGATTCTTTTACCAAAAAATCATAACGTAACGCATCCTATTGTCCGTGATCAAAATTTAAATCTACTTTATTCTGCCATTGAAATCGAGTCGAGGTCAAAATCTATGCGGCTATTCTTGCTTGTTTTGCTATTAAGGCAGTGCATATCAAAATCGTGCGTGATTTGACTACTGAGGCCTTTCTAGTGTGCTTGAAAAGACTATTTTGCAGAACACGAACTTAAGAAGTACTTCGAGTCCCTGTAGAGCGGAAGTAAGGACGTCTATTTACGATCGTCGTTTTCATATCATATCCGGTTTCTCTCCTTAGGTCCTACTTTTGTTCCTTATTTTCGTTGAAAAGCTGTGATAGTATGGGTTACATTTTCCCAATGCGTGTCGTTGGAACCCAGCCTACGTTTCTGACATGGCTAGTATTCATATACGCAATTTCGAATTTCCTATCGAGAAAGTGCTATATTTAAATATATTATTAATATAACAAGTTCATCCTCCACCAAGTCGTAAATAAACACCTTAAATACCACTCTTAACTAGCTTTTCGCATCTTCTTTCTATTATCTCCATTTTTTCTCCTCCTCCGATCCCTTTCCGTTTCTGTTTCTCATCTCTCTTGTTGCCTCCTATTGTTGCGCTTTCCTTTCATATTTTCTTCCTATTCTTTCAATTTTTTGATTGATTCTGTCCTCTAATCCTACGCTTCTTTGTTCTCCTGCCCTTCTCTCTTGTTTCAGTTCAATTTTCATCTCCTGCTTTATTTCCTGTTTCAGTCTTGCTTTTTCATGCTCTTTTTACTCTTTTATCTAATTTTTTGTCTCTATCGTAATAAAACGTTTCTTAAAATTGGCCGTTGGAATCTCTCTCACTTGCTAAACGTGCGATTATATGTATAAGCGTTCATATATGCAAGTGTCCAATGCTTAACATAAACTAAGTGCTTCAATAATATATAAGCAAAATTTTTGAATAAAAATTATCATTTCACATTTCATATCTCACATTTTTAAGAGTACGCATAATACATTATTTGAATTTCTTGCATTCCTCACAACTGGACCTTACATTACGTGCCTCATTCTCCAGCTGAAAAATTCTCTACTGCGTCATCGCTGAGTACGAAATCGATTTTATACTGAGTTCGAGGCAGTGTTCGCAGAACCTGGACGTAAACGGCCCCACCATGTACCCTACCAGCTCACGGGCCATAGGTTAGTTGAATGAGGAAGACACAATGAGCTTGAAGCATCTATGGTGGGGGCCGTTTACGTCCACGTTCTGCAAACACTGGTTCGAGGAGACGAGAGACTAAGAGACTCAACCCTCGTGGTGGGGGTGGAATGTCATTATGACGTACTTTTGTATCCCCTCTTGATTCCCATAACTGTTGCCCTGAGCCACTTTGATGTTACTGCGCACGTTCGTTTTCTCTTGATTTTTTCTTACATTTCTGATAAATATTCAAAATGTTTTTATCCTTATTCTACGTTAAAAATAACTTCAACTGGTAATTTTTAACGTAGAATCCCTAGCGGACCCGTGTGAGAGAACGGTCATAGAATACTCTGACCGTTCTCTGACTGTTCTATGACCGTTCTATGACCTCGCATTATTACGGCTAAGATCGGTAAAAAAGACATTAAAAGCTTTGCAATTATGATTCTGTGGCGAAATTTGAATTAGAAGGTGAAGCAATAAATACAATTATCTTATTTTTCAGCGATAAAAACTAGAAAAACATAATACCTGTCATTGAAGGCAGTGCAGTGGTTCACAATTGGCGGAACGTCTCCACCGTGAAGGTTTGCTACTGGCGGAGACGTTCCGCAAATGGTGAACCACTGCACTGCCTTCAATGACAGGTACATGATGTTTTCCTAGTTTTTATCGCTGAAAAATAAGATAATTGTATTTATTGCTTCACCTTCTAATCCAAATTTCGCCACAGAATCATAATTGCAAAGCTTTTAATATCTTTTTTACCGATCTTAGCCGTAATAATGCGAGGTCATAGAACGGTCATAGAACAGTCAGAGAACGGTCAGAGTATTCTATGACCGTTCTCTCACACGGGTCCGCTAGGGATTAGGTTAAAACATTTTGAATATTTACTTTGCCTCATTCATGAGTTATAATGCTACTTTATGATAGCTTTAGGATAGCTTTACGCTACAGCGTAAAGCTGTAGCCAGTTGCTAGGGGTCCCATGTAAAGTGTATCCTCACCACGGAAGTTGAGTCTCCTAGTTTCTAGTCTCCTTGTCTGAGTCTATGACTGACTTGCTAAACGGTGTTCTAACGTCGTCGCTGAGTATAATCGCGATATTGTATTCAGTGTTAGAATTTGTCTATTAATCAACCAAAGCAGTGTTCGCAGAACGTGGACGTATTTGGCCTGCACCGCTGACCCGTGTGGATGCTCACACATCCAAAAGCGACGTGTCGGTGTGTCCCCACTTTCTTGCTTCGATTTTATGCCGACGGCTGTTGATCGAAGATCAACAATTATGTTCCTCTTGACTTCGTGTCTTTATTTTTTAGATATTTTGATGAAAATTCCTAAAATGAATATTTAAATGAGTTTTTTAATTTTAGGATGACTTAAACACTTAAGAAATAAATTTTTAGTAAAATTTATAGTTCAATAAGCGTTTAAAGTCTCAAAACAAAATATAGATTTATATATTTTGTAGCCTTATAAATAAATTATTTGAAATTGAAAACTTGTGTGGAGAATATTTCATATCAAAATAAGATAAAACATGAGATTCACATTTAAAAAATAAAAGGTTCGAATCAAATATTTTGGAATATTTTTGAACTACGTAACCTTTTTTACAATTTTAATATAAATGTGTAACGGGGTAGAGGAAATATATATCAATTCCTAATATTTGTATAGTATGCCTGAAATATACTGCAAGACTTCTTTATTATATAATAGACCTAACGTGGTCAAAGGTACTAAAAGAACTGACTCCCTTTCACAAGAGATGCGGTGGCCAAGGCCCTTCCCGAACCGACTGTATAGTAGGGGAGGATATATGTTTCCGTTACAAATGTGTCAACGCGTGAACAAATATGTTAAAAAGTTGCGATTATATCTAAATTTAAATACAAAATTACACCTTGAAATTTATGTGACATTTAGTAAAACTGAAAAATATTTCTTTGGGATAAAATACTTTGAAATTTTTTTTTTATCAGAATAAAAGTTGCATAATTTTATGAATGTTGGTGTGAATTCTTACAAGAATTTCTTAAAAAACCATGTATACTATACTATAATTAAAGGACCTCGCAGAATCCTTATGGGAAATAGCTGAAGGCCAATTTTTCTATTACTTTGGGAAATGATAGGTCATAATGTGTAGAACAAAAGTCTCCATGGGCCGAAAGTCTGAAAGTTCATAGTTTATGAGCTACAGCTTGTCAAAGGCGAACGATTTTACCCATTCGCTGTGTAGCATGATGTTGATGCTGGGGTTACCAAGTTTTCATTTGTATCGCTACTTCTTCACAAATGTGTAACTGGGGCATTTTGAGTCGCTGTCAGAAAAAGTCTTTTTTTCCTAAAAAAGAAGAAAAATGCAAATGTTTCTATATTTTTCTTCAAGTGATAAAATATAATGTTGATCCGAATGAAAACTAACATTTGTCTTTCTAAAAAGGTTATTAGTTTGTTTTTTGAAAGTTTGGTGAACAAAAATAAAATTGATTTAATTAAATGAAAAGAAAGTACTCATAAGAATTTTAAAGAAATATAATTTCTTTGTGATGGTATTAGATTATTAGTTTTTGCTGAACAGAAGAGAAAAGTTGAAAAATTTTGATGCATTTGATAAATACTTGCTAGTTTGAGAAGTTTAATTAACTCTGAAAAAAAACATGAAATATATTAAAATTTTTGATTGCTATTTGAAGTTACAGTGAGCTTCTCGAATCTCTGAAATAAAAAAAATATGATTAGAATAAAATTTCAAAGTAACTTTTCGTTTAAAAACTTTTCCTGGTTTAGTTATTCTAAACGCTTTGGTTTTATGCAAAGTTTATGTTATTTTAATTTTAAATTTAAATTCAGTTAATCAATTTTATATATTTATGTGCGATCTTTTTATTCGATTGACGTGAACTACTGTCGGTTTTCCTTTTATGTTGATTTTTACATTTCCTTTTCGTAGTGCTAATTCTAGCCAATTGTCCCATTCTGAGTTTTTTGCTACAAATTGTTTGAGATATTCACCTAGGACATGATGTGATCGTTCAAGTGATCCATTGGATTGAGGGTGAAAAGCTGTGGTACGAAATTGTTTGATTCTAAAGCGTTTTGCTAATCTTTTTAATAAATTGCTTAAAAAATCTCTGCCTTGATCCGTTAGTAGTCCTTTTGGCGATCCAAATATGCAAATAAATTTTTTCACGAACGCGTCTGCTATTGTACCAGCTTGATGATTAGCAAGAGGTATTGCTAGAGAGCATTTTGTAAAATTGTCTTGTATAGTAAGAATATACAGATTTCCAGACTTTGTTTCTGGTAGTGGACCAACAATATCCATTGATATTTTTTCGAAGGCAATAGTGGGTGTATCGGTAATAACCATAGGATTTTTAGTTTTAACTCGAACTAATTTTTTTATTTGGCATTGTAAACAGCCTTGAATATACTTTTGAATATCAACTTTCATATTTTTCCAAAAAAATTTTTGGCGAATTCGATTATAGGTCTTTGTGACGCCTTTATGGCCTCCTAATGCTGAGGAGTGTGCTTCTTCAATTAATTATGATCTTTGTTCTTTTGGTGGATATTGCGTTATGCCATTACAGACTATTATTTTCGTTAGTGAATTTGCAAAAACTAAATCAAATATTAATTTTATTTCTTGCCAAGCTATATGGTTGATTTTTGATTTCTTCTAGTGTATCATCAAATATGACTATGTCGTCAAGATATACAAAGAGTTCTGTCCCTATTAATCCAGTTAAAGTAATATCCATTAACCTTTGAAATGTTGCAGGGGCGGTTTTTAAACCAAAGGGCATTCTATCAAATTCATAAGGACCATGAGGTGTAGAAAATGCAGTTTTATGAGAGTCTTTAGGGTCCATTTTTATATGATGAAAACCAGTAGATAAATCAAATACTGAAAAATATCTGGCAGATCCAAGTGAATCGAGTATATCATTTATGTTAGGTAGTGGGTAAGAATCTCCGATTGTTTTTTCATTAAGTTTTCTGAAGTCAAGAACCATTTGCCATTTTATTTTACCCTTAGAGTCTGGTTTTTTTGGAACAATCCAAACTGGAGTGTTATACGGTGATTTTGAAGGTTTTATTATTTTATTTTTTAATAATTCGTCAACTTGTTTTGTAATTTCTTCTTTATGAACAGGGGGAAATCTATATTGTCTTGAAAAAATTGGAGAATCATCTGTAGTTGGAATCGAATGTTGCAAAACGTTAGAAGCTTCGAGTGGTTCTCCTGGGATTTGAAATCTGTCTGCACTGTTAATAATTAATCTTTCTACATGTTCGTATTCGTCCTGATTCAAATGATCCAAACGAAGAAGTTTTTTGATGCATTCTATTCTTTCTTCACCTGTTATGTTAAAAAATTTGCATGGATTGTCGAAAAAATTGTCGGTTGTTAAGAAGCTATTCAGAATTTTGTTAGATAATTCGTCATCACTTAAGTTGTTTAAATTGTTTGATTGACTTGTTACATTTTGAAAATCTCTTTCTTCAAAGTCTTCTAAAGTAATAGCCGCTATTGATATCGTTACTGAAATTTCGTTTGTATTTGCAAATTTTATATAAGCTTTACCATTGCAATTTTTTACAATTGCGTCTCCGGCATAAATTCCTTCGCCAAGATGTAGTCGAGGTACGTAACCTTCGCTTTTTTCAGTATTTTCAATTGGAATACAAAATGTTGTTACTGTTCTAGCTGGAATTGTTACTATTTGTGTCGATTCAAATGAATACAGTTTATTTTGTATTTCTAGACATTTTGATACATAATATATATTGACTTTATTTTCTCGAAAAAATTCTGAACCTATAACTCCGTCTTCATCTATTGGAACTTCATTAGGAATTATATTCAATATTGTTGGATATCTTAGAATATTTATTTGTATTTGTCCCATTGTAAAAAGTGGTAAATTATTTATTCCTGTAAGTTTTAACACATTTTTTTAATTTATTGGCAAATTAGGATTTACGGAATTTTGTTTAATCAAATTTCGACCAGCACCGGTATCTATCATCATGCGAGCAGGGCTTTGAACGCCTTCTGCGCATATCATTATCGATGGAATTATACTTGATTTGGAAACGCTTATCTTTATAGCCGATTGATCGTTAAAAGTGGATGCGTCTGGTTCTTGCCTTACGCTTTCCTCAGTGCACCCGTACTGAGAAGAGCGTTTGATTTTTCTGAATTTTGCGATTGTTGTTTATTTAATCTAACGTTACAATTTGTTATAATATGTCCTGGTTTTTTACAATAGTTGCATATAACTTCTGACTTTTGTGGATAATTTTGATTTGCTCTTCTTAATTGCTGATTTCGCATTTCACGTTGGCTATTTTGAGTCAAAAATTGTCTGTGATTTGCATACCTGTTGCGATCTAGATTTTCTTGTCTATTATCATTATTTCTATTTCTGGAAAAATTATTATTATTGTAATTATGGAATCTATTGCTGTTCGGATAATTATTTCTGTTACTTGAAAAGTTATTGTAATTGTTGTTCCTGTTCCTCGAAAAATTGTTATTCGGATAATTGTTCTGTGCAAGGTTATTATTATCATAATTGTTATTTCTGTTTCCTAAAAAATGGTTATTCCGGAAATTATTTCTTGCAGAAATATTGTAAATATTTTCTCGTTGTTGGTGATTATTACTAAGCTGTCGATTTTGCATAACAAAATTAGGATTTTTTTTTCTAGATACTGCTTCTTGTGCTTTGGTTAAATAATAACAATTTTCAGCAACATGACTTGGTTTTTTACATATTATACAATTTATGTTGTTATCTCGTGCAACATTGAAGCGAGTTGTTTTATTATTTCTATTATTTATAGAATCATCCATTTTGAAATAATCTGAATTTTTATATCTCCGTAGTGCGGAAGATGCTGCCAAATCTCTTTCTACGTTGATTGTGTCATTGAAAACTTCTTTAAATGATTCCTTTGTTTTTACTCGAATTTCTAATTCAGGACGCAGACCGCGAATAAAGCATTGAATAACGTCTTTTTGAAGGTTCTGTTTGAAGGTATTATCTACTTGTCCATTATTGTTGAGTCTATGAGCGTCTTCGATTCTGTCAGCAATCTCCTTAATTCTAGCTGCATACGAAAGTACGTTCTCTTTTTCCCACATATTAGGTATTCCCTAATTCTCCTTGTAACTGATACACACTTTTTGCTGGGGCCTATACTCTTTTGAATTTTTCAATTAATTCCTCGACATTATTATAAGTCGATCCAAAGATACATTTTCTCGCTTCTCCTGATAATTTACTCCTCAATAATCGTGCTAAATTCTCTTGAGCTGCGGGTGTTGTCAGCATTGCCTTTGCCTCATAACATCCTTCAATAAAATGTGATAATGGAATGTTAGTTCCATCAAATAAGGATACTACTTCTAACGTTGTGAACGATTTGTTCTATTTGTTCGTTGTCAGTACTATTATCGTCGCTATCGTGATTACTTAAAATTGTTTGGCGTTTAAGAGAATTTTCTGATCAATTTATTTTAATCTTTCTTCAACTGTGTTTTTTTGGAATTATCG
This sequence comes from Diplolepis rosae, assembly GCA_030998225.1. NCBI lineage: Eukaryota > Metazoa > Arthropoda > Insecta > Hymenoptera > Diplolepididae > Diplolepis > Diplolepis rosae. The sequence goes on from JAPYXD010000275.1 coordinate 1,942,335, forward strand.
TTGAACTAAGTAAACTTATATCTTCGTTGTCAATATAAGTAGTTGCGTTTTTTAACGTTTCGTGCTGATCAATTGATCCACAAATAATACTTGAATTAGTTTTTGAATTTGAATTAAGCCAATTATTCGAATGAGATAAATTGCTTGTTCCGGCAGTTTCGAATTGTTCAGACGTTAAGATTTTTTCTAAAGAAATATTATCTAATTGCAAACTGATATTTGTTTTGTCTTTGTTAGAAATATTTTCAAATTTATCTTTAGTTACCTTTTCCTTCACAGTAACTGTCCTTTTTGGTTTAAGGGGACCAGTTTGATTTTGTGCCACAATTTTTGCAAGTTGAGTATTTTTCTTAACTTGACTGCGCGGAATAGGATTTTCTTGAATTTGTGATTTCCCTAATTAACTGGGATTGGGTCCCGACATAGGTTATTATAAAATAAAATTTACTGATACGTACATGGAGACACTTTTAAAATTACAATACATAAATATTCATTTGGGTCAACAGAAAAGTTTTTCAAATATCTTTCGTTTTAAAATATTTTTGTAATGAATAAATGTGATTAATAATTTGTTATTAGAAAATATGAATTGTCTCAATGTTCCTAGTCAGGTAAATTTATAGTCATCAATCAAAATTCTTAAAATAATATGCCTTAATTCTACCAATTTCCATGTGCTTACAGAAAAAAATATTTATTTAGAATTTTTGTTCCAAATTTATTCTTATTGAAACTAATTTTGGTCATTGTCTTACCTGGGATATTTGATATGTTTTTTACTTTGCTTTTTTTTATATAATTGTCGAATGGTATAGGTCATAAATGGGTCTTAAATAATTGTCACACTCACAAAAAAAAATTTTTTTTTATTATATTTTTATTACACACACAAACAAAATTATAAAATATACAGAATTTTAGTAATGCAAGATTGGACAAGCCTGACTCAAGCACAACATCTTGGTCAATCTTTTGCAATTAAAAATATTCTGTTAATTAACACAGTTAAAATAGAAGTTTCAAACGATACTGCATGAGCACTTGAATTTTGCCTTACTCAATTGATCGTAATCAAATGGTGACCGTCCAACGAATCTAAAAATGGCTTATAGTCTCGTGTGCTGCTTTTTCTCGTTTTAACTCGTATTAAAACTTAGTCAACAATTTAGAATTAATGAAGTACGAGATTAGACAGGCATGACTCAAGCACAACATCCTATGTAATCCTTGTACTTTCAGAAATTCAGATAATAAAATTTTAAATAAAATAAGTCGTTTGATCACATAGGTTAGCCCCAAGGTCAAATCCCTGCGTGAATCAACAGAATTTATTTTATTTTAACACAGTTTGTACAAAATAACAAGAAATAAGGAAATTAAACAGTTTTTCAAATGAAATAATTATTTAATCACTTAGGTTAGCCTCAAGGTCAGATCCCTTTGTGATTTGATAAAATTATTTTATTTTAACAAGATATGTATATAAAATTTCAAATAAAATAAAATGATTATTTAATCACTCAAGTTAGCCTCAAAGTCAAGTCCTTTCGTGATTTTATCAAATTTATTTTATTTTAACCAATATGTGTGTAAAATCATATAAATTTTAATTGTAATTTATTAATGTTTGATTCCTATTAATTATAAAATTCCGATATCCCATTCACTGACTGTGATTCCCGTCCGATGCACCAAAAAAGAGATTGGGTATGTTACGTCAGAACGTAACATTTCTCTTCTTAAAAGATCTCCTCGTTTTATGTAAGGATCGGAAGGATCCTCTCTAAGGGATGAGGAATAGTCAGTGATTGAGAAGGGTTAGGTATATAAAATATATTTATCTACAATTAAATTTATATCGGGTAAGCACCATGGAAATGTAAATAGAATCGAAATTAGAAATACCTTTTTAGTTACCCTGAGTTTAAATTGGTTGATGATCAATTGAGTCCAGTAAGCGAATGTGGTCAGTTGAGTGTAACTTGTAATCTTGAGATAGTTGCTGTTGTATAGTCAATTCGTAATCTAGACAGTTGATATAGTTGATTCTTCTATCAAATTTTAGAGATAATTTGGAAGGCGTTTCCACTTCACTTTCTAATGTCTTTGATGTGAGCGCCGTGTTAGATTTCGGGTTGAGTAGGGGTAGAAATCTGGTGAAGCTGTATTGACTGGATTGCACTCGCGGTATAGATTCGATGGCACTGGACTGGACTCGCGTTGGTCACATTGTAGAAATCGGACGTTGACTAACCAACTGAACTCGCGGTGTAGAGATGATGGTACAGGACTGACTTCTCTTGGAACTTTCGCATTTTATAGAACTTTGAAAGGTCAAGTATGACGAGTAACATGCTATGACCAGTCGCATGTTATTACAAGTCACATGCTATTACAAGTCGCATGTTATGACGGTAGTGTGTTGGTATTGTAGGGCTTCATTCACTTTCTCTCTGGGTCAGTCGATTTGTTTTCATGTGTGGGTATTATAACGACACATGGTAATTTCATATTGATCATCCTATTGATCTGTAGATTTGTCTATAACTTGCGTCGATAAAATCACACTCGCTCTAATGCTGTCTTGATCCCTTTATTGGTTTCTTAATCTGCTTGTTACTTGTGTCGGTAGAGTCGCGGGACGTGACAATACATTAAAATGTACATGAGATTTAATTTATTTGTTTGTCAAAAGCAAGTTTTATTTTTAGGAAACAAGCTTTTGCGAATGTCGCGAATAATCATCCAGTGTTGCTTTCATCGTTCTCGAGTTAAAAAGTAAATTTCTTGGTTTCTACCTTTAATAGTCTTTTTATTTTTTTATTTACATTTAATAGTTTATCTCGTCTTTTAAACATGCCGATAAATCCCTTGAATGTAATACAACTTTTGTTAGTTGTATTCCAAAACATAAACATACCTGACAGTGAAGTTAATGATGCAGAACAACAACTGGCAGATCATTTTCAAGAAATATTAATTCAGGCTATGAATGAGTTCAATGGCGTTGAGATTGTAGAAGAAAATCCGCTGTGGAAGTCACTTATGCAGAGTGGAGTCCTAAACTTGGTTCCAGAACAGATGAAGCTGTTTGTACGAAAAACGACGAAGATGTTGACTTTGATTATAAACAAAGAGCAATGGAATTTTGGAGAAGCGGAACAAGAAAAAGTAATCGTGAGTTAAGTGCTGTTCAACATCGGTTCAGAAGAGTAATATCAGTTCGTCAATTGAGGCGATGGGCCGGACAGGTAAATAAAGGAGGTACATATATGGAAAAGTTGCATCGTATTGCGGATCAAGGTGAATTCCATTTAGAAATGCATTCTGGAAGAACATTGACAATTGAAGGTACAAGACAAGCCGAATGTGTTGTCCAATCTATTTCTTCTACAACTCACAGCTGCACTATCCAACCCACGATTTCTGCGGATGGAAAGCTTCAGTCTCCACTTTATCTTATGTTGAAAGAGCCAAGCCTTTGTGCAACTAACCATCTTTCAGCCTATAAATAAATATCTTTGTAGCTGCATCCAAATCTGGAAACCTTACGCCTGGTAAATTTGTTTATTTCTAATCATTTTTAGTCATAAAATAAAGTTATCAGCGTCATTCAATTCTACAAATTATTTTGCCTACAGGACATTATCAGAGCTGGTTGAAAAATGTTGTTTTCCCGAATGTAGGGCTGACAAGCGTGTTGTTCATAGACTCTTGGACTGGACATTGCCCAGAAGTTGTACGGCAAGCAACACCATCTGGAAAGATTATAATTCCTATGATTATAACAAAAGGCACTACTGGAAAAGTTCAGCCGCTTGACGTCTACGGATTTTGCATATTGAAAAATTATGTGCGACATTTTTCAGATTCAGTTCTAGTGTTAGAATATGATTTAAATCTGCACATTTCAAATAATATGATAAAGTTACAGTCTTTATTACATAATCAATTATCTTTAGCAAGGTAGCACAGTCTTTTCAAGTACTCCTGGTTTAAAAGTGGTTACGTTGCAGAAAACCCAGGAGAATTTGAGAATCCAGTGGACTTTTCCTTCAAAACATTTTCCAACACTTTATGTGAAATGCCAGGATGTCAAAATGTAGCCGTTATTAGATGTTCGTGGTGCAAAAACTCTTTATGTTTTAAACATTTCTTCGAAGAACATCACTACTGTGATACGTATTATGAATAAACAAGTCTAATGATGATTGTTGATCTGTTCAATTTTATTTTATTATCGCGTGTGAAATATATATTTTTCAACCCTCTTTGTGAAGAAATTTTTGTGTTCGGTTTTGTACGAGAAACTTCCTTTATTTAACATAAATGTAATAAAATGCACTTAAGGATGATTACCTCTTATATATTGATTTCTCGTCAAAATGCAAAAATACGTAAACTTAATTTTATTATCGCATGCAACATATATTCTTTCCAGTTTTATCGGGTTGTAATCATGCCCATTTGGAAATTTTTTGCACAATTAAAGGTTATTGTGGGGTAGTTTACCTCCCAACAATCTTTTCGATCAAGTTGAAAAAATCACATTTTTCATTTTTTATTGTGAGGACATTGTTCGAGTTGGTTTGATTGTGAAAATTACATTATTATATGTGGAACAAATAAATGGGTATTTGGTACCAAACTTTTCGGGGGTGGTTTTTACCCCCTCAAAACCATTTCAGGCACGTAAGAAAAAATACGTGTTGCTTAGTTTTTCGAGTAGTACAACATATGTGAGACCGAAGAAAATCGAAGGGGGACACCTACCTAATGTTCCTTGTGAGTTACACAGGCGTCCGACATCTTCTTCTCTAGAGAAAAACCTCTTCAATATCGCCTAGTGACTCTGCCTTACGGCTGTAAAATGATTTTAAATTATTTAGTTGAATTCGAAATTTTTGTCACTGTCTACATTACCGGAGGATCATTTGTTGCGTATCAGATGGGATACGTTGCAGACAGGTGTCCTCGTAGACAATTTCAAAGTTTTATATCGCAATAAGGCAAATAAATTCAAATTTTTATGAAGAATATTAAATCTTTCTGTGGTAAAAAGACGCTTTTGACTGCGCTTGGATTTGAGCCTAGGTCTTTCGATTGCTGGTCGACTGCTCTACCACTGAGCTACACATTTGAACTTATTTGCATTATTGCGATATAAGAGTTTGAAATTGTCTATGAGGACAGCTGTCGACAACGTATCCTATGTGATACGCGTCTAATGATCCTCCAATAATGTAGGCAGTGACAAAAGTTTCGAACTCAAATAATTAATTTGGAATAATAAAATACTTTTGGTTCAAATTTGGTCATTTTCTTTAGGATTCGAGCGGTTGCGAGTCCTTGCAATTTTGAATTGAACTTTTGTTTGATTGTTAAAGGGAATTTGAGTTTGTAGTGATACGGGTTCGAATTCAATTGTAAAATACTTGGAAAAAACTTCTCATGTACGTAACACTTTTTAAAAGCCTTGTTTAATACATAATTGTTAATGAAAGGTTTGATTATTGAAGAAATGAAAACCATATTTTATTTTGTATTGAAAATTACACCTAAAATTGCTGTAGTATAAAATAAAATTTATGAAATTTTCTTTTCAATAAAATACCTCAAAAAGAATTTTTATTATACAAATATAAAGTGAATTTTATTGCTCCGTGCGAATCAAACAAATCCATTTTCTGACCCCGTGGTAGAAAAAACAATCGTGTGCGATATGGGAAAAATATTAATTTTACTCGTTTGGTTGTTACCCTCGCTTTTCTCGGGCATCAAACTTCACACATGCAAAATAAATGTTTTTTCCTTAGTTTCAGAATATACTATTATTATACTTGACATCTTTTACATGACGATTTTAACAAATGAATGTAAATAAAAGGTTTGATTATTTAAAAATGAAATAAATTATATCTTATTTTGCATACGAAATTACGCATTGAGAATTCTTTGGTATGAAGCAAAATTGACGAATATAATAATGGTATACATTTCAAAAAAAATGTGTCCCTTTTTTCTTTAAACAAACCTTTTATTCACGCCTATATATTGAAATTGTCATATAAAAGTTGTTAAGTATTCATACAAGTTTTTTTTGGCTTTTTATTATTTAATATTTCTCAACTTCACTTCATAACATAGAAATCTTAATGTGTAATTTTGTGTGCAAAATTGAATATAATTTAGTTATTTTTTTAATAATAGAAACCTCTTATTCACACTTGTATATTCACATAGTCATGTAAAAGATTTTAAAGATTATAAGAAAAAAATTTCATAGTATTTTCTTCCAAAGAAATATTTTTCAGTTTTAATACATATCACAGAAATTACAAGGTGCAATTTTGTATTTAAATTTAAATATGATTTCAGGCTTTTTTGAATACTCAAACCTTTTGTTTACACATGTATATAAAAATTGTAAAAATGGTTACGTAGTTCAAAAACTTTCCAATACATTTTATTCGAACCTTTTATTTTTTAAATTTGAATCTCATGTTTTATCTTATTTTGATATAAAATATTCTCCACATAACTTTTTAACTTTAACTAATTCATTTACAAGGCTACATGATATATAAATCGATATTTTGTTTTGAGACTTTAAATGCTTATTGAACTATGAATTTCAGTAAAAAATTATTTAGTGAATGTTTAAATCATCCTGAAATTCGAAAAACTCTTTTACATATTCATTTTAGGTAAATGTTCATCAAAATATCGAAAAAATAAAGCTAATATCTTAAGCTGTATGTAAGCTTTGTGCGCATGAACCTAGGCTACGAGTAAGTGACCACCTCGTGACGATAACAGCTCCTAGAGAACACGAGACTTATGAAGAGAGGAGAGTAGAGAGGAAATCCTACACGAGCTTTGACTCGAGAGATAAAATGATTTACTAAGTTTATGATTAATAAAAGTTTGTGAAATAATCTTATGATATAAAAAAACTAGTCGAAAATAATAATCAAGAGTGTTAAATCTTTTAAGGTGCTAAAGAGATCCGTGAAGCAATAGCTTTGATTGTTGATTCTCTTTATTTTAGGTTAGTACAAAACGTGCTCACTTTGTAAATAGTGTAATTATGTAAGTAAACTAATAAAACTCTTTATTTTAGACGAATCTAATCGTGTTGCTTCCACCGATTATTTACCATCCTTATAAATCAACAATCAACAATTTTGTGGAAAATGGAAAAACTAAAATTTGAATTTGCAGTAATACCTAAACCAGAGGATAACAAATCAAACATTTATGGCTTATTATCAATCACAGATACAGAAAACAATTCTTACATCATGCCAAAAGAATACCAACCAATGAATCTACATACAGAATTAATCAAGAATAAAACATTCGAGATGGTAAAAAATTCAATAAAAAAAAGACATGAAAGAAGAGAAGTGTGGATAAACTTAACCTCTGATATAACAAAAATTTATTATGACGACGGAAATATGCAATTTAATGGTTTTCTTCTGGAAAAAATAGAAAAAGAAGAAGAGAAGTCTACAACAAACTCTGATCATACAAAAAAACATAATAAACTAAAACTAGCGGAAAGATTCTCAATAGAAAAATTTTCAAAATCAACGACGAATGTTACACAGTGGCTAGATATTTTTGGAAAAGAATGTGAACGTTTGGAGTTAGACACAGATATAGAGAAAATTGAGATGCTAAGGTTACTGTTGGACGACTCTTGCAAAGACTGGTACCTGTCAATGCTGATAAAAAACACGGTGGAATCAGATTGGTCCATATGGGTACAAAGTTTGAAAGAAACATATGCTGATAAAGGTTGGTCGCCCATAAAGTATGCATTGAATTTCAAATATTTAAAGGGGTCAATATTAGACTATGCATTAAAAAAAGAAAGATTACTGCTAGAAATAAATAGTTCAATTAATAAATCACTACTTATAGACATGATTAGTGTCGGCTTACCAAATTTCGTTACAGATAAAATAGATAGAGAAAAATTAAAGGAGGTTGATGACCTCTTCAATAAATTAAGAGGACTAGAACACCTAATAAAAGAAAACAATAGTAGTAAAAATACACCAGTAGATAATAAATCAAAATTACAAAAGCCAGGAGGTATAAAAGAAAAAACTCCATGTAAAACATGTGAATCAAAAGGAAAAAAGAATAGATTTCACTCTGAAAGTATGTGTTGGTACAAAAATGAAAAACAAGAAAATAATGAATTAATAAACACACTGTTAAACGTAGAACTATCAGAAGAAGATCCAAAAAACTAGAAATCCCCCCACTAATTGAAATGAAAGTAAAATTAGAAGAGACTTTGGAGGTGAGAGGACTTTATGACCCAGGTTCGAGAATAACAGTAATAAATGCAAGATTACTAAATAAAGAACTTATAAAAAGTAAAAAAAACTATCACCTAAAAACAATTAGTGGGTGGGGCAGAAGCTATGGTTTTATAAAAGTAAATGCAGAAATACATGGCATAAAAGGAATTTTAAATGCCTTTGTATACGATAATGAAAACTTTAATTTTGATCTCATCTTAGGCCTAGACAGTGTACAGAGATTTGGGTTGACTCATGATGAGAATTTAAACATCCAATTTCAAAATGCAAAAGAAAAAAAAAATGATGAAACAATGAATTTAAAGGAAAACAAAAACTCAGATATAAAAGGTAAAAATGAAAATACTAAAGTCGATTTGAAGATTGACGATAGATATGAAATAAACTTTAATGAATTTATAAAAACAAATGAATTCAAGATAGATTTAGATCACTTAAGTGAAAATAGAAAAGAAAAGATACAAATTTTAGTAAATAATTATAAAGATATTTTTGCTATAGATAAATATGACGTTGGTAAGGAAAAAAATTACGAAGCATTTATCGACTTACAAATTGATAAATATTGTTCTAAAAGACCATATAGATGTTCAATAAATGACAGGAAAGAAATAGAAGAACAAGTATCACAACTTTTAAAACACGGCCTGGTTGAAGACTCATATAGCCCCTTTGCGGCACCAGTCACACTGGCCTTCAAAAAAGAAGAAAATAAAAAGAACAGGTTGTGTGTAGACTTTAGAGAGTTAAACAAGATAATTGTTCCTCAATCCCATCCATTCCCGTTAATAGAAGACTTAATGGTAAAAACAATAAATTGCAAATATTTCACAACATTGGACGTAAACTCAGCTTTTTGGTCCATTCCCTTGAGAATCAGAGACAGACAAAAAACGGGATTTGTAACCCAAGAAGGCCACTACCAGTGGACATGTCTTCCCTTCGGTTTAAAGACGTCACCAGCGATCTTTCAAAGAATCTTAATAAATATAATAAAAAAATATAATTTATCTGGTTTCTGTGTAAATTACATAGATGATATAATGATCTTTTCAAAGACATTTGAAGAACACTTAAACCAGATTAGATTGCTGCTAGACGCAATAAAAGAAGAGGGATTAAAACTAAAATTTACGAAATGCAAATTTGCAAGAAACGAAGTAAAATATTTAGGCCACCTAATAAAAAATAACACAATCACGCCACTAAAAGATAATTTAAAAGCAATAAAAGATTCCAATACACCAAAAAACAGAAAACAGGTAAGACAGTTTCTAGGAAAAATAAATTTTGAAAGAAAATATGTGCCAAAAATCACACAAATTCTTGATCCTTTACACAACTTGCTCAGAAAGAATGTGAAATTCTATTGGTCAACTGACTGCATAGCTGCATTCAAAAAAATAAAAGAGATTTTGTGTTCAGGACCAATCCTAGCTATATTTAATCCAAAATCAGATATCTTCATATACACAGACGCAAGCATTAAGGGCCTTGGAGCAGTGCTAAAACAACCTCAAGCGGATGGAACAATAAAACCGGTCGCATACTTTTCAAGAAAATTAAACGAAACACAAAAGAAGAAAAAGGGAATTTTCCTAGAATGTCTAGCCATTAAAGAAAGTATAAAATTCTGGCAATATTGGTTAATTGGAAATTTCTTTACAATATACTCTGACCATAGACCTTTGGAGAACTTAAATGTGAAAAATAGAACAGATGATGAGTTAGGAGATATGATACACTATATATCTCAATATAACTGTACGATTAAATATAATCCCGGAAAAAATAATGCAGAAGCAGACTTCTTTAGTCGAAATCCGATCTTAGAACCAGATGAAAATTCAGAAGATGTTTTAAAAACAGTAAATAATATTACCATGCAAGAAATAATAGACGACCAAAAACTAAATAAACAAATAACGGAAAATACACAAAATTTCATAGTAGAAGACGAAATTTATTACCGAAAATTAAAAAACAAGAGGAAAATTGTGCTGAGTGAAGAATACAGCAAAACCTTGATAAAACGCATCCATGAAAAATTCTGTCACACTGGAATTAACCAGACTACACTCAAAATAAAACCATTTTACACCGCACCAAATTTGGCCAAAAACATACAACGTATATGTAAAAATTGCGAAATTTGTATTAAAAACAAAACAAGACTAAACAGAAAATACGGACTTATGTCACACCTAGGACCAGCAGAGAGGCCTTTCCAAATAATGTCATTAGATACCATCGGTGGATTTGGTGGACAAAGATCGACGAAAAGGTATTTACACCTACTAGAAGATCACTTTACTAGATACGCCTATATTTTATGCTCCAAAAATCAAAACGCATCTGATTTTATAAAATTAATTAAAAAAATACCAGAGGAAGACGAAATAGAAACAATACTCTCGGACCAATATCCCGGAATAAATTCCAAAGAGCTAAAAAACTATCTTAAAACAAGAAAAATACAACTGATTTTCACAGCCGTAGACGCACCGTTTTCAAACGGGTTGAACGAGAGATTAAACCAAACATTAGTCAACAAAATAAGATGCACATTAAATAAAAACACAAGAAAAAAATCATGGGCCACAATAGCAGAAGAATGCAAAAAAATATAACGAAACGGACCATTCAGTTACAGGTTTTTCACCCGAATATTTGCTGAATGGAAAATCCACAGATCTATTGCCACCAGAATTAAAAAAAAACAACAAAAGAAATTTGGAAGAGGACAGAAACCTTGCGCTACTCCGAACTCGTAAATCACACGAGTAGAACAAATCTCGGGATGATAAAAATCGAATAGATTATACATTCAAAGAGGGCGACAAGGTGTCCGGGGAAATGAAAATCAAACTGAACAGAAGAAAATTGGACGAGATTAGAGTCGGTCCCTTCAAGATAGAGAAAAAAATATTGGACTCGATCTTTAAGATAAAAACAGATAACAAAAAAAATTCAATAGGTTTATACCATGCCACAAAGCTTATCCCAGTAGACTAGTCATGTGACATAATTTACATGAAAATTAATGTCTTGAAGGGGGAGATGTAAGCTTTGTGCGCATGAACCTAGGCTACGAGTAAGTGACCACCTCGTGACGATAACAGCTCCTAGAGAACACGAGACTTATGAAGAGAGGAGAGTAGAGAGGAAATCCTACACGAGCTTTGACTCGAGAGATAAAATGATTCACTAAGTTTATGATTAATAAAAGTTTGTGAAATAATCTTATGATATAAAAAAACTAGTCGAAAATAATAATCAAGAGTGTTAAATCTTTTAAGGTGCTAAAGAGATCCGTGAAGCAATAGCTTTGATTGTTGATTCTCTTTATTTTAGGTTAGTACAAAACGTGCTCACTTTGTAAATAGTGTAATTATGTAAGTAAACTAATAAAACTCTTTATTTTAGACGAATCTAATCGTGTTGCTTCCACCGATTATTTACCATCCTTATATATATATATTTTGTTATTTTGAATTTGTCGTCTGCTTCGCGCCTCTTTTACACGAAGCCAAGAGAAACATAATTCTTGATCTTGGATCAACAGCCGCCAGCCAAGAAGAAAAAGAAGAAATCAAAGCGAGAAAATGGGCACAGACCGACACGCCGCGTTTGGTTGTGTGGGGATCCACATGGTTCAGTGGTTGGGGCTAGGGGTGTTCGATTCTTCAAAAATAATCGATTCTTGAATCGAATCTGAACCAACTAAAAGAGAATCGATTCACGTAAAAACCGAAACAAAAGAACCGATTCTGCAAGAATCGATCGTAAAAAATCGAAATTTTTTAAACTACTGTATTTCTCTTGTAAATATTCTAGTGTCGGGTAATGGATCAAGTAACTCGCGTGATTAAATTATGGTTAATCCAACTATTTAAGATAACTTGTTTTGGAAATAAAATATCGATCTGCAAATTTGGGAAATCCAACAAGAGGTACTCATGATTTTTTATATTTTCTAAATTTGCAGACAGTTGTTTTATTTGCAAGAAAAGTTATTTTACGTTGTTGGATTAACCATAATTCAGTCCCATAACCCACTTTACACATGGTTATAAGTAGAGTAGAGTTTATATTCTAGAAACTTCAGACATTTTTACTGTCGAGAAAATACAAATCGAGATAATGGCATATATTATAAAAGGTGTAAAAATGCTTACATATAAAATACTAAGTCACGTTTTGATCACAATTCATCATAATGAGGTAAACCTTTTTTCATTTTTTATATATTTCATTAAGATTCTCGTCCACGTTGGTTTATAAGACAGCAGTTTCGTACACCTCTTAATCAACCTTCTCCAGTAGCAAACATCAGCAATCCGTAGTTTCTCTCAAATAAAATCTCTACCACGATTGGCAATCTTTTGAGATAACTTATTATCCTTGGCGAACTGAATTAACTCGCTACAAAATAAAATAATCTAAGATACTGGTAAACATTACTTTGTTATGAAAAATGATTAACGTAGATGATATTTTAATTTTGTACAACCAAAATATATCCAAATAATATATCTTACTCGAGCTGAGATTGACTAGCATCTTTTAGAGCAGGAATATAATGAATCCACGGTTTTATCGCATAATAATAAAATTCAGTCCACTCCTCGCCTACATGAAGCACCAAAAGTCGACACAAAAATAAGTTTTTGTGTCTAAAAGAAGAGGCCACTCCACGGTAATTAAATAAGTATTTGTATTTGCAGTGTGTTTTTTTGAACTACTGTATTTCTCTTGTAAATATTTTTGTTGATACTCCATTATTTCTTTTGCAATCCTTAGTTTAGTCGTCTTTCCCAAAGGAAATCCCAAGAATCTATTCGTAAAAAATATTTATTTTCTCATAGTTATAAATTCATAAGAGCGATATCCCTACCGAAAGTATCGGATAGGAATTCATTCCGAGCCAATCAGAACTATTCTGATTCATTCCGATATCTGTATCCGAGCCAATGCGAATTTATGTTCTATGTTTGTTCTATGTGGGCGCAAAGTGCAAAGCAGAAAACGAAAAGCCAATTACGTAACACCTTTAAGAAGAAAGAAATCTTAAGCTTTTCTGTAATTGGCAGTTCGTTTTCTGCTTTGCACTTTGCGCTCACATGGAACGACACCTCGACACGCGGTTTAATTAGGTCAATAAATATGTCTGCCTTGGGTGCTTTAATATCTTCTTTGTATGCAGATGGAAAATACCACACGACCCACGAGATCATGCTTTCTTCCTCTATCAATAGGGTCGTGACTGCTGATAAAGGATAAAATCCAGAAGGAAGAAAGAGAATCGGTCTTCCGATTCTGGGGGTAAAGAATCGATTCTCAAGAAAATCGAACAGCAAATAATTGATTCAAAAATCGAAATCGTTCTACCAAAAAATCGATTTGTTTGAGAATCGAATCGGAATCAAACATCCCTAGTTGGGGCCGAATGCGACCTCATTCTTCGAAAACTATAGTCCAAAGATGGGACATCGTGGAAGTGTATTCCTCTATTTATCTTCAAATGAGTTTCAGATTTCAAACACTGATCAACAGATTTTTTAACTCAATTCTTCTCCGTGTAGCAATTTGATTATTTTCATATTAATCTGTAATACAATTCAATAAGTGTCTCATTTACCGGCTTCATTCACAGATATAAAAGGCGCAAAAATTAAAAATAAATAATAATTTTTAAAACTTCTTTTATTGATGGTTGATTTATTTTTTGAATTTTAATAAGAATTGAAACGTGGTTACGTATAATATCATAAAATATACCAAGTGTAAAAATAAGCCGTTTTATCCAAAATTGGGCATTCCTTCGAAAGAACGGAACCTTATGTTTTATTCGTAGTGTCGTCCATCGTATTGTTCTTCTTACGTTTGGCACGAATCTTGATCCAATAATGCTTCCAATTCTGCGTCTTCGTACACTTTCGGCCTTCTGCTACGTTCTTTGCCTTCGATGTCAAATTCACCACTCGCGACAACTTCTCTCACATAATGTAGCCTCGCCATATGTTTCTACAAGAAACCGATGCGCCTCTCAGCTGCAGATTTCTTCAAATTGAAGAAGTAAATCAAAAGTTCCCGCAAATGACGCTTATTCGGCTCAAAACTCGACATTTTCGCGCACAAAAGAATATATTATACTGATAAAATTCACTAATATTTCAGGGTTATGTTGTTGACAGATGTCGAACCTTACGATAGTAACGTTTTACATCTTTAAATTTCAGCCAAACCTTACTGGTGACGCCAATTTTTGTCAAACGGCGGAAACTTATTTGCATACCTGATATATGGTACTACTGTGGGCAAAAACTAAGGTGAATTTTCAATTTAAACTTCGCGGGCTAACCGGTTCGGGCAAACTCTTTTATTTTTATGTAGGTCCTACTGTTACTGACATCTGTGACAAATTTCATGTCAATGTCATCATTTCTTACATAGTTACACTTGTAAATATTTTCTAAACGACTAAAAGTGATATTTTCGATTTTTACAATGTCCGAATTTGTTGAGCAAAGAAGTGCGATCAAATTTTGTTTGCGGAATGAAGTTTCAGTGTCGAAAACGTTTAGAATGTTGCCCCGGACGACCATCAACATCAACTGGCGAGCACCACGTCAATCAAATTAAAGAATTAGCGCACAAAAATCGTCGATTGACAATTAGAGACCTTGCTGACAATAAACTTTGACACTAACTTTACAAAGGTGATTTTTAAAATTCTCACCCCATAACTTCTACTGACGTTTCTATATTCGTCGCAGTGAGCAATACTATAATAAGGTGCAAGTATAAGGACAGGTAGCTTTCCTATTCACTCACCGAGAAAAAATCCATGCGTTTGGTGTGTGAAGAACCAATGAATTTAAATGAAGAAATGGTAGTGTCACCCTCCATATTAATATTATAAAAGATACTGGTTTGCGATCAATGAGGGTCAAATATAAAGAAGAAAAATCTTCATAATGTCAAAATTGTTGCGACGTTTCGTTGGCTATGGGTTTGCCAACCTCATCAGGCTTTACAGAAGAAGGTTAACTCATGATCAGTATTATCGAGAATATAAAATTATAATAAAAGTCATGATTTTACTAATAAAATGACGTGATATCATGGAGTCGACGACACTTTGTCTACTTTGTCGTCGACTCCATGATATCACGTCATTTTATTAGTAAAATCATGACTTTTATTATAATTACAATACAATACTCATCATGAGTTAACCTTCTTTTGTAAAGCCTGATGAGGTTGGCAAACCCATAGCCAACGAAGCGTCGCAACAATTTTGACATTATGAAGAGTTTTCTTCTTTATAATTGACCCTCATTGATCGCAAATCAGCATCTTTTACAATAACTTTGAAGTTTAAAATCAATTTAACTTCGATAGCATGAAAATTATATTTGAATTGCTCGGTACTCTTAGTATAAACGCATACTATTATCTCTAACCTAGAAGCATTTAGCTTTTGCTTGAAAGGCAAGGATTTTTAGCTTAAGTTGCATGGGCCCGGTCCATGATCTTACATGAGACGTATGATGCGTTTCATGCTCATAACGCTCAAACGACCATACCGCTCGTGTATGTGAGAACCGAACTTTTTTCAAGTGACTTCTGAGTGGGCATGACCTAAATATCAAAACGCTCGATCTTCTACAAATATACCAAAATGGAATGGTCTCTCTAGCGTTTGAGGTATGAACAGTGCTGTGCCTCTGTTGCGTGTAGTCCTTACTATCAAATCATGTAGTACGTGCGTTAAAAGCACGGAATGAGTGCATATTCATACTAATCCAATATGATTGTCTACTTTGCTTCCAATCATGAAATAATTTTATGCAAAGAATCAATTAAAACCCAAACAAATACACGAGTTATTTGCAATATTCAATTTGTCTGATCCTGCTTTTGCCTGCCGTTGCCCAACTATTCTTCATATCAAAATCTGTCATCTATAAAACTTATTGGATATATGAAATCTATGTGGTGAATAATTTTCTTTCTAATTGTCCAGAAGAGCTGAATGAATAGCATCGCATTAAAGCTTTCTAGTTTCATTCTGGACAGTGCATACTATTATTCATATTGAACCAATTAATTTTCTAATCAACAGTTATGACTAGAAATTCCATGCTTCTCTGATCTTTGCTAGATACATCTTGATGTATTGAAAAATATTTTGGATAGTTCGATTCGCAATCCACTACCATAATCATTTAGTGTATATATGTAAATTATCCATTTTTCCCAGTGTGTGTAGAATTATAAGGTGACTTTTTTTTTCATCTAATTTGAATGTCTCGGATTTCCTTTAGAATTGAAAAATAATTCTGTCTATACGGCGATGTTTGTTCGCCCGCCTGTTTGTTATAAGAAATAGATCTAGCAGTGAAAAATAATTTATGTGAAGAACCCATGAAGTATGTGACTTTACATTGTAATGGTAAAAGTACCTTGCAATTCGACAAGACAATTGTGAAAGTCCCACTATTTGTGATTTTACCATTATATGGAAAGTAAGTTGTGTGCCATTGAGAGCACAGTTTGTTTGAATCAAACAAACATATCTTCGATATGTGACCAAAAAAGGTATTTGTTTGAATCATATTTTTTTTTATTCACACAGAACATTAATGAGGTAATACTAAAACCCCCTACAAAAAAAGCTATTACCATTTCGTGTAAAATTTAGTATTTCATGGGTCCTTTATTTCAATTTTTTCTTAAATTGTACAATAAATGACTTTTACCTATACCTAAAATTTATATATTAAATGACATCATATACAGGTATCGATTATGATGTCGCTCTCACGGATGATGATTTCTTTAATTTCGTTGTTTCCTTGTGGGAAGACAAGAATCCAGAAAAAAGTGATCCAAAAAATTATGAAATGTTATGTCTTGGGGGCCTAATTAAATCAAATTGGATCCTCATCAATATTGATTGTTTTCAAAAAGTGTCCAAATGTGCTATGAATAACATTGGCATCTTAACTTATAGCATGTTTCGTGAAGGAAATTCACCAAAAACGAAGGTCTTTGAATGTTTCCAAAAACTTCGTCAGAGTCGAACTGTTGAGTCAAAATATTTTATTCTACATGTAAGTATCTTTACACAGCATTAGGTTTGAACGTGAATTACTTTAATCTCAATATATTTTATAATATAATGTTTGTATTTTTTTAAATACTCGAAGTATAAAAAATTAATTATTTTTTTAGTTGAATTGTCACTTTGAGGTTTCATCGCGTATAAAAGTAATTCGGCCCAAGTGGAATGAAACAGAACAGCACGGGATTTTGGTAGGGTGGAATAAAAGGGTAAGAATACACGATTCCTAAAATATTATCCCAGTACAACCTGTCAGTCTGTCAGAACTTGATCAATGCTCTCCCACTACGTTCTCATAAAGCTCTTGGCTAAACTTGTTACTATTAAAACTCGGAACGATTACATTTTTATGCATCAAATTGACTATGATCCTAATTTATTGTAGGAAATGCATTTGATTTAAAGGCTCATATCTTTACACCAAAATTAACGAGAATCAAACTTTTGAATGCATTTTCATGCCTGAGTAGATGTTGTACTGACCCAATAATACTTCCCAGTACTGGCACTTCGTGGTTGATTTAATAATAATTGGATCAACTATGACTAATCAGTAAAAGCTATTACTCTCTTCATTTTTTCGAGTGATAATTCATGATAATTTCTACTTGAAAATTGTTTAGAGAATACAGGTTTAATCTCTGTCATGATTTCACCATTTAATCAACAAAAAATTGTCATTATTCGATAATAGTCCTAAGACAGTACAATATCACTACTGAATTTTAGCAGACCATAGAAATTTCAATCGTCTAAAGCATTAGGGTTTTCATTCACGAGTATTTCTGAAAAGGGACGAATAGCGTTATGAAATACAAGCGAGTCGGAGCGAGTCAATGAGTATTTACGGGATTGCAGTTTTAATGTTATTTAGCATTATTCTTCCTTATTAAGAGAAGAAATACTAGAATGTATCAAAATTGTATTTTGATCTGTCTTAATAGGAGGGTCCAGTAAAACGAGAATTTCGTTCGATGTGTACACATCAGATACGTATCCTTTTATCAGACATAAAAGACTCTTTATCAGACGTAAGTATTATTATCTGATTTTTCTTTTCACGAGAAAAAATCAAGGACTAACAGCTTTCAATATTTTAGTATCCCCTTGGCAGTCTTCTAATAATAGGCCAGAAGTTTAGAGCCAGTATTTATTTTGAACAACGAATGGGGACGATAGACGAAAATGGGATTGTTAAATATGTAACTTGGATAAGTGAAGACTATATACCGACTTATAAATTAATTCATAAAGACGTCTTAAAATTAAATACGATGCTTATGGGAAAAAGTGTGTCTAAGAGGAAGAGAATATGAAATGGGTTCGTCATAAAAAAAACCCTCTTGCGGTAGGCATCAAAATAAGAGTACTAGTGTTTACTCAACCTTTAATATAATTTGAACAATTTGCTAAATTATCTGATTTTATCTAAGTAAACAATTTCTTTGAATTAAAATAATCGTTGTTTAATTTCTATAGCATACTGTTATGCGTTACAACCATCCAAAAAATATGATTCAAGGTTCAAATACTTCATTGACGAAAGCTTCTGTTAGATGTATCTTCAATCGAAATAAAATTTTATCTTACACATTTACGCGTAACTTATTAAAACCTTCTCAATTCCTAAGTCGAAATTAGGAACGTTATTTGAAGGTTCTAAAATGGTTTTCGACTATAATGGAATGGAGGCGGATCAAGAAAATCGAATGATTTTCATAATTATTATAATAAAATCTATAGAAATAAAAAAATGATTTTACTTCATAATCATGACCCTAAATACGTTGTCTCCGATAAATATTAATTTTTATCGTTTATTTACTGTTCCGAACTCCACGGAACAATTATTAAATCAAAAATCCATAAATTACAATTCATTTCAAACATTCCACCTCCTTGCACCAGTTCGCAACACTAGCGCACCCAAGGTTTCAGATCCAACATTATGGGTTATTGATATTACTTCCAAGAGTTTGATTACAAATGTAGTAAAATAATAAATATCCATGCGAAATATGGAATCGCGCGCTCTTGTTTTCAAATGCAAGTATTACTTCAATGGATATACAATAAAATTCAATCGCAAATATCAAGATGAAAATGTGTTCCCTAAATTGAATTTTTTATTTTTATAAAAACGTTTTTGATACATAAGAAAGAATGTATAACTCCTTTGAAAGAAAATTCCACAGCAAATTTATAGATTTTTCTAAAAAACCAATTTTGTTTCCTAACATTCTTTTGGTATTCCAGGTAGATTTTGTATAGAATGGAATTTTGTATTTTTGATAACAATTTTTATGATTTAACCCATAACTACATGTCCGATTGAAAAATGGTCTGAAGTAAATTTGTGTGTCTTCTTGAAATGAATAATTCTGTGGCTTATTTTTCAAGGCAGGGTGGGATTCCAGCCTCTTCTGGATTTCCACCCCGCTTTCTAGAAGCACCTAAGTTCATTTTCCCCACATTCATCTCCTTTAGTTCCATAAATTTTTTCAAGAGTGCATCGTGCGTAGAGAAGCGGGTCGAATAGTTGGGAACGGACATACCCTCGGACCGAAATCCTACCCCATTTCTCTGAGGCTCAACATCCGCTCAGCCGGTCCTGAAATACACGGACAGACCGGACTCGCTCGAAGCAACTCAGGCTCGGACACCTGTGTTCGATACGCACTACTTGATCAAGTTCCCGAAGGGGCTGGCTCCCGATCCCACATGGCACACCGCCTCGGCAGAGCTAGGCTCACATCAGCCTCGCCTCCTCGTGGGCCGAGAAAAACACCACTTGGCGATGAAGTACTCCCAATGGGATGCCATAAGGAAACGACCGTTTGGACTGTTCTTGGTCACAGACCCAGGCGATTCCATACACCAATTCGCTCTTTTCCTAACTCAAGAGAGAGCTCGTCTATAGAGTCTTCTCTCATATTCGAAGGACTCATATCACAGTCATGCGACGCTGACATTCATTCAGTTCACTTATTCCTCGCAGGTACTTGCCGACTCATTCTCAGTGCCGCTGCCTGGGGCATACATCCTTCTTCGTGCATGGGGATGGACGCGTTCATAGCGTCCCCCGCTTTCAATATGGGATAGACCCGTTTATAGGGCACTCTTCACGCAATGGGAAGATGCCTGCACTTGTTCACCGATTCATCGAGACACTGCAACCTCCATGGCCCGAGGGCCATCTGCTAAGCCTCACCACCCGTCCTTTTGTGGCATAGGCAATAGAAGGACAATTTATGTGATTAGTATACTATTAATTACAACTAAATTACCTTTTATTATTATTTTTTAACATTAATTTTTATTATTATTGTTATTAAAAAACGATTGCCAAAACGCAACAAATATTATACAACAACAAGGTTATTTCAACTTTTATAAAAATTGTATTTATAATGATTATAATAATAATTATTTTTATTACTTTTATCTCATGCAATTTGATATTATTCACTTAGAAATAACCATTGGTGAATTATAAATTATATTATTATATTATGTATTATGTTCAAAATCATGATTACGTGTCAGTGTGTGGAACAAACAATAGTATATTACGTGCCTAGGCGCACAATGAAGGTTATTGCGTGACGAGCGACAATGCTCGCAGGAGATCGAAGCCGAGGCGCGATCTGTCCTGCGAGCATTGTCGCGAGTCTTGGAATTTACCGAATTGTGTGCATTGGCACGTATTCTGTTATATGTGACTTCGGTGCGTATACGAGTTTTTATGCGTACACTCGAATCTAATCTAGTATTGTAGTTGTTTGCGGCGCTAATCATTACACTTGATATGTCACGACTAGTACCGGCCATTTTGATTTTATCAATCTTGTGTAGTAGTAATGGATTTTAATAGACGCATGCGCAGTTCAAATGTACAAGGCTTTGCTAGTAAGGTGCTAACGCTGTACGAAGAAGAAGAAGACTGTGCTTCGTTGCATGGCTATAGGCGCATGCGCAGTTCAATTTTTACATTTCATTCCTCTTTAGCGCAATATACTACATTGCGCTACTGTTAACTGTGGCGAAAAGACGAGTTTGCGCGCCGGTGGCACATAAAGGATTATACCTGCGATTGGCACCAGCAAGAATTAAGAACAACAAATGACCATCTTATCTAATAGGCCCTTAACATCAAAACAAACCGGTTGGGCAAAACTAGACTCTGACAACCGGAGAAAAACCAGCCTGCCATCATCTCGTTTTCTCTTTACAAGTCGCTTGAGTCCATATAGTAATTTTCAATAAACTGTTCTTGTTAAACCTAATTGTTATTTAATTTATTTGACTTGTCATCCACCTGGTGATTTTTTGATTACTTTCAACAATAAACAGAGGAATATACATAGGATAATTGGCTCTAGACTTCAATTAGTAAATCTAATTAAAATTTAAAATTTTTATTTTAAAAAACAGGGATTGTCGTGATCTTCACATAAGGTAATTATTTTTATATTCTAATCTCTCCTAATAATTGTGATATTTTGGTTTACAGAATTCAATTTTGTATAATTGGAATTTTAATATTATATTCAGAAAAATTCCTAAATATGCTATCAGAAGGATAGCGAAACGTCGATTTAATTAAAAATAAACATTGTCGGATGGATTCGTACACACACTTTCTGGTCTTATTTGTTGGTTAAATCTCAAGGTCTAATTTCGTATGCAAAATTAGATATAATTCATTTCATTTTTGAATAATCAAACTTTTTATTTGCACTTATACATATATTGAAATTGATATATGAAAGATGCTAAATATTCTAGAAAATCTTTCAAAGTATTTCATTCTAAAGAATTATTTTTCAATATTTTGCTTCATACCAAACGGAGTTATCTACACCTATAACTTAAATTGTTGTCTAAAAATGTTAAATTTTTAAATTTTTTCTCAAAGTATTCTGCTCTATAGTTTTGATTTGTCAAATTGACTTTACAGCAAATAAATTTTAAGGTGTTAATTCGTATGCGAGTTCAAATGTAACTCATGATCTTTTTGTAATATTCAAACCCTTATTTTACACAGAGCCTATTACCGGAAATTATAGGTTTAGCTTCTGTATTAGTTATTTCCAAAGTTGCCCATTTTTTTTAATAACAAGTTAAAACTTTTCTGAAATAATAGCATGAAATGTAATGAAATTTTGCACCTAAAGAGACAAAGTTGGAAGCAAAATGTTAATTTTAGAAAAAGATATTGCAAAAAGCGTCAAATTATGATGTCTTCGAAAAATGTTGAATTTGTCCAAAAAAGAAATGTCCAATTTTTCAATAAGAACGACACCTTGAAATTACTTTGATATTTGATTTCTCTGATAATATGAAATGGAATTGAACAATATTTCTGTCGAATAAGATACTTTGAATAAGCTTTTAGAAAACTTAACCACTTTTACATGGCAATTTAAAATACAAGTGTATACATAAAAGGTTTGATTTTTTGGAAACAAAATAACTTTTATCTAAATTCGCGTAAGAAATTGCACTTTGAGATTTCTCCAATATGAAACACATTCATAAAAAATTTCATTCGAATGGAATACCGTAAAAAGATTTTGGAATACGTAAAATTTTTCAGATGATTTGTAATTATAAGAATTAAGTAACTTTAAGAATAGCTGAATCTATAGGTGAATCTGTAATTTTTTATAGTACACAAAGCATAATAGATTATAAAATTTAATTTCCCGGAATAATGACTATAACATAGCCTTTTAAATAATCAAAAGTATAATCACCGTTAGAAGCAGTATTATGTTGGAACATAGAATACATTGAAGGTTATGTCGCTAATGCTCTGGATTACACAGGGTGCGCCATCTGGACCTTCGGTATTTCAACATTGAATATCTCTGTTGTTTTCCAGCCGATTTTGACAAATGAGCACGATTCTGAAGCGTCATTCAGTACCATTTTAACTATGAGTCAATACACACCGAAAGAACGCGCTGAAATCGTAGCGTTTTCCATTGAAAACAATCGTTCAATTGTGAAAACACGTTGTGTCGAAAAATGGCGATTTGGAGTTGCCCCCTCGTTCTCTGGATTTAACTGTACCTGACTTTTTTCTCTGCGGTTATTTAAAATGCAAAGTTTATGCCAGCAAGCCAAAGACAATTGACGAACTTAAATGTAACATACGAGCCAAAATAGCTGCTATAACGCCCAAAATGCTGGCCAATGTTATGCAGAATGCGCAAAAAAGAGCTGCTTTTTGTGTATCGAATGAAGGTGGTCATTTAATCGACGTTGTGTTCTAAAACTGATTTGAAATAAATGGTAAAGTATATCCTAAACAAATCTTGCTCATTTGCCAAAATCGGCTGAAAAGTGTCATAGTTATTCAATGTTAAAATACCGAAGGTCTAAATGGCGCACCCTGTACTTCTTATAATCTAGATTATACTGTTGATAATATAAATGGCTGCCCCATAGTCACTGGATCTAGATATTAAATTTTATAATCCACTTTTCTCCGTGTAGTGTTTCTATTTGATTAACAAAAGTTAACCTTGAAATGACTGTTATCTTGACCTGATGGGGTCAAACAGATTCCAGGTTCAAATTCAGTGACCCCAAAAATATATTAAAAATGTGGTTTTCTCCGCTTAAGCGTTTTTTTTCTGAATTTGACCTTGAAATGAGCTTGACTCTGACCTAATAGGGTCAAACAGACCCCGGATTCTGATTTAGCGACCCTAAAACATGTAGGTATGAAAGTGTAGTCTGATTCACAAAAAAATTTCTTGTAAGGTTGTGAAGTCTTTTAATATAGGCTTGCATAGAGAATATTTTGTACGTATATTTATAAGAGCAATAATACATCCTGTTCAAATCCAAATCAGTAACATTTTATTGATTCTCAGTGACAATCCTTATTGCTCTCATTTAGCGACCTATTGCTATCTACTTAAATTAGTAAACTTGTGCTGAATAATAGTAATATTTGTCAGATTGTCAGGGAAATTCATTACTTATTACATTCAGTGGCCCATTTCTCACTGATTAAAATTAAGAGAGTATATAGAGTGAGTGCTATCTGCCGACATCTAAATATCTCAAATAATACGCATCACACGAAAAAATCGTAGGTAATAAATTTTTTTTATTTGTGAGATAGAAAATCAACCTCTGAAGGCTTACGGTGAATTGACTTTATCAAAAACACGTGCTTCTGAGTGGTACAGTGCATTCAAAAGCGGTCGACATGTGGTGGAAGATATGCCTCGCTCTGGTCGGCCATCAACGTCTTCAACTGAAGTTAACAACGCTAAAGTGAAGGAAATGGTGACTACAAATCGTCAATTAAATTTTGCGTGCTCAAAATTTTCATGGATTTTCTGCTGAATACGCATGGAAAGTTCTATACTTTTCATTTCTATACTTCTGGTTCTGAGTAACTTTTGAACGTATCTCAAAGTCGAGCACTTTGTCATGTCAATTTTCCAGTACTTAGTTATTCCGTGTATAAAGTATGCCAAAGCTCAATTTAATCTGATAATTCTATTGAGACTTATCAAGTATACGACCGACGTCAAGATATGATGAAAATGTCAAGAGTGATTTGTCACATAAAACCAATACCTTCTCATATGATGAGAATTAAAAAATCAAATTTAGACACTGTAAGTAGAATTTTCACTTCTTGCTCATAAGCTGCGTGCTTGCACAAAAAAAGATAACAAGCTCACGTGGAAATATAGTTGTTGCAAATATAACACTTTAAATACTTCGAAAAAATTCACACGAAAAAAGAAACACCTTTTTCTAATTTTTTGTGGGTTATGACCTCAAAAAGTTATAGGTGACAAGAAAATTTTAGGTGAATATACTTAGGAAATTTCACCCCATATCCAAATTTAATGAATGCTCAAACAGTCTGCATTCTCATCATATAAGAAGGTATTGGTTTTATGTGAAAAATTACACTAGACTAGGAATAGAGCGACAGTGTACCAAACGCTTGAGTTTCACTTGCCTCGCACATAGTTGATCTGTGGCCTAAAATTAATAAATTAAGCTAATATTGTTTTCATTGGTTTATTTAAGGGGATGTGATGCATGTTCATGTATCAATCAAAAATCAAATAAGAGCAGTAGTTGAATCAATGAATATTTAATTATTATCAAAATTATATTATTATTAAATCGATTTTCTATAAAATAAAATATTTTTGAAAGAAAGAGATCAAATTTTTGAATTGAATAACATTACATAATAAAAAGAATTATATAAATTTTAGAAGTATTAATTTTTATTATTGTATATTAGTGGTACTTTATACAGGTTATGATTCCTTAAAATTTTGTTTTCAAGAGTAAAATCAACGTATGTACAGAATCTAAAAAATTTGAATTTTTTGAATTCCCAAACTATGATGATTTTCTATTCTTGCAAAAAAAGACTACATTAGGTAGAACGTTGACTGTCGTATTGCAAAGAAACATATTAAAAAGCACCATGAAAACAAGCTTTTTATGATTCTACTTGATTTTTATTGTTTAAATAAATACAATTTGTTCGAGTCTCTTAACCATTGTGTCCTATACTGATTGATCCTTAGCCGTCAGTAAGGACAAGCAAGAATTATCAGATCCCAACTTGAAACGAGGAACCTTCGAATAAAATAAGTATTAACATAGTGTGACGTAACAACTGTTTGCGATCGTTGGTCATCATTAATAAGATAAGAGGTACCTTTTCTTTCTGAATTTTTAAAAATATTCCAGATATGTAAATTCTTATAATGTAGTGTTGATTTACTTGCAAGCTTCAAAGCGCACCTGGTAAGAAGGCTTTCATTGAAATAAATCTAAAAGTTTATCATTCTGATTTGAAGAGTGCAATTATTCAATGCATGAGAATCTATGATTTTCTATTTTCTTTTTGATTCATATAATAATGTATTTAATAAAATAAGTTTATTCTATGTAGTGCCACCATTTTAAAATAGTTTCTGTATGTTCTTTAATCATTTCTGAAATAATTGAAAACTAAACGGTTTTCCAATTAGAGGTTTCATTTTGATTTATAAGAGAAACGCGTGTTTTTTGTGAAAAATCATTTGATTTTTATTTAATTTAATTCCATGGCGGAAGGTTTGCCATCAATAATGAAAAACAATATCATTCATATGGCCTCCAAGGCTACGTTTGCAAGACCATGCTTTTTTAATGAAATTTTCCATTACATTTTCATACATTTGGGGCTCTATTTCGCGGATGACGGCACGAATCTTCTCTTTGAGATCTTGAATTGACTTAGGAGCATCAGCATAAACCTTATCTTTCACGTAACTCCAAAGAAAAATAGTCTAGAGGGGTTAAATCGCATGATCTTGGCGGCCAATTTTAATCGCCGTTTCGAGAAATCACTCGGCCATAAAAATCCATTAATCATGCTTCGATAGCGCAATCCATTCACCAATACAGCCGCTCAGGCTTCAGTTTCAAAAAAAAAATTAACGAAGCCTCCAAGGTGAAAATGAGCGTCACCGGTCATAATAATTTTTCGGTGATATTCAGGTTCATTTTGGTAATGAATTTCAACAATTTCAATGCGTTGTTGAAGCGTGTATCGTTCTATTTTTATAAATGGCATAGTTTTTGGTTGTCATCCATTAAAAAATGACCCCTTTTATTATGACAGCTGCAAAAATAGCGGTTTATTCAAAATGGAACCTATAATTGGAAAACCCTGTACAACGCTCAATTATATCCAATAACATTACAATTGATATTTTTACACTAGATTAATCACTTTATGTTATTAGAATTTATTTAACGTACAAATTTGTAAGATTAAATGATTTCATACATTATTTATGATGATTTCGTTTTTTTTTAGTTACATAATTTGAACAAAGCAAGTATTTACCATTCAGGTTATGTAGTATAATGTTGAATTTAGTTTCTTGACCGGAAATTGATGTTTTCAAACAAGAATAAGTAGGTATTGATTTAAACTTACAAGTATCAAATATTTGAGTCGAGAATTGGTGTGTCTGGCGAAAAATGGATCCCGTTACGGAAAAATCACTAAATCTTACTTAAAACTCACTAGAACCAACATTTTAATGTTATGCTAGGTGTTTTCGGCGGCAAATGGATCCATTTACAGAAAAATAATCAAGATTAGAATCATTTCAATAGAAACTAACCATGCCTAATGATTTTGGAAAGTTTGCTTGCAGTCACATGCATTCGAAAAAAGGTTGAAGATGTCAACTGTGTTATTTTTCAACCAATCAGGGTCGCTTTATATCTGAACCCGATCGGATTATTATGGGGTCATTATGGATTATAAATAATAAATAACAATAAATCATGAATTTTAATTCAAATGAAAAAATTGTTCAATCTGTAACTGTAAATTGTATTCGCGATTTATGATTCATATATTACATATTTTTTTATTGTAATCTTTAGTTCGTTTATTTTAGTATATGCTCGTATTGGATCTATAACTTAATTCGTGCGGTTTGCTAAGAGATGGCGTAACATGATTATTATTCCATTGTTCCAATATTCCGAACATGCGTTGGAAAGCTACTGTCATTGGGCGTATTTTTCAGTATATGTCATTCATTTGGAGCGCAAACAACAATCATTTTTTTTTCACTCAAATATGTCGAACTTTGTGTCTGAAAAAGTGTTTCTGCGGGGAGTTCTTCTTCATTACTTTAATATGAAGAAAACTGCTGTCGAAAGTCATCGTATTTTGGTGGAAGTTTATGGTGAACATGATCTAGTTGAGTGAACGTGCCAAAAATGGTTTATACGATTTAAAAGTGGTGATTTTGGCTTGGAAGACGCAGAACGTCCTGGGAAGCCAAAAAAGTTTGAAGATAAAGAACTGGAAGCATTACTCGATGAAGATTGTTGCCAAACACAAGAAGAGCTCGCGGAATCTTTGGGAGTCACTCAGGCAGCTATTTCAAAAAGTTTAAAAGCAGCCGGATACATTCAAATGCAAGGAAATTGGGTTCCACATGAACTCAAGCCGAGAGACGTTGAAAGGCGGTTTCGCATGTCCGAAATGCTGCTGGAACGCCACAAAAAGATGTCATTTTTGCATCGGATTGTTACTGGTGATGAAAAATGGATCCATTACGACAACCCCAAGTGAAAAAAATCATTTGTGAAACCCGGTCAACCAGCCAAATCAACGGCAGAACCGAATATCCATGGCGTGAAGGTAATGCTCTGTATTCGGTGGGATCAGAAGGGTGTGCTGTATTATGAGCTGCTAAAACCGGGTGAAACCATCAATGGAGAACGCTACTGAGCACAATTAATCCGTTTGAAGAGAGCAATAGCCGAAAAACGCCCGGAATATGCGACCAGACACGAGGCAATAATTTTCCATCATGACAATGCTCGGCTCCATGTTGCTATTCCGGTTAAGAACTGTTTGGAAAACAGTAGATGGGAAGTTTTACCCCACCCGCCTTATAGCCCAGATCTTGCCCCTTCTGACTAGCATTTGTTCCGGTCGATGCAGAACGCCCTCACTGGAATACGGTTCATATCAAAACAGGGTATCAAAAATTGGCTTGATTCATTCTTGGCCGCCAAGCCGGCGCAGTTCTTTTGGGATGGAATCCACGAATCGCCAGAAAGATGGGAAAAAGTTATAGCTTCAGATAGGCAATACTTTGAATAATACTATTGTACATGTTTTTCTTAAATAAACGTTCAAATTTTGAAATAAAACGCTCGAATTAAGTTATAGATCCAATATATAAATTTCGCATTATATATTCTGTAAAAGATTATTTTCATATTGTTTAAAAGTTAATGGATTTTAATGATTGCTTTTAATTTATTCGTTTTTTATATTCATTATATATGAACATTAATTGTTTCCACCGTAGTTTTATTACATTTGATACATATTAAAATGTCGACTTCTGAGAAAATTAATTTAAAACTCGGAATTGTTGAGTGCATGAAATCCAGAGTTTATAATACGAATTCATGATAAATATAGAATTGGGGGATCATAAATATAATATCTAGCAAACATTAAAAAATCTCTGAATCTTAAACAAACACAGGGGTTACAGGTAAATTTTCGATTCAAGAATGCATTCAAAATAGAACACTTTTGGTACATAAATATAAACTTATCTAATTATCAAACTTATCTACACGGAGAAAAATAGTTGAAGTAATTTTACTCAACTTCCGATCAAATTTGGGACATAAGAACAAGTTAGAAGTTATTTATTATCACTGTATTTATTGGTGATATATTAAATGTTCGAAAATTAATCAAAGTTGAGTAAAATTCAGAAGTGTAGGGTGAAGTATGAAAGCGTGCATTAAAAATTTTTAAATATATATATATTATTACTCGTAGTATAACTATAAAAAACTAATCTTTTATTCAATCACAAAAATAGTAGAGCTTTCCGTTCATTCTACTCTACGCTTCAATAGAGAGTTGAGTAAACAGTGAATCGCAAGATTTATTCCAACAGCTACATCTATTCACGCAGAAACGAATGGAAGTAATCTGCGCCTTGGACACATATAAGAAATTTTGAATTTAAAAAACTTAAATTCTTAAAAATAAATTGATATTATCAAAATTTAAACAAAAAAAAGTCGATAAGTGTATTACATAAAATATGAAATATCACATAAATTACTCAGGCAGAATAATAATTTGGAATTCGCAAATGTAAAATCCATATTTTGAAAATATAAAACACAAAAATTAAAGAACCTTCTTTTAAATGTTTTTATACAAGATACTTCTTAATAATAATGCAATTTTTTAGTGTACATTTGAAAATTTAGTTCCAATAAACTTCATACGTCTTTATAATAAAAATGTATACTAAATGTAATTTAATAACTATATTATATATATTAATAATCATAGTTATAATAATTGATTAATTATAGTAATTTTTAAAAATATTTTATTAATCATTTATCAAAAAAGTTGATTTATTTTTACTTGAGTAAGGCTAAAAAATTTTATTGACGGCACTTACTCTCACAAGCTCTGAATAACTCATGCAGTTACTATATAACAAAGTTCCAAGTTTTATATCTCAGCATTGTAAGCGAGCGTGTGCGTGATTCGACGAAAGCGTATCGTACTATAGGGGAGAAGCGGCGAAATTGGCGCGTCGTCTAAATTGGCGCACCCTATTTTTCAGATAATGATAACATAACAAAAAATAAAAATAGTTCTATCGTGTGCATTCTTGTATGATATGTATTTGATAGAAAACATTATAAAAATCTAATTGCTTAATACAGTTTTATTGCGATTAATCGTTTTTTGGCATAATGGTTATGTTCGAAGCCATTGAGTTAAATCGTTAAATAATAGTAATTCAAGGTGAATTAGATTAATGCAACGATTTTATAATCTTTGATATTTAATCTTACGATTAGGATAGAATATTTATATGAAAAAATAAGCTTCTCTAATAAATCATTATCAGAAAATTCGACAGTGTGCTTTTCTTTGAGTTTGCACCAAAATCCACAATTTTCATGCTGACCGAACAGGTGGCCTGGTATTCTCCTAAGCTCTCTTGCTAATCTATCACTGTTGCCTTTATTTTGTGCTACGGCGTAAGCAAAACATTTTTTTATGTGCGAAATGGCTCCTTTCTTTTTCAATTCTTTAAGCATAGGCTGCATTTCATAAAGTTCTCTCGTAAAGTTTTTTGCTAAATGATTTTTGTCTGCTAATTTGTAAAATGTTATATCTGGTCTGTCTTTACGAACAGCTGAAATCATTGAGCTATCTTCGTCGCCGATAATGACACGAACTTGTAATTTAGCTTCTTTCAAAATATCACTGTGATTAATCAATTGCACTCCAGCATCAGCTTCCATTCCTTTGGCACTTCCTTGATAGTTGAAACGACAATCGTGATCACTTTTGTCATGTCCCAAAGCGCACATTCTACACTTCCGATTTCGTGTAGTATAATCATGAATTTTTCCACTCAAAAATCCAATAATGACGGCGTACCCATTGAGACTGTCGTAACTGCGTCCATTTCCACGCTTCGTCCAACCCATATCATACGAGACTATAATATTTATAATTTCACCTAAAGCCGTATCAAATTCATTATTTGTAACACTGTTTGATTTACTGGACTGGAGGGTATTTAGGTGAGGACAAATGTCATTAAGCTGCGGCCTAGAAAATAAAATAAAACATCATAGTAATAAAAAAAATAAAAAAATTTATTTGTGATTGTCCCGGACTATTTGATTTATTCATCAGACAATAAGCCTTAAAATAACTTTTAATTTATGATTATTTTGATGGTTTTTCTCTTTTTTTTGTAGATCACATTTACATCCAAAATCTATTCAGCACATTCTAAAAATCATTTAGCAAAAGTAAAACATTTCATTTGATAAATAAAATACATAACAATATGTAAAATGAGATTAAAAAATCGAAATGTACAAAATTCGATTAGACTCAGATAATATTTTTTCGCAGCACAAGAAAGAAAGATGTACACATAAACACAGTAATAGTTTAAGATAAATGCTGATTAGTCCCATCCATTATCAAAACATTAAGTTTAGATGTGATTATCTGTATAAGCTACATGATTCGTACACATGTGATCTACTTTTTATCAAAACTTTGAATTCTTACAATTCTTGCATAAGTTTTTCAATATTTTGGATGACAAGTTCTCTTTCTTCAATCGCTGCCCACTTACAACTAGCTTTAGCTTCATCTTCCACAATTTTTCCAATTATTTTCTCATATTTTTTGTACATATCATTAGATATTGGAGGCGCGTTGGCGCAAGCAAGTATTTTATTCAAACTCGTTTGTCCAGCTCCAGAATGCATAGCGCCTAAAATAATGATTACACAAAAATTTATTTATTTATACGAGAGAAATATTATTTACCAAAATATAACAACAATACACAACATACCAAGAGCTAACCCAGCATTCACTTCTGAGATATCATTTTCTACTATGTTAGCTGTGTTGACTACGGTAAAAATATTACATGATTCGCAAAGAATGGTTAGAACTGAGTGACAGCCAATCAATCTTTCTTTTGATACTTTTCCTAAATCCAACACTCGCTTACACTCTCGACATTTCATATTTCTTGCTAGTTCTTTCAAATTAACAATTCGTAAACCATCACAGGTATCATTCACTTGATACTCTTCTATAACTTCTTTAATGCATTTCTTTTTTGCATTTGACATTGCTTCCAAAGCTTTGTTTTTACCAGCAGCTAATTTTTTTGAAATAAAAAATCCATTTTTATTACGAAATTTACTAGACATCTTGTTAGTATTTAACAAACTGTCAATAAACTCATAACATAACCTCTCTCACACCATATGCTTTCGACTCGATATGAGAAAGACAGGAAAGCGGTGTTGCCAAATCGCACAAATCGACACAGAAGACACATTTTGTTACTTTTGCGCATAAACGGTGCTCAACTCATTCGGTTAGAAAGCTTAACAGTAATCCCACTACCTATGATAGAGTAGGATGAGCACATCTACGGGCAAGAGAACGTCCTTAATAACTTTTCTTCTCAAAATTGTAGTAACATATTTTATACAAATCAATATTTAAGAAAGTATATATACGAAGAAATAACTTAAGTTTTTATTTATTTTCAATTTATTATTTAATAAATAAATAAATAATAATAAAAATTCATATAAATTAGTAGCATTCTAAATTAACAATGTTTCAAATCAATTGAAAAATGCAACATAAACAATGTAAACTAAAACCACCTGAAAATGACACATTAGTAACCTAACCTCAAATTCCTTTACATAATACATTCAATTTATTACAACTTTACAAACCTCTAGTGCCTTATAATATATTTCCCGCAAATCGCACACTCACAAACCATTTATAATAATTCCTGAAAGTCATAAACATTGAATATTTCAAAATTTCAAAATTTCTGTCAACTTGTCAAGTTTTGTAAACAGAAATTGACAGAAATCATCTCAAACCTTCAAATAGCCGATCGAGGTGAGGACGACGAGAAAGTGAGGAGTTATATTCAATAAGGCGACAGGCGCTCGAAAACCTGTAAAAGTATTGTCCGCCTCGTGATGCCATAGTCAAAAATTGAAAATCGAAATTCGAAAAAACCAAAAACATGGTTTTATAGCTCGTGGAAAATGAATGTTAGTTTCCTCTTACAGTTTTTTTATAACGTTGCAAATTTTCGAGTAAATTAATAAAAAGTGTGTTGGTTTTAAAGCATAGAAACCATGTTTTATTTCAATCCACTCGCCTCGAAAAATTCATTAATTAACGGATTGCGAAATTTTTTTTTGAGTTCTACTCGTAAATCTCTGGCGGAGGCGACAGTGCTTGCAAAAATTTTTTTTCTTACTACCCTAGTCGAAAGTACGTGGTTTCGGCACCAATTTCACGGCAGAAAGTCTAACTTTCATGCATTGGTCAAGCTATATGCGCGCCCTCTATAATAGCGGGAGTAAAAACGTAAATAACCTCAAGCGTCAAAATTTGTCCGCTCTCTGCTAATGTTTATTAGTGGCAATGAGTGAATATTATTTAGAATGTAATAGTAGTGACAGAAGTGTAACAAAAATAAAAATAAAAAAATGAATGACATATCATCTGATGAATTGACAGATGAAGAAGACATTAATAAAAACTTTGAAACTGAAGCTCAATTAATAGTAGAAACTGACACCTTACCCAAAAAGTCCGTTGACAGATACATGCTAGTCTATAATAATTACCAAAAATGGAAACAAGGAAGTAGAAATCTAAACCTTAATTCATAGATGTATTTGATGCCTGCCCCCTCGACCAGCAGCACTCGCTCCGCTCGTGCCGCAAATGTCGGGGCAGGCATCAATATATTCCAATGGACACATGCAATTGTTTTCGTACTTTCGACCGGGTAGCAAGAAAAATAGTATACACTACATGGGCAGAAATTTGAAAGCTCTGAACTGCGTGCCATGATGCCCTCGGCTTCGCCTCGGGCATTATGGCGCGCAGTGCAGGAATCTCAACTTTCTGCCCTTGTTATGTAATATACTATTTGTTCATTCTTAAATGGTTTTTTTTAATCCGAAGAAAAAACCATGTTTTTCGAGCTTCGGACCGAAAAAGTGATCGAGGAAGTTTGAGCTACAGTAAACTTCCCGCGAACAAGTTCATCATTAGTATATGAAGCAACTTTTTGGAAAATATCAACTCGATTGAACAATTACTTTCAAAAGTACAACGAGTTGAACGCAAATGCGAATTAGGTTTTGACGCCATTTTACCGGTTTTGTTACGAGCAATGCAAGCGCGCCGATGAGTAGAAGCGAAGGAAGATAAAGAAAGAGAGTAGGAGTGGCATGCGATGAAAATGAGCGTCAAAACCTAATTCACATTTGCGTTCAACTCGTTGTATTTTCGAAAGTAATTGTTCAATTGAGTTGATATTTTCCAAAAAGTTGCTCCTTATCCTAATGATCAACTTGTTCGCGGGAAGTTTACTGTAGCTCAAACTTCCTCGATCACTTTTTCGGTCCGAAGCTCGAAAAACATGGTTTTTTCTTCGGATTAAAAAAAACCATTTAAGAATGAACAAACAAATTTTTTGCAAGCACTGTCGCCTCCGCCAGAGATTCACGAGTAGAACGCAAAAAAAATTCGCAATCCATTAATTAATGAATTTTTCAAGGCGAGTGGATTGAAATAAAACATGGTTTCTATGCTTTAAAACCAACACACTTTTTATTAATTTACTCGAAAATTTGCAACGTTATAAAAAAACTGTAAGAGGAAACTAACATTCATTCTTCACGAGCTATAAAACTATGTTTTTGGTTTTTTCGAATTTAGATTTTCAATTTTTGACTATGACATCAAGAGGCGGACAATACTTTTACAGATTTTCGAGCGCCTGTCGCCTTATTGAATATAACTCCTCAATTACAAGTTCGAATCGTTCCTCTTCGTACATAACCCGAAGCAGTGACGTCACAGACAGTGGTAATCATTGAGTTTTCGTTTCGCGGCTTCAAACTGGTAGGTATGGAGAGGGTAAATTCAATCCACGATCTGGGAACACTGATCGCAGCTGTACTGAAATAGCGATACCTAGGAGCGTCGAACGTGGCCCGCTAGCATCCCATCTAAAAGATTTGCTCTCAGACACACACACAAAACAATAACAAAGCGAATACGACCGTGATCGCGGAAAAAACAAGTCGAGGCGAATGAGGCAGGTGCATCGCCACGGGACGCCCTTACAATAGATCGTGGGAGTCGCGGCATGCCTCGCGCTCGCTCCTTCGGCAACGATTCTCTTTGGGATAGCTTTGTAACTATGCGGATTCAGACTTTGAAACTTTAAGGCAACATTCTCAGAACACAAATCTAATGATTGAAGTAAAAAAAAATATTCAATTTTTTGAAAGTAAACCATGAGCGGACCCCCTCAAGGGTCAAAACAGTGAGTAAAATCTGGTGAAAGTGTACGAAAGCGTCCAAAAATACAACAATTGGCTTGGAAAGTTATAACAAGAGTTTTTTGAGGTGCACATGGAGTAATCTTTATCGACTACCTTGAGATACCCTAGTATATATATTTCAAATAATGTTTATAATTTCAAGGTATTGCACTGTTAAACATTGAAAATGTGTTGTTTTCAAGGAAAGCTGAAATGCCTTTTTTTATAAGCTGTTTACAAACTTAATTTATACTTGGATACCTCAAGGAAAAATATTTGTAGAACATTAAATTATATAACCTGATAAAAATAGATGCATTTAAATAAATGAGGTTTAATACTGGAGCTCAAGTTAATTTTACAATATTGTATAGTTATTTTAGTTATTTTTGTAATAATAGAAACCTTTTCGTCACACTTGTATATTCAAATAGTCATTTAAAAGACGTTAAAGATTATAAAAAAAAATTTCAACGTATTTTATTCTAAAGAAATATTTTTCAGTTTTACTACATGTCAGAGAAATTTCAAGGTGTAATTTTGTATTTGAATTTAGATATAATCTCAGCTCTTTTAAATACTCAATCCCTTTGTTCACACATGCATATCAAAATTCCAAAACATTCCAAAGTATTTTATTCGAACCTTTTATTTATTGAATGTGAATCTCATGTTTCATTTTATTTTGATGTGAAATATTCTCCAGATAATGTTTTAATTTCAAACAATTTATTGACAAGGCTACAAAATATATAAATCGATATTTTGTTCTGAGACTTTAAACGCTTATTGAACTATGAATTCCACTAAAAAATCATTTCTTAAGTGTTTAAATTATCCTAAAATTCAAAAAACTCTATTACATATTCATTTTAGGTAAATGTTCATCGAAATATCTGAAAAATAGAGCCAATATCTTAAGCTATATATTTTGTTATTTCAAATTTTTCGTCTGATTCGTGCTTCTTTTACACGACCTAAAGTATTCTTCAGACATATGATCGCTTATGAAATTCTGGCATTTAATTAAATTAAATACATTTAGAAACCTCATTACAACACCATTCTTCCAACTAAACAATCATTCTATACGAAGAATCAATTAAAAACCAAACAAATACACGCGTCATTTGCAATATTCAATTTGTCTGATCCTGCTTTTGCCTGCCGTGGCCCAACTATTCTTGATATCGAAATCTGTCATCTATAAAAATTATTGGATTAATAAAATCTATGCGGTTTATAAGTTTCTCTTTAATTTTTTTTTGATTCGCACAAAACATTAATGAAGTAATACTAAGACCCCCTAAAAAAAGAGCTATAACCATATCGTGTAAAATTTAGTATTTTATGGGTCCTTTATTTCAATTTTTTTTTAAATTGTACAATAAACGACTTACCTATTCCTAAAATGTATGTATTAAATGTCATCATATACAGGTATCGATTATGATGTCGCTCTCACGAATGATGATTACTTTAATTTCGTTGTTTCTTTGTGGGAAGACAAGAATCCAGAAAAAAGTAATCCAAAGAATTATGAAATGTTATGTCTTGGGGCCTTAATTAAATCAAATTGGATCCTTGTTAATGTTGATTGTTTTGAAAGAGTGGCGAACTGCACTATGAATAACATCGGCATCTTAACTTATAGCATGTCTCGCCAAGGAATTTCACCAATAACGAAGGTCTTTGAACGTTTCCAAAAAATTCGTGAGAGTATATCTGTTGGCACAAAATATTTCATTCTATATGTAAGTAGTTTCACACAGCATTGAGTTTAAACTTCAATTACTTGAATCTCAATATATTTTATAAAATAAGGTTTGAATTTTTTTAATTACTTTAAGTATAAAAAATTATTTATTTATTTAGTTGAATAGTCATTTTGAGGTATCATCACGTATAAAAGTAGATTGGGTAGAGTGGAAAGGAGCTGAACAGCACGGGGTTTTGGTAGGATGGAAGAAAAGGGTAAGGATACACGATTCAATCACGATTCAATCATTTGGTTCCAAATATGAAAAGTTCTAAATGTAGAATGTGCTTATTGAATGGCATTAAAATGTTAAAATCTGAAAAGAATCGAAAACGAGAATGAAACGTTCGAATGCATTTTCATGCCTGAATAGATGTTGTACTGGCCCAATAATATTTCCCAGTACTGGCACTTCGTGGTTGATTTAATAATAATTGGATCAACTATGACTAATCAGTAACAGCTATCACTCTCTTCATTTTTTCGAGTGATAATTGATTATAATTCCCACTCGAAAATTGTTTCGAGAATACTGATTTAATCTCTGCCATGATTTAATCAGTGAATCAACAAAAAATTTTCAGTATTGGATAATAGTACTAGGACAGTACAAAATCCCTATTAAATTTCAGCAGAACATAGAGATTTCAATCTTCTAAAGCGAGGGGGTTTTCACTCACGAGTATTTCTAAATAAGGGATGAATAGCGTTATGAAATACAAGCGAGTCGGAGTGAGTCGATAAGTTTTTACAGGACTCCAGTTTTAACGTTATTTAGCATTATTCTTCCTTATTAAGAGAAGAAATACTCGAAAGTATGAAAATTGTATTTTGATCTGTCTTAATAGGTGGGTCCAGTAAAACGAGAATTTCATGCGATGTGTACACATCAGATACGTATCCTTTTATCAAACATTAAAGACTCTTTATCAGATGTAAGTATTGTTATCTGCTTTTTCTTTTCACGAGAAAAAATCAAGGACTAACAGCTGTCGATATTTTAGTATCCCCTTGGCAGTCTTATAATAATTGGCCAGAAGTTTAGAGCTAGTATTTATTTTGAAGTACGAGTGGCGGCTGCAAAGGAAAATGGGTTTGTTGATGTAGTAACAAGGACAAGTGTAGACTATATTCCGACGTATAAATTAATTGATAGAGACTCCTCAAAATTAAATACGATGCTTCTGAGAAAAAGTGTATCTAAACGGAAGAGAACAATAACATGTGAAATGGGTTCGTCATCAAAAAAACCCTTCTTGCCGTAGACATCAAAATAAAAGTACTAGTGTTTACTCCAACTTTAATTTTATTTGAACAATTTTTTAAATTATCTGATCTTATCTGAGTAAACAATTTCGTTGAAGTGAAAAAATCGTTCTTTGATTTTTATCGCATAATATTATACGTTGTAACCATCCAAAAAATATGACTCAAAGTTCAAATACTTCATTGAAGAAAGCTTGTGTTAGATGTATCTTCAATCGAAATAAAATTTTATCTTACACAATTACGCGTCACTTATTAAAACCTTCTCAATTCCTGAGTTAAAATTAGGAACGTTATTTTAAGGTTCTAAAATGGTTTTCGACTATAATGGAATGTAGGCAGATAAATATCGGGCTTAATAGTTCATCGAATGATTGTCATAATTATTATAATAAAGTCTATAAAAATGAAATAATGAGTTTACTTCATAATCATGGCCCAAAACACATTATCTCCGCTAAATATTCATTTCTAACGTTTATTTATTGTTCTGAATTCCACAGAACAATTGTGAAATCGAAAATCCACAAATTATAATTCATTTCAAACATTCGACCTCTTTGCACCAGTTCGCAACACTAGCGCACCCAAGGTCTCAGATCCGACATTATGGGTTATTGATATTACTTTCAAGAGTTTGATTACAAATGTAGTAAAATAATAAATATCCATGCGGAATATGGAATCGCGCGCTTTAGTTTTGAAATGAAAGTGTAGCTGCAATGGATATATAATTAAAATCAATCGCGAATGTCAAGATGAGAATGTGTTCCTTAAATTGAATTTTTTATTTCCATTAAAACGTTTTCCTTTTTAATTTAAAAAAGTACTATCGAAAATCCAAAATTCAATTTTTTTTACAATAACATGTGAAATTCGAAAAAACGTAAGAATACAAAGTTGTTCGTTTTAAAAAGATCTACAATTTTTGTCTCACATAGTTTCTGATAAAACATATATTTTTCGTTTCAATTCCAAAAACTCCATTTTTTAGAATGAATATGTGAGATACAAAAAAAACGTTTAGATGAAAAATTATTTGCCCAAATGAGGTCTACAAATTCTCATTGAAACATTTCTCGACAGTGTTACGTCACAAGTACGTAAATACTTAGTTTGATCGAAGATTCCTCGTTTTAAGTTAGGATCGAATGATCCTCGCTTGGGGATGAGGATGTCAATGAAAAGACACAATGATTATCAAATAATACAAATTATATTTATTAAAATAATGATAAATTGAAAATAATAAAATGTCGATACAATTGATTTATAATTGGAGGCACAGGCTGGTTGGTAAATTTATGACTCTCGGGTCTTGACACTGTCAAATTGCACGGTACAATTATCTCACGCTGAGAATCCTTTCTAGTTTTTTAGAAAATTCCGCACTTAAATTCTGCTCACAAGACTAGCTTTCCCTTGGCGGCGTGTCCTTTTTATATTATATTTTTTGGTGACGTCACGCATTGCGCAGTCTCCCGCTGCGTGTGACGTAGTTATACCTCTCTTTTCAATAGGTGGTTTCTCTCTCTTTTAGTGATTTCCCCAGATTTTTCTCTAGTCCTTGCCTGTGCCTATAGTACACTATAATACGTCGCGGGACGTGACAGCAGGATGCATATTTTATGTTTTGATTTTAAATATTGAAAAAATTCCATTTTTTCATTCTCATCATGGATGAAAAGGTATTACTCAGGCGGAAATTTACATCTGGTTTGGTACCGCGCCAGCACCGCCGGGCGGATGTCAGTACTGGCGTTTTACTGGAATAATACCGGGTGGAAAACGGCTGGGTACTGGTATTCGTCCGAAATGTCACTCGGCTGGGAGCTGTTTGTCAGTACTGGCGCAATACTAAAAATGGTACTGTGCCTGTACCGGAAATGTGTACTAGCACTGTACTGTAAATAGTAGTATGATAATAGTAGTATGACAATACTTTTTTGTTACACGTACACCGAAAGAAAATCTCAGTAGGTTTGACTACATTTTAACTTACTTTCCGTAGATCGTAAAGGCCCCAGTGTCATTTTAGAAGTTAAGTGAACTGCAGGGACATAGGTAAATCAAATAAGAGCAGTAGTTGAATCAATGAATATTCTTAGTACATTTCAAAACTTTATTTACTTTTAAGTAGACTCTAACTTCGTATTTTTATACACACACTTACCCTACAAACACACACCCCCCTTTATATTACACAAACGCTCGTTTAGGCAGTATTAAAAATTATTCTTAACGCTACAGGTTCGAACCCTTTCTACTTATAATTAACGCATTACTAACCTAACGACTAAGTCTCTCGGCTGCGCACGCTTGTAATACAAGAAAGAAAATAACGCTTATAACCTTCAACTACTGCAGGGCCGTGTAAGAAATGTATGGGCCACGTGTAATCGGGAATTTTTAAATTTTATTCCAAATTATGATTCTTATTAAAATTTTTTAAGATTTGAAATTATTAAATCGATTTGCTATAAAATAAAATATTTTTGATAGAAGGAGATCAAATTTTTGAATTAAAGAACATTACATAATAAAAAGATTTATATAAATTTTAGAATTATTAATTTTTATTATTGTGTATTAGTGATACTTTATACAGGTTATGATTCCTTTAATTTTTGTTTTCAAGAGTGAAATCAACGTATGTTCAGAATCTAAAAAATTTGAATTTTTTCAATTTCAAAAATATGATTATTTTCTATTCCTGGAAAAAAAGACTACATTAGGTAGAACGTTGACTGTCGTATTGCAAGAAAACATATAAAAAAGCACCATGAAAACAAGCTTTTTATTGTTTTACTTGATTTTTATTCTTTAAATAAATACAATTTGTTTCAGTCTCATAACCATTGTGTCTTCTACTGATTGTTTCATAGCCGTAAGTAAGAACACGCAAGAATTATCAGATCCCAACTTGAAACGAGGAACCTTCGAATAAAGTAAGTATTTACATAGTATGACGTAACAACTGTTTAAACATTTTGGTCAGCAATAATAAGATAAGAGGTACCTTTTCTTTCTGAATTTTTAAAAATGTTCCAGATATGTAAATTCATATATTGTAGTTGTTATTTACTTGCAAGCTTCAAAGCGCACCTGGTAAGAAGGCTTTCATTGAAATAAATCTAAAAGTTTATCATTCTGATTTGAAGAGTGCAATTA
Source organism: Diplolepis rosae (assembly GCA_030998225.1). Taxonomy (NCBI): domain Eukaryota; kingdom Metazoa; phylum Arthropoda; class Insecta; order Hymenoptera; family Diplolepididae; genus Diplolepis; species Diplolepis rosae. The sequence goes on from JAPYXD010000275.1 coordinate 1,984,516, forward strand.
TTCAATGCATGAGAATCTATGATTTTCTATTTTCTTTTTGATTCATAAAATAAGGTATGAAATAAAAGAAGTTTAATCTATGTCGAGCCACCATTTTAAAAAAGTTTCTGAATGTTCTTTAATCATTTCTGAAATGATTGAAAACTAACCGGTTTTCCAATTAGAGGTTTCATTTTGATTTATCAGAAAAACGCGTGTTTATCGTGAAAAATAATTTGATTTTTATTTAATTCCATGGCGGAAGGTTTGCCATCAATAATGAAAAACAATATCATTCATATGGCCTCCAAGGCTACGTTTGCAAGACCATGCTTTTTTAATGAAATTTTCCATTACATTTTCATACATTTGGGGCTCTATTTCGCGGATGACGGCACGAATCTTCTCTTTGAGATCTTGAATTAATTAAGAAGTATCAGCATAAACCTTATCTTTCACGTAACACCAAAGTAAAAAGTCTAGAGTTGTTAAATCGCATGTTCTTGGCGGCCAAATTTAATCACCGTTTCGAGAAGTCACTCGGTCATGAAAATTCATAATTCATGGTTCGCTGGCGCAATCCATTCACCGATACAGCCGTTCCAGCTTCATTTTCCAAAAAAAATTAACGAAGCCTCCAATGTGAAAATGAGCGTCACCGGTCATAATAATTTTTCGGTGATATTCAAGTTCATTTTGGTAATGAATTTCAACAATTTCAATGTGTTGTTGAAGCGTGTATTGTTCTATTTTTATTAATGGCATAGTTTTTGGTTGTCATCCATCAAAAAGTCACTCCTTTTGTTATGGCAGCTGCAAAAATAGCGGTTTATTCAGAGCGAAACCTGTAATTGGAAAACCCTGTACAACGCTCAATTATATCCAATAATATTACTATTGATATTTTTACACTAGTTTAATTACTCTATATTATTAGAATTTATTTAACGCACAAATTTGTAAAATTGAATGATTTTATACATTACACGGAGAAACTCTTCATAGTAAAATCTAGTATTATTATATTTATTTTTACTAAAAGTCAATAGGATGCGAGGATATATGTACAAGGGGCGTTCCAAAATAAACGAGACTTTTGTCATAAAAATTTTTTTGGTGGCGCCATCTGTGAATGAGGTAGTGCGTTGGAAAGTTATATGCCTCCTTGACTTCCAGTGACAGTTTCATGACATTCGGTTCAGTGGAAGCGAAGTTATTGCGTCTAAAGTGTCAGTGTGTTTGTGACATCGGTACAAAAATGAGTTTCAAACAAAGAGCTAATATCAAATTTTGTTTTAAAATCGGTAAAACGTTTACCGAAACATTTGAATTGATGAAAAAAGTTTATGGTCATGTTTGTCTATCTCGTGCCAGAGTCGATTTATCGCATTTTAACCGATCATTTGGGCTTACGAAAGGTCTGTGCACGTTTTGTTACCCACAAGTTAACTGATGACCAAAAATTGCTCAGAATCGATCGACTCTTGTGACTGATTTTTTGACAAGAAATCGCATTTTAACCATTAATCACTCACCGTATTCGCCTGATATGGCTCCCTGTGACTTCTACCTATTCGAAAATTGCATTTGGCCATGAAAGGAAAACGTTTTGCGTCCGTAGAGGCTATCCAAAAGGCTTGTACCGACATCCTGAAGGACATTCCGGTCAATGATCTGAAACACTCTTTCGAAAAGCTTTTGGATCGCGCAAAACAGTGTCTCGAGGCCGGAGGGGACTATTTTGAATAAATAAACTCGCATTTATTAGAACAAACCTCCTGTCGTTTCTATTTTAGCTCAGTCTCGTTTATTTTGGAACGCACCTTGTAGTAACAAAACTAGTTTTATTTACCATAGCGGTAGGAGGAAATACATTTTCTGAACCAATTGTAAATATAGTACAACTTTATAAATTACACTGATAGAAAGGAATGGCTGTTACAACGATATTTATGATTAATTTAACCCTACCTTATTGCTGGCATAGATACAGCAATATGAGATTTGTATTTTAACCATCTGAATATAACTGCATAAATATGAACGAATTAACCATATTATTGGTTGCTATGGAAAAATGTATTGTTCGCCTTCCCATATTATATTTCTGATTCGACCAGTTTCACTTACAATATTTTGATTTCTGTATTTAACATCCTGCGTTGTTCAGAGAGACATATTATTTTATAAATACAATTATAAATTCCCAACCTACAACTGAATGGCTAAAACTCCCGAACCATTTCTATCAGTGTATCATTGAAAGTTGCAAAGATTAATATCTTTGATGGCAAATTGAAACTAGAAATAAGTGATACCTGTATAAATAAAAAGTAAAACTATCTATGCAAGAATTGATCTTTTGAATAATATGAATTGCAAAATAGTTTAGAGAAATTACCATTGACAGTAGTAATGAAAAATGAAGAGAGAAAGATTTGAATATTTTGCAATCGAATACATCATATATTGGAATAGTACGTTGTCAAAGTTCCCATTGGAAATATTAAATGTACTGCCGAGTGACGTCAGACACGCCAAACGTTTCTGATATTACCCGAGAATCGCTCCATGTGCTTGTTATGATTATTTGTCGGTAGCCGATATAGTAATATATTTTTTTACATTTGAATATGGCGCCTTTCTAACTTATGCTTTTTTCTAGCAGAGGGACTACCGAGCTTTTCCTCACAAATCGTAAAAGTTTCCACAGTTCAGTATATAATGAAGTTGCTACATTGTAATTGACAATATTGACATATCACTGCGATGCGTTTATGAATGTGTGCGTTGTGCAGTTAGGTTAAGTTGCGTTGAATTAGTATTTGAGCGTGCATTGGTATGTTTATTATTTTTATATAGTGCATGTGTATGTAAATACGTAACTATGTTTATAAATACTCTCTCTATGTAGCTCACAAAATCTAATATGAACTATGGTAAAATTTAAGAATGGCTGATTTTTTTATATTGTGGAGGTGCAATTATTTCCTATTTTCGATAGGAAAAGTTATAAATATGGTTCCACTATCTCCAAAGGACTATGGTAATTCGGTTGGACAGAAGATGTGACTTTACTATTGTCTTTTGTAAAATTAACATTCTTTGTTAGCAATTAATTAAAAATTTATTCGGAACTACTTCAATATAATTCGTTCGATGTGTCGATTACGATTTTACTATTTCATGTAATAAAAGTTGCTTTTGTTTTTAGGCATAAGTACAATTATATCACCATTTTCTCCAATATTATTAGTAACTCCATAGTTTAATATTAAAAATAGTAATTTCTAAAAAAGTGACGTTATATCCTCGTTTCCTATTGACTTTTAGTAAAAATAAATATAATAATATTAAATTATGCAATGAAGAGTTTCTCCGTGTATTTATGATGGCTGTGTTTCTTTTTTAGCTACAGAATTTGAACAAAGCAAGTATTTACCATTCAGGTTATGTAGTATAATATTCATATTCTGGTTGAATTTAGTTTTTTGTCCAAAAATTGATGTTTTCAAACAAGAGTAATTAGGTCTTGATTTAAAGTCATAAGTATCAAATATTTGAGTCGAGAATTGGTGTCTCTGGCGAAAAATGGATCCCGTTACGGAAAAATCACTAAATCTTACTTAAAACTCACTAGAACCAACATTTTAATGTTATGCTAGGTGTTTTCGGCGGCAAATGGATTCATTTACAGAAAAATCATCAAGTTAAAATCATTTCAGTATAAAGTAACCATGCTTAATAATTTTGAAAAGTTTTCTGGTAGTCCCATGCATTCGAAAAAAGGCTGAACATGTCAACTGTGTTATTTTTCAACCAATCAGGGTCGCTTTACATCTGAACCCGATGGGATAATTATGGGATCATATGGATTATAAATAATAAATAACAATAAATTATGAATTTTAATTCAAATAAAAAAATTGTTCAATCTGTAAATGTAAATTATATTCGAGATTAATGATTCATATATTATATATTTTTTCATTGTAATCTTTAGTTCGTTTATTTTAGTATATGCTTGTATATAAATTTCGCATCATATATCCTGTAAAAGATTATTTTCATATTGTTTAAAAGTTAATGGATCTTAATGATTGCTTTTCATTTATTCGTTATTTATATTCATTATATATGAACATTAATTTTTTCCTCCGTAATTTTATTACATTTGATTTATATTAAAATGTCGACTTCTGTCGAAATTAATTTAAAACTCGGAATTGTTGAGTACATGAAATCCAAAGTTTATAATACGAATTCATGATAAATATAGAATTGGAGGATCATAAATATAATATCTAGTAAACATTAAAAAATCTCTGAATCTTAAACGAAGACAGGGGTCACAGGTAAATTTTCGATTCAAGAATTCATTCAAAATAGAATACTTTGGGTACATAAATATAAACTTATCTAATTATCAAACTTATCTATAGAACTTATTTATTAATATTGTTAATTGACTGATTATAAATTTTTCGCGAAATTGATGCATTTTCGTGCATACGTATCACGGGTTGGAGCACCCAGCGAGCTAGTAGATAGTTGTAGCGACTACTTTCCTCTAAAAACATCAAATTTAAGCTAAGATATTTGATACTTGTAAATTTTAATCAAGGCTTAATTAGCCTTGTTTTAAAATATATATTCCCTTCCAAAACACCGAATTTGAATTCAAGCAATTGATACTTGTAATTTTTTAATCAAGGCTTGATTATTTTGATTTTAAATATTATTTTTCGAATTTTCCGTACCCCGCCATCTACCGCTTTATTTTATATTGTCATAAAACGCTACCTGCATTTATCGACTTCATAAGTGTTTGACGACAATGCTCAACTAAAAAGAAAAGCCTCCATTAGCTCTTTTGTAGACAAGTCTGAAGTTCAACCCCAATTTGACGAATTGGTTTTTCGGTAAAAAGATTTATGGACAAAAGAATCTCATAGTAAGACTTCTTGCCGGATAGTTCACAAACTAACGCGAATAATACAAAAATAATTATTCAAAAGATTATTGAATTTGTTGGAATGTCATCGGCTGCTATTGGTTTATTTATTATACTTATGTTTTCGTTGCAAAAAGTTTGTGGTGAGTATACATTTGGAATTTTTCAGAATTATTACAGAATTAGTTTTAGATTATCGTTTTGATATTTTGTTTTAAAAACTTTTCTATGAAAAGAAAACTTATCAAAAATCAATCAGATCCATTTAAAATTTCTAAATGATGTTTTAAATTGTTCTGAATATAGCGCATTCTACCAAGATGTCCGTAGAAGACAAATTTTTCATCTCCATAAAAAATGTCTGATTGCACGAACCAAATGTTTTAACAAAAAAATTTGGTTGTCTTAATAAATCAATTCATCAGCTGCATAGCCATAAAATATTTTGAGTGAGAGAACATAATTTTGGTTACTACAACCAACGTTTTGAAATGGCTGCTTGAGTGACTCCCAAAGATTCTGAGAGCTCTTCTTGTGTTTGGCAACAATCTTCATCGAGTAATGCTTCCAGTTCTTCATCTTCAAACTTTTTTGGCTACCCAGGACGTTCTTCGTCTTCCAAGCCAAAATCACCACTTTTAAATCGTGCAAAACACTTTTGGCACGTTCACTCAACTAGATCATGTTCACCATAAACTTCCTCCAAAATACGATGACTTTCGACAGCAGTTTTCTTCATATTAAAGTAATGAAGAAGAACTCCCCGCAGAAACACTTTTTCAGGCATGAAGTTCGACATATCTGAGTGAAAAAAAATTATTTTTGTTTACGCTTCAGATGAATGACATATACTGAGAAAGAAGCACAATGTCAGTAGCTTTTTCCAACGCATGTTCGGAATATTGGAACGATGGAATAATAATCAAGTTTCGCCATCTGTTAGCAAACCGCACGAATTAAGTTATAGATCCAATATTTACGAGTATGAAGAAATCGTTTGGAAATTTTTCAATCCATAAATTAAATTTTAAATAAATATATTAGATACAACTAAAACACTAGGTTTTTGTCGGAATCCTAAGAGTCACTGATGGATACTGTCAATTACGCAAAAATCAAAGAGCCAGTTACAAAGAGAACAATATTATCATGAATCGCTTAATTAATTGACCTACTAAATTTGCTATGCCCAATTATCATACTGGTAAAAATAATTCGTTTTTGGTCTCCGAAGGTGTTCTCAGATTGGAAAGTAGGCTAAGCCAGTTTGATCTTACCTATTAACAAAGAAATCTGATTCTTTTACCGAAAAATCATAACATAACGCATCTTATTGTCCGTGATCAAAATTTAAATCTACTTTATTCTGGCATCGAAATTGAGTAATAAGTTGCTCTCACGCCGGTCACTTTTTTATAGATGACTCAATAACAAACGTGCTAGAACACAATTTGATGAACGTGCCACCCAATCAACTTTCGTCCTGGCAGAAAATCAACAAATAAGGCAGCACTTGTGGGCTCGATGGAACAAGGAGTATTTCTATGAGCTGACCATATGTAAAAAATTGCATAAGGGTGCCACTAAGAACATTCAGGTTGGCAAATTGGTCAAAAATAGAGACGATAATTCACTTCCTTTGCGATGGAGCCTAGGTCATATAATTGCCACTCATCCAGAAACGAAAAAGTTCGAGTGGTAACGATTAAAACTGCACAAGGCGAATATAAGCGTAGTCTCAAAAAACAAACTCTAGAGATAGTTGACGTTATGTGATACCTCAAATTTTTACAAATATGCAAAATAATTAATTAGAATTCAAGCTCCTGCCATTACAGTGGTCAAAACGAATTAAATTGACTACAATTTTAGATGAGACACAACAGAATTAGTTTATTCCTCATATCCACGCAGAGGATGAAATTAAAATGAATTTAACTTCTTAGGTTATTCTACGTAATTAAATTGAATTACTTTCTTTCACATTTTGACTCATAAAAACGAATAAAATATCTTTAATATTATAAGTTTCTTTACGAGATTAAACAGAATCAACTTGACTTCAAATCTTTCACACTTATCTATCCAAATAAATTTCATCCCCCTCAAAGTAATCCCCTCCCGATATAATTCACTTATTCCAACGTTTTTCCAATCGTCGAAACACTTGTTAAATTCGATTTCCGGAATATCCTTCAAAGCCTTCTTCGATTCGGCTTGTATCTCTTCAATCGTGTCAAAACGATGTCCTAGCAGTGGTCTTTTGAGTTTGGGGAATAGCCAGAAGTCACACGGAGCCAAATCAAGTGAATATGGTGATTGTGGAACGATATGCGTTGAGTTTTTGGCGAAATGGTCACGAAGAACGAGTGCAGTGTGAGACGGCGCATTATCTCGAATTGTCAATCGACGATTTTTGTGCACTAATTCTTTGACTTGATTGACGTGTTGCTCGACAGTTGATGTTGATGGTCGTCCGGGGCGTTCCAAGTCACGAACACGTTCTCTGCCTTCTTTGAAGTCTTTGCACCACTTATAATCATTTTTCTGTGACATGGACATATCACCGAAGGCCTTCTGCAACATACTGAACGTTTCCGCAACTGAAATTTCATCCTGCAAACAAAATTTAATGGCACTCCTTTGCTCAATAAATTCACACATTGTAAAAATCGAAAAAATCACTTTTAGCTGTTTGGAAAAGACAAGCGTAACTATGTAACAAATGATGACATTGACTTGAAATTTGGCACAGATGTCAGTAGCAGTAGGACCAACATAAAAGTAAAAGAGTTCGCCCGAATACAAACTTTAAGAAGGTGTAGTTCAGAGATTAATTTTTCACTTTAGTCTTTACAAAATGGCGCCCAAATTACAAAATGTTCACGAATACATTCAGGTTTTTTTTGTCAGAAAATATAAACAAACCAAGGAAATTACTAAGAATAAGAAGTTCTTAGAATCACTCAAAAAAGACGTCTGAATTTTTTGAAAACATTTCGAGCAACTTTTCAATTTTGCAAATAGCATAATTTTTGCAAAATCAAAAAATTGCTCAAAACACCCCGAAAAATTTGTATGTATTTTTTGACCAATTTTAAAATTTTTTTTACTCTTGGTAACTTTCGCCATAAGTCTATTTCTTTCAAGTAAAAATTTCTCAAATATCAAATTAGTATCGATGTAAAGTCGTGAACAAAACCCCGAAAAAAAATCCTATATCTCCAGTGCAATTCATGAATGAGAGAAATAGCTGGAGAGATATAAACATACAGTCAGATAGAATCTTTAAGGTCGAAAGTGTTAATAGTGTCTTCATATCTGCGAAGCTTTTCTCCCATGCCGGCAACTCCGGGTGAAAATCGTTTACGGCTGCAGCAGTCCGGCAACTCGTTTAGAGACCAGACAGGACGTGCAAACCTAATGGAAAGGTGGTGGACCGTTAGCAACTAGCGCCGCGTACAGCACTGCGCATGAACTACCATTATGTGTGCACGTGTTAGTGCATATACATGCATATGTAGGTTCTTTAAATGTGTTACAAAGAATATATTCAAATGAAATTAAAAGGAAATTGAAGATTTAGCGCAAAATTGTGAAAATTTAATTCAAGAGTGAGAAGTTATATTGATATCAACTCACTCTTTAATTACATTTTCACAATTTTTGCCTTAAATCATGGTTTTCTCGTCATAAATAAAAATCAAAAATATCTGTAATTTGTATTTATATTTTCAGAAAATATAGTTGCTTAGCACATTTTGCGTTGATTTTTGTACTACAAGATAATCGAACACTTTGTGGGGTCGAGATAGCTCTCTTCGGTGTTGTGTGAAAGTCTTCTGCAAGTACATCCTTGCTGCTTCCTGCTTCTGGGATATCTTCTGATTCTTTTTTCTGGAATATAGATTAAAAGCATTTAATTTCTATGAATATTTGAAATTTATTTCGTAGGTATTTTATAAAATAAATAAAAATAAATTTTATAAAATAAAACCCCAGTCACATGTTTCGCGAAATTGTGGTGGGAATTTCTGACATTGTGGAATTTGTATTGGCAATTCTCAGCTATTTTTTCATAAATAATCCTTTGTAATTTTATACTATATATGTACTTGCATCTATATCTTCAGTAACATTTAGACAGAAGTACACTGCCGGTCGAAATTATTTGTTCACTTATTGTTTCAGCTATTCCTAAATTGTCTTAATTTTTATAACAACAAGTTGAAATTTTTTTCCCTATCATAAAATAAAAGTTAATAAAATTTTGCAAATAACAAATAAAACAAAATAATAAAATAAACTAAATAACAAAATTGAAGAAATTTTTTTTTTCACAGAAAAATTTCTTCAATTTATATTGGAAAATACCATCTAGTTTTAAATAACGTTGGATTAATTCTGGATCATAGGTTGATAAGGTCGATATAGTAGAGTTCCGTTGTCACGTACAGTGATACACTCTTCTAATGATCGACATAATCGACTGAAATGATTTAGAAAAATCAGAAAAAATAACAAAATGTTAACTTTATAAAAAAATATTTCAAAAAACTTGAAATTTCAATCATTCTGAAAAATATTAGCAACTCTGAAATTAATTAAGATTTTTAAAAGTTTTTTGTCTCATTTAAATGGTAGGTTTTCATAGTATTTTGCTAACTAATCAAGATATTTTCAGATTTTTTTCCCTGGATTCTACCCGGCGTCAAAAATGATACAAAACGGTCATAAAATTTTAAAAATGTGTAGCCACTTACAAGAAATTTTTAAAAACCAATGTGTATCATATTTTAATAAAATTTATAGATTACTGTCTTCATTTGAAAATTTTCAAATTGTTTGTACCATGTTTGACCCCAGGGTAGAATCCAAAAGAAAAATTCTAAAAATATCTTGATAAGTTAACAAACTTGGGCTCACTAGATGCAAAATTTAAATAATTATAAAAATTAAGACACTTTAAGAATAGCTAACACAGCAGGTGAATAAATAATTTTGACCGGTAGTGTATATACTACTTTTTTAGTTTGGTATCTCAAAATTACGTGCTAGAATTTTATTGTCATTCCTAAGGAAGTTTTAGATACTTCATCGAAGTTTCTTGTACTGTTTTATGTAAATTTTCTTACGATTTTTACATTTTTTCACATTTTCAAAGTTTACTTCGAAATAGGGCTCATATATGTAATATTTTATTTATTGCACTTAAAATTTTAGAAATAAAGATCACTAATGAGGACTCTGATCAGAGTCGAAAAGTTTCAAATTATATACAATATCGTATGAAATTAAAAATATTGTTACTTACGTCTGCAAACTGCACGCTACTTTCTTCAAAGTCTCGTGTGCCTTCTGCAGGTTTTTCTACTTCGGGAATAAAAATTTTGAAGTCTGATGGGGAAGAAACACTCGCCGGTTTAATGTTCACATCACTTCCACTCTACACATCACTACACGACGGTAAATTTAACGTCGGAAAAATGTCGATGACAAATAAAAAATTGTCTTTCTAGTACTTCGAGATATCCTAACCTCGACAAGTAGGGATTTGACCATGCAGTTCGTTTTCTGCTGTGCACTTGGCGCTCACATGGAACGACACCTCGACACGCGGTTTAATTAGGTCAATAAATATGTCTGCCTTGGGTGCTTTAATATCTTCTTTGTATACAGATGGAAAATACCACACGACCCACGAGATCATGCTTTCTTCCTCTATCAATAGGGTCGTGACTGCTGATAAAGGATAAAATCCAGAAGGAAGAAAGAGAATCGGTCTTCCGATTCCGGGGGTAAAGAATCGATTCTCAAGAAAATCGAACAGCAAATAATCGATTCAAAAATCGAAATCGTTCTACCAAAAAATCGATTTTTTTGAGAATCGAATCGGAATCAAACATCCCTAGTTGGGGCCGAATGCGTCCTCATTCTTCGAACACTAGTCCAAAGATGGGACATCGTGGAAATGTATTCCTCTATTTACCTTAAAATGAGTTTTAGATTTCAAACACTGGTCACACGATTTTTTAACTCAATTCTTTTCCGTGTAGTAATTCGATTATTCTCATATAAATCTGTAATAACATTCAATAGGTGTGTTATTTGTCGCATTATTCACAGATATAAAAGCCACAAAACTTTAAAATAAATAATAATTTTCAAAACATTTTTTATTGATGGTGTATTTATTTTTCGAATTTTAATAAAAATTGAAGCGTGGTTACGTATGATATCATAAAATATATCAGGTGTGCAAATAAGTTTCCGCTGTTTTTTATCAAAAATTGGGTATTTCCTGTGAAAGAACGGAATCTTATGTTTCATTCGAAGTATCGTCGATCGTGTTGTTCTTCTTGCGTTTCATGCTCATAACGCTCGAACAACCATACCTCTCGGGTATATGAGAACCGAGCTTTTTCCGTGTGACTACTGAGTAGGCGTGGCCTAAATGTCAAAACGCTCGATCTCCTATACCAAAATGGAATGGTCTCTCTAGCGTTTGAGCTACGAACAGCGCTGTGCTTCTGTTGCGTGTAGTCCTCACTATCAAATCATGTTATACATGCCTTAAAAGAACGGAATCAATTAAAAACCAAACAAATACACGCGTTATTTGCAATCTTCAATTGAGGTTGCGCATGAAATAATCGCCTAAGCATTCGGCCTACTGGCTAAGCGCCTAGGCGGTTATTGCATGCGCACCCTCGATTTGTCTGATCCAGCTTTTGTCTGCCGTGGCCCAACTATTCCCGATATCGAAATCTGTTCTCTGTAAATTTATTGGATAAATAAAATCTATGTGGTTAATAAGTTTCTCTTTAATTGTCCAGAAGAGCTGAGCGTCTAGCATCGCATTAAAGCTTTCTAGTTCCATTCTGGAAAGTGTATACTATATTCATATTGAACTAATTAATTTTTTAATCAACACTTATGACTAGAAATTTCATGCTTCTCTGATCTTTGACAGATACATCTTGATGAATTGAAAAATATTTTAAATAATGCGATTTGCAATTCACAACCACAATCATTTAGTGTATATATGTAAATTATCCATTTTTCTCAGTGTGTGTAGAATTATAAGGTGACTTTTTTTTATCTGATTTGAATGTTTCGGATTTCCTTGAGAATTAAAAAATAATTCTGTCTATATGGTGATGTTTGTCCACCCGTCTGTTTGTTATAAGAAATGGATCTAACAGTGAAAAATAATTTATGTAAAGAACCCATGAAGTATGCGACTTTACATTGTAATGGTAAAAGTACCTTGCAATTTGACAAGACAATTGTAAAAGTCCCACTTTTTTTGATTTTACCATTATATAGAAAGTAAGTTGTGTGCCATTGAGAGCACAGTTTGTTTGAACCAAACAAACATATCTTTGATACGTAACCAAAAAAGGTATTTGTTTAAATTATTATTTTTTTTAATCACACAAAACATTAATGAGATAATACTAAAACCTCCTACAAAAAAAGCTATTACCATTTCGTGTAAGATTTAGTATTTTATGGGTCCTTTATTTCAATTTTTTTTTAAATTGTACAATAAACGACTTTTACCTATTCCTAAAATTTATATATTAAATGTCATCATATAAAGGTATCGATTATGATGTCGCTCTCACGGATGATGATTACTTTAATTTCGTTGTTTCTTTGTGGGAAGACAAGAATCCAGAAAAAAGTAATCCAAAGAATTATGAAATGTTATGCCTTGGGGCCTTAATTGAATCAAATTGGATCCTTGTCAATAATGACTGTTTTGAAAGAGTGGGGAACTGCACCATGAATAACGTTGGCATCTTAACTCATAGCATGTCTCGCCAAGGAATTCCACCAAAAACGCAGGTCTTTGAACGTTTCCAAAAAATTCGTGAGAATATATCTGTTGGCACAAAATATTTCATTCTATATGTAAGTAGTTTCACACAGCATTGAGTTTAAACTTCAATTACTTGAATCTCAATATATTTTATAAAATAACGTTTGAATTTTTTAAAATACTTGAATTATAAGAAATTATTTATTTATTTAGTTGAATACTCACTTTGAGGTATCATCACGTATAGAAGTAGATTGGGTAAAGTGGAATGAAACAGAACAGCACGGGATTTTGGTAGGATGGAAGGAAAGGGTAAGATTACACGATTCCTAAAATACTATCCCAGTACCACCTGTCAGTCTGTCAGCACTTGATCAAAGCTCTCCCACTACATTCTCATAAAGCTCTTCGCTAAACTTCTTACTATTAAAACTCGAAACAATTACATTTTTATGCATCAAATCGACTAAGATCCTAATTTATTGTTGGGAATGCATTTGATTCAAAGGCTCATATGGTTGCACCAAAGTTAACTTTTAATCTGTGACAGACAATAAAAATGGTCAGTAAAGCTGAACATTTACGATAGCAGTTTTGAAACCTCTCCATAAAATAAAACAATCATTTATCATTGAATGGCATTGAAATGTTAAATTCTGAAAAGAATCGAAAACGAGAATCAAACTTTCGAATGCATTTTCATGTCTGAGTAGATGTTGTACTGATCCAATAATACTTCCCAGTACTGGCACTTCCCACTTCGTGGTTGATTTAATCATAATTGGACCAACGATGACTAATCTGTAACAGCTATTACTCTCTTCATTTTTTCGAGTGATAATTATTTATAATTTCCACACGAAAATTGTTTGGAGGATACTGATTTAATCTCTGCCATGATTTATTCATTTAATCAACAAAAAATTTTCAGTATTGGGTAATAGTACTAGGATAGTACAATATTCCTACTGAATTTCAGCAGACCATAGAAATTTCAATCTTCTAAAGCAAGGGGGTTTTCACTCACGAGTATTTCTGAAAAGGGACGAATAGCGTTATGAAATACGAGCAAGTCGGAGCGAGTCAATGAGTTTTTACGGGACTGCAGTTTTAACGTTATTTAGCATTATTCTTCCTTATTAAGAGAATAAATACTCGCAATACACTGTTTGATTTAAAATCGACTCATGAGTGAAAACCCCCTCGTTCTTAATTATCAAAATTGTATTTTGATCTGTCTTAATAGGAGGGACCAGTAAAACGAGAATTTCGTTCGATGTGTACACATCAGATACGTATCCTTTTATCAGACTTAAAAGACTCTTTATCAGACGTAAGTATTATTATCTGCTTTTTCTTTTCACGAGGAAAAATCAAGGACTAACGGCTGTCAATATTTCAGTATCCTCTTGGCAGTCTTATAATAATTGGCCAGAAGTTTAGAGCTAGTGTTTATTTTGAAGTACGAATGGGGCCTAGAAAGGGAAATAGGTTTGTTGATGGAGTAACAAGGAGAAATGACGAGTATATACCAACGTATAAATTAATTGATAAAGACTCCTCAAAATTAAGGCGGATGTTTCTGGGAGAATGTGTGCCTAAGAAGAAGAGAAAAATAACATGTCAAATGGGTTTGTCTTAAAAAAAACCCTTCTTGCCGTAGACATCAAAATAAGAGTACTAGTGTTTACTCCAACTTTAATTTTATTTGAACAATTCTCTAAATTATCTGATTTTATCTGAGTGAACAATTTCGTTGAATTAAAAAAATCGTTATTTGATTTCTATAGCATAATATTATGCGTTATAACCATCCAAAAAATATGACTCAAAGTTCAGATACTTCATTGACGAAAGCTTGTGTGAAATGTATCTTCAGTCGAAATAAAATTTTATCTCACACATTTACGCGTCACTTATCAAAACTTTTTCAATTGCTGAGTCGAAATTAGGGACGTTATTTTGAAGGTTCTAAAATGTTTTTCGACTAAAATAGATTGTAGTCGGATTAAGATTGGGCAATAGTTCATCGAATGATTGTCATAATTATTATAATAAAGTCTATAAGAATAAAATAATGAGTTTACTTCATACTCATGACCCAAAACATATTGTCTCCGATAAATATTCATTGCTAACGTTTATTTATTGTTCCGAATTCCACGGAACAATTGTGAAATCAAAAATCCACAAATTGTAATTCATTTCCAACATTCGACCTCTTTACGCCAGTTCGCAACACTAGCGCACCCAAGGTCTCAGATCAGACATTATGGGTTATTGATATTGCTTTCGAGAATTTGATTACAAATGTAGTAAAGTAATAAATATCCATGCGGAATATGAAATCGCCCGCTCTAGTTTTGAAATGCAAGTGTGGCTTTAATGGATATATTGTATATTGAAAATCATTTGCGAATGTCAAGATGAGAATGTGTTCCTTAAATTAAATTTTTTATTTTCATTAATACGTTTTTGATCAATAAGAAAGAATGTATAACTCCTTTGAGAAAATACTCCACAGCAAATTTATAGATGTTTTTAAAACAAACAATTTTGTTCCCTAACATACTTTTGGTATCCTCGTTAGATTTCGTATAGAATGGAATTTTGTATTTTGGCTTCATACGCGGCCTCTCAATGGCTTCCTCTTCTGGGCTGCCACCCAAAAAACCGCGCAACCCATTGTCCTTAGAATATGATCATACCAGGGCTTATATTCTCTTGCGGCGCAAAGGTAGCACTGCACTTCATAATAATTTTATAAATGACACAAGGGGTCTTTTGAACCCCAGCGTTAAAAATTGTCGATATTTCATGAGGTTTTCGATGTATTGCTCTAAAAATTCAACAGGATATATTTGAATATTTCTGAAACAATTTTATAACATAATCCTGATCTGATTTTGTTGTGAAAATATTATTAAAAATTATTGAAAATTTGTTTTCTTAAATTTTCTATTTTTCACGTAAATAACCATATCTTTGTTAATTTTGAATATTTTTGCTAAAAATTGAAGGGAGTAAGCTTGAAGTACTACACTTTAAGGTAGAACTAGTAGTTATTGTGGACTTTCCAAAAAAGGTAATTTACTATATCTCAAAGTATGAGGTGGAAAATTTGAGGTCATGTGAAAATGCGGTTGCAGCTTGAATAAAACCAATTATTATTAATTAATAACATTAATAACATAACATTATTTATTAATGAATAATTACTCTGGGCGCATACATTTGACGCACAAGCATACTCTGTGCTCATCGCACATAGGTCGTTTACACAGAGGATATTGTTCTTTCGTCTTCTTATCATTTTTTCGCGCACAAAGCCCGTATCTTTTTTTAATCGGAAGGTATTGCCTCCCCATTTCTTCTTCTTCCTCTTGTACAGGTTGTTGGAGAATATCTGCGATCGTCATCCTCAGATCGCGGCGAACATTCAAAGACTGCAAACACGAAAGTAGCAGGGGTTTCAGCAGATGTAAGCTCAGCTGCTTCAAGCAATCTTTCGCTTTTACAATTCGATTCTCTCCACGATTAGAGAGTAAGCATTTGAAGAGAATGCGCGAATTGATCGCAGCTTGGTCCAGCATCCCGAAGTAAAAACGCATTGGCCAATGGTTCGATCTTCTGGCCACAGTGTAGGCGTGACTGAGCTGATCGAAACAGTCTGTCCCACCTTTGGTTTTATTATGACGCAATACGATGCCTCGCTTGCCATCTGTTATTTCTGTCGATTAAGAATAAGTTGATGCTAAAATTATGATCTTATTCTTTTTCGGTGTGTGAGATAACAGAGCGATGTTTTCGGAAAAGCAAAATTTAGTGTGTGGGGTAATTTTTGACGAAAATTTGAATTTCGTAGCAATTTTTCTTTTGTTTTTACAGACTGCAACAGTTATTGTTAATTGATACGGCGGTTCTACAAAACGATCAAGCATAGGGATAGTGGTGAACCAGTTGTCACAAGTTACTGTGCGATTTGAGCCGTGAATCGGTTCAGTGACTTTTCTGAAATAATATTCAGGGATACTCTCACCAGATAATTTTCCCCCCAAAGTGATTTTATCCAAGCATGGGATTGCGAGATGAAGATATCATGTTGTCGCGTCATTGAGAGTAATAATCTTTAATCCATACTTTGAATTTTTGTCATCGAATCGCAAATAAATAAGAAGAAAGGAAAATCCCATTTTTGACATTACGGCCCGATACATAGAAATGCCACTTTTATTTTCCCACAGATCATGAACATCGACATTAGCTGATACCTACGCTCCAGAATAATAAATCAAACCAATCGAAGCTTTAATTTCCACGATGTCTGTGATTTTGTGATATGACTGCATCTGGAAACCTTTTCCCATGGATTCAGCGCAGACATTTTTTTTTTTTTTTTTTTTTTTTTTTTGGTGAGGAGGAAAAATGGCGAAATCTTTTATAGACGTTGTACAGGACTCTCCTAGAACGGGTCTAGGCATACCTATTAAAACAAAACAACCCCCTCTCTCGAACCAATACACCACCCGCGGAACCGCCTTTCGGCTTTAAACTTCACGGGTGGTTGGTTCCATTGAAGTCGCGTACGACTCTTCCGTCATCCGTTCACTCGGAACTTCCATCCGCGACCACACGCCCACTAGGCAATCCGTCCAGCCGCGCCACCCAGGGGAGAAACAGATTCCTCCCCCGAACGACGCGGACAGCCAAGTCTATCCGAGACGCAGGACCGCGGGTGCAGGCCCCGAGGCTTGTCAAGCCGGCTGCACGTCTATCGAGACCAGGAATACGCTCTTCCACAACACTTACTCGATCTAGAAAAAAATAATTCAAATCAATTTTTTTTAAAGGTTAGGTATTTATCAGGATATTTTATCGGATTTTCATCAGGGATTTAGTGTTTAGAGAAATTACAGATTAGAGAATTAGAGATTCCAGAGAAATTAGTGTTCAGAGAAATTATAAAATTCAGAGAAAAAACACTTCTATACTAATGGGTTTCAAAGTGATCCCTAATGTATTTCTGATGACTAGAGCGAAAGAGAAATGTAAGAAGCGTGGTTGCGACAAAAAAGGCGAACTACTGACCTGAGTGTCGTTCAGGTATTCTCGTATCCCATTTATATTCATTCTCTCCTCTCAGACTATAACTTGATCGTCCTTGACCTCGTCCTCGAATCGTCTTCCTCAGACGCACTTTCCGTAGTCACTGGCAGAAGGTTTATACTCACCTTCCTCACTATCTTCTGACTGGTTTTCTTCTTCCCCAGAAGATCGTCTTCGCGCAGCTGCTCGGCGACGCATCGACTCCGTAAATTATGCGCCATCTAAATATCAGAAATATCTTAGTAAATCGTTGACAAAAAGATTTTATAGTGCATATAGTAATACTTGCGGTTTAAAATCACCACTGAGCACAAAAACGTAGATAACAAAGTCAAATTTTTTTCTCACTTTTTCGTCGTTTGATGACACTGTAGAGTCATGGTCTCTCTCATGCTCAAGTTTGAACAGATATGGATGCTTTTCGAGTCATTCGTCACCCTGGCAATGAAGACGAGGGATCTCGATGGGCGTGCAGAGCCCGGCAACAACGGGGGCCGGTAGAAATCGCATCGGGGCCTGCACCCGCGGTCTTGCGTCTTCGGCAGACTTGGCTGTCCGCGGCGTTCAGGGGAGGAATCGCTTTATTCTTTTCCTGGCCGACGCGGCTAGTCAGTCTGCCTAACGGGCGTATGGCCGCGGATGGGAGTCCCGGGCGAACGGATGACGGAAGAGTCGTACGCGACTTCAATGGAACCAACCACCCGTGAAATTTAAAGCCGAAAGGCGGTTCCGCGGGTGGTGTATTGGTTCGAGAGAGGGGGTTTTTTGGTTTTAACAGGTCCCTCTGTCCTCCTTAGAGTATTTAAGCTTTCCCAGAAGGTCTTTGGAGCGTCTCTTTCTGATGCCCTGGATGATGACGCTCAGTTCAACAGGTTTAACATGCTTCCTAAGCTCTTTCAGAAATGCCGGGTAGCTCACTCTTTCTGCAGGCTTCATCAGCACCACTTCTGGGCGAATACCTCTTAGCCTTTCCATTTTTTTAGCGTCCGGTATTATATTTTCTTTCCGGAGGTTCTTCCAAGTTGGATCTTCCACTAACTTCTCTTCCTTAGTGGAGGCTCATGGCCTCTTGTCCTCCCGCTTTCTTGCTGCCGTCTGCTCCGGGCTCACAGTAGACTCTAGGCCGTTTCCGCGAGTTCGGAGTATATCGGTTTTCTTGCACTTATGGTAAATATTATATGGGTCGAACGAAACGTCCATTCAGAATCAGAAGAAAGGAACATATTGATATTTCTTTCGCATCCCATGGCAAAGTATCTCTCGACAAGAGATCTCTTAAAAGGAGCGAATTCTTCCACAAGCGAACGCTTTGTACATGTCTCTTAGTCAGGTGGTCGCTTGGGTAAGTGATCTTTTGAAAAGCGATCGCTTGTGGACGAATTTGCTCGTTTTAAGAGATCTCTTACCCAAGCGATCGCTCAATTGTAAAAGATCTCTCAATCAAGCGATCGCTACGTAAGAGATCTAGCTGAAGCGATTTCTTGAGTATAATATCTCTCGAAAAGCGATGTCTATGAAGGAAATTAAGTGTAAATCCACATTGTTATGTATAATAAACAAAACTTTGCTATCAGTATGGAATTAAGTGTATAAATCATTCAGTAACGATGTTCGATTCATTTTTTTTAGAGCAATTCTAATTTGAGATGCAAATTTCTAAAGATCAAAAAGTGTTTGAAGGATTTATAGTGTTGATGAAGACAATTGCGCTCCACTTGCGAGTGACCGCACACTTCAATGTTAAGGGCAAGCGAAAGAAGGTTGCATCTAATTACCTGCAAGCTAATCTTCCTCATAGGCGACTGCGCTTTTATGACTAGGAATATCGCTTTAAAAGCGATGTCGCTGGCTAATAAGATATCGCTTGGGGTGAAAAACGACGAGGCTTGTGCCTGAAGCGACACGGTTTGAGGTAAAAAGCGATGGCGCTTGTGACTAAGAGAAATCGCTTGAAGTAAAAAGCGACGACGCTATAGATAAGAGTTGTCGCTTTGAAAAAAAGGGATATCTCTTGAAAAACAAGCAATCGCTCACAAGCAAGCATGAATAACAAATTACAAATTTGCAGAAGGCTTACGGTGAGTCGACTTTATCAAAAACACGTACTTCTGAGTGGTACAGTGCATTCAAAAGCGGTCAAGATGTGATGGAAGATTGCCTCGCTCTGGTCGTCAATCAACGTCTTCAACTGAAGTTAACAACGCTAAAGTGAAGGGAATGGTGACTGAAAATCATCATTTACATTTTGCGTACTCAAAATTTTCGCGGAATTTCTACTGAATACATTTGGAAAATTCTATACTTTCCATCACTATACTTCTAGTTCTATGTAACTTTTAAAAGTATCTGAAAGTCGAGCACTTTGTCAGGTAAATTTCGCTGTACTTATTTCATCCGTGTATAAAGTATGCCAAAGCTCAATTCAATCCGATAATTCTATCGAGACTTATAAAGTATACACTAAGAAAAAAATGCTATTGAATCAAAAATTTCCAATTTTTATGAATTAATAGTATACATGCTTTTGGAAAGAAATGATTTTCATCCAATGGCTATTTTTTCTCAGTGTACGGCCGACTACTACAGACAGACAGACACTTTCGTAAAAACCGGTTTTTCTGACTCAGGGTGTCTCAAAACGCAAAGATATGATGAAAATTTCGATAGTAATTTTTCACATGAAACCAATACCTTCCCATATGATGAGAATGTAAAAAATCAAATTTAGACACTCCAAGCAGAAATTTTACTTTTTGCTCATAAGCTGCGTGCTCGCACAAAAAAAGATAAAAGCTCACGTGGAAATATAGTCCTTGCAAATATGACACTTTATAATACTTCGAAAAAATTCACACGAAAAAAGAAACATCTTTTTCTAAGTTTTTGTGGGTTATGACCTCAAAAACTTATATGTGTTAAGAAAATTTTGGGTGAATGCACTTAGGGAATTTCACCTCACATCTGAATTTAATAATGCTCGAATAGTCTGCATTCTGATTATATGAGAAGGTATTGGTTTTATGTGAAAAATTACACTAGACTAGGAATAGAGGGACAGTGTACCAAACGCTTGAGTTTCACTTGCCTCGCACATGGTTGATCTGTGGCCTAAAATTAATAAATTAAGCTAATATTGTTTTCATTTGTTTATTTAAGGGGATGCGATACCCTGAGGATATGATAGCAAATTTTAATGATTATTGTATATTAGTAATACTTTATACAGGTTATGATTCCTTTAATTTTTGTTTTCAAGAGTAAAATGAACGTATGTAAAGAATCTAAAAAATTTGAATTTTTTCAATCCCCAAACTATGATGATTTTCTATTCCTGAAAAAAAATACTACATTAGGTAGAACGTTGACTGTTGTATTGCAAAGAAACATATAGAAAAACACCATGAAAACAAGCTTTTTATTGTTTTACTTGATATTTATTGTTTAAATTAATTAAATTCTTTTTGAGGCTCATAACCATTGTGTCCTCTACTGATTGTTTCACAACACGCAAGAATTATCAGATCATAACTTGAAACGAGGAACCTTCGAATAAAATAAGAATTTACATAGTATGACGTATCAACTGTTTAAACTTTTTTGTCAGCAATAATAAGATAAGAGGCACATTTTCTTTCTGAATTTTTAAAAATGTTTCAGATATGTAAATTCTTATATTGTAGTGTTGATTTACTTGCTAGCTTCAAAGCTCACCTGGTAAGAAGGCTTTCATTTAAATAAATTAAAAAGTTTATCATTCTAATTTGAAAAGTGCAATTATTCAATGCATATGAATCTAATCTATGATTTTGTATTTTCTTTTTGATTCATAAATAATGAAACGCTACCTGCATTCACCAACTTCATAAGTGTTTGACGAGAGTGCTCAACTAAAAAGAAAAGCCTCCATTAGCTCTTGTATAGACAAGTCTGAAGTTCAACCCTAATTTGACGAATTGGTTTTTCGGTAAAAAGATTTATTGAAAAAAGAATCTCATACTAAGACTTCTTGCCGGGCAGTTCACAAACTAACGCGAATAATACACAAAGAAATATTTAAAAGTTTATTGAATTTGTTGGAATGTCATCTGCTGCTATAGGTTTATTTATTATACTTATGTTTTCGTTGCAAAAAGTTTGTGGTGAGTATACATTTGGAATTTTACAGAATTATTAGAGAATTAGTTTTAGATTATCGTTTTGATATTTTGTTTTAAAAACTTGTCTATGAAAAGAAAACTTATCAAAAATCAATCAGATCCATTGCAAAATTTCTACATGGTGTTTTAAATTGTTTTGAATGTAGCGCATCCTACCGAGATGTCCATAGAAGACAAAGTTTTCATCTCCAAAACAATTTCTGATTGCACAAACCGAATGTTTTAACATAAAAATTTGGTTGCCTTAATAAAACAATTTATTAGCTGCATAACCATAAAATATTTTGATTGAGACAACATAATTTTGGTTGCTACAACCAACAGTTTTCTTAGAGCGGTTTTATTGATAAATTAATAAATTTAACAGATTCTGGAGAAGACATCTTCAAATCCTACCATATGACCTTAAGGAGTATAATGGGATGTAGGCCCAAAAGTCATGCCTGATTTTGAGGATTTAATGCGGATAAATGAATTTCTTCATTGAAAGTCTGCTCAAAGGGTTTTACTATTCATATATTGGATCTATAACTTGATTCGCGCGGGTTTTTTTTTCAAAATTTGAACGCTTATTTAAGAAAAAAATGTACAATAGTATTATTCAAAGTATTGCCCATCTGAAGCTATGAATTTTTCCCATCTTTCTGGCAAATTGTGGATTCCATCCCAAAAAAACTGCGCCGGTTTGGCAGCCAAGAATGAATTAAGCCCATTTTTGATACCCTGTTTTGATATGAACCGTATTCCAGTGAGGGCGTTCTGCATCGACCGGAACAAATGGTAGTCAGAAAGGGATAGGTCTGGGCTATAAGGCGGGTGGGGTAAAACTTCCCATCCATTGTTTTCCAAATAGTTCTTAACCGGAATAGCAACATGGGGCCGAGCGTTGTCATGATGGAAAATTATTGCCTCGTGTCTGGTCGCATATTCCGGGCGTTTTTCGGCTATTGCTCTCTTCAAATGGATTAATTGTGTTCGGTAGCGTTCTCCATTGATGTTTTCACCCGTTTTTAGCAGCTCGTAATACAGCACACCCTTCTCATGCCACCAAATACAGAGCATTACCTTCTCGCCATGGATATTCGGCTTTGTCGTTGATTTGGCTGGTTGGCCGGGTTTCACATATAATATTTGAGCTTGGGGTTGTCGTAATGAATTCATTTTTCATCACCAGTAACAATTCGATCCATAAATGACTGCTTTTTGTGGCGTTCCAGCAGCATTTCGAACATGCAAAACCGCCTTTCAACGTCTCTCGGCTTGAGTTCATGTGGAACCCAATTTCCTTGCTTTTGAATGTATCCGGCTGCTTTGAAACGTTTTAAAATGGCTGCTTGAGTGACTCCCAAAGATTCTGCGAGCTCTTCTTGTGTTTGGCAGCAATCTTCATCGAGTAATGCTTCCAGTTCTTCATCTTCAAACTTTTTGGCTGTCCAGGACGTTCTTCGTCTTCCAAGCCAAAATCACCACTTTTAAATCGTGCAAACTACTTTTGGCACGTTTACTCAGATAGAGCATGTTCATATTAAAGTAATGAAGAACTCCCCGCAAAAACACTTTTTCAGGCATAAAGTTCGACATATCTGAGTGAAAAAAAATTATTGTTGTTTACGCTTCAAATGAATGACATATACTGAGAAAGACGCAGAATGACAGTACCTTTTTCCAACGCATGTTCGGAATATTGGAACGATGGAATAATAATCAAGTTACGCCATCTCTTAGCAAACCGCACGAATTAAGTTATAGATCCAATATTTACGAGTATGAAGAAATCGTTTGGAAATTTTTTATTCCATAAATTAAATTTTAAATAAATAAATTAGATACAACTAAATAACTCGGTTTTTGTCGGAATACTAAGACTCACTGATGCATTCTGTCAATCAGGCAAAAATCAAACAGCCAGTTACAAAGAGAACAATATCATCATGACTCGCTTAATTAATTGACCTACTAAATTTGCTATTCCCAGTTATTTTACTGGCAAAAATAATCCTTTTTTGGTCTCCAAAGGTAAACCTATTGGCAAAAAAATCTGATTATTTTACCAAAAAATCATAACATAACGCATCTTATTGTCCGTGATCAAAATTTAAATCTACTTTATTCTGGCATCGAAATCGAGTAATGGTCAAAATCTATGCGGTTATTCTTGATTGCTTTAATATTAAGGCGGTGCATACGAAAATCGTGAGTGATTTGACTATCGAGGCTTTTCTAGCGTGCTTGAAAAGCGTTTTTGGAGCGTGGACCGATGTATTTAGTCCTCGCCCCAAAACTCATACCTCAGCTCTTAGCAACACAATATACTACTTTCGAGACGCGTAAGAAGCTCTGATTGTTTTTCCAATAATACGACTTATTTTAACGGTGTAAAAGGCGAAATAGCTGAATTGTGTCAATTCTTAAATAATGAAGAAAATATTAACAAAATTTTCCTTGACTTTTCGAATTATGCAGGAATCAATTGGCATCTTATCCTCGCGCTCTTCAACGCCTATGCCTTCAGGCCAAAACGACTTATTTGCTCTCACGCCAGGTCACTTTTTTATAGATGACTCAATAACAAACGTGCTAGAACACAATTTGATGAACGTGCCGCCAAATAAACTGTCGTCCTAGCAGAAAATCAACAGATAAGGCAACACTTGTGGGCTCGATGGAACAAGGAGTATTTCTACGAGCTAACCATATGCGAAAAATGACATAAGGATGCCAGTAAGAACATTCAGGTTGGCAAATTGGTTAAGAATAGAGACGATAATTCACCTCCTTTGCGATGGAGCCTAGGTCGTATAATTGCCACTCATACAGAAACGAAAAAGTTCGAGTGGTAACGATTAAAATTAAAACTGCACAAGGCGAATATAAGCGCAGTGTCAAAAATCAGACTACTGATATTTGACGTTATGTGATACCTGAAATTTTTACAAATTTGCAAAATAATTAAATAGAATTCAAGCTCCTGCCATTACAGTCGTCAAAACGAATTAAATTGGCTACAATTTTAGATGAAACATAACAGAATTAGTTTATTTTTCATATCCACTCCCAGGATGAAATTAAAATGACTTCAACTTCTTAGGTTATCCTACGTGATTAAATTGAATTACTTTCTTTCACATTTTGTCTCATAAAAACGAAATAAAATGTCTTTAATATTATAAGTTTCTTTGCGAGATTAAACAGAATCAACTTGACTTCAAATCTTTCACACTTGTCTATTTATCTAGATTTATCCAAATCAATTTCATCCCCTTCAAAGTAATCCCCTCCCGATATAATGCACTTATTCCAACGTTTTTCCAATCGTCGAAACACTTGTTAAATTCGATTTCCGGAATTGTTTTCAAAGCCTTCTTCGATTCGGCTTGTATCTCTTCAATCGTGTCAAAATAGTGTTCTCGGAGTGGTCTTTTGAGTTTGGGGAATAGCCAGAAGTCACACGGAGCCAAATTAGGCGAATATGGTTGTTGTGGAACGATATGCGTTTAGTACTAGGGTGTTTGATATTCACGAGATATTCCTACGAGAGGTCGACACTAATAAAAACGGTTATCATTGTTGACAAGTTTCGCCCTTCATACCTCTTTCGTCAAAATTTGAGCTAAATTCATACAATAGTTTACAAGTGACAGTGTCTAAAAGCGACCAACCACCGAATTTTTTCAAAGATAGAAATAAGTGAATTTTGTGTATTAATTGAACACTACTTTTTGCGTCGAAAACCCTTATCAGAAACGAAGGCCAAGCTCGAATAATATTATTCGGACTTTGCTCCGTCGTATGGGATGGTACATTGAGGAATTAAACCGATTTTTGAGAAAAAAATTAATTCTTATTCATTTCATCACGTCAATATCATACACCCTAGTATATACTATTGTATATTTCAAATAATGTTTTTAATTTCAAGATATTGCACTGTTTAAAATTAGAAATGTGTTGTTTTCAAGGAAAGTTTAAATGCCTTTTTTTCATGAGCTGTTTACAAACTTAATTTATACGTGAATACCTTACGGAAAAATATATGTATGACATTAAATTATAAAACCCGATAAAAATACAAAATTGATCTAAGAAATTATTAATTATAAAAAAATTCAGTATAAAAAAAGCACGATTTTTTCGATCTTTTTTTGTTTGAAAGCGAGTTTTGAAATGTTTCCTGGTCTGTCAACGACCTGGAACATTTTTAACAGGTGAAATAAATGTCTGAACTTTAAGAACGTGTGGTTCAGTGATTAATTTTTCACTTTGGTCTTTACAAAATGGCGCCCGAATTACAAATTTTTCACGAATACATTCAGGATTTTTTTTGTCACAAAATATAAACAAACCGAGGAAATTACTAAGAATAAGAAGTTCTTAGAATCACTCAAAGAATACGTCTGAATCATTTGAAAACATTTCGAGCAACTTTTCAATTTCTAAAATAGCATAATTATTGCGAAATCAAAAAATTGCTCAAAACACCCCGAAAATATTTGTATGTATTCTTTAACCAATTTTAAAATTTTTTTTACTCTTGGTAATTTTCGCCATAAGTCTATTTCTTTCAAGTAAAAATTTTTCAAAAATCTAATTAGTATCCGATGTGAAAGTCCGGGTATTGACATATTTATCGATGTAAAGTCGCGAACAAGACCCCGAAAAAAAATCCTCGATCTCCAGTGCAATTCATGAATGAGAGAGAAAGCTGGAGAGATATAAACATACAGACGGATAGAATCTTTAAGGTCGATAGTGTTGATAGTGTCTTCATTTCTGCAAAGCTTTTCTCTCATGCCGGCCTGAAGGCAGCCCGCAGAACACCCGCAGATTCAATCAAAATATTACAATTATATATAAATGTTCAATCTGCGGGTGTGCTGCAGGCCTCTTTCAGGCGTGTGATCAGAAGCAGACCTGCTAAAGGCTTGTTGCAAGTTTCTAAACGAGATACAGGCCTGTTGCAGTCGTAAACGATTTTCACCCGGGGTTGCCTCTCGATATCCAATTTTTCTACATCTCCTCAATTCGATCAATCGAATATACTGCGGTACTTTCGAGGATATTGAGAATTTTTTTCTTGAAAGCAATGGACTTATGGCGAAAATTACCAAAAATCAAAAGTTCCTAAAATTGGTTAAAGAATACATACAAATATTTTCGGGGTGTTTTGAGCAATTTTTTGATTTCGCAATAATTATGCTATTTTAGAAATTGAAAAGTTGCTCGAAATGTTTTCAAAAAATTCAAACGTATTCTTTGAGTAATTCTAGGAACTTCTTATTCTTAGTAATTGCCTCGGTTTGTCTATATTTTCTGACAAAAAAAATCCTGAATGTATTCGTGAAAATTTTGTAATTCGGGCGCTATTTTGTAAAGACCAAAGTGAAAAATTAATCTCTGAACCACACGTTCTTAAAGTTCAGACATTTACTTCACCTGTTAAAAATGTTCCAGGTCGTTGACAGACCAGGAAACATTTCAAAACTCGCTTTCAAACAAAAAAAGATCGAAAACATCGTGCTTTTTTATAACTAAATTTTTTCTAATTAGTAATTTTTTAGATAAATTTGGTATTTACCATCGGAAAGGCACGTCTTGAACTTCAAAAATATATTCCTCTAAATATTTTTAGTCGCGAATAGCAGAAGTTACACGGCCTCAAACACCGGTGTATCATTTATGCCATTTTGGCCCTTAACGGGTTAATATATAAAAATTGAAATACATAGTAATTACCCTGGCTTGGAAACTGGTCGGTGATGAAATGAGTGCAACAGATTGGATGTGAATATTTGATTGAATACATCCATCAGCGTGAAATCGAAGCAAGAAAGTGGGGACACACCGACACGCCACGTTTGGTTGAGCGAGGAACCACATGGGTTAATGGTGGGGATCGAATACGTACACGTTCTTTGAACACTAGTCCAAAGATGGGACATCGTGGAAATGTATTCTTCTGTTTATCTTAAAATGAGTTTTAGATTTCAAACACTGATCACACGATTTTTAAACTCAATTCTTCTTTGTGTAGCAATTCAATTATTTGCATATGAATCTGTAATAAAATTCAATAAGTGTTTTATTTACTGGCTTTATTCACATATGTAAAAGCCACAAAAATTTAAAATAAATAATCATTTCCAAAACCTTTTTTATTGATGCTTTCTTTCTTTTTCGAATTTTAATAAAAATTGAAGCGCGGTTACGTATAATATCATAAAATATATCAGGTGTACAAATAAGTTTCCGCCGTTTTTTATCAAAAATTGGGTATTCCCTGTGAAAGAACGGAATCTTATGTTCTATTCGAAGTATCGTTGATTGCGTTCTTATTGCGTTTCATGCTCATAACGCTCAAACAACCATACCTCTCGGGTATAGGAGAACCGAGCTTTTTCCGAGTGACTATTGAGTGGGCGTGGCCTAAATGTCAAAATGCTCGATCTCCTATACCAAAATAGAATGGTCTTTCTAGCGTTTGAGCTACGAACAGCGCTGTGCTTTTG
Organism: Diplolepis rosae; assembly: GCA_030998225.1. Taxonomy (NCBI): domain Eukaryota; kingdom Metazoa; phylum Arthropoda; class Insecta; order Hymenoptera; family Diplolepididae; genus Diplolepis; species Diplolepis rosae. Next base: position 2,013,049 of record JAPYXD010000275.1, read on the forward strand.
TTGCGTGTAGTCCTCACTATCAAATCATGTTATACATGCCTTAAAACACGGAATCAATCAAAAACCAAACAAATACACGCGTTATTTGCAATCTTCAATTGAGGTTGCGCATGAAATAATCGCCTAAGCATTCGGCCTACTGGCTAAGCGCCTAGGCAGTTATTGCATGCGCACCCTCGATTTCCTTGAGAATTAAAAAATAATTCTGTCTATACGGTGATGTTTGTTCGCCCGTCTGTTTGTTATAAGAAATGGATCTAACAGTGAAAAATAATTCATATGAAGAACCCATGAAGTATGCGACTTTACAATGTAATGGTAAAAGTACCTTGCGATTCGACAAGACAATTGTGAAAGTCCCAATTTTTGTGATTTTACCATTATATGGAAAGTAAGTTGTGTGCCATTGAGAGCACAGTTTGTTTGAATCAAACAAACATATCTTTCATACGTGACCAAAATAGGTATTTGTTTAAATTATATTTTTTTTATTCACACAAAACATTAATGAGATAATACTAAAACCTCCTACAAAAAAGGCTATTACCATTCCGTGAAAAATTTAGTATTTTATGGCTCCTTTATTTCAATGTTTTTTTTAAATTGTACAATAAACGACTTCTATCTATTCCTAAAATTTATATATTAAATTTCATCATATACAGGTATCGATGATGATGTCGCTCTCACGGATGATGATTACTTTAATTTCGTTGTTTCTTTGTGGGAAGACAAGAATCCAGAAAAAAGTAATCCAAACAATTATGAAATGTTATGTCTTGGAGCCTTAATCAAATCAAACTGGATCCTTGTCAATAATGATTGTTTTGAAAGAGTGGCGAACTGCACTATGAATAACGTTGGCATCTTAACTCATAGCATGTCTCGCCAAGGAATTCCACCAAAAACGCAGGTCTTTGAACGTTGCCAAAAAATTCGCAATAGTGAAGTTTTTGATACAAAATATTTCATTCTATATGTAAGTAGGTTCACACAGCATTGATTTTAAACTTGAATTACTTGAATCTCAATATATTTTATAAAATAACGTTTGAATTTTTTAAAATACTTGAATTATAAGAAATTATTTATTTACTTAGTTGAATACTCACTTTGATGTATCATCACGTATAAAAGTAGATTGGGCAAAGTGGAAAGGAGCAGAACGGCACGGGGTTTTGGTAGGATGGAAGGAAGGAGTAAGAATACACGATTCCTAAAATACTATCCCAGTACCACCTGTCTGTCTGACAGAACTTTATGAATGCTCTCCCACTATTTTCTTATAAAGCTCTTGGCTGAACTTCTTACTGTTAAAACTGAAAAAAATTACATTTCTTATGCAGCAAATTGACTAAGATCCTAATTTATTGTTGGGAATGCATTTGATTAAAAGGTTCATATGATTGCATCAAAATTAACTTTTAATCTGTGACAGACAATAAAAATGGTCATTAAAGCTCAACAATTACCAAAGCAGTTTTGAAACCTCTCCATAACATAAAACAATCATTTGGTTCTAAATGTGAAAAGTTCTAAATGTAAGAAGTGCCCATTGAATAGCTTTGAAATGTTAAATTCTGAAAAGAATCGAAAACGAGAATGAAACGTTCGAATGCATTTTCATGCCTGAATAGATGTTGTACTGGCCCAATAATACTTCCCAGTACTGGCATTTCGTGGTTGATTTAATAATAATTGGATCAACTATGACTAATCAGTAACAGCTATTACTCTCTTCATTTTTTCGAGTGATAATTGATTATAATTCCCACTCGAAAATTGTTTCGAGGATACTGATTTAATCTCTGTCATGATTTAATCATTTAATCAGCAAAAAATTTTCAGTATTGGATAATAGTACTAGGACAGTACAATATCCCTACTGAATTTCAGCAGACCATAGAAATTTCAATCTTCTAAAGCAAGGGGGTTTTCACTCACGAGTATTCCTGAAAAAGGGACGAATAGCGTTATGAAATACGAGCGAGTCGGAGCGAGTCGATGAGTTTTTACGGGACTGCAGTTTTAACGTTATTTAGCATTATTCTTCCTTATTAAGAAAATAAATACTCGCAATACACTGTTTGATTTAGAATCGACTGATGAGTCAAAACCCCCTCGTTCTTAAGTATGAAAATTGTATTTTGATCTGTCTTAATAGGAAGGTCCAGTAAAACGAGAATTTCATACGGTGTGTACCCATCAGATACGTATCCTTTTATCAGACATAAAAGACTCTTTATCAGACGTAAGTATTATTATCTGCTTTTTCTTTTCACGAGGAAAAATCAAGGACTAACGGCTGTCAATATTTCAGTATCCCCTTGGCAGTCTTATAATAATTGGCCAGAAGTTTAGAGCTAGTATGTATTTTGAAGTACGTGTGGGACCTAGAAAGGCAAATGGGTTTGTTGATGGAATAACAAGGATAAGTGAAGACTATATACCAACGCATAAATTAATTGATAGAGACTCCTCAAAATTAAGGAGGATGCTTCTGAGAGAAAGTGTGTCTAAGAAGAAGAGAAAAATAACATGTCAAATGGGTTCGTCATCAAAAAAACCCTTCTTGCCGTAGACATCAAAATAAGAGTATTAGTGTTTTCTCCAACTTTAATTTTATTTGAACATTTCTCTAACTTATCTGATTTTATTTGAGTAAACAATTTCGTTGAATTAAAAAAATCGTTATTTTATTTCTATAGCATAATATTATGCGTTATAATATGACTTAAAATTTCAGATACTTCATTGAAGAAAGCTTGTGTGAGATGTATCTTCAATCGAAATAAAATTTTATCTTACACATTTACACGTCACTTATCATAACTTTTTCAATTCCTGAGTCGAAATTAGGGACGTTATTTGAAGGTTCTAAAATGGTTTTCGACTAAAATGGATTGTAGTCGGATGAAGATTGGGCTTAATAGTTCATCGAATGATTCTCATAATTATTATAATAAAGTCGACATAAAATTTTAAGATACTGCCCAAAAGGTTTTCTACCAGCCAGATGTGACCATAATTGTTTTCACGAAGATTCTAACACTTTCTCTTATTTGTATCCATAGCGACCAGATTCTAATTTTATTCCCGCTCAGTAACAGGTCTTCTAAATTTCCCTCCGTGTTCCTCTAGCTTCCCTATTTTCCTTTGGTGAATGGACTTTGCAGGAAGTAGAGAGTTAATGGTTTGTGTACTTAACGCATTATAACGCATTCCGATGGGCTTCCCCAATGAGTACAATTTCGTTTTGTCTAGACATTTATGGTTTTTCGACGATCAAAATATAGAGATACCTGTTACTTTTACATGCTTCATACTTTCAAATTATTAATTTTACACATATTATTTTTTAAACAAATATTAATAGTCACGGGACGTGACACTACTCTATAGTTATGATTTGTCGAATTGACTTCACAGCAAATAAATCTTGAAGTGTAAATTCGTATGCGAGTTCAGATGTAACTTATGTTTTTATCGTGATATTCAAACCCTTATTCTACACAGACACTATTATCAGAAATTATAGGTTCAGCTGCTGCTTTAGCTATGGTATTTTCAAAGTGACCCATTTTTTATAATAACAAGTTTAAATTTTTCTGAAATAATAGTATGAAATTTAATAAAATTTGGCATATAATGAGCCCAAACTGAAATCCAAATGTAAATCTTACAGAAAGATCATTAAAAACATGTAAAATTTTTATCGTTTTAAAAAGTGTTGATACTCCGAACATTATTAAAATTTTTTTAAAAATTTTGATCTCAGTTTAAAAGTATATTATATTACAAAGAAGGCATGGGTCATATCTGAACCCGCATATGAATTTTCATCTTGCGATTTTATTTTCTGTAAACCAAATTCGATGAATCATTACTATAAAGTAGAATACTTTGAAAAAATGTTTAAATATGTTGAATTTTTTAACAACAATTTGAAGATAGCAATTTTAACAACTTGAGTATATAGGTATACATAGAGGCTTCGAATATTTAAAAAATGCATAAAGTAAACCTAAACTAGTACACGAAATCGTACAATAACTTCCTTTGGGATAAAGCAACATTGAAAATGATTCTTCAGAACGAAATACTTTGAAAACCTTTTTAGAATACTTAACATATTTTATGTGCCTCTGGCGCGTAAACTCGTTTTTTCGCTACAGTTGAGAGTAGCGCAATGTTGTGTATTGCACTGCAGAGGAATGTAATGTAAAAATTGAACTGCGCATGCGCCTATAGCCATACAGTGGAGCAGAATCTTCTTCTTATTCATCTTCGTATAGCGTTAGCACCCTACTGACAAAGCCTTGTATATTTGAACTGCGCATGCTCTATTACAATACGCTACTACTACACAAGATCAAGAAAATCAAAATGGCCGGAACTAGTCGCGAAATATCAAGTGCAATGGGGGAGAATCATGATGAATACTAGATTAGATTCGAGTGTACGCATAAAAATTCGTATACGCACCAAAGTCACATAAAATAGAATACGTGCCAATGCACACAATTCGGGAAATTACGAGACTCGCGACAATGCTTGCAGGACTGAGATCGCGCCTCGGCTTCGTCTCGGCTAAGCATCGACTACGCCTCGACTACTATTACATGCCAATCTCAAAATATAAGTGTCAATAAAAAGTTTGATTATTTGAAAATAAAATGAATTATGTGCAATTTCGCATACATGGAAAAACTTTGTATATCAAGATTTATAATAATCAGCATGACAAGTTTAGCATTTTACTCGAAATGCTGGAGAGGCTTCTGTCAAATATGCTCGGAATTTTCCTGAAAGGAGGCATCCAACTTTTTGAGATTTCATAAGGCTGGATAGGACCTTGGGAGAAACGGGGCAAGTATTTAAGGACCATAGAGAAGTAGGTGGTCGGCGAAGAAATATCCTGGAAGAGGAACGGGTTCTGGATCACTTTGAACGCAACCCAGGCACCAATTAACGAAAAGCTAAGCGCCATCTGCATATATCGAAAAGCTCAATTCACAGGATTTTGAAGGAATACTGGCCACCATCCATATCACTTCATAAAAGTGCAGCAATTGTTTCCGCAGGATTATCCATTGAGGCAACAATTTTGTCATTGGATTTTGCGAAACAAGGAAGAATTGCCAAATATCTTGTGGACGGATGAATCTGTTCACACATGAAGGAATGTTCAACGTCCACAATGAGCATTATTGGAATACTGAAAACCCGCATGTCTTCCGCGAGAGGGGATTTCAGAAAAGGTTCAAAATAAACGTCTGGGCGGGATTACTTGGAGAAAGAATAATTGGTCCAAACGTTATTAAAAGCACACTTGATGTAAGTATTAAGATACAAAAATAACCTAAAATCTGTCTTTTATATTAAAAAGGAAAAATAGTAATAATATTTTAGATTTCTTTAAACTTTTTAGTAATTCATAAATAATTTAGAATCTTAAAATCAGCGAAAATACGAGTATTGAGCGCCTTTGCCTTCAATAATTTTTAGGGCGCAATGTACCTAGAATTCCTGCAAAACATTCTTCCTAATATGCTGGATGATGTGCCCGTAAACGTCTGTCAAAACATAATCTACCTACACAATGGTTGCCCAGCACATCGAACCAGGCCTGATGTGGCTTACATCAATAAATGATTTGGAAATCGTTGGATTGGTTACAAAACTCGAAACCAAAGAGCAGCTGATTGCATTCAGTTGTCACCCAGGTAAACATCAAATTCAGATACGGAAAAAACTTTTACACGAACACTGTTGTATATTTGGTAAAACTTCAAAATTACATTTATTAGACACTCAAGTCTTATCACTTTCTAAAAAAAAATCAGTTTTCAATTACCAACAGTAGAAAATATAATCTGCGAATTAGGAACTAGGCTTAGTCGTAAGGAAGCTAAAAAGACTTTTTCTACTCGGGCATCAAACTTCACACTCGCAAAATAATTTTTTTTTTCCCTAGTTGCACAATGTACTATTATGTGCCTCAGCCGCGGAAACTCGTTTTTCCGTTACAGCTGAGAGTAAAGCAATGTTGTATATTCCGATACAGAGGAATACAATGTAGAAATTGAACTGCGCATGTGCATTATAGTCTTACAGCGGAACGCAATCTATTTCTTATTCTTCTTCTTCTCACTTCTTCTTCGTACAGCGTTAGCACTGACTACTACACAAGACAGTAAAATCAAAATGGCCGGGAATAATCGCCACTTTGCGCCCGCTTCGTACAACTAGCGCAGCAAACAACTACAATAAGTACTAGATTAGATTCCAATGTACGCATAAAAACTCGTATCCGCACCACAGTCACATAAAATAAAATATGTGCCAATGCACACAATTCGGGACATTGCGAGACTCGCGACAATGCTCGCAGGATTGATCGCGCCTCGGATTCGTCTTGGCTTTGTCTCGGCTTTGCCTCAGCTACGTCTCGGCTACGCCTTGGCTTCGATCTCCTGCGAGCATTGTCGCTCGTCACGCAATCGCCCTCATTGTGTGCCTAGGCACATAGTATAATATTATGTGCCTCCGGCGCATAAACTCGCTTTTACGCTACAGTTTAGAATAGCGTAATGTTGCGTATTGCGATACAGAGGAATGTAATGTAAAATGACAAAACCTTGTACACTTGAACTGCGCATGCTCTATTACAATACGCTACTACTACACAAGATCGAGAAAATCAAAATGGCCGAAACTAGTCGCGAAATATCAAGTGAAATGGGCGAGAATCATGATGAATACTAGATTAGATTCGAGTGTACGCATAAAAACTCGTATACGCACCGAAGTCACATAAAATAGAATATAAGCCAATGCACACAATTCGGGTAATTACGAGACTCGCTTAAAATGCTCGCAGGACTGACGCGCCTCGGCTTCGTCTCGGCTTTGTCTCGGCTTTGTCATGGCTTTGCCTCAACTTCGATCTCCTGCGAGCATTGTCGCTCGTCGCTTAATAACCCTCATTATGCGCCTAGGTACATAATATACTATTAAATACCATACCTAGAGCTACTCTGCTATTCCAGGCTCATACAATTCATCTTTCACTTCTTCAAAAAGCGCCTGCTGGGTTGTTGAAAAATGCAACAACAAAAAAATGGAAATTTCCAAAGTTTCAAACCAGTTGTGCCCCTTAATTAGACTGTAAACGTTGTGGTCCAATCAGTTGAGATGATTGATTTTCTGATCCCAGTTATTTTAGAGGATTCTCTAAGACGACTCTCTTTTACTTTCTACTGTCGCTGAACTCGTAGAACTCGCAGACCTTATGTAGTGGCGTTGATTTCACTGAATTAAAACTGGACTAGACTGGTCTCGCCTTGCAGTAAAAACAACTAATGGAAGTGGACTGACTTCCCGTGGATTTTACTTTGTGGCGTCGGTTTCACTGAATTAAACTGGACTGACTTCTGTTGGAACTTTCGCTATTTTCAGGATGTTGAAAGGTCAACTACCGTAATGTTATCTTGAACCCTTCATTGGTTTCTTGAACTGTTTCTAGCTTCGGTCGATAGAGTCGCGGGACGTGAGAATAGATTAAAGTATATTCCGGCAGGTAATTAAAAAATTCATTAAATTTTTTCCATACGATAAAAATATACCTCTTAAGAATAGGTGCAGTGAATCGCATTAAAATATTTCGATACGACTGAATTTCGCTTTTGCAACTAAATTGTTTACTTTTTGTTGTTGTACTATCTGCTTCATAAAAATTTTTAAATACATTCACAATAAAATACTTTCCTTAATTGGTACATATATTATACACATTTACACATCCTAACCGAAATTAATATCTACTCTAGCTTCCATAATTAACTTTCTATCACCCGCAGTTCAAATTGAAAGTCCTCAATTTTGGTGTCACAATAAGCATAATCCTTTTTAAGGGGAGATAGAAAATGCATTTACACGCGTTGTGTGGAACTCGGCCAAAGCAATACGTCAGGGTCACGCTGTATGGGCGCTCTACGGCGAACTTCAGCATACTTCTTTACTGACTGCTGACTTCATACGCGGCCTCTGAAAGGCTTTCTCTTCGGAGCTGCCACCCAAAAACCCGCGCAACCCATTGTCCTTAGAATATGATCATACCAGGGCTTATATTCTCTTGTGGCGCAAAGGTAGCACTGCACTTCATAATAATTTTATAAATGACACAAGGGGTCTTTTAAACCCCAGCGTGAAAAAGTGTCCATATTCCATATGGTTTTCAATGTATTGCTCTAAAAATTTAACAGGATATATTTGAATATTTCTGAAATAATTTTATAACATAATTCTGATCAGATTTCGTTGTGAAAATATTATTAAATTTTCGGAAAAGCAAAATTTAGTGTGTGGAATAATTTTTGACGAAAGTTTGAATTTCGTAGCAATTTTTCTTTCGTTTTTACAGACTGCACCAGTTATTGCTAATTGATACGGCGGTTCTACAAAACGATCAAGCATAGGGATAGTGGTGAACCAGTTGTCACAAGTTACTGTGCGATTTGAGCCGTGAATCGTTTCAGTGAATTTTCTGAAAAAATATTCAGGGATACTCTCACCAGATAATTTTTCCCCCAAAGTGATTTTACCCAAGCATGGGATTGCGAAATGAAGATATCATGTTGTCGCATCATTGAGAGTAATAATCTTTAATCCATACTCATCGGGCTTCGCTTTCAAATACATACGGAAGATGCACCGTCCGCGAAATGATAAGAGCTAATCATTGACAGTTGCTTTGCCGCTCATGGTATAGCAAACGCGGCAATTTTTGATAAAACTGCTTTTAACATGCCTAATCAGATCTAATCTGTCATTCAGATACTTTGAATTTTTGTCATCGAATCGCAAATAAATAAGAAGAAAGGAAAATCTCATTCTTGACATTACGGGCCGATACATGGAAATGCCACTTTCATTTTCCCACAGATGATGAACATCGACATTAGCTGATATCCACGCCCCAGAATAATAAATCAATCCAATCAGAACTTTAATTTCTACGATATCTGTGATTTTGTGATATGACTGCATCTGGAAACCTGTTCCCATGGATTCAGCGCAGACATTCTCAATCTGAGTATTGGTGTGCTGAACTATTTCTGCCAATATTGGATCCGGAAATAGCGCTTCCCAGAATTGCTCATAAGTTGTCACGCCGGCTGCAGGTCTGTCGGGACCAGGAATACGTTCTTCCACAACACTTACTCGATCTAGAAAAAAATGATTCAAATCAATTTTTTTACAAGTTTAGGCATTTATCAGGATATTTTATCGGATTTTCATCAGGGATTTAATGTTTAGAGAAATTACAGATTATAGAATTAGAGATTTCAGAGAAATTAGAGATAATTAGGAATTAGTGTTCAGAGAAATTATAAAATTCAGAGAAAAAACACTTCTATACTAATGGGTTTGAAAGTGATCCCTAATGTATTTTTGATGACTAGAGCGAAAGAGAAATCTAAGAAGCGTGGCTGCGACAAAAAGGCAAACTACTGACCTAAGTGTCGTTCAGGTATTCTCGTATCCCATTTATATTCATTCTTTCCTTACAGACTATAACTTGATCGTCCTCGAATCGTCTTCCTCAGACGCACTTTCCGTAGTCACTGCCAGAAGGGTCATACTCACCTTCCTCACTATCTTCTGACTAGTTGTATTCTTTTCCAGAAGATGGTAAATCGATTGCCTCAATTTCGCCATCGTCTTCGAGTAGCTGCTCGGCGACGTATCGACTCCGTAAATTATGCGCCATCTGAATATCAGAAATATCTTAGTAAATCGTTGACAAAAAAATTTTATAGTGCACATAGTAATACTTGCGGATAAAATCACCAACTGAGCACAAAAACGTAGATAAAAAAGTCAAATTTTTTTTTCACTTTTTCGTCGTTCGATGACACTGTAGAGTTCTTTGGACCCCAGACCGGAGAGGAACCTTTTTCCTAGACGCCTACCAACGAACTTATCTACCCTATACTAATGGAGGGGTAGTTGCATGTCCCAACTAAAGGTAGATGAGGCCTCAAGTCCCAATTCGAGCGGGAATATATAAAAAATTACATCTAAAAATGAAGTGGGGTTCACTGGACCCCATGTGTCATTTAAGGGTTAATGTGGGCCACCTTGAGTAATTTCAGGACCCGCGTCTCCTCCAGTAGGACGTACGCCTTACTGTTACCTCTAAAGGGTCTCTTGGTTAGAGGCACCTTCAGTTTTACTTCCGATCCATGATCAACAAAGCCACTTACAGTACCTTCGACATCCTTGGCCTCGGTGCTGGGTTCGATGTTCGCAATTTCGACCTCAATCTTGGAGATGAGGTGGCGGACCGACCTACTGCCAATTATAATTTCTTTGATGGCAGAATCTGGCCACCCTCTGTCCTCCTTAGAGTATTCAAGCTTTCCCAGAAGGTCTTTGGAGCGTCTCTTTCTGATGCCATGGATGATGACGCTCAATTCAACAGGTTTAACATGCTTCCTAAGCTCTTTCAAAAATGCCGCGTAGCTCACTCTTTCTGCAGGCTTCACCAGCACCACTTCTGATCGAGCACGTCTTGGCCTTTCCAGTTTTTTAGCCTCTGGTATTATCTTTTCTTTCGGGGGTTCTTTCAAGTTCCAAGCTCACAGTAGGCTCTAGGCCGTTTCCTCAAGTTCGGAGTATATCGGTTTTCTTACTCTTGTGGTAAATATTATATAGGTCAAACGAAACCTCCATTCAGAATCAGAAGAAAGGAACACATTGACATTTCTTTCGCATGGTAATTATCTATATAGTAATGAGACGTACTGAAGCACTGCATATCAATGCTATACGCAGTGTAATGCTATGCTAATAACCAAATGAGACGATAAAAGGTAATCCACATATCATCATTTATTTATCATTGTCGATAAAAATAAATATAAATCATTAACAAACAAGCATAAATAACAAATTATAAATTTACAGAAGGCTTACGGTGAATCGACTTTATCAAAAACATGTGCATATGAGTGGTATAGTGCATTCAAAAGCGGTCGAGATGTGGTGGAAGATTTGCCTCGCTCTGGTCGGCCATCAACGTCTTCAACTGAAGTTAACAACGCTAAAGTGAAGGAAATGGTGACTGAAAATCATAATTTAAATTTTGCGTACTCAAAATTTTTACGGATTTTCTACTGAATACGTTTGGAAAATCCTATACTTTCCATTTATATACTTCTAATTCTATGTAACTTTTGAACATATCTGAAAGTCGAGCACTCTGTCATGTAAATTTCGCAGTACTTATTTCTTCCGTGTATAAAGTATGCCAAAGCTCAATTCATTCCGATAATCCTATCGAGACTTATCAAGTATACACTAACGAAAAAATGCTATTGAATCAAAAATTTCCAATTTTTATGAATTAAAGAGCTTTTGGAAAGAAATGATTCTGATTCAATGGCATTTTTTACTCAGCGTACGACCGACTACTAGACTACAAAGATATGATGAAAATTTCGAAAGTGATTTTTCACATAAAACCAATACCTTCTCACAGGATGAGAATGTAAAAAATCAAATTTAGACACTCCAAGCAGAAGTTTCACTTCTTGCTCATAAGATGTGTGCTCGCACAAAGAAAGATAAAAAGCTCACGTGGAAATGTAGTCCTTGCAAATATAACACTTTATAATGTTATTACTTTATAAACGGTCATGACCTCAAAAAGTTATATGTGCCAAGAAAATTTTGGGTGAATACACTTAAGGAATTTCACCTCATATCCAAATTTAATAAATGCTCGAACAGTCTGCATTCTCATTATATGAGAAGCTATTGGTTTTATGTAAAAAATTACACTAGACTAGGAATAGTGGGACAGTGTACCAAACGCTTGAGTTACACTTGCCTTGCACATGGTTGATCTGTGGCCTAAAATTAATTAATGAAGCTAATATTGTTTTCATTTGTTTATTTAAGGGGATGTGATACCCTGAGGTTATAATAGCAAATTTTAATGACTGTAGTTTCTACATGTTTATGCAACGCATGCAGACTCACTGTTTATAGAATATCTTGTGAATTCGTTTTTAGAATTCCATGCTTTTACAATACCGTAATACACTGTATCGTATTAAGAGAATATATATAAAAAATATTCTTTAACAAGTGATTCTGCGCCACTAAGTTATACAGCAAGAAAGTGATACAGCGAACACTGGGCTGAGACCCACGCTCTACACGCTCGCGTAGACTGGCAGTCTCCGCTTGCTCGCTAACTATGCTTACGTACGGCACGCGCAGCTTTGGCACAGGTAAAGTAAAAAAATCAGAAAATTTCCAAAAAATCACGCAAAATCAGTAGATTCCAACGCAAGAAATTTGAAAATATTGCAAAATTAAGAGATTTGAATGCAAAAAAATCAGGAGATCTTCTGATAAATCAATATGAATGGTGACGCTGGAAACGTTTTGCGCTTTCGTGCGAAGCCTCGAGTACAACCCATGTGCGCATCCACGATTCCACGAACGATACCTCTGGATGGAGATCGAATTACTGTTGGTGCAAATAAACAGCCAATCCGCATGCGTAATGCGTGCTGTTTTTGGGCATTTTTACATTCTCATAATGAATGAGAAGGTATTAGTTTCATATGAAAAATGACTTTCGAAATTTTCATGAAATCTTTACGTTTTGAGGTCCCCTGAGTCAGAAAAAACGGTTTTCACGAAAGTGTCTGTGTGTCTGTCAGTAGTAGGTCATGTGCGGCATAACTCTCAATAGAATTATCAGATTGAATTGAGCTTGGACACACTTTATCAGCGCCGAAATAGTAAGGACAAGTTCGTTAACCAACCACATCCAATCAAAATTGAGGGATTGAGCACTTATTTTGTGTTTTTGAAAAAATCAAAAATGTCAATACTGGTTTTTGATAGTGCTCATAAATCTCTACTAATTATTTCAATAACATTTTTCGAATAAACCAAAATTAGAAATGTTACAGCATGTCAAAAAAAGTTATCATACACAATTATTTTCTACATGAAGATCTACAAATTTGAATTGCAACATTTTTTCGTGAGATGTATATTTTTCTTTTTAATTTAAAAAAGTACTATCGGAAATCCAAAATTCAATTTTTTTTTACAATAATATGTGAAATTCGAAAAACGTAACATTGCAAAGTTGTTCGTTTTAAAAAGATCTAGAATTTTTGTCTCACACAGTTTCTGATAAAACATATATTTTTCGTTTCAATTCCAAAAATTCCATTTTTTAGACAAATATGTAAGATATAAAAAAAACGTTCAGATGGTAAATTATTCGCCCAAATGTGGTCTACAAATTCTAATTGATGCATTTCTCGACAGGATGCATATTTTATGTTTTGATTTTAAATATTGAAAAAATTCCATTTTTACATTCTCATCATGGATGAAAAGGTATTACTCGGGTGGAAAATTTCAACTGGTTTGGTACTGCGCCAGCACCACGGGGCGGATGTCAGTACTGGCGTTGTACTGGCATAATACCGGCTGGGTACTGGTATTTGTCCGAAATGTCACTCGGCTGGGACTTGTTTGTCGGTACTGGCGCGGTACTAAAAATGGTACTGTGCCTGTACCGAAAATCTGTACTAGCGCTGTACTGTAAATAGTCGTATGACAATACTTTTTCACCGACAGAAAACCTCAGTAGGTTTGACTAAGGTTTGACTACTTTTTGACTTACTTTCCGTAATTCGTAAAAGCCCCAGTGTCACTTTTGATGTTACGTGAACTGCAGGGATATAGGTAAATCAAATAAGAGCAGTAGTTGAATCAATAAATATTCTTAGTACATTTCAAAACTTCATTTACTTTCAATTAGACTCTAACTTACTATTTTTATATACACACTTACCTACAAACACACACTCCCCTCAACACTACACAAACGCTCGTTTATTTGGTATTAAAAATTATTTTTAACGCTACGGGTTCGAACCTTCTCTACTTATAATTAACGCATTACTAACCTAACGACTAAGCCTCTCGGATGCGCACGCTTGTAATACAAGAAAGAAAATAGCGCTTATAACCTTCAACTACTGCAGGGCCGTGTAAGAAATGTATGGGCCCCGTGTAATCGGGAATTTTTAAATTTTATGCCAAATTATGATTCTGATTAAATTGTTTAAGATTTTTAATTATTAAATCGATTTCCTATAAAATAAAATATTTTTGAAAGAAAGGGATAAAATTTTTGAATTAAAGAACATTACTTAGTAAAATGATTTATATACACTTAATGTTGGAAAGTAGTTCTCGTAGTCGAGAGCAGTGCGCATGCGCGCGTAGCAATACCAGTATTCGTGTACCGGTTCGTTAGGCCCGAACGAACAAGAGCAGTCCCGTCTCCCGTCAAGTCCCGTACAGAGCCTCGTATGAGCAAGTCGACTACGACGTCTTGTATATAACCGCCATTGTAATATTATAATAAACATACTATTATACTATCGTTAAGAACGTATTGCTTTTCACAAACACCGAACCTTCCCTTCCTCACAATTCTCCAACACTTAAGAATTATTAATTTTTATTATTGTATATTAGTGATACTTTATACAGGTTATGATTCCTTTAATTTTTGTTTTCAAGAGTAAAATCAACGCATGTTCAGAATCTAAAAACTGAATTTTTTAGTTTCCAAAAATATGATTATTTTCTATTCCTGGAAAAAAAGACTACATTAGGTAGAACGTTGACGGTCGTATTGCAAAGAAACATATAAAAAATAACCATGAAAACAAGCTTTTTATTGTTTTACGTGATTTTTATTGTTTAAATATATACAATTTGTTCGTCTCTTAACCATTGTGTCCTCTACTCATTGATTCATAGCCGTAAGTAAGGAGACACAAGAATTATCAGATCCCAACTTGAAACGAGGAACCTTCGAATAAAGTAAGTATTTACATAGTGTGACGTAACAACTGTTTGCGCTTTTTGGTCAGCAATAATAAGATAAGAGGTACCTTTTCTTTCTGAATTTTTAAAAATGTTCCAGATGTATGAATTCTTATAATGTAGTGTTGATTTACTTGCAAGCTTCAAAGCGCACCTGGTAAGAAGGCTTTCATTGAAATAAATTTAAAAGTTTATCATTCTGATTTGAAGAGTGCCATTATTCAATGCATATGAATCTATGATTTTCTATTTTCTTTTTGATTCATAAAATAAGGTATGTAATAAAATATGTTTAATCTATGTCGAGCCACCATTTTAAGAAAATTTCTGAAATGATTGAAAACTAAACGGTTCTCCAATTAGAGGTTCCATTTTGATTTAATTCAATGGGAGGAGGTTTGCAGCCAATTTTAATCGCCATTTCGAGAAATCACTCGGCCATAAAAATTCATTAATCATGGTTCGATAGCGCAATCCATTCACCGACACAGCCGCTCCAGCTCCATTTTCAAAAAAAATTAACGAAGCCTCCAAGGTGAAAATGAGCGTCACCGGTCATAATAATTTTTCGGTGATATTCAGATTCATATTTGTAGTGAATTTTAACAATTTTAATGCGTTCTTGAAGCGTGTATCGTTCTATTTTTATTAATGGCATATTTTTTGGTTGTCATCCGTCAAAAAATGACCCCTTTTATTATGGCAGCTGCCAAAATAGCGATCTATTCAAAATGAAACCTGTAATTGGAAAACCCTGTATAACGCTCAATTATATCCAATAAGATTACTATTGATCTTTTTACACTTATTAGAATTTATTTAACGCACAAATTTGTAAAATTAAATGATTTTATACATTATTTATGATGACTTTGTTTCTTTTTTAGCTATATAATTTGAACAAAGCGAGTATTTACCATTTAGGTTATGTAGTATAATGTTGAATTTAGTTTTTTTACCGAAAATTGATGTTTTCAAACAAGAATAATTAGGTCTTGATTTAAACTGACAAGTATCAAATATTTGAGTCGAAAATTGGTGTCTCTGGCGGAAAATGGATCCGTTACGAAAAATCACTAAATCTTACTTAAAACTCACTAGGACCAACATTTTTATGTTATTCTTGGTGTTTTCGGAGTGAATACATTTACAGAAAAATCATCAAGCTTAGAATCATTTCAGTAGAAACTAACCATGCCTGATAATTTTGAAAACGTTTTCTGGCAGTCCCATGCATTCGAAAAAAGGCTGAAGATGTTAACTGTGTTATTTTTCAACCAATCAGGGTTGCTTTACATCTGAACCCGATGGGATTATTATGGGATCATTATGGATTATAAATAATAAATAACAATAAATCATGAATTTTAATTCAAATAAAAAAAATGTTCAATCTGTAACTGTAAATTGTATTCGAGATTTATGATTCATATATTATATATTTTTTTATTGTAATCTTTAGTTCGTTTATTTTATTATATGCTTGTATATAAATTTCCCATCATATATTCTGTAAATAATTATTTTTATATTGTTTAAAAGCTGATGGATTTTAATGATTATTTTTCATTCATTAGTTTTTTATATTCATTATATATGAACATTAATTTTTTCCTCAGTAATTTTATTACATTTAAGACATATTAAAATGTCGAGTTCTGAGGAAATTAATTGTAAACTCGGCATTGTTGAGTGCAGGAATCCAAAGTTCATATTACGAATTCATGATAAATATAGTATTGGAGGATCATAAATACAATATCTAGCAAACATTAAAAAATCTCTGAATCTTAAACGAATACATGGGACACAGATAAATTTTCGAATCAAGAATTCATTCAAAATAGAACACTTTTGGTACATAAATATGAACTTATCTATGGAACTTATTTATTAATATTGTTAACTAACTGAAAAATTTTTCGCGAAATTGATGCATTTGCGCGCATACGTATCACGCGTTGGAGCACCTAGCGAGCCAGTAGATAGTTGTAGCGACTACTTTCCGCTACAAACATCAAATTTAGGCTCAAATATTTGATACTTGTAAATTTCAATCAAGGCTTAATTAGCCTTGTTTTAAAATATATATTTCCTTACAAAAACACCGAATTTAAATTCAAGCAATTGATACTTGTAATTTTTTAATCAAGGCTTGATTATTTTGATTTTAAATATTATTTTTCAAATTTTCCGTACCTCGCCATCTACTGCTCTATTTTATATTGTTATGAAACGCCACCTGCATTCGCCAACTTCATAAGTGTTTGACGACAATGCTCAACTAAAAAGAAAAGCCTCCATTAGCTCTTTTGTAGACAAGTCTGAAGTTCAACCCTAATTTGGCGAATTGGTTTTTCGGTAAAACGATTTATGGACAAAAGAATCTCCTGCTAAGACTTCTTGCCGGTCAGTTCACAAACTAACGCGAATAATACACAAAGATTTATTTAAAAGTTCATTTAATTTGTTGGAATGTCATCTGATGCTACTGGTTTATTTATTATTCTTCTGTTTTCGTTGCAGAAAGTTTGTAGTGAGTATACGTATGAAATTTTACAAAATTATTATAGAATTAGTTTTAGATTGTCGTGTTGATATTTTGTTTTAAAAACTTGTCTATGAAAAGAAAACTTATCAAAAATCAATCAGATCCATTGCAAAATTTCTACATGGTGTTTTAAATTGTTTTGAATGTAGTGCATTCTACTGAGATGTCCATAGAAGACAAATTTTTCATCTCCAAAAAAATTTCTGATTGCACGAACCAAATGTTTCAACAAAAAAGTTTGGTTGTCTTAATAAAACAATTCATTAGCTGCATAGCCATAAAATATTTTGAGTGAGACAACATAATTTTGGTTAATAATGGGATGTAGGCCTAAAAGTCATGCCTTATCTTGAGGATTTACTGTGGATAAATGAATTTCTTCATTGAAAGTCTGCTCAAAGGGCTTTACCATTCATATATTGGATCTATAACTTAATTCGCGTGGTTTTTTTTTCAAAATTTGAAAATCTTTCTAGCAATTTGTGGATTCCATCCCAAAAGAACTGCGCCGGCTTGGCGGCCAAGAATGAATCAGGACAATTTTTGATACCCTGTTCTGATGTGAACCGTATTCCAGTGAGGGCGTTCTGCATCGACCGGAACAAATGGTAGTCAGAAAGGGATAGGTCTGGGCTATAAGGCGGGTGGGGTAAAACTTCCCATCCATTGTTTTCCAAATAGTTCTTAACCGGAATAGCAACATGGGGCCGAGCGTTGTCATGATGGAAAATTATTGCCTCGTGTCTGGTCGCATATTCCGGGCGTTTTTCGGCTATTGCTCTCTTCAAATGGATTAATTGTGTTCGGTAGCGTTCTCCATTGATGTTTTCACCCGTTTTTAGCAGCTCTTAATACAGCACACCCTTCTCATGCCACCAAATACAGAGCATTACCTTCACGCCATGGATATTCGGCTTTGTCGTTGATTTGGCTGGTTGGCCGGGTTTCGCGTATGATGTTTTGCGCCTGGGTTTGTCGTAATAGATCCATTTTTCATCACCAATAACAATCCGATGCAAAAATGACTTCTTTTTGTGGCGTTCCAGCAGCATTTCGGACATGCAAAACCGCCTTTCAACGTCTCTCGGCTTGAGTTCATGTGGAACCCAATTTCCTTGCTTCTGAACGTATCCGGCTGCTTTGAAACGTTTTGAAATGGCTTCTTGAGTGACTCCCAAAGATTCTGCGAGCTTTTCCTGTGTTTGGCAACAATCTTCATCGAGTAATGCTTACAGTTTTTCATCTTCAAACTTTTTTGGGTGCCCAGGAGGTTCTTCGTCTTCCAAGCCAAAATCACCACTTTTAAATCGTGCAAACCACTTTTGGCACGTTCGCTCAGCTAGAGCATGTTCACCATAAACTTCCACCAAAATATGATGACTTTCGGCAGCAGTTTTCCTCATAATAAAGTAATGAAGAAGAACTGCCCGCAAAAACATTTTTTCAGGCACAAAGTTCGACATATTTGAGTGAAAAGAAATTATTGTTGTTTACGCTTCAAATGAATGGCATATACTGAAACAGACGCACACTGACAGTAGCTTTCCAACGCATGTTCGGAATATTGGAACGATGGAATAATAATCAAGTTACGCCATCTCCTAGCAAACCGCAGGAATTAAGTTATAGATCCAATATTTACGAGTACGAAGAAATCGTTCGGAAATTTTTTAATCCATAAGTTAAATTTCAAATAAATAAATTAGATACAACTAAAGCACTCGGTTTTTGTCGGAATCCTAAGACTCACTGATGCATTCTGTCAATCAGGCAAAAATCAAAGTGCCAGTTACAAAGAGAACAATATTATCATGACTCGCTTAATTAATTGACCTACTAAATTTGCTGTTCCCAGTTATTTTACTGGCAAAAATAATCCTTTTTTGTTCTCCGAAGGTGTTTTCAGATTGGGAAGTACGCTTAGCCAGTCTGATCTGACCTATTGGCAAAAAAATCTGATTCTTTTACTGAAAAATCATAACATAACGCATCTTATTGTCCGTGATCAAAATTTAAATCTACTTTATTCTGGCATCGAAATCGAGTAGTGGTCAAAATCTATGCGGCTATTCTTGTTTGTTTTGATATTAAGGCGGTGCATATCAAAATCGTGAGTGATTCGACTACCGAGGCCTTTTTAGTGTGCTTAAAAAGCCTTTTTGGAGCGTAGACCAATGTATTTAGTCCTCGCCCCAAAATCCATGCCTTAGCTCTTAGCAACACAATATACTACTTTCGAGACGCGTAAGAAGCTTTGATCGTTTTTCCAATAATGCGACTTATTTTAAAGGTGTAAAACGCGAATTAGCTGAATCGTGTCAATTCTTAAATAATGAAGAGAATATTAACAACATTTTCCGTAACTTTTCGAATTATGCAGGAATCAATTGGCATCTTATTCTCGCGCGTTCACCACACTGCGGTAGACTCTGGGATTCCGCAGTAAAATCTTTTAATTACAATTTTACTCGCATTATCGGAGAAAAAATTTTAACATATAAAGAATTGACAACGTTTACAACTAAGGTAGAGTGTATCCAAAATTCGCTCTCTTCAACGCCTATACTTTCAGGCCAAAACGACTTAGTTGCTGTGACGCCAGGTCACTTTTTATAGATAACTCAATAACAAACGTGCCAGAACACAATTTGTTGAATTTACCGCCAAATCAACTTCCGTCCTGGCAGAAAATTCAACAAAGAAGGCAACACTTGTGGGCTCGATGGAACAAGGAGTATTTCTACGAGCTATCCATATGTGAAAAATACCTTAAGAGTGCCACTAAGTACATTTAGGTTGGCAAATTGGTTAAGAATGAAGACGATAATTTACCTCCTTTGCGATGGAGCCTAGGTCGAATAAGTGCCATTCATCCAGAAACGAAAAAGTTCGAGTGGTAACGATTAAAACTGCACAAGACGAATATAAGCGCAGTGTCAAAAATCAGACTTTTCTGATAGTTGACGTTATGTGATACCTTAAATCACTTAAGTATACGTAACTAGTATCGAAAAATCGGTTTAAAATTGAAAGCTGAAAATTGATTTGTCCAAAGGCACCTTTTTCGCCCCACCGTGAGTCGCGTCGATGTATTTTCACATTGCCGATGTGGAATTACATGCACTGCTTTCACTTGCTCGTTTTTCTGTGAAATTTCTCGCCGACAGACTATGTTAAATCCCGCGGACATTTCATACACTGTGCTTTATAAAATTAGTGACATCGGGTAAAATAAAATCCAGCTGAGTGCATACCTACTTTTCTAGAAATAGTAAAAAGACACAACATGGTTATGTTACTGCGATGAACGCACAAAACCAGCACCGTTTACAACGATCCAGTAAGAAGGTATGAATTAAATTAGATAAAAACGTTTCTATTCAATTCAATACCGTTTTTCAAAATTACTTTTCAATCCAGAAGAGTATAACATAACATAACGTTCATTGTGTTATTTGACAAATGTAATTAGGATATATTAATTTCATATTTACTAATTCTCTATTGCATTTTTGAAGCGAATTTATCTAAATCATTTAGAACAAATTTGCAAAATAGTTAATTAGAATTCAAGCTGCTGTCATTGCCGTGGTCAAAACGAATTAAATTGACTACAGTTTTAGATTAGACACAACAGAATTAGTTTATTCCACATATCCACTCACAGGATGAAATTGAAATGACTTCAACTTCTTAGGCTATCCTACGTAATTAAATTGAATTACTTTCATTCACATTTTGACTCATAAAAACGAAATAAAATGTGTTCAATATTATAAGTTTCATTACGAGATTAAATAGAATCAACTTGACTTCAAATCGTTCACACTTGTCTATCTACCTAGATTTATCCAAATCAATTTCATCCCCTTCAAAGTAATCCCTTCCCGATATAGTCCACTTATTCCTACGTTTTTTCCGATTGTCGAAACACTTGTTAAATTCGATTTCCGGAATTTTCTTCAAAGCCTTCTTCGATTCGGATTGTATCTCTTCAATCTTGTCAAAACGGAGTCCTCGTATTGGTCTTTTGAGTTTGGGGAATAGCCAGAAGTCACACGGAGCCAAATCGGGCGAATATGGTGGTTGTCGAACTATATGCATTGAGATTTTGGCGATATGATCACGAAGAACGATTACAGTGTGAGATGGCGCATTATCGTGATGCAAAAACCACGAGTTGTCTGCCCAAAATATCTTTTGAAACGGTGTTGAGTGATCCTCTTGAAATGCCAATAGTGTCAGCAAGGTCTCTAATTGTCAATCGATGATATGATTATAAACATTTTTCTTTCTGCGACACGCTCAAATCACCGAAGGCCTTCTGCAACATTCTGAACGTTTCCGCAACTGAAATTTCATTCCGCAAACAAGATTTAGTGCCCCTTCTTTCTCAACAAATTCAGACATTGTAAAAATCGAAAAAATCACTTTCAGTCGTTTAGAAAACACAAGCGTAACTATGTAACAAATGATGACATTGACTTGGAATTTGGCACAGATGTCAGTAAGAGTAGGGCCAACATAAAAATAAAAGGGTTCACTCGAATTGGGCTGCTCGCGAAGTTTAAATTAAAAATTCACCTTAGTTTTTGCCCACAGTAGTATTTCACTTGAGTTAAGCCGTATGGCTGTTGTTTCAAGATTTTGAATTAGCACTTGTGACTACGTGGCTCAAATCAAGTGAAATATACCAAAATTGTTTGAATCGTTGTAAGCAGTGCTGATCTGATGCGATTATCTTAGTAAGTCTCCGGTAAGGCATGCATGGAACGGAGATTCGATTCCACTCGGCACAAGCAAGATGTACGCTTCTAAAAATTAATACCTGATTGATATCACGACAAGTCTAAATTAAAAATTTGATTATCTATCATTTTATCCTCTGAAGGCACCTTTGTCGATTTAGAACAGCAATTCTGTACTACTATCTTTTTTGCGTTTAGTACTAGGGTGTTTGATATTCACGTGATATTCCTACGAGAGGTCGCCACTAATAAAAACGGCTATCATTGTTGACAAGTTCCGTCCTTCATACCTCTTCTGTCAAAATTTGAGCTAAATCCATTCAATAGTTTACAAGTGACAGTGTCTAAAAGCTACCAACCACCGAATTTTTTCAAAGATAAAAATAGAAATTTTGTGTGTTGATTGAACACTACTTTTTGCGTGGAAAACCCTTATCAGAAACGAAAGCCAAGCTCGAATAATATTCTTCGGACTTGGCTCCGTGATATGGGATGGTTTAGAAGTGATTCACCGAATTTCGCTGTGGTTGTACGAGCATAGTAAGCATCCCAAGTCCAAGTCGTCCAAATGAAATCACTTCACCAGAAATGATCAATAAAATCCACGATATTGTATTGAACGACCCGATGGTAAAAGTGCGTGAGATAGCTGAGATTATATCCATCTCAACTGAGCGTGTGGGCAATATTTGTGACAATGGATGAAACATGGGTCCATCATTATACCGCGGAATCACGTTAAGGGTCAGAACAGTGGGTTAAATCTGGTGAAAGTGTACGAAAGCGTCCAAATATACAACAATCGGCTTGAAAATTTATAACTAGATTTTGTTGAGATGCACATGGAGTAATCTTTATCGACTACTTTGAGGAAGAATGGATAATTACTGGAACATAGTATGCTGCATTAATGGATTGATTGGTTGACCAAATCAGGAAGAAACACACATTTGAAAAAGGCCAAAAAACTTTTTCATTATGGCAATGCACCATTTCACAGGAAAAAACCAAGAATTGGGTTTTGGAACACTTCCGCATTCACCTTATTCTCTAGACCTGGCCCCCATCGACTATTATCTGTTCCCAAACCTTAAGAGATGGCTGCGTGTTAGGCGTTTTGAGTCAAACAAAAAAGTTGAATGGGAAACAGAAGGGTATTTTGGAGCGTTTGATAAATCGTATTATTTGGATGGCACAGAAAAGTTAAAAGATCGTTGGACTCTTTGTATCAAGCTAAAAGGAGAGTACATTGAGGAATATAACCGATTTTTGAGAAAAAAATTCATTCTTGTTCATTTTATCACGTCAATATCAAACACCCTAGTATATACTATTGTATATTTCGAATAATGTTCATAATTTTAAGATATTGCACTGTTAAAAATTAGAAATGTGTTATTTTCAAGGAAAGTTTAAATGCCTTTTTTTCATGAGCTGTTTACAAACTTAATTTATACTTGAATACCTTACGGAAGAATATATGTAGAACATTAAATTATATAACCTGATAAAAGTAGAGGCATTTAAATAAATGAGGATTAATACGGGAGCTCAAGTTATTTTTAAAATATTGTTACGTCAGAAATGTAACTTTTCTCTTGTCTACAGATCTCCTCGTTTTATGTAAGGATCGGAAGGATCCTTCTAAGGGATTAGGAATAGTCAGTAAATGAGAAGGGTTGATCATAGAAAATATATTTATTAGCAATAAAAGTATTTTAAGTAAGCACCATAGAAAAGATGGAGATTAATATATAAAAGTTGAAATACTTAGTAATTACCCTGTCTTGTAAATTGGTCGGTGATGAAATGAATCCAGTAGATTAGATGTGAATACTTGATTGAATACATCTATCAGCGTGAAATCGAAGCATGAAAGTGGGGACACACCGACACGCCACGTTTGGTTGAGCGAGGAACCACATGGGTTAATGGTGGGGATCGAATACGTACACGTTCTTCGAACACTAGTCCAAAGATGGGACATCGTGGAAATGTATTCTTCTGTTTATCTTAAAATGAGTTTTAGATTTCAAACACTGATCACACGATTTTTAAACTCAATTCTTCTTCGTGTAGCAATTCAATTATTTGCATATGAATCTGTAATAACATTCAATAAGTGTTTTATTTACCGGCTTCATTCACAGATGTAAAAGCCACAAAAATTTAAAATAAATAATCATTTTCAAAACCTTTTTTATTGATGCTTTCTTTCTTCTTCAAATTTTAGTAAAAATTGAAGCGCGGTTACGTATAATATCATAAAATATATCAGGTGTACAAATAAGTTTCCACCGTTTTTTATCAAAAATTGGGTATTTCCTGTGAAAGAACGGAATCTTATGTTTTATTCGAAGTATCGTCGATTGCGTTCTTATTGCGTTTCATGCTCAAAGTGTATACTATATTCATATTGAACTAATTAATTTTTTAATCAACACTTATGCTTCTCTGATCTTTGACAGATACATCTTGATGAATTGAAAAATATTTTAAATAATGCGATTTGCAATCCACTACCACAATCAGTTAGTGTATCTATGTAAATTATCCATTTTTCTCAGTGTGTAGAATTATAAAGTGACTTTTTTTTATCTAATCGGAATGTCTCGGACTTCCTTTAGAATTAAAAAATACTTCTGTCTATACGGTGATGTTTTTTCGCCCGTCTGTTTGTTATAAGAAATGGATCTAACAGTGAAAAATAATTTATGTGAAGAACCCATAAAGTATGCGACTTTACATTCTAATGGTAAATGTACCTTGCAATTCGACAAGACAATTGTGAAAGTCCCACTTTTGTGATTTTACCATTATATGGAAAGTAAGTTGTGTGCCATTGAGAGCACAGTTTGTTTGAATCAAACAAACATATCTTTGATACGTGACCAATAAAGGTAGTTGTTTAAATTATATTTTTTTTGATTCACACAAAACATTAATGAGGTAATACTAAAACCTTCTACAAAAAAAGCTATTACCATTTCGTGTAAAATTTAGTATTTTATGGGTCCTTTATTTCAATTTTTTTTAAATCGTACAATAACCGACTTTTACCTATTCCTAAAATTTATATATTAAATGTCATCATATACAGGTATCGATTATGATGTCGTTCTCACGGATGATGATTACTTTAATTTCGTTGTTTCTTTGTGGGAAGACAAGAATCCAGAAAAAAGTAATCCAAAGAATTATGAAATGTTATGTCTTGGGGCCTTAATTAAATCAAACTGGATCCTTGTCAATAATGATTGTTTTGAAAGAGTGGTGAACTGCACTATGAATAACGTTGGCATCTTAACTCATAGCATGTCTCGCCAAGGAATTCCACCAAAAACGCAGGTCTTTGAACGTTTCCAAAAAATTCGCGAGAGTGAAGTTTTTGATACAAAATATTTCATTCTATATGTAAGTAGTTTCACACAGCATTGAGTTTAAACTTGAATTACTTGAATCTCAATATATTTTATAAAATAACGTTTGAATTTTTTAAAATACTTGAATTATGAGAAATTATCTATTTATTTAGTTGAATACTCACTTTGAGGTATCATCACGTATAGAAGTAGATTGGGTAAAGTGGAATGAAACAGAACAGCACGGGATTTTGGTAGGGTGGAAGGAAAGGGTAAGAATACACGATTCCTAAAATACTATCCCAGTACCATCTGTCAGTCTGTCAGAACTTGATCAATGCTCTCCCACTACATTCTCATAAAGTTCTTGGCTAAACTTCTTACTATTATAACTCGAAACAATTACATTTTTATGCATCAAATTGACTCAGATCCTAATTTATTGTTGGGAATGCAGTTGATTCAAAGGCTCATATGATTGCACCAAAGTTAACTTTTAATCTGTGACAGACAATAAAAATGGTCAGTAAAGCTGAACATTCACGAAAGCAGTTTTAAAACCTCTCCATAACATAAAACAATCATTTGGTTCTAAATGTGAAAAGTTCTAAATGTAAGAAGTGCCCATTGAATGGCATTGAAATGTTAAATTCTGAAAAGAATCGAAAACGAGAATGGAACGTTCGAATGCATTTTCATGCCTGAATAGATGTTGTACTGGCCCAATAATATTTCCCAGTACTGGCACTTCGTGGTTGATTTAATAATAATTGGATCAACTATGACTAATCAGTAACAGCTATTACTCTCTTCATTTTTTCGAGTGATAATTGATTATAATTCCTACTCGAAAATTGTTTCGAGGATACTGATTTAATCTCTGTCATGATTTAATCATTTAATCAGCAAAAAATTTTCAGTATTGGATAATAGTACTAGGACAGTACAATATCCCTACTGAATTTCAGCAGACCATAGAAATTTCAATCTTCTAAAGCAAGGGGGTTTTCACTCACGAGTATTTCTGAAAAAGGGACGTATAGCGTTATGAAATACGAGCGAGTCGGAGCGAGTCGATGAGTTTTTACGGGACTGCAGTTTTAACGTTATTTAGCATTATTCTTCCTTATTAAGAGAATAAATACTCGCAATACACTGTTTGATTTAGAATCGACTCATGAGTGAAAACCCCCTCGTTCTAAAGTATGAAAATTGTATTTTGATCTGTCTTAATAGGAGGGTCCAGTAAAACGAGAATTTCGTTCGATGTGTACACATCAGATACGTATCCTTTTATCAGACATAAAAGGCTCTTTATCAGACGTAAGTATTATTATCTGCTTTTTCTTTTCACGAAAAAAAATCAAGGTCTAACGTCTGTCAATATTTTAGTATCCCCTTGGCAGTCTTATAATAATTGACCAGAAGTTTAGAGCTAGTGTTTATTTTGAAGTACGAGTGGGGCCTAGCAAGGGAAATGGGTTTGATGATGGAGTAACAAGAATAAGTGAAGACTATATACCGGCGTATAAATTACTTGATAAAGACTCCTCAAAATTAAGGAGGATGCTTCTGAGAGAAAGTGTGTCTAAGAGGAAGAGAAAAATAACATGTCAAAACGGTTCGTCATCAAAAAAACCCTTCTTGCCGTAGACATAAAAATAAGAGTACAAGTGTTTACTCCAACTTTAATTTTATTTGAACAATTCTCTAAATTATCTGATTTTATTTGAGTAAACAATTTCGTTGAATCAAAAAAATCGTTACATGATTTCTATAGCATAATATTATGCGCTATAACCATCCAAAAAATATAACTCAAAGTTCAGGTAGTTCATTGAAGAAAGCTTGTGTGAGATGTATCTTCAATCGAAATAAAATTTTATTTCACACATTTACGCGTCACTTATCAAAACTTTTTCAATTCCTGAGTCGAAATTAGGGACGTTATTTGAAGGTTCTAAAATGGTTTTCGACTAAAATGGATTGTAGTCGGATAATGATTGGGCTTAATAATTCATCCAAAGATTGTCATAATTATTATAATAAAGTATATAAAGAGAAAATAATGAGTTTACTGCATAATCATGACCCAAAGCACATTGTCTCCGATAAATATTCATTTCTAACGTTTATTTATTGTTATTGAACTCCACGGAACAATCATTAAATCAAACATCCACAAATTACAATTCATTTCAAACATTCCACCTCCTTGCACCAGTTCGCAACACTGGCGCACCCAAAGTCTGATCCGACATTGTGGGTTATTGATATTGCTTTCAAGAGTTTAATTACAAATGTAGTAAAATAATAAATATCCATGCGAAATATGGAATCGCGAGCTCTTGTTTTCAAATGCAAGTGTTACTTCAATGGACGTACAAGTATAATAAAAATGAATCGCGAATATCAAGATAGAAATGTGATCCTTAAATTAAATTTTTTATTTTCATTAAAACGTTTTTGATCAATAAGAAAGAATGTATAACTCCTTTGAGAAAATAGTCCACAGCAAATTTATAGATGTTTTTAAAACAAACAATTTTGTTTCCTAACATTCTTTTGGTATCCCCGATAGATTTCGTATAGAATGGAATTTTGTATTTTTGATAACACTTTTTATGATTAAACCGATAACTACATGTCCGATCGAAAAATGGTTTGAAGTAGATTTGTGTATCTTCTTGAAATAAATAATTCTGTGGCTAAGCGGCAGAACGGAATAAGTCCATTTTTAATTCAAAATGGTTTCTTATCATAAAACAAGTAGAAATATATCTCTCTATGTGTGGGACAAATTTCGTGACTCTTAGAATCCCTGTTATGTCTTTATGAACCGTTTACATAACCAAATAACTTTTTTTTTGGAGCAGAACCGAATAACTCGACGTTTTGCGTTCTATTTATTCGTTTGTAACCAGTTCAAAAACACATGCATAGTATTTGAAAATATTAATTTAATTAAGAATGTAAGAATGTTTACATTTGGATTTGCATGTATCAATACTGACACACATACATTACGCTCGTAAAGTTTTCTAACGCCACGTATCGAAAAGTTTTAAGAAGACTTGTGAAATATTCCCTGTCTCTTTTTTTTGTGGAATTCAGAGTTTTTTGCGCACTGAATTATTTCTTATGATTAAACACAATATGATGCCAAATTGGTAATTAATTAAACGCATATGCATAACCGAATATGTCAAGACGTATAATAATTATCTTGATAACATTTTTCAATTAAACCAAATTTAGAAGTGTCACAGTGTGTTGAAACCTAAAAAATTCGACATTCAAATTCCATTTCCTACTTGAATTATACGAGATGCGAAAAAACGCTATAATACAAAATTATTGACTTCAGAAAGATCTACAATTTTCGACTGTAACTTTTTTTTGAAAGATAGATATTTTTCCTTTTGAGTCATAAAAATTCGATTGGAAATCGAAAATTAAATTTTTTAATGAGAATATATGAAATACAAAACTACAACGTTTTTCTGAAATGTAAATTTTCCGTTTCGGCCTCAAAAAATACTATAAAAATTCATAAAACATATATTATACACATTTACGCATCCTAACCCAAATTAATATCTACTCTAGCTTCCATAATTAACTTTCTATCACCCGCAGTTCAAATTGAAAGTCCTCAATTTTGGTGTCACAATAAACATAATTCTTTTTCAGGGGAGATAGAAAATGCATTTACACGCGTTGTGTGAAACTCGGCCAAAGCAATACTTCACGGTTACGTTCTATTTGTGTTCTACGGCGAACTTCAGCATCCTTCTTTACTGCCTGCTGGCTTCATACGCGGCCTCTCAAAGGCTTTCTCTTCGGGGCTGTCACTCAAAAACCCGCGTAACGCATTGTCCCCAGAATATGATCATCCCGGGACTTTTATCTTCTCTTGTGCGCAAAGGTAGCACTTCGCTTTCCTTGAACAGGATCCCGCAGTGTGTTCTTCTTTGCCGTACCACGAGCAACTCCTGGTTCGTCCAGGCTCTCGGCTGTCCACCGCCATATGGCCGAAAGCAATGCAGCGGCAGTGCTGATTCGCCACCGTATTCCTGTGAATCCTGCAAGAAACTCGCCTGATCCTAATTTGGGCCATCTTGAGTAATTTCAGGGCCCGCGTTTTCTCCAGAAGAATGTACGCTTTTCTGTTACCTCTAAAACGTCTCTTGGTTAAAGACACTTTAGTTTTACTTCCGATCCATGATCGATGAAGCCACTTGAAGTCCCTTCGACATCATCGGCCTCGGTTTTGGGATCGATGTCCGTAATCTCAATCTCAATCTTGGGGATGAGGTGGAGGACCGACCTAGTAGCAATTATTATTCCTTCTAAGACTGGATGTAGCCGTCCTCTGCTCTCCTTAGAGCATTGAAGCTCTACCAGAAGGTCTTTGGAGCGTCTCTCCCTGACTCCCAGGATGATAACGCCCATTTTAACAGGTTTAACATGCTCACTAAGGTTCTTCAGGAATTCCGCGTAGCTCACTGCCTCTGCTGGCTTTATCAGCACCACTTCTGGGCGAGCACGTCTTGGCCTTTCCAGTTTTTTAGCCTCCGGTATTGTCTTTTCTTTCCGGCGATTCTTCCTAGTTGAAACTTCCACAAACTTCCCTTCCTTAATGGAGGCTCTTGGCCTCTTCTCCTCCGGCTTTCTTGCTAAATATTCTAAAAACTCTTTTGAAGTATTTCATTGTCACCTTGCGATTCTGTTTGATGTAAACCAGATTCAACGAATCATTACTATAGAGTAGAATACTTTTGAAAATTTTTTAAATATCTTGAATTTTTTAAGAACAATTGAAGTATATAGGTATACATAGAGGCTTCTAATATTTAAAAAATGCATGAAGTATACCTGAACTAGTACACGAAATCGTACAATAACTTCCTTTAGTATAAAGCAACTTTGAAAATAATTCTGCAGAATGAAATACTTTGAAAACGTTTTTAGAATACCTAACATATTTTACATGGCAATCTCAAAATATAAATGTGAATAAAAAGTTTGATTATTTGAAAATAAAATGAATTATGTCCAATTTTGCATACATGGAGAAATTTTGTATATCAAGATTTATTATAATCAGTACGGGAAGTTTAGCATTTTACCCGGAATGCTAGAGAGGCTTCTGTCAAATATGCCCGGATTTATCCTGGAAGGAGGCATCCAATTTTTCGAGTTTTCACAAGGCTGGATAGAACCTTGAGAGAAACGGGACAAGTATTTGAGGACCATAGAGAAGTAGGTGGTCGGCGAAGAAATATCCTGGAAGAGGAACGGGTTCTGGATCACTTTTAACGAAATCCAGGCACCAGTTGCCGAAAAATTGAGCGTTATTTGCATAAATCGAAAAGCTTAATTCACAGGATTTTGAAGGGCAGTGGCCACCATCCATATCACTTCAGAAAAGTGCAGCAATCGTTTTCGCAGGATTATCCATTCAGGCGACAATTTATTTTGTCATTGGATTTTGCAAAACGAGGAAGAATTACCAAATATCTTGTGGACGAATAAATCTCTGTTCACACATAAAGGAATGTTCAATGTCCACAATAAGCATTAACATTCTTCCTAATCTGCTGGATTATGTGCCCGTAAGCGTCCGCCAAAACATAATCTAGCAACACGATGGTTGCCCAGCATTTCGAGCCAGGCCTGCTGCGGCTTACATCAATAAACGATTTGGAAATCGTTTGATTGGTTACAAAACTCGAAACCAAAGAGCAGCTGATTACATTCAGTGGCCTCCCGAGTAAACTTCAAATTCAGATACGGAACAAACCTTTACACGAACAATGTTGTAAACTTCGTAAAACTTCAAAATTACATTTATTAGACACTCGAATCTTATCGCTTTCGAAAAAAAATTTAGTTTGCAATTACGAACAGTAGAAAATATAATCTGAGAATAAGAAATTAGGTTAAGTCGTAAGGAAGCTGAAAAGACTTTATAGCCTCTAGTATAAAATCATTTTCAGATCACCGGATCTCACTCTACTAGGGTAGATTGGCCAGTGAATGACCGGTTTATATGTTTGCGATGTTCAATGCACTATATTAAAATTATTATAAGGAATAAGAGTATGTTGTATGGATCAATATGTTGCTTGACACATAAATTTAATGAGAAAATACATTAATTTGTAAAAATTTCTATTGAATATTTTTAAATGAATTTTCTTTTAATAATTACTAGTTTGCCTAGTGAATGACCACTGACACCCAATGAATGACCGATGCCTACCCAGTGAATGACCAGTGCTTTTTGACGCAAACGTTATTTATGGTTATGTGGTTATTTTAAAATGCAAAATGAAAAATCAAGTAATTATTTATTGAATGATTATGTAGGGTAAATAATTATAGAAAAATTATTCTTGAAAGAACATTGATAATTTATATTCATTAATTTTTTTCTTAAACATTAATGAACACATTTATAAAGTTATATAAATATAATTTAACATCATTTGAAATTACAAGTAGAATTCAACGCCAATACATCAAATGAATTTAATTCATTATTCTTAATCTATATATTAAATGTTTTTAATTAATAAATTTTATGAATTGATATTACATTTCTTTATCGTTATTAATATAATTTAATACTTCTTGTTTAAGCCTTTTCTTAGGACGCTTTGTAACAATATAACTTTCTAATCCTAATATCTCAGCTCGTTGCTTTAACATTAATTCTAAAACATTTTTTTCTTTTTATTGTTTTTTCTTCAAAGCTAACTTTTTTTTTCTTGCATTTCTTTCTTTTTTTTCTATTTCTTCGGCGCACTCTTTGTACTCTTGGTGTAGATTGCTTTTGACTTTCATTTTTACTGAAAGGGCTAATTCTGGTACGATTACTTGTGACTTTTTGTTGAATTTTAGGCATTTATACAAATTAAATAGGAAGCGATTCTCAACATTCACTTATTATTAACTTATATTTATTTTTACCTAACGTAACTATCACAGGTGAATTTTCAGCGGTCACTGACTGGTCGTTGCAAATTCTTATCGACCCAGTAAATGACCGCCCGGCCATTTACTGGAAGAAGACACTATATTGAAGTACCAGTGAATGACCGTAACAATTTTCAAATTATTTGATATATTTTGAATTTTACAAACCAAGAAGGTCGTATTTTAAAGCTCAAATTTTACTCTAATATACTAGGATAATATTTGTATTACATTTTTGTTTCAAAGTTTGAATTAATAGATACTTTATAAAATACAATCTTTTGAGGTTAATAGCTAAAAATTTCATGATTTTTTAGAAATTGACTATCGCGGTAACTTAACTATTTTTTTACAAATATTATTAAATATTCTTTTATAGCAAATAAATTGAATTGGTTATATTAATAACTAAGGAATCTGATAGAATTTTTTAAAAACATGGAAGTATTATTTATATTTAAAAAATTGATATTATTATAAAGCGGTCATTCATTGGTACGTGGTCATTCACTAGCCAATCTACCCTAGACTTTTTCTTGTTGTGTCCTCTAAAGACCTGCGCCTATTCAAGACCGCTACCACGCGATGAAATTGAGGCAAAAGGAGTTGTACTATTTTAGCATTTTGCTAATAGAACACGAAAAAAACCTAATTTATTTTACTAAAGTCAATTAGTGAAAATATTGACTAATTCTTTAGTAATCGGTTACTAATTTTTTTTTTTTTTTTTTTTTTTGGTGAGGAGGAAAAATGGCAAAATCTTTTATAGACGTTGTACAGGACTCTCCTAGGACGGGTCTAGGCATACCTGTTAAAACCAAAAAACCCTCTCTCTCGAACCAATACACCACCCGCGGAACCGCCTTTCAGCTTTAAACTTCACGGGTGGTTGGTTCCATTAAAGTCGCGTACGACTCTTCCGTCATCCGTTCGCTCGGAACTTTCATCCGCGGCCACACGCCCACTAGGCAAACCGTCTAGCCGCGCCACTCAGGGGAGAAACAAAGATATTCCTCGCCCGAACGACGCGGGCAACCAAGTCTATCCGAGACGCAGGACCGCGGGTGCAGGCCCCGATGCGATTTCTACTGGCCCTCCCCGTTGTTCATCTCCTGACGCCCATCGAGCTCCCTCGTCCTCATCACAAGTGTGACGAATGATTCGATGAGCGTCCAAATCCGTTCAGACTGGAGCATCAGAGGGACCATCGTATCAGGAGTCAGCTCAGCACCCACTGCCTGACAGAGGGCCTCCCTTGCCGCGACCCACTTTGCGCAGACGAAGAGTGCGTTCTCTGCATTATCCACAGGGGAATCGCAGTGACAACACATCTCCTCGTCTCTTTTCTGAAAGCGCCTCAGGTACGCGTTAAAACAGCTGAGACTATTCTCAGCGCGACAAGTCTCTGCGCCGAGAACAGTCTCCTCTGGATAGCATGGTTTTGCAGGGCTTTGGCCCAGACCGGAGCTGCATAAAGCAGCCTCGAGTGCACCACGCTCGCCACCAGTCTCCTTTTTACTTCCCTGGGTCCACTAATGTTTGGCATGAGCCGAGCCAGGCTTGCTCCACATTGGATGGCTTTGGCAGCTGTGATCCATAGGTGTTCGCCAAAGCTAAGCCTACGATCCAACTGCACTCCCAGGTACTTTATACTTGTTCTCCACTCGACCTCATGCTCTCCGAGAACGATCCTCGGGTACTGAAAGGATCTCCTGTCCGTGACGAGCAAAGCCTCGGTTTTTTCAGGGGCCATTTTGAGGCCTCTTCTATCCAACCAACGCTTTGCCCGCCGCAGGCTTTCATTGATCCTCAGCTCCAGGATTCCGACGTCATCAGCGGCGCACACGACAAGTGCGTCATCCGCGAAGCCGATGATGCTCGTTCCAGCAGGTAGGTCCATGCGCAGGAAGTCGAATCGGTTACTAATTAATTAGTGAATTCTCCCATCGCTTCTCTTTGGTATGAAATCGAGGACGTACAGTCGAACACGTTAACGGGTGTTAGAATTGCTGAAGTGCTGTTGTTTTTTTCAATAATTTCGTGGTGGTACTGGATTGAGTTAACTGTCTAAATAATTCTACATATTTTTTCATTTTCGAACATTAACTTGTAATATGGTACCCTACTGGAGGCAGCGTAGCCTATTTATAAGTTTTGCAATAAAAAGATGTTTTATTTTTTGAATAATCAGATTTTTATGTTAAAGGTTTTGATTTTCAACGCATTTTCTATTTTTGTACATAGTTTCAAATATTTAAGAATTTTTTAAGGCAGTTACCTGCTCGTGGTCAAAAAGTTACCTAAACAGTTTTGTGCCTTAGTTAAAAAACTTTCGAAAAAGCCTTGGAATACAGTGATATCATCATGCTACGAAACTTATGCTTTATTTTGTCGACTGATGAGAGTTTTTGCAAGATTCAAACATTTAAGGGGGGAGTAAGGTATTTTTTTTCATTCTTTTCCATGTTTTTTTTATATTTTTAAATTAATGTCCAACATGTTGAGAATATTCTGTGAAAATTTGAAGTCGATTGGAATAAAACTAACGGAGATATGGAGCTGTAAGTCTCCGCCTCTCCGGACTGGTCTCGTTCTGCTACATCCTTTTTGTCAAATCCCCAATTTTTTTTTCCTCGAAGGATCTATATATTATAGTGATTGTACTTTGTCTTAATATTCGGTGTTCAAGAGAAAGTTTAGTTTGAAATTTTCCGGCATTGATGATTCAGTGTAAGTATATGAAATGAAAATCATTCATTCTGTGGCGTCAAAGTCTTCAAAACTCTGAACGCGTTTTTCTGACACTTGGCTTTTTCAAAGTCGGTGACTCCTTTAACTCAAAATTGACTGCACCGATCCTTTTGAAATTTTGCACACGCTTTCTTTACTTAAATTGCGAGGTAACGCTGTCGAGTTTTTTTTTATATTTTTATCTTGACATATTTTTAAATAACAAAATGGCTGACGTTTTTGACGAAATATCGGTGTTTTCACTTCTAAGCTCTGTAAAAAATTGAGAAATCAATACAAAAGGAAAAACTCGACAGGGTTACCTGAAGAAACTTATCAACTAATAAATTCAATTTGGTTTTTTCATTTTAGATGATCCAGTGACGAGTTATGAGTGTCACCGTAATGGAACTTTTTTTGGAGACGTCAAGGGAGATTCGCTGCCAGTGGCTCATTTCTTGATAAAAATTTATAAAAATTTAACAGAATTTTCTCTAAATGTCAATTAATAATGTAGTATTCATTGAAATAAATAGATATTAACAGTATTGCCAAAAAAAAATATCAAAAATAGGTGTATTTTGTAGTGAATTAACCTTACCCCCCCCCCCCCCCACCCTTAAGAATGGTTAAAGACAGATGACTTCTTGTCGTCAAGACGCGACGACAACAGTCTGATGCCACTAATTCACTTTTGTCAAAATCTTTACTAATTGAGGAGGGTGCTGCAAGAACCGCCTTAACGCGCGGCAGCGCACGGCCTAGTCCAACCGAAGATTGACGAAGGCTCAAATCGGGGAGAATTTTTAAAATTTCTCAAATTTTAAATTGACTGATACCAATCTATAGAAAATTTTACTGCGCTTTTTTTTATATGTAATATTTCCATTGAATTTTTGCATTTTTTTGAATTATCTATCAAAAACGTCATTTTTTTACTAACCTGAAAAACAATAAAATTTTATCTTCAACTCGCGAAAATAAAAAAACCACTGAATATTTTTAGAACGTAACTAAGATGGAACGCCGTACATTACACGCCCGCTGAGGCTGGTCGGGCTGTGCCACTTTTACGGACGGCAATATAAAAGCTCCTCCCATTTTTTACCTAATGAATATTTTTATCTAAAACTCTCCAAAAAACTTCTTTGATAAATAAGGAACAACTTTGTCGCAACAAGTTTTTTCAACTCGAAAGTTCCCTCGACTCTTTTTTAATCCGAAGTTAGTCCTAAAAAAATTGGAACTTTTTTTTTCAAAAAATCACAAAGCAGTCCTAAATTAAAATGAACACTTCTAAATCAATTATTCGGACGTGAAAAGAGTTGAAAAATAACGTGCTAAATTTTTGTTAGAAAATATTCAGTGGTTTTTTTATTTTCGCGAGTTGAAGACAAAATTTAATTGTTTTTCAGGTTAGTAAAAAAATGACGTTTTTGATAGATAATTCAAAAAAATGCAAAAATTCAATGGAAATATTACATATAAAAAAAAGCGCAGTAAGATTTTCTATAGATTGGTATCAGTCAATTTAAAATTTGAGAAATTTTAAAAATTCTCCCCGATTTGAGCCTTCGTCAATCTTCGGTTGGACTAGGCCGTGCGCTGACGCGCGCTAAGGCGGTTCTTGCCCTCCTCAATTATTAGTGAAATTTCGGTATTTGATTTAGCAATTTTAAATATTTCACCAAAGTTTCAATTAAATTCAATTATTCGGATAAATACTTGGTTCGTGGAGGCTCCAGCTGCCAAGATGAAGCCGAGGCGCGATCAGGCCTGCGAGCACTTTAAGCGAGTCTTGTAATTACCCGAATTGTGTGCATTGGCACATATTCCATTTTATGTGACTTCGGTGCGTATACGAGTTTTTATGCGTACACTGGAATCTAAACTAGTATTCATCATGATACTCGTCCATTGCACTTGATATTTCGCGACTAGTTCCGGCCATTTTGATTTTATCGATCTTGTGTAGTAGTAGCGGATTGTAATAGACGCATGCGCAGTTCAAATGTACAAGGCTTTGTCAGTACGGTGCCAACGCTGTACGAAGAAGAAGATGAATAAGAAGAATATTACGCTTCGCTGTATCGTAATAGGCGCATGCGCAGTTCAATTTCCATATTACATTCCTCTGTATCGTAATACACGACATTACGCTACTCTCAACTGTAGCGTAAAAACGAGTTTACTCGCCGGAGGCACATAAAATTAATTGAAATTTGTTTTGAATTTGGGATCGTTTTTGCTCTCTCCTCTGACTGAGGAGGCTATACGATTTGCTATTTTTAAGATGGCAAATATTTCTCGCCTCTTTCTACACCTATCGTGAGAAAGGGAATGCGCTCATTGATTTTTGATTTTGATGCATGGTCATCAAATTGTAGAAATGATGTTAGTTTCTTATTTATTTCAGAATAAGTTGAAATATATTTCATCAGTCTAGGCTTATGATCTTTGTATAGATTAAAAGCGTTAACATAATCATATAAGCATTCAGATGATCCTTAGATTTTTGTTACAAAAAGCAAGTGGCCTTTGTAGCGGACGATCAGCTGGCTAAAGCATTTGAGCAAGGATTTATGAATTTTTCAATTCCAAACAATTCAGTGCGTATTTTCATAGCTTGAAAAGTATTTAAAATTTCTCAAATGAATTCTAAAGTGTTAAAAGGTATTTCACAGAATTTGTGACAACTTTGCAGAATTCAAATGACGAGTCCATCTTCATTCACTGGTAGCTAAGCCATCGACCTATCTTGACTTATTGGGTAAGAATTATGAAAATTTCGATGGATGAAGTAGAATTCAAGGGAATTTAGAAAATTTGAAAATCTTTGAATTTCAAATAATTTAATGGAATTTATACAAAATTCGTGAGAATTCCGCGGGATGTAATTAAAAAATACATGTATTTTCACTGCTAGCTTAGCAGTTGACTAACTATACTGATTATGAAAGAATTAGAAAATCTGCAATGATTTTATCAGAATTCGGAGGAATTTACATTATTTAAAAGTCCCGAAATTCCAACTAATTCCAGAGAATTCTGCGGAATGCTAAGAATTCGAGAGGATTGTACAGAATTCAAACAACGCATGCATTTTAAGTAAGGTAATTAACTCGTTGAGCAATGAATTCTAATTTGGTTTCTACGAAAAAGATACTTATCAATTTTCGAATCTCGTTTAAATGTGAAGTTGCACCAAAGAGTAAAAACCTCCTACAAAAATAAACTGAGAGGAAATTATACAATACAAACTTGCATTTTCACACACTCTCAGCGATGGCACATGAGCTATCATCTATCTAACGTATTTTATTCATTGGTTAATCTTTATTTGCTAATTACTCGGTAATTATACAGTTCACAAATTTTTCGTATTATGATTTTTTACTCCATTTTTTTTGGAATTCAGAAATAGAATTATGTACCTTGAGTACTGGGACACGCTTTAGAAGAGTAAAAATTAGAACGGAAAATGGAATAAATTAGTATTTAAGCTCAAGAATTTGAAACTAAGAAATATTGAAAGTAGCTTTTAAGAAATGATAGAAAAAATAAATTTTTTTAAGAACGGTTGACGTGACATGAAATGACAAAAGTTTACGAAAATTTAACATGGTGAGTATGAATACGTGAGAGAAGGGTCGAAACTGCGGCTTTCTATAATTTAGAATAGTATAAATTAAAAACGTGAATATCGAAGATTAGTACTGACGGTGTTAAAACTTCCGAGTGTTTTTGATAGTAGCCCGAATTATTTGGGCTAGTATTTGAAATTTAGCGGTTTTAAAGGTTGGAACTTTTTTCGGTAGAGAGAAAGCCCATATGTGTCTCACATGTGGATATAGTACAGTCTCAGCTTGACTATTGCCGAAAAAGGTTGTCTTTACCACGTGCGCCTATAGTTCGAGCGTTCCGAGAATTCTAGTGATTTAAAAGCCCAATTAGTGTTAGTATCAGTGCTAGTGAAAATTCTGATTCTTCCAAATTGAAGAATCGTAGGAGAAGTGCATTCGCACTCTCTCCTCCGAAAATGCAACCATCCCAGCATAACAAAAAGCTCTCCACACAAAGCCAACCACTCTACATGTCTCCCACAATGAAAAAATCATATACATCTGCAACATCTGACGTTTTTCCTAAAAAAGCCTGGATACTACCAGAATCAATGCTAATCCCTTTTGAAGACACATCGTACCGAATCTTTATCGCTTCGGAAAACACAACTTGCTTTATATGTAAACAAGAAGGTCATCTCGACAAATATTGCGAACCAAATCCTAACCTACTTGACGAAACGGAAGGGACGTACCCAAATATAAACATGGACCAAGCTCAAAACCAGCGGCAAATGGAAATTGACATTTTATAATTCCCAACAATAAATACCACCAAGCCGAAACAGAAACGACGTTTGTCATTATCAAGTAAATCCGAAGATAACTCCAAAGCA
The DNA here is from genome assembly GCA_030998225.1 of Diplolepis rosae. Taxonomy (NCBI): domain Eukaryota; kingdom Metazoa; phylum Arthropoda; class Insecta; order Hymenoptera; family Diplolepididae; genus Diplolepis; species Diplolepis rosae. The sequence goes on from JAPYXD010000275.1 coordinate 2,052,826, forward strand.
GCCAAAACAAAGTAAAAACCAATGCAGCCAAGAAATGCCATTGAAGAAAGCCACTACTAGACCCAGTAAAAAATCCAAAACCAACCAAGACAAACCAAAAACTAACGAACCCTCGTTCGAAGAAATGCTTCTTCCTATAAAGGAAAATTTAGACGACAATCCTACTGATTACGCTGTTAACTTTAACCAACAGAGATTACTGATTGAAAACTGCAAAGGAGCTCCTAATATCTCCACAATAATAAAGGACTATGACTTCAAAATTAGTTAGTTGAGTTTGAAATTTCTGTCACTGCCTACATTATCGGAGAATCAGTAATCGCGTATCAGATAGGATACGTTGCCGACAGGTGTCCTCGTAGACAATGTCAAACTCTTATATCGCAAATAATGCCAAAAGATTTTCAAAACTCTTTAATATTTGAATAAAGGACTATGCTGATGACAGCACAGGTCTGACTGCTACCTTGGAAAACCTCTAACCCCTATTACAGGGACGTAAAATCAAAATCAGATTCACAAAAACCATCAAAAAAACTGAAAATGATTTTTAATGCATATTCTAGGCTCAATTTGTCAGAAGTCACTTGCCAGGATGAAGAAAATTAGTTTGAATTATGAATCTGATCTAGTGGAATCTCAGAGGGTTTCGCACCCATTATAAAGAACTTCATGGTGACAATTAAAAAAAACGATCCTATAAGTATCACACTCTAAGAAACCAACTTTAAGGGTAATAAATACAGTTATATAAAGAGATACCAAAAATTTATTAAGATCTGAACATAAAGCGAGAGACCTTCGAATAAAGTAAGTATTTACATAGTTGTGACGTAACAATTGTTTGCACTTTTTGGTCGACAATATTGAAATAAGAGGTAACTATTGTACGTGAATTTTCAAAAATGATTAAGATATGTGGATTCTTATCTTGTAGTATTCAGTTACTTGCAAGCTTCAAAGCGCACCTGGTAAGAAGGCTTTCCTTGGAATAAAGTGAATAATTTATCATTTTAATGTGAAAAGTGCAATTATTCAATACATACGAATCCATGATTATCTATTTTAATTATAATTCGTGAGATAAGATATGAAATAGAAGAAATTTAATCTATTTCAATCCATCATTTTTATAAAAATTTTCTGAATGTTCTTCGATAATTTCTAATACGGTTGAAAATTACAACGCTCAATTAGATCCAATAAGAAGAGGATTAGAATCGATTCAGGTTTACTCATTTCATATCATATTTCATAGATTTGAAAATAATGCAGAACTGCTGTTCCAAAAGAAAACGTAGTAAAGCGCATTTGCTATAAAGAGAAGAGTTGCGCAAGCCTTCGTTTGCTCGAGGACATAAAAACTAATGAAATCTTTAAATTTTCCTCTTTTGCATTTTTTTATTGTACCTTTTGACAGATTTACAGTTTCACATTTGATACTGATTGATATTCTGAATTGCGAAACTTTTGTTCCTGTTTACATCCTTTTTTTCGCTTACATTGAATAAGTTAATAAAATTATTCTTTTAAATCTATGGGTCTGATTTACAAATCATTCGAAAACGAAAAATAATATTACTCCTGTAATGAAATTTCAAACGCATATATTATATAAATAACAATATGAAAAATTAAATTGATTGAAACTGTTTTAAAAGTGTAAATGTATTCGAAATGGGTTTATGTAAAAGTTAAAATGATTCTGAAAGAAAAAATTCTAAGGCCGGCAATCATAGATAGACTATCCTTTCTTAAAACTTCAGGAAAGAGTAAAATGGAAATATCGTTCAGATGATCTCAAAACTAAAATCATATATATGGCTGATATAACCTAAAAAATCCTTGCGACAGCCACACACTTTTTGCCGTTTACTTTAATTTCTTTTAGAAAACCTTCACTCAATACAATTATTATATTTAGCACAGTACAAAATATCAATCTATATCAAATGTCAAACTATAAATCTACAGTACGTCCACTAACATGTATTTAACGAGGGCACTTAAAAAACTAAAAATAAGGATCCTCTAGGGAAGGATGGGACATACCCCGTACCTAATACGGATTGGTCAAGTGGAGTTTATTAGTGAGCTCCAGTTAAGTGTTAAGCGGTTATGTATTTGTTTAGTAATTTAGAAGGAATGTGAGTATATTCGTTTAAAAAGTATCTAATTATGATATTGGGGCTATAACTTAATTCGTGCGGGTTTTTTTTCAAAATTTGAACGTTTATTTAAGAAAAACATGTACAATAGTATTATTCAAAGTATTGCCCATGTGGAGCTATGACTTCTTCCCATCATTCTGGCAATTTGTGGATTCCATCCCAAAAGAACTGCGCCGGCTTGGCAGCCAAGAATGAATCAAGCCAATTTTTGATACCATGTTCTGATGTGAACCGTATTCCAGTGAGGGCGTTCTGCATCGACCGGAACAAATGGTAGTCAGAAGGGACAAGGTCTGGGCTATAAGGCGGGTGGGGTAAAACTTCCCATCCACTAATACAGAGCATTACCTTCGCGCCATGGATATTCGGCCCTGCCGTTGCTTTGGCTGGTTGGCCGGGTTTCACATATGATTTCTTGCATTAGGGTTGTCGTAATGGATCCATTCTTCATCACCAGTAACAATCTGATGCAAAAATTACTTCTTTTAGTGGCGTTCCAGCAGCATTTCGGACATGCAAAACCGTCTTTCAACGTCTCTCGGCTTGAGTTCATGTGGAACCCAATCTCCTTGCTTTTGAATGTATCCGGCTGCTTTTAAACATTTTGAAATGGCTGCTTGAGAGACTCCCAAAGATTCTGCGAGCTCTTCTTGTGTTTGGCAACAATCTTCATCGACTAATGCTTCCAGTTCTTCATCTTCAAACTCTTTTGGCTGCCCAGGACGTTCTTCGTCTCCCAAGCCAAAATCCCCACTTTTAAATCGTGCAAACCACTTTTGGCACGTACGCTCAGCTAGAGCATGTTCACCATAAACTTCCACCAAAATACGATGACTTTCGGCAGCAGTTTTCTTCATATTAAAGTAATGAAGAAGAACTCCCCGCAAAAACACTTTTTCAGGCACAAAGTTCGACATATTTGAGTGAAAAAAAAATTATTGCTGCTTACGCTTCAAATGAATGACATATACTGAGAAAGACGCACAATGACAGTAGCTTTCCAAAGCATGTTCGGAATATTGGAACGATGGAATAATAATCAAGTTACGCCATCTTTTAGCAAACCGCACGAATTAAGTTATAGATCCAATATATGCATCATAACTGATACATTATGATGCATATTATATACGGGAAAGTGTATTCGCTCCTAAAACTAACCTCAAAACGTGCGGTCTTTGTTGTTGTTTTAGACGATCGAGAATGCGTATGACGTCACTTCCGATCCAATTGTCATGACGGGGGGCTCAGTGCAAGGAACATTGTCCCATACTTCCCTAGAGGATCCTTAAGCGAAAATGAGCATCAGCGCCGCCAAGCTATGATAGCAAGAAATAATACCAATAGATATCGGGTTGCAAAGAACGGGGGTTACATTTGCATCGATATTAGTTCTTGCTATCATAACTTGGCAGCGCTGATGCTCATTTTCACTTTTTTAAGTACCCTCGTAAAATACATGTTAGTGGTGTTACGTCCTAAAACCCATAGAAATTATGTCAATCGTGTTGACCTGTTTTAGGCCAATGCTCACGCGCTATAACCTAGGATGCAACCTAAACGACGTGGAACGATCGCTTGTAATTAACCGCGGACGTAAGGGTACAAAACTTAGTAATTTTTAATTCAGAAAAAAAATCAAATTTGTTAATATATTAGAAACGTGGTAAAAATGGGAGAGAAGTAAAAATTGAAACTTCCTGGGATAATGATAGGTATGAGGATAAGATAATTTTAACACGATTTAAATTAGCCTATATATCAGCCATAAACCATATTCGAAATGAAATTATCAAGGATTACAAGTTGAAAGCCATAAATAGTTGCCAGGGTGTATGAAACACCCAACAAGTTGTTCAAACAGTTGGAATTAAGTAAAGAATGAACTAAAACTGCCTGGTTGTATAGTCGGTTTAAATTCTGGAAACGGTTAAATAACTGCCTGGTTGTCTTAAACACTCAGCAGATTATTAAAAAATAGGATAGAAATAAAATATAAAATGACATATAAATTAGATTTTGTTTTACTTACTTTGAAAGCTTCTTTATTTGTGCACAAATTGGCGCACTTAAATGTCACTTGATACAAGTGAGTTTGGTAGAAATGGAACTAATCAAGGGACAACCCTGGAGATAGTCCTGATTCGAAGTGTTTCAAATTTAAATTTGACTCGGTATTTATATGCTTCCGCCCCCATAAGGGCCATGTGTAAGACGAATAGTGCATGAGAGCAGATACGTTTTATACATTGTGTCCTCATATTCTCTTAATCTTTTACTTCTAGGTCATATTTTGTTCTAAATCATTGAATTATTAGTTCAAATGTACGTTGTTTTACGAGCTATAACCTTCGTATGTAATTTCTTCAAATTCCCTATATCTTGTATATAAAAATGTAATGTAATGTAATGCACCGGATGTTGCATCTTCAGAGTAATATCTGCACTCTTATCTCAAGTACTTAGGTCCTTTAATGGGGTCAAAGTCAATTTTTTAGTTTTTTATAGGGCGTTTTCCTACATCTACCGGGTGATACAATTTTTTCTAGTTTAAATCTATTTGATAATTACTAAAATTATTAAATTGTGCATTTTATTTGTGGGGACGTAACAGTGGACATACTGTATACTGTATACTGTATATATACTGATTTATAGTTTAAGATTTGATACTGATTAGTATTTTCCACTAAAGAGCGAAACACTTTTAAACGTAAATCAATAATTTATACCATCAGATTTTAGCAATAGAATACCAAACTATGGTTGCTGTGGTTATAAAAGGTTGCAAAGAACATCGATATCGACAATAGCGCCACCGCTTGTTGATAGCAAACACTATAATTCGTTCTCCTTCACTCGTAACTCCTATAGGAGTGGACCTACTGCGTGTAAATCTGTCAAAAAGTAAAAAACATGCGAAAGAGGAAAATTTAAAGGTCTTATTAGTTTCTATGTTCAGGAATCTCCGCCGGTAGTCGCCGCATCGTGCGGCTGTATTGAACAGCAAAGAAGCAGGTAGGGTATGCTTTGGACCCCATATCGATTCTCGAAAGCATAAATTCTCCGACGCGCGGTGAACTTCACGCTGGAAATTCTAAAAATGTTCAGGTGTGCATTTCGACTTACAAGAAAGGCATACGTTTATTAAAATACCGATGAATGTCGGCAATACGTGCAGATATTCGTGACATAAAGTAACAGATGAAGCTACAGGTAAGTTTAATGGAAAAATTCAAAAAAATAATTTCTCTGAACAAACAAAACAGGAAATTTTGCATGAAATGTGATTGAAGAAAATAAAGTTACAACAAAATATACAGGAGATGTGTTTTTAAGTTCTGTTTTGCGTTTTCATCATTTTCGTTCCAAAAAGTAGGACGCGATGTCAGTACTTTACCTCTCTGGAAGTAATAACGGTAAATGTAAGTCCCTCCGGTATTCGGCCGCGAAGGGCAAAGATCCCGTGAAACCACATGTTAAACTGGAAAAACCGCTCACGTTTCTACTGCCTGGAGCCAATTTCGGGGTTGAAATCATGGAAGCCCGGGCGCAGGAATGAAGGATTACTTGGTCAGTATTTCCTTATATCCGACGCTGCGTAGGATAAATCGCACACCGTCTAGCCTGAAGTCCGGGTCAGTTGTCGGGGCGGACCCGGCACCGCTCGTTCGATAGGGGCGACGTTAAACCTTTAGCATCATTATGGCGCGGGCCTATCCCGTAACCTTCTTACTAGCTTCATTTAATGTGCCGAAAGGATCAACCATCCGATAAGTGAAGTTCGTACAGCTCAACCTCGGGAGAGGGAAGGAACCTTCTGATGCAGACTGCCAGGGAAAGGAGGGCCTATGTGTTGCTCATTAGTGAGCAACACAAATGGTCCGAAAACTCTGCTTGGTACCAGGATGCAACAAGGAGGGGTGGGATCCTTGTCTGCAGCTCTGATTTGAGCATCGCGGATTTCCTGGAGACCGACGTGGGGTTCGTTTGGGTGGAAGTGGCGGAGGTACGTGTGTGCAGCTGCTACTTCTCTCCCAACGATCCTTTCAAGATCTTTGAGGCCTAGATACACAAATCACATACTTGTAGGTTATCTTTTCCAATTTCATTGGGAAAGGTATTGTATTTTTATGGATAGACTCGATCAAGCGTTACAAAGAATGTATTAAGGATGTGCTTTAAGGTTATGTTATGAACTTTCCCTCTGGAGATATACAAGTATATCTTTCGTCTATCCAGTGTCGCACTTGACCATTTAAATCAATAAGAACACGTTTCCATCGAAAAATGAATAACATAACCTACAAGTAAATCTTTAAGATATTTTTTTAGGAAACTATATCACCTTTTATCTACATTTATGCATTCCAGAGGGAAAGTTCATATCATAACCTTAAAACACATCCTCAATACATTCTGTGTAACGTTTGATCGAGTCTATCCATAACAGTACGTTTCCGAATGAAAGTGGAAAATATAACCTACAAGTATATCTTTTGTGTATCTGGTGTAGCACTTGACCTTTCCAATCGATAAAAACACAAATTTCAAACTAAAATTAAAAGTGTAACCTAAAAAATCACTTTTATGGAATTGATTTAGCATTTGACTGTTTTTCATTAAGAAATTTACTTTTTGGAACGAAAATGATGAAAATGCAAAACAGAACCTTAAAATACATCTCCTGTATATCTTTCTGTAACTTTATTTTCTTCAATCACATTTCATGCAAAATTGCCTGTTTTGTTTGTTCAGAGAAATTAAGTTTTTGAATTTTCCCATTAAACTTACCTGTAGCTCCATCTGTTACTTTATATCATGAATATCTGCACTTATTACCGACATTCATCTGCATTTTGATAAACGTATGCCTTTCTTGTAACCCGCGAAAAAAAGTTTATCTTGTTAAATCTGCTCAGATCAAATTCCCAGATCTAACCAGATCTCGACAAAATCAAGATCTGGTTAGATCTGGGAACTTGATCTGACCAGACCCAGAGAACAAAGTACGCGTACAGTGCGAGCGTTACCGCTCGCACGGGTGCGGATTATGCATCACGCGTGCGTTCACCACGCCACGACACGTATAGTTGAATCATAATGAACAGCAAAATATTTTTAATACTGAACAAATAGTACATTTTCTAATATTATTAGAGTCATTTAGTGCTGCCGGTCAACGCGTGGTCAACTTTTAAAATAAGAGAAACCACGTGTCAGACTAACAAACTTTAAGAATAAATATTAATTACCTTACGCACAGTGAATCCACTGAATGCACTAAAACTATGATCATCAAAATGACGTGAAAAAAACTGATTATGTCCGGCCCAGCCTAACCAACAGAAAGAAACGCCATGTTCAAGTTTATTCCAACCATGTGATCACGCGGAAATATTATAATGAGATAAAATAAATTGAAAAACATTTGAATAATAGTAAAAGTAACTTAAACTTTAATTATAAAATGTCTAACTTGTGAACATTCGATATTTAAATAAGTCTGTCGATATTGGTAAACTAAAAATATACTTAAAAAATTTTAATTCATATTCCAGGAATTTTTCATATTTCCTTTTTTCTGCAGGAAATTATTAACATTAATTATTTAATTATTATTAATATTAGATAAATAAAATAAATACAATATTCTTTAAATTATTAACACAAATTAACAGTTTTATTATCAAAAAAAGATCTTATATCAATAATATTTAATATATAAAGAATTTGAAAATATTTTCATTTCATTTTTAAATTGATTTCAAATTAATTACGTGAATTTGAAATTTTTGTCACTGCCTACATTATCGGAGGTTCACTAGTCGCGTATCAGATAGGGTACGTTGTCGACAGGTGTCCTCGTAGACGATTTCAAACTCTTATATCGATTTTCAAATTCTTTAAATATTTGAATTCATTGCATTATTTGCGATATAAGAGTTTGAAATTGTCTACGAGGACACCTGTCGACAACGTATCCTATCTGATACGCGACTAATGAACCTCCGATAATGTAGGCAGTGACAAAGATTTCAAACTCACCTAATTAATTTGAAATATTTAATATATATAAGCAGATACCTATCACAAAGTGCGAGAAATATGCCTCCCACGTACGTGCCTGCCACAAAATGTGACGCATATGTACCGCACTGTGCACGCACCGTGTTCCTCGCATGCTGTGCGGGTAACGTGCCTCGCACGATTGTTATCTGGGGATCTAACAAGATCAACTTTTTTTTCGCAGGAAGTCACAATGCGCGCCTGAAGATTTTTAGAATTTCCAGCGTGAAGTTCACCGCGCGTCGGAGAATTTATGCTTCGGAGAATCGATATGGGGTTCAAAGTATACCCTACCGAGAAGCAAGCATTGAAAATGATTGAACTTCTCGATCGTTTTCAATGCAAAACATCGGGTAGGGGTTTCTCTTATCTATAAATCGTTTTATCGAAATATCAATTCGTCAAATCAGGGTTGAACTTCAGACTTATATACAAAAGAGCTATTAGAGGCTTTTCTTTCTAGTTGAACATGGTCATCAAAAACTTATAAAGTCGGTAAATGCAGGTGGCTTGTCATAAAAATACAAAGTAGATAAAATAGATTTGATATATTTATTCTAATTTTTTGGCCGAACATGAATATTTTCAAACGAGGCTAATTAAGTCTGAAATAAAAGTTACAAGTACCAAATTTTAAAGGTTGAATTTTGTTTCTTTGGCCGAAAATGGATGTTTTCAAAAAGCCTAATTAAGTTTCGATTTTAACTTACAAGTATCAAATATTTGAGTTGAAAATTGATGTCTCTCGCGATAAATGGATCCTACTACGGGAAAATTAATCAATCTTACTTAAAACTCACTAGAACAAACATTTTAATGTTATGTTAGGTGTTTTCGGTGGGAAATGGATTCGTTAACAGAAACATCATCAAGTGCAGAGTTTTTTTAGTAGAGAGTAATCATGCCGAAGATTTCAACTGTGTCATTCATCAACCAATCAGGATCGCTGTACACCTGGAACCGACGGGAGGATGGTTTTTGATAGATTTAAGAATAAGGCGGATAATCTCATCAACGTTCTTACGCATGCATGGAACTCCCAGATTTTCTTTTTTCAATTTTCAAGAATAGTTACTTTCTAGTGACACAACGCCGAACCTACCCCTATGAAAAAATATAGTGGTATGTATTCGATCCATTTTTTTTTTCGATTAAGCCTTGTAAATCCAATAATTTTTCACGAAAAAAATATTGGATTCAGTACCTACCAATATTTTTTTTCCCCAAGTGTAATGATTATGTAGTGAAGGAATCTATTTTCCGCTAAAAACACCAAACGTAAACGCAAAATGTCGATAGTAGTTAGTTTCAAGCAAGACATAGTCATTTTTCCGCTAAGAAATCCGTTTCCCGTCAAAAACATCAAATGTAAGTTTAAATTGTAAAGTCACATGTTTGATAACATGTACGTTATTATATTGACCAAAATTCACAGAATTTTTATTAATTTCTCATTTCTTTGGCACAGGGTCAGTTTCTTTTTATTTTCTTCAATTAAAATTATCAATGCTATATATGAAATAACGCAAAAAAGAGGTAAACGGTTCGGCCACATATGAGGGCCCTCTTCAGTACCATGAATTGAAAGATTAATTTGAAATGTTTATAAAAGATAAAAATATAGGAAATAATTCTACATATATTTTTATGTGCCTCAGCCGCGGAAACTCGTTTTTCCGTTACAGCTGAGAGTAAAGCAATGTTGTATATTCCGTTACAGAGGAATACAATGTAGAAATTAAACTGCGCATGTGCATTATAGTCTTACAGTCACATAAAATAGAATATGTGCCAATGCACACAATTCGGGACATTGCGAGACTCGCGACAATGCTCGCAGGACTGATCGCGCCTCGGATTCGTCTCGGCTTTGCCTCAGCTACATCTCGGCTACGCCTCGACTATGTCTCACCTACGCCTTGACTACGCCTTGGCTTCGATCTCCTGCGAACATTGTCGCTCGTCACGCAATCACCCTAATTGTGGGCCTAGGCACATAATATACTATTATGTGCCTCCAGCGTTGAAACTCGTTTTTTCGTTACAGCTGAGAGTAACGGAATGTTGTGTATTCCGCTACAGAGGAATATAATGTAAAAATTGAACTGCGCATGCGCATATAGTCTTACAGCGAGGCAGAATCTTCTTCTTATTCTTCTTCTTCTTCGTACAGCGTTAGCACCCTACTGACAAAGCCTTGTACATTTGATCTGCGCATGCTCTATTACAACAAGCTACTACTACACAAGATCGATAAAATCAAAATGGCTGGGACTAGTCGTGAAATATCAAGTGTAATGACTAGCGCCGCAAACAACTACAATAATAGATTAGATTCGAGTGTACGCATAAAAACTCGTATCCGCACCGAAGTCACATAAAATAGAATACGTACCAATGCACACAATTCGGGAAATTACGAGACTCGCGACAATGCTCGCAGGACCGATCGCGCCTCGGCTTTGTCTCAGCTTCGTCTCGGCTTTGCCTCAGCTACGTATATATACTATTTCAATTCGTGTTGTTGCATACTGGACTTCTTCATTTTGAATTGCAAGCGATGAGATAAGTTTTTGAGTTTTATGATTATCCTTATTTTAATTATTTCCTATATTTTTATCTTTTACAAAAATTTTGAATCAATCATTTAATTTACGGCACTGAAGAGGGCCCACATATGTGGCCGAAACGTTTGCCTTTCTTTTTTTGCGGTTTTTCATATATAGCATTGATAATTTTAATTGAAAAAAATAAAAAGAAACTGAACCTATGCCAAAGAAATGAGAAATTAACAGAAATTCTGTAAGTTCAAATATTTGATACTTGTAAGTTTTAAACAAGGCTTTAATTAGCCTTGTTTTAGGATATCCATTTCCGGACAAAAAAGCGAATTTAAATTCCAACAATTGATACTTGTAATTTTTTAATCAAAGTCTGAAGTGCAAACCTGATTTGACGAATTTATTTTTCAGTAAAACGATTTATAGAAAAAACAATCCCCTGCTAAGGCTTCTTACTGGGCAGTTTACAAACTAACTCGAATAATACACAAAGTAATATTTAAAAGTTTATTGAATTGGTTGGAATGTCATCTGCTGCTATTGGTTTATTTGTTATACTTATGGCTTCGCTGCAAAATGTTCGTGGTAAGTATACATTTGGAATTTTACAACATTATTAAAGAATTAGTTTTTAGATTATCGTTTTGTTATTTTTTTTTTTAAACTTTTCAATGAAAAGAAAACTTATCAAAAATCAACCAGATCCATTTCAAAATGGTGTTTTAAAATGTTGAATGTAGCGGATTCTACTGCGTTGCCTATAGAAGACATATTTGTTATCTCCAAAAAAATGTCTCATTGTACGAACCGAATGTTTTTGCACAAAAATTTGGTTGTCTTAACAGAACAATTTCTTAGCTGCATAGAACTCAAATATATTTGTTGAGACTACATAATTTTGGTTGCTACAACCAAACAATTTTCTTAGTTCGGTACTATTGAAAAATCAATAACTTTAACAGATTCTGGAGAAGATAACTTCAAATCCTACCATACGACTTTAAAGGATATTACGGGATGTAGGCCTAAAAATCATGCCGGATTTTGAGGCTTTATTGTGGATAAATGAATTTCTTGAATGAAAATCTGCTCAAAGGGCTTTACCATTCATATATTCACGAGTATGAAGAAATCTTTTGGAAATTTTTTAAGTAATAAATTGGCCCAGAGCAATAAAACGTGTTTTCATTATAGCATATACATTTCAGTAACTTTTTAATAAATTACATGATTAAAATAATTTATTTATATTATTCCAAATATCTCAAAAAGGAAGAACAATCGTAGACTTTATTTAAGGAAACGATTTTGCAGAACAAAACGCTTATTTCGTATCTCACATATTTTGGTGAAAAGAATCGAATTTTTTCAATATTAAAAATCAAAACATAAAATATACATCCTGTCCCGAAATGTCTTCATGAGAATTTATAGACCTCATTTAGGCAAACAATTTTTCATTTAAACGTTTTTTTTGTATCTCACATATATTTTGTCTAAAAAATGGAATTTTTGAATTTTAATCGTATTTTTTGGAATTGAAACGAAAAATATATAATTTTTCATAAACTGTGTAAGACAAAACTTGTAGATCTTTTTGAAAAGAACAACTTTGTATTCTTACGTTTTTTTCGTATTTCACATATTATTGTTAAAAAATTGAATTTTGGATTTTCAATAGATTATTTTTTTAATTAAAAAGAAAAATATGCATCTTATGAAAAAATGTTACAATTCAAATTTGTAGGTCTTTATGTATTCAATAATATTGTATCATAATATTTTTTCGTATCTCGTATAATTTAACTGGAAAATGGAATTTTGATATTGACTTTTTTCGAATTTGAATATGCTGTAACATCAGGATAATTTGTAGAGATTTATGAGCACTATCAAAAACCAGTGTTGAAATTTTTTATTTTTTCAAAAACCTATTGTGAAAAACACAAAAGTAGTGCTCAATCTCTCAATTTTGATTGGATGTGGCTGGTTAACGAACTTGTCCTTACTTTTTCGGCTCCGATAAAGTGTGACAAAGCTCAATTAAATCTAATGATTCTATCGAGAGGTATGCCGCACACGATCTACAGACAGGCAGACAGACAGACACTTTCGTAAAAACCGTTTTTTCTGACTCAGGGTGTCTCAAAACGTAAAGATTTGATAAAAATTTAAAAAGTCATTTTTCACATAAAACCAATACCTTCTCATCCATGATGAGAATGTAAAAAATTAGTAGCATTTACAACATTTTTGGTACTGCTTACTAAAAATACATAGTTGTGACCTTTTAGTCAGCACAACTAATAGGATTTCTCTCAGTGTATGGTCAATTAAACAAAATTAAATATCGTTTTCTATTTTTTCCATAATCAAACCTTTTATTCACAATTATGTATTGAAAAAGAGGCTCTTAAAAAGTATTACGTATTTTAAAAGCTTTTTCAAAGTATTTTATTACTATAATATCTGTCAATTTTGCTTCATACTAAAGAAATTTCAAGGTGTAATTTTTTATGCAACATTAGATAAAGTTTATATATATTTTAAAATAATTAAACCTCTTATGTATACTTTTATATTGAAGTAGTAATGCGAAGGATTTTGAGTATTCTAAAAGCCTTTCCAAAGCATTTAATTCCATGATATATTTTTTTCATATAAAAAAATATCAAATTTTGACATTATTGTAGTATCTTTTTATGAAATTAACATTTTTCTTTCAAATTGAGCTCATTAGATGCAGAATTTTATTAACTTTTATGATATTATTAGGAATTTTTTTTAGTTGTTATTATCAAAATCCATTCACTTTCAATATAAATAAAACAACAGGTGAAATGAAACAAATTTAATTGTTTTCATAAAAATTAAGTCACTTGAACAAAAGCTGAACATTTAATTACCGATGTATAATTATAAAATAATTTCCATTCGTGTATAAATGAAGGGTTTGACTATAAAATAAAATGAATTCTACTTAAATTTGCATGAGAAATAACATCATGAGATTTCCCTGATATGATGTAAAATTGAAAAATATATTATGGAATTAAATGCTTTGGAAAAGCTTTTAGAAAACTTAAAAATAAAATCCTTCGCATAACTACTTCAATATAAAAGTATACATAAGAGGTTCGATTATTTTATGTTCCTCCGGTGCGTAAACTCGTTTTTACGCTACAGTTGAGAGTAGCGTAATGTTGTGTATTACGATACAGAGGAATGTAACGTAAAAATTGAACTGCGCATGTGCCTATAACCATACAGTGGAGCGTAATCTTCTTCTTATTCTTCTTCTTCTTCGTACAGCGTTGAAACCGTACTGACAAAGCCTTGTTTAGTACTTTATTATTATAAAATTTGTTAATTTTACTTCATAAGATAGAAATCTCAATGTGTAATTTTGTGTGCAAAATTAGATATAATTTAGATATTTTTTAATAATAGAATTCTTTTTTTACACTTGTATATTCAAGTAGTCATGTAAAAAGATACAACATATTATAAAAAAAAAGGTGCTTATTTATGTTCAAAAAAACTTTCCAAAGTATTTTATTCGAACCTTTTATTTTTTAAATTTGACTCTCATGATTTATGTTTTCTTGATATGAATTATCGTCCATATGATTTTTCAATTTCAAATAAAGGGTTTCCCAATAGGGGTGATATGATTTTGAATGTCCCTATCGGGCTCATTTGAACTGAAATTTTTGACGTCTGCTGTCAGTTGTCATCAGTAAGGTTTGCCATTTAATCATGAGTAGTTTCACGCTTCCACAACGTTTGGAAATTGTCCAATTATTTTATCAAAATTCGAGAAGTTTTGTCGGTGTTCAAAGAGCATATCGTGCAAAATATGGTCGTCATTCTGCTCCATCCGCGCTCTCAATTCGTCGAATAATCGATAAGTTGGAGAGTGAATTTACTCTATTGGATACTAAGCCTAAAAATCGTATGCATACCGCACGTTCTACACAGAATATAGCCGCCGTACAGGCCAGTATCGAGGAAAACCGTGAATTGTCCGTGCCACGCCGATCTCAGGAATTGGGCCTGTCCAGGATGACTACCTGGCGTATTTTGCGATTGGATCTTGGCCTGCATCCCTATAAGATGATTCTGGCCCAAGAACTGAAGCCTAATGACCATCGTTTGCGTCGGGAGTTCGCGGATTGGGCTCTGGAATCAATTGAAAATGATCCCAATTTTCATCAAAAAATCATCTTTTCTGATGAGGCGCATTTTTGGCTCAAGTCTCGGGGGACATTTGGCCGATATATTGTTTAAATCATAAATGGCATAGAATATCCAATATAATAAAAAAGATTTCGATCAATTCCGAATGAATATTCAGTGTTTTTTTTCAATTTCAAAACATATCACCCTTATTGGGAAACTCTTTAGTTTATTCACAAGGCTAAAAAATATATAAATCTATATTTTGTTTCGAGACCATCTTAAACCATCTTAAAATTCAAAAAAATCTTCCAGATATTCACTTTAGGTATGTGTTTATCAAAATATCGAAAAAAAGCTAATATGTTAAACTATATATTTTATCATTTTGAATTTATCGTCTGCTTCGCGCCTCTTTCACACGAAGTCGCGAGAAACATAATTCTCGATCTTAGTTTAATACACGCACACTTCCTTTCCATCTCACTTGACCTGACATTTTTTTAACTGTTAACAATAACCTTGGACATCCAGCTATTACAACGCATATCACAGTTAGGTTTAAATTGCAGTTCTGCACGATCTACGAGTCGGCCGCTAGCATAGCATTGGTGACTATACGTATACACACATACTACGAATTCTAAGCCGGTAGCGCACTAAAATTTTCACCATGTGAGCCCATGAAATTTTTTCAAAACAGTATAGCTCGACGGCGCCCCACGGGACTTCAATATTTGTACGGGGATAAGACTTGCATTCGACCTTAACAAGTGTTTCGACGGTTGGAAAAAACGTTGGGATAAGTGCATTATATTGGGAGGGGATTACTTTATAGGCTATGAAGTTGATTTGGATGTATAAATAAAGATTTTTCATTTTATGACAAAATGCACCTTAGTTTTGCCCATAGTAGTATGTTCTTTGATCCAAGAACGTGTTTCCTTTATTTCCTTTCCTTTTATTCTCAGTTAATATTTACAATGACTATTAAAATTTTTATTAATTTTCTATTTTATAAGTATTTTAAGAAATAGAAAATGTTTACATAATATTGTTCTATTCGTTAATATGGGGATAATATTGGATGTAAATAAATGTTAATAATCACAAGTAATAATGAATATTTTTTTAAATTTAAAATAATCAGAAACAAAAATTACTAGTCAACAGAATCAGAAATAAATATAAGAGGGCTCCACTTCAGCGCCACCTTTGTGCGTGGCCTATTCGGTCCTGCCTCAACGAAGGAGGCGAGCAACAAACCGGTCGAGAACCGTGATCGTCGATTAAAATTCAACTCAGATGCGATTGAACGTTTTTAATCGTATCTCGGGGTACTCATTAATATTTTTAGGTTTTCTGTGCTTAAATTAAAGATAAGATTTTGAACTCTATGTCCTATAATTTTCAGATTTTGGAAAATTTTCCCCTAGGTCAGGCTGAAAGTTGAAGTAGATAATTTGAGAAAATCTTGAATTTTTTTTCAACTCTTCACTTGCTGTATTATTTTTAGAAGGTCACATTAGTATATTACATGCCCAGGCGCACAATGAGGGTTATTGCGCGACGATCGACAATGCTCGCAGGAGATCGAAGCCGAGGTGCGATCAGTCCTGCGAGCATTGTCGCGAGTCTCGTAATTTCCCGAATTGTGTGCATTGGCACGTATTCTATTTTATGTGACTGGTGCATATACGAGTTTTTATGCGTACACTCGAATTTAATCTATTGTCTTTTCCTTCCATTACACTTGATAATTCGTGACTAGTCCCGGAAATTTTGATTTTATCGATCTTGTGTAGTAGTAGCAGGTTGTAATAGAGCATGGGCAGTTCAAATGTGCAAGGCTTTGTCAGTAGGGTGCTAACGCTGTACGAAGAAGAAGAAGAATAAGAAGAAGATTGTGCTCCGCTGTATGGCTATAGGCGCATGCGCAGTTCAATTTTTACATTTCTTTCCTCTGTAGCGGAATACATAACATTGTGCTACTCTCAACTGTAGCGGAAAAACGATATATATATATAATAATGTTGATACATTTTTCAGAGAAGACATCAATGCGTTGAATTTTTTACATTGCTGTCTTCTCTGAAAAATATATTAAAAATATTATTTCATTAATAAAGTGGCCGTATGTAATTGTTGAGGTCAGACTCTACCACACGGCCTAAATTTTCCAGAAGAGCTGAGCGACTAACAGCGCTGTTACGTACGGGTGGTAGGTGTGCAAATAAATGGTCAAATATTTTAAATAATTAATTATTATTTATTCAGAAGAAGAAGAAGTGTACACGGAGGCTACAAACTGTAGAGCACTTTCATGTCCCTTTTTTTTTTTAAGTGGGATCGCTTTCCGGCTGCTGATCTATCCTCACCTTGCTACCCAAATAAAAGTACAAAGCGTTGGAATTTCGGTGAATCACAAAAAGATTTACTAAATTTCGGAAGACTACAATCGAAAAGGTTTTGCTTCCAGATTCTAACAATTATTATCAATAAAATATCATAAAATAAGTACGATACAACCTATCGATAATTGGTGTCTTAATCCTACCAGTTGATAGGGCAAGGGCAGGAGAAAGAAGGTTTATTTTGCTGCATTAGACCCTCAGATTCAGCTGGGCTCCGAATTTGTTAATTTCGTGACTAAAAGTTAGTCACTCTTGTCCTTTTTATTGTCACCGACAGCACGTGGTTTTGAACTTGCACGCACGCACGCACCAGAAGTATTCTCCGCTTTTCTGCTCTTATTAATTTTATAAAAGTCAATAGATGGATGGTTTTTAACCAGAAAGAAACCAGTACTTTTAAATTGTCTTCTTTCTTCACTTTTCACATTTATAACCTTAATATAGCTTCTCGAGAAATATATTCTCGTCGTTTTGAGATTCGACGACAGAATTATTTTTCGGAAATTTTGAATTTCAACGCCAGGGCTGGAACGCACACTCAACTCCTGCGGCTAACCGACCACCGACGCACTCAAAATATTATTTCAGCGCGAAGCGTAGTGGTAAAAATATAATTTTTAGCGCGACAACCCGGTAAACGACTTTCGTCGTAGGAAAGATTTAAAAAATTTTAACGTCCACCCAATTGCAATCCCCGATTTGTAGCCCTGGCTAGGTCTTTTTACGAATCTAGGTCAAATAGCCAGGCGATAGGACGCGCTTGTTCCGAACCGCGGACGGGAAAAAGCAAAGCACCGTATCTTGCTCTCTCGAGTTCTTACTCGGAGTAAGAAGCTCGTCAGACTGCGATTTTGATTTTAATTTAATTTACCCCGTAAACTTGTATCGATGTCATTCAGGTGGGGAGTAGTGATGACTTGACATTATTTCTATCTGGCGTGATTTTTGTAAAAAGGAATTTTTGCTGAGGAAGGATTTGGAAATATTGAAGTCCTAAATACTTGGTAGTTTTGAAATTCTTCATGTATATTGCCAAGTGAGAATTTTTTGTCGACTTTGCATTTTATTAATCAATGATAATTTCTGGATCATGATTTTAATATTCCAGAATTTTGACAAGTCGTAGGTCGATATCAGGATTTTAGATTGACCTTTGAATTGTTTCAGATTCTAACACCCTTTCTATTTTTCATATTTTTAGAAAAACGCTGGTTCAGATTCTATTAGTTATGTATTACTCACTGGCCGACAATTTTTCACCTACCCAAGCTTTAGGTATAATTAGTAATAGGAATAGTGATTTTAGGGATTTAAGTGGTTCCAGGAATACTATTGCATGCCTAACATCGATACCAGCGGTCAAGGAATTCAGCGCATGGTCTCTAAGGGAGTTACTCACCTACCCGCCTAGTCAAAACAGGGTTAAACACGCAGGCTGACTACAGTAGTACTTGATCTGGCAACGTCGCATCTTGTTTGTTCGTGTGCGCACAAGTGTACAGCCGCACATATGATCACGTTAGTACCTAAGAAATGTTTCTCCGACATGAAATTATACAATGAATTAAAAAGCTGCACATCCGTCGAAATGAGGAAAAAAATGATTGCCTCTGACATCACGGTAGCTATGGTTATCGATGCATACAAAGAACATGGTTTTGATGGATTATCTCGTTTGTTTGGTGCTGATAAAAACGGGAAAATTCATGTGACAAATAATAAGAAGGTTAAAAATAAAATCTGTGATTATCTGAAAACAAAATACTAATTTACTTTAGTTTAGTTGGTATATATTTATTGTATATGTATCAAATATTCTAAATAATAATTAATGAACGATTGTGATAATAATAGATATGTATTAAAAAATTGTTATATCGATTCAAGACTGTGAAAATAAGTCAAATTTAGTATGTCATTGAGAAAGATTTTACGTACTACGTATTATGATATGTATATAAATAAAGCTGTTTGTATGTACTTAATTCGTTTATTTATCATACGAATAATCAATATGTTACATTTCATTTATTACAAACATGATTTTCAAAACAAATTTTAATCACCAGTTGGCACGAGATGCTGAATAGATATAACACATACATTTCAAATTTCGCGCACATAATCTACGAATGCGACGTTAACACATACCTAACCAAAGACCAGAATCACAGCAATTTCCAATCTTCATCGTAATTGTTATTACTTTTAGAACCCACCTTTGAATGTTATTAAAGTTAATAACTATTCCTGAACATCTTATTTTTCTACTGTTCAGATCCCGTTATGATCTGTTCGTCAGTTGAAAAGATATCATTGATAATACACGATAGCCTCCGCGATTTCTCATAAGAGCCCATGTTGAATCAACTAGAGAGGCGCAAAATAGAAATATGAATATCTCACTAAGAAACCCATCTCAGACCTTGAAATTTCGTACGGAATATTTTTTAATCATATTCTAATGCTCTGCAAAGTTTAAGATTTTTCTGTTCGTTAATTCTTCATCCTGAGTAACTACCTTAACATGTGTAGAAGTCGGCAAAGCCAGTGCGTGCGGGCGAGCGTAAGCTCCTTTCGGTGGGCATAAGGTGGTCATGACGTAGCCGCAAGGGTTATACCTGCGCTCACAGCCACTAAGGTCCATCTTACGTGCGTACGTTTTCCGTTTCATTTTCCTTTTCCTTCTTTCTCCGATATTTGTCCCACCTATCTGCGATCGCTGTTCTCGCGTTCACTCCCCTATTGTTCTTCACAAAGTTTGAACTCCCACGTTTATCTTAATCTTCATCCATTTCATTTATATTATTTTAATCCATTCTTCCATTTTTATGTCTTGCCAAGTTAATTTTAATATGTCTATATGCATATATGCAGGTACCATTATCTCTTTTCATACGCATAATTGGCACGTACATATTTGCTTCTGCTGAGCGTGCAAAAGCGCTCAGGTTACGAGAACCGTGAATGAACTATCTATCGTTTCTTCGAGTCTTGCATAAAAATATTTTGCCTGGCCGATTATAAAATATCTTTATGAAATTATAATTTATTATAATTTTTCATATTTTATTTGCGGTTTGCTGGTAACAGCGCATCAAAGCTTTCTAGTTTCATTCAAGAAAGCGTATAGGTACTATAATTTATATTGAACCAATTAATTTTATAATTAACCGTTATAACTAGAAATTTCATGTTTCTCGGATCTTTGTCAGATACATCTTGATTTTTGAAAAATATTTTAGATAGTATAGGATAATATCTTCTACTTTGCGATTTGCTATAGACCTCTACAATCATTTAGTGTATATATACAAGTATAAATTATCCATTTTTCTCAGTGTGCGTAGAATTATAAGGTGACTTTTTTTAATCATCTAATTTGCAAGTCTTGGGTTTCCTTTAGAATTAAAAGGTAATTCTGTTTATATGGTGGTGTTTGTTCGCTTGTCTGCTTGTTATGAGAAATGGATCTTACAGTGAAAAATAATTTATGTAAAGAACCGATGAAGTATGCGAATCTTCATTGAAATGGTAAAAGTACCTTGCAATTTGACATGACAATTGTGAAAGTCCCACTTTTTGTGATTTAACCAGTATAGGTATGGAAAGTAAGCTGTATGCCACTGACGGAACAGTTTTTTTTAATTTAAGTTTTTTTTATTTAAAAAAAATTTACATTAATAAGTTAATACTAAATCCGTCTACAAAAAGCGCTATTACCATTTCGTGTAAAATTTAGTATTTTATCGAACCTTTATTTAAATTTTTGTTCAAATTGTACAATAAACGACTTTTACCTTTTCCTAAAAGTTATATATTTAATGTCATTATATATACAGGTATCGATTATGGTGTCGTTCTCACGGAGGACGATTATTTTAATTTCGTTGTTTCCTTGTGGGAAGACAAGAATCCAGAAAAAAGTGATCCAAAAAATTATGAAATGTTATGTCTTGGGGCCTTAATTAAATCAAATTGGATCCTCATCAATATTGATTGTTTTGAAAAAGTGGCCAAATGCGCTATGAATAACATTGGCATCTTAACTTATAGCATGTTCCGTGAAGGAAATTCACCAAAAACGAAGGTCTTTGAATATTCCCGAAAAATTCGTAACAATGAAGCTGTTGACACAAAATATTTCATTCTATATGTAAGTAGTTTGACACAGCATTAAGTTTAAACCTCAATTACTTGAATCTCAATATGTTTTATAATATAACGTTTGAATTTTTTAAAATATTTTAAGTATAAAAATTTGATTATTTTTTTAGCTGAACAGTCACTTTGAGATATCATCGCGTATAAAAGTAGATTGGGTAAAGTGGGATGCAGAAGAATATCACGGAATTTTGGTAGGATGGAAAGAAGGGGTAAAAATAAACGATTCCTAAAATACTATCCCAGTACTATCTGTCAAAACTTGATCAATGAGTCAAACCATGTGAAATGTGCTACAAAATTTTCGATGAAAATCCAACTAATTAAAACAATGATATATTCTTAAAGTATTAAGTGGTACAAAAAAACCATTAGAATAATTTGGGAAAATTCTTTTTTTTTTTGTTAGTTTTTTTGTTGAATGAATATCGAGGCGTTTTTTTGTTGTTGCAAAATTCATAATTCAAATTCAGATTACAATAATTGAGTGAAATTTACATGAATAGTTGATAAATATCTTACGTGTTAGATAAGCCACACAAAAGTTAATAATTATACTAAAACACTTATTTTTAATAACATTTTAATAAACAAATGCTAATTATGACCTGTTATCAATACGCGACCGGGCTGAACACTTCAGACGAATGTACAATGAACCTTTAGCTTCGAATTTCCTTAGAGAAATTTCTGTATTTGAGCTTGAAAATGTGGAGAACGAATTTTTTTATCGCGCCGCGCGACGACTGACAGCACGTCATTTGCGCGCTCGGTTCTGAAGCCAAACGCGTGCTTGGTTTGACGGGCCTCCAATCGTTACACGCACAAGTAAACAATTCCTTTTCCACACTACCAAGGTCAAATTCAAAAATGTTTCTTCGGAAATTTGAAGCTAAAGGTTCATTATACATACGTGTGGAGTTTTAGCCCGATCGCTTATTGAGAACAGATCATAATTTGTATTTGTTCATTAAAATGTTATTAAAAATAAGTGCCTTTACATAATTATTAACATTTGTCTGGTTTATTTGACACGTAAGGTATTTATCAACTATCCATGAAAATTTGACTCAATTAAAGTCAATTTAATTTGAGTTATGAATTTTGCAAAATAAAAAAAGAAACGCAAGACCGCGGGTGCAGGCCCCGATGCGATTTCTACTGGCCCCCGTTGTTGCCGCGCTCTGCACGCCCATCGAGCTCCCTCGTCTTTATCACCAGGGTGACGAATGACTCGACAAGCATGCATATCTGTTCAAACTGGAGCATGAGAGAGACCATCCTGTCAGGAGTGAGTTGTGCGCCCACTGCCCGACCGACAGACTCCCTTTCCGTGCCCCACCTGGCACAGACAAAGAGTGTGTGCTCTGCATTTTCCACAAAGTATCCGCAGTATCTACACGACTCGTCGTCTCTTTTCTTGAAGCGCTTCAGGTACGCATTAAAGCAGCCATGGCCTGAAAGCGCTTGCGCCAGGTAAAAGCTGAATTGACCGTACTTTCTATCCAGCCAGGTGGTGAGCTCCGGGATTAGACGGTGTGTCCATCTCCCGGATTGGTCACCATGCCATCTCGTCTGCCATTTCTCGACGAGTCTGCGCCTTCCATCCTTGCGGATGGCCTCCTTCGCCCGAGCGATTTCCTGCAGGTTGGTTAAGCAAGTGAGCTCCTTACGGAGCTGAAAGGTTTCTTTCCTTTCCTCCGCCAATAAGTCAATTGGCGGGACGCCATTCAGTTTTCTTCATAATTTAACCTCGGTCTCGTGAGTAGGGAAACTGCAACATCTTCTTCAAAATAAACTCCGAGAATTAACATTGTGCGAGATCGTGAAATCCAACCGGTTCCTATCTAGAAACTTAAGGTTCGGGAATCATAAATTTCATCGTGTCCATTTTGAAGACCTTTGAAAGATCTTAGACTGAGTGAAAGGAGGAATAATCGATGTTCTCTCTCACACCTGTGAGTACCGCTCATATCTGTAGGGATCATCACTCCGTCTCACTCAACAATTGAAGTAATTATCTGCGAATTAGATCAAATCTACAAGGTACCGTAACTTCTCTCCCTGCTTTCTTCTCTTTATATCTTTCCAACTAGGCTGTGCTGATATTTTGCAAACGTTTCGATTTGTTTATAAAATTAATTAACTTGTTCTAATAAATGAAATTTGTGTACCCTTATAATCATTATGTCTTTCATTGACTTATCCTCATCCCTAAGCGAGAAACATTTGTTCCTGACTCAAATCGAGGAACCTTTGAAAAAAAAGCATTTACGTGATTATGAAGTATCACATCATTAAGATTTTTATCGAAATTTTGTGATACAGTTGACATGGCTTGACTCCTATACTCTCCCACAATTTTCTTATGAAGCTTTTGGTTAAACTTTTTACTGTTAAAACTCGAGACAATTACATTTTTATGCAACAAATAAACTATGATCCTAATTTATTGCAAGAAATGCATTTGATTTAAAAACTCATATACAGTCGCCGTTGCATTGAGTGCCACGCTCAAGGCTGTAGGGGACGATAGTCTCCTTGAGCGCGCTTCTCCCTCCATCGAACTTGACTCGCCGAGTGCCCGTTGCTCGCGCCCGTTCCAAATAGTGCCAGCTGCGCTAAACTGTATTTTCTCGGTTAAAATACGCGAAATCATGCGCATGCGCAGTTCTCTACTTATGTGTGTGATTGTGTTTTGTTTTTCGGCATTTCACAAACATTGTCTAATAGGTACGTCTTTAATACTGCGTGGTCTTAATTACATATATCGGCGAATGTTTTTTAGTAAAAGGTCGTCAATTTGACCGTTTATCTATTCCTCACAACTGTTTGATTAGATACCGCTTTCAGATTTAAAAAAATATTAGATCTATAACTCAATTCGTGCGGTTTGCTAAGAAATGGCGGAACTTGATTATTATTCCACCGTTTCAATATTCCGAACAAGCGTTGGAAAGCTACTGTTTTTTTCATTTAAATGAAAAATTCGGAAAAATGATAAAAAAAACGTGGCAGTACATGTTGAATGCCATTCCGCATATTTTTCCTCCCATAAATTTTTATGTCAAACCTCTAGTTTTTTTATAATTGAAGAAAACCGTATTTTTTGAATGTACGAAATCAATCGATTTTTTACAATCATCTCTTTGTTTTTAGAACAAATTTTTCCCGAATAGTCTGTACTTTTATCAACAGACCCAAAAAACCCTAGACCTTTAGATGGTTATGTTCAATATAACAAAATTCTCAATTTGTTAATAATTTTTATTATAACAGTTGCGGCTGGCAGTAGAAAGAGAGATGCAACATCATTTTTGCCAATTCGTTTTCTTTATTTTTATCTATTCTGTAAATATTATTTAGAAACACTCTAAACGAATGGAAAGAAATGGTATATATATATATATATATATATATATATATATATATATATATATACATATATATATATATATATATATATACCAGGGGTATTAGTTGAAGTTTGACGGTTTTTTCAATAAAGAAAACACTTAATTCTCAAGGGAATCTCAAAAAAAATTTATTCAAAGTATTGACCATTGGATTCTACACATTTTTTCCATCTTTCAGGCAAATCATGGATACCATTCCAAAAAAACTTTTTCTTTTTCAAGGCAAACCATTCGACGAGCCATTTTTCGACTTTTTCAAAATTGGCGAAGCGCTGCTCTGCGAGTGAGTATCCCATCGATTCGAAAAGGTGATAGTCGGACAGGGCGAGGTCTGGAGAGTACGGCGGGTGTGATAATATTTCCCAATTCAATTCTTTTAATGTGTTCTTCACCACTTTAGCGGTATGAGACGGTGCGTTGTCATGTTGTAGGATAACTTTGCCATGTCTTCGGTCCCATTCCGGCTGTTTTTCGATCAACGCATGATTCAAATTGATAATTTGTTGTCGGTAGCGATCCGTATTCAACGTCTCACCAGGTTTTAATAACTCGAAGTACACCACACCACACTGGTCCCACCAAACACAGAGCATTGTCTTACGGCCAAAGCGATTTGGCCTCGGAGTCGATGGGCAGACCTCACCAGGTGAAAGCCATGATTTTTTCCGCTTCGGGTTCTCGAAATAAATCCATTTTTCGTCCCCCGTGACAATTCGATGCAGAAAAGATTTCCTTTCGAACCGTTGAAGCAGCATTTCACAAATGGTTTTTCGATTTTCCATTTGTCTATCGTTCAGTTGGTGTGGTACCCATTTTGCATACTTTTGGATTTTTCCCATGGCTTTCAAACGTTGGCAAATTTCTCCTCGGGTCACATTTAGTGTTTGTGCTAATTGTTGTTGAGATTGGGTTGGGTCTTCATCCAATAACGCCTGCAATTCCTCGTCTTCGAACTTTTCCGCTGCACCAGGATGTTCATTGTCTGTTAAATCGAAATCTCCACTTTTAAATTGACGAAACCATGACTCACATGTTCTAATCACTGGAGCATGTTCACCATAAGTTTCTACCAGCAATCGATGAGCTTCAACTGCTTTTTTCTTTTGATGAAATAAGAAAAGCAACGAATGCCGCAAATGCGATTTACTTGGAACAAAATTCGACATATTCACTGAGGTAAACAACTATGATGCTATTATTTTGGCAGAATGTAATTGTGTATTTTTGAATAAAGAAAACGCATTGGCAAAAATGATGTTGCAACTCTGTCGAATCGCGTGCTCTCGGCATGGGTGCATCTCCTTTTCTCCGCGTTCAATTGATATATCTTTTGACGGTATCAGTATCCTTGAACGCAGTTTAATAAATTCTCATCCTGACTACAGTTTTGGATTAAAAAATCTCAAAATATATCAGAAACTGCTTAAAAGTCTACTGAACAACTCTCTCGCTGAAAGTTCTCTCAACTCTAAACTTCCTCGCATACTTTTTTTCTTTGAAGATGAAAAATGAGAATTTTGCCAGCCGCAACTGTTATAACAAAAATTATTAACAAATTAAGAATTTTGTTATGTTGAACATAACTATCTGAAGCTCTAGGGTATTTTTGAGTCTTTTGGTACATTAAAAAAATACGGTTTTCTTCGATTATGAAAAAAAACTAGCATTCTGACACAAAAATTTATCCCCTTTAAATTTATGCCCGGTGAGAACCGGGCGAGACGTGAATCAGGTGCGCCTGACGTCACGCACCGCCCCCTCGTCTCATGGTCAATGGCTTCAGCCATTGCTCAGGGGACGAGCTGGTTTGCCGGTTTTATATATACGGACTGCTATAGTTGAATACAGTTAGGTACGGATGCGTACGGTGGGATACGGTTAGGGTTGGTTGGGTACGGTTGGGTACGGTTGTGTATGCTTGGGTACGCTTGGGTACCGTTGGATACGGTGAGGGCCGGTTATGTACGGTGGCAGCGTCGTCTGTCGTCTCCATGAGGAGAGGCATCTCCATTCCGTCCGTCTCGAGCGCCGCTCCGGTTTGACCTGGATCGTCGCTCCAGCCGAACTGCCCCGTCTCGGGGTCGGTGGGGGTGCTCACGTTAGTAGCGGCGGTGGGAGTACCCTTCCAAACGCCGCGGTAGGGGAGCTGCGGCGTAGTGCGTATGTACGGTTGGTTGCAAAGTAATACTTCCCAGTACTGGGGCTTCATGGTTGATTTAAACATAATTGGATCGACTATGACTAACGGGTGATAGCTATTACTTTCTTAATTTTTTCGAACAAATTTTTACTCTAATGGTAATTTTTGCTGGAAGAAATTTCAGAGGGTACTGATTTAATCTCTATCATGATGGCTTCATTCAATCAACATAAAATCATAGAATAACATCATAGCAATTTCAATCTTCTAAAGCGAGGGGTTTTCACTCCCGATTATTTCTGAATAAGGGATGAATAGCGTTAGGAATTACGAGCGAGTCGAAGCGACTCGATTAGTATTTACGGGACTGCAGTTTAAAAGTTATTTAGGGTTATTTTTCCTTATTAGGAGAAGAAATACTCGAAATACAATGTTTGATTCAGAATCGACTCATGAGTGAAAACCCCTTTGTTCTAAAGTGTGAAAATTGTATTTTGATCTGTCTTAATAGAAGGGTCCAGTAAAACGAGGCTTTCATACGTTTTGTAGACACCAGATACGTATCCCTTTATCAGCCATAAAAGACTCTGAATCAGAAGTAAGTATTATTATCTGCTTTTTGTTTTGACGACGAAAAATCAAGGACTAACAGCTGTCAGTATTTTAGTATCCCCTGGGCAGTCTCATAATAATCGACCAGAAGTTCAGAGCCAGTGTTTATTTTGAAGAACGAGTGGGCGCTATAAAGGAAAATGGGCTTGTTAATGAAATAACAAAGATAAGTTATACCTATATACCAACGTATAAATTAATTGATAGAGACTCCAAAACATTACGAGCGATGCTTCTGGGAATACGTGTGTCTAAGAGGAAGAGAAAAAGCACATGCGAAATGGATTCATCTTTAAAAAGAAGTCTCTTGCAGCAGGTACCAAAATAAGAGTCCTAGTGTCTACTTCAACTTTAATTTGATTTCAACAATTTGCTACATTATGTGATTTTTACTGAGTAAACAGTTTCCTCGGATAAAAAAAATCATTTTTGGAGTCTTCTATTTAATTTCTATAGCATAATATTATGCGTTATCACTGTCTGAAAAAGATGACTCAAAGTTCAGATACATCATTTTCAAAAGTTTGCGTTACATGTATCTTGAATTGAAATAAAAATGTATCCTACACATTTGCGTGTCACTTATTGAAACTTTCTTACTTATTGAGGCGCTCGCATGTTTAATTAAAACACCATGTCTGTAAACCAGAATCTAGAGGTCGACACCTTTTTCACGATTCTTAAAGTTTTCTCAACTTGCTACAACAAATGCTTCTTGATGTAAAAATGACCTAACTATTCAAATTTTAAACTCTCTCCTTGTAAATGTCTTTTCTCTAAACCGTTGAAAAACGAAAATATATAATTTGGAGTCGCATAAGCGTTCCAGGAATTGAGAACAGTGGTCTACCATTTCGCCATCTGGCGAGGTAATACTGTCTTCCTCCATAATGCTTAGTGTTCTTAAATGCCCGAGAATTTATGTTGAGCAAATGGCCTCGAGAATACGCTCGGCATTTGAGCTCATACGGATCATTTAAAGCGCATTTACTACTGTGGGCAAAAACTAAGGTGAATTTTGTTACAAAATAAAAAATCTTTATTTAACTAAATCAATTTCATCCCCTTCGAAGTAATCCCCTCCCGATATAATGCACTCATGCCAACGTTTTGTTCAATTGTCGAAACACTTGTTAAATTCGATTTCCGGAATTGCCTTCAAAGCCTTCTTCGATTCGGCTTATATCTCTTCAATCGTGTCAAAGCGGTATCCTCGGAGCGGTCTTTTGAGTTTGGGGAATAGCCAGGAGTCACACGGAGCCAAATCAGGTGAATATGGTGGTTGTGGAACGATATGCGTTGAGTTTTTGGCGAAATGGTCACGAAAAACGAGTGCAGTGTTAGACGGCGCATTATCGTGATGCAAAAACCACGAGTTGTCTGCCCGAAATATCTTTTGAAACGGTGTTGAGTGATCCTCTTGAAATGCCAATAGTGTCAGCAAGGTCTCTAATTGTCATTTGACGATTTTTGTGCACTATTTCTTTGATTTGATTGCTGTGTTGCTCGTCAGTTGATGTTGATGGTCGTCCGGAGCGTTCCAAGTCATCAACACGTTCTCTGCCTTCTTTGAAGTCTTTGTACCACTTATAAACATTTTTCTGCAACATTCTGAACGTTTCCACAACTGAAATTTCATTCTACAAACAAAATTTAATGGCACTTCTTTGCTCAACAAATTTAGACATTGTAAAACTGAGAAAATCACTTGTAGTCGTTTAGAAAACACAAGCGTTACTATGTAACAAATGATGACATTGACATGAAATTTGGCACAGATGTCAGTAACAGCAGGACCAACATAAAGATAAAAGAGCTTACCCGATTTGGTTAACCCACGAAGTTTAAATTAAAAATTCACTTCAGTTTTTCCCACAGTAGTATGAGCTTTTAAAGCATTTAAATATAGTTAATGCTTTGAAGATTTATGAAACATTCAAATGATATTTGTATTCCCCTAAATATTTACTTACCAGTTTCCTCTTTGAAATCTTCATTCCAAAGATCTTTATTCAGGAGTACATGAAAAACTAAGAATATTTGCACGACTTTTTGTTTGGACTTCAAACGTTGCTCAAGCTCGCGTTTTCATGTAAATCCAAATTTTCAGCCAATTAATTGCTGCTTTAGCTGGGAAAGTACACGGTCCGCACCTGCAGAGTCCTGCATAAAGGGGTAAATTCTGTATACTCTATGAGGAGACTTGGTTTCCTAGAGACACCATGCCCTGGTGTCATGTCATGGAAGCATGTTACGTATTTAAGAAGATTTTCAAAGCATTTTATTATTATAATATTCGTCAATTTTTCTGTATACTACATAAATCTCAAGGTCCAATTTCGTATGCAAAATTAGATATGATACATTTTATTTTTAAGTAATCAAACTTTTTATTTACACTTATACATTGAGATTGCCATGTAAAAAATGCTAAATACTCTAAAAACTTTTTCAAAGTATTTCATTCTAAAGAATTATTTTTCAATATTTTGTTTCATACATGTGCTAATTTAGGTATAGGGGAGAAGCGGCGAAATTGGCGCACCTAATACAAAGTGCGAGTTTAAAAAGAAAGTATATGACTAAAAATTATGAAAAAATAGTTATGTAATAGCTGGATATCTTTTCTATACTTTCCAATGGATAAAGATTGCATTGAAAATTGTTAAAGCAGGTTTTTATTCAGATTTCCGAAGGACTGCACCTGCGTCAATTTACCCGACATGGCGGGTAAATTGACGCACTAATATTATAATCTTCTCTTGCCACGTATTAGTTATATTTTCATAGATTTAGAATTACATTTCAGTAGCAAAGGTTGATGAAAAGAGGTAGTTATAATTTGAAACTAAATTTGAGATAGTATATCAAGATATGTGAAGTTTTTTATACCTTTATTCACATAAACCAGCCAAAGTTAAAATATATTTTATATTTGTACAATAAAATACTGGAAATTGTGGATATTTAAGTGAATATTCAAATTGAAATCATTTTTATAGAGAATTTTAACCACTGATTGTTCCAATGAATATAACCTTACAAAGTCGTTACATCAGTTTTGCGAACCACATTACCTCCCATGTCACAAAAAATCTTAAGAAAAAGATTAGCAGAAAAGGCCAGCAACATTCAAATGTATATATCTATATATTAATAATTGTGTACTTACTATCTTCTTTATATTTTCAATCATAAACATCCGAGCACTTGACTTCAGTCACCGGTTTCCAGAAACACAACACGTGTGCCAACTTCGCCTCTGATTTGAATCTCGTATGCGCCAATTTTGCCGCAAGTGTATCGTTCATTAATTAAATACTTTTTACGTAAAATACTTATTTTTTCATACAAATATTCTATCCTAATCGTAAGATTAAATATCAAAGATTATAAAATCGTTGCATTAATCTAATTCACCTTGAATTACTATTATTTAACGATTTAACTCAATGGCTTCGAACATAACCATTATGCCAAAAAATGATTAATCGCAATAAAACTGTATTAAGCAATTAGATTTTTATAATGTTTTCTATCAAATACATATCATACAAGAATGCACACGATACAACTATTTTTATTTTTTGTTATGTTATCATTTTCTGAAAAATAGGGTGCGCCAATTTAGACGACGCGCCAATTTCGCCGCTTCTCCCCTACTTCATACATTTTGTGAATATTCAAACCCTACATTTATACCTAAAGGGTTTTCCAATAGGGACATAACAATTTCGTATCTTTATATGAACGCACCCTTAAACTTTTTTAATGAACTGTCAATGTCAAAACGTTAGTTAAACTGAACATTTTCATCATAATAAAGTTCACGAACGAGCAACGTTTGGAAAATATTAAAAATTACTACCGAAATTCTGAGTTGGTGGTCGCAACCTTAAGAGCGCTTACTCCAATTTTCGGCCGTAATAATCGTCCTACCCGACAGGCTGTGCGTGCTATAGTGGATAAATTCGAGACCAAATTTACACTATTGGACGTTCCAGTGCTAAAAAGACGTCGTATTGCTCGAAGCGAAGAAATAATCGCAGCCGTAAGCGCATCGATTCAACATGAGCCAAATCAGTCGATTCCACGTCGTTCTCAAGAATTGGGCATGGCTCAAACGACACTGTGACGTATTATGCTGAAAGATCTTGGCCTACATGCTTTCAAGATTAAATTGACTCAAGAACTAAAGCCACTTGAACATTTGGAACGCCGAAACTTCTCCAATTGGGCTCTGGCAAAGCTTGAAGAAAATGAAGAATTTCATTGAAAAATCATCTTCAGCGATGAAGCTCATTTCTGGCTCAATGGCTTTGGTAATAAGCAAAATATGCGTTATTGGTCAGCAACAAACCCAAATGTGCTTCTTGAGACACAGTTGTATCCGCAAAAAGTGACTGTTTGGTGCGGTTTTCATGCCGGAGGTATGATTGGGCCGTATTTTTTCGTGGATGAAAACGACCATCATTTTACCGTCAATGGAGAGCGCTATCGTGCTATGTTGGAAGATTATTTGTGGCCAGAATTGGATGAACTCGACATCAACGATATATGGTTTCAACAAGATGGTGCCACTAGCCACACAGCACGCGTCACAATCGATTTATTTTAAGGTAAATTCGGTGAACGTGTTATCTCGAGAAAAGGTCCGGTCGAATGGCCGCCTCGTTCATGCGATCTAACGCCATTGGATTTCTTTTTATGGGGCCATATCAAGTTACTGGTCTATGCCAACAAGCCAGCAACTTTAGACGACCTCAAAGACAACATCCAACGCGAAATTGCCAACGTTCCGGTCGAAATGTGTGCCAGAGTGGTGGAAAATTGGGTGCAAAGAATCGACCGCTGTAAACGGGCTCGTGGTGGTCATATGACCGATATCGAATTGAATTCATAAAATGTAATGCTTGCACTACACCCACAATAAATTTGAACTTAATATCTCAGATATTTCTGTGTTTTATTCATAGATAAAATTGTTATGTCCATATTGGAAAACCCTTTGTAACTTCAATTGTCGCTTGAAAATGTAAAATCTTATTATTTTTTCTTAAAGTATTCTACTCTATAGTAATGATTTTTCGGATTGAATTTACAGTAAGAAATCTTAAAGTGCAAATTTGTATGCGAGTTCAGATGTAACTTATGCTTTTTTTGTAATATTCGAACCCTTATTTTACACAGGCACTATGATCAAAAATGTAGGTTTAGCTTTTGTTTTAGCTATTTTCAAAGTGACCCATTTTTTATAATAGCATCTTCAAATTTTTCCAAAATAACAGCATGAAATTTCATAAAATTATGCATCTAATGAGCCCAAGTTAAAATTAAAATGTTAATTTAATAAAAAGATTTTGCGGAAAATTTCAAATTTTGATCTTGTTGAAAAATGTTGATATTCTGAGAATAATTAACATTTTAAAAAGTTTTTGGTCTCATTTTAAAAGTACGTTATAAAAACTTCAAAGAAGTAAAAACAAAAGTCGGAAAAAAGGTGTCGCCTCTCAGCTATAAAAATAACACACACAAAAAATATTGTTGGTCTATATCTTTAAACAAAAAAAAGTAATATCCTAATAACTAATATACATTGATGTGTGGCGTATAACCTTAAACAGGGTAAATAAGAAAAATTAAAAACTTACTGGGATATAATAGTTGGAAACTTTGAAAGTGAAGCAAGAATCTCTATTTCTTATTGCAGATTCGGATTCACCGTTAAAAAATAAGTGAGTTTATTTCAAAAATTCACATTATTTCTTTGCTCCGAGTATATTCACAACTCCGAAACATCAACGTGTTCTCGTCTGAGTTCAACTGTTTTGCTTTTCGTTCAGTTTGGAAATCGATTTTGTTGAATTCAAACAAAGTTTATAGAATCTCTGTTTAAAATAAATCGCCCAACAAAAAAAAATTGTATCCCCCAGAAAAACTGCAAAAAAGTAAAAACAGTAATCGGAAAAATGGTGTCGTCCTTCAGGCATAAAACCACACCCAAAACATATTTTTAATCAATATTTTTTACAAAATCGATTTCCAAACTCAACGAAAATACAAAACAGTTGAACTCAGACTAGAACACGTTGATGTTTCGGAGTTGTAAATGTACTCGGAGCAATTAAATAGTGTACAGTTTTAATTTTTGCCACGAATTGAAATGGAATTCTAAAATAGACTTACTTTGTTTTCAATGGTGAAATTTTTAATTTTTCTTATTTCCCCTGTTTAAGGCAATGCTAACTGTATATCGATCCTCACATAGATCAGATTACAAGTTATAAATTAATTAAAATGAGTCATAGATCATGACTAAAATATGTTATCAATAATAACTCATCGATCTCGTGAATCAAATGACTAGATGCGATTGTACTCTAGTACACTTGCACTTACTCGTAAATTCCAATATAGTTATGGAATCAGGGAAATAAAGAGGAAATGGAGCATAGAACTGACAACAATTGTCAACAAACTTGCAAGGTAATGCGTGAGACGAAAAATTGGCTCGCGTACGTGACTTTTCCAAAATTCGCGACAAGCACTTCCACTATCAGAAAAGCGAATAGTATATACCATCGGGTTAAATTTGACCCGGACTGGTTCAAAAAAACACATTTTTATGTATTTTAATACAAATCCTTATTATTGCCTTCAAAATAGGCTCCTTTTGAGCAAATACAAGCATGCTAACGGTTAATCCAATTTTCCATACACTTCTTATAGGCCTCTGCCGGTATGGCCTTTAGTTCCTTCAGCGAATTTATTTTTATGGCCTCAATCGACTCATGGTGCGTTTCCCGAAGCGGATATTTGAGTTTTGGAACTGAATGCTTTATGCCACTCAAATACTTGCATTCTCGATAGAGTAGACTCCCCAAAACACTTCTGCAACATTTTTAATGATTCCTAGCCGTAATTCCATTCGAAACACAAAATTTCAAGCAAACTCGTTCAATTTTTTTTTCCATAATAAAAATCGCCAGACAAACTTTTCGCATCGTGAACCAATGGCTGCCTAACACACACTCATGGAACTCTCCCGCTCAAACTTCACATGACTGTCAAAGAAGTTGTTACAAACCTAGAAAAAAAACTTTTCGCCATTTCGGTTTACGCGCGCGATTTAACTGGACCAGTCCGGACCACCAGACTCAACGTCGTGAGCAGACCCTTTGATACACTCAAGTCTCATCTGCATCTTTGAACACAATTCTACCTTGGGTGCTCAGTATATATAATCCTTTGTCCTTAAGTGGTGCAAGCCCGGAAACAGTAGTGCTATAAAGTATCTTCAAATTATGTGAATCGTCGTATTTATTCGTGCTACAGTTGATAATGATCTATTTCTGAGATCGGGACAAACTAACCTACCTTCTCAACAAGTTGTTGCCAGATTAATTTCTTGTATACTAAGTAATATACGTGAGCGGATAATTGATCATACCAAAGGGTGGACTTGCATTTCTGACACCACATCACCTTCTGCAAAATTTATCGTTGTTTTATTATCACACGGAGACTCGAACGAACCAAAAACATCATGTAAGAATGTGCCGTTCACTTACAATAATAGGAGTAACCAGACCGTGCAAACCTAATGCATAGATGGTGGCGGATTAGCAACTAGCGCCGCGTACAACTGTGCATATGAACTATTATTATATGTGCACGTGTTAGTGTACATACATGCATTCGTAGATCCTTTGAATGTGTTGCAGAGAATATAATTAAAAGGAAATTGAAGATTTAATGAAAAATTGTGAAGATTTAATTTAATTTAAAAGAAGTTGGTATCAACTTCTCACTCTTGAATGACATTTTTACAATTTTGCATCAAATCTTGCTATTGTCATAATAAGTAAAAATCAAAAATGTCTGTAATTTGTATTTTTATTTCCAGAAGATTTACAGAAAACTTTCCTATGCAACGAACTGCGAACCTTAAAAGCATATGATTTTGGTATAGTTTTGGTGGTACACCCACGAATATAACACTGAATTACGTATTTTTCATCAATGGTTACGCACAATTACGCACAATTAATTGTTAAATACTTGCAATGACTTGTAAATAACAATGGCGGAAATTATACGAAGCCAATTCCCCTTGCAACACTCCGCCCGCTTGCGACGACTAGCGCCGCGTACAACTGTGCAAATGAACGAAGCTGCCCGGACACCTCATCCATTAAAGGTTAACCGGCCCTGGGAGTAACAAATAACAATTCTCCATTTCACTTGACCTCTAAATTAAGGGGTAGATAAGTAAGTTTAATATGTAACACAACTGCCACCCCTAGGGTGGGGGTAAATTTTTGAGGAGTTGCTTTTCCCTCTCAAAAAAAACTGCCTGCTTAAGACCAAGCGTGAAAAGTAAAACTTCAATGGTGAATCTTATGTTTTTGATTAACAATTTTAAATTTAATTTCAAATAAAAAACCGCTGACTCCACGGAAATCAAAATGGTGGTCTCACATTAGATATAACAAATTTAATGAATCAAATTTAAACACTCCAAGCAGAAGTTTCATTTCTGCAAACCGTTTGTCGATATACTAGCAGGAGTCAAAATGCCGAGACTTAATTGGGCATGCGCCGAAGGTCGATTTATCCACTCAGACGTGCTCGAGACTAACCTACGAAACTCCACACGACTCTCACTGATACATGATTTCTTTTATTTTCCTTACACGTCAAACCCGCCGAGTCCGATTCATTCCCTATAAAATTTTCCTCGCAGGGCGCGCTAAAGGAAGTTTTACTTCAAAATTTTTTTTTTGTGGTATTTTTTTTTTACGATGCGTATATTTTGATAATAAATCTCAATTTTTTTTTCAATTATCATATTTTTTCAAATTCAAAATGGTTCAGATTTTTTTTTAAATGCATTTTTGCACGTGTTACTCAAAATGTAGACCATTATGATCAGTAGTGAGGAACACGTATGCTTATCTATTACCCATATGTACTTTCTCCAAAATTAATAGGTAGAAGGACAATTTTAGGTGGGTACACTCAGCAAATTTTACCTCATATGCAAATTTAATGAATGCGCAAAGAGTCTGTATTCTCATCATATGATAAGGTATTGGTTTCTATGTGAAAAATGAAACTAGGCTGGAACTAGAGAAACAGTGTTCCAAACGCTTGAGTTTCGCGTACGTCGCACATGGAATTGACCGACGTGAAACACTCGAAATCATATATTTCACACTCGTAATTTCAGTTGTGCTCAAAGTTTGGTACCTTTCACGTGCGCAGCACTATTTATCTCTCTGTGTATTTGATCTATGGCCTGAAATAAATTAATGAAACTAATATCGTTTTCATTTGTTTATTTAAGGGCATGTGATACTCCGAGGAAATCATAGCAAATTTTTATATGATTGTAATTTCCACGTGTTCATGTAATATAATTAATGTAGATAATTTTGTCTTAGAAATTTGGCAAATATTAATCATGAAAACAAACGTAGATAGCCTTTCTTTCCGTATAACTTAGTGAAACATGCAGACTCATTCATCCAAGAATATCTTGTAAATATTAAATGTAAATATTAAATATATTGAATTTGTAAATATCATTTCATTTTGTAAATAAGAATTGTGGGAATAAGGAGATAGAGGCGCCTTTGGGAGCGAGAGGATGGGGAGTCATCCTCCAGCTCCTAAAGGAGCAAAGTGACAAACTGGAGAAGCTGGGAACAACTCTAAAATGCATCCAGGAGGGTATACTAAAAAACAACCCTCAACCTGTGAAAATGAGTGTTGGTGAAAAATTCCAAAAAGAACTGGTATCTCACCCCATCACCAGAAAAATGGCAGTGCTCCAGAGATGGCGCTCAGCGTCTGGGGGATACCCCGAAATGGCTCAAAAAGGGGGAGAAGAATGTAGCACCCTCTCCTCCCGAGGAACGCAAATTCAAAAAGGGAAAGGGCAGTACGTCGCCCTCATAAGCAACGGTCACCAGGAGCTAGCCCCCTAAAGGCGCAAAATAAAGAATAACGAGTAATAAGATTTCGAAGAACAAGAAAGAGGTTTCTGTGCACAAGGCACAGGAAAGGGTAGGGAAGGAAAAGATGACAAAGCGCTCCCCGCCCACCCAGTCGGGCGACGCCATCAAGGTGTCTGCAAAGGACAGCCAGTCCTACGCAGGCATCTTGAAGGAAATGAAGGCAAGTGTCAATCCCGAGGATTCAGGACTTGAGGTCCTTTCTATCCGGCGGGAAAGGAAGGAGGAAGTCCTTCTGGTCCTCAAAAAGGGGGGCGACATCTCTGAATTCCAAAAGGCGCTCAACCGGGTGGTCAGAGTGAGGGCTAAAATAGAAGCCTTGGGTTTCACAGATGTTTCACACCTGCTCCAGCTGGGAAAGGTGAGGGTCGGGTGGGTGAACTGCCGCATCCGGGAACATGCAGAGGATGTCCGGTGTTTTAGGAGCCCGAAGTATGACCACGTCTCGCGGGGCTGCACCCGCCCCAGCAGAAAGGATGCCTGCTGGAGGTGCGGCGACTTAACGCACAGGGCCAAGGAGTGTAAGACCCCGCCGAAGTGCCTAACTTGCACTGATAGGGCGAAAGGGATATTGCCTATGTTTTTGGGATCGGCTCTTGCCCGGTGTTCCGGGAAGAACTCTGGAGATTGGTGGACAGGAAGTAAAGTTCCTGCCCGCCGCATTTTATGATCCCGTGCTACAAAATTTTTTGCGTCTTTAATACCAAAATTCGCACTTCGTTTCTCGCGTGACCGACCATACATTTTAGGAAAACTGAGCAGATTGTTCTCGTGGTGCGTGTCGTACGCGAGCATAGTTAGTGAGAAAATGAAGACTGCGAGTCTACGAGAGCGTGCAGAGTGTGGGTTTCAGTCCAGTGTTCGCTGTATCAATTTCTAGCAGTATAACTTACAAGGAACATTAGTTAGGTGCCCCCCTCCGATTTTCTTCGATCTCACATATGTTGTAGTACTCGAAAAAGTAAGTGACAAGTATTTTTTCTAACGTGTCCAAAATGGTTTCGAGGGGGTAAAAACCACCCCCGAAAATTGTGGTACCAAATACCCATTTAATTGATTCACATTTAATATCAGAATCTATAACAATCAAACTAACTTAAACAATGTCCTCGCAATAAGAGATGAAAAGTTTGATT
The DNA here is from genome assembly GCA_030998225.1 of Diplolepis rosae. Taxonomy (NCBI): domain Eukaryota; kingdom Metazoa; phylum Arthropoda; class Insecta; order Hymenoptera; family Diplolepididae; genus Diplolepis; species Diplolepis rosae. The sequence goes on from JAPYXD010000275.1 coordinate 2,091,707, forward strand.
TTGTCAACTTGATAAAAAAGATTTTTGGGGGGTAAACTACCCCTCACTGAGTTTTAATTATACAAAACATTTCCAAACAGGCATGAGTGTAACCCGGAATACTGGAAAGAATATATTTTGCACGCGATAATAAAATAAAGTTTACGTATTTTTACATTTTGACGAGAAATCAAATTATAAGGGGTAACCATCCTTAAGTGCATTTCATTATACTTCTGCTAAAAAAGGAAGTTTCGCGTACAGACCGAGCAGAAAAATTTCTTCACAAAGAACGTTGAAAAATGTAAATTTCTCAATTTAGTCAAAAAATTTTACGGGGGTTAACTACCCCAAAAGAAGTCACGATTATACAAGAAAATGACCAAATAGGTGTAAATTGAAGCGGAAAAATATGGCAAAATATATTTTGCACGCAATAATAAAATAAAGCCTATATGTTTTTGCATTTTGATGAGAAATTAATATATAAGGGGTAACCACCCTTCAGTGCATTTTATTATATATCTGCTAAATAAAGCAAGTTTCGCGTACAAACCGAGGGCATTTTATAATCTGGGTACTATTCCTGAAGAACCGACTGCGTCGCGTAGAACGCTGACTGTCGTATTATAAGGAAACATAAAAATGCAGCACGAGAACAAGCTGCTCAGTTTTCCTAAAATAAACGGTCGGTCACGCAAGAAAAGAAGAGCGATTTTTGGTATTAAAATCGCAAAAAATTTTGTAGCACGGGATCATAAAATTCGACGGGCTACAATCTTCAATGCTAATGTTTGGAACCCCTCCCCCCATTCTACCACTTAGCCTCTGCCATATCTATCGACTTATTGTTTGAAGGATATAATTGATTAGACTTTAACTGTTTTCCTTGAATTTTATTGCTTAAATAAATACAATTTGTTTGAGTCTCATAACCATTGAGTCCTTTATTGACTTATACTTACACCTAAGCGAGGACAAGCGAGGATCATCAGATCTTAACTTAAAATGACAAACCTTCGAATAAAGTAAGTATTTACATAGTTGTGACGTAACAATTGTTTGCACTTTTTAGTCGACAATATTGAGATAAGAGGTACCTATTCTTTGTGAATTTTCAAAAATGATTATGATATGTAGATTCTTCTTTTGTAGTGTTCAGTTACTTGCAAGGTTCGAAGCGCACCTGGTAAGAAGGCTTTCATTGGAATAAATTAAAATATTTATCATTCTGCTTTGAAAAGTGTGATTATTTGATACATACGAATCCATGATTATCTATTTTCTTTATGAATCATGAGATAAGGTATGAAATGGAATAAGTTTAATCTATTTTGATTCATCATTTTTATAAAATTTTTCTGAATGTTCTTTAATAATTTCCAATATTGTTACAAATTACAACGCTCAATTACATCCAATAACATTACTATTGATATTTTGACACTAGATTAATCACTCTATGTTATTAGGATTTACTTAACGCCCAAATTTCCAATACTAAATGATTTTATACATTATATACCATGATTTTTTATTCTTTTCTTGCTACATAATTTAAACAAAGCGAGTATCTACCATTGAGGTTATGTACCCTAGCGAATTGGCTGAACGCTAGCGTAAAGCTATCGTAAAGCTATCGTAAAGTAGCGTTATAACTCATGAATAAGGCAAAATAAATATTCAAAATGATTTTATCCTTGTTCTACGTTAAAAATAACGTTAAAAGGTAATGAACATTTGCAATAATTTTATTTATTAACGCTAAAAATTAAAAAAACATAATACGTGTCATTGAAGGCAGTGCAGTGGTTCACCTTTTGTGGAGCGTCTCCGTTAAAGTTGACCATTGGTTGGAGTGAGACACAATTATACTTTCATCTCACTCTAGCAAATAGTCAATTCTGACGGTGAAGACATGGAAAGTGATGAACCACTGCACTGTCTTTAATGACAGGTATTATGTTTTTTTTAATTTTTAGCGTTAATAAATAAAATTATTGCATATTTCAATTACCAGTTAACGTTATTTTTAACGTAGAATAAGGATAAAAACAATTTTAATATTTATCTTGCCTCATTCATGAGTTATAATGCTACTTTTCGATAGCTTTACGCTGCAGCGTAAATCTAGCGTTCAGCCAGTTCGCTAGGTTAGTATAATGCTAAATACTATTAAATGTTTTAATTTGCATGCTTCAACGCTGTTTTTCAACGTATTAGTCAAATCATTTGAGAAACTTTTTTTGACCTTATGATCCACCATATTTACGTTATCAGGAGGGGATTAAAATTGATTTAAGTTTACTCGTTTCATATCATATTTCATAGATTTGAAAATAATGCAGAATCTAGCATTGAAGATTATTGAACTTCTGTATCGTTTTCAATGCGAAACTTCTGCTACAAGACTCTTTTGTCTATAAATCATTTTACCGAAAATTTAATTGGCCAAATCAGGGTTGAACTTCAGACTTATATATGGAAGAGCTATTAGAGGCTTTTATTTCTAGTTGACAATGGTCATCAAAAGCTTATGAAGTCGGTAAATGCAGATAGATTATCATAAAAATATAAAATTGATTTGATATATTTATTCTGATTTTTTTGCCGGTATAGGATATCTTCAAACAAGGCTAATTAAGTCTAAAATCTTCATCTGGACCCGATGGGAGGATAGTTCTTGATTTATTTAAAAATAAGGCAAATGATGACATTAACGTTTTAACGCGTGCATGGAACTGCCAGAATTTCTTTTTTAATTTTTAGGAATAGATACTTTCTACTGCCAAGACGCCGAACTTACCCTTATGAAAAAATATTGTGGTAAGTATTGGATCCAATACTTTTTTCTCGAATGAGTGTTAAAAATCCAATAATTTTTCACTAAAAAATTTTTGGATTGGACCCGCCAAGAAAACCAAATTCCAATTCAAGCAATTGATACTTGTAATATTTTAATCAAGACTTGATTATTTCCATTCTAAATATTTGTTTCCAAATTTTCCGTGCCGCGCTATCTACCGCTCTATTTTATATTTCTTCACAACTTCACAAAAACTTCACAAGTTTTTGACGACCATTCTTAATTAGAAAGAAAAGTCTCTAAGAGCTCTTTTGTATACAAGCCTGAAGTTCAACCCTGATTTGGCGAATTTATTTTTCAGTAAAACGATTTATGGACAAAATAATCCCCCACTAAGAATTCTTACCGGGCAGTTTACAAACTAAATCGAATAATACACAAAGTGTTATTTAAAAGTTTATTGAATTTGTTGGAATGTCATCTGCTGCTATTCGTTTATTTATTATACTAATGGTTTCGTTGCAAAAAGTTCGTGGTGAGTATACATTTAGAATTTTACAATATTATTATAGAATTAGTTTTAGATTATCGTTTTAAATTGTTTTGAATGGAGCAAATTCTACTGAGATGCCTATAGAAGAAAAATTGGTTATCCCCCCAAAAAATGTCTGATTTCACAAACCGAATGGTTTAACGAAAAAATTTAGTTGTCTTAATAAAACAATTTAATAGCTGCATGACTTCAAATCCTGCCATACGACCTTAAGGGATATTACGGGATATAGGCCTAAAAATCATGCCTAATTTTGAAGATTTATTGTGGATAAATGAATTTTTATTATTGAAAATCTGCTCAAAGGGCTCTATCATTCATATATTCACGATTATGAAGAAATCTTTTGAAAATTTTTTAATTAATAAATTGGCCTAGAGCAATAAAACATGTTATTATTATAGCATAGATGCGACATAGAATCAGTTTCGATTAGTTCCCTATTAGTAGAACGACGATACAGGCAGTTTTGTTGTGGAAAGTTAATAAATTTTTGCGTTTAATGAATTAAAGTTGATGGCAGAATGGTAATTTTATGAAATTAAATTCCAATAAACGTCAAATTTAAATTCTTTTAAAAGATATTAATGAATCTTAAAATAACATTTTGCAAAGTTTTTAATCTCAGTTTAAAGTTAAGACGTCTCAGCATTTCTCTGAATAATCAAGATACCTATAGAATTAATTTTCTGGATTTTACCCTGAGATCAAACATAGTACACAAATGTCGGGAAATTTGAAAAATGTGTAATAAGAATTTCTTAAAAATCAATGTATATTATTCTACAGTTAATTTTTAAAATAATTATAAAAGTTATTTGGATTTTAATTTTTTTTCTATCTTCTGATTCTATGACTGAAGTTTACATATTCATCCACTGAGATTATGACGGAATATATCACGCAGTGGAATCTCGAACTATATTGTCGGCAAAATGTCAAGGAAACGTATCTGCGAAATACAAGTCACTCATAAGGGTAGCATGAATTTGAGACAATGGGCCTCAAATGTGACTGATCTTATGAACACTTTTTCAGAAGGGGTTGGTGGGTCACACATCTGTTTAAACTTGCACAGAGAAAAATAGCACCTGGTCATAAAGACTAGGAATAATGTAGTTGGAAAAAAAATAGTGACTGTAACGAGGGAGACTTGTTGCTACTTGACCCATGGCTACAGAAACATGATTTGTAGCCATAGTAACCATATTTTGAATACCTGGTCGTGGCGACTAGTTAACGTCGTTGAAATTGTCCTTAACTCTTAAACCTCGCTTTGAGAATTTCTAAAGTTGAGTTCTCATGGCTAGAATAACGTATTCGCTATAACCAGTGCAGCAGGCTTCACACTCGTTGAATCCATTGTATATTGTTTCGAGTAATGAATATTATTTTTCATAGCAACTGATAGCAACTCTTTTGAGAATTTGATGTAACTGTAGAGCGGGTCCAAACTGTGATTTTTAATTCTGCTTTTAAAGTTTCAACCCGCTCTACAGATACCGAAAATCAGATTTTCAAAAGAGGTGCTATGAAAAATACAATGTTTACGTAGTGATTTTATGCATTTGATTTTAGGCATTTGATTTTACATAAACTGATAGCTGATACTTACATATAGTGAATATGACAACATTACATAGTCCCTGTGAATACATTACTTAGTCACGGCGACCACTTTCAGTACCAACATTGACAGGTCAAACCGAGGGTCATCTCACTCTGGAGTCAAATAAAATCGTACGAACGTTGTTGATCGTTGCTTGACGATTTTGTACGATTTCTTACGATGTCAACGCTAAACACTTGACTCCCAATTTTTGAGATCGTGTGCATTCATCCCATGAAAGTCGACGCGTTAAACGCGTAAATTCACAATACTGCATTTAACACTCGAAATATTGTTTGTGCTATGCAGCTCGGTCTTTTTGAAGCGTGGACCGATGTATTAAGTCCTCGCCTCAAAACGCATACCTTAGCTTCTAGCAACACAATATACCATCTGATTAAATTTGACACGGACTGGTTAAAAAAAAAACATTTTTATGTATTTTTATACGAATTTCTCGTTTTGGAAACAGGAAAAAGTCACAGGGAGCCAAATCTGGCGAATACGGTGGCTGAGCAATAATTCATGTTTCGTGTTTAGCCAAAAATGCAGTTACAATCAGGCTGGAATGTGACGGCGCATTATCGTGGTGAAAAATCCATGAGTTGTCTGCCCACAAATCCGACCGTTTACGACGAATTTTTTTACGTAGACTTGTTGAGTTGATCCATGAGATATGTTGAGAGCCTCTGCTTCCTCTCTAATGCCAACACGACGACTTTCGAGCACAATTTTCTTCACTTTTTCGATGTTATCGTTGTTAAACGAGGTGAATGGACGACTCGCATGAGGTAAGTTTTCTACGACTTTACGACCCTCACTGAATGCTTTTCTCGATAAAGTAGACTCCCCAAAACACTTCTGCAACATTTTCAATGATTCCGTAGCCGTAATTCCATTGGAAGCACAAAATTTCAAGCAAACTCGTTGTTCAATTTTTTTTCCATAGTAAAAGTCACCAGACAAACTTTTCGCGTCGTAAATCAATGGCTGCCTAACACACATTAATGGACGCCTCCAGCTCAAACTTCACACGACTGTCAAAGAAGGTGTTTCCAACCTACAAAAAAAACTTTTTACTGTTTCGGTTTACGCGCGCAGTTTAACTGGACTAGTCTGGTTCAAATTTTATCAGATGGTACTACTTTCGAGACGCAGAAGAAGCACTGATCTTTTTTCCAATAATGCGAATTATTTCAAAGGTGCCAAATGTGAATTAGCTGGAGTGTATCAATTCTTAAACAATGAAAAGAATCTTAATAAAATCTTCCGTAACTTTTAAATTATGTTGGAATGAATTGGAATTTTATTCCCCTTCGTTCGTTACACTTCGTTGAACTCTGGAATGCTGCAGTGAAATCCTTGAGGCATCACTATACTCACATCATCGGAGAAAGAGTTTAAACATATGAAGAATTGCCAAAGTTTACAACTAAGTAGAGGGTATCCGAAATTGCCACTCTTCAACACGTATATCTTCAGACCCAAATGACTTAGTTGCTCTCAACTTTCGTGTTGGCAGAAAATTCAGCAAGTAAGGCAACACTTATGGGCTGGATGCATAAAGGTGCGACTAAGAACATTCTGGTTCGCAAACTAGTAACGATTAGAGACGATAATTTGTATCCTTTGCGATGGAGCCGAGGTTGTGTAATTGCCACTCATCTAGAAACGGAGCGCATTGTTCAAGTTGTGAAGATTAAAACTGCACAAGGCGAATATAAGCACAGTATCAAAAAGCTGTCCCTACTGAAAATTGACGTTACGTGATACATTTAGCCACTCAAGTATATGTAACTAGTATCAATATTCATGTGATTTATATTCATTTCAACGATATTTTTCATCAACTATCCCGCCTAGTATGATAGAACTCTATTATAATTAGGTCTGATTATCTTGTTCTCTAATTACTATCTGGCGCCCTATTTCATTGACTATAAATTGTTTATCGAATTCTTTAACGAGTTACTATAATCATTATTTTTAATCATCTTTAAGTTAGGACATGACAGTTCAGAGGAGTTGGCATGTTACAACTGTACAACACTTTATTGATTGAAACATTTTTGATTGGCACATTGTTCACACAACGATCACTGCGCCTCTTCCGCTTGAGATCTTAGCAACATATCAAGAACTCTTATGACGTACATATACTCATATGAGTAGTTTAACATTTACAGTCAATTGTATTTTTATTGTGAATTGTTTTGTATTGTATTTTAATTTTTATTGTATTTACTGAATTTTCAAGGAGTTAGTTTATAAATTTAAGATCTCTTAAGGGGGTCGTCTACCTTCGAGCCGAGAATTTTAGCCTATTTTTGGGAATGCATTACAAAAACACTACTAAAGATATTCACGCCAGTTACAATTTTTTTTATTATTACATGTTTTTTCTTCGACAAAATCTATTTCTCACTTGATAATAAATGCATTCGCAACCTGGGAACGTCCTTGACCTCAACATTGGCTATGTTTTCCCAGGGCCGATTTTTTCTATTGTAAAATGTGTTTATATTACGCAATTGTTCTTGAAAAAATTCGATTTTTGACCAGTTTTTTGACCTATTAGAGCCTGTTAAAATTCAACAAAGTAAAAATTTGAAAAACGCCTCTAGGAAAACATAGCTATATGTTTTAGAATCAGTAATATTACCCTCCATGGTTAATTCTTAGAAAGATTTGTGTCGATCAGTCAGGGTATAAAATTAAGAAATGAAAGACAGAATGTTGCGTTGTCAAGTGCGACGTTTCGTTGGCATGGGTACGCCAACCTCATCAGGCTTAAGCTTTATTGAAAAACACAAAAAACACTTGAAAAAAACACATCTTATGAAACCAATAACAAATAAATAATACGAAAACAGACAATAATTACCATAATAAATAAGTTAAAATAATTTATAAAAGTCACATAACGTTAATAATTAAAAGCTGAGTCCGTCATTATAATAGGTGTTAAACGAGCAAACAGAGTTTGTAAACTAAGGGAATACATCGACGAGAGTTTATAGTATAAGTTAACAACGAAGAAACTAACACAAATAAGAACCAATGTGTAAGAAATTCAAACCTAAATTCAATCACGAATCTAATAATTTTAATAATGGGAAGTAAATTCTATTTAATGTAAATATGTCCTCCTTTTTGTTGATACTAAATTTGTTGCATTTTATATGAATCATCTCAGATGTTAATCTTTTTTTATAATCAGATTCGTAATCAATAATTTTAACATGTTCCCAATCAAACTCGTGTTTAAATTCAGCCCGATGTTTAAATACGACAGATTCGCTATTTTTATTGTTTTTATGTTCATTAATACGAGTTTTTAGAGATCTTTTCGTTTCACCTATATATATGGCAGGACAGTTATGACACTTGAAGCTATAAACAATGTTATTTTGTTGCCATTTTTCTGTGAAATCCTTTCCTAATTTAATAATTGAATTTAAACTTCTTTCCACTAACGGAATCGTAGAAATGTTATATTTTTTTAAAATTTTGGATAATGTTATAAAATTATTATTTGAAAAGGGAAGACAAACTTTTTATTGATATTTTGGTGGGCATAAAGAGTTATTACTAATATTGGAATTGTCAGAAGAGTGATATTTAATTTTATTCAAACGTTTTTCAATGTTCTTACCAATGAAATTAATTGGATAATCATTGTTAATTAAAAGTTGTTTAACTTTTTTTAAATTGGTATGATGAAAGGATTCATGAGACAACAAAATCGCTCTATCTATCAAGTTGTATACAATATTTAGCTATATGTTTATTGAATAACTGAAAAAAAATTTGATCAAATTCTGTCAATATTTCTAGAAGAAGTCATACCACAAAGTTTGAAAAATGCAACTTTTGGGAAATCACGTTTCAAGATAAATGACAGTGTAAAACATGATTTGAGAAACTTGCGATTTAATCGGCAATACCTGCGTAAGAAAGCGTATTTCAAAAAATCCCTCATATGGCGTGTTTCTTATAACATCTACATTAAAAATATGCAAAAAAAAACGATTTTTCCAAACCGCGAAGGTAGACGACTCCCTTAATTTAAACATTTTGAGATATTTGGAACGGCACTTCAGTGAACGTGAACTCTGAGTCAGCAGCGCGCCCAGTAACGTACAACACTATATATTGGGTTTCTCTAAAGCAAGAAAATAGTTTTATCTATACAATGATGTCTGCCTGTCTCTCAGTTTGCCTATTATAGTAAATAGCCCACAGCAAACGATTTTCACCTGTTTCAAAATTAAAAAATTTATTATCTCCAGGTGAATACAACGATCAGGATCTCGTGATCAGCGATGACAAATATCTCAATACCATTGTTTCCTTCTGGAAAATTATTCCTAAAGAAGGCAAACGAGAACTTTTATGTCTTGGGGCGTTAATTGGATCTAATTTGGTCTTTATCACTAATAAATGTCATGATTTCCTGAATAAATCAAATAACACTGTTATTTGTACTGGAAGCAGTTATTTCGATGACATTTATATGCATTTTATTATTGAAGCCTCACAAGAGTTACATAAATATTCACAATTTATTATTCTAGTTGTAAGTAAATCCAGATCATACTGAAAAATTAAAACTTGAATTATTTTTTATTCAAACTTATTAATAATTATTATTCTTAACAATTTTTTGAAAGTTAATTATTTTTACTGTGATTATTTTATATTATAACGTTTGGATGTTATTAAATACTGAATACGTAATACATTTGATTTTTCTTTAGATAAATGCAAATATTAATCCATCACCCTCTATACGAATAGATTACTTAGAATTAATTCAGGAGAAGAAATATCATGGAGTATTGGTAGGATGGAGTGAAAAGGTAAAAATTCATAACTAGTAAAATGTCTAGAGCACCGCATATAGTTCTGTCAGAAGTTCGCAGTTCGCCTGGGGCGGCAAACCGGGTCACACCGGAGCGTCGCACTGGATGGACGGCAAGGAGATGCCTTTCCTGATGGGTACTCCCTCAGGAAGGTATCTCCAGTACCCACCGATTTCCATACCTGGAGGAACTGGACCGCGTATTGGCGAATGGGCGTTCCCATCGCCAGCTCTCGGTGTGAGGACGCGCCCAGCTTCAGGTGCCCCTGACTAGGTGCTCTTCAGGTTTCACCAGAATATGTCATTCCCCGACCGGGCTGATCCACAGAGGATGCCGCGTGGAACGCCGACGAATGGGTGCTCCCATGGTCGGCCTTCAACATGGGCTAGGAATCAGCATCAGGTGCCCCTGACTGACCCTGGGCCCGACATCCCTGGGCGAGGACGATACTCCCCGACCGGACTAATCCCCAGGATATGCCGCGTTGAACGCCGACAAATGGGTGCTCCTATGGACGGCCTTCAACATGGGCTAGGACTCAAGTTCAGGTGCCCCTGAATGACCCTGGCCCCGACATCCCTGGGCGAGGACGTCAATACACTAACCGTGGGGACTCGACCCGGCACGCGACTCCCACAAATACATTACATTAAGAAACTTTTATTTTGTACGGGAAAATAGCTATGAACTGTTACAGACAAATGCACCTGAAAATAATGTACTAGGACCGTGGATCCGTCCTGCATCTATCAATAAAAGAGGATTCAGCGTGAATCAGGCATATTGGCACTAGTGAACGATAAATACGCATGCAACTAGCTAGGCGCTAATTAATGGCAAGTTTCGTCCTAGTTTTCCACACTGAATAAAGTTTTTTAGAAATTTCCCACATGAGATGTCGGCACTTTCAAAATATACAGGATCTTTTGTTTCGCGAATTCATCGACAATGCTCTTGTATGTATTCTCCGTGCAACAGTGCCTATTCGTCTGATACACGCCAAATTCTTTATAGTCAGAGGGAAATTTATTCAGATGAGCTGAGCGTTTACGAGGACAGTTTAGAAAGTTCTTTTCATAAACAGTAATTCTTACTGTAATTTATTTAATAGTTCTGCGTGGTTTTAAAGAAAATCTAACGTCCTTGGTAAACTTTAGCGAATTAGGAAAATTTTGATCAATAGATTATGAATTTATATGTTTCATGTCTTCTGATAGAAAGCTCAACCGATGATAAAGCCGTTTACTTTTATGTTATATGCCAAGAAAATGAGGATGGAAGAGGGAAGAAATAACCTAAGTGGAAAGGACGTGAGTTAAATACATACTCACAACGGGAGATCGCGTAATGCCCCTAACGAATTTCACTGCAATAACACGCAAAATTTCTTTAAGACTTCACGAAAGAAACACTTTCAGCGTTCATCCGATTGGGGCCTCGTTTTCGAGATATTAAATTTCGATAAATGAGGTGTTCTCTTTATACGATCCACCAGTCAATCGCGCGGAATCCTAGTGTGCCAGCCGCAGCGGTGCAGCGGACAAGGTGTTTGACTGGAGCGCTGCAGGTAGTGGGTTTGATTCTTATTGGTTCGGATCTTTTTCCTTTTTGTTTTTATTCTCAATTTTAACAACGGCAATGGATTTGTTGGGTAAATCAATTGAAAATAATTTTTTTTTTAGTATCTTGTAGTATTATTTTCTCTTATAGTATTATTTTCAGGAATAACATATGGAAATACAATTGAATGTTGAATGAAGGAAATTTTTGGGGAAAAAATGTAATAGTCACGTTTGCGAGAAGGTAAAAGTTTGTATATCTGCCGTTTTCTTTGAAACTCCCTGCCCTTAGGGAAACTGGTTTTATTTTACCTGGCATTCTATTTCTACCCCAGTCATTCGGGTCTGCCTGTGTGAAACTTTCCTAACGTCCACTTCTTTAAAATTAAAGTGGAGTGAAAAAATGGAAATAGAAGCAGATCTTTCCATGGGGTATGGAATGCGTTACTGGTGATAATCAAAGTTCGGATTTTAATGACGATTTCAAGCACGACTTTTCGCAAGCTATTGAAATCATGAGATTCATGTTTGAAGAAAATGGAATGATCGCGTCGCAGCCCCGAGAAAAAATTTCTCATTCCACACGTGCTATGTCTACCGTATTTTATTATGTTATTTTAAGTGCAGTAAACGAAAATAAAATAGTAACCAAAACATTTACCATCGTTGTTAAAATTAAGAAAAAAACCAAACAGAAAAAAAACATTCGAACCAATAAGGATCGAACCCACAACCTGCAGCGTTCCAGTCAGACACCTACTCCGCCACGGCTGGCACACTCGGGCTCCGCGCTATTCGGTGGTGGCTGTTATAGAGAGAACACCGCGTTTTTCGAAATTTAATATCTCGAAAATGAGACCCCAATCGAACGAACGCTGTAAGAGTTTTTTTTTGTGAGGTCTTAAAAGGCTATCACGCGTAATTCCAGCAAAATCCGTGATGAGCATTACGCGGTCCCTTTCGAGGAAAATACAACTCATAATAAATATAGGTATACTCAGAATATGCTTATTATACGCTTGGCCAAAGTTATGAGTGATTCTATGAAAAAATATGTTCTACGCAACTAAAAATAGTTTATTTAGATTCAATTTGATTAAATCAAACAAATAATGGGTTGGAGAACAAGTTTTAAACCATTTTAAGCCAGGATTGACGCCCTCACTGGCGGGCCACGTGAACCGAACTGTTACCAAATTGGTTATCATTTCGGTAACATGACAGAATACTGAATAAATGGCGCAAAATTAAAACCTAAAATTTTTTTTAGTGTGATTATGTATTGAAGCTGACCTAATAAACTTAACAATAAAAATCGATAATTTTATTTCCCAGCTGTAGAGAATAGAAAAAGCACGATGTTTGGCTGATTAGAGTCCTATTGGATGGTACTTCCTACAAAAAAAATATTTTTGTTTTGACAAATATTTGCTGAAATAGGGGGGGGGGGGGTGCAATTTTCAGACTTTTGATGGGAAGCCTCTTCTTCAAATGAATATAACTTATTTCTTTTTGCATAAAGCAAAATTTTACTTCATATGTTTTCTCCAGTCTTTTTCGTGATCTTTCAACTGGTTGTAATCATTTTTGAAAAAAATCAAAATTTGACCTCCATTTTCGCAATTTGAAAATAAATTTGACTTTTTCTCAAATTTGGACCCATTTTATTTTATTTTTTAATCATCTAGTTAAAAAGGCCGTTCGCTACCGTCTTCACGCCGGGGAAACCGTAGAACACCCTCAAGCTTATTTTTTATATTACATAATATCATGTGCGTTTAGTGTAACTGCTCTCTGCATTTTCAGAGTTGGGACTGTCATTGTTAAGTTACAAGTTGCAATGCCTGCACTACAGTTAGTGTAAGATTAATGTGGAATATTTTTCGAAAATCATTATTATTATCTTGTAAACTGATTCCGAGCATGACTGTTCAACAATGTCATTAAATCTTTAAGAATCTCTTAACCGAAAATCATAGCACCGTTTATATCCATTTATTCTATTATTTATTCCGTTCATATAAATTATAAAAAGAAGTGACAATTCAATATTAAATTCCCTTCTAACCTGACAACAAAATAAATTTATTTTAATATCTTAGCTATTTTCTATAATTTTGGAACGTCATTATTTCAAAATCGCTAAATCAGCTGATAATCTCTGATGTAAGCAATGAGATTATTTCGCAAATTTACAATCAAACAAATCAAACAAAACAAATCTTCTTATGATTGATAAAAAACAAAATCAAAAATAAAATAAGTGGATATAAGCAGCGCAATAATTTTTGGTTAAGAAATTTTTAAAGATTTAAAAACATTGTTGAACAGTTATGCTCGGGATCAGTTTGCAAGCTTGACAACGCGTATTTCTTGTGAATTTTACTTCGAAATCTGCAACTTCACGATGAACATAGCGGTAAATTTATATTGGGTTATCCCAGAAGTAATTGCCGATTTCACATATAGATATCTTTGAACATCTTTTTGAATGGCTTCTTTCAATGTCATGATTTTCCCTTCTGGCATTTTTTATCTGTTACTCTTAGCTTGCTTTACAAAGAAACTGCGTGTAATTTCGTTTACAGTTGTTAGTTTTGCATCAACTTTGAGATGAAGTGTGAAAACGAGCATTTTCGTCCTATTTTGCTTTTTTATTTCCGTAAAGGAAAGAACGTAGCACAGACTGCTAAAAAATTACGTGATGTGTATGGTAAGGAAGCCTGAAGACAGATAGTGTCGAAATTGGTTTGATGAATTCCATTCCGGGGATATGTCACTCAAAGATGAGCAACGTGCAAGTCGGTCAAATGAAGTTGATGATGTACGAATTAAAGCCATAATCGAATCGGATCGTCATGTAACTGTGCGAGAGATTGAAGAAATGTGAAGTGAAAGAAATTCATTCAACGAAACGCATCAACAATTGTGATTTGCATCTCACACGCAATGAATTCGATCCTTTTTTCAAACGAATTATCACTAGTGATGAAAAGTGGATTCTTTACAATAACGTCGTTCGAGAACGATCATGGTCCAAGCGTGATGAACCACTACAAAACTACATCGAAAGCTAAATTGTATATTTTTGTAGCTGTTTCCATGGAACCAAGCGATTAATTCGGATATCTACTGTCGTCAGCTGAACAAATTGAACGCAGCGGTTAAAGAAAAGCGGCCAAAATTGATCAATCGTAAAAGTGTAATTTTTCACGATGAAAACGCTACAACACACGCATCTTTAGCCATTCAACAAAAATTATTAAGGCTTGGTTGGGAAGTGATGTTACATCCACCATATAGCCCTGACCTTGCACCATCAGATTACTATTTATTTCGATTTTTGCAGAACTCCTTAAATGGTAAAATTTTCAATGATGATGAAGCTGTGAAATCGGACTTGGCTCAGTTTTTTGCCGATAAACACCAGAAGTTGTATGAGCGTGGAATCATGAAGTTACCTGAAAGATGGCAAAAGGTCATTAAACGAAATGGAAAATATATCTTTGTTTAAAGTTCATTCCTTGTATTTAAGAAAATGTGTTTAATTTTTATGAAAAATTCGGCAATTACTTCTGGGACAACCCAATAGGATAGCAGAGCATTGGGTAGAGCTAAAGAGTATCTGAGTGCTATCTTTGGAGCTTAAATGAATCTCATTTCAATTTGTTTGTAGTTGTAATTCGTAATTTAATGTTGAATTCTGTAAAATATTATTTTTTATTGCACTAGACCTAACTTCTACAAGGTTTTTTATAGTGTAAGCGCTAAAAGTGGTTTCAGCTTTGATAGCGCAGGTACTAACTGAGAGTCTGTCACCTGATCTTGCACCATTAGATTATCATTTATTTCGGTCCCTACAGAACTCTCTAATTGGTATAAAGCTGACTTTATAAGAGGCCTGAGAAAATTACTTATCACTGTTTTTCACTTTTGCACTAAAATGCAAAGAAACTTTTTCCCTAACCCATTATTTTAGTTGACGAAACCAAAATTTTGTTTATTTAAATCAAATTTATTTGACGCAACCAAAGGCTTTGATCCATTCAACCAAATGGTTTGCTTGGATCAAGTAAAGTTCTTTTCTGTATTTATGGACTCAGAATAAACCAGGTGTTGTATTTTCCTATATTTTGATATAAAATCTACACTTTACCCCAGAATCTAGGCCTCAAGGGCATGTCAAATATCGATTAAATAACTATATAGAGAAAATGTTGTTTCACAGCTTTTTTCTGAAACTGCTAATTACGTTTGAAACTTCAGCCAGAAATAATTATTACCATCTAAAATAAATCGCGGAAACTAAACTTACTAACGTATTTTCTGAAAGTCTCCTAAACGATGCGGTACATGTCCTTTAAGCGTATAATTTAGTGATTCAATAGAACATTTTGCAGCAAGGGAGGGAAAGAGGTGTTTTTATTTGAGTGCAAACATTGTGCAAGACAAAAATGCCTCGCCTCCCAAGGTGCATATGTTATTTTTGCACTATCTGCATGGAAACTTCAACTTCCCAGGTCGGTATAACAAGTGCACAACAACTAATTCCCGAATCATTCGAGAATCATACAAATGGTAACTAAAAGCAATACGCAACAAATCTATCATCAGACTGATCATCAGATGTCTTTCATTTTGCTCTTGTACTAGATTAGTTCTTTTCGATTGTTTGAAGTCTCAGTTCCCATGCGAATGGTGCAAAAAATAGTACGTGTGGCAAGTACGCGAAGTTGGTGATTCTAGATTAATGTGAAGTTTGCCGCTCAAGTAAAGCGAGGGTGACAATCACACTTATCTGAAATTACCTACGCGCACTTGTCACACAATGTACTATCCATCAACACATGTCGAAAAAACGAACGTTTTCAAGCGTGTAGAGCGGGCTGGACGTGGTTGTTTTTCAACTTTTTCCCCTGTTACCTGCTCTCTGGTCTGAAAACAGCAACGTCCAACCCGCCTTACACACTCTAAAACGTGCATTTTTTGGACATGTGTTGAAGAAAACAGAATTTTACTATCTACATCTGCTCTTCACAAGAAAGTTATTAACTAAAACTTGTCAACAAATTAGTTTCCCTTAGGCAGTCTTGCTGTGGTGAATGGGAGAATTATGGCAGTTTCGTTTATAAATATCCATCTGGAGATTCAGTTTTACCGAATCCTCAAGATAGATTCTTTAATTGCTTCTAAGATGATATCTGATCGGTATATAAATGAAGCATGCCCAGTTTGTCAATCCGGAATCGGTTCGTTTGCTAATATTATTTTTAAAATGTGACGCGCTCCGAGAAGAAGACCCTAAGCGTCCAAAAATCGATTTATGGATTGTGATCGTTACAGATTAATGAAAGCCTGCTCTTTAATTATCTGTAGTCAGAAATAATTTTCCTTGAATATTCTGCAAGTAACAACGCGTTTAACATTTTCTGTTTGAACTCCCGGTTGATTTTCTCTTTTGATGCACGTACATCGCTCTCATCGTATCCGCAAGGCGGTTGAAGCCCGGAAGGATTCGGGCATTATAAAGAGATGCACTACTGCACCACGTGCTTGAGAGCAGCATTTCTTTCGTTCTTTATGTCTCTTTGTTATCGTTATTAATCAATTGTGTTTAATGTCCCAAAGTTTTCTGACGTAAAAGTGTTAATTCAGTGACAACTTACAACGAGTTATGTAGAATAACAATGGATTTTTATCTAGAATATAGACAAATTGTTGATCATAATTACGGATTATACGATGAAAGTGCTTGTGATGATAATAATGTTGTTTCTGTAAGTACTACAAGAAAATTACTAGATTAAAAGAATACACTTCTTCTTATAAATTACATATAGTTGAATTTTTATTTCTGTCCTTATTAAATAAATGTTTCAAAACTATCCTCATTTACCTAAGAAATCTATAAAAATCAATCAGAACTGTAACCGTTGGGTCTCTGAGCAAATGTGTGTAGTTACTCTATTTCTCTTGCCGAAAGCGGCTGAACACACGGACGTTGGCGTCGAGATAGCATGAGTGAGAGAGAGTCGGGTATATCGGAAACCAAGTCTGGCCCGCTCGCCTATTCTTTCCTTTCTCCTCTGAAATTACCGATGGGTCGCTTAGGGTTTTTTTTCTCAGAACGTGTAACAAATAATATTTGCAATATTATTTTATATTATTTTATTTCATTATTTTGCTTGTGGTTTGTCTTACGTTATGTAAATAACATGCCATGCTGTTAGAAATATGTATTATTTTAATGTACTAGAAGATAGTAACACTAATTTGCTTGATTGAAGTAGAAATTTACACTGCTGCAGATGTCTGCCGGCATTTTCTGAATGACGTAACCATAGTTTTATACAGTTGAAATTTCCTCAAATTAAGATGACTTTAAGAAAATTTACTACAGTATCATAATTTGGAAAACAAATTTCAGTTAATAATTAGTAAATTGTAAGTTACGTTTTCTCAAAATTATTGTAAATTTCATATACAATAAATTTCCTTAACATTTGTAAGTTACAAACTCTTTTAGATTGCAGAACGTTCCTAGCAGTGTTTATGTTTAACATATATATCAGGGCTGTTCAATAAGTCCGTAACTTCTCGAAAGATGGTGCTGTTATCGTAAATATGTTATTACTCTAAGAGAATACCATCTAATATCAATGCGTATACAAAGTTTCAAGTTAGTACGTTGGTTAGAAAATTCTTTGCAGCCAGTTGAATTTAGTTTTTCATTGTTAAAACAAAACCATGAAAAAAAGCGAGTTTCGCGTGCTTATTAAACATTATTTTCTACGAGGGAAATCAATCAAAGAAACTAAAGAAAAGCTCGGAAGATATTATAGGAAGTCTGCTCCATCACACGGCATGTTTCATAAGTGGTCCACTGAATTTCGTTGTAGCCGTATTAGCACAAGTGCTGCTGAGTGTCCAGGCCGTCCAAAAGAGGTAACTTTTTAAGAAATGATCGATAAGTAAATCGATTAGTGAGACTGTAAGCATTTCATTAAGATGCGTATGGCACATTTTACATGAATGTTTCGGCATGAGGAAGCTGTCTGCAAGATGGGTGGCGCGTTTGCTCACAGCCGGTCACAATCAGGCTCGTGTGGTTGCACGTAAGCAATGTTTGCGCATGTTTCAACGTAATTCAAAGGAATTATTGCGACGTTATGTAACCGTTGATGAAACCTGGATCCATTATTATACGCCAGAAACAAAATATCAGTCGAAAATGTGGACTGGGCCTGGCGAATCTGCGCCGAAAAAACGAAGACGGTTCTATCAGCAAGTAAGGTCATGGCCACAATTTCTTGGGAGTCACATGGTATAATATTGATTAATTATCTACAGAAGGGAAAAATTATTACAGGAGAGTATTATGCCACATTGTTAGATCGATTTGATGCCATACTGAAGGAAAAGCGGCCCCATCTGGCGAAAAAAGAAGTGCTTTTCCACCACGACAATGCACCAGCTCACACGAGTGCCATTGCAACGGCCACATTATTTGATTTACGCTACGAAATACTTCCTCATCCACCTTATTCTCCAAATTTGGTTCTTTCCGATTTTTTTTTGTTTCCTAACATGAAAACTTGGTTTGGGGGTAAAATATTTTCACATCGAACGAAGAGATCATTGTTGCGACAAATGAGTATTTTGAGGCGTTTGATAAAAATTACTTTTTAGAGGGCATAAAGAAGCTTGAGTACCACTATAATAAATGTTACAGTTAAAAGAGGACTATGTTGAAAAATAAATTGGAATCTTCGTTATGAAAAGTGTTCTTCATTTTAAAGTCACAGACTTATTGAACAGCCCTCGTATTTCAAAATTTGTATACTAAAATAAATAAAATATTCTATTCCAATTCGAAAATAGTATACCTTCTAAATTTTTTAAAACACGTATTTTAACTAAATGCAATAATAATAAATTGAGCATGGCAGAAGAATGCACATGTAACTCGTAATGAAGAATCAGAGTTACGAAACGAAAAATCGATTTGTAAATATTAATTGATCTTTGTAAAAAATACGAGGAATTGATTAAAGTTAGTTCAAAAACTAAACGTTTCAAAATAGGCAAAAAACTATTTGTTAAACTTGAAGCTACGGAAACCGGTTGCTTAAGTCCACTCGCATCTGCAAAGTTTTTCCTGAAAATCTGTAAGACTGACTGACCTGTTCCCGGTCTGTAAGCTTGATTCTTTATTCCGGGTCACATATTCAGTATTGATAGCTTAATATTCAACTATGGGAAAAGTATCTTCTAGAGGAAAGTCGGGCATACTAGGACACTGAACTTTCCATAATTATAGGTAATTTTAAGAATAGCTCGAAAAACTCCAATCTGAAGGCAACAAAAAAAATTTCTAACTAAATCAATCCTAAAGACTAATTTTTCAAAAATTCAAAATATCTCAAAAACAGTGCAAAATACACAGATGGTGATAAAATTGTGAAGATTTGCCATAAAGGGAGTTCTATCTAAGAAATTCCGAAAAATTAAAGGAAAGCGTGCTCTTTTCCCCAAGAAGATTTCAAATAAGTTAAAAAATGTCTTCCAATGATTGACAGATTCATTCAGATTAAAAAACTAGTTCAGATTGATTTGGTTTAAATTTGGAATTAAGTCTATTCCAAAATTTGCACCAGGGCTATTTTCCTTAAACTGAGTGGCTTTGTGGAAAAATAGAAATATAATTAAGAATAAAAACCCCATCATAAAAACCATCGCCTGAAGTACCATGATAAGTTAATTTTCATCTGGGTTCTGAATTTCTTCATTGTTTCACATCGAAATTATTTGAACTAACACAGAAAAGAATAGCACAAGTTTGCCTTCTGATTCGAAATCAGCGACCCGGAAAAACCCTAAGATACCAAGTTTCATGCAAATCAGATTGAATTATGCAATTTCGATCCACTATATTGAATCCGTCATCTTTGATTTTGGACAACTTCAGAACATGACTTTCTATTCGCATTACTCACATGATTTTTGAGTAATTTTGAATCACTCATCTAGTGAATGGAATCACTTGCTAATATATTAATTTTATTCATGTCTAGTTGTACCCGACTTTTTTCTATATTCACTTCTCATATCTATTAGATAAGATATTAATACACTCGAGATTCCCTATAACGAGAAGCTCGAACATCGGAGACCTCTCTGCATCGAACGCGAGAGGGATCCCCTCCATATCCTACTTGTTGCTATGCGCTGTTATGCGCATTATATGCTGCGTGCAGTCAGTCTGTCAGTGATGCCATGTAAATAATTGTATGTACATAGTAAAAAAGCGTATAAAAAAGATTATTGCGAGTATTCAACATGGAATTGACTTATTTGACGGTATGTACTCAAAATACTAAAAATATAATAAAATAATAATAAAACTATCTATGCTTATCAGGTATATTTCTGAATATTTCCAGGAAAAAAGAAAAGTCTTGATGATAAATGTAATAAACAGTAATATAAATGTTAAAATGTTGCTATTGGTTTACATTTATAAAAAATGCGTTTCGAAACATAGTATTACACATGTAGTATTGATCACAATAATAAACTGCGCAAAATAATACATACTGATCAATTGTAATTATATAAAATTTTCATAAATATTGTTTAAAAAGGGATAATTTTACTTATCTACAGTAATGTGTGAAATATCAGAATTTCCAAAAAAAATTATGCAATTTTAATGTTCGATAACCGACTTTACTCCAAAATATTGAAAACTCCAGATTGAAAAAATTAAATATTAAATTTTTCATTTCAAACACTGTGAAATTACACAATTAAGTAATTTTTCAATAATTGACCAATTATTTTCCCATTAATTTGTGATAGAAGCCATCAAACTCATTGATTACTGTTTCAAATTCGAGCGCGCTTCATTCCGTAGTAGTGGGGGAAGAGGGCTCGATCGTCTGCTCGTTATGGGGAACCGTGACGTGTTCGTAAAAGGGAGGCCTTGTTACAGGGGATCTCATTATAGGGAATCTCGAGTGTATCTTCATATTCAAATAGATTCAGATTTTACAACTGATTACATAAGATAATTAGCCTACAGTTGAGTATCCATTTTCCTTCGTAGACGCACTATTCTTGCATATACGTATATAAAGATAGAATTTTCATTGATTAGTCAATAAATTGAAATAGATGAATAGACAGACACCATCACCAAAATATTGTTTTGCATCCGGGGGTCTGGATGAGAAGATGCATTAGAATAAAACCGGGGGTTGAATAATAAGTAAGCTTCGAATTCGATTTTGTAAGGAAACCGAAACACATCAGAAGTGTCCAGAAATAGGTTGCAGAATACGAATACAGTGTCAAAACTTTATTATACCGTATATAAAGCGTGCTACTGCCTGAAAAAATTGTATCGTGTTGTAACTTTTTTTGATTTTATTTATTTAAATTTAAACTATTCTATCTTTAAACTTGGAGTCCAAATGCGGGAGGAAAAATAGGAACCATTCGGGATGCGGTTGAATCTATTTTAATGGTCTCTATACTATGTCGATTTTCCCTTTACAAGATTTTTATTTATCAATGTTGACATGGGTTATTACATAAGAGGGGAATCGACCTACTCTAAGAATTGTCCCCTAAATCTTCTATCTATTAATCTTAATCTAAAATAAACATTGATTATATTTTTATCTCCAATGACTCGATACAATGCAAAGTAAATTTCTATAAGCTTCCATGAAATCTATTTGCTTTATTCACTATGAGGTTTTATCTTCTTTCAGTCTTCCAAGAGTGACCGTAAGCATGGATCGTTCGAAATTTTTATCAATGAATGTAAAAATTCATTGATGAAATCCTTTCGTAACGATCGTTGAAATGTTGAGCGCAGAACTCGAAATAAGAGCAGAAACCTCTCAATTTTTCCGCGGAACTCAAGAGTGAAACCAGTTAGAACTCAGCGGAAAGCAGAAAACTCCCAACCTGCCCTAAAAGGTCTCAGATGACAAGCAGGCCCCCTAAGCTCCAATGTATTTCACGGTAACTAAGTTCTGGCTACGTAGTTCAAATCGTGAAGTTCGATGGCACCACCTCCGCCACTTACATTTTTAAGCCTTCCCGTCACCGATATATGTCAGTGCATTTGTGTTGATTTGTGTATGCAGACGTTTCGTGGTTTACGGCGTAGTTTCGTGTGGATTGTGGTTTTTTATATGAATTTTGAAGCAAGTGATTATTCCAGGAGTATACAGAAACCGCGTTTACCAATTTTTCTTGAAGTAAGTGCATTTTACTTGAATTATTCTGCAATGAAAACCAAATGAAACAACTTAACCTCAAAATTTGCTTTTGCGGGTGGCAAATTTTTTCTGTTGGAATCAATTTTTTCAATATATACAGTATTGCAGAAATAATCAAGATTTCAATGTTTTCTTAAATTTTAAATAACTTTCGAAACAATCAACATATTTTAATGTTCTTAGGCTCATTTTAAAGCTAAGATTCTACAGAATCGCAGTAAATTGTTATTATAAATCTATAGTTTTTTTCTTGCATAATGTAAAGAGTTAAAATTGTAACAAAAAAGTAAGGAAATTTCAAAAATATTTAATCTGTAAGTAAATCATAATAAAGATCATATGAATATATATTTATGTGCCACCGGCGCGCAAACTCGTTTTTTCGCTACAGTTAACAGTAGCGCAATGTAGTATATTGCGCTACAGAGGAATGAAATGTAAAAATTGAACTGCGCATGCGCCTATAGACATGCAACAAAGCACAATCTTATTCTTCTTCTTCTTCTTCTTCGTACAGCGTTGGCACCGTACTGGCAAAGCCTTGTACATTTGAACTGTGCATGCGTCTATTGAAATCCATTACTACTACACAAGATCGATATAATCAAAATGTCCGGGACTAGTCGTAAATTATCAAGTTAGCGCCGCAAACAACTACAATATTAGATTAGATTCGAGTGTAAGCATAAAAACTCGTATGCGCACCGAAGTCACATAAAATAGAATACGTGCCAATGCACACATTCGGGAAATTACGAGACTCGCGACAATGCTCGCAGGACTGATCGCGCCTCGGCTTCGTCTCGGCTTTGCCTCAGCTACGTCTCGGCTACACCTCGACTACGCCTTACCTAGGCCTCGATTACGCCTTGGCTTCGATCTCCTGCGAGCATTGTCGCTCGTCACGCAGTAACCCTCATTGTGCGCCGTGGCACGTAATATACTATTTAAAATGTTTTTCTCAGCAAAAGCAATATTGGAATTTTTCCTACTTTGAATTTAATTGAAAGAACAAATTTCTTCAGTTACATAATGCAAATTAGGATAATTTAAGCAATTATCGAAAAAGTGATAATTCCAAAATTCTGACTAGTACTGTATATATTGAAAAAATTGATTCCAACAGAAAAAATTTGCTACCCGCAAAAGCAAATTTTGAGGTTAAGTTGTTTCATTTGGTTTTTATTGCAGATTAATTCAAGTAAAATGCACTTATGCTACTTCAAGAAAAATTGGTAAATTCAGCTTCTGTACACTCCTGGAATAATCACTTGCATCAAAATTCATATAAAAAACAACAATCCACACGAAACTACGCAGTAAACCACTAAACGTCTGCATACACAAATCAATAAAACGCACTGACATATATCGGTGACGGGAAGGCTTAACAATGTAAGTGGCGGAGGTGGCGCCATCGAAATTTACGATTTGAACTACGTAGCCAGAACTTAGTTACAGTGAAATACATTGGAGCTTGGGGGGCCTGGCGACAAGTTAGAAATCGTCTGAAAGCAAAAAACTCCCAGCCTGTTTCACGGCCGCATGGAGCTTTTGTAGCATTTCGCGGCTTTTCCCCACCGCGGCTCCCGCACCGCGCGTGGAGGACGCGACTCTTGAGTGGGAGGCGCGCGCTTGCGCCCTACGTCCACGCCTGTGCTTAGGCTGCTTTGCTCTTGTGTCATGCATCGTGGCGAGCTTGGTTGCCGTTCTGTAGGGCCCTCGCATAGTCCAAGGGTTACAGTATGCTAAAGTCTTACATACTATATAATTCATATTCTGCAACTTGCTCCCGGCTAATATGTTTGTTTATTGTTTAAGTCTAAAAAATAAAATATTTTCCACAATTCCGTCACAAAAGTGTAATAGGTGCAGATTTTTATACAACTGCTCTCTTCTTTCACCTAATTCATAAGTTTTGGGTTTTCAGAAAGACAAAGAATAGTTCTTTCTATGCAGTGGTGTCTGTATATCTGTCTGTCGATCTATCAGTTGATAAAATTATCCAAAATAAACCTCCTTCTTACATATATAAATTAAATGACTGTATGTGCAGATAAAAAAAGCCAAATAGAGGTAAAGGATAATGATTTCGTCAATATTCTTGTTTCCTTGTGGAAAGTGATATCTCAAGAAGAATACTATGTATTATGTCTTGGAGCCTTGGTTAAAGCAAATTTGATCTTTGTTACTACTCAATGTTCTCACAAACTGGATCCACTTAGTGAGGTTGGCGTTTTGACTGGAATGAATAATATCACAGATTATCCAGAAAAAATTCTAAGCAGTGAACAACCATTTCGTGACAAATCGAAATTTTCTATTCTAGTTGTGAGTATTCCTACCTAACGACGAAGAATTTGAACTTAAATTACTTTTATCTTGTTATATTTTATGATAAGACATTTGTTGGATACTTTTAATATGAGAAATTGTATTTGCCTTTAGTTGAATAGGGATATTGAGCTAACGTCTTCTATAAGAATAGGTGTCGTGACTACTGGCATCGATGAGACAGATACAAATGGAGTATTGTTAGGTTGGAACAAAAAGGTAAAAATTTACTATCACATAGAGAAAGATAAGATTCTTATATCAGCCAACACATACGTTGTTATTTCTCAACTTACTATTGTTAGTTTCAATTTTTGCATATTATCGCAATTTATTTCGACCGTGCATTAATTTAAGGGATTTCTAAGAAATAGCGTGACTTGTACTATGTCGCATCCAAACATATTGGTACTATATGCATGTTGAAGCGCCATCATGTGGCTTTAGTTTTCAGTATGTGTCATTTTGCCGAAGTGTGTATAACATAATTTTTTGGAGCATTGAATATGTCGAATTGCGTACCAAAATAACACTATTTGTGGGAAGTTTTACTTTTTTTTTTTTCAAAGAAAAGTGATGATGAAAGTCATTGATTGCTTTCGGAAACTTCCAGTGATTATACACCACCGATTAAAATGTGTGAGTACTGGTTTAAACGCTTTAAAAGTGGTGATTGCGACACCAAGGACAAATAACGTCCAGGCCATCCGAAAAAGAACAAAAATGAAGAATTAGAGATGTTATTCGATGAAGACCCGTGTCAAACGCAAAATGAACTGGCAGAATCATTGGGAGTTGATCGTTCAATCATTTCTAAACGCTTACATTTTACAGCATGTTAACAATCGGCTAAATGTTGCAAAACCAGTGAAAACCTACTTGGAAACGCTCAAAAAACATTGCCCCTTCTGATTACCACTTGTTTCAATTGATAACTCATCCTCTGTTTGGGCAACGCTCCACTTCTTATGAAAATACTAAAAAATGGGTCGATTCGTGGATACGCTAGCGGACCCGGTCAAGTGAACTGTCAGCGAGTTCGCTGACCATTCCCTGACCTCGTAATAATATGAAAAAGAAAAGCATAAATAACACTCAAATTGTTTCAGTTGTTATTTTGCGGTGCATTTTAAGTTTGAGGGTATCAAAATTAATACAATAATTTTATTCTTTAGCGTTGAACACTAAAAAAATATAATACCTGTCATTGAAGGCAGTACAGTGGTTCAGCATTTGTGGAACGTCTCCACCGTTAGAGATGACCATTGGTAATATGTTGTTTAGATTTTCAACCCTAAAAAAAATTATTGTAGCAACTTTGATACATTCAAACTCAAAATGTACCGCAGAATCATAATAGCAACAATTTAAGTGTGTTTTATGCTCCTCTTTGTCATATTATTACGAGGTTAGTGAATGGTCAGCGAATTCGCTGACAGTTCACTCAACCGTATCCGCTAACGTAGCCTCAAAGAACGAGTCGTTTTTCCGATCTTGTATCCGTATGCTGTCAGGATTGTGGAAAAAGTAGTGGTTGGCGATGGACAATACTTTGAGTGATCAACTGGTATCTTCTTTTTTTGAATAAAGCCGTAATTTTACAAAAAAATTCATCAAAATTAATGCACTGTCTTAATAATTGTAGGAAAAACGCCGCATTATCTTATTATTGAACCTTTCTAGTCACTTTATGAGACTCATGAATTATTGTAAATGCTGCTATGCGGATAGTTTTTCTTTACATCAGATTTGTTGTTG
Source organism: Diplolepis rosae (assembly GCA_030998225.1). Lineage (NCBI taxonomy): Eukaryota > Metazoa > Arthropoda > Insecta > Hymenoptera > Diplolepididae > Diplolepis > Diplolepis rosae. The sequence continues at coordinate 2,118,464 of JAPYXD010000275.1, forward strand.
TTGGCTGCATGTATTAAACTTTTTTTTATCGTATACTCTTCATTACCGGATTTTAGGTAAAGATTGGTAAAATGCAAGCAATGGGAACCAACGTGTAATCCAGTATATTAACTGTACTATTATATACTATTGTATTATCGGAAAAAGGGACTAATTACTGATTCAATTTGTGAGATAAGTGAGCGGTATATTACGTGAACAAACTCACAGCAATTTTTTTTTGTCGCAGTGACAAACTACTATTTTAGTTCTATATTTGCAGTTAGGAATTGGTATCAATTCGTACTAACTTTTTAGAAATGATTGGGGTTTCATAAATCATGGCTCATTTTTCAGGGAAAATATTCTCACAATTCTACTGTTTCCAATTTTGAAAATTAAAAATAACATCATAAAATATTTTTATTTAAAAAAAGTTTTTCTTCCTAAAACATTCTATTAATAACGAGAACAGGCACTAGAAACATTATCTTTTAATAGAAAATAGTGGACTTGTGAAGAATAGCATACTCGAAAAAATAAGTCACGATTTATAAAAATTCAATCAATTTAAAAAATTTGTTAAAAAGCTATAGTAATAAAAAATTCTATTACCAAATACATGATTGAAAGTATTATTTTTTGGCGGTTTCAATCTTTATTCATCACAATTGATGTTTTTTCATTCATAAAATACGATTGATAATATGATTTTAAGTCTCAAAATTGTTTCAAAAATCGTTTTTTCCAGAGACATGATTTTTTGGCACAACAATTACCTTAATGTGGTTCATTGTATGTTTCCCAATTATCTAGTCCCGATTTCATTACTAATTTAGTCTCTGCTATATTACTAGATCAACTAAGATGTAACAGTAGTTCTAGAAAGTAATATTATACCAGTACAACGCGATCAATAAATTGTAACAAGTCATAGGAATTTCATTCTACTGAATTAAAAAAATTCTGTATGATTGATGTTTCAATAGATCGGTCGGATGATGAGTTCATTCAGTTTCAAAAATGAAGAAAGATTTTTGTCGCTTAACGGAATTGAAAACCATTGCGATGAGGACGTAAGTATTATTTCATCTACTTGTGTTATTCATAAGAAAGTCAATAACTAACTCTTAATATTGCAGTTCCCCGAAGGCAGTATTGCAATAAAGGGTAGGAACATTATAGGTTTCACTTATTCGGATGAAGGAAATAATGTCAATGAAAGTAGTATTGTGGAAGGAATAAAAACTATTGATAAAAGGAAAATCGTGTTTTCTAAAATTGTCTACGCAGATTTCACAGCAGTTAATTCATTGCTTCGAGAAGGTAAAGATGTATTTATATAATGTTTGGGGAAAGAACCAGATGGCTGGCTTGCCCATCTATTTTTTCTCGAAAAGCAGCATTCTATAAAATATCCATGGAATTGTACACAATTCGCTGAGAGAAATTCACGTCAGTAATATTAATTGAAAATTTTCGGTAAATTCCTATACATTAAGGGCATGTGATACTTACGGAATTAGATTTTTTGTTTACTTCGAGTTTCTACATCGTTACGTCCAAAATACATAAAATTTTGTTTCGATAATTTTCAAAATGGTAGAGAAGGTAAAAACGGACGCAGATAGACTACTTTTGGTTTCAAAAATGTAAAAAAGTCCAATTTTAGCAAAATATATCGGCAATCTCTTTTCATTATCAAAACTAAAAGTAAGTTATCTACGTCCATTTTTATCTTCTCTACCATTTCCCAAATTTTGGGAAAGTTTTTTTGTGTATTTTGGACGCAAGCATGTAGAAAGTGAACCAAGTTGTTCACATGAACTTGCTAATTTTCTCAAGTATCATATGCCCTTAAGGGCAACTGAAGTATTCTTTTAGTCTAAGGAATTCGCCAGTTTAGTTATACTAACTGTCTTTTTCAGTTGTTTTTACATAACAAAAGCATGTTTACGAGCTTTTTCACGCGCATTTTCTGAATGTAAAGTTGGTATTTTGTTTACTGTGAGCACAAAACAGGAGTAGGGAAAAGTCGAGAAGAGCTAAATGGCCACTTTTAAGTACTGTATCTAAAAGTGATCATTTAGTTCCTCTCGGCTCTTCCCCACTCCCGCTTTGCGCTCGCAGTAAATAAAGCACAAACTTTGCGCCCAGAAAACGTTCGTGAAAAAGCGAGAAAAACATGCTGTTGCTATATAAAATATTTTTTGTCATCCGCACATGAGAATGATCCCATTCTAGCACCAATTTTAGTACGCAATGTGCCTGATTCTGGCACCTTTGGAATGATGCGATGAAAAATCAATTCCCGCTTTATTCCATCGCCAAATAATGCGGGAATTTATAATTATTGCATTATTTATATATGAAGTAGTGCGAGAATGAGACTTTCTCTCAGTCTTTCTTTCAGGTCACGCAAACATCCAGATATCGTTCGTCTGTGTGTCACCCAAATCAGTGCCATTTGTTTTAAAACGACGGCAGCTTGTTGTTTTTGTCAGTCTGGTACCGACGCGAATAACATTTGCAGGTTATGTAATTGTCATTTTTGGCGCATAATTAGCCACATTGTATACTAAAATAAGTACTAATAGAATGGTGTCATTCTCATGTGGAAATTACAAAAAATAGTACGTGTTTCGCGGACGCGATAGTTGATTCCCTAGCGGACACGGTTGAGAACAAAAACGGTCAGAGAATACTCTGACCGTTCTCTGACTGTTCTCTGACCTCGCATTATTATGGTAGTATGTCTATGTACTAATAGTAGTATGACTCACTCTAACCAATGGTCAACCCTGACGATGAAGACGAGTCGCAAATGGTGGACCACTGCACTGCCTTCAATGACAGGTATTTTCGCCATCTATGTGACACTATAGTCGTTGTAGAATCATTTCCTCCAAAAACTTTCCCAGTGTATCCAATAGACATATCGATCTATAGGATGAGGCACCCTCTGGAGGTTTCTCTCCTTTTCTGAGAAAGGTCCAACCTCTGCCCCTTCCATTCATCAAAAAATCTTCCCTTTCGAAGATAGGAGCTATAGGTTTCCAGAAGGATCTCCGGGTATACCGCGATCACATCTGTGAAGATTTCGTTTGGCACCCCATCGATCCCTGGGACCGTTCTTCTTAGTTCTTCGAGAGTGAAAAGCTCTTTGGAATGGACCATTCAGGAATTTCGGTCCCGTCTCTGAAATGATTCTGCGTGTAGAAACAAGCTTCGCACGATGTACTTGACTCTATCGAGATTGTCTGGGCCAGGAGTCTTTCTTCTAGTGGCCTATCTATTGGTAACTATTTTGAAGGCCGAACATCATGGGTCCTTTACGACCTCACCAATCAGGTCTTTCCAGCACTGAACTCGGCTTTTCTTTATGCCTTGACACAGAGCTGTTTTGCATGTTTCATGCAACAGAGTATCACTCTTTGAGCGGGTGCATGGAGTTCTTGGTGCACCTGTGCCCCCGACAAGACATCGAGTTGTCACATGCTGTGACTACTTTCCGTCTCGTCGCCCGCACTGTGTCTCCCAACGACTCAGCACACTTCACCCAACCAAGCCCATCTATGAGCCTGATTTCCTCGAGGTATTTTCAGAGCTTGTCTTTACTGAGTCGCGTTGTGTTTCAGAAAGGGTTCCGTCGTTTGCCGCCCCCTGCTGTGTTCACAGTGTGACTCCGTCCCAGTATGGTGAACTTTTCGAGTCGGAGCAAACTTAGGGTGTCCGCCACAGCCAGCCCAAGCGTTTTTACAGCCTGCAGGGATCCCCAAAGTAGGGCTTGCCCAGCGCAATGCAGAGCGCAGCAACAACTTCCTCCCTTGTCACGGTCTTGTCAGGCTCTCTGATTTTGAGGGACCTCTCCGAGACCAAAGACCCAACTTCAGCCTTTTCTCCCACTACCCTGTCGAGCGCCTTTTCAGAGGCCAAGACATCGACCCTATTTTTCTGCATCAGAAGGATCTCATCCTTCCGCGTCCTACGGGCGGTCAAGACCTCCAATCCCGCATCCGAGGGGTTCACACTGGCCTTTATTACCTTCAGGATCTTGGCATAGGACAGTCCGTCTTTCGCCGATACTCTGATAGCACCGCTCGACCTGGTGGGCGGAGAGTGCTTTGGCGTCTTTCTCTTTTTCTTTTGTGCCTTCTGCACTTCCTTCTTCTCTGTCTTTTTTTTCGTTTTTTTTCTGCTTCTTTTCCACCAGTTGTCATTATCCAATTTCCTCAGGAGCCCGGCTCCTGGTGACCTCAGAATAGGAGGGCATTTCAGGGGTATCTCCCAAAGACGCTGACGTAGGTCTCTGGGAAATCCCCATCTTTCTGGAGGCAGGGTGGGATTCCAGCCTCTTCTGGATTCCCACCCCGTTTTGCAATAAGTACTTATGAGTGCTGGAGAGCCTGTCCAAAACCTCGGCAGCCTCTCCAACACTGGTTTTGCTGGTGGTCGGGTTGTTTTGACGCCTCTGACAGGATGGAGCTCACATTTTCAAACATAAACATTCCTAGAAAGATAAACCTGGCCAACGTTGTATTCGATCTAACTCGAGTCATCCCTCTTCCTGAACGCTGTTGTCGGCTGTCAGCGGTATAGGCATACGAGGTCTGTCCGAAAAGTATTGGGCCTACCTTTATATCTCCACGCCATAGTGTTCGAGCGACCTCTGCGGAGCATGAACGTTAACATTAAAGCCTCACAAACCTATCGGTTACTTGCTGACATCTGCCGGACGTATAATTCATGCGCAGCGTATCTTTGTTTACAAAGCTATTTTTGATTTCGGCGGATTTTTTGATTGTTAAAAATGACTGAAAAACAAGATCGACAAATTTGCATCAAATTTTGTTTTCAACTCGGGAAAACGAGTTCGGAAACTATTCAGATGATGCAGAAGGCCTTTGGGAATGAATGTATGAGCAAAACACGAATAAAAAAGAGGTATAATCGTTTCAAAGGAGGCCGCACTTTTGTTAATAGTGATTCTCGTTCTGGCCGACCTTCGACGACAAAAATATTGGATAATACAGTCTGTTCAACAAGAGCGAGTCCTTGATTTTTCGAAAACTATTAGAGATTTTAAAACGTTTTTTTTTAAATAAAAGTACTCTCGAAGGATTACGGCGCTACTACCTAATAGATAGTCCAGTCCCCATCGTTGTCCAGAATGGCCTGGCACCTTTTCAGCATGCTTTCCACTAATTTTTCAAGCTAGTCCGTTGGTAATTCTTGCCATATCTTCCTGATTTTTTGCGAGAGCTGTTTCAGGATGAACACACGTATTCCCGCAAGCTTCCTCTTTAAAAAACTCCAGACATTTTCGATTGGATTCGCATCGGGGGACTGTGATGGCCAGACCAAAATTGTGATACCATTTTCTGTTTTCCAGGTGGTGCAGAGGCAGCTTCGATGTTTCAGGTCGTTATCTTCTTGTAAGATCCAATCGGCCGTATCGGCTCCAAACATCTTTGTAGCAGACCTTAGAAGACCACTTTCATATATTTGGAGCATTTTCTGAGCATACAAGTTCTCGGTGAAGAGCTCTTAACACCCAAAACCGCGCTCTGAGAAGCATCCCCAAACATGGACCTTCACGGGGTGTTTAACGGTTCGCAGAAGTAATTACTGCCAACGGTAGACCAGGCATACTTTATGGGAACCCATGCCCAGAACGACAATTCATCAGAAAAAATTACATTCGACCAGTCACGGTCGAGATTTTCAGCAGCCCATGCCTTTCGTTTTTCCATATGGGTTTCTGAAAGCAGTGATTTTTGCCTCGTGCTACGGTATTTTATATTCGATTCAGCCAGACGCTGTCGAATGGTGTTTATACTGAAGTTGACTCTCTTTTCGGCTAGAATAGCCTTGGCCTCTCGTAACCGTAGAGTGGAGAGACGCTCGAACAGCTTTATGATCGCTTTATCCTGCTTGCTCGTTGTCGCTCGCGATTTGCCTCTTTCAGGCACATTGTCGACTGTTTTATTGGCTTTATAACGCTCAAAACCGCTTCAAAACGTTTCGCGTACACAGAACTCATTATGACTCACATCTGCTCTCTCGGACGATTCGAGCGCTACTGAATCGCCTTGGTAATTGCGCCGTAGTCTTTTAAATGTACTTTCATTAAAAAAAAAAGTTCAAAAATCTCTAATAGTTTTCGAAAAAACGAGAACTCGCTCTTGTTGAACAGACTGTATTGAGCAGGTGCGACTTACGATTGAAGATGATTGTCGATTAACTGTTCGTGAACTAGAAAATGATCTCGGAATACCGAAAACTACTGTTTTGGAAATTTTGAACAAGATTTTAGGTATGACTCGTGTGTGTGCGGTGACTGGTTTCTCCACCACGATAACGCGCCAGTGCATTCATCGAATCTTGTGCAGCAGTTTCTGAGTAAACACAGTATCGCATTGCTTCGACAACCTCCGTACAGTCCCGACATTTCTCAACCTAAGTATGTCCCTATGTCTGAGGTCACCCCGATCAATATCGACCTAATCTTTTTCCTCTTGTCGCTGTCGCACCTGGCGACTGTAGAAGTTGTGGCTGACCCATACAGATTGGATCATCTTCCCGTAGTAATGAAATTCAATTTTTTTCTCACCCCCGTTCACACATCATCGAACTGTGTAAACGCTAAGGAGGTATACTGGCCTGAGTTTCATGATCTTCTACCAGAACCAATATCCTAAACGACCCCAACATGCCAGTATTAAAGTTTTTGCAGGACGATCTATTTCATGGGGACATACCTTCTGTGGATATTCCAATGAGGCCCGATAACTCTGCCGATGAGGCTTTTGAGGAACCGTTTTCGCAGCTAGAGCTCGATTCTCCAACGGCGGCTTGCAAGACCAGAACATCTCCGGGGTTAGATGGACGAACATACGAGGTGTTTTGTAGGTTCGCGGCAAATACTCGATTCTTTTTCTCCTACTATTCAATTTCATGTTTCGGTGTTCTCACTCCTGAAGAAGCATCTACGTCATTTTCATCTCGAAGCTGGGTGACAAGGGTTACAGAGCAGTTTCATTAACTTCATCAATGTGTAAGTTGTTTGAAAGAATAATTCATCTTAGACTTAAACACCTTGCTGAACATAATGACGAGATTCCGAATTTTCAATTTGGCTTTAGAAGAGGCAAATCATTTATGGACATCAAAGGGGCTTTCAATTCGGATCTGCCGGCTGTTCTCTTTGATCAGCTGTGTGACCAGGGTTTCTCATGTGAAATTTATAATTTTATCACATTTATTACAACTCATAGGGACTAAAAGGGACCACATGTGCACATGATCACAGAAAAGACGTTTAGATCAATTAACATTATCTGAGTATTAGCCAGGGTCAGCTGAAGTGCATACTCGTTTTTTCTCTTAGCAACATATACGAACTTGGTCTGTTCATTGATCGAATGAAGCTCCCCCCTGTTTTTTCTGCGAGCTGTACAGTTCTATCAATGCTGGTTTAGTTCCAGTAAATGGCCCATAGAGTTGTACTAGGTTGCACGGAGTCCAGCCCCATAGCTATTTTGCTTGCTAAGTCTAAGAAGATCCACTCGAGCTGACACTCCATCTTCTGAACAATCGTTTTATCAACATAAATGCCCCTTGGAGAAATAACCTGGTTATTCCTGTGCTTACGTTTCTGGCCGATCATTGGACCCTGTCAGTGGCCCATCTTTGGTGACTTTTTCGTGGATCGCGACTTCAGGCATGGGCTTGCATTCCAGCCATTTACTTACACTCTAACGGCTCAATTTTATACTATCTTCAGTGCAATGCACTACTCTGGTCTAGTCTTTGTAATTACTTATCCAGGACAATAAAATTACACATGGTTTTCAAAGTTGTTGATCTCCTCGCTTGTGCAGAGGATAGTGACCGTGTGATTGCGTTTTGATGGATTCTGGCTTATGTGGGCATATTCGGCAACGAGGTGGTGGATGGGGTGGCTAGAGTGGCTGGAGGTTTATCTTATCGGTTTCTTTTTGGTCTCTCTTACGTAGACACCTATTTTTTACAGCGTTCCCTGGGGGACCCAGTTCAGTGAAAGGTTAGCGAATTCGCTAACCTTTCACTAGACTGCCCCCCCCCCTCCAGGGTTTCCCCGATTGCTGATTGATGACGATTCCCATTGAGAATTTGGTGTTCGAACCCGGTCCGGGGATCATGCACTGAGAGACTTTTCGTTAGAGTAAATCATAAAAATGAATTATATTAGCTGCACAACCAAGTTCCTGCTGTTTTTTTTAATGAAAAAGCAACTTTATTGTGAAAAAATGGTCACAAATGAATCATTCAAAGTATTGCCCATCGTTAGCTGCAACTTTTTCCCATCTTTCTGGTAGAGCTCGAATACCGTTACGGTAAAAGTGTTTATCTTTTGAGGCTATCCACGAATCAAGACATTTTTCGATTTCTTCATATGACCCGAACTGCTGATCAGCCAGACCGTGTGCCATCGACACGAAAAAGTAATAATCGGACGGCGAAATATCTGGGTTCGGTTTCAATAGCTCATATTTAATAAAATCAGCGTCTTCGAAGGTTTTTGGCCTTCCTTCACGCGGGCGGTCGTCAACATCAAAATCCCCGTCTTTGAAGCGACGGAACCAACTCCGGAACCTTGTTTCACATAGAGCAGCATCTCCGTAATTTTTTTGGAGCTTTCAATGTGCTTCAGCCGCCATTTTCTTTGAATGAAAGAAGAAAATCAACACATTCCGCAAATGACGATTATTTGGCACAAAATCAGACATTTTCACACAACCAAAAGTATATGACGCCAAAACTAAATCACTAATCTGTCAAAACGGTTTGTTTACCATATGTCTGAGCTTAGTTCTTGACGATTTGAATATATCAAAATCGACCAGCACTTACTGCTAGAGTCATCTATTGACAAACAGCGGGGACTCAGTAAGTACCTAATATTTTAGCATGGTATCGTTTCAAAGTGAGGCAAACATGGTGTACGTATCAGAAACTTCTATAGTGGTTTTCAAGCGGCAAAATTAATTTTTTCATTTGAATAAATGAAATATGTGGCGTGGAAGAAAGAAACCCGGCTAACAGCACCTTCTAACTTTTCGAGAAAATCGCGTTTCTCTGAGACGGGTCCGTTCAAAATAAAAATAAACGTGAGATAAAATGCGTTAGATTTCGGTCACTTTTGATCGCACGGCTTTGTGCATAGGCCCATTCGATAGAGCATGCTTCTGTCTCTCAAACTCATCGAAAAACTCAAATTTTGTCTTTTGAAATGAAATTTGAAATCATACTTTATTTATGTTCACATATTTGAGTACGCAATATTACGCTATTTATAATCGCACACGCTTGAATTAAATTTCTAAATCGGTTTTTGGCTTCGAACCCTCTAACCCTGCCTATATCTACATAACTAAACGCATTCCTAACGCCTTAAGCCACTCGGCTATTCTAGCTTGTCATATTCCGAAATAAATCTCGCTTATATTCCACTACTGATTTGGACAGACTTAGATCGAGTCTACAAAGCCAATCGGAAAACATCGGAAGCACTCGGACGACAGACTGAAACGAATTATACGAAAAACCGAGAATGGATATTTTGATTTTCGCAGTGCCTAGCTAAGTTTCTGGCGAGTTCATATTCATAATATGAATACCTCATATATGCTTTCCAGGTTATAATATTAATAGTTCGACTTATTATAATTATCTTTAGAAACCTTAGTAATCATAATATCATTTTTTCGTACTCTAACGTTTTCGAGTGGAGATACTAATTTTTCTTCTAGATGTTTTAAAGACTGTTATGACCATATTGAATTTCGATGACATAATATGAATAAGTATAATAAAACTTTAACTTTCCCCATTTAAAAACAATATTATACTAAACTTTCATTCAATTTTATCATTTACTCTAACAAAAAGTCTCTCAATGTGGGGGCGCTGGCTAGATATTTAAGATGCAGTGATCGTGCGTTGCAGTCTGCTGATGGCTGACTGCAAATCAGTGCTCTCAGATTGTGGATGAAATTTACCTCCTTCACTCTACCGTTGTATTGAAAAAAAACAATTTTTCACGTATGATTTGTAGAAATTTTTGAATTATATTACTATTTTAAGTTGTTCTTTAATTACATCAATTTCTTTTTTCAATAAAATAGTAAAGTGTATTGGTAAATTTCACCCACGATCTGACAGCACTGCTGCAAATAAACGCGCAGCCTTAACCAGAGGAAATAGTACATTCGCACTCGGCTTCGCCTTGTGCGTGCTCGCCTTCGCCTCGAAATGTAAGCATCGCACTCGCCTTAAATGATCTTACCCCCGTGTTGTACACGGTACTTTATACAACAAAAGCATGTTTTTCTCGCTTTTTGGCGTGTGTTTTACGTGCGTAAAGTTTGTTATTTAAGCCCTGCGGGCGTAAATAGGGAGTGGGGGGTGCTTAAATGACTATTTTTAAGCACTCCATCCCTATTTACGCCCTAGGGCTTAAATGACAAACTTTATGCCCGCAAAACAAGCGTCAAAAAGCGAGAAAAACATGCTTGTGTTGTATAAACAATCATAAATGCTTCAAATGGTGCATCTGATGTGATCAAGTTTCAAAAATTTCATAACTTATTTGGGCGAAGGGTCAGAAGGATAGAAGAAACACTTCAAAACTCGTGGTAAGAGTGGAGGTCATATCCTTTGACCGTCATGTTTATTTCCATCAATTTCTGATTTGGCTTCACTCTTATCTCGTAAGGTCCACACGAATTAGTCGTGAAGCGAAAGTACAGAGTAGTGTGGACTGGGAGAAAAGTTTGTTAAAGTCGAACAAACATATCATGGAGACGTGGCCAAACAAGAAATTTGTTTCAATCAAGTAAAGTATTTTCAATATGAACGAATTTACATTAACGAGATAATACTAGAACCTCCTACAAAAAGGACTTCTACGATTTTGTGTAAGATTTAGTATTTTATGGGTCCTTCAGTTAAATTATGATTTAAATTGTACAATAAACGTTTTTTACCTTTTTCTAAAATTTATATTTTCAATTTAATTATATACAGGAATCGATGATGATATCGTTCTCACGGATGATGATTACTTTAATTTCGTTGTTTCTTTGTGGAATCCAGAAGGAAATAATTCAGAAAAATACGAAATATTATGTCTTGGGGCCTTAATTAAATCAGATTGGATCCTTATCAATACTGATTGTTACGAAAAAGTGGTCACTTGCACCTTGGATAACATCGGCATCCTAACTTATAGCATGTTTTGCGACAAACTCCCACCAAAAACAAAGGTTATTGATCATTACCGCATGATTCGTAACAAGGTTGCAACATCAAATTATATGGTTCTAGTTGTAAGTAGTTTTACGCAGCATTAAGGCCATAGATCAACCACATCAGCTGATAAATTGAGTCCCATGCGTATCGATTTTTTCCCCACATTCAAAATTTTAAGCTGAAATACAGCGGAAAAATTCTCGAAAGTAATTAGAAAGTAGGAATGAAAAGTTATGATAAAAGCGTTGAGTGTAAAACGAGAAAAAATTGTATAATTCCCACAGAAATACCGACACACATAAGCTTGTACGTCACCTGTCAATCCTGTCAATATAGTTTCGTACCTGCAGTGCGTCAGTACACATAGGTAGCGCTTCCGAAAATTCTATAATTTTGTTGTTGTGATGTTATCAATTTGATAAAATAATTTTTGCATTTATTTCGATCTTCTGCATCCAAAAACCTGTCTTAGTGCTGTCTTATCAATGTTCTGAAATTCCAGAGCGATATTACATTTCCTGTGGAAATGGCGTTACAGAGCTGTAATTGCCGATAATTCCCAGATTTATTTTCTCAAAAATAAACTTTTTGCCAATGGCCGTAGCAAGATAAGCATGGACTGGGGGCCTTGTTCGGATTTGATCCATATTGCGAGGGTAAGTGACTCCCATCACGAGATAAATTCACCCCAAGCATCAACTGGAAAAAACATTTTAACAAAAGTTATGGACGAATTTTGAAAAATCAAGAAATCTAATTTTCTCGGCTCAACCAATCTTGATGACTGAAATATATGTTATAAAGGATACTCAAGAAGTTCTGAAAAAAATTCAAGTACCCATTCCGTTTATAAAATAGGTTAAGCATTTTTTTTAAAATTTTTGAATAATTTTTTTAATGTGAATTACTTCTTGAAAACCCACCATTTTGTTCTATATCATGCTCAAATTCAAAGTAACATTAAATATTTTTTCCAAAATTTTCGGAAAGGTACTTCATAGTTAAAAAAAATAAAAACTTCTTTGGCCCCTACAATGTATGGAACAATTGATACCCTATGACTCATTGAAGCAATTATTTCTATGCTCATGAAAGTTTCACGTTGATCACGTACAATATCGCATACGAATACATGTGTTACGTCAGAAACGTAACACTTCTCTTCTTAAAAGATCTCCTCGTTTTATATAAGAATCGAAAGGATCCTCTCTGAGGGATGAGGAATAGTCAGTGATTGAGAATGGTTAATGATATAAAATATATTTATTAACAATCAGAATGTGAAACGAGTAAGCACCATGAAATTGAAAATTGAATTGTATTTTTGAAGTACCTTTGTAATTACCCTGAGTGTAATTTGCTTGATGATTGATTGAGTCCAGTAGAGCGAATGTGGTCAGTTGAGTCTTCGTTGTAATCTTTGAGATAGTTGTTGTTAGATAGGAAATTCGTAGTCCGGACGGTTGATCTAGTTGATTCTTTGATCCTAGTTTCAAAGAGAATTTGGAAGGCGATTCCCCTTCACTTTTTAAAGTCGTTGAACTCAGCGTCGAGTTAGAATTAGTCTGAGTAGCGGTAAAATCTGATGAGGCTGGACTAGGCTGGACTGAACTCATCGTGTAGAGATGATGGAACTGGATTTGGCTGGACTGAACTCGCTGTGTAGAGATGATGGAACTGGACTTGACTCGCGTTGGTTACATTGTAGAAATCGGATGTCGACTAACTAACTGAACTGAACTCTATTGGAACTTTCGCTTTTTATAGGCCTTCGAAAGATCACCTATGGTGGGAGTAAAATACAAGGTGTACCACCTTATCCATATTTGGTATTGAAGCTTAAGATCGGATGAGTTGCCTTCTCTGATCACTTGCGCTCCGATAAAATTTATTACCTGGCATTAGTGTCGCAGTCAAATATATCAATTCTATTTTATCTGCTTTTCGATTCTAACGAAAAGGTCAACTACTGTGGAAGTAAAAACAAGGTGTACGATCTTTTCCATATTTGGTATTGAAGCTTAAGATCGGATGAGTTGCCTTCACAGATGAATCACGTTTCGATGAAATTTATTACCTGGCGTTAATGTCACTGCCAAATATATCTATTTAAATCTGCCTTACGATTTTAACGATCTTCCTATTTCTTATTAGATCTTGCTGTCAAATCGATATAATCAAGGACGTGGTAATGTGTATTGAAAACAAGGCGGATCATCTAGAGATGAGTTTTTTTTTTAATTGATAACGATTAATTCCACAGACAGGGTGCGGATAATTGTTGATACACACTCGCATTCATATAAAGTGTACTATGTCGTCCACTATGCAGCAAATACGTAAAAATAAATGAGATATTGTACGTGATCATCGTAAAACTTTCATGAGTATAGAAACAATTGCTTCAATGAGTCATAGGGTATCAATTGTTCCATACATTGCAGGGGCCAAAGAAGTTTTTATTTTTTTTCACAATAAAGTACCTTTCCGAAAATTTTCAAAAATATATATATTGTCACTTTGAATTTGAGAATGATATAGAAAAAAATGGCGGGTGTTCAAGAAGTAATTCACATTTAAAAAATTATTCAAAAATAATAAAAAAAAAATGTTTACCCCCTTTTTATGAACGGGGTGGGTACTTGAGTTTGTTTCCGAACCTCTTTAGTACCCTCTATAACATATATTTTAGTCATCAAGTTCAGTTCAGCCGTTTTCGAGAAGATTAGATTTTTTGATTTTTCAAAATTCGTTCATGACTTTTGTAAAAAAATTTTTTTCCAGTTGATACTTGGGGAGAATTTATCTTGTAATGGGAGCCACTTACCCTCGCAATATGGATCAAATCCGAGCGGGGGCACCCAGACCATGCTTATTCTACTACGGCCTTTTTACTAAAACTAAAACCAAATTTTCAAGTAGATATATTAGAAACAAAAAAATTTACCTTACATGGTTTGATAAACCTATAAATTTGGTCACATGACTTAGTTGATCCATGGCCTCAACAAGTTTAAACTTGATTTACTTAAATCTTAATATATTTCATAATATAATTTTTAAAGTTTGTTAAAGGCTTAAAACATAAAGAATTTATTATTTTCTTAGTTGAATAGCGACTTTGAAGTACTATCGCGTATAAAAGCAGATTGGGTGAGATTCAATGCTGCTGAAGAAAATCACGGAATTATAGTAGGATGGCAGAAAGAGGTAAGAATACGCGATTCGTAAAATACTATCACAGTACCCTGGCGAAAGTATCGGATTGAAATTCATTCCGAGTCAATCAGAACTATTCCGATTTATTCCGATATCTGTATTCGAGCCAATGCGAATCATTCCGAACTAATCCTAAAAACATTTGTATCTCATTTGACGAAAAATGGTCAAAATTCAATCTGACTTAATCCGATTAGTTCCATAACATCAATGCAAATGAATCCGAAACCAAGTTTTCAATACAGATCAATCCCAGTCAATCCGATTTTGGATTGATCCAAACCAAATTTTCAGTCAGAATCAATCCGAATGAATCCAAGATCGGAATGATTCGCATTGGCTCGGATACAGATATCGGAATGAATCAGAATAGTTCTGATTGACTCGAAATGAATTTCAATCCGATACTTTCGACAGGGCACCACCTGTCGATCTGACAGAACTTAATCAATGCTCTTCTACTACTTTCTTATAAATCTCTTCGCTTATTTTTTCACTATCAAAACTGGAAATAATAACAATTTTCTCCATATCAAATTTTCATTATTTGAATGAAATGCGTATTATTAAAAAACTCTTATTTTTCGACCAAAAATCACGTTCAATCTGTGACAGACAATAAAAATGGTCAGTTGAGCTGAATATTTTACGAGGACAATTGAGAGGGTTTTTTCTATATAACAATCATTTGGTTCTAAATCTCACAGTAAAACAATGTATATCGAATGGCATTAAAATATCAATATACAAAATAAAATGAAAGCGAGAATAAAACTTTCAGAAGCGTTCTAATGCCTGAACAGATGTTGTAACACGTGCATCAATAAGTCCCGGGACCAACTAGGAATAACACATTTATTTGTCAAAACTCGACTTTATTGATCAACATATTCTCCTTCAAAAGCAACACAATCAGTCCAGCGCTTCTCTAACATTTCAATACCTTTCTTGTAGAACGATTTATCTTTGGCCTCGAAATGAGCGTTCGTTTCGGTGATGACTTTCCTCGTTGGAGTAGAATCTCTTTCCTTGAAGCATTTTTTTGAGGTCTGCAAACAGATAGTAGTCGCTGGCGGCCAGATCCGGTGAATATGGTGAGTGCGGAAGCAATTCGAAGCTCAATTCATTTAATTTCACCATGGTTGCGAGCGACTTGCCACACGGTGCATTGTCTTGGTGAAGTGAAAGAGCACTTTTTTCTTCTACACTTGGAGCCGTTTCTCACTGATTTCGTTCTTTAAACGCATCAATTGGCCAATGTAACGTTCGCTATTGATCGCCTTACCTTTTTCAAGATAGTCGATGAACAAAACTCCATGAGCATCCCAAAATAATGAGGCCATAACCTTACCGGCCCACATTTGCGCTTTTGGCCGCTTTGCATGCTTCTCACCGACTGCAGTCCACTTGGCTGACGACCGCTTTGACTCCGGAGTGTAGTGATGGATCCAGGTTTCGTCCATTGTCACATACCGAGGCAAAAAATTCGGTTTATTTCGGCGATACAACTCCAAACAGCGCTCGGAATCAACGACACGTTGTCGTTTTTGATTCACCGTGAGCAAACACGGCACCTACTTTGACAACAGCTTTCTCATAGCCAAACGTTCATGCAAAATAGCGTACACACTGCCGTATGATATCTTTAAGGTGTCAGCTATCTCACGCAATTTTAATTTACGGTTTTCGAAAACGATTTGGTGGACTTTTTTTATGGTTTCCGGTGTAACTACCTCATTTGGCCGGTCGGAGCGTCCAGCATCTTCAGTGTCTGTACGACCGCGTTTAAACTCAGCATACCACCGACAAATGGTTGTTTTTGATGGAACAGAGTCCCCGTAGTACTTTTCAAGCCATTTCTAAGCTTGCACTGTGTTTTTTTTCATCAAAAAGCAATGGTACATCAACACACAAAGTTGTTTCGGATCCATTGTTTTGAGAATATCAAGACTAGCGTCACTTAAATCACTGTTACTCGTGGACCAAACATCAGAATGTCATGAAATTTGACAGGTATCTTTTGAAGGTTGGTACTCATGAAAAATCGTACAGAACTTTTGTTGGCAACGCCATCTATGTGTCAGTCCCGGGACTTATTGACCCACGTTTTACTGGCACTTCGTACTAGTTTTAATCGTAGTTGGATTGGCTACAACTAAGACTAATCAGTAACAACTATTACTCTCTTTCTTTTTTCGAGTGAATTTTCACTTTAATGATAAGTTACCCTCGAAAATTGTTTAGAGAATACTCATTTAATCTCCGTCATGATTCCATCATTTAATCAACACAAAAGTGTTAGTACTAGATAGTAGTAATAGGCTAGTATAATATCACTTCTGAATTTTAGCGGATCATAGAAATTTCAATCTTCTGAAGTATGAAAATTGTATTTCGATCTGTTTCAATAGAAAGGTCCAGTAAAACAAAGCTTTTATCCGAACTGTGAACTGCAACTGCGTATCCCTATATCAGACATAAAAAACTTTGCATCAGATGTAAGTATTATTATCTACATTTTCTTGTCACGAGAAAATCAAAAACTAACAGCTGTCAATATTTTAGTATCCCCTGGGCAGTCTTATAATAATGGGCCAGAGGTTTAGAGCAAGTGTTTATATGGAAGCACGAATGAAGATTGAAGAGAAAAACGGGCTTCTTAATATAATAAAAGCAAAAAGTCATAAATATATATTATCATATAAATTTATGGCTAAAGACACCTCAAAACTAAGATCGATGCTTTTAAAAACAAATATGTCTATCAGCAAGAGACAAAAAACATGTTAAAAGGGTTTTTTCCTGAAATAATTTCAGTTTATAGTAGCAATCAAAATAAGAGTACTAGTGTTTACTCGAACTTTAGTTTTATTTGAACAATTTGCTGAATAATCTGATTTTATCTCAATAAACAGTTTCATTGAATGAAAGAAATAATTTTTTGTCTGTTATTTATTTTTTATAGCATAATATTATGCGTTATTACGGTTTGAAAATAATGACTTAAACTTCAGATACATAATTGGAAGAAGCTTTCGTTACATGGATCGTAAATTTAAATGAAATTTTATCTAACACACTTGCACTTTATTTATGAAAAACCGCCCTAGCGGACCCGGTACAGTGAACGGACAACGAATTCGCCCACCATTCACTTACATTTCCCCATATCACAATACCTTCTCTGAATGTTCCATAAACGTCAGTGGCGTAGTTACCGGGGGTGCTGCAGGCGGCAATCACCGGGGCCTCCAAATTCCTAGGCCATCTATAGATTGGTTATAAATATAAGGAGATTTTTTTTTAGTGAGAGGGGCCCCAAAGAAATTTTCCACCTGGACCCCGTAAGGTAAAGCTACGCCACTGATAAACGTTCTCATAGCACGTTCAGAGGATTTCATTGGCACGTTCCTGGAGCTAAGAAAATGGCCGGAATTTTTTAACGTTCTAAAGCAATGTTCTCTGAATACTCCTGTGGAACGTTCTAGAAACGTTAAAAAAAATAATCAGAGAACTTTGTACAGGAACATTAAGAGAATATTCGCAAAAAACGTTTTTCGAACGTTTCGCAAGGACATTCAGAGAAAATTTCAAGCAAACGTTCGTAGAACTTTTCGCGGGAACATTCTTTGGGAATGTTCCTGGAACTATTTGTGACAACATTCAGGGAACTCCTCGTAAATAATCATCTAGCTTTAAACATACTAATTTAGGACATTTTTTTTATAAAAAATTTTGGACATGAATTTCTAGGTAAAATAAAAAGGATTAATTACATATACTAGTCTTTGATTCATATATTTCTAATATAATTTCAATAGATTAGACAATCTATAATTATATTATATTACTCCATTATAAACATCATATAAATTACAGACTTCTCAAGGACATGAATCAACTGAACAGCGCATCGTCCGTAATTGCAACTGCAGCCTGTAAGGTTATTAAAAAATAATAAATAAAACGGATTTTTGGTCCAGGAAAAATATTGTCGCTTTTAAAATTAATTTTTCTATAAGACACGTGAACATAGAGTTCTATAAGACAGTAGCGGAAAATTGTAGTGACTTCCATTAAAAATGCGAAGAAGTTCATTGAATAGTAGAAGAAAATTATACTCTCCAATGAAAGTCACTGAAATTTTCCGAGACTGCGTCCTATAAAGATAAAGATTAATTCTGTGTCATGTCCCAGGCAGGGATGACAACCTTTCAAAAATGAAAAATGGAGGGATATTCGCTGCTTTTTCTCTGTTGGAACAGCAAACCTGGGATTATGGAGTCGACCGGTGAATTAAAAAATAATGAAGTTTCTGAAGGGTTTTTCAATAGAGATATAACAATTTCGTATCTTTATATGAACGCACCCTTCAACTTTTTTAATGAACTGTCAATGTCAAAACGTTATCTAAAGTCAACATTTTCATCATGGTAAAGTTCACGAACCAGCAACGTTTGGAAATTATTAAAAATTACTACCGAAATTCTGAGTCGGTGGTCGCAACTTTAAGAGCGCTTACTCCAATTTTCGGCCGTAATAATCGTCCCACCAGACAGGCTGTGCGTGCTATAGTGGATAAATTCGAGACCAAATTTACACTATTGGACGTTCCGTTGACAAAAAGACGTCGTATTGCTCAAAGCGAAGAAATAATCGCAGCCGTAAGTGCATCGATTTAAAATGAGCCAACGTTCCGGTCGAAATGTATGCCAGAGTGGTGGAAAATTGGGTCCAAAGAATCGACCGCTGTAAATGGGCTCGTGGTGGTCATATGACCGATATCGAATTCCATTCATAAAATGTAATGCTTGCACTACACCCACAATAAATAAGAACTCAATATCTCAAATATTTCTGTGTTTTACTCATAAATAAAATTGTTATGTCCCTATTGGAAAACCGTTTATTAAAGAATAATATGTCGTTTGACAGAACTTTATTAAACTAATAGGACATCTTATAAGTTGTCTGCACTCATTTGAGTCAATAAAACGCAACAACCAATCTATTCGGTCCAAATATTCGGTGGTGCAATTCACGGCAAAATCATGTGCGTAAATTTACACACTTATGCGTTTAAATTTACACACGTAAGTGTTTCAAATGATTTGACGCGGTTGACGCGTTTCAATTTAAACGGATTACATGTGTTAAGGGTTTACTCGCAATATATGTTTCATTTTACACGGATAAAGCGTTTAATCTTCATTATTTCGAGAACATGGGTAGTTTTAATATAAAGTAGTATGCAATGACTTGAAAAACTAAATGTTTATAAATAACTATTTTCGAGGTTCTTATGATTTTTTTACTGTCCCAGAGCTCGTGATTTACAAGTCCACGAAATAAGTGAGCACTCGGTAAATTTTGTAGCAACACGATTGGACCAGGGAAAATATAATCTCCATGATACAAAAATTTTAGAGATGGCATACCAGAGCCTGACGAGAGCTTCGAGCACATTCGTGCAACACTATCTTCGTGAATTTCAAAAGCTGAGCTCACGTTTAAAACTTGTGATAAAAGTACAAAATTGTCTATTCGCTCATGTAAACCTTCATGCTCAGAAGTATTTGTCCATTCAGCAATTAAAAACAACAGTGTATGAGCTAACGTTACCATTTGCCCTGCACTTTGACGCAGATTATTGTTGTCTGCTAAATGTTCTTCTTGGATAGGTGCAGGCTTATCCTTGTCAAAATGGCCAAAATGGAAATGCTTAATCCTGTCATTAAACTCTTCAACAGTAAATAATTGAATAACTTGAATTAAAAATCTTAAGAATAGTTTACATGTTAATTTAAGTGGCCCCTCAATGAGGATGTGCATTAAATCTTGTGGTATACATTGAGTGACATCAATAATAGAATCAAGTGGACTTCTACAGTTCACACCGTATCTGCGCTCCCAGTATTCGCGAGCAGCTTTTGTAAGTGTCATATCAGTAATAATCTCAAGCTGGCGTTCATGTTCCAATCTATTTCTAGGTTGAAAGTCACTCTCACGAAAATGATTCTGCCATTCTTGATTAGTCACCATGCATGAACGGCACAAACGATAAGCTGACACTGATTGTTTGAAACCTCCCAACATAGCTGCTGCAGGTGTGTCACCAGCACAAAAAAGTAAAGAACCTGTGCAAGAATAATTTTTTATTGATCATATTAGATAAATTAAAATTTTACGTATTATTTTAAATAGTAAATTATATTTTTTCGTACCTTTGTAATTTTTTGTTACGTTATTCCCAATTTTTACATTTATACCATCAGTTTTTAACGTCGCTATATCTTGCACGAATGGTTCTAGAATTTTATCTAGAACACCAGGCTTTTTCAAATATTTTGTTTTGGCGATTGCATATAACTGAACGGCATTGGACGACGACCGATTCTCGGCGTAAATATTAACTATCGTCCAATAAAACATGGATACTTATGAAGAAGAAAACGGGTACAAATTGGACATTTAGTCAGATCTTTAATTAAAAATTTTTTTTTTTTGCCAACGTTTCGCTTCCACTCCAGAAGCATCATCAGGGCATACAACCTCAGTCAGATTACATTACATGGAATTTTCTGAATATAATGATCAAGTCAAAAACATGACAGTCAATGGTAAAAATCTACAAGTAATAACAAGGAATTAATGAAATTAAAATATAAAACTTTTATATAAAAAACATGATACGAAGTTATGTAATTGGAGAAATTAATAATTACCATTAAAATAATAAAAACGTCATAATTAAATAAAAACTTTTGTAACAACAATTTCCCACATTTACTTAGAATTTAAATTTATAAGAAGAAAAGACATATTGTCTAGTCGATAAGAGATATTATCAACAACTGAACCCAAGGTGTCATGTAATAACCTCATATGATATGAGTCATTTAGTCTAATATTATTAATTTCAAATATACAATTAAAATGAAAACGAAGATTTTAGGAAATTAGAAGCAAATTTGAGTAAGAATTTTTGATTCAAATTTAAAATTAGAAAAAACTGTTTTTGATTATAACATTGTCAAGATAAGAAATCCAAAATCATATTGTAAGAAGAATTCAAATGTTCAATATCAGTGATTTTATTCAGACTATTAGCATTTTCTTTTTTTATAAAAACCATTTCAGAAAAAGCTCTTTTATACCTATCTCTTTCTTTATGTAAAATTTTAACATCATTCCAAAGAAAACTATGATTATCCTGATTATTTTCATGATTCTTACGGTGTTTACTAATTACATTGTGAAACTTATCGTTGAGATTGAAATTTTTAAAATGTTCGTCTAATCTGATCCTCAAAGGGCGTTTTGTTTGACCAACGTAACACTTTCCACAATTACACGAAATCTTGTAAACAACATTACTTTGTTCTCCTATTTCATAAGGATCTTTGCCCAATGTTATGAATCTGTCAAATTTGGAATTAATCCTAAAAACAATTTTTACCTCATATTTTTGTAATAGGCGTTTTACAACTTCAGATAAATTCCCATAGTATGGAATTGAAACAATTGGAACTTTGTTATTAGATGAATTTTCAAGAGAATTTTTCAAGTTTTTTGTATGATTATTTAATTTTAAATGAATTTCTTTGAGTCTTTTTTTAATATTTTTATCGATAAATTGGATAGGAAAACTATTGAGAGATAATAATTTGGAAACTATATTTAGATTGTCATGATGAAATTTATTATCACTGAGTAAAATAGCAGAATCCACTAAGTTTTTTATGATTCCAATTTTTTGATGTAATGGATGTAGAGAAAAATAATTAAGAAATCTACCAGAAAATGTTTCTTTTCGAAACCAGTTAGTCGAAATACTATTATCACTATTTTTGATAACTGAAATATTCAAAAAATTTAAACAATTATTATTTTCGAGTTCATAGGTGAACTGTAATCTTTTGTGATAAGAGTTGAACATGGTTAAAATATAGTGAATCTTGTCTTTAGGAATCAATAAAAAGGTATCATCAACATAGCGGAAATAAACAGGAATGTCAAATTCTATTCTCTTGAAAATATCTGTTTCCAAATCCTGCATAACAAAGTCCGCAAGAGACGGAGAAATAGGAGAACCCATTGGGGTGCCGAAGGTTTGTCTGTAAAAACTATGATTAAACATGAAAAAAGTTTGTTCCATTAGTATTTTTATACCCAATTTGAATTGTTCCAATGAAAGTTTAGTGAATTTAGAAATGCAATACCATCGTTTTTCAATACTAATAAGAACCAAATCTAAAGGAACATTGGTAAAAAGAGAAATTACGTCCAAAGACATCATAATGTAGTTATTAGGAATTTTTAAATTTTTAATTTCGTTGATAAATTCAAAAGAATTTTTTATATTCGAAAAAGGTTTTGGAACAGACTTTAGAATATTGTTAAAAAATTTTGCCATGAAATAAGAAGGAGAGTTAATATAGGAGACCACAGGTCTTAAAGGACAATTATCTTTATGAACCTTTGGCAAGCCATACATTCTAGCCAAATTAGTGTTAGTTGTGATAAGATCTTTTCTTTCTATTTTATCCCCAAGAAGATTTAATTTTCTCCATTCGTCTAATTTTCTAAAAATGATTTTTTGTGATTTTTGTAAAGGGTCTAAGTCAATTTTTTCATAAGTAGAAGAGTCATCTAGTAAATTTTGCATTTTATCTAAGTAATTTTGTTTGTTTAGAATAACTGTAATATTGCCTTTGTCTGCTTTAGTAACTAATAACTGTTTATTGTTTTTTAAACAATTTGACATTCCTGTTTATTTCCGCTATGTTGATGATACCTTTTTATTGATTCCTAAAGACAAGATTCACTATATTTTAACCATGTTCAACTCTTATCACAAAAGATTACAGTTCACCTATGAACTCTAAAATAATAATTGTTTAAATTTTTTGAATATTTCAGTTATCAAAAATAGTGATAATAGTATTTCGACTAACTGGTTTCGAAAAGAAACATTTTCTGGTAGATTTCTTAATTATTTTTCTCTACATCCATTACATCAAAAAATTGGAATCATAAAAAACTTAGTGGATTCTGCTATTTTACTCAGTGATAATAAATTTCATCATGACAATCTAAATATAGTTTCCAAATTATTATCTCTCAATAGTTTTCCTATCCAATTTATCGATAAACATATTAAAAAAAGACTCAAAGAAATTCATTTAAAATTAAATAATCATACAAAAAACTTGAAAAATTCTCTTGAAAATTCATCTAATAACAAAGTTCCAATTGTTTCAATTCCATACTATGGGAATTTATCTGAAGTTGTAAAACGCCTATTACAAAAATATGAGGTAAAAATTGTTTTTAGGATTAATTCCAAATTTGACAGATTCATAACATTGGGCAAAGATCCTTATGAAATAGGAGAACAAAGTAATGTTGTTTACAAGATTTCGTGTAATTGTGGAAAGTGTTACGTTGGTCAAACAAAACGCCCTTTGAGGATCAGATTAGACGAACATTTTAAAAATTTCAATCTCAACGATAAGTTTCACAATGTAATTAGTAAACACCGTAAGAATCATGAAAATAATCAGGATAATCATAGTTTTCTTTGGAATGATGTTAAAATTTTACATAAAGAAAGAGATAGGTATAAAAGAGCTTTTTCTGAAATGGTTTTTATAAAAAAAGAAAATGCTAATAGTCTGAATAAAATCACTGATATTGAACATTTGAATTCTTCTTACAATATGATTTTGGATTTCTTATCTTGACAATGTTATAATCAAAAACAGTTTTTTCTAATTTTAAATTTGAATCAAAAATTCTTACTCAAATTTGCTTCTAATTTCCTAAAATCTTCGTTTTCATTTTAATTGTATATTTGAAATTAATAATATTAGACTAAATGACTCATATCATATGAGGTTATTACATGACACCTTG
Organism: Diplolepis rosae; assembly: GCA_030998225.1. Taxonomy (NCBI): domain Eukaryota; kingdom Metazoa; phylum Arthropoda; class Insecta; order Hymenoptera; family Diplolepididae; genus Diplolepis; species Diplolepis rosae. The sequence goes on from JAPYXD010000275.1 coordinate 2,142,875, forward strand.
GGTTCAGTTGTTGATAATATCTCTTATCGACTAGACAATATGTCTTTTCTTCTTATAAATTTAAATTCTAAGTAAATGTGGGAAATTGTTGTTACAAAAGTTTTTATTTAATTATGACGTTTTTATTATTTTAATGGTAATTATTAATTTCTCCAATTACATAACTTCGTATCATGTTTTTTATATAAAAGTTTTATATTTTAATTTCATTAATTCCTTGTTATTACTTGTAGATTTTTACCATTGACTGTCATGTTTTGACTTGATCATTATATTCAGAAAATTCCATGTAATGTAATCTGACTGAGGTTGTATGCCCTGATGATGCTTCTGGAGTGGAAGCGAAACGTTGGCAAAAATTTTTAATTAAAGATCTGACTAAATGTCCAATTTGTACCCGTTTTCTTCTTCATAATTATCAACACTTGGACGTTAAACATACCTAAATTAATTCTACACGTAAAGGGAAACTATACGTCATTCCAAAATGTATCTCAACAACATCAAAATGGAATTTGGATATAATGCTTTTTGTGTTACAAAGGATTGGATTAATACTAATCAACTTCTCCGAGAACAGTTTCACAGGAAGGAATTTTTACTTCAATGTCGTCTTAATAATGTTATTCCGAGGTGCATCACTAACAGTGTTGTACGTACTAATAGAATTCAATTTACCAATAGGTTTGTTGGTAATTACGCTGAAAATTTGATTTCTAAATTTGAAAAAAATATGTTGAATCAAGTTATAAAAGATATTCATTTTTACATTTTTTCTATAAAACAAAGATTAATTTCTATCGAAAATAATATTACTAGAATTTTCCCGGAATTAAAAAGTAATGAAATCATTGAATATCAAAAATTTCTTAATAATAAAAAACAACAGATTGAAAAACCAAAGATTAGACAAAAAACTTAACAAATTAGAGAACAACTCTGTTGACAATATGAAACTAAACTTACACATCATGTCGAATAATAACAAAGATTATCAGGATCCTTGGCTCATTAACTTATCTGACACTTGTATTCCTAAAGATGTTCTCGATATATTAAGATTAGGTCCTGATTTCAATTCACAATTTATTACTAATAAGAATAATCACATATTTGAAATTGTAAAGGACTTAGAAGCAAATTTGATAAAGTTTCCTGAAAAGTGTCATGATGAATTAAGACACAGGATTTTATCTATCTCTTCAAAATATTTAAAGAAATCGTCTTATAATTCTGATTTAGAAATATCCATTGAAAATGGTATCAAATTAAACAGAGAATTTTTAAAAAACAATAAACAGTTATTAGTTACTAAAGCAGACAAAGGCAATATTACAGTTATTCTAAACAAACAAAATTACTTAGATAAAATGCAAAATTTACTAGATGATTCTTCTACTTATGAAAAAATTGACTTAGACCCTTTACAAAAATCACAAAAAATCATTTTTAAAAAATTAGACGAATGGAGAAAATTAAATCTTCTTGGGGATAAAATAGAAAGAAAAGATCTTATCACAACTAACACTAATTTGGCTAGAATGTATGGCTTGCCAAAGGTTCATAAAGATAATTGTCCTTTAAGACCTGTGGTCTCCTATATTAACTCTCCTTCTTATTTCATGGCAAAATTTTTTAACAATATTCTAAAGTCTGTTCCAAAACCTTTTTCGAATATAAAAAATTCTTTTGAATTTATCAACGAAATTAAAAATTTAAAAATTCCTAATAACTACATTATGATGTCTTTGGACGTAATTTCTCTTTTTACCAATGTTCCTTTAGATTTGGTTCTTATTAGTATTGAAAAACGATGGTATTGCATTTCTAAATTCACTAAACTTTCATTGGAACATTTCAAATTGGGTATAAAAATACTAATGGAACAAACTTTTTTCATGTTTAATCATAGTTTTTACAGACAAACCTTCGGCACCCCAATGGGTTCTCCTATTTCTCCGTCTCTTGCGGACTTTGTTATGCAGGATTTGGAAACAGATATTTTCAAGAGAATAGAATTTGACATTCCTGTTTATTTCCGCTATGTTGATGATACCTTTTTATTGATTCCTAAAGACAAGATTCACTATATTTTAACCATGTTCAACTCTTATCACAAAAGATTACAGTTCACCTATGAACTCGAAAATAATAATTGTTTAAATTTTTTGAATATTTCAGTTATCAAAAATAGTGATAATAGTATTTCGACTAACTGGTTTCGAAAAGAAACATTTTCTGGTAGATTTCTTAATTATTTTTCTCTACATCCATTACATCAAAAAATTGGAATCATAAAAAACTTAGTGGATTCTGCTATTTTACTCAGTGATAATAAATTTCATCATGACAATCTAAATATAGTTTCCAAATTATTATCTCTCAATAGTTTTCCTATCCAATTTATCGATAAACATATTAAAAAAAGACTCAAAGAAATTCATTTAAAATTAAATAATCATACAAAAAACTTGAAAAATTCTCTTGAAAATTCATCTAATAACAAAGTTCCAATTGTTTCAATTCCATACTATGGGAATTTATCTGAAGTTGTAAAACGCCTATTACAAAAATATGAGGTAAAAATTGTTTTTAGGATTAATTCCAAATTTGACAGATTCATAACATTGGGCAAAGATCCTTATGAAATAGGAGAACAAAGTAATGTTGTTTACAAGATTTCGTGTAATTGTGGAAAGTGTTACGTTGGTCAAACAAAACGCCCTTTGAGGATCAGATTAGACGAACATTTTAAAAATTTCAATCTCAACGATAAGTTTCACAATGTAATTAGTAAACACCGTAAGAATCATGAAAATAATCAGGATAATCATAGTTTTCTTTGGAATGATGTTAAAATTTTACATAAAGAAAGAGATAGGTATAAAAGAGCTTTTTCTGAAATGGTTTTTATAAAAAAAGAAAATGCTAATAGTCTGAATAAAATCACTGATATTGAACATTTGAATTCTTCTTACAATATGATTTTGGATTTCTTATCTTGACAATGTTATAATCAAAAACAGTTTTTTCTAATTTTAAATTTGAATCAAAAATTCTTACTCAAATTTGCTTCTAATTTCCTAAAATCTTCGTTTTCATTTTAATTGTATATTTGAAATTAATAATATTAGACTAAATGACTCATATCATATGAGGTTATTACATGACACCTTGGGTTCAGTTGTTGATAATATCTCTTATCGACTAGACAATATGTCTTTTCTTCTTATAAATTTAAATTCTAAGTAAATGTGGGAAATTGTTGTTACAAAAGTTTTTATTTAATTATGACGTTTTTATTATTTTAATGGTAATTATTAATTTCTCCAATTACATAACTTCGTATCATGTTTTTTATATAAAAGTTTTATATTTTAATTTCATTAATTCCTTGTTATTACTTGTAGATTTTTACCATTGACTGTCATGTTTTGACTTGATCATTATATTCAGAAAATTCCATGTAATGTAATCTGACTGAGGTTGTATGCCCTGATGATGCTTCTGGAGTGGAAGCGAAACGTTGGCAAAAATTTTTAATTAAAGATCTGACTAAATGTCCAATTTGTACCCGTTTTCTTCTTCATAATTATCAACACTTGGACGTTAAACATACCTAAATTAATTCTATACGTAAAGGGAAACTATACGTCATTCCAAAATGTATCTCAACAACATCAAAATGGAATTTGGATATAATGCTTTTTGTGTTACAAAGGATTGGATTAATACTAATCAACTTCTCCGAGAACAGTTTCACAGGAAGGAATTTTTACTTCAATGTCGTCTTAATAATGTTATTCCGAGGTGCATCACTAACAGTGTTGTACGTACTAATAGAATTCAATTTACCAATAGGTTTGTTGGTAATTACGCTGAAAATTTGATTTCTAAATTTGAAAAAATATGTTGAATCAAGTTATAAAAGATATTCATTTTTACATTTTTTCTATAAAACAAAGATTAATTTCTATCGAAAATAATATTATTAGAATTTTCCCGCAATTAAAAAGTAATGAAATCATTGAATATCAAAAATTTCTTAATAATAAAAAACAACAGATTGAAAAACCAAGATTAGACAAAAAACTTAACAAATTAAAAAACAATTCTGTTGACAATATGAAACTAAACTTACACATCATGTCGAATAATAACAAAGATTATCAGGATCCTTGGCTAATTGACTTATCTGACACTTGTATTCCCAAAAATGTTCTCGATATATTAAGATTAGGTCCTGATTTCAATTCACAATTTATTACTAATAAGAATAATCACATATTTGAAATTGTAAAGGACTTAGAAGCAAATTTGATAAAGTTTCCTGAAAAGTGTCATGATGAATTAAGACACAGGATTTTATCTATCTCTTCAAAATATTTAAAGAAATCGTCTTATAATTCTGATTTAGAAATATCCATTGAAAAAGGTATCAAATTAACCAGAGAATTTTTAAAAAACAATAAACAGTTATTAGTTACTAAAGCAGACAAAGGCAATATTACAGTTATTCTAAACAAACAAAATTACTTAGATAAAATGCAAAATTTACTAGATGACTCTTCTACTTATGAAAAAATTGACTTAGACCCTTTACAAAAATCACAAAAAATCATTTTTAAAAAATTAGACGAATGGAGAAAATTAAATCTTCTTGGGGATAAAATAGAAAGAAAAGATCTTATCACAACTAACACTAATTTGGCTAGAATGTATGGCTTGCCAAAGGTTCATAAAGATAATTGTCCTTTAAGACCTGTGGTCTCCTACATTAACTCTCCTTCTTACTTCATGGCAAAATTTTTTAACAATATTCTAAAGTCTGTTCCAAAACCTTTTTCGAATATAAAAAATTCTTTTGAATTTATCAACAAAATTAAAAATTTAAAAATTCCTAATAACTACATTATGATGTCTTTGGACGTAATTTCTCTTTTTACCAATGTTCCTTTAGATTTGGTTCTTATTAGTATTGAAAAACGATGGTATTGCATTTCTAAATTCACTAAACTTTCATTGGAACAATTCAAATTGGGTATAAAAATACTAATGGAACAAACTTTTTTCATGTTTAATCATAGTTTTTACAGACAAACCTTCGGCACCCCAATGGGTTCTCCTATTTCTCCGTCTCTTGCGGACTTTGTTATGCAGGATTTGGAAACAGATATTTTCAAGAGAATAGAATTTGACATTCCTGTTTATTTCCGCTATGTTGATGATACCTTTTTATTGATTCCTAAAGACAAGATTCACTATATTTTAACCATGTTCAACTCTTATCACAAAAGATTACAGTTCACCTATGAACTCGAAAATAATAATTGTTTAAATTTTTTGAATATTTCAGTTATCAAAAATAGTGATAATAGTATTTCGACTAACTGGTTTCGAAAAGAAACATTTTCTGGTAGATTTCTTAATTATTTTTCTCTACATCCATTACATCAAAAAATTGGAATCATAAAAAACTTAGTGGATTCTGCTATTTTACTCAGTGATAATAAATTTCATCATGACAATCTAAATATAGTTTCCAAATTATTATCTCTCAATAGTTTTCCTATCCAATTTATCGATAAACATATTAAAAAAAGACTCAAAGAAATTCATTTAAAATTAAATAATCATACAAAAAACTTGAAAAATTCTCTTGAAAATTCATCTAATAACAAAGTTCCAATTGTTTCAATTCCATACTATGGGAATTTATCTGAAGTTGTAAAACGCCTATTACAAAAATATGAGGTAAAAATTGTTTTTAGGATTAATTCCAAATTTGACAGATTCATAACATTGGGCAAAGATCCTTATGAAATAGGAGAACAAAGTAATGTTGTTTACAAGATTTCGTGTAATTGTGGAAAGTGTTACGTTGGTCAAACAAAACGCCCTTTGAGGATCAGATTAGACGAACATTTTAAAAATTTCAATCTCAACGATAAGTTTCACAATGTAATCAGTAAACACCGTAAGAATCATGAAAATAATCAGGATAATCATAGTTTTCTTTGGAATGATGTTAAAATTTTACATAAAGAAAGAGATAGGTATAAAAGAGCTTTTTCTGAAATGGTTTTTATAAAAAAAGAAAATGCTAATAGTCTGAATAAAATCACTGATATTGAACATTTGAATTCTTCTTACAATATGATTTTGGATTTCTTATCTTGACAATGTTATAATCAAAAACAGTTTTTTCTAATTTTAAATTTGAATCAAAAATTCTTACTCAAATTTGCTTCTAATTTCCTAAAATCTTCGTTTTCATTTTAATTGTATATTTGAAATTAATAATATTAGACTAAATGACTCATATCATATGAGGTTATTACATGACACCTTGGGTTCAGTTGTTGATAATATCTCTTATCGACTAGACAATATGTCTTTTCTTCTTATAAATTTAAATTCTAAGTAAATGTGGGAAATTGTTGTTACAAAAGTTTTTATTTAATTATGACGTTTTTATTATTTTAATGGTAATTATTAATTTCTCCAATTACATAACTTCGTATCATGTTTTTTATATAAAAGTTTTATATTTTAATTTCATTAATTCCTTGTTATTACTTGTAGATTTTTACCATTGACTGTCATGTTTTTGACTTGATCATTATATTCAGAAAATTCCATGTAATGTAATCTGACTGAGGTTGTATGCCCTGATGATGCTTCTGGAGTGGAAGCGAAACGTTGGCAAAAAAAAAAAATTTTTAATTAAAGATCTGACTAAATGTCCAATTTGTACCCGTTTTCTTCTTCATAATTATCAACACTTGGACGTTAAACATACCTACATGGATACTTGATATTCTTTGGATACTCCAGAAAAAAAATGTGTAGTACTAACATCGTCCTGATAAAATATTATTCCAATGGCCTTCTCATTATTTTTAAAAAAGTCGTCATCATTAGTGTAGTAACTACCATCTAATACACTTCGATAAAGACCATTACGACGAGGTCGGGGATTATCAATATTTGATTGAACAGCTTCATTTTTTACGAGATTTTCCAAATTATTCAAAAAGGGCACGATGAAGGCATCCTCATTGACTTTACATAACCATGGCTGTACTTTTCCACAAACTTTTCTTTTCTTCCATTTATACTCAACACCCAGCATCAAACTTTCTGCTGGGACCATATTTAATTTTTCAATCAAAAATCTATCCATTAATGCTTTAGTTCTCACTGCTTTGTATATTGAAGATGGCGAATGCTCCTCCAAGAATAGTTCTTCAACTTGTTCCATGTTAATTAAACTTGTATCTTGATCCTTTTTTTGATTCAATTTTCTCTATGCAATGAAAAAGTTAAAAACAACTTATACACTTATTGTTTGATTAAAAACATTTATTGATATTTTATCATGTATATAATTTACTCACGATAATATTGTTCACGTAAATTTCAAATACATGTTCACTGCCATTAATAATATATTCTACGTTTTTTGAGATACTTTACAGTTTTCCTTCACATTGACAATAAATTTTGCTGCATTGAATTCCAAATTTTGAAAGACTCTTTCATTTATTTCTGCAAAGTTATCTGCGTTGTGTACTTCGATTTGATTGTTTTCAAAATTATCATTGTCTACTATCATTTCCAAATCGTCATTGAAATAATCACGTTGGATTTCATCATTTTGAGGTAAATTATTTTCAGCATCATCTTGATGTTTCCGAATAATGTGCTGTGTAAATGAGTTCAACTTTGTAAAAGTTGCTCCACAACCCTCTAACTTGCATGTTATATTAAAATTTGGTTCACTTCTGTGGCTTACTAAAACACTGTACGCATTACTTCGGAAGAAGTAAAGACTACAAGAAAAATTATCGTTAATTAAATCATCCATTATTTATGAATATATCACACAACCAAATTGTACGGTTAAATTAACACATCATCCAAATTCGTTATTAAAACTTCACAAACTGTAAATTTATTGGTTATAGAAATGTCATCTGTATTTTTTAAAAACATCGAGAGCGAGAACCCTAATATTGCGCGTGCGCATAAAGGCGCTCCGTAGCGCCGTACTCCCTCGGTATTAAACAATTGCGGGCTCGCGGGTTAGGGAGTTATTACCACGAGGTCTTCTTAACCTGTACGATTTCTCGTGGGCGACACGAAACGTTTTGTAGTTTTACCTCCCCACAAACTTTATTTCTGAGACTCCTCGATTATGAAATTAATTTATAAGATTGACTAAGATTTCACAGCCGTCGTGAGCATTTATTTTTTATAATGGAAAGAAAGGTTTTTTGTTTGATTCCGCCTCGCAGAAAAGCAATTAAGTTGGGTGCTCAATTATCGGACGTTTTCGATGTTGATATTTTACGCACTGCTTTTTGACAAGCATGTGAATCTGATCCTATTTTGAAGACATTGACATATAACAAAATGATGGTTTTCCAATTGCGTGATGAAACTGGTGAATGGTGCGATATGGAACCTGATGACAAACTTGAAAATCTCATCGAAATCAATGTAGTTACGATTTCAAAGATGGACAATGCAACTGAAATAATCAGTTCTACAAAAGCAATTAGTGAATTACAACCTGGAGAAGTACTTCCACTCGATTTGAATGTAATTTATAGCGAGACTTCAAAGAACATTAACATTGATCCATTGGCAGATGAATTAGATAATGGACATACAAAATCAGATGCAAATACAGACGACGAAAAACCATGCGTGGTAAGTTTTAAGTTTAATGTGACAACATTTTTGTAAGAGTGCATTATTCATTATAACAAATAATTTTTATTATTTGTTATTAATTCTTTGGCAGAATGTAACTAAAAAGATAAAGCTCGAGTCAGAAATCTCACTTAGAACATTAAAGCGACCTGGCAAACTTAGTGTATTACCAGAATTAACTACCATATTGAAATTAAAGTTGATTAATGGAAAAGTTCCTGCACAATCTAAGGATTTTTTTAAATTTTGGGGAGAGTATTTGATTCAGGAAACTAATGGAAAGCCTAATAAAAATGATTGCGGAATTCTTGCTACAAGTATTGTTAACGCATATCCAGAGCTGGCTGGTGGTTCAATGAATAATGTGAGTAATTTGAGATTGTATAAAAGAGTATTTTGTACGCAACAATAACTATTTGTATTTGTGTAGGGCATTGTACGTTCACAGCTCAGTACGTGGGTAAGGAATAATAGGTCAAGATTTAAACCAAAAGATCAATCACCATGTGTCGATTCTGAAAACTCATTGGAAAATAAATGCGTTTCTAAAGTGAAATCATCAAGAAAAGAATTTGCTTTGATTGCAGTTAAAAGGTAAATTTTCTTAATGAAAAAATAACAATTTGTCATTTTAAGGCAAGAAAATTGAAAAAATATTACTACTATCCATAACTAATTCATGAATTATTAGTACTCTTACAGCAAGTGATATTGAAAGTGCACTGAAAGAGCTTGAGAAACCGTTCAAAGCTGGCAAAAATGTAGCTCATTTTGAACGATTACTTGAAGATACTAAAGATCCTAGAAGAGCATGGATAGAAAAACAGCTGGGAAATGTGATGGACATCTTTGGAAAGTATCCATCGTTAGCAAATCACCATATGGTAAACAATAGATTATACATTATTAACCAATATCAGAATTCTTTTCATTATTTCATATTATTTAGTGACTTCACAATTATTTCTGCAGATTGTTCACGAATGTATTAAAGTCCTCTTTGGAAAAGTAGTGGATGATGTTCTTATAACTATAAACTGTGTTATTGATGATTTATATCAGTATTACGCTACTGAACCTGAAAAGATATGTTCAAAACCATTAAGTGAAACTATGATTAAACGCACAGATAAAGTTGATTCCTTAATTATAGAACAAGTTTATAAGGAATTACTCTCAAAGCCTCTGAAAAACAAAGTGATAAATCCTATTTGGACCAGTTGTGAGGTATTTTTCTATATTTTGTCAAACTATTTCTATTACCCAAATTTTTCTTAGTATGTTGACATGTAATTTTTTCTAGGTACTGACCTCAACTGAAAATTGGAAAAGCGCGGAGCTCTCAGCGCCAAGGGCTGTTATCTGTTTTTCCTCCGAAGATGTCTTAAAACAAGCCTTCATATTAGCTGATAAGGATATTAAGATAGAAATACCTGATCCTACTGTAGCTTCAGTTTTGCTGACTCTCTTATCAACGTATTAAACGTGGCATTTGAATTTTCCATTAGCATATTATTCTGTTTTAGATTTTTTTTTCTACAAAATTTTTGGTATTAACTTCAAAAAACCAAATGGAGGGGCAGCAAAATTTGAAAGAAAGTTACTCAATAATACAAAGAAAAGGCAAAATCAGTAATTTTTTTTCAGTTCGTACTTATTTATGTCATATTTTAGTGAACTTACGATACTTCGAATAAATCAGTTTAAATTAATTAGATAACTGCTTCATGTTTTTTCATTTTTTATATTCGTATTTCAGTGTACGCTTCCATGTTCCTGAGTTATAATCATATTTAGTTCAAACTGCACAGGATTATTATTTGAACATATAATTCTCGAAAATTTATATCTGCAGTTCCTTTGGATTTTAACGCAATTTAAGTGACAATCAAATGTATGATAAGATAATTCAATTATTAACGGAGATGATATCAAAACAAAAATTATCGAATTTTTAAACATCCCTGTTGACAATTTAGTTATCACCAGTCATATATTTGATTTTCATTTAAACTTTCCATATATGCATCAAGAATACACATTATAAGCGTGTAGAAATGAAAGAATACACACTTTAAACGTTTCATTTTAAACGGATTCTCCGTTTAAAACGACACACTTTATCCGTTTTAAAATTAACACACCGGGAAACGTTTTAAATCTGTGACAAGCGATTTACACACTTAAAGTGTGTAAATTTACGCACATGATTTTGCCGTGATTATAAACAAATTCAGGTATGATAAAGTGACTCAAATAACACTAATACTCCAATATTGTTAAGTTGCCTTAATCGCAATATTCGGTAATGTAAACAAATTTTGATATTATAAAATCGTTCAAATAACGGTTCACGAATTAAATTCGACGCAATGCGTAACACGCGCGTAGTTTCCGCACGAGGAACTCGTCCTTTCGCAAGAGGAAAAGGGATTCACGGCTTAAACGGATGAAGTCGGAATTTAATCTGTTGACTTCTGAGATGGGGATCCAGAACGCTCCCAGTTGGAAGATCCATCCAAGCCCCAAAACCATCCTCACGCCTTCCCGTAGCCCATTGCAGTCAGCGGAGGCGTGAGGAAAGCGCACGTAGTTTTCGGGAATGCATATGGTTCTGGGATAAAGTTTCGAATATGTCTGACCTCCGATTTCTTTATAACTACGTATACTTACGTATTTTGATGCGCTTATTACGAATATCATAGTGAAAATTGGCGTAAATTTGAATTTAGATGATAACCATAAAAAAACCCATATAACCATGGTTTGTCTCATTTATTTTTACAAATAATGGAAATTTTGAAAAATATTTCAGATAAAAATTGTAGAGCATAACAAAATACATCTTTTGCGTTCAGTACATTTTCCCTCTAAAACCATTTGTATACTGGTAATAACAGGTTTCTGCATGCAAAGAACAACAATGCTACAGTATTTAGTCATGGCCCCCTCACATTCAACACACTATGAAGGAAGCAGAATGGTGCATTCAAAGAACAACAATGCAACAGTATTTAGTACCCCCCCCCCCCCCTTTCAAAATACGATGAAGGAAGCAGAATAGTAACCATAAAGTATTCTGTACTGGTTCCACCCTGTAACAACTCCTAATCTTTGTCTATCTTTTTCTGGAAAACTATCATCTGTACGATAAAAATTAATACAACAAAAAGTGTGCACCTCGATGAGATCTACAACTTTTATTTGAAATATTTTTCAAAATTCCCATTATTTACGAAAATAAATGGAAAAAAATCATGATTTTATTAGTTTTTTATGGTTTTCATCATTAAATTCAAATTAGCGCCAATTTTCACTATGATATTCGTAATCAGCGCATCAAAATACGTAAGTATACGTAGTTCGAATGAAAACGGAGGTCAGATCTTTCCGGAACTACACCTTTGTTCTGTACCTGTCTCTACCCCTAAAGTTTTCAAAAAAAGGTTCAACATGTGGCCTCCTCGACTGTTCGGCCCTTGCGAAACGACATAAATTAGTTTTTCTATTTCACTTTCCTCTCTTTCTCTAAACATGTTGCTATGTAATTTGATTCTCGCTAGAGTCCTAGTGAGTCTCAGAAATACAAGTCTAGGGTTCAGTTTTACCCCTCAATTTGTTTATATGAAGAGTTGAAAAGGTTTATATTTTCCAGATAAGATTTCATTGGGAAACATGAACGAGTTCTTTTTTTTAAATATAAAGTTAATTATTCGTTTTCTGTACAAGAGTTTTGCCTATTCTTTATTAATTAAGTCTGGTTCTTATATTTAAATTCGCCCGCGTTCATGGGCAAGGTAGGATTCGTGACATCGATTCGGTAATCGCGAGTACAAATTCGACTCATATCTAACAGTTGGCGCTCTAATTAATCGATATTTCATTCGTACCTTACAGCTAAAAGTTTCTTTTGTGAATTTCCGCTACTCGCAGCGCTTCTCCCACTTTGTCCTATGTTAATATGTAATTTAAAGGGGAAAAAGTTAAAAACATTAAAAATCTAAACTTTTACGAAGCTAAAAGATGACTTACTTTCAGAAATCATTATCTTTGATTGTTTAACCTTTTAGCTGCGGGATCATCATTAAAGCAAATGTTATTTCTTCCGTAACTAAAGAATATACAGTTTGAACCCGATGACTAAGTCATCGATCTTATTTGCGTAACCTTCATAAAGAATACTATACTGATGAAACTTGTAATTACTTGCAGGAATTGTGTTCCAAAACGCATGACCTCCTTCAACATCTACAGAAGTTTCATCTGACAAGGTGCAATGTGTACCGGAGCGCAAGTATATCAAATTATTATTTTGATTTATTCTTGCCTTTTGCTCTTGTAAGGTTATTTTTAGTATTGCTTGTACGACTACGGACTCCCAATCCCCATAAGAATCCGAATATGCAGCTCCGTTACACGCCCCTTTATTATCAACGTAACCTGCATAAAGCATAGGGTGTGACGTTGTGCTATTTATCTTAATTCCACTTATTATGTGGTTATTGAATTCAAGTATTCCGGTTTTGTAAAGTTTTTTCTAATCTTCACTACTCATATCATATATATATATATATATATTCGCGTTCACCGTGTTTCACAATTGAAATGTGTGAATACATTCCACAATAATAAACTGTTCTGTGTATTTAGAGTTAACATTGGATAGCTTGGGTTTCTGTGAACTCGTTAACCTGTTATAACTAAACGTATCTTCTAGTGACATTGAGTGAACTTGAAGGTGTCTGACACTGACCTACATCTAGTAGCGATATTGTAGTAATATTTAGTGAGCATGATCCACAAGCGTACGCTACTAAAGCTGTAGCGGTATGAACCAGTAAGGCAATTGCTAAAAACACGAACATCTGTAATCAGAACATGAATATGGTTATTCATCTTTTGAGTGTTTTTTCCTTACTTTGGTTTTGATATCTTGATTAATGTGTGATACCTTCAATCTATTAGCATGTACCACCTTACTGTTCCCCTTAAACTGAATTTTGATGTTATTCTTATTTATTACTTCTAAAATTTTATGCGGACCCGTATAATGGTCCCCGAATTTGCTAGGTTTCGGTCCGTTTAATAAAAAGATATAGGCACTTACCTTAAAATTCTGTCTGTTCAATTTCTTATAATAATAATTTTTAGATCGTTGTTTAGCATTTACGAGGTTATTATAAACCATTGTTTTTATATCCTTTAGGCGGGTGACTAAATCTTTAATGTATCCTTGGTAAGTTGGTAGTAGATCATCCTCCCCAAATGGTTCACATGATGTCAACCTAGCTAAACGTCCAAAAACCACTTCGAAAGGTGTATGTTTTGTGCCTTCATGTACACATGTGTTGTAATTAAAGATGTCGATTTCGACCCATTGATCTCACTCACAATCCTTTTCGGAGTATTGTTTTGAAAATTCACCTAATGCATGGTGACAACGTTCCATAGAACCGTTAAATTGTGGGTGAAAAGCAGTGGTTTTCATTCTTTTGATCTTGAATCTTTTTGCTATTTTTCTAACCAACTTCTTCAATTGACAGTGTATACACTGTTGTATTCGTCTCTGTATGTCTTGTTTCATGTTTTCCCAATAAAAATTCTGACGAATCCTATTAAAGGTTTTTGATACCCCCCTATGACTCCCTATTGGTGAAGCATGGAGTCCCTTAAAATTTTCGTCACGTTGGTTTTCTTTCACATATTGTAACGTTCCCTCACAAATGATTATTTTTATGGAATTATTTTCGAATATGGTTTTGACTAGTTCTAACACGTCTATCCATGGAATATTTTCGATATAAGGACTTTTGGCAATACTGAACTCCTTTATTTCTTTTGTTATCAAAGATTCGCGTAGCTGTGTGAGTATATCGCGTAAGCTGGCCCTAATTATTTCCTGTGATTCTGCATTTTCCCCACGAATGTACAAACCCAATAGATATTTGTTCTTATGTCTTTTGATTTCGTTGATATTTCCTACTTGAAGTTTTTGTTGAATTGGAATTTTGATCGCATCAATCAGTACTCGGCTGCCTTCATCGCAAGGGCTTCCATTACTTGCGTCAAGGTATAAAATATTATCCCTGCGAAATTATAGCAGTTCCTTAGTTTTAATTATGTTATGAGTACGCTCGATTCTTGGCGTTAGTTTGTTTCCCGATTGATAACTATCTTTATCAGTTACATTTTCTTCAAATTCTTCCTAGTTAAAGGTATCTGGAGCTATTATTCCTTGTCCTAGCGTTGTAGTCTTATCCAATTCGATATCAGTGAAAGATGAATCGATCTCTGAAACCTCCTTGTCGTTGTTAAAATCCCTTAAGTCTATTTGATCATGCACAAGGTCATTGTTTGTGGGGTTTGTTAAATAATTCTTGAATCCCAAATTCTCGCGAGGTACCCTAATTTCTGCCTCTAAATCACTTTCTGTACCACTTTCAGCATAATTAATTTTTCCTTCACAGTTCCGTCTTAACTTGCGTTTTTGTGGTTTTCTGGGTGTTTCTGCCTTTGGGATTAAATCCATATTATCATTATTTGTTTCCTTCGTTACATTTTTCTCCTGATTTTTCATCAAAGCTTGTCTTCGAGTTGTTACATAAATTTGTTTCGATACTACTGGGTTCCTAGATAAAGCGTCGGCATTCGCGTTCATTCTTGCCGGTTTGTATATGATTTCCTATTCGCAGTCTGATAATTTAAATCGCCATTTCTGTACTCTGGTATTCAAATCAGCAGTTTTGAACCATATCAGAGGTTGATGATCGGTCACTCTTGTAAAGGCGGTAGCAGGATAAACATGGTTTGGGTGCTCCCGCTCGGATTTGATCCATATTTCGAGGGCAAGAGGCTCCCATTACAAGATAAATTCACCCCAAGTATTAACTCGAAAAAATTTTTGTTACAAAAGTCTACCTTTCCTTGTGACAATATTCCGTTGACAGCATAGCCGGATGCATCTGTAGTTATTAAAAATGGCTTAGTCATATCAGGAGGTTGTAATAATGGTGCTGTACATAATGCCTTCTTTAATTTTTCAAATGCTGCTTGTGCATCTTCTGACCAATGGAAGACCTCATTCTTTTGTAATAAATTTGTTAAAGTTTCAGCAATTTTCGCGAAATGCTTAATGAAATGCCTATAATAAGCCGCTAATCCCAGGAATTGTCTAACACCCTTAACGTTCTTGAGTCTGGGAAATTCCTTAACTGCTTCGATTTTCTTAAAATCCCTTTTTCCCAGCCCTTTTTCGCTGATAATGTGTCCGAGATAAGTAACTTTGCGTCGTAGCAGTTCACATTTCTTTGGATCCAGTTTCCAACTGGCCTTTCGTAGCCGATTCATAACTTCTTCAAATAGTTCCTCATCTTCCTGAAGAGTTTTCGCGTAGATAACTATATCATCTATATATACAAATACCCCCTTTTCTATCATTCCGTCAAGTGTAATATTCATTGCTGGTTAATATTCTGATGCTGTATTTCGAAGAGCAAACGGCATTCTGAGAGACTCAAAATGTCCACTATGAGTTGAAAAAGCAGTCTTATGGGCATCGGTATCATCTAAATTGATTTGATGAAATCCTGAAACGCAGTCTATCACAGTATAGTAGCGTGCTTCGCCAACTTGATCGAAAATGTCATTTATGTTGGGGAGAGGGTAAGCCATTGGAATAGTTTTTTTCATTAAGTGGTCTAAAATCCAACACAACACGCCATCTGGGTTTACCGCTCTGATCTGGTTTTTTGGGCATCACCCATAGGCTGGTATTATAAGGTGACCTTGAAGGTTTTATGATTCATTTTTTTAATAATTCGCCTACTTGTTGCTCTACTTCCTCTCTCAAGCTGTGAAGAAATCGATATTGCTTAGTGTGGACTGGATTATCGTCAATTGTATGAATTCGATGTTTAGTCACATTAGTTGTGGACAGTTTATCTCCCTCTAACTGAAATCTATCTGAGTGTTTTTCTAATAACCTATACATTTGTTCACGTTTCTAATCATTTAAATGATTTAAATGAAAAATCTTCTTTAGTTTGTCGAGACGAGTTTCATTAAAATCGTTCTTATTATGGACCTTATTTTTTTCCAGAGTTAAGCTCTAAAAATATCTCTAAATGGCCCATATTAAATACACTTACTTTTTCTGTAATGTCAAGATCTTCCACGATCGCTTTATTGGCAAATTGAAGGTGTTGTCGTTCTCCTAGGCTGATTTTATCATCCCAAATCCCAGAAATTTCGTCGTCTAATTCATCGGGTTGGTAATGACTTATATTTTTAACTGGAACTGAGGGGTTATCAATCTCATTTTCCGATGCAAATTCACTCTCTTTTTTTATATAGTCATTTCTTTGGTCAATTAGTTTCCTATTCTTGAATAAAGAAAATATCTCGCCAACCCTTAAATATTTATATTTAAAATTTGAAAGGGCATGCGAGTTTTTAAAATATTCGGAACCCAATAATCCTTCACAGGGAATAGGGGACTCATCTGGCACTTTTTAAAACCTAGTTGAGTTATCAAAAATTGCAATTTCAGCCGAGCCCTAAGTAGGAACCAATTCAATACTTATTCCATTTAAATATACAGTATCATTGATATTAATTTCACAGTCATGTGGCAAGGAACTTATTTTTATTAGATTTCTTTCCGATCCTGTGTCCAACAAGAATTGCCCTATGTATGTTAATTTTTGGTTCAGAACATCGATAAATGGTAGGATATGCTCCTGATGGAGTTGTTCGACACTAAATATTTCGTTTATTTCCTTACCCTTGTTACTGTATCCATTTTGTTTGAATCGCATTGTGTAATTTTTTGAATGCAAATTCTTGTCGTTGAAATCAATAATTACTTCATTTCCGTGAAGGAAATCTATTCCTAAAATACCGCTATAAGGTATCTGTATTGTATCTTGAATCCCATGGAATCTTATTGTTTGATTAAACATTTTTAAATCAACACTTCCTGTTGTAATAAAATGTTCGTTAGCTATCCCCTTGATCTATATTTTTTCGCAATAATTAATTCTAACATTATGTGGTAGTACCCCAATTTTTTTACGTTACCCTGCGATCCTGAGTCTATCATTAGATCTACTGGTCGTTCTAAAAACGGATATTTAATGGATACAAATGGGATGAATTCACAAGATTTGTTTAGTCTAATGGTAAAAGTCCGCAAATTTGATCCTTGGTTTGCAGAAAATTTGTTGAGCGCACCTGGCGTCGAGGGATCTCTGTACTTGCGCTCGTATTCGGGAGATCTTGTCCGTTTCCCGCCTTCATTCTTTCATTATACTGGCGTTTGTGGCATTTCTCAATGTTGTGTCCCTTGTTTTTACAGTAGGTACAAATTTTATCCACTCTAATTCTGCATGTGGCAGCAGTATTACCAGATCTTTCGCAGAGCTGAGAATTTAAATGTGATCTTGCTTCTATTTGCGGGCTCAGATTGTCAGTATTCAATTTGAATTGGAAACATCGATTTGCAATGTGACTAGCCTTATTACATAACTGGCACACATTCGCACGAGTGTCCTGAGATCTACATTGCTTAGCTGTATGTCCGTTTTTCTCGCAAATTTGACATTTCATTGAATTCCTACATTGGTTCACTGTATGACCCCCTTTACTGCATACTTGACATACTATTTGGTAATAGTTAATCACGCTTACCCTGTTTCGGCATTTGTCTGCTGTATGTCCGGATTTATTGCAGTACTGACAAATAATGACTGGTTGGGGGTTGACTGTGCGTATTTCTTTCTTATGTTATCCTTCATTATAAATTTGGGATAGGTATGTTCCTCTTCTGATTTTCCGAATTTAAGGTGTAGTTTCGCCTTTAGGTTTGTTTCCTCTTCTTAAAGCCTTCCTAGCCTCTACTAATCTTTCTGCCTTAACCCTTTCAGGGGCGGTGAGACGATTATGCACCACCTTTTTTATCTTAGTTTTTTTTATATTTCTGATAGATTTTGGCACTTTATCTATGCAAATATATACTTATTAGACTCTTAGAAGTCTGAGTGATTATAATCTGGTGAAAAATTGCATTATTTTATTTATACATTTGTTTGTTGTAAAAAAGTAACACGAAAAAACACGTTTTTTTTTAGAAAAAATCGGTTTTTCCGTAACCTGCAAACGTGAGCCTCTGCTAATTTCTTGACGTATTCTACACACTTAGTTTTATGATATATATTTTTTCGGATTTTTTCGTACGCTAGTTTTTTCAAAAAAAATTTTCAAATATTTCGAATAATGAATTTTTTTCATATTTCGTAATTTACATATTTATTTAACATTGTTTACGAGAAAAATATTTATAATTTCATGAATATATTTATTCAACTTTATAACTAAGATCTTATGTCATCATTGAGGTCCTAGTAACTTTCTTTACACTGAATGGTCAATGTGCATGTTACACGTACTATTACTCTGGTCACACAACAGCGGATAAAAGTTATACAATTCTTTTCTTCACCATTTAGTTTTCAGTATTTTCCATAGACAAATTTCTTAATCATTTTTTACCGTGACTGCTAGGTGAATCTTAGTAAAAAATGTTATTGCGGCGAAATAAAGTGATACACTCGCAAACGACAGACCTAACATAAGTCATTGAAACAATACCATTATCATTGCGTACTTTCATTATTCATTTTTTTATGATCAAATTTCTGAATCACATTCCTTTCTTCCGGGATCGCCAGATCGCAGGCAATTAAAAAAACCCTTATAACCAAAATTTAGCATCAATTTGCCTTTTTTTGAAAATTTTGCCGCCATATTGGATCCGCCATTTTTAATTTTGAAAATCTGACTTCATATTCGTATTCGGCGACCTCAAAAACCCTGAAAGGTTTAATGGCATTTTGGACTATGTGTTCCATACCTCTAGCGTTTTCTAATCTTTGCTCTACGTCGGGTTTCAAACCGCGCGTGAAGAATTCTACAGACATATTTTCGATTGATGTCCTAAACACAGCATCTATGTTTCCTGTATTAACTCTTTAAGTCTCCATTATACGACTACCTAAATCCCCAATACGAGTCGCGAATGAAATTACTATTTCGTGATCCCTCTGGAATTCGTTACCCACTTCGCCGAGCAGCTGCTGAACTGTTTTTTTTTCTAGGAAGGGAGAAATGCTTTATGCATCGTCAAGGGGACTCCGTGCCCCCCTGGTGTGTGGGACTCTCCTACTCGCGCAGCCCTACCCACTAAAACTCCCTCACTGTCTCTAGGCCGTGGAATCCCACCCCGGAACCGCCGTTAGGCATTACTTCAGGGTGGGGGCCATCTTAAGGCGATGTTAGCCTTTCCTCCTTGCTTCTTCTTCTGTTTTCCTGGGCTTGCTCCTCCAGATGACTTCTCCATGGCGGCCTTTCTAAGGCTTCCTGTTGGGAGCTGCCTCCCTAAAGGCCGTGCAACGCATAGTCCCCGGGATGTGGTCATTCCGGGGCTTATCCTTTTTTTCGGCACAGAGATAGCACATTCTTTTTGGACCTGGAGAAGTTCTCCATCTTCTCCAGGGCCGATTCCACCTTCGAGAGGATCTCCAGCTGCTTCTCATTCCGCTCGTGAAGCCAGTCCCGGTACTGCCGTACCTAGGACTTATCGGTCTCGAACGGATCCACCGTCTCCTCCGTGACGTCCAGCTCGCCTCCAAACAACTCCTCACACATCGTTTTATTTAAATTATAATGCTCCATGATTGTTCCCGCGATTAGCTAGGGAAGTATTCGGTCCGCCCCTGCAGAGATCCGCATGCAGGGGTAAGGCCTCAATACTCTAAGAGGTGGCCTGATTTCCTAGACACCACTCCCTGGTCCCATGCAGCTCTCGGCACGGTAGTTAACACCTTGGCTTGGGGGTTATTCCTTCAGGACCATCCCTGGAACATTGTCCGCGACTGCTTATTTAGTTTTGTATCCGTATTCAGCAGTAACCCTTGGTACAGGGCCCCTCTATCCGCAACCTGAGGACGCGCCTGGTGGCCCGTTCTAGGACCCCCTGATCGATTTCCGAAGAAATTAATGCAGGACCGGGGCTGAACTGTTTTAGCTGGTGCATAGATTGACTTAACAAAATCCTTTAATTGTTCTATCGTAGCAAAAACCTGACCATAGATGGCCTTCCGCGCCTCTCCTGTTAACCTGAACCTAATTAATTTAGTGAGATTTGCTTTATTTTTTATTGCAATCATTTCCCCCGCGTGGGATTGACCTAATAGGTGTGAAAGGATCGAATGCTTCTACCTCCCTCCTAAGTTCTTCGTCGCTTCTCGCTAAATTACGGTTTATCCTTAAGTTATTCATGTACCTTGATTTCCATTAAAAACGATGTCCCTTAAAAAGAGTAAAATTGGATAAACATACATATATTTTGCCTGTATACTAGAGAAAGGAAATGATTATTTAAAAGTATATCAGAATAAATTGAACGCAATTTGATGTAGAATTGCTATATATTTTTCCTTTCTTCCCCTTTTCCTAGAAGTTGACTATTCAGGCATATCTGATTCTCGGAAAAGGTCCCTTAACTTATCTCTCAATTCTCTATTCGTGTTTTTGACATTTAAAATACAATTATTCCTGCTGACTGAGGATGTATAGTAATAATTTGTTGCAAAACAATCGGAACACGCTCCAGTTTTAGGTTTGATTAGACAATTTTTACTTTTAAATATTGGCCGCGAATTACAATTTTGCGTTGAAATGAACCTCTTCCTTTGCGAGGAATGTCGTCAACCGGATGTCGACTCCTGGCCTATACTTGGATGGGGTGGAGTCACCAGACAAATCACAGGTGGCTCAGGTTTCAAAGTATTATGTGGTGGAGTCAAGAGACAAATCACAGGTGCCTCAGGTTTTAAAGTATTATGGGGTTTTATTTGGATTTGTTCTCCCAGATCCCTGATCTCGTATTTATATTTCGAGACTACGTTGCTTATAATTCTGGGAACTGCTGTTGATTTTTGCTGTCTTTCTTTGAATAAAGGGCAACTCGTTACGTCCTTAAACGTGGCTATAAGGTTCAGCACTTGGCGGTCGAATTCGTTCTGGAGAAGCTGCCTCCTCTTCCGGAGTCTTTGTCGGGTTGACTTAGAAAATTTCACCCTTTTCGCCTTCTTTGTTGGAATCGAACTCTGATTATCTACTAAAAATTATTCGAAAACACAACATAAATAATTGAGTTAAATCTTCAAATTCTTCACCAAGTTTGAATTTCCTTTTGTGTTTCAAGTATTTTAATATTTTGTTCTTCTAACTGATATTCGTTTAATTAATCTTTTATTTTCTTGAATATTGTGCTCACTTTCCTTTTCGATTTTCCTATAATTCTGTTCCAATTTTTCAATTTCATTGCATAAATAGGCAACAGTGGTAGATATAAAATTGTATTTAACTAATAACTGCCTGGTTGTTTTAAACACTCAGCACGATATTCAAAAAATATCAGAAATCAAACTTATTTGAGTCAGAGAATAAAATAGAAAAACAAAATGGAAATGAAACTTGGAATTATACCTCGGTTGGAAAATTCAAAAAAATCAAATACAAATTGGCGCACTTAAATGTCACTTGATACAAATGTGTTTGGTAGAAACAGAACTAGTCATGGGACAACCCTGGAGCTAGTCCTGATTCGAAATATTTCTAATTCAAATTCGACTCGGTATTTATATACTTCCACCCCAATAAGGGCCATGTGTAAGACGAAAAGAGCATGAGAGCAGATACATTTTATACAGGGTATCCTCATATTCTCTTAATCTTTTACGAAAGTTGTCATTTAAATTCATTAATTTCTGTCCTTGTAGGTCATGCTTTGTCTTAAATCATTGAATAATTAGTTGAAATTTACGTTGTTTTACAAGATATAACCTTCGTATGTAAGAAGTTTTTCAAATTCCCTATATCTTGTATATAAAAATGTAATGTCCATACTATGAGTATAAATTGTGAGTTAGATTCATTCAGAATTGTGCGGAACCTTAAAAACATCAATCTTAAATTTTAACAAAGCTCCCTTTTTCTAAAATTCGCGTGTACATTAGAAGTGTATATTTCTTCCACACGGTTAAAGTAATAGTGCAATTTTATGTATTATCTGTAATTTAATTAATTCATTAATCACCTATTTATGCTACTCATTACACACATTAATTATATTCTATTTGTGCGTGACTACATGTCTACATACTCATTAGGTATTGAAACGCCTAATGAAAAAAAACAAATTTGAAATACGTAAGGTGTGAAGTTCTGTTAAGGTTTGAAAGGTTTTTCAATTGAGGCAATACTTGTTTGTTTGATCATTTAAATGAAAAAATAATTTAAAAATAAACGATATTATAGAATAAAATCTGACGGAAAATAATATTTCTGAAAAAGAAGGAAAAGTGGAGTCAACCAAGAAATGCACCGGATGTTGCATCTTTAGAGTAAGATCTGCACTTTTATCTCAAGTACTTAGATACTTTAATGAGGACAAAGTCCATTTTTTAGTTTTTCATAGGGCTTTCCTACATCTACCGGGTAATACAATTTTTTTCTAGTGTAAATCTATTTGATAATTACTAAAATTATTAAATCATGTATTCTATTTGTTGGTAGGTAAGAGTGAACATATTGTAGATTTATAGTTTAACATTTGATACTGATTGATATTTTCCGCTAAAGGGCGAAAATTTTTTAAACATAAATCAATGATTTATTCCATCAGATTTTATCAAGGGAATATCAAACTATGGTTACTGTGGTTATAATAGGTTAAAAATAACATCGGTATCGACAATAGCGCCACCTATTGTTGATAGCAAACACTATAATTCCTTCCCCTTCACTCGTAACTCCTATAGGAGTGGATGTACTGCGTGTAAATCTGTCAAAAAGTAAAAAACATGCGAAAGAGGAAAATTTAAAGGTCTTATTAGTTTCTATGTTCAGGAAACTCCGCCGGTAGTCGGAGCATCGTACGGCTGTACTGAACAGCAGAGAAGCAAGCATTGGAAATGATTGAACTTCTCGATCGTTTTCAATGCAAAACTTCTGGTAGGGGTTTCTCTTGTCTATAAATCGTTTTACCAAAAAATTGTTAGGTATTTATTGTACCATAGTTTTAGTTGCCCAAAGGTTCAATTGCCCATAAAATCACTAGAAGTCACTATATTTGAAAAGGAGTGTTAAACAAAGATTATGAAAGGAATGTGTTGGCAAAAATTGCGAGGTTTGCAAGATGCAGGATTCCTGTACAATTCCCTTAAGTGCTCTCTACCGACCATTTTTTATATATACTCGCAATTTTTGCTAACACATTCCTTTCATAATCTTCGTCTAACAGTGCTTTTCAAATATAGTGCCTTCTGGTCATTTTATGGGTGATTGAAACTTTGGGCAACTAAAACTATGGTACAATGAATACCTACCCAAAAAAGTAATTCCTCAAATCAGGGTTGAACTTCAGACTTTTACAGTGTGTCCCAAAAATAACCGAACTTTTTGGATATAGAATAAGATACACATTATATTATTTTAGAAAGTTATTATTTATTCAAAATAGGTTCCATTAGTCTCAATACAACGTTTGTAACGATCAACCAGCGCATGCATACATTTTTTTATGGCTATTATAGGAATGTTCTTCAGCACCTCGGTTACGGCTGCTTGAATGGTTGGGATATCATCATAAAATGTTTCTTTCATCTTGGTTTTCAGTTTTGGAAATAGAAAATAGTCACATGGTGATAGATCAGGCGAATACGGAGGGTGGTTGATGAGAGAAATCCGTTTTTTCTTCAAAAATTCTTTCACTTTTTTGGTCTTGTGAGGTGGTGCATTTAATTGATGTGGAACAAAAAGTGCACAGACCTTTTTTTTACCCAAATCTTCATTTAAAATTCTCCAAATAGTGATTTTACTCGCATTTTAATTCCTCAGCCAACATTCTCGTAGTAAAATCTACATCGATACCAATGATTTCACGGACTTTTTCCACCAATTGAGCACGATTACTAACTTCTGGACAACCTGGCCTTAGGTCGTCATTTAAATCCTCACGAGCATTTTTAAATCGTGTAAACGACGTATAAACTTGAGTAGGACTCATACAAACATCACCATAAACTTTTTTCATCAATTCGTATGTCTCAGCGAATTTTTTTTCAAGTTTAACACAAAATTTTATATTTGCCAAATATTGAAGGTTAAATTCGGTTTTTTCGGTGGAAAATGAAGATTTTTGAATAAAAATAATTAAGTCTTGATTTAAACTTACAAGTATCAAATATTTGAGTTGAAAATTGATGTCTCTGGCGGAAAATGGATCCCACTACGGGGAAAATTACATAGGACATTTTGCGTGTATTGAATTAAAGTTCACGGCAGAATGTTAATTTTATAAAATCAAGTTCCAATAAACGTCAAATTAAAATTTTTTTGAAAATCAATCTATATTATTCTACAATGAAATTTCAAAATAATCATAAAAGTTAGTCGGATTTTAATTTTTTTCCATCTTATGATTCTATGTCAGAAGTTTATTACAAATAGACATGCCCTTTAGAGCGATGTACCAGGGTTCTTGCCAGGGTGCAGGGTGGTAATGATATAGAAGTTTGAGACGTCTTGAATCCAAACTTGTGACAAATTGTGAGACGAAATATTAGGAAGGGAATTCTTATACGAGACATAAATTTATCCCTAGATCAGGTAACGAAAGAAGACAATAGAAGCAATTAACAATACCTCTATAAACCGAAGGACTTTTATACCTCAGTACGGGATGGAATTTACGTGCATAGATCCCTTGCGACAGACGAAAATATTATGACTTCAAGGTTAACGAAAAATGTCCGTAAAAAACTGTTCTCAAATTTTAACCCTACATATGCGAAGTCTGCAGAGATTGCATATATGCATATGTGACGCGATCTGAAGAAAAACCCTTGAGCGGCCAAAAATCGATTCTCTTATTCTTAATGTTTTACGTAGATTTGACCTCGCTCTTTAAGGTGGTATAGTTAAAAAAATCCCATCATTAATAATTTATTTAGTACAAGCGTTTAAACATCGTCGTTCGGGAGAGCACTCGAGACTTCTCTCTCGGCACGTACACATGCGCGAATGCTGTGACTGTGAGCCATTTTAGCGATCGTGAACGCTCGGCTTTATCATGGCCGTATTTATAGTTTTATTCATTGTTATGAATTAAATATTGTACAATATCGTGTAATGTTCCATGTGATAGAAGCTGTACTATTATATCGCAATTGAATTATAACGTTTCATAATTGAACTTCTGAATGTTTAATAAATATTTACCAATTCAATAATAAAGAAAATGAATAAGGACGTGGTATATCAAATTGTAAGAGAAAGCACATGGCACATAATATACCTATTAGTTAGAAGTGTGGATACTCTCTCTTTCTTTCCGAAGAACGCCGAACCGATCGAACTCACACACACAATAGACCTCTACAAGCATATGCGATGGAAAGAGAGAGAAATATCGGAAGATTCCTATCAGCCCGTCGCCACTTGTCCTGCTTCTTCTCTAAAATTTACGTTTGGCCGCTTAGGGGTCTTTCTTCAGATCGCGTCGCATATATGCTATAAGACGAATCGTCCCAAATTTTTGTCGGTCAGCTCGAAGTCGAACCCAAAAGCAGGTAGTGGGTCATGACAATAGAGGCAATAAACCTTACGTGCGGCGTACTCTTAATTCAAAATTAATATTATCCTTCATTAACCCATGAGATTGAATATCATGGATTTTTTTCGCAAAACACATCATATGATTAGAACGCAAATTGTGGAATACCCGTAAAGTGGCAATATTTTTAATGAAAACGTGATCTGAAGTATTGAATACAAATAAAACACACTGTTATGGGAAAGTGAATAAGTGTAGAATTAAGGAAATTGAGTATATTCTAATTGTGCATTTATGAGCAATAAGTCTCAATGAACAAATTCGTCATAAATATTTATTTACTCAATATTTCAGATTACTTGTTTAATAAAAATATTACCACTACAAGCATTCCACAATTTGCGTTCTCATATGATGCATTAGACTCATATGATGTATTTTGCAAAAACAGTCCATGGTATTCAATCTCATGAGTTAATGAAGGATAATATTAATTTTGAATTAAGAGTACGCCGCACGTAAGGTTTATTGCCTCTATTGTCATGATCCACTAACTGCTCTTGGGTTCGACTTCGATTTAGACGACAAAAATTTGAGGCGATTCGTCTTAATGCATATATGCATTGTGACAAAGATTGTTTAAAAAGTCGTTAATTTTTGTAAACCTCGAGCAGAGAATCATGCCCGAGGATGTCTGCGGCAGTCAAAAGTCAGGGGTCGAGCGTAATGTGATCGGTAGGCTCCTGAATTTGACTTCGTTATTTTCGTTTATAAATTCTAATGACAGGTTACCTGAGGGGAGAGGTTAGACTCCCCGGGTACCTATTCCTATCTGCCAGACTAAAGATTTCAACCATGCAACTACACTGGATTTTAATTTTTATTTCTTTTATGTTTTTCACACACACGGTGCACCACAGAGATCACCGCCCCGGTCGATGGCGATAAATACTCCCGCCACGGACGAGACTTCAAAGAGATGGAGAGAATAACTCGACACGGCACCACGACACTTCAGCACACCACGAAGAGGATCCTTGGTGCGTCAGCCGGATGTGAGTCCCGCCTGCTCAAGAACACCAAGGAGAGAAGTTCGCCGTCGTTTTGTTGACAGGTTGTCAACAAACTAGCCAAGCCTACCCAACTGTGTGTAATAGAAATGGCAGAATTCCACGCCACCTACCACCACTTTTGCAACTAAGACTTTGTGCACATGATTAGTTCGCATGCATGTATACATTGATAGTTTGAATGTGTGAAATAAAATTTTCAATTTAATATAAATTAAAGAATTAATGCAAAATCTAGGCAATATAAAATAGAAAAAACGTAAAAATTGTTACAGATATTTTAAATATTTTCTGTGTGATATTTCCAGGACCTCGCATCAATTTTTCAATTTATTGTCGGTTACAAATTTTATTCACATTCTCAAAAAGCAACTTATATAAAAGACTCCTACATACGTAGTTTCTAAATTTCATATATGGGTACCTTTTTTATAAGATGCTTTTTGAAAATGTGAATAAACTTTGTAATCGACAATAAATTGAAAAATTGATGCGAGATACTGGAAAAATCACACAGAAAATATGAAAAAATATCTGTAATAATTTGTACGTATTTTCTATTTAATATTGCCTAGATTTAGCATTAATTATTTAATTTATATTCAATTAAAAATTTCATTCCACACATTTAAACCATCAATGTATACAAACGTTAGCACAAATACATTTTGTTACTTATTTGCAAATATAATAATCAGAGACAAGTAACATGCAAGCACAACTAAAACATAACCTCACTTATGCGTGCTAATGTGACAGCGCAATCCCCTTTCCTCTCTTCGTCCCTCACCGGCAAAACATCTGGTGCCACCTACCACCACTTTTATAACTAATCTACCGCCCTCTCTGCCCTCCCTAAGCTCAATCATTGGCCATTTCTACTATACAGAGTCGGGTAGGCCTGAAACTAGCCTGTGCGACGAGGTTAATCCCGGTAAACGCCACATGGCGGCGCTAAAGATCGGCGTAGCTTCGCCACCTGTTGCTCGCGAATATGAACTCAGCGTAAGTGTCGGTAATGTCTGGTAAGCTTTGTAAGCGCCACCGTCTTCCGGTTTTGCGAGCACGCCAGCGAATCTCGCCATTCTTAATTCATTCTCTGTTGGGCGTTCGTAGTTGCAGGTGCCAAAGCAGGGATTTTAAAGACTATCTCTTTTAATAAAAATTATAAGTATGGCAAGTCATGGATGCTGGCGGGGACGCCGAAGAATCGCAGATAGCCTATGATCTTTTCTCTCTTTATGTTTTGAATTTGAATCGTATTAAAATAAAGTGAAACTGTAAATTTGGCTGGTGTGGGAAGCTAACACCTCGCACGAGGATTCCGAGGCGGCAGACTCTGGGTCAGCCTCAATATTAATGTAAATTAAATTCAGTGTTCGCGGGGATAATTGATGTGGACCCCCAAGGTCGTTTGAGGGCACGGCTCCTAGCGCCCACAACCTCATGAAATATTAAATATCGAATCCCGCGCTCTCCGCGGTATTTGGAGGTCCCTGTAGCTTCACTTACGAAGGTACAGGGTGACCCGTCATGAGTGGGCCGATCAATTAATATTACGTTGTAGTTAATACAAGTTTTTGGTTATTTCCAATAAAATAACCTGGTGCTCAACTCTGTCATATGAGTCGAAATTAATGTCGTGTTCAGAATATTGTATCTGGTCGAGTTAGTTCGCCCGGGGTAAAAGTAGATTACCCGAACTTTTTAATCACGGAGGTTGTTAATAAATATTGTGAAATTCGATAAGTAATTCAGATAAGTATTTAATTCTTATTTCAAAAAAAGGATAACCTAACCTAACCTCCTCGAATCTATTATTAAAATTAAAAATACGGTTACAGCATATATGCAATCTTTTCGGACTGCGCAAAGGTAGGGTTAAAATTTAAGAAGAGGTTTTTACAGACATTTTTCGTTAACCTCGAAGTCATAAAATTTTCGTCTGTCGCAAGGGTTCTATGCATGTAAATTCTATCCCGAACTGAGGTATAGAAGTCCTTCGGTTTATAGATATATTTGTTTATTGCTTCTATTGTCTTCTTTCGTTGCCTAATCTAGGGATATAATTCTGTCGTATAAGAATTTCCTTCCTAATATTTCGTCTCACAATTCGTCTCAAGTTTGGGTTTGAGACGTCTCAAACTTCTATATCACGGGGTGGCAGACCTATATGTTCAGATAGCTCTACTTTTTTTTCTTACAATATATAACTTTCATTTGAATACCTGATAACGGAAGTTAATTTAAAAAATTCTATGATAATAAGATTGATTAATCATATTTTTGCCAGGATTGGCGCTGATAAACCAACGAATTTTCAAATTGAATGTCATTTAATGACATTTTTATCCACTGGGATTTTTATGGAATATATCACGCAGTGGAATCTCGAAGTATATCGTCAGCAAAATGGCGAAGGAACGTATCTGTAAAATACAAATTACTCATAAAAGGAGCATGAATTTGAGACAATGGGCCTTAAATGCGCCTGATCTCATGAACAGTTTATCAGAAGGGGTTGATCGGTTACATACCTGTTAAGGTAGTACTACTTTTAACGAGAGCCAAAAGTTTCGCGCATGCCGTGCGGGAAAACCCTAGTACTTATGCAATGTCACCAGTGTAATAATTTTGGCTGAAGCTGTACACACGGATGAGCGCGCACACTTAGCGAAATCAGCTGCTCGAACGCTAGCAACGCCGCGCGATAAATCAAAAGTTTAAAGTTAAAAGCTCGGTACGCCTTTCTCAGTTGCACACATTTTGCTATTTCGTACTTTCTCTCTCACTCAGTCGCGAAGATGCCGCTCACGGCTCATTTATTTAGTGCTCTTTATTGAACTCGATTTCAACAACTTTAAAGCGTTGTTACTCGAAATACAATAAGACAAAGTTATCCAAATTAAGCAGGAGTGAGTCTAAGAAAGTGTTTATTCTACTCGCGGAATTTGATCACGCTCTTAATTTTTCTTTTATTCTTTTTTCTGGAATTCCTTATTTTAATTTCAACTATAACCTATACCTACCATGTAAAAGTGGGTGACTTTAGGAATCCATATCTTTTAAACGAATAAGTCAAATGCCTTCAAACTCTGCTATCTTGTATATTTTAGCTTCATTTACGATGCCCTGAAATTTCAACACTTTCTTAATTTATCGCCGTAAGGGTAGTACCACCTTAAAACTTAGGAGATACAACTAGAGCACTCGGTATTTTTTGGAATGCTAAATCAGATTCACTGATGCACACTGTCAATCAGGCAAAAATCAAAGAGTGAGTTTCAAAGAGAATAATATTACACTGATAGAAATTCGATGGCTGGAAGTACCGTTTTTGACGTTAAAAGCGATCCATTAGGAATTTCTGTCAATTAGTCCCAGAAATATGCTACTTAATATAACATGTTTCGGGAAATATCACCAAGAATGATGATAAAAAATGAAAATTCATGTCAACTTTCTTTTTTACAAAATATACCTTTAACGCGTGTATGCATATCTTTCGAGTTTACATTATAAGACATTCCATAGGTTGAAATATTGCTTTCACGCATTTACGGAATATTATAATCCTAACGTCCAAAAAATTTCCCATCAGAGTTCAAATATTGGAATCGTAGATGGCACTTTTTCTCCTCCTTAACCAGTTTACTATGATTGACGAGTATACTCGTCATAAATACATGGAACTTGCCATAGTCGCCACAGTTAACTGGTTAAAAACGTGTCGGCCCATCAGCGAACAGCAGACTTCGGACACATGTGAAATCAGCCGCGCTGTCGCAGTGATACCAGTTCAAAAATTTCGAACCCTAATGGCGAGAGTAGTCTAGTTGCGATCGTTGTTGGACTTAAGTGCGTTAAAATCCGTAGGTCGTAGGTTCAATTGAGGCATCGGATTCTAAAACCTACGGAGCGCATGGCCTAGTAGGCAAAAGAGGTGATACCGCAATGCGCGAACGTTTTTTTTCACTCGAATAAAATGTTTGGAAAAATGATCAAAAAACATGTCACTACATGTTAAATGTCGTTCCACATATTTTTTCTTTCATAAATTTTTGTGTCAGAACTCTAGTTTCTTTTATAATCGAAGAAAATCGTATTTTTTGAATGTACGAAAGCAATCGATTTTTTACAATCAACTCTGTTTTTCGTACAAATTTATCCGGAATAGTTTGACATTTTATAAACAGACTCAAAAAACCCTAGAGCTTCAGATGGTTATGTTCAACATAACAAAATTCTCAATTTGTTGATAATTTTCATCAGAACAGTTGCGGCTGGTAAAATTCTCATTTTTCATCTTCAAAGAAAAAAAGTATGCGAGGAAGTTTAAAGTTGAGAGAACTTTCAGCGAGAAAGCTGTTCATTAGGCTTTCAGGCAGTTTTTAAATATATTTCGAGATTTTTTAATCCAAAACGTCGGTCAACATAGGAATTTACTTAACTGCGCTCAAGCGCACCGATACCGTCGCGAGCTATATCGATCGAACGGGGAGAAAAAGAGATGCACCCATGTCAAGAGCACGCGATTCGACATAGTTGCAACATCATTTTTGCCAATGCTGTATCTCTGTTTATATCCATTCTGTAAAAATTATTTAGAAACACTCTTGACGAATGGGAAGAAATTATATATATACACTTAATATTGGCAATAATATAACAAAAATTTGATCATTTATCGTTAAATATACACAGTGTGTCCCAAAAATAACCGAACTTCATATTTAAATCATACAACATGCAGCGCCATCTATTAAAATTTTTCAGGATTGAAAAGATACATCCATTCTCTTTCAAACGCACCTAAATACATGTGAATCGGATGACAGATGTGAAAGTCACAGCCATTTCAATAAAAGAAAAAGTGTGCTAATGTTACAACACAAAAATGGAACAATGAGCAAATATAAAAATTTTTCTTGAACTTGAAAAAAAATTCTCTGAGACATACGAATTGATGAAAAAGTTTATGGTGATGATTGTATGAGTCGTACTCAAGTTTATACGTGGTTTACACGATTTAAAATGGTCGTGAGGATTTAAATGACGACCTAAGGCCAGGTCGTCCAGAAGTTAGTAATCGTGCTGAATTGGTGGAAAAAGTCCGTGAAATCATTGGTTTCGATGTAGATTATACTACGAGAATGTTGTATGAGGAATTAAATACGAGTAAAAACACTATTTGGAGAATTTTAACTGAAGATTTGGGTAAAAGAAAGGTCTGTGCACATTTTGTTCCACATCAGTTAAATGCACCACCTCATAAGACCAAAAAAGTGAAAGAATTTTTGATGAAAAAACGGATTTCTCTCATCAACCACCCTCCGTATTCGCCTGATCTATCACCATGTGACTATTTTCTATTTCCAAAACTCGAAACCAAGATGAAAGAAGCATTTTATGATGATATCCCAACCATTCAAGCAGCCGTAACCGAGGCGCTGAAGAACATTACTATAAATGCCATAAAGAAATCTATGCATGCGCTGGTTGATCGTTACAAACGTTGTATTGAGTCTAATGGAACCTATTTTGAATAAATAATAACTTTCAAAGATAATATAATGTGTACACGTCAAAATAATCGTTATTACAGGTTTGGTAATTATATATTGAAAATTGGCTCGAATTTTTTCTCGCTGAAAGTTCTCTCAACTCTAAACTTCCTCGCATACTTTTTTTCTTTGAAGATGAAAAATGAGAATTTTGCCAGCCGCAACTGTTTTGATAAAAATTATCAACAAATTAAGAATTTTGTTATGTTGAACATAACCATCTGGAGCTCTAGGGTTTTTTGAGTCTGTTTATAAAATGTCAAACTATCCGGATAAATTTGTACGAAAAACAGAGTTGATTGTAAAAAATCGATTAAAAATCGTACATTCAAAAAATACGGTTTTCTTCGATTATAAAAAATACTAGAGTTCTGATAGAAAAATTTATTGAAAAAAAAATATGCGGAAAGACATTTAGCATATACTAATATGTTTTTTTGGTCATTTTTCCGAATTTTTCATTTAAATGAAAAAAAAAACGTTCGCGCATTGCGGTATCTCCTATTTTGCCTACTAGGCGACGCGTTCCGTCGGTTATGGAATTTCGGAGCCTCAATTCCTCCTCGACCGGACCCATTTAGTTTGGTTTTTTGGCTAAAATGTTTGCCACATGACAAATAAATAAAGGGAATCGACAAGGAGCAATAAAGATCTACAGTGGCACTACGAAATGATGCAATGAAAAAAAAAATTTTCTTTCATTTGGAATTATTACCACCCGAGATGGTAAAATCCACTCTTATTGATTAGATTTTGATTGATTGACATAATAAACTTTACCATTATGATGGGACTTTTTCACAACTTTTTCCAATAATTCTGGTTTGCTCTCTTAAATGGTACTTCTTCTCACGAAAAGTGATACATTTAGCTATCAAATTTCTTTCCGTGCATCACAAATTGCTCAGTTATTTGATCTAAAAGGTATGCTATGCCCGAATATCTTGCTCGCAAAATAATACTTTTTTGGACCCCCTAAGGTGTTCTTAGGGTAGAATGTAGGCTTAACGAGTCTGATCTCACCTATTATTTCGTTGTAATTTTGCGACGTCAGACTGTGTAAAATGTCGTGGATATTTTATACAGTGCGCTTTATAAAATTAGTGATATCAGGAAATAAGATGCTGAATTTTAAGATAAACGAAAAACTTTTATGCGTGCATCTTGCATGTGTCAGAAGGAATCGAACCTCTGTTGCATGTGTGCCTTGCCGTAGACTTACACTACCGTCGGAAATTGTGCGCACGATGCTTGTGAGCGCTATTAAAAATCACTACTGACTTTTAACCACGATATCTCGATGAAAAAAAGAGAGAGGGCATTTTTTTAAAAACAGTTAAAAAGCTTATGAAATTCCACGTCTAGTGATGCTCAACAAATATTTTTTTAACCTTCTGAAAATAATACAGCGAGTGAGGAGTTCAAAAAAAAAAATTCAAGATATTCTAAAATTCTCTACTTCAACTTCTAGCCCTACCTAGGGAAAATTTTTCCGAAATCTGAAAATCATACGACATAGAGACTAAAATCTTATCTTTAATTTGAGCTAAGAAAACTTAAAAAATATTCATGGGAACCCGAGATACGATTAAAAATATTCAATCGTATCTGAGTTGAAATTAAAATCAAAATCACATATTATTAATGGAAGGATAGATGAAGAAAATAGCATGAAGAATTATAAATAAATATTGTAATACCCGGTGCCAATTGGTTTAGTGATCGAGAAGAGGGGAACAAAAGATATAGGAAGGCAAGAGAGAAGGAACTGGGAGTTAGTTGGATCCAACAGGATAGCCCTCCGGAGGCATCAATTACATAAATAAATCGGACACGCATTTTTGGAAAGTTGAGGACCAAGGTTTGGCCATGTGACAGTGTTCGCAGAACGTGGACGTAAGCGATCCCCACTACTGAACTGTGTGGATCCTCACACAACCAAATTCGGCGTGTCGGTGTGTCCCTACTTTCTAGCTTCGATTTCATGCTGGCGGCTATTGAGCTAAGATCGGGAATTATGTTTCTCTCGCCTTCGTGTAAAAGAGGTACGAAGCAGACGACAAATTCAAAATGATAAAATATATAATTTAAGATATTAGCTTTCTTTGTTTGATATTTTGATAAACACTTACCAAAAAAGAATATCTGAAAGATTTTTTTGAATTTCAAGATGATTTAGACACTTGAGAAATAATTTTTTAATAAAATTTATGGTTCAATAAGTGTTTAAAGTCTCGAAACAAAATATATATCAAGATAACATAAATTATGAGATTCAAATTTAAAAATAAAAGGTTCGAATAAAATACTTTGGAAAGTCTTTTCGAACATAAATAAGCACCTTTTTTTATTATATGTAGCATCTTTTTACATGACCACTTGAATATACAAGTGTAAAAAAAGAATTCTATTATTAAAAAATATCTAAATTATATCTAATTTTGCACACAAAATTACACATTGAGATTTCTATCTTATGAAGTAAAATTGACAAATTTTATAATAATAAAGTACTAAAAAAAATTTTTTTGAATACTTCGCAACTTTTATATGGCAATTTCAGTATATAAGCGTGATTAAAAGGTTTGATTTACAAAAAAAATTAATAAATGTATTTTATTATTGTATCATATTTGTCAATTTTGCTTCATACCAAAGAATTCTCAATGTGTGATTTCGTATACAAAATAAGATATGAAAACTCAGTTTTTACATTCTTTCAAACGTTTCGACTCAGGTTATTTCTATAAAAAATACAAAGGAGGAATCTTAAAAATAGCCAATTTATACATATATCGAATATTCATCAAAGGGTCGATACAAGTCCTATCTATAATTATTTAACTACACTGAGAGAAAGTATTAGTCGTGGTTACCTATTTTTATGTAAAAAAGGGTCACAAGTATGTTTTTTTATCTGTATCATCTAAGCACCTTAGTTCTTACAGCAATATTAACTGAGTAGCAATGATTAAAATTTTTAGAAAAACTTAGAAAATCCGATTAGTCGGTCCCTTTTGTAGCCGCGACTATTTTCATGCATTCCCACAATGTATCGAGGTTATAATAGATGTTACCAATACGTTTTTGTAAAACTTACTAATTGCGTTAATTGCTTTTACTATTTGTCCAGTGTAGTTATTACAAAAATATATATGTTTTCGACATAACGGGGAAAAGTTGTATCAAAAACTATTCCAATATCTTAATTAGAAACTGATTAATTTTTTTCATCCGTACATGATTAAAATAGTAATTGCAACATTGAAAAAAATGTTAAATTTACCATTCTATCTATTTTATTTTTGTTAATGTCGATGGGAACTTTCTTAGGTTAGAATTGTTTAGGAGAAAAACTTTTTTAATGATTGTTTTTCAAAATGTAACAAAGGATGATAATTGTTGAGAGGTTTTTCGTCAAAAACTGCACAACAGTTTACAATTATACTTTAAAATTACCATGATTTAATTCTTCTCATTTTGATGGAGAACAAAAGCAACATTTTAAGAAATCAATATATGTAACGATTTCAAAACGATTAAAAACAGTTGATAAGCAGGTAAAATCTAATTCGTCTGTACAATTATTTCTTGAAGTTTACTATTACCAAAGAATTGCAAGTCATGTTTACACACGAAATATTGCATATGGAAATAAAATATTTACGTTTCTCAAAATAAATGAATTTGATCAATTTTACAAACAAAATTAGTAGCATTTACAACATTTTTGGTACTGCTTACTAAAAATACATAGTTGTGACCTTTTAGTCAGCACAACTAATAGCATTTTTCTCAGTGTATGGGCAATCAAACAAAATTAAATATCGTTTTCTATTTTTTCAATAATCAAACCTTTTATTCACAATTATGTATTGAAAAAGAGGCTCTTAAAATGTGTTACGTATTTTAAAAGCTTTTTCAAAGTATTTTATTACTATAATATTTGTCAATTTTGCTTCATACTAAAGAAATTTCAAGGTGTAATTTCTTATGCAACATTAGATAAAGTTTATATATATTTTAAAATAATTAAACCTCTTGTGTATACTTTTATATTGAAGTAGTCATGCAAAGGATTTTAAGTATTCTAAAAGCCTTTCCAAAGCATTTAATGCCATGATATATTTTTTTCATATAAAAAAATATCAAATTTTGACATTATTGTAGTATCTTTTTATGAAATTAACATTTTTCTTTCAAATTGAGCTCATTAGATGCAGAATTTTATTAACTTTTATGATATTATTATATATTTTTTTTAGTTGTTATTATCAAAATCCATTCACTTTCAATATAAATAAAACAACAGGTGAAATGAAACAAATTTAATTGTTTTGATAAAAATTAAGTCACTTGAACAAAAGCTGAACATTTAATTACCGATGTATAATTATAAAATAATTTCCATGCGTGTATAAATGAAGGGTTTGATTATAAAATAAAATGAATTCTATCTAAATTTGCATAAGAAAGCTTTTAGAATACTTAAAATCAGTGATGTGCATTAGTCGAATTTAACCGACTAATTTTCGATTCTGCTCAGCTGAGAAATGAGTCGAATTGAATTCGATTCGAGCAAGCGCAGAGTCGAATGCCGGATTCTCGACAACCGACTTAAACGTGAGTCGCTTTCCGACATTTGAATACGAGCAAGCGCTGAGTCTAATGTCGGATTTTCGACAACCGACTATTGAAATGTAAATAAATACAGTAATGCTTTCTATATGTAAAGGAAAATTTGAGGTTATGAAAAAAAAAGCACTAAAATTCCACAAATAGAAAATTTAAATCTCGCATTCTTTTTTCTAAAACGTATAATATTTTATTGGACAAAACTGTTAAAACTTTTTCTTACATTTACAACTCTGAACGTTCTTGGATTTTGATGAAATTTATATATGTTGGTGGGCATCAAAAAGTAAGCAACCCGTATTTTTTTATCGGTCGAAAAATATTTCTATGGGGTAATAACAACCCCTGAAATTCACCCCTAATTTTGACTTTTATCAATTTTAACGTAAACTAGTAAATATTTTCGTGTTAAATCAATTGCACGAATTAGCCTAATAACGTGCAATTAGTTTGACAAAGAAATATTGACTAGTTTACGTTAAAATTGATAAAAGTCATTTTTAGAGGTGAACTTATTTAATAGTGACTTCTTGATCAATTTTCATGGAATTTTATAGGCAAATAAGTCCAAATCAAAACTAAAACAAGCTTGAAAATAATAAAAATTTTTGATTTGCCAGCTTGTTGATAACTATTAGTATGACTATTATTAAACGTAAGATTATGTTTCAAAGTTGATGAAAAAATTTAAATAAGTAGATCAATATTTATTAGACAAAATGTTAAAATTAAATAAATTATATTTATGTATTTATATAGATAAAATATATGTGTTTATTTTATACTTTTCCTGGCAAAAAGATGCTGCTCACAGGAAAAACAGTACCGGCCAGAATTGTCAGTCCACCTATTTTTCGATGATTATTTAAGATCTCATAATTTGCATAATATTAGAGATAAAATTTATTTTCTTTAATATTTTGAAAAATATTAAAATTCTACGAATAATAAGCCCAAGAAGAAGTGATTTCGCGTATTTTCTACAAAAATATTGTAAAAACACTGCGCAATTCAATTTTTTCTTAAATTTTAATGACTTCTAAAATTATGAATCTTTTTTAGTGTTCTTAGCTTATTTTAAAGATAAATTCCTATAGAATCGTTAAAATTTAAAAAGTTTGATTTTGTGAACTTGATAAAAAAGATTTTTGGGGTGTAAACTACCCCTCACTAAGTTTTAATTATACAAAATATTTTCAAACGGGCATGATTGCAACCCGGAAAACTGGAAAAAATATATGTTGCACGCGATAATAAAATAAAGTTTACGTATTTTTGCATTCTGACGAGAAATCAAATTATAAGGGGTAACCATCCTTAAGTGCATTTCATTATACTTCTGCTAAAAAAAGGAAGTTTCGCGTACAAAACCGAGCAGAAAAATTTCTTCACAAAGAGGGTTGAAAAATGTAAATTTCTCAATTTAGACAAAAAATTTTACGGGGTTTAACTACCCCAAAAGAAATTACGATTATACAAGAAAATGACCAAATAGGTGTAAATTGAAGCGGAAAAATATGGCAAAATATATTTTGCAGGCAATAATAAAATAAAGCCTATATGTTTTTGCATTTTCACGAGAAATTAATTTATACGGGGTAATCATCTTTAAGTGCATTTTATTATATTTCTGGTAAGTTTCGTGTACAAAATCGAGTAGAAAAATATCTTTACAAAGAGGCATGAAAAATATGAATTCCTCAATTGTGTGAACATTTTTATGATGGTAAACTACCCCAAATGAAGTTACGATTATAGAAGAAAATGAGCAAATAGGTGTAAATTAAAGCGGAAATATATGGCAATAGTACATTGTACAACAAGGGGGTAAAGTTGATCATTTAAGGCGAGTGCGATGTTTACATTTCGAGGCGAAGGCGAGCACGCACAAGGCGAAGCCGAGAAATGTAAACATCGCACGAGATTTTATATGATCTTACCCCCGTGTTGTACACGGTACTTTATACAACAAAAGCATGTTTTTCTCGCTTTTTGACGTGTGTTTTACGGGCGTAAAGTTTGTTATTTAAGTCCTGCGGGCGTAAATAGGGAGTGGGGGGTGCTTAAATGACTACTTTTAAGCACTCCATCCCTATTTACGCCCTAGAGCTTAAATGACAAACTTTATGCCCGCAAAACAAGCGTCAAAAAGCGAGAAAAACATGCTTGTGTTGTATAAAGTATATTTTGCACGCAATAATAAAATAAAGCTTATAAGTTTTTGCATTTTGATGAGAAATCAATACATAATGGGTAACCACCCTTAAGTGCATTTTATTATATATCTGCTAAATAAAGCAAGTTTCGCGTACAAACCGAGGGCTTTTTATAATCTGGGTACTATTCCTGAAGAACCGACTGCGTCACGTAGAACGCTGACTGTCGTATTATAAAGAAACATAAAAATGCACCACGAGAACAAGCTGCTCAGTTTTCCTGAAATGAACGGTCGGTCACGCAAGAAAAGAAATGCGAATTTTGGTATTAAAACCGCAAAAAATTTTGTAGCACGGGATCATAAAATTCGACGGGCTACAATCTTCAATGCTAATATTTGGAACCCCTCCCCCCATTCTACCACTTAGCCTCTACTATATCTATCGATTTATTGTATGAAGGATATAATTGATTAGACTTTTACTGTTTTTCTTGATTTTTATTGCTTAAGGGAGTATGGTGGACAAGACTATTAAAAATGAGAATTACTTGTAATTTTGACAGAATGCGTATTATACCTTACTTGAACTATGGTTCAAATTTCATGACCCTTCGGAATCTCAAACCCGAGAAATTAATTATTGAAAATAACATGTGATCTTATGGGAAAATGCTGTTTTTGTAGATTATAAAGATATTTAAAAATTATTTAAAAATTATTTAAAAATGGGAAAATTATAAAAAAATCCCACGTATCTCAGAGTTTTTTCATAATTTTCCCATTTTTAAATAATCCTTAAAAAACAGTATTTTCCCATAAGATCACATGTTATTTTTAATAATTAATTTCTCGGGTTTGAGGTTCTGAAGGGTCACCAAATTTGAACCATAGTTCAAGTAAGCTATAATACTCGTTCTGTCAAAATTACAAGTAATTCTCATTTTTAATAGTCTTATCCACCATACTCCCTTAAATAAATACAATTTTTCTACTAGCGGGCCATAAAGTGGACTTTATTGCCCCGTGCGGGGCAAAAAATTCCACTTTCTGACCCTATAGTCAAATTTTATAAAAAAAATCGTGTGCAACACGGGAAAAAAATTTATTTTACTCGTGTGGTTGTTACCCTCGCTTTGCTCGGGCATCAAACTTCACACTCGCAAAATACATTTTTTTTTCCCTAGTTGCACAATGTACTATTGTTTCAGTCTCATAACCATTGAGTCCTTTACTGACTTATATTAAGCGAGGACAAGCGAGGATCGTCAGATCTTAACTTAAAATAAGAAACCTTCGAATAAAGTAGGTATTTACATAGTTGGGACGTAACAATTGTTTGCACTTTTTGGTCGACAATATTAAGATAAGAAGTACCTATTCTTTGTGAATTTTCAAAAATGATTATGATATGTAGATTCTTATCTTGTAGTGTTGAGTTACTTGCAAGATTCAAAGCGCACCTGGTAAGAAGGCTTTCATTGGAATATATTAAAATATTTATCATTCTGATTTGAAAAGTGTGATTATTTGATACATACGAATCCATGATCATCTATTTTCTTTATGAATCATGAGATAAGGTATGAAATGGAATAAGTTAAATCTATTTTGATCCATGATTTTTATAAAAATTTTCTGAATGTTCTTCAATAATTTCATTATTTACCATGATTCTTTTTTCTTTTCTCGCTACAAATTAAAACATCTAATAGTATTTAGCGTTATACTACCCTAGCGAACTGGCTGAACACTGGCTGTACGCTGTGGCGTAAAGCTATCGTAAAGCTATCGTAAAGCTATAGTAAAGTAGCATCATAACTCATGAATGAGGTAAAATAAATATTAAAAATATTTTAATCCTTATTCTACGTTAAAAATAACGTTAAAAGATAATGGACATATGCAATAATTTTATTTATTAACGCTAAAAATTAAAAAAACATAATACCTGTCATTGAAGGCAGTGCAGTGGTTCACCTTTTGTGGAACGTCTCCAGGGTTGAAGTTGACCATTGGTTTGAGTGAGACACACTATACTTTCAACTCACTCTGACAAATAGTCAATCCTGACGGTGAAGATATGGAAAGTGATGAACCACTGCACTGTCTTTAATGACAGGTATTATGTTTTTTTTTAATTATTAGCGTTAATAAATAAAATTATTGCATATTTCAATTACCAGTTAACGTTATTTTTAACGTAGAATAAGGATAAAAACATTTTTAATATTTCTTTTACCTCATTCATGAGTTATAATGCTACTTTACGATAGCTTTACGATAGCTTTACGCCACAGCGTAAAGCCAGTGTTCAGCCAGTTCGCTAGGGTAGCATAATGCTAAATACTATTAGATGTTTTAATTTGCATGCTTCAAGGCTGTTTTCATGTATTAGTCAAATCATTTTAGAAATTTTTTTTGACCTTGTGATCCACCATATTAATATTATTAGGAGGGGATTATAATTGATTTAAGTTTACTCATTTCATATCATATTTCATAGATTTAAAAATAATGCAGAATCTAGCATTGAAGATTATTGAACTTCTGTATCGTTTTCAATGCGAAACTTCTGCTAGAAGAGTCTTTTGTCTATAAATCATTTTACCGAAATTTTAATTAGCCAAATCAGGGTTGAACTTCAGACTTATATATGAAAGAGCTATTAGAGGCTTTTCTTTCTAGTTGACAATGGTCATCAAAAGCTTATGAAGTCAGTAAATGCAGATAGCTTATCATAAAAATATAAAATTGATTTGAAATATTTATTCTGATTTTTTGGCCGGTAATGGATATCTTCGAACAAGGCTAATTAAGTCAAAAAGCTTAATCTGGACCCGATGGCAGAATAGTTCTTGGTTTATTTAAAAATAAGGCAAATGATGACATTAACGTTTTTACGCGTGCATGGAACTGCCAGAATTTCTTTTTTAATTTTTAGGAGTAGATACTTTCTACTGCCAAGACGCCGAACTTACCCTTATGATAAAATATTGTGGTAAGTATTGGATCCAATATATTTTTCTCGACTAAGTGTTAAAAATTCAATAATTTTTCACTAAAAAATTTTGGATTCAATACCTAACAACATTTTTTTTCCTAAGGGTAGTGATTTGGTAGTAAAGGAATCTATTTTCCGCTTATTTTAAAATACAATTTCCCGCCAAGAAAACCAAATTCCAATTCAAGCAATTGATAATTGTAATATTTTAATCAAAACTTGATTGTTTCCATTCTAAACATTTTTTTCCAAATTTTCCGTGCCGCGCTATCTACCGCTCTATTTTATATTTCTTCACAACTTCACAAAAACTTCACAAGTTTTTGACGACCATTCTTAATTAGAAAGAAAAGTCTCTAAGAGCTCTTTTGTATACAAGCCTGAAGTTCAACCCTGATTTGGCGAATTTATTTTTCGGTAAAACGATTTATGGACAAAAGAATCCCCTACTAAGAATTCTTACAGGGCAGTTTACAAACTGAAGCGAATAATACACAAAGTATTATTTAAAAGTTTATTGAATTTGTTGGAATGTCATCTGCTGCTATTCGTTTATTTATTATACTAATGGTTGCGTCGCAAAAAGTTCGTGGTGAGTATACATTTAGAATTTTACTATATTATATACAATAGAATTAGTTTTAGATTATCGTTTTGATATTTTGTTTTAAAAACTGTTCTATAAAAAGAAAACTTATTAAAAATCAACCAGATCCATTTTGAAATTTCTACATGGTGTTTTAAATTGTTTTGAATGAATCGAATTCTACTGAGATGCCTATAGAAGAAAAATTGGTTATCCCCGCAAAAATGTCTGATTTCATGAACCGAATGTTTTAAAGAATCATTATAGCATAGATGCGACATAGGATCAGTTCCGATTAGTTCCTTATTAGTAGAATGACGCTACAGGCAGTTTTGTTGTGGGAAGTTAATAAATTTTTGCGTTTAATGAATTCAAGTTGATGGCAGAATGGTAATTTCATGAAATTAAATTCTAATAAACGTCAAATTTGAATTCTTTTGAAAGATATTAATGACTCTCAAAATAACATTTTGCAAAGTTTTTAATCTCAGTTTAAAGCTAAGACGTCTCAGCGTTTCTCTGAATAATCAAGATATCTATAGAAATAATTTTCTGGATTTTAC
Organism: Diplolepis rosae; assembly: GCA_030998225.1. Taxonomy (NCBI): domain Eukaryota; kingdom Metazoa; phylum Arthropoda; class Insecta; order Hymenoptera; family Diplolepididae; genus Diplolepis; species Diplolepis rosae. Next base: position 2,186,850 of record JAPYXD010000275.1, read on the forward strand.
CCTGGGATCAAACATAGTACAAAAATGCAACATTTTCAATGATTCCGTAGCCGTAATTCCATTGGAAGCACAAAATTTCAAGCAAACTCGTTGTTCAATTTTTTTTCCATAGTAAAAGTCACCAGACAAACTTTTCGCGTCGTAAATCAATGGCTGCCTAACACACATTAATGGACGCCTCCAGCTCAAACTTCACACGACTGTCAAAGAAGGTGTTTCCAACCTAGAAAAAAAACTTTTTACTGTTTCGGTTTACGCGCGCAGTTTAACTGGACCAGTCTGGTTCAAATATTATCAGATGGTACTACTTTCGAGACGCAGAAGAAGCACTGATCTTTTTTCCAATAATGCGAATTATTTCAAAGGTGCCAAATGTGAATTAGCTGGAGTGTATCAATTCTTAAACAATGAAAAGAATCTTAATAAAATCTTCCGTAACTTTTGAAATTATGTTGGAATGAATTGGAATAAATTGGAATTTTATTCCCCTTCGTTCGTTACACTTTGTTGAACTCTGGAATGCTGCAGTGAAATCCTTGAGGCATCACTATACTCACATCATCGGAGAAAGAGTTTAAACATATGAAGAATTGCCAACGTTTACAACTAAGTAGAGGGTATCCGAAATTGCCACTCTTCAACACGTATATCTTCAGACCCAAATGACTTAGTTGCTCTCAACTTTCGTATTGGCAGAAAATTCAGCAAGTAAGGCAACACTTATGGGCTGGATGCATAAGGGTGCGACTAAGAACATTCTAGTTCGCAAACTAGTAACGATTAGAGACGATAATTTGTCTCCTTTGCGATGGAGCCGAGATTGTGTAATTGCGACTCATCTAGAAACGGAGCGCATTGTTCGAGTTGTGAAGATTAAAACTGCACAAGGCGAATATAAGCACAGTATAAAAAATCTGTCTCTACTGATAATTGACGTTATGTGATACATTTATTCACTCAAGTATATGTAACTAGTATCAATATGCATGTGATTTATATTCATTTCAACGATATTTTTCATCAACTATCCCGCCTAGTATGTCAGAACTCTATTATAATTAGGTCTGATTATCTTGTTCTCTAATTACTATCTGGCCCCCTATCTCATTGTCTATAATTTGTTTATCGAATTCTTTAACGAGTTACTATAATCATTATTTTTAATCATCTTTAACTTAGGACATGACAGTTCAGAGGAGTTGGCATGTTACAACTGTACAACACTTTATTGATTGAAACATTTTTGATTGACACATTGTTTACACAACGATCACTGCGCCTCTTCCGCCTGAGATCTTAGCAACATATTGAAATTCAGATTTTCCTAATGTCTACAATTCTAGCTATCGTTCGCCTTTAAAATTGTCAACCCATTCAAGTTGTAGCTGCTACTTCTACCAGCTCCTGAGATCAGTTGCATTTTGAAATCGAATGTGTTCCCTTGATATCAAGAACTCTTATGATGTACATATACTCATATGAGTAGTTTAACATTTACAGTCAATTGTATTTTTATTGTGAATTGTTTTGTATTGTATTTTAATTTGTATTGTATTTAATGAATTTTCAAGGAGTTAGTTTATAAATTTAAGATCTCTTAATTCAAACATTTTAAGATATTTGGTACGGCACTTCAGTGAACGTGAACTCTGAGTCAGCAGCGCGCTCAGTAACGTACAACATTATATATTGGGTTTCCCTAAAGCAAGAAAATAGTTTTGTCTATACAATGATGTCTGCCTGTCTCTCAGTCTGCCTATTATAATAAATAGCCCACACCAAACAATTTTCACCTGTTTCAAAATTCAAAAATTTATTATCTCTAGGTGAAGACAACGATCAAAATCTCGTGGTCAGCGATGACAAATATCTCAATACCATTGTTTCCTTCTGGAAAATTATTCCTAAAGAAGGCAAACGAGAACTTTTATGTCTTGGGGCGTTAATTGGATCTAATTTGGTCTTTATCACTAATAAATGTCATGATTTCCTGAATAAATCAAATAACACTGTTATTTGTACTGGAAGCAGTTATTTCGATGACATTTATATGCATTTTATTATTGAAGCCTCACAAGAGTTACATAAACATTCACAATTTATTATTCTTGTTGTAAGTAAATCCAGATGATGCTGAAAAATTAAAACTTGAATCATTTTTTATTCAAACTTATTAATAATTATCATTCTTAACAATTTTTTGAAAGTTAATTATTTTTACTGTGATTATTTTATATTATAACGTTTGGATGTTATTAAATACTGAATACGTAATACATTTGATTTTTCTTTAGGTAAATGCAAATATTAATCCATCACCCTCTATACCAATAGATTACTTAGAATTAATTGAGGAGAAGAAATATCATGGAGTATTGGTAGGATGGAGTGAAAAGGTAAAAATTCATAACTAGTAAAATGTCTAGAGCACCGAATATAGTTCTGTCAGAAGTTCGCAGTTCGCCTGGGGCGGCGAGCCGGGTCACACCGGAGCGTCGCACTGGATGGACGGCAAGGAGATGCCTTTCCTGATGGGAACTCCCTCAGGAAGGTATCTCCAGTACCCACCGACTTCCATGCCTGGTGGAACCGGACCGCGCGTTGGCGAATGGGCGCTCCCATGGCCAGCTCTCGGTGTGAGCACGCGCCTAGCTTCAGGTGGCCCTGACTAGGTGCTGCTCAAGTTTAACCAAGATATGTCATTCCCCGACCGGGCTGATCCACAGAGGATGCCGTGTGGAACGCCGACGAATGGGTGCTCCCATGGTCGGCATTCGACATGGGCTAGGAATCAGCATCAGGTGCCCCTAACTGACCCTGGGCCCGACATGCCTGATTGAGGACGTCACTCCCCGACCGGACTAATCCCCAGGATATGCCGCGTTGGACGCCGACAAATGGGTGCTCCTTTGGTCGGCCTGCAACATGGGCTGGGACTCAACTTCAGGTGCCCCTAACTGACCCTGGCCCCGACATCCCTGGGCGAGGACGCCAATACACTAACCGTGAGGACTCGACCCGGCACGCGACTCCCAAAAATACATTACATTAAGAAACTTTTATCTTGTACGGGAAAATAGCTATGAACTGTTACAGACAAATGCACCTGAAAATAATGTACTAGGACCGTGAATCCGTCCTGCATCTATCAATAACGGAGGATTCAGCGTGAATTAGGCATATTGGTACTACTGAACGATAAATACGCATGCAACTAGCCAGGCGCTAATTAACGGCAAGTTTCGTCCTAGTTTGCCAGACTGAATAAAGTTTTTTAGAAATTTCCCACATGAGATTTCGGCACTTTCAAAATATACAGGTTCTTTTGTTTCGCGAATTCGTCGACAATGCTCTTGTATGTATTCTCCGTGCAACAGTGCCTATTCGTCTGATACACGCCAAATTCTTTATCGTCAGAGGGAAATTTATTCAGATGAGCTGAACGTTTTCGAGGACAGTTTAGAAAGTTCTTTTCATAAATAGTAATTCTTACTGTAATTTATTTAATATTTCTGCGTGGTTTCAAAGCAAATCTAACGTCCTTGGTAAACTTTACGAATTAGCAAAATTTTGATCAATAGATTATAAATTTATATTATCTTGTCTTCTGATAGAAAGCTCAACCGATGATAGAGCCGTTTACATTCATGTTATATGCCAAGAAAATGAGGATGGAACAGGGAAAAAATAACCTAAGTGGAAAGGACGTGAGTGGAATATATACTCACAAGGGGAGATCGCGTAATGCCCCTAACGAATGTCGCTGCAATAACACGCGAAATTTCTTTAAGACTTCACGAAAAAAACACTTTCAGCGTTCATCCGATTGGGGCCTCGTTTTCGAGATATTAAATTTCGATAAATGAGTTGTTCTCTTTATACGAGCCGGCAGTGAATCGCGCGGAATCCAAGTGTGCCAACCGCAGCGGTGCAGCGGACAAGGTGTTTGACTGGAACGCTGCAGTTAGTGGGTTTGATTCTTATTGGTTCGGATTTTTTTCCATTTTGTTTTTTTTCTCAATTTTAACAACGCCAATAAATTTGTTGGCTAAATTATTTAAAAATCATTTCTTTTAAATATCTTGTAGTATTATTTTCTCTTATAGTATTATTTTCAGGAATAACATATAGAAATACAATTAAATGTTGAATGAAGGAAATTTTTGGGGAAAAATGTAATAGTCACGTTTGCGAGAAGGTTAAAGTTTGTATATCTGCCGTTTTTTTTTAAACTCCCTGCCCTTAGGGAAACTGGTTTCTTCTTACCTAGCATTCTATTTCTACCCCAGTCATTCGAGTCTGCCCGTGTGAAACTTCCCTAACGTCCACTTCTTTAAAATTAAAGTGGAGTGAAAAAATGGAAATATAAGCAAATTTTTCCATGAGCATGGAATGCGATACCGGTGATAATCAAAGTTTGGATTTCACTGACGATTTCAAACACGACTTTGCGCAAGCTATTGAAATCATGAAATTTATGTTTGAAGAAAATGGAATGATCGCGTCACAGCCCCGAGAAAAAATTTCTCATTCCACACGTGCTATGTCTACCGCATTTTATTATGTTATTTTAAGCGCAGTAAACGGAAATAAAATAGAAACCAAAAAATTTACCATCGTTGTCAAAATTAAGAAAAAAAACATTCGAACCAATAAGGATCGAACCCACAACCTGCAGCGTTCCAGTCAGACACCTTGTCCGCTACGGCTGGCACACTCGGGCTCCGCGCTATTCGGTGGTGGCTGGTATAGAGAGAACACCGCGTTTTTCGAAATTTAATATCTCGAAAATGAGGCCCCAATCGATCGAACGCTGAAATAGTTTTTTTCGAGAGATCTTAAAATACTATCACTCCGTAATTCCAGCGAAATCCGTGATGAGCATTACGCGGTCTCCCCTTTTGAGGAAAATACAACTCAAAATAAATATAGGTATACTCAGAATATGCTTATTATACGCTTGACCAAAGTTATGAGTGATTTTATAAAAAAATATGTTCTACGCAATTAAAAATAGTTTATTTAGGTTCAATTTGATTGAATCAAACAAATAATGGGTTGGGGAAGAAGTTTCAAACTATTTGAAGCCAGGATTGACGCCACCACTGGCGGGTCACGTGAACCGAACTGTTACCAAATTGGTTATCATTTCGGTAACATGACAGAATACTGAATAACCGGATGCTCCGCCGGAGCTGTGGCCGCCCGACCGTTCGCTACCGTCTTCACGCCGGGGAAAACGTAGAACACCCTCAAGCTTATTTTTTACATTACATAATAACATGCGCGGTTAGTGAACTGCTCTCTGCATTTTCAGAGTTGGGACTGTCATTGTTAAGTTACAAGTTACATTGCCTGAACTACAGTTAGTGTAAGATTCATGTGGAATGTTTTTTGAAAATCATTATTATTATCTTGTAAACTGATTCCAAGCATGACTCTTCAACAATGTCATTAAATCTTTAAAAATTTCTTGACCGAAAATCATAGCGCCGTTTATATCCATTTATTCTATTATTGATTCCGTTCTTATAAATTATAAAAAGGAGTGACAATTCAATATTAATTTCCCTCCTAACCCGACAACAAAATGAATTTATTTTAATATCTTAGCTATTTTCTATAATTTCGGAACGTCATTATTTTAAAATCGCTAAATCAGCCGATAATCTTTGATGAAACCAATGAGATTATTTCGCAAATTTACAATGAAACCAACTTAACTTTTAAAACTTGCAATATTTTTCAGACGCCCGAAAGCACATAAATTTGTAAAATCTGAATGTAGCGTAGTACTTGACGCTACCTTCAGATCTTAAAAATTCATGTGCTGAAGGGTTTTCAGAAAATATTTCGAGTTTTAAAAGTGAAGTTAATATGATAGTCAATTTACAAAATAATGTTATTGGTATCTTCAGAGATTGTCGGCCGATTTCAGTTCTTCTTATTATTCATAAAAAACAGAATCAAAAATAAAATAAGTGGATATAAACAGCGCAATAATTTTTGGTTAAGAAATTTTTAAAGATTTAAAAACATTGTTGAACAGTTATGCTCGGGATCAGTTTGCAAGCTTGACAACACGTATTTCTTGTGAATTTTACTTCGAAATCGGCAACTTTGCGATGAACATAGCGGTAAATTTATATTGGGTTATCCCAGAAGTAATTGCCGATTTCACATATAGATATCTTTGACCATCTGTTTGAATGGCTTCTTTCAATGTCATGATTTTCCCTTCTGGCATTTTTTAGCTGGTACTCTTAGCTTGCTTTACAAAGAAGCTGCGCGTAATTTCGTTTACAGTTGTTAGTTTTGCATCAACTTTAAGATGGAGTGTAAAAACGAGCATTTTCGTTCTATTTTGCTTTTTTATTTCCGTAAAGGAAAGAGCGCAGCACAGACTGCTAAAAAATTACGTGGTGTGTATGGTAAGGAAGCCTGAAGACAGATACTGCCGAAATTGGTTTGATGAATTCCATTCCGGGGATATGTCACTCAAAGATGAGCAATGTGCAAGTCGGTCAAATGAAGTTGATGATGACCGAATTAAAGCCATAATCGAATCGGATCGTCATGTAACTGTGCGAGAGATTGAATAAATGTGAAGTGAAATAAATTCATTCAACGAAACGCATTAACACTTGTGATTTGCATCTCACACGCAATGAATTCGATCCTTTTTTCAAACGAATTATCACTAGTGATGAAAAGTGGATTCTTTACAATAACGTTGTTCGAGAACGATCATGGTCCAAGCGTGATGAACCACTACAAACCTACATCGAAAGCTAAATTGTATATTTTTTTAGCTGTTTCCAAGGAACCAAGCGATTAATTCGGATATCTACTGTCGTCAGCTGAACAAATTGAACGCAGCGGTTAAAGAAAAGCGGCCAAAATTGATCAATCATAAAAGTGTAATTTTTCACGATGAAAACGCTACAACACACGCATCTTTAGCCATTCAACAAAAATTATTAAGGCTTGGTTGGGAAGTGATGTTACATCCACCATATAGCCCTGACCTTACACCATCAGATTACTATTTATTTCGATTTTTGCAGAACTCCTTAAATGGTAAAATTTTCAATGATGATGAAGCTGTGAAATCGGACTTGGCTCAGTTTTTTGCCGATAAAGACCAGAAGTTGTATGAGCGTGGAATCATGAAGTTACCTGAAAGATGACAAAAGGTCATGAAATGAAATGGAAAATATATCTTTGTTTAAAGTTCATTCCTTGTATTTAAGAACATGTGTTTAATTTGTATGAAAAAGTCGGCAATTACTTCTGGGACAACCCAATAGGATAGCAGAGCATTGGGTAGAGCTAAAGAGTATCTGAGTGCTATCTTTGGAGCTTAAATGAATCTCCTTTCAATTTTTTTGTAGTTGTAATTCGTAATTTAATGTTGAAATCTGTAAAATATTATTTTTTATTGCACTAGACCTAACTTCTATAAGGTTTTTTATAGTGTAAGCGCTAAAAGTGGTTTCAGCTTTGATAGCGCAGGTACTAACTGAGAGTCCGTCGCCTGATCTTGCACCATTAGATTATCATTTATTTCGGTCCCTACAGAACCCTCTTATTGGTATAAAGTTGACTTTAAAAGAGGCCTGAGAAAATTACTTATCACTGTTTTTCACTTTTGCACTAAAATGCAAAGAAACTTTTTCCCTAACCCATTATTTTAGTTGACGAAACCAAAATTTTGTTGATTTAAATCAAATTTATTTGACGCAACCAAAGGCTTTGATCCATTCAACGAAATGGTTTGCTTGGATCAAGTAAAGTTCTTTTCTGTGTTTATGGACTCAGAATAAACCAAGTGTTGTATTTGCCTATATTTTGATGTAAAATCTACACTTTACCCCAGAATCTAGGCCTCAAGGGCATGTCAAATATCGATTAAATAACTATATAGAGAAAATGTTGTTTCACAGCTTTTTTCTGATACTGCTAATTACGTTTGAAACTTCAGCCAGAAATAATTATTACCATCTAAAATAAATCGCGGAAACTAAACTTACTAACGAATTTTCTGAAAGTCTCCTTAACGATGTGGTACATGTCCTTTAAGCGTATAATTTAGTGATTCTATAGAACATTTTGCAGCAAGGCAGGGAAAGAGGTGTTTTTATTTGAGTGCAAACATTGTGCAAGACAAAAATGCCTCGCCTCCCAATGTGCATATGTTATTTTTGCACTATCTGCATGGAAACTTCAACTTCCCAGGTCGGTATAACAAGTGCACAACAACTAATTCCCGAATCATTCTAGAATCATACAAATCGTGCGAGAATAGGGAGGTGGTATACGGATTCTCGCATAATCTGGGCATTCTAGATTTTTCACATGGTAACTAAAAGCAATACGCAATAAATCTATCATCAGATCGATCATCAGATGTCTTTCATTTTGCCCTTGTACTAGATTAGTTCTTTTCGATTGTTTGAAGTCTCAGTTCCCATGCGAATGGTGCAAAAAATAGTATGTGTGGCAAGTACGCGAAGTTGGTGATTCTAGATGAGTGTGAAGTTTGCCGCTCAAGTAAAGCGAGGGTGACAATGACACTTATCTGAAATTATCTACGCGCACTTGCCACACAATGTACTATCCTTCAACACATGTCGAAAAAACGAACGTTTTCAAGCGTGTAGAGCGAGCTGGATGTGGTACACGCTCTAAAACGTGCATTTTTTGGACATGTGTTGAAGAAAAGAGAATTTTACTATCTACATCTGCTCTTCACAAGAAAGTCATTAACTAAAACTTGTCAAAAATTAGTTTCCCTTAGGCAGTATTGCTGTGGTGAATGGGAGAATTATGGCAGTTTCGTTTATAGATACCTATCTGAAGATTCAGTTTTACCGAATCCGCCAGATAGATTCTTCAATTGTTTCCAAGATAATATCTGATCCGTATATAAATGAAGCATACTTATTTCGGCAATCTGGAATCGGTTTGTTTGCTAATATTATTTTAAAAATGTGACACGCTCCGAGAAGAAGACCCTAAGCGTCCAAAAATCGATTTCTGGATTGTGATCGTTACAGATTAATTCAAGCCTGCTCTTTAATTATCTGTAGTCGGAAATAATTTTCCTTGAATATTTTGCAAGTAACAGCGCGTTTAACATTTTCTGTTTGTACTGCCGGTTGATTCTCTCTTTTCATGCACGTACATCGCTCTCATCGTATCCGCAAGGCGGTCGAAGCCCGGAAGGATTCGGGCATTAGAAAGAGATGCACTGACTGCACCACGTGGTTGAGAGCAGCATTACTTTCGTTCTTTTTGTCTCGTTTTTATCGTTATTAATCAACTGTGTTTAATGTCGCAAAGTTTTCTGACGTAAAAGTGTTAATTTAGTGACAACTTACAACGAGTTATGTCGAATAACGATGGATTTTTATCAAGAATATGAACAAATTATCGATGATAATTACGGATTCCACGATGAAATTGCTTGTGATGATAATAATGTTGTTTCTGTAAGCACTTTTATACAAGAAAATTACTAGATTAAAAAATACACTTTTTCTTATAAATTACATATAGTTGAATTTTTATTTCTGTGTTTATAAAATAAGTGTTTCAAAACTATCTTCATTCACCTACGAAATCTATAAAATTCAATCAGAACTGTAACTGTTGTGTCTCTAAGCAAATGTGTAGTCACTCTATTTCTCTTGCCGAAAGCGGCCGAACACACGGACGTCGGCGTCGAGATAGCATGAGTGAGAGAGAGTCGGTTATATCGGAAACCAAGTCTAGCCCGCTCGCCTATTTTTTCCTTTCTCTGAAATTACCGCTGGGACGCTTAGGGTCTTTTTCTCAGAACGTGTTACAAATAATATTTGCAATATTTGCAATATTATTTTATTTCATTATTTTACTTGTGGTTTGTCTTGCGTTATGTAAATAACACACAATGTTGTTAGAAATGTTTATAATTTTAATGTAATAGAAGATAGTAACACTTAGTTGCTTGATTGAAATAGAAATTTACACTGCTAAAAATGTCTGCCGGCACTTTCAGAATGACGCAACCATGGTTTTATACACTTGAAATTTCCTCAAATTAAGATAACTTTAAGAAAATTTACCACAGTATCATAATTTAGAAAAAAATTTAAGTTAATAATTAGTAAATTGTAAGTCACTTTTTCTCAAAATTATTGTAAATTTCATATACAATAAATTTCCTTAACATTTGTAAGTTACAAACTCTTTTTGATTGCAGAACATTCCTAGCAGTGTTTATGTTAACCATATATACGAGGGCTGTTCAATAAGTACGTGACTTCTCGAATGATGGTGCTGTTATCGTAAATATGTTACTATACAAGAATGCCATCTAATATCAGTGCGTATACAAAGTTTCAAGTCAGTAGGTTAGTTAGAAATTTTTTTACAGACAGTTGAATTTAGTTTTTTATTATTAAAACAAAACCATGAAAAAAGCAAGTTTCGCGTGCTGTTATGCGTAATAACTCAAACTCAACCTGGCTTGCTGTAATTCGACGTTATCAATTATTTTGGGTGATTGAATGAGCCTATTTTCGAGACTTGCTAAATCGCTGGCAGAATATTTATTGTCGTACGTGACGTTAAAATACTCAAAAGTTTTATATTTAATTGTGTTTCCTAGATAGAGTAAGTCGTAATTGTTGTAAAGTTTACAATTGTTTCCTAATAAAAGTGATGGTTCTGATATCTTTTCTTGTTTGATGTTATTTTTGCAAGCTGAATACTAGGTCTAATTCCTTTAAAGGGATAACGATGTAGCCGTTTGTTATGGGTATAAACGTTTCTCTGTGAAGCAAAAAGGGTGATTTTTTACATTTATTATTGATGTATCACTTGAATAGGGTTGCTTCGTAGGTTTCGCTGTCTAATAATTTTATACTAGGTTGGTTTGTGGAACAAATTTTGTACTCGGAAATCTCTTTACAATTACTTACTGTCTCTTTGTCTGTTGGTACATAGGAGTCTGTATTTTATAATATAGTCATGGTCTGGTATCATGAAGAAGTAAACATTCTGTACAGGGTGGGGGATGGAATTATTCTCTGGATTTGTCCCTCTTCTTTCTCTATAATCGGGATACTGACAACGTAGGTAAACAATCCTTTAATAATTGCTACGGTCGATGATGTCGATGATGTGCTGATAGTTGCTTTCTTCGGCGTCGAAGTGATATCTCATTCTTTGTTTTTCTTCGAACTCTCGGATAGTTTCCTTCAGGATCTTTGGTGTGAGCAATTGCGGGTGTACTACTCCGTGTTTGCCGTCATTGATAAAATCAATTGCCGTGTCGATATCTTCGTTGGTTTCGTCTATCATAATTACGGCTATTTCCAAATTGCTGTTAACAAAGCTGTCTCAGGATACAGCATTCACTCCTATGCTCAGATTTCCAGCTGGTTGTCGCTCGCTATTTAGATTCTTTAGTAGCTACTTGTGATTGACTGGTGTAGAATCCAAGATGAGTTTAAGAATTTTTGTGCGGTTTGACAACACAGTAGTTATATTTTTACTGTCACTGTAAACTTTATCAAATTCAGCATTTATTTGACGCAGATCATTTTCGTTGAGGGTTCCAAACAATGTTTTTGAAATATCTCCGACGAAGTTGGCTAATGCTCTTCGTTGCCTGGTTTGTTGTTTTCCTAAGAGCTTTATGAGAATGATATTTTTGTATCTTAATCTATTGTATCGATTCCTAACTAGACGTACATCATACATGGGTGAAAATTCGTTATTGCATGCTGTTTCAGATAATCTAATAGGGGTGTCGATAGCAGTAAGTCGTTGGTCATTTGAAGTGAAATTTATCCCCATAACAAGTTTCCATGTTTCGTGGTAAAGGTGAACCTTTGACTGTTCTTCTATATAAACATTTCCTTTAAGAGACGTCAGAGTATAATTCGCCTGACTAATCATAGCTAGTGCTAGCAGCGTTATCGTCTGTATCAGCATCTGAAAAATACGGCATACATTGGTCTATGCGTATTCGAATGATCTTATCTTTATTTCTAACCCTTCGATTGTTATTGTCAATGTAATCTATGACTTCAAAAGGACCTTTCCAGGCAGGTTCTAATTTATTTTGCTTAGTGTTGTTGAGTGTTTTGACAAGATCCCCTGCTTTATATATTGGATGTTTTCTAGTTATATTTTCGTCGAGTCTCCTTTTTGTCTTTTCCATTTCTACCTGGATTCTCTCTCGGGTTTTGGATATGATCTCTTCGTGTTTCTTCTTTCATTTCCTTATCAGATCCTGATAAGTTAGGTTAGGTGAGGTGTTGACCGTTGACGGGATATTGGGTGTTCTTCCGAATGTTAATTCATCGGGAGAATGTCCAATCGTTTGATTAGTAGTAGTGTTGATGACGAAATTGATGTATTTTAAGTTTTCGTCCCATTGTTTATTGTTTTCGGCAATACTAGTCTTGTTCAGGTTTACTAGTGTAGAGTGCATTCTTTCGGTGTTCCCGTTTGATTGCGGGTGGAATGCAGTTGTTTTAATATACCGAATGTTGAATGCGTTTTCAAATTGTGTCATTAATTCCGATAAGAAGGTTGATCCTTGGTCAGAAAGTATGATCTTAGGTGCTCCTAAAGTATAAATGTAGTGATCGATTAAGGCTTCTATTATTGAATTCGTTGATTCATTCTGCAAATGTACGAGAACTGTATATCTTGTTAGTCTATCTTGCATACTAAGTATGTAACGATTTCCTTTTTGTGTTTCTGGGAGTGGCCCAAAGATATCTAGTGCCAATTTTTCGTTAGGTGCTAAAGGTATATCAGGTAATATGCTCTTCGCTTGATTCTTTATGCGCGTTGTTTTCTGTAGTTGGCAAATGGGGCAAGACTGCACGTATTTTTTAATTTCATTGTCCATTCCGAGCCATAAGTCGATGGTCTTAGCTTTTTCCAACGTGTTCTTTTCGCCAAGATGAGTGGAGTGTGCATCTTTGATTATAGCTTGCTTTTCTTCTTTTGTCAATTCTCTGGTAGGCGTTAAACATAAGTGGAAACTTAGGTGAGCGTAATAAGTTGAGAGAAATTCCATCATTTCCTGAAGTATTTTCTTTCGCAGTGGGGTAAATAGTGGGTCTTCGAAAATAAGCCTCATGATGGTTAATTTTTTGCTCTTAATTTTCTCTATAATCCAGCTTAAGTTTATGAGCCAATCTTCTTCATCATAGTCGGGCATTTCCTCCTTTTTTATTTCCTTCCATAACTTTCCTATCGCGTTAGGTGTTGTCTTAACTTTGCCGAAGGTGGGTTGCAGTCTCCAATTTATAAATTCCGTATGCATGTTAAGTTTTTCGGTTGTCATGTCCTGTAGATTCGTTCTCTGTTTCCTCCGAAGGTTCTCTCATCCTTCTTGGTGGTAAATTGATCTTTTCCTCTCCTTTTAGTAACCTATCTTCTGTTATAACTGGGCTACCGAAAATTTCGATTTTCTGTGGTTGAGTTTTTAATTCCGCAGTTCCATCTTCCTCATCGGATATTCCTGCTTCCCACATTGCTTGTTTTGAAATATCAGATGTTATAGGGAAAAGTCGGGATAAACAGTCTGCAACTTTGTTTTCTTTTCCTTTTACGTATTCGATGTCGTAATCGTATTCCTCCATTCTCAATCACCATCGTAGCAATCTTGAGCTAGGATCCTTGACGTTATGGAGCCAGACCAAAGCTCTGTGATCCGTTTGGATTTTGAATTTGTTACCAAGGAGATACTGTCTCAAACGCTTCATAGCCCATACTATAGCTAAAAGCTCTTTTTCTGAGGTACTGTATCTTTCTTCAGCTTTGTTAAGAGTCCTTGAGATGAATAAACATGGGTGTCCATTTTGACTAAGAACTGCTCCTAAGTCTTGATTTGAGGCGTCAGTTTTTAAGGTGAATTGTTCTTTAAAATTCGGAAACCTTAACACTGGTGCTGATATTAATGCATTTTTCAAGTCATAGAATGCTTCTTCGCAGTTTAATGTCCAGTCGAATGTTGTATCTTTTTGAGTTAGCTTAGTGAGTGGTCTTGCAATGCTTGAAAAGTTTTTTATAAATTTTCTATAGTATCCTGCGAGTCCTAAAAAGGATTGTTCGTCCTTTACTGTTTTTAATTATTTAAAGTTCTGTAATGCACTTAATTTCTCTGGGTTGTGTTTTACTTCATCCTTAGTAATTACATGTCCTAAATATTCCAATTCTGGTTTGAGGTATTCGCATTTTCTGGGTTCTAGACGTAGTCCTAGGGTTTTTATTCTTTCCAAAACCGCTTCCTTACTTTCGTTATATTTTTGAATAGTTTCGCCAAAAATTACTGTCATCTATATATGCAAAGCATCTTGTGCCTATTAATCGTTTAAATGCATTGTCCGTCATCCGTTGGAATGTAGCTGGGGCATTCTTTAATCCGAAAGGCACTCTGTTGTATTCAAAATGTCCCTGAGATGTAGAAAAGGCTGCGTACTTCTTGTCGCTTTCCTTCATTGGGATTTGGTGGAATCCTGCTAAAAGATCAAAAGCTGAAAATAATTTTGCTCTACCAAGCTGATCCAATATATCGTCTATTACAGGTAACGGATATGCATCTTGATCCGTATCTTCATTGATTTTGCGGTAATCAATCACCATTCGTAATTTATTACCTTTTTTAGGTACTATCCACAGTGGGGAGTTAAATGGTGATTGGGATTCTCTTATAATTCCTTTTCGTAAAAGTTTCTCTGTTTCCTGGAGTGAATATTCTCGGTGTTTTCCGGCAGTTTATGTGACCTTAAATTAATGATTCTTCCTGATTTCAGAACAATTTCGTGTTGTGTTAGGTTTGTGCATGGGAGTGGTTCGGTGTCCAAAGAGAATACTTCTTGGTATTTTGTAATCAATCTTTGTATAATATCTTTCTGATGTTCCTCTAAATGATCCAGTTTCGATATTTTAAAAATTTCCTGTAATCTATTCCATAGTTTGCCCTCCTTTTTCTGTGAATTCACATCTCAGGAATTAATAGTTAGTATTTGTTCATACTTAATTCTGGCGTTTATTGGTTTAGATTCTATACAGTAATTGGTAATGGGTACAGAAATCTCGTTGTCCTGAATTCTATAAATTCCGTCTGGTATGTTTTCTTGATCTAATACAAGTATATCCTGATTTTGATCAGTCGTTGTTATTCTAAATACTTTTGCTGTCTTTCCAGGGATAAATTCTCCGTCTTCGTGGAGCGGTAATTTTATGTTGTCGAGTATCGAAAATTCTGATGTTATTGCATAACGTCGATATTTATAAAATAATTTTATTCCAATTATCCCTTCTTCCGGAAGTGGGAAATTGTCAGGTACAAAATGAAAAATATGTGATTGTCCAAAAAATGTTAAATTAACAGTTTCTGTAGAGATGTGTTTGTCTCTACCCATAATAAATTTTTTAATGTATTTTTGCCTCTTATCGTCAATGGCAATCACTTTCTCCTTAATTAAATTTATTGCTGCTCCTGAGTTGACCAGCAGTCTGTGTTCTCCTGTTCTTCTTCTTGCTCGTATGGACTGGAGTCGACAGTATACGGCTGATATTCTGCTGATTCCTCGTACTCTATTTGTTCCTGTACTTCTTCTGGTGTCATTTGTAATGCATCCGTGTTTTCCTCTTGCACCATTCTCACTGGTTGTGGGGTCTTTTGACGGTCAGGCCGGGTTGAAAACCCTGTCTAATGTGACATTGGTTTGCAAAATGACCTGTCTTGACACATTCATAACAAATCATTTTTACTCTGTCTGCTATTGGTAGTGAATGATTAGGTGTTCTTATTCCGTTAGTGTTGGCGTTAGATCGTGGCACTGGTTGCGGCCTTGGTAGGCCGTGATTAATTGTGTTCGTGCAGGTTGACTTTCTTCTAACCACATTTCGGTCTCTATGGTATGCGTCTGTACCTCCGTTATTGTATTCGGTTTTAGTAGTCGTATCCGTGTACCTATCTCTTTCTTAAGGTTAAGGAGGTATCGGTTCACTGCTTCTTGTTCTTCGAGCTTAATTTTGAATCGACGCTCCGTGGGATTGACATCATGTGCCTATACAGCGTAACTAGTGATGGGAAGTATCCGGTAATACCAGGTATTACCGAATTCTGACCGGTATTACCGCGGTCAGATTGGTCAGACGTGGTAATTCTTTTATCTCGTAAAAAATATTAAATTTTACGAGGAAATAAAGATTGGAGACAATGAAACACATTTTAAAGTTCAGTTTCAAATTATGTTCACTGCAGAAAATGACTTTGATAATTTGCTATTAAACAAAAATGTACAATAGGGTATTTGCAAAAAATTAATATACTTTTTTTTCAACTTCATTTATTAAATCTATTTCTTTAGAATTTATTGTATCCAAAATTAGAATTTTTTATCAACTAGTTGGATCAATAAACTAAATTGAAGTTTGAATATTTACATGGCGCGCGAAAACGATTTTGATTGGCTACCGAGGTCAAGTCGCGCCGTGACGTCACCATTGCTATAGTATACGATATACTGCCGTTCCCGCCACATCTGTCTAGAGTCTTCAAGTTTTGTGCCCTTTTTTTTTATTGAAATTTTACATGTTATCATGCTAAATAAATTAGAAGAAGGCTTCGTAAAAGCTGATTCTACCAATTTACCTAAAGTTCATGTGTTTATGATATGGGATTTTTTAATGAGAAGTAAGAAACACAACATTCCTGAAGTCCGAGGGGTTAAAGCAACAGTGTAAGTTTTATGCTTATTGTAACAAAAATAGAATGATTTTTATTTTTTTTTTATGTCGAGTTTGATTTAATTGTAACGTTTTCTGATTGATAGGTCTTCGCGAGAAAATTATGGAGATTCTGCAATAGGTTACGTTTGCTTGAAAAGGAGTAAACCTTTATGTCAAGTTAATGGTCAAATTTGCCCAGAACACCGCGTTCGAAAAAAGAATTACAACGTTATTTTGAAAATGAATGAAAATGAAGAAAAGATCATTTCTGTCGAATGTCTCGACTGTGCAGCATCACAAGGTAATAATTTACTGCAATGCAATTTTTTAACTAAAACCTACGTACATACGTTAATATGATGAACATTTTGTCGCGACATTTTTAAAAATATAAATATTAACACAAACAAGGCCAAAATTTCATGAAAATATTACAAAATTATAGGTGGATGCAAGCACGGTATTGCGTTTCTATTTTGGGTAAATAGAAGATATGAAAATGCATCTCCAACTGAAATTGAATGTTATTGGAGACGTCCACCACTGTCAGCTGTTGTAACAGACAAGAAATTTGTAACAGCAAGTAAATTGTCAAAAAAAAGTTCTGCATTGGAATCTGTGACAATAGATGCAACCGGTTTTTTGTCTAAATTGGTTGATCAAGCGACTATTAAACAAATAGATAGTCAACTATCAAGATACACTTACGTGTTAGAAGATAAAGCTGTCTACTGTGCATCGATTCATCGTTTACTTTTTAACTTTACTAAAGACGAAGATGTATTTTCAGATTTCAATGTTTACATGAAAAAAATTATTACTCCAGAACTTTGTAAAGAAATTGAAGAAAAAACAAGAAATCAAAGAAATGATCCATTCTGGTATGAAATGAGGTTTGGCAGATCGCATAATAGGAATAGCTAAATGATATGAAAGCAAGTACATGAAGCGAGGCAAAGAACTAGAACCTCAAGTTATGTCTGAAACTGAAAAAATGCTGAACTGCAAAATTGAAAGAAGCGGTTTACATATCATTCCTTCGCTACCTATGTTAGGAGCTTCTCCAGATGGAATTCGTTCAGATTTTATAGTTGAAGTTAAATGTCCTTGTTCAGAAAAAAATATCGACCACTATTTATGCAATGGTGAAATAAGTAATGAATGTAAGGGACAAATGAATTTACAAATGTTGGCAACTGGAAAAAAAAGGACTGCTATGTGTCGCTGATCCGGACTTTGAAAATAACAGAAGTATTCAACATGTCTGGATTTCATTTCATGAACAGTTTACGAACAGTATGATTGAAAGTGCTGTTTGTTTTTTGGATAAACATATTTTGACTTACTTAATGAAAACTTTTATGTAGATTTGTTGCTCAAATTTTTTAATTAGAAAAATAAAGTTTTCATGTACACACAATATATATTCATGTTTATTGATAGAGTATTAACATTTTTGAAAGTCACAATTATTTTTTAATAATAGGTGTTTGCAAATTAATCAAACCAGCCACAATAGTTATTATATCATCAATGTACGGCATTATATTCAAATCAAGGCAAGAATGTGGCTCTAAAATATTATATTCTCTAAGTCTTCTTATCAATCTTTCAATATGTATTCGTAAACTTGCTATGCGCTTTGTCTCAATGACTTCATCCGCTGTCATTTTTTCTAATGAAGATACAGACGGTGATCGTATAAGTTCGCAATTTTTTTCATTTAATACAGTTTGAATTTGTTTAAATCCTCTGTCCGCCATCACACCAGATTTCTCGGGTAAAACTGACATGACATTGCTTTCCTCAAACAGAAGAGTATCACTTATTCGCCCTCCGTACCCTTTGGACATATATACTATGAAGCCATCTGGTGTACTGACAATCAAATACTTTACAGTATTGCATTTTTTATAGTCTGACCAAGTCAAACTTTGATGCACAGAATCGGATGGTTTTTTAATTTCAATTTCAAATGCATCTAAAAGAACACATATATCACTATAATTTGCACGAAATGCTATTGGCAAATTTAGTTTAATATTATCTGGATCTGGAAAGAATATAAGATTTTTCAAGCAAGCAGCTATAAGTCTTACTGTTTTTCTGAAAACCCGACTTGATTTGGATGCAGACCAACCAAACTGATCTCCCAAACGATCAAAAGTATCATTTGTTTTGATTTTCATGAAAGTCATATTTATTTCATCAATTCCACATTTTGTATATGTGTGCAATAGGTCACAGATCCAAGACCATTCTACAAGAATACCAATATACTTTTTTGGGCTGAGACTTATAAAATACTTAATCAAGGTTAAAGTAAGTAACTGCATTTGTTTCTTTTTTTCTCTCTCTTCTTTGACCAGCGAATGATTACTAGAACTACTTGACGATGGCTTGTAAAGAGAAACCGACGAGAAAGATTTTGCTATGGACTCGATTGAACTTGACGAAGTAGATACTATTGATCGTTGTTTGGAAAAATTGATCGGGGAGCACCCTCTATCAGTAGGCATTTTTCCACATACAGTTGGTAAATCACACGATGTAGCTTTACTACGAAAATGAGGTTTGATTTCTTTTTGACTACTTTGCACTCCAATGCTTCGCTGATCATTTATTTTTTTATGTGCCACTGCTGGCGATTTCAATTTACAAGTGGAATATGTAACGCTGGTTTTGTTTTTGTTCTTCTGAAAAGCATTGTATACATCAGCAGCTCTTGAAATGTCAGAATTTTCACCAAATTTTGTTAATTTTGGTATACTATCAACAGCTGCACTATCTTCAATTTTTCTTGTTAACATACATAAATTTTTAACAGGATTTTCAATAGTTGTTAACTGATGCATGTCATTTACATCTGCGATATTTTCATTGATTTTTCTTGGTAATGTGCAAAGATCTGTAGTCTCATCCAATAACACAGGAGCGCTTTTGATGTTACTTGAGTGATCACGTGCAGGTGCACTACTATCTATTCCAATTTCAATAATATCTTGAATATCTTTTTATAATGAGTCCTCATTAAAGATCTGAAAATAATAATAAATTATTCCAATTTCTTCGTTTTTTGAAATTCAGTCAACCAAATTTTTTTACAAATTTTTGCACTCAATTTATGAAAAATAGTTTTTTTTTAAATAACAACAAATTTTGGTAATAGTCAGTTTACTATTTTAAACTTACACCAGTGTCTTTATCCACAAGCATACTTGTTGGTTTGCTATTCGCAACGTGTAGAGTACCCGACTTTGTGTGAAATTGTTTATCATTTAGTACCTGCAAAATTATATTACTAATTAATGTTATTTGAATAGTGAAGTCACAGAGAAATAAAACAAGATATTTACTGTATTTGTGATGCATCCAAGCACATTTTTAGATTTATCATTATTCAATTTAAGGCGTTTACTATTGTTTTCAGTTTTGTACTCCAATTCGATATCATTTTCGACTCGATTTTCTTTCTGATTTTCTTCAAGTAATATTTCATTGATAACTCTTTTTCTCGATAATTTTTGTACAGCAGTTCGTTCCGTAGTAATAAAAGGTTGATATCTTTTTGGCTGACACAAAAAAATGTGAGGTACTACTGCTTTTTTCAATTTTGGAGGACCTCATTGGATACTGCACTTGACATAATTATCCGAGTCTTCTTTTAACTACATAGAAATATATTGATCAATCGACTTTGAAGGTTATGTTTTCATACTTTTTAAGACAAATTTTTGTACGATTTAAACGTATTAGAATTTCATTTCATTTCTAGTACATGATGTTATTCATTAATTACTTATTAATTTCACTAATTTTACTAATACTCACGTTAAAATGGTCTTCACAACAAAAATAGTTACATTGACGTGCCGGTTGATCTGTACGATGTGCTTGATTAAACCACTTTTTCCGCACTTTAAAGTTTGTTGGCACACAAAAAAAATGTTTCAACGGTTTTTTGAGTGTTGTACTTTTACAATTTGGTACAAAACACGTCCGATAATACAATGCAATGGTGACGTCACGAACACAAAGCCAGCTTCGGAGCTGATCGGGAATTTCCGGATCGTTTTACTGTGCTTGAAATTCACAGAGTTTATTTTTTTTTTCTTGCATAATATGTGTTTAAAAAATACAGGAAAAAAATTGACTGCAGAAATCAGGTATCCTCTATCGATAGCAATTTTTTGGAAAATTTTGCAAATACCCTATTTTTGAGAAGCAGACGACACAGCAGATGAAACTTTTGTGACTAACGTGACACCTAACCTTGTTTTAGGCTTTTATGAAACAGTATGTCTTTTGAAAGTGTATTTGTATTATTTTGTTGATAACTAGTATATTAATTACTAAACTGAATTTAATTTGGTGCCATAAAATGGAAAGAGAACACGAGAAATTAAAACCAACTAATGTTTTTAATGAATATTATATGCCTGTTGATGGCGTTGAAAAAGAATATAAGTGTTTATTTTGTGAGAAAATATATATCAAACATATTACCCGGATGATTAAACACATTGTAATATGTGAAAATGCTCCTAATAGCGTGAAAGACTATGTTCTCGATCAAATTATAGCACCATCTGTTAGTATTAATGTAGAAAAAGAAGAATACGAGATGAGTATTTCAGAGCAAGTAAGTTTGTATTCCACTTTGTTATTTCGAAATATACACGCACATAAAAGAATCTGTATTATTATACTTCATATATAATATTATATAGAATTAAATATATTAACACTTATTATACATTTTAGAATCAGTTGTGGGTGAAATTTGCGCGTGCCGTCTACACATCTGGTACACCTTTTACAGTCGTAGAAAACGTCTACTGGATTGAGTATTTAAATTACTTAAGAACATCAACAATATTTAATATATACTGTTAACATAATGTTTAATTAATTTTTCAAATTTCGTTTCTATGTTTCAGTTTGCACTTTATTTTTAAATATATACTCACCTTTATTTTATGTAATAATAAAATTTTCAATAAATATTTGTAACAGATTTAATTTTTTCACTCCACGATAAGAAACATCAAAACATCACAATGCCACTACCACCATGTGCACTGCACCGATAAGCAAAAGTATGTTTGTCGTCTGCTAAAATGGCCACAAATGTACTTTTCCCCTTATTTTTCTTTTTTTAAGGAATTCTTTGAGTTAAACTGATTGCACTTATATTGGAAAGTGTTACATTTATTAAATAATCCTGTTTTTAATTAAATCAACTTTTCAGATTATGGGAAAATTCAGAATTACCACTTCTGACTAGCGTGACCGGTAATTACCACGTCACGTCAGGTAATACATTACTTACCACTGGTCACAGGAGCAGTCGCCCATCACTAAGCGTAACTAATTTCTATTCCTATATCGTCTTGACTATCGATCCCACGAATGGTTTCGATCGCGGTTTCTGCTTTTATTCTTCCCTTCTCGTCGATGTGCGATGCTGAGGGGACAGAGAATCGTACATTAGGCTCTGCGTAGATTTTCTCATTCCTAAATTGTAAGTTTTCTTGTGCTTGCCTGTTTTCCTGTTCCCCTTCGGATGACGAGTCAGTGGTAACATCTTGTTGTTGTGTAGTTTCTTTATCTGTTTCAACTTCTCCCGATCAACCTACTTTCTTTTCCAGCTTAGAAATTTCCTCTATTCTGTTTTCATTTTCTCTCTTAAGCGTATTGCAAGAGAAAGTGAGAAATTCCATTGGGGCGAGCATTCGTCCTAACAGTTCTTCCGTTGTATGGGAGGGGGACTTGGCCCGGATGAGTGAATGAACTCTAGACATTGGAGCTGTTGAGAATGGAAGGTTCATAGAAAGTGACGAGTCGATCTGGTACAAAGTACCGTTTTGATGTTTGTCAAACGCCGGTGTGCTTATTTTCACCTATTTTCCCCATTTGATGATGGTTTGCGTAACGGGTGTGTGTGTCGCGTTACAATATTAAATATTTCAGTATTTTAATACTATAAAATTAGAAGCAATCGCCTATTGTAATTCCTTAGATTTTAATAGTAGTGTTTTTTTTTTTTTTTGAGGAACGACCAGTGCTCTGGAACACCAGGAGTATAGTCGACCCGATCTCACTACTACAATGTTACAATGCTTAGGTATTATATTTTTTTTTTTTTTTGCTTACGGTTTCTCGCTTCCACTAACAGCTGAGATTCGGGGTCTCTGGATTCCGTGGAGCCCGCTGCCACTTTCTCAAGCGATGACGTATCAACCACTCTGCTGCTTCCTGGAAACCGGTTCCTCGAAAGGGCGTTAGCTACTTGCTGCTATGCACGTTATAGGTGTTAGCCAACCTGGTCCGATTCGTCTTAGGATCTTACCATCTATGTGACGTACCTCTTTCGCCTGTTTGCGGGACTCGTTCCAATTTGAATGTTCTTCAATCTGAATTTACGTCGTATAGGGCCTACTATGTTCAGCACCTAATTATATTCAGATAAATACTAATTCATTTTTATTTTATTTTCTTTCGGGCTTACCGTAGTAAAGTCCGAAGTTCTTGCCTTAATAAATCTCGTAAGATTCTCACTTGCTTCTGGTCCGTAGAATCCAGTTTCCTTTCTCAGTGCCATCCGCGTTTCTATATGGTTCTAATTAATCTATTCCGTAGAATTTCGAGAACCGAGAAAACTTACCGGATCCTGGCAGGATCGCCAGAAACTATTATGCGTAATGACGAAGAAAGAGGTTTTAAGAATATTGCTGAGTCGTTTGTTTAGAAAGCTCAGTAGTTATAACTTTATTGGTCGGACAAGAACTGAGGAGCGGGCCCTGCGCTCTACATTATATAGGCCTCGAGTGATAATAGAAGGGGTAGCTTACTGTTAGGCATAACAGTGCTTATTAAACATTATTTTCTACGAGGAAAACCAATCAAAGAGACTCAAGAAAAGCTCGCAAACTATTATAAGAAGTCTGCTCCATCACATGGCATGGTTCATAAGTGGTTCACAGAAACAAAAAATCAGTCGAAAATGTGGACTGGGCCTGGCGAATCTGCGCCGAAAAAACGAAGACAGTTCTATCAGCCGGTAAGGTCATGAACACAATTTTTTGGGACTCACATGGTATAATATTAATCAATTATCTACAGAAGGGAAAAGCTATTACAGGAGAGTATTATGCCTCATTATTAGATCGATTTGATGCCATACTGAAGGAAAAGCGACCCCATCTGTCGAAAAAAGAAGTGCTTTTCCACCACGACCTTGCACCAGCTTACACGAGAGGCATTGCAACGGCCAAATTATCTGATTTACGCTACAAAATACTTCCTCATCCACTTTATTCCGCAAATTTGGTTCCTTCCCATAATTTTTTGTTTCCTAACATAAAAACTTGGTTTGGAGGTAAAAGATTTTCATCGAACGAAGAGATCATTGTTGCGACAAATGAGTATTTTGAGAGGTTTGATAAAAATTACTTTTTAGAGGGCATAAAGAAGCTTAAGTACCACTATAATAAATGCATACAGTTCAAAGGGGACTATGTTGGAAAATAAATTGGAATTTTTGTTAAGAAAAGAGTTCTTCATTTCAAAGTCACGGACTTATTGAACAGCCCTCGTATTTTAAAATTTCTATACTACAATAAATAAAATATTCTATTCTAATTCGAAAATAGTATACCTTCTAAATTTTTAAAAACACGTATTTTAACTAAATGCATTAATAATAAATTGAGCATGGCAGAAGAATGCACATGTAACTCGTAATGAAGAATCAGAGTTACGAAATGAAAAATCGATTTGTAAATATTAATTGATCTTTGCAAAAGATATGACATATTGATTGAAGTTAGTCTAAAAACTAAACGTTTCCAAATAGACAAAAAACTATTTGTTAAACTTGAAGCTACACAAACCGGATGCTTAACTCCACTTGCATCTGCAAAGTTTTTCCCGAAATTCTGTAAGATTGACTGACCTGTTCCCGGTCTGTAAGCCTGATTCTTCATTCCGGTCACATATTCAGTATTGATAGCTAAATATTCAACTATGGGAAAAGTATCTTCTAGAGGAAAGTCGGGCATCCTAGGACACTGAACTTTACATAATTATAGGTAATTTTAGGAATAGCTCGAAAAACTCCAATCTGAAGTCAACAGAAAAAATTTCAAACTAAATCATTCCTAACGCCTAATTTTTCAGAAATTCAAAATATCTCAAAAACAGTGCAAAAAACACATATGGTGACAAAATTGTGAAGGTTTACCATAAAGGGAGTTCCGTCTAAAAAACTCCGGAAAATTAAAGGAAAGCGTGCTCTTTTCCCCGAGAAGATTTCAAATAAGTTAAAAATTTTTTTCCGATAATTGACAGATTCATTCAGATTAAAAAGGCAGTTTGGATTGATTTGTTTTAAATTTGGAATTAAATCTATTCCAAAATTTTCACCAGGGCTATTTTCCTTAAACTGAGTGGCTTTGAGGAAAAATAGAAATCTAATTAACAATAAAAACCACCGCCTGAAGTACCATGATAAGTTAATTTTCATCTGTATTCTGAATTTCTTCATTGTTCTACATCAAAATTATTTGAACTAACACAAAAAAGAATAGCACAAGTTTGCCTTCTGATTCGAAATCAGCGACCCGAAAAAACCCTAAGATACCAAGTGTCATGCAAATCAGATTGAATTTTGCAATTTAGATCCGCTATATTGAATCCGTCATCTTTGATTTTGGACAACTTCAGAACATGACTTTCTATTCGCATTACTGGCATGATTTTTGAGTAATTTTGAATCACTCATCTAGTGAATGGAATCACTTGCTAATATATTAATCTTATTTATGTCTAGTTGTACCCGACTTCTTTTATATTCAGTTCTTATATCTATTATGTAAGATCATAATATCTTCATATTCGAATAAATTTTGATTTTATAACTGATTATATAAGATAATTAGCCTATAGTTGAGTATCCATTTTTCTTCGTATACGCACTATTCTTGCATATACGTATATAAAGATACAATTTTCATTGATTAGTCAATAAATTGAAATAGATAAATAGACAGACACCATCATCAAAATATTTGTTTGCATCCGGGGGTCTGGTTGAGAAGATGCATTAGAATAAAACCGGGGGCTAAATAATAAGTAAGCTTCGAATTCGATTTTGTAAGGAAACCGAAACGCATCAGAATTGTCCAGAAATAGGTTGCAGAATACGAATACAGTGTCAAAACTTTACTATACCGTATATAAAGCGTGCTACTGCCCGAGAAAATCGTATTGTATTGTAACTTTTTTTGATTTTATTTATTTAAATTTAAACTATTCTATCATTAAACTTGGAGCCCAAATGCGGAAGGAGAAATAAAAACGATTCGGTATGCGGTTGAATCTATTTTAATGGTCTCTATACTATGTCGATTTTCCCTTTACAAGATTTTTATTTATTGATGTTGACATGGGTTATTACATAAGAGGGAAATCGACCTACTCTAAGAATTTCCCCCTAAATCTTATATCTATTAACATAAAATAGACTCTTGATTATAATTTTATTTCCAGTGCATTATATTTAAAAGAGGGAAACCGCCCTACTCTAAGAATTACCCTCTAAATCTCCTATCTATTAATCTTAATATAAAATAAACATTGATTATAGTTTTATCTCCAATGACTCGATACAATGCAAAGTAAATTTCTATAAGCTTGCATAAAGTCTATTTGTTTTATTCACTATGAGGTTTTATCTTCTTTTAGTCTTCAAAGAGTGACCGTAAGCATGGATCGTTCGAAATGTTTATCAATGAATGTAAAAATTCATTGATGAAATCCTTTCGAAACGATCGTTGAAATCTTGAGCGCAGAACTCGAAATAAGAGGAGAAACCTCTCAATCTTTTCCGCGGACCTCACGAGTGAAACCAGTTAGAACTCAGCGGGGAGCAGAAAACTCCCAACCTGCCCTAAAAGGTCTCAGGTGACAAGTTAGAACTCGTCTGAAAGCAGAAAATTTCCAGCCTGTTCTAAAATGCCACTTGGGCTGCTTACGGCTCGCTTGCGAGCAAAGTACGTCCACTACCATGTATATTAGGAGGTTACTTAAAAAAGTGAAAATGAGTATCAGTGCCACCAAGTTATGATAGCAAGAACTAATATCAATGCAAACGAAACCCCCGTACCCCGCAACCCAATGCCGGTATGATGGTGGGCATTGAATGATATTAAAAGTTCAAAATCTGGAAAGAAACGGAATCAAGAATGAAAGTTTTGAAAGCCTTTTAATGCCTAAGAATTGAACTGCGTTCTTAAGTTTCATTCTCGATTCCATTTCTTTCCAAATTTTGACATTTCAATGTCATCCAATGCCCACTTTCTAACTAGGTATATTCTAAAGAGCAGAAAATTGTTAAACATAAATCAATGATTTATAGCATCAGATTTTATCAAAAGAATATCAAAATATAGTTGCTATGTTTACAACAGCTTAAAAAAAACATCTGTACAGACAATAGCGCCACCATTTTTTGGTAGCAAACACTATAATTCATTCCCTTTTTCTCCTATATGAGTGGACCCACTGTGCTTGCGAGCGCCAGAATACCTTTTTCCACGTCCACATGCAGCTTTTATAGCATTTCGAAACTTTTCCCCACCATGGCTCCCGCGCCCCGCGTGGGGGACTCGACTTGTGGGTGGGAGGCGCGCGCTTGCGCCCTACGTCCGCGCTTGTGCTTAGGCTGCTTTGCTCTTGTGGCATGCATGGTGGCGAGCTTGGTTGTCGTTCTATAGGGACCTTGCATAGTCCAAGGGTTACAGTAAGCCAAAGTCTTACATATTATATAATTTATATTCTGCAACTTGCTCCCGGCTCATATGTATTTTTATTGTTTAAGTGTAAAAAATAAAATATTTTCTACATTTCCGACACAAAAGTGTAATAGGTGCAGATTTTTATTCAACTGCTCTCTTTTTTCACCTAATTCATAAGTTTTGGGTTTTCATAAAGACAATGAATAGTTCTTTCTATGCAGTGGTGTCTGTATATTTGTCTGTCGATCTATCAGTTGATGAAATGATCCAAAATAAAACTCCTTCTAACATATTTAAATTAAATGACTGTATGTGCAGATAAAAAAAGACAAATAGAGGTAAAGGATAATGATTTCATAAATATTCTTGTTTCCTTGTGGAAAGTGATTTCTCAAGAAGAATACTATGTATTATGTCTTGGAGCCTTGGTTAAAGCAAATTTGATCTTTGTTACTACTCAATGTTCTCACAAACTGGATCCACTTAGTGAGGTTGGCGTTTTGACTGGAATGAATAATATCACAGATTATCCAGAAAAAATTCTAAGCAGTGAACAACCATTTCGTGACGAATCGAAATTTTCTATTCTAGTTGTGAGTATCCCTACATAACGACGAAGAATTTAAACCTTAATTACTTTTATCCTGTTATATTTTATGATAAGGCATTTGTTGGATACTTTTAATATGAGAAATTCAATTTGTTTTTAGTTGAATAGGGATATTGAGCTAACGTCTTATATAAGAATAGGTGTCGTGACTACTGGCATCGATGAGACAGATACAAATGGAGTGTTGTTAGGTTGGAACAAAAAGGTAAAAATTTACTATCGCATGGAGAAAGATACTCTTCTTATATCAGCGAACACACACGTTGTTATTTCTCAACTTGCTGTTGTTATAGTTTCAATTTTTGCATACTGTCGTAATTTATTGCGACCGTGCATTAATTTTAAGGGATTTGATTAAGGGATTAAGGGATCATGTGGATTTAGTTTTCACTATGTGTCATTTTGCCGATGTGTGTACAACAAAGTTTTTTGGAGCAGTAAATATGTCGAATTACGTACCAAAATAACACTATTTGCGGGAAGTTTTATTTTTTTTCAATTCGAAGAAAAGTGCGGATGAAAGTCATCGATTGCTTTCGGAAACTAACAGTGATTATACTCCACCGATTAAAATGTGTGAGTACTGGTTTAAACGCTTTAAAAATGCTGATTTCGACTCGAAGGACAAAGAACGTCCAGGCCATCCGAAAAAGAACAAAAGTGAGGAATTAGAGATGTTATTCAATTGTAACATCCCTACTTTCTCCCTAGTTGCCAGACGCTTCAGTCAGCCACGGTTCGGTAAGAGTGGGGGAGTAGGGGATGCAATAATTACGTAGCAGTGATCCCAGAACGTGGGAGCTGGAGGCCCCCACCATAGACTCCACCAGCTCATGGCTTCTTCCTCGCTCGACTGCCATAGGTTGGTTGAGTGAGGAAGACACAATGAGCTCGAGACATCTATGGTGGGGGCCGCCAGCTCCCACGTTCTGGGATCACTGTTACGTAGACTGATTTTAATATTTAATATATATATAAAATTTATTCATAAAAACTTAAATCTATTTGGAATACAGCGAAATGAAATAAATAATTTAAGCGGTATGTATGTGTGAATGTGTGTAAAAAATAACAAAGGTGTGCCGGTGTAAGTGTGTGAGTTTACTGTGTACGTGTTTGTGTATGTGTGTGTGTGTATTTGACGTATTTGCGGGGGTGCGTGAGCACAGGCCTAACGGTTCGCTGCTGGTGGACCGGTTATGCGTTGAACAATTTTACTTTCTGTAAATAAAACATACAAGGTCGTAGGGGTTAAGAATCGGCGATTTACAATATGATTGTCGTAGCCCGATTCCCCTCGGGAGGCGCGTTCACCTCGATTTCTCCTGCGGTTGCTCGTTTCGTCGGTCACGGTCAAGTCTCGGTCGTTTAGGGAGGGG
Organism: Diplolepis rosae; assembly: GCA_030998225.1. Taxonomy (NCBI): domain Eukaryota; kingdom Metazoa; phylum Arthropoda; class Insecta; order Hymenoptera; family Diplolepididae; genus Diplolepis; species Diplolepis rosae. The sequence continues at coordinate 2,216,390 of JAPYXD010000275.1, forward strand.
CGCCCTGAGCGGTATCTGAGCGTTGGCGCCCCAACCTCGGTACCTCGGCCATGGCGGTATCAGGAGGGCCGAGGGTACTGGTGGGTCGGTCGGACGGTAATTCCCCAGGTCGGGCCCGGTCACCGTTATTTGACGGGACCCGGTCCTGGGCGGGGCCTCGGCCATGGCAGGATCCAGAGGGCCGAGGGTACTGGTTTGTCGGTCGGTCGGTATGTTTGTCCGGTGAGAACGTTAGGTTCACGTTGCCCCGGTGAGAACCGGGTGAGGCGTGAATCAGGCGTGCCCGATGTCAATTTGCCATTGGTCGGGGGACGAGCTGGTTCGCCGATTTGGTGTATGCGGTTCGGATGGGTATGGATGGGTACGGTTAGGTTCGGTAGAGTATGGTAACAGTATCGTCTGCATTGTCCTGATGCAGCCTGAGCAGCACCCAGTCAGGGGAACCTGACGCTAGGTGCCAGCTCCCACCGAGTGCTGACCATGGGGGAACCCATCGGTCAACGGTCGATGTGGCTGAACCAGGACAACCGGTGTCGTAGGGTCTCACCCGGAGGTGTCTGTGCGAGGGTCAGTCAGGGGGACCTGACGCTGAGCCCTCCCACATGTCAAAAACCGGCCAAGGGGGAACTCATCGGTCGGTGTTCGACGGGGCATCTCTGGGTGAAAGGTGGGTGTCAACCTGTCCAGCCTGAGCAGCACCCAGTCAGGGGAACCTGACGCTGGATGCCGGCTCTCACTGAGAGTCGACCATGGGGGAAGCCATCGATCGACGTTTGATGTGGCCGGACCAGGAGGACCGGGGTCGGCGTGGTCTTGGTGTCGAACTGGCCAGCCTAAGCAGCACCCAGTCAGGGGAACCTGACGCTGGGTGTCAGCTCCCACCGAGAGTTAACCATGGGGGAACCCATCGATTGACGCTCGGTCTGGCTTCACCAGGTGTCGCGCTCGGGGTCGGAGATACCCTCCTATGGGGGAACCCATCAGGAGAGGCATCCCCATATGCCGTCCGTCTAGAGCGCCGCTCCGGTGTGACCCGGATCGTCGCTCCACCCGAACTGCCTGTCTCGGTGTTCCGACCCTCCTGATATACCGTTCGCGAAGGGTGGGGGTAGCTGCGCACGCGGCTCGGCGGCCGATAGGGGTACTCACGTGAGTCGCGGTGGTGGGAGTACCCTTCCAAACGCCACGGTAGGGGCGCGATGGTGTAGCATGCATGTACGGTTCGTTACGAGATAAAGACCCGTGTCAAAGGCAAGATGAACTAGCAGAATCATTGGGAGTTGATCGTTCAATCATTTCTAAACGCTTACATTTCGCAGCATGTTAACAATCGGCTAAATGTTGCAAAACCAGTTAAAACCTACTTGGAAACCCTTGAATGGGAAGTCCTAACCTACCCGCCGTATTATCCAGACATTGCTCCTTCTGATTACCACTTGTTTCAATTGATAACTCATCGCCTGTTTGAGCAACGCTCCACTTCTTATGAAAATACCAAAAAATGGGTCGATTCGTGGATACCCTAGCGGACTTGGTCAAGTGAACTGTCAGCGAGTTCGCTGACCATTCACTGACCTCGTAATAATATGAAAAAGAAAAGCATAAATAACACTTAAATTGTTTCAGTTATTATTTTGCGGTACATTTTAAGTTTGAGGGATCGAAATTAATACAATAATTTAATTTTTTAGCGTTAAAAACTAAAAAAACATAATACCTGTCATTGAAGGCAGTGCAATGGCTCAGCATTTGTGGAACGTCTCCACCGTTCGAGATGACCATTGGTATTATGTTTTTTAGTTTTTCAACCGTAAAAAAAAAATATTGTAGCAACTTCGATACATTCAAAGTCAAAATATACCGCACAATCATAATAGCAACAATTTAAGTGTTTTTATGCTCCTCTTTGTCATATTATAACAAGGTTAGTGAATGGTCAGCAAATTTGCTGACCGTTCACTTAACCGGGTCCGCTAACGTAGCCTCAAAGATCGAGTCGTTTTTCAAATCTTGTACCCGTATGCTGTCAGGAATGTGGAAAAAAGTAGTGGCTGGCGATGGACAATACTTTAAGTGATCAACTGATATCTCCTTTTTTTAAATAAAGCCGTAATTTTACAAAAAAATCCCTCAAAATTATTGCACTGTCTCAATAATTGTAGGCAAAACGCTGCATTATCTTATTATTGAACGTTACCAGTCGCTTTATAAGACTCATGAATTATTGTGAATGATGCTGTGTGGATAGTTTTTCTTTACATCAGATTTGTTGTTGTTGGCTGCATTTATTATACTACTGTGATCAAATTGAAAGGTGAATTTTAAATTTAAACTTCCCGGGATTTTCGAAACTGAAATTTTTTTTCCATAAGTTGGTAGTACTGTTCGTGACATCTGTGCCAAATTTCACATCAAAATATTCATTAGTGTGAAGCTGTTCACAGAAAAAGGCCGGATTTATGGGACAACAACTCTTGGCATGATAATGCACCATCACACACGGCACTGGTTTTACGCGATCATTTCGTCAAAACTTCAATAAATATCGTTCCGCAACCACCGTATTCACCTGATTTAGCTCCGTGTGACTTCTGGTTGTTCAGCAAACTCAAGAGACCGCTCCGGGGACACCGTTTTGACTCGATTGAGGAGATAAAAACCGAATCGCTGAAGGCTCTGAAGGCTAGTCCGAAGGAGGACTTTGCCAAGTGTTTTGATGATTGGAAAATTCGTTGGCATAAGTGTATCGCGGTGGAAGGGGATTATTTCGAATGAGACGAAATAGATTTGGAACAATAAGTGAGGATTTTAAAAGAAATAATAAAATTCACCTTTCAATTTGATCACAGTAGTACTTTATTTATTGTGTACTTCCCATTACCGAATTCTAGGTAGAGATTAATAAAATGCAAACAATGGGAACCAACCTGTAATCCAGTATAATAATTGTACTATTATATACTATTGTATAATCGGAAAAAGGGACTAATTACTGAATTTAATTTGTATGATAAGTGAGCGGTATATTATGTGAACAAACTCACTGCAATTTTTTTTTTTGCAGTGCCGAACTACTATGTTAGTTCTATATTTGCAGTTAAGAATTGGTATCAATTCGTACTAATTTTTTAGAAATGATTGGGGTTTCATGAATCATGGCTCATGTTTCAGGGAAAATATTCTCACAACTCTATTGTTTCCAATTTTGAAAATTAAAAATAACATCATCAAATATTTTTATTCAAAAAAAGTTTTTCTTCCTAAAACATTCTTTTAATAACGAGAACAGGCACTAGAAACATTATTTTTGAAATATATAATAGTAGATTTGTAGAGAATAGTTTAATCGAAAAAATAAGCCACGATTTATAAAAATCCAATCAATTTAAAACGTTTGTTAGAAAGCTATAGTAATAAAAAATTCTATTACCAAATACATTATTGAAAGTATTATTTTTCGTAGGTTTTAATCTTTATTCATCACAAATGATGTTTTTTCATTCATAAGATACGATTGATAATATGTTTTTAAGTCTCAAAATTTTTTCAAAAAACGGTTTTTCCAGAGACATGATTTTTTGGCACAACAATTACCTTAATGTGGTTCATTGTATGTTTTCTAATTACCTCGTTCTGATTTCATTACTAATTTAGTCTCTGCTATATTACTAGATCAACTACGATGTGACAGTAGTTCTAGAATATAATATTATACCAGTACAACGCGATTAATAAATTGTTACAAGTCATATAAATTTTATTCTTCTAAATTAGAAAAATTCTGTATGATTGATATGTTTCAATAGACCGGTCGAAAGAGGAGTTCATTCAGTTTCAAAAATGAAGAAAGATTTTTGTCTCTTAACGGAATTGAAAAACATTGTGATGAGGACGTAAGTATTATTTCATCTACTTATGTTATTCACAAGAAAGCCAATAACTAACTGTTAATATTGCAGTTCCCCGAAGGCAGTATTGCAATAAAGGGTAGGAACATTATAGGTTTTACTTGTTTGGATGAAGAAAATAATGTCAATGAAAGTAGTATTGTGAAAGGAATAAAAACTATTGATAGAAGGAAAATCGTGTTTTCTAAAATTGTCTACGCAGATTTTACGGAAGTTAATTCATTGCTTCGAGAAGGTAAAGATGTATTCATATAATGTTCAGGGAAAGAACTAGATGGGCATATAGCTGGCTTGCCGATCTATTTTTTTTCGAAAAGCAGCATTGAAAAAATTATCCATGAAATTTTGCACAGTTCACTGAGAGAAATTCACGTCAGTAATATTAACTGAAAATTTTCGGTAAATTCCTATACATTAAGGGCATGTGATACTTACGGAATTAGCAAAGGGCATAGCTGGGTTTACATGTGAAATCGCCCTTAAAACCAAATCAAATTTCGCATCAACCATAAGGAAGGGGTTGGGCAAGAGATTATTTTGCCAAATTTTCAGATCATTATCTGCCATTTTAAATGAGTAATGGCGGATTTTACCATTTTCGTTTTTTTTCTTTTTTTAACTAAACTAATCATAGGAAAATTTTGAAAAAAATCAGGGATGTTTTCATAATAGAAGACACATTTGTAAATTTTTGCAAGGTGTGGACGGGGGTAAAAGAAAATAAAAACCGTAAAAATACGCATTCTTGCAACGTCTTACCATTAAAGTACATTTTATAATAACAGTAGACAAATGAAAAAAATTAATTTATTTGGTAATCTATCTCTAACACGGTTTACTGCTGAAATTTTTGCAAAAATGTTGCAAATATTTTGCTAATTTTTTTTTGCGAAAATCTTGAATATTTTTCGAATGTACAGGTTTTGCCCGTTGAAAATTTAGTCCGTTCAAAAAATTTCCGTTTTATATAAAACTGGTATACAAAAAGTAAAATTGGTTTTCCTACAAACGTACAGTTATAAACGAAGACAGCAATGATGACTTATTTATAATTGAAAAAAAATGTTATGCTTGAAAAATGTTCAGCCACTTATGGAGTATGGAGTGCTATGAAAGTACAATTAACCGTTTATATTTGTAAAAACTCTATGCTAAAAAAATATTTTTTTGTAGGAAAACCAATTTTACATTTTGTATAACACTTTTATTTAAAACGGACAGTTTTTGAACGGACTTAATTTTTTAACGGGCAAAACTTTATAAAAAAATGTAACGAAAATGTAAGTATTGCAATGAAAAATAACTGCTAAAAATCTTTTGTTATCCAGAAATCCAAGTTAATTACTTATTTAATTTACGAGCTTTTCTTACTATCTGTGCTCATAAAAATTTCAAAAAGTAAAGTAAATGCAGGACGATTTGAAGGTATTTTCGATGTCTTGTATAGTAAAATGAGTATGTTATTTTTAACAAAGAGAAATTAATTTAACCCGTATGTTCGAAAATTATTCAAGAATACGAAAAGATATTTTTAGCAGCACTATTTCGACTTGCGAATAACGACAATCAACCATTTGTTCACAATGCATGTAAAAATTTCGATTTTCTGCTACAAAAAAGTTATTCACATGAACTTGCTAATTTTCTGAAGTATCACAGGCCCTTGAGATCAACTGCAGTATTCAATTAGTCTAAAGAATTATTTCAATTAATTTAACAGAAATCGCCAGTTTAGTTATACTAACTGACTTTTTCAGTTGTTCTTACATGACAAAAGCATGTTTTCGAGATTTTTTACGCGCATTTTCTGAATGTAAAGTTGGTATTTTGTTTCCTGTGGGCACAAAACAGGGGTAGGGAAAAGCCGAGAGAAGCTAAATGGCCACTTTTAAGTACTGTATTTAGATACAGAAATAATACAGATACAGAAATGATACAGAAAGTGATCATTAACTTCCTCTCGGCTTTTCCCCACTCCCGCTTTGTGCTCACAGTAAATAAAACACAAATTTTGCGCCCAGAAAACGCGTGTGAAAAAGCGAGAAAAACATGCTGTTGCTATATAAAATATTTTTTGTCATCCCCACATGAGAATGACGCCATTCTAGCACCAATTTTAGTACGCAATGTGCCTGATTCTGGCACCTCTGGAATGATGCGATGAAAAATCAATTCCCGCTTTATTCCATCGCCAAATAATGCGGGAATTCATAATTATTGCATTAATTATATATGAAGTAGTGCGAGAATCATACTTCCTCTCAGTCTTTCTTTTCAGAACACGCAAACATCCAGATATCGTTTGTCTGTGTGTCACCCAAATCAGTTCCATCTGTTTAAAAACGACAGCAGTTTGTTTTTTTGTCGATCTGGTACCGAAGTGAATAACATTTGCAGGTTATGTAATTATCATTTTTGTCGCCTAATTAGATACATTGTATACTAAAATAGGTACTAATAGAATGGTGTCATTCTTATGTGGAAATTACAGAAAATAGTATGTGTTGCGTGGACGCGATAGTTGATTCCCTAGCGTTCCAGAATTACAGGACGTTATTCAGGTGGCAAAAGTTTAGTATTCTTTACTCTTTCTTTTGGTAAGTGGCTCGGAATTCCGAGTAAATTAACATTGTTGACTGTAACGCTTTATGGCGTCTGTCACCCACGCTGAGACCACTTCGCCTCTCCCTTGTATTCGCGAGTGCTCTCTTTTGTAATTATACCGGGTTCATTAATTAACCTTGCTTTTTCTCGCGGTAATAACGGTTTATTTTTTTAAGTAAATTTCTGTTAATTTATTGTTCTCTCTGATGGTGACGCGCGAAAATAAATTGAATTCGCCATATTGTCGCGTGGTTCGGAAAGCTCCGAGATTTATCTCATTTCATTTATCGATTTTGATATGGATATTTTGGCTTTTATCAACCAGTCTTGATTTTTATCGAGTCTTTCTTTATTTAAATAAATTTGTTCAGCCAACCTACTTAATAATTAAATTCTGGCTTTCATTTATTATTACCCGTCAAACTGTTGTGACTTTGCTTTGACCCCGCCTTGTGATATTATTGTTACTATTGTCCTTGTTCGTGAAAATTTTGTCGCTCACGGGAGTGGCTGGCGCTCAACAATTTTAAAGTTGATCTTGTATTTTTATAGGTTTAGAACTAAGTAAAATTAGTTGGGTTGAACAGTGATATGAGTTTCTAGGTTACGGGTAAAACCTGCATCTCACCTTATATATCCTTTCCAGGTTATAATATTCACCGTTCGACTTATTATAATTATCTTTAGAAACCTTACTAATCAAAATGTCTTTTTTTCGTACTCTCAAGTTTTCGAATGGAGATACTAATTTTTCTTCTACATGTTTTAAAGACTGTTATGACCATATTGAATTTCGATGCCATAATATGAATAAGTGTAATAAAACCTTGACTTTCCCCATTTTAAAACAATATTATACTAACCTTTCATCCAATTTTATCATTTACTCTAACGAAAAGTCTCTCAGTGTGGGGGCGCTGGCTAGATATTTAAGATGCAGTGATCGTGCGTTATAGTCTGCTGATAGCTGGCTGCAAATCAGTGCTCTCAGATTGTGGATGGAATTTACCTCCTTCACTCTACCGTTGTATTGAAAAAAACAATTTTTCACGTATGATTTGTAGAAATTTTTGAATTATATTACTATTTTAAGTTGTTCTTCAATTATATCAATTTCTTTTTTTCAATAAAATGGTAAAATGTATAGGGTAAATTCCACCCACGATCTGAGAGCACTGCTGCAAATAAACGCGCAGCCTTAACCAGAGGGAAACAATCATGAATGCTTCAAATGGTGCATCTGATGTGATAAAGTTTCAAAACTTTCATAACTAATTTGGGCAAAGGGTAGGAAGGCTAGAAGGAACACTTCAAAACTCCTGGTAAAAATGGAGGTCATATCCTTTGACCGTCATGTTTAATTCCATCAATTTCTTATTTGGCTTCACTCTTACCTCGTAAGGTCCACACGAATTAGTCGTGTAACGAAAATACAGAGTAGTGTGGACTGGGAGAGAATTTTGTTTAAGTGGAACAAACATACCATGGAGACGTGGCCAAACAAGAAATTTGTTTCAATCAAATAAAGTATTTTCAATTTGAACAAATTTACATTCACGAGATAATACCAGAACCTCTTACAAAAAGGACTTCTACCATTTCGTGTAAGATTTAGTATTTTATGGGTCCTTCAGTTAAATTACGATTTAATTTGTACAATAATCGTTTTTTTACCTTTATCTAAAATTTATAGTTTCAATTTAATTATATACAGGTATCGATGATGATATCGTTCTCACGGATGATGATTACTTTAATTTCGTTGTTTCTTTGTGGAATCCAGAAGAAAATAATTCAGGAAAATACGAAATATTATGTCTTGGGGCCTTAGTTAAATCAGATTGGATCCTTATCAATACTGATTGTTTCGGAAAAGTGGTCAGTTGCACTTTGGATAACATCGGCATCCTAACTTACAGCATGTTTCGCGACAAACTTGCACCAAAAACAAAAGTTATTGATCATTCCCGCGTAATTCGTAACAAGATTGCAACATCAAATTATATGATTCTAGTTGTAAGTAGTTTTACGCAGCATTAAGGCCATAGATCAACCACATCAGCTGATAAATTGAGTCCCATGCGTATCGATTTTTTCCCCACATTCAAAATTTTAAGCTGAAATACAGCGGAAAAATTCTCGAAAATAATTAGAAAGTAGGAATGAAAAGTTATGATAAAAGCGTTGAGTGTAAAACGAGAAAAAATTGTATAATTCCCACAGAAATACCGACACACATAAGCTTGTACGTCACCTGTCAATCCTGTCAATATAGTTTCGTACCTGCAGTGCGTCAGTACACATAGGTAGCGCTTCCGAAAATTCTATATTTTTTTTGCAATGTTATCAATTTGATAAAATAATTTTTGCATTTATTCCGATGTTCTGCACCCAAAAAACCTGTCTTGGTGCTTTCTTATCAATGTTCTGAAATTCCAGAGCGATATTCCATTTCCTGTGGAAATGGCGTTACAAAAAAATAAAAACTTCTTTGGCCCCAGAATGTATGGAACAATTGATACCCTATGACTCATTGAATTAATTGTTTCTATACTCATGAAAGTTTTACGCTGATCATGTACAATATCACATTTATTTTTACGTATTTGCTGCATAGTCGACGACATAGTACACTTTATATGAATGCGAGGGTGTATCAACAATCATCCGCACCTTGCCTGTGGAATTGATCGTTATCAATTTAAAAAAAAAACACATCTCTACATAATCGCCTTGTTTTCAATACACTTTATCCACATGTAAACAAGCTTTTTCTTTCAGTCAAAAAATTCAGTTTATATATTTCCCCATATATCTCCTTCTCGAAGCTTCTTCCCGTGACCTACGTTTTGCCCTTCCTGAGAGTAGTACTGCGCAGGCTTCGAATTCTGCACGCCTTCCTTCGCAAAAAGCACCTGATTTTCAATTGTTTTGATTCATGCTCAATACATGTACTTATCTAAGGTTCGCGTTTTTATTTCTTTCTCAGTTGTAGAACGATTACAGTCATTTGACAGTTTGGGAATAGTATCATTTGTTTCCAATAGGTATACCTTCCTGTATTTCAAACGCGGTATAACAGCATCCTACAACTTATCAGGAAACGATCACAACTGAGAATGAAATAAAAGCGCGAACCTTGGATGAGTACATGTATTGAGCATGAATCAAAACAATTGAAAATCAGATGCTTTTTGCAAACCAACTCGTGCGGCATTCGAAGCCTGCGCAAAACGTAGGTCATGGGCACAAACTTCGAAGAGATATATGGGGAAATATATAAACTGAATCCTGTGACTGAAAGAAAAAGCTTGTTTACATGTGGATAAAGTGTATTGAAAACAAGGCGATCATGTAGAGATGTGTTTTTTCTTTTTGAATTGATAACGATCAATTCCACAGGCAGGGTACGGATAATTGTTGATACACCCCCGCATTCATATAAAGTGTACTATGTCGTCCACTATGCAGCAAATACGTAAAAATAAATGAGATATTGTACGTGTTGAACGTCAAACATTCATGAGTATAGAAAAAATTGCTTCAATGAGTCATAGGGTATCAATTGTTCCATAAATTGTAGGGGCCAAAGAAGTTTTTATTTTTTTAAACTATGAAGTACATTTCAGAAAATTTTCGAAAAAATATATATTGTCACATTGTATTTGAAGGGGATATAGAAAAAAATGGTGGGTGTTCAAGAAGTAATTCACATTAAAAAAATTATTCATAAATTTAAAAAAAATGTTTACCCCCTTTTTATAAACGAAATGGGTTCTTCAATTTTTTTCATGACCTCGTTAGTACCCTCTATAACATATTTTTTATTCATTAAGATCGGTTGAGCCGTTTTCGAGAAAATTAGATTTTTCGATTTTTCAAAATTCGTTCATAACTTATGTAAAAAAAATTTTTTCGAATTGATAATTGATGTGAATTTATCTTTTAATGGGAGCCACTTTCCCTCGCAATATTGATCAAATCCGAGAAAGGGCACCCAGACTATACTTATCCTGCTACGGCCTTTTTACTAAAACCAAATTAACAGACGATGCTTAACGCCTATTGTTACGTACTTTAAATTTTCAAGTAGATATATTAGAAACAAAAAAAGTTGTCTTACATGGTTCGGTAAACCTATAAAGGGTCTGGTGGGATAAGTATGGTAAAAATGCCCCCAAGGCTTTTCGGGTCCTAGCACGATCTGTAGGTAGCCTGTGGTTTCACATTTAATTTTTTTCTCGGTGCATATTGTTTAATTTCAAACGAAAAAAATTGAGGGCAGAAGCCAAATCGGGAAGTATATACAAAAAAATGTTCGTCTTGTTTTAATATTTCTATTAATTTTTATCATCCGAAATCGGCGGATCGAAAGAATGAGAATTCTTCTATAAGTTGAGCTTTCAATACTCTACTGTATAAAAAAAGAATCAAATTTTTATCTTTGGTATCTGATATAAACATGCTTTAGAATACTCGTTACTTACCGTAATGTGTTTTCATCGTCATCAGTGTCATCATTAATGACTGGATTTACTTCTTCGTATTGGAAAAGGAGTACTTTTGTAGGTCTCATAATTTTTGCTAAATATTTTGCGACTAACATGTGTAGGAATTCTTAACTTTCCTAATAAGCCAAATATTACTGCACATCTCAGTACATGTGTTCAAGCCGTGGTCTTGCAGGTCGTTAGAGGTCAAGTTAGCGACGACAAAATCAAGCGCGTCCTTCATCTCTGGCATCTTTTGTTTTGAAGTCACGTTTGTATTGGTTTTGAAGCCACGTCCTTCACTATTTCAATTCACTTAAATCAACCGCGTTTTTTCCCCAAGAAGATGTTAGTCTGGTGACCTTTATGTAGTTGAAAGTGTTGCGTACTTTTATTCTTTCTGTATTTTATACTTCCCGCCTTCTTATTACATTCTCATCATGGATGAGAAGGTATTGGTTTTATGTGAAAAATGACTTTCGAAAATTTCATCAAATCTTTACGTTTTGAGACCCCCTGAGTCCGAAAAAAGGGTTTTTACGAAAGTGTCTGTCTGTCTGTCTGTCTTTCCGTCTGTCTGTCTGTCTGTCTGTCTGTTTGTAGGTCGTGTGCGGCATAACTCTCGATAGAATTATCAGATTGAATTGTGCTTTGGCAAACTTTATCGGAACCGAAAAAGTAAGGACAACTTCGTTAACCAGCCATATCCAATCAAAATTGAGGAATTGAGCACTACTTTTGTGTTTTTGAAAATAATTTTTTAAAAAAATCAAAAATTTCAATACTGGTTTTTGATAGTGCTCATAAATCTCTACAAATTATCCTGATAACATTTTTTGATTAAATCAAAATTAGAAATGTTACAGCATATTCAAATTCGAAAAAAGTCAATATCAAAATTCCATTTTCCAGTTAAATTATACGAGATACGAAAAAACGTTATGATACAATATTATTTTCTACATAAAGACCTACAAATTTCAATTGTAACACTTTTTCATAAGATGCATATCTTTCTTTTTAAATAAAAAAAAAACTATTAAAAATCCAAAATTCAATTTTTTAATAATAATATGTGAAATACGAAAAAAACGTAGGAATACAAAGTTGTTCGTTTCAAAAAGATCTACAAGTTTTGTCTCACACAGTTTATGAAAAAACATATATTTTTCGTTTCAATTCCAAAAAATACGATTAAAATTCAATAATTCCATTTTTTAGACAAAATATATGAGATACATAAAAAAAGTTCAAATGAAAAATTATTTGCCTAAATGAGGTCTACACATTCTTATTAAGAAATTTCTCGACAGGATGTATATTTTATGTTTTGATTTTTAATAATAAAAAAATTCGATTTTTTTCACCAAAATATGTGAGATACGAAATAAGCGTTGTTCTGCAAAATCGTTTCCTTAATGTAGTACGATCACGAAAATTAGACCTCAGACAAAAATAGATAATTTTGCTTTCAAGAATAGCAACATTATTATTGAAGGGCCAATTTGAATGAGAAAAGATTATTTTTCATGAAAAAAATTTGAAACACAAAAAAATAATGTTATTAATAAATTTTATTTTTGCCCAAACTTATTTTCTTATCGCTTCGAGTCAAATTTTTGAAAATGATGCGATTCTAATAAATTATGGTTCATTTTTTTAGAAAAAAGTTTCTCTACAACTTGACCGTTTCCTATTTTTGAATTTTTTCTTGAAAGCAAAATTATCTATTTTAGCCTGAGGTCTAATTTTCGTGATCGTACTACCTTAAATAAAGTCTACGATTATTTTTTCTTTTTGAGAGATTTGGAAGAAAATAAATTATTTTAATCATGTAATTTATTAAAAAGTTACTGAAATGTATACAGAAAATCGAGCGCGAAGCGCGAGTGTCATGATGAGAATGTGTTCCTTAAGGCCGATAGAGCCTTAAGTAAATTGAATTTCCTGTTTCACTTAAACTGAAAAAGAAATTTAGTGAATTTGAGAAAATGAGTAATTCACATCATCTTTAATATTATAAAATTGGTTTGAGCTTCAGTATTAAATTATAAGAAATAAACTTAAATGTATGCGAAGAGCACAAGACCGAGCGCGAAGCGCGAGGTCCTGAAAGAACGGAGCGCGAAGCGCGACGATCAAATCGCGCGCCCTAGGCGCGCTCAAGCTTGCGAGCGAAGCGAGCTGCCCGCGAAGCGCGCGATGAGAACGTGCCCGCGAAGCGGGCAGATTTTTTGTATTTAATTTGTGTTTGCCCTTTTATTTTAAAGTTAAATACAAACTAATTGCAATGTCTGCTAAAGTTAAATTTTTGGACAATTCAAAGTGCATTAGATGCAACTGTTTTCTTCGAAAAACTGCGGGAACTAAAACAGTGATTAAAACTGATGCTGAGGTAAAAATATTGACAAGCATTCTAAATAAAATAGTGTCAATTGGCGATAAATTTTGCATGAAATGTGAAAGACGTATTCGGGTTCCACTAAGGAAAAAATCAAATATCGATGAAGTTGGAAGTCCAATTGAAGAGGAAGCATGTCCTAGTGGGTATCGCGAGAACACTATTTCGGAGAGGGCGTCATCGAGTTCCTCTCGCAATGCGTCATTAGTTGACGATATAGAAGTGGATCCAACGTTTGTTGCAAGTATACAAGGAACTACACACAAAAAATATTCACATTCGTTGATTGAAATGCCTTTCTGCAGAACGATTTCCACACACAAATACTGTTCTCTGTGTTCGAACACGGGTAATCTCGTTGTTGTTCGATTTGACGCTCGTATACAAGCATTTATTAAAAAAAGGATATTCGTTCCTAAAGAAAACCGATGCTGTAAATCTCATCTAATTAAAAACCGCTTCTTTCAAGAAGAATTAAACTTTTTTCGGGTATATTCGAACACTAGTATGGTGGAAACTGCAGAACTGGCACAGTTCATGATGCAACTATCCCTCGAAAGCGATTCCTCTGCCATAAATAAAATAGGAAAAATGTCTCTTTCAGAAGATAAAGTAAAAGTATTGACTGGATTGACATGGGAACAGCTAATTACCATAAACTATCATATGCAATAACATCTATGAGGAACGCTGAATGCCGAAATATTTTACGGGCACTTGTGGTTTTTTTATTTAAGTTACGCAGTGGCTCCTCAAATAGTACGATTGCTGCTGTTCTTGAGCTAAAGTATACACAACAGGTGTCTGATTTTTGTACTGCTGGCATTGACTCGTTCGAAAAAGACATCCTACCTTCTCATTTTGGTGCTAAAGCCGTGGCACTAGATGATCTAATTGTGAACCATACGGCTCCTATGGCGCGAAAATTGTATAACCTTAAGGACGATCAGTTGGCACTAATTTTTGACGGGGCTTACATTTATCACGAAGAAAGCTCTAATAATGAGTATCAGCGTAAGTCTTATTGAGTTCAAAAAAAAGCGTCCATTATTAAAACCTTTCACCATTTGTGCAACTGGCGGGTACATTTTAGATATTCTTGGACTTTTCCCTGCAGATTAAAATGATGCTGAGATTTTGAAAACAATTTTATTTGGCCAGTATGGCGTAAAAAACCTTCTTAGGAGAGGTGTTATCATAATAGTGGATAGAGGATTTCGTGATATAAAAGACTATTTAGAAAAACAAGGTTACATAGTCCTCATGCCTGCGTTGAAAGGAAATCGTACACAGTTAACGACGGCAGAATCCAATGCATCGCACAAAATAACAAAAATTCGCTGGGTCATTGAAGCAATTCACGGAGCTATATGTCAAAAATATAAACTTCTACATAACCAGCTACATAATCCACTACTTCCGAAAGTTAGTTCCTACTGTAAAATAGCTTGTTTTTTACAAAATTAATTCGGTAAGCGTTTCAATTCAGATCTTGGAATTTTAAACGAAGTTGCAGCACAATTCCAGTCTCGAGAAAGTGTAGAAAACACTTTAGCTTTAGCACTAGAAGAACAAGGATGGCATAGGAAGAAATTGCCATTTCAAAGGCTTACGTCGTCCGATGTGCTGGATTTTCCCGAGCTTACCGAAAAAAACTTGATGGTTCTTTTTACTGGATCGTATCAATTGAAACAAGATATTTATTACTCAGCAGAAATTTTGAATGAAGACAATAGTATCAACCTATGTTTTATAAAAGAAAAGTCTAATACAATCAAAGTAGAGGTTAAATCTAGGCATGTAAGCCGTAAAACTTATAAGTATTTCATACACTATAAACTTGAATCAGTGGGATACACTGGAATTTTGCATTATTGCTGTGATTGTGCAAATGGAAGACGTACCATTGGCTGCTGCTCTCATGTTGCAGTAGTCATGTATTATATGTCACACGCAAGATATTTAGCAAGAACAGTGAGGCTCGCTGAAATTTTAAGTACTCTTCTCCAATACGAAGAAGTAAATCCAGTCATTAATGATGACAATGATGACGATTAAAACACAGTTGGGTAAGTAACGAGTATTCTAAAGCATGTTGATATCAGATAAATTCGTATCCACTTGATGTAAGTTTTCAAGGGGATGCTAAAAACCGCTTTTATTTTTTTTTACCCTGGAGCACCAAAGATAAAAATTTGTATCTTTTTTTATACTGTAGAGTATTGAAAGCTCAACTTACAAAAGAATTCTCATTCTTTCGATCCGCCGATTTCGTATGAAAAAAATTAATAGAAATATTTTCAAATATTTTAAAACTTAAATTTCCCGCCAAAACAAGCCGAAAATTTTTTTGTATATACTTTCCGATGTGGCCTTTGCCCTCAATTTTTATCGTTTAAAATTAAGCAATATGCACCGAGAATAAAAATTAAATCTGAAAATCACATTATAAAGGGTAGTAGGGTTAATATGTAAGCTAGAGGGTTGAAATGTGGTAAAATGTCTTCCTCACCCACAGGCTACATACAGATCGTGCTAGGACTCGAAAAGCCTTGGGGGCATTTTTACCATACTTATCCCGCCAGACCCTTTGGTCACATGACTTAGTTGATCCATGGCCTTAAAAAGTTTAAACTTGATTTACTTAAATCTTAATATATTTCATAATATAATGTTTAAAGTTTGTTAAAGACTTAAAAAATAAGAAATTTATTATTTTTTTAGTTGAATAGCAACTTTGAAGTACTATCGCGTATAAAAGTAGATTGGGTGAGACTGAATACTGCTGAAGAAAATCACGGAATTTTAGTAGGATGGCAGAAAGAGGTAAGAATACGCGATTCGTAAAATACTATCCCAGTACCCTGGCGAAAGTATCGGATTGAAATTCATTCCGAGTCAATCAGAACTATTCCGATTTATTCCGATATCTGTATCTGAGCCAATGTGAATCATTCCGAACCAATCCTAAAAACATTTGTATCTCATTTGATGAAAAATGGTCAAAAATCAATCTGCCTAAATCCGATTAATTCCGAGACATCAATCCGAATGAATCCGAAACCAAGTTTTCAATACAGATCAATCCGATCTCGGATTAATCCAAACCAAATTTTCAGTCAGAATCAATCCGAATGAATCCAAGGTCGGAATGATAAAGATAAATCGGATAAAGATATCGGAATGAATCGAAATCGTTCTGATTGACTCGAAATCAATTTCAATCCGATACTTTCGCCAGGGTACCACCTGTCGACCTGACAGGACTTGATCAATGCTCTTCTACTACTTTCTTATAAATCTCTTGGCTTATTTATTCACTATCAAAATTGGAAATAATGACAATTTGCTATGAAGCAAATTGATTAATCTTCATTTATTACAAGAAATGCGTATGATTAAAAAACTCTTGTTTTTCGACCAAAAATGACGTTCAATCTGTCACAGACAATAAAAATGGTCAGTTAAGCTGAACATTTACGAGGACAATTGAGAAAATTTTTTCTAAAGGGTTTCCCAATAAGGGTCACATGTTTTGAAATTGAAAAAAAACACTGAATATTCATTCGGAATTGATCGAAATCTTTTTTATTATATTGGATATTCTATGCTATTTATGATTTAAACAATATATCGGCCAATTGTCCCCCGAGACTTGAGCCAAAAATGCGCCTCATCAGAAAAGATGATTTTTTGATGAAAATTGGGATCATTTTCAATTGATTCCAGAGCCCAATCCGCGAACTCCCGTCGCAAACGATGGTCATTAGGCTTCAGTTCTTGGGCCAGAATCATCTTATAGGGATGCAGGCCAAGATCCAATCGCAAAATACGCCAGGTAGTCATCCTGGACAGGCCCAATTCCTGAGATCGGCGTGGCACGGACAATTCACGGTTTTCCTCGATACTGGCCTGTACGGCGGCTATATTCTGTGTAGAACGTGCGGTACGCATACGATTTTTAGGCTTAGTATCCAATAGAGTAAATTCACTCTCCAACTTATCGATTATTCGACGAATTGAGAGCGCGGATGGAGCAGAATGACGACCATATTTTGCACGATATGCTCTTTGAACACCGACAAAACTTCTCGAATTTTGATAAAATAATTGGACAATTTCCAAACGTTGTGGAAGCGTGAAACTACTCATGATTAAATGGCAAACCTTACTGATGACAACTGACAGCAGACGTCAAAAATTTCAGTTCAAATGAGCCCGATAGGGACATTCAAAATCATATCACCCCTATTGGGAAACCCTGTATATAACAATCACTTGATTCTAAATCTTACAGTAAAACAATGTACATCGAATGGCATTGATATATCAATATCTGAAATAAAATGAAAGCGAGAATGAAACTTTCAAATGCATTCTAATGCCTGAATAGATGTTGTACTGCTACATCGTAGCAGTTTTAATCGTAGTTGGATTGGCTACGACTAAGACTAATCAGTAACAACTATTGCTCTCTTTTTTTTCGAGTGAATTTTCACTATAATGATAAGTTCCACTCGAAAATTGTTTAGAGAATACTGATTTAATCTCCGTCATGATTTCATCATTTAAGGAAGTGTTCTCATGGATTGGCCGTATTTCGAAGCGTTTTTTGGAATTTTACTGTGAGAAAACTATAATTGATTTTTTAATGCGGTTTCTTTTTAAAGTTTTATTAACCCTTAGACTACAAAATTCAGAAAACTTGTATGAAAAAATTTGCACGGTTTGCCCACTGCACCCTTGCGAACATAGGCCTTCCAAAAAAAGTTGGTTGATGGTTCCCACCAAATCTTAAAAATGGCTGGTCTGAAACACAAGAGTAAATGTTCTTCTTAATCTATGGTAGTGTAGTTATCGTCTGACGGAGGCTTTTTTTTCATAACAATTTTCAAAATGGCGGGCTATAGAAAAAAAATCGTTTTTTTTTCACCTTTTTTTCATCTTTCAAAATTCATTACATTTTGATCTGTTTCAACAGAAAGGTCCAGTAAAACAAAGCTTTTATCCGAACTGCAAACTGCAACTACGTATCCCTATATCAGAAATAAAAAACTTTGCATCGGATGTAAGTATTATTATCTACATTTTCTTGTCACGAGAAAATCAAAAACTAACAGCTGTCAATATTTTAGTATCCCCTGGGCAGTCTTATAATAATCGGCCAGAGGTTTAGAGCAAGTATTTATATGGAAGCACGCATTAAGATTGAAGAGGAAAACGGGCTTCTTAATACAATAAAAGCAAAAAGTCATAAACATATATTATCGTATAAGTTTATGGCTAAAGACTCCTCAAAACTTAAATCGATGCTTTTAGAAAAAAATATATCTACCAGCAAGAGACAAAAAGTATGGGAAAAGGTTTTTTTCTGAAATAAATTCAGCTTATAGTAGAAATCAAATAAGAGTACTAGTGTTTACTCAAACTTTAGTTTTATTTGAAAAATTTGCTGAATAATCTGATTTTATCTGAATAAACAGTTTCATTGAATGAAAGAAATAATTTTTTAATCTGTTATTTATTTTTCATAGCATAATATTATGCGTTATCACGGTTCCAAAATATGACTTAAATTTTTGTAAATAATGGAAATTTTGAAAAATATTTCAGATAAAAATTGTAGAGCATAAAAAAATACATCTTTTGTGTTCAGTACATTTATCCTCTAAAACCATTTATATACTGGTGATAACAGGTTTCTGCATGCAAAGAACAACAATGCTACAGTATTTAGTCATGGCCTCCTCACTTTCAACATACGATGAAGAAAGCAGAATAGTAACCTTAAAGTATTCTGTACTGGCTCCACCCTGTTACAACTTTTAAACTTTGTCTATCTTTTTCTGGAAAACTATGACCTGTACGATAAAAATTAATGCAGCATAAAATGTGCACCTCGATGAGATCTACAACTTTTATTTAAAATATTTTTCGAAATTTCCATTATTGACGAAAATGAATGGAAAAAATCATGATTTTATGTGTTTCATCATTAAATTTGAATTTGCGCCAATTTTCACTATGATATTCGTAATCAGCGCATCAAAATACGTAAGTATACGTAGTTCCAATAAAACCGGAGGTCAGACCTTTTCGGAACTACACCCTTGTTCTGTACCTATCTCTACCCCTAGTTTCTAAAAAAGGTTCGACATGTGGCCTCCTCGACTGTTCGGCCCTTGCGAAACGACAAGAATTAGTTTTTCTTTATCACTTTCCTCTCTTTCTCTAAACATGTTGCTATGTAATTTTATTATCTTTAGAATCCTGATGAGTGTCATAAATTCAAATCCAGGGTTCAGTTTTACCCCTCAATTTGTTTATGAGTTTAAGTGGACGACCCGATCTTAGGGCCGTCTACGCGAAACTTCGCAAACTATATATTTAGTTTTCGGCGCGCGGTCCGACTTAAAATTCTATAAAGATAGGATTGATAGGTATAAGAAATTATGAGATTGTCGGGTGAACAGTTCTTTATTTTGAAGATGAAGTTCAAGCAATTTATCAAAATTGTTTGTTTACAGAAAGCCCGCGTACAAAATGCGTGTTTCACAAAAGTAGGAGCGTAACTAAGAAACTGAATGCGTACGTGCGAGCGCGTCCAGGGAGGGATCCCAGGGGTCTTTTCATTAAAAATCCCCACTAAATGATTTTAGTTTTTCGGGCGTAGATAATTGCTCTAATTGGTTGGTTTTTTAGTTTGAGAGTTTTCCGAAAAATCTTATTGGATGAGATTTTTCCGTTAAAACAGCGAGGGCGGATACGAACTTAACCAATGGTGGGTGTCGGGCCCACGTGCGTTCCCAGAATCTCAAGTGCGGCCACCTGAGGGTGTTAAAATACAATTTTTCCTTTGACTCCGGGGATCCGTCTGGTCATGCAACTCCGATCGTGGATCATGTTTAAGGGTTGACAAGTACCCGTGTAACTATCATTTTTATGATCGTTCCAGAGAATTTGAGTTTATCGCAATTGGGAATCAAATTTGAACAACTCTTAAGGGTTTAACGAAATTCATGGTTTGTAAGACAAGTGGCTTATACAGGATGGCAATAAATTTAAAATTCATTAATATTTTATGACATTTACCACACTCTCCACTACGATTTCCTCGTAGTCTGGTCTGATTTGAAATAAAAAAAAGGTTCTTGAAACTATTTTTATTTATTTCTAGTGAGGCATTTCCTCGAAGGATTCCAGACAACCTGTCAATCTAAAAATAAACTCTTAATTTAATTATTCTAGAGAACAAGGCTGGTATATTTACTATTTCTCTTACATGTCAACTTGATCTGGTAAATTCCAGCAAGTGAATTAACAGTAAATTTTGTTTTAAAAATTTGGGAAAAATGAGATCGTTGCAGGTGTTTATACGTATCGAGTGATATAGACCAACCCTTGTTATTTTTCCAATAAAGCTAGAAGATTTATATTTATTCTTAATACTAAGTCACTTTCATCATAAACCTTAAGATTTATTCTGCCTCTTCAAGTATTTGAAACAAAATCGAAATAAAATTTTCTCACGGTATTTTTTGTTACGTATAGTTACGTACACGTGGATCGGGGAGCACGTCAACTCCAGCTCCCAGACTGGCGATCCCAAGACCTCTTCCAGGGTGCGTTCCCCCTGTTCTTGAGTTGGTCTCAGAGTCCTTGGCGGCGGGATGGCGTAGTGTCCTTCCAACTGGGCAAACAGCGCTGAGAGTTCTGGGCTGGTGAGTGAGGAAATGCCAGGTTTCCACGGCGAAGCGGTCACGGCGGTTGCTGGCAGAGCGTCCGTAGCGGGCGGTGACGAAGTCGCTGGCGTGACCGGGGGTAAGCCCTCGGAGGCGGGCGGTGCCTCGGTGGTTACTCCAGCGTCTGCCGTGGACCGGGTAATGATCGCTTTCGGAGTTGGCTGGTATTCCTGCGTTAGGCCGTATGTTGGGGCGGTCGTGGCCAATGCGTCGTAGCCGGGGTTGTGAGGGTCCTACCCTGTGGCCTCCTCTGCGTGGAGAGAGTCACTTACTCTCGGTGGCTCAGGAGTGAGGTCGGTGGGGGTACTCTCGGGTGTGTGCGTGACGGACCGCGATCTTCTCCTCTTTTTCCCTCGAGAATTCCTTTTCGGGCCTTCCAGGCTTCCAAGCGCTTGGCGTTTCGCCGGGCGCGGGATGGATCGTGACTCCGTCTTGGCCGTTGCTTCTTCGTATCAAGCTGAGGAACAAAAAAAAAGAAAGGTTGGAGGGGACGGGTAAGAGCCTGTAGTACCGTCTGAGTTACCAGCGGCGAGTAGAGTATGAGAGGGCGTATGACACTGAGTTCCAGTGTCAATGCAAATACAAGGGGAAGAGTTAGAGAGAGAGGGGAGCGTCACTGAATTCCAGTGTCAAGACAAATCAAAAGGGGAAGAGTTAGAGAGATTGAGGGAGCGTCACTGAATTCCAGTGTCAAGGCAAACAAAAAGGGGAAGAGTTAGAGAGAGAGAGGCAGCGTCACTGAATTCCAGTGTCAAGGCAAACAGAACGAAAATAGAGAGAGAGAGAGAGAAAAGAGAGAGTGTGTGTCACTGAGTCCCAGCGACGATGTAGAGAGAAAGAAGGAGGGAGGGTGTGCGTCACTGGGTTCCAATGACAGTGTAGGAAAGGGAGAAAGGGTTATAGTGTCTAAATGTGCACTAGTCTCTGAGACTTACTGTAGCCTGCGTCCGGAGGCACGTCGGGAACGGAGTCGGGAGCAAGAATGGCCCCAAGTGATGATGATACATCGTAGTCGTTTATTTTACACTATGCTCACTACACTTATTTTACACGAAGTCGAAGTAGCCACAGTTTCACGGAGTTCGCACGACGTTGTCACTCGTCATAGGTCAGGGAAGCTGCCCTGGACTCAACTGCCAATCAAGCGTCTTGAGGCCCTTTTTATAGGGTAGGAAAATCGGGGAGAAGTGTCGCAGTGGAAGGAGTATCTTTTTTTTTTCATAGTTTTTGAGTGCTGATACTGCTTCCCTCTTGCAGTTCACTGACCGCTTGGAGTGAGGCAATGTTACTGTCCTTCCCACTCCTATGGTCAGATTCATCCCATCCTTTTCTTCCCAACTCGCAGTGATTGATTGGGAAGGGGTAGGCGCTGAGACTGCTCTCTTCTCTGCTTTTCCTTGCCTTTCCCGACATTCACTTTTCCAGCTTGCAGTGAGTGAAGGCCGTTCCTTGGCAAGGGAGGTGAGACGGTAGAGGGGAGGGCACTTGCATCTGGTCGGTAGGTTGCAGTGGTGCGACAAGAACGGGGCTTTTCCGATGCTGACGCGTGCATAAAAAAAGGACGCACGGTAGTACCTTTCTAACGGTACTGTTTTTCGAAGGCCTCGAGTCGCTTCTACGATGTAATTTCGGACAAGTATCTTTTTTAATGGTCGAAAACTATAACGATTTTCTACCATTATCATATACGGCTTAAGGCGCGTATAACAGAGAATTCATTTTCAAAAATCGGAAACGGTCAAGTTGTAGAGAATCTTTTTCCTAAAAAAATGAACCGTGATTTATTAAAATCGCATGATAATAGAGCATGCGCAGTTCAAATGTACAAGGCTTCGTCAGTAGGGTGCTAACGCTGTACGAAGAAGAAGATTCTGCTCCGCTGTAGGACTATATGCGCATGCGCAGTTCACTTTTTACATTATATTCCTCTGTAACGGAAAACACAACATTCCGTTACTCTCAGCTGTAACGGAAAAACGAGTTTCCGCACCGGAGGTACATAAAATTTATTAATAACATTATTTTTTTGTGTTTCAAATTTTTTTCATGAAAAATAATCTTTTCTCTTTCAAATTAGCCCTTCAATAATAATATTTCTATTCTTGCAAGCAAAATTATCTATTTTTGCCTGAGGTCAAATTTTCGTGATCGTAATACCTTAAACAACCAAAGATAATTATTTCTGAAAATAAGTCATCTTTCAACTTTGGAAAAAAGCCGATTTGTCCGCCATTACCGGTACATCTTCTAGTTTTCCATTTATATATAGATATACTCAAGTGTACTTTTACATTTTCAGCAGCATTTACTAGTTGACTAGTTATCAAACGTGTATTATTTTATTTAACTTGTTAATGATAATCGACAATTCTCAAGGTAAATATTGAAAGCAGTAAACAGGTTTTGAAAAATATAATCTTACCAAGTATTTTTAGAAGAAATATCTTAAAATGAAAGGTATGCTTCCTTGGATATTGTCTGGTCACAATAATTTTTTTTCTTTTCATCAGTAATGAAACATTGGCGATTTATAGAAATTATAACTTATAATCTGGAACACAGATATTTATTTTCCCTATTTTTAATTAGTATACCTATATAAATATAAAATATAAATAAAAATATAAATATATAAATATAAATTGTATTTGTAACTTTTTATATAAACAATTGTTTATTTATTACGAATATATATTTTTTAATAAAAGAAAACAATATTCATCAAATCGGTCATATTATATTGTTTATATTTCGAGTACTTTTATAAACAGAGTTACAGTTCAGTATGTTTTTATGCTTTTCAAAATCTCGCGCGCATTTTAAACTTGTGTACCAGAGATGGTCGACTTCCGGATGATGGTCAAACTCTCCTTTTATAATCTCTGCTTTTACCTTCTCTAGGACACAAAGAACACACGCGCCCTCATCGAGAAGTCTTAAAACTAACTACTTGGTAAAATTCCAGTTTGTGTTTTGGGAAGTATATATTATACATACCCTAGCGAACTGGCTGAACGGTAGCTTTACGCTGTACCGTAAATCTATCGTAAAGCTATCGTAAAACTATCGTAAAGTTGCATTATAACTCATGAATGAGGCAAAATAAATATTCAAAATGTTTTTATCCTTATACTACGTTAAGAATAACGTTAACAGGTAATGGACACATGCAATAATTTTATTTATTAACGCTAAAAATTTAAAAAAAACATAATACCTGTTATTAAAGGCAGTGTATTGCTTCATCACTTTTCATGTCTTCACCGTCTGGATTGACTATTTGTTAGAATGAGATGAAAGTATAGTTGTTTCTCACTCCAACCAATAGTCAACTTTAACCGTCGAGATGTTCCACAAGAGGTGAACCACTGCACTGCCTTCAATGACAGGTATTATGATTTTTCAATTTTTAGCTTTAATAAATAAAATTATTGCATATGTTTCAACGTTATTTTTAACGTAGAATAAGGATAAAATCATTTTGAATATTTATTTTGCCTCATTCGTGAGTTATAATGCTACATTACGATAGCTTCACGCTAAATCGTAAAACTAGCGTTCAGCCAGTTTGCTAGGGTATATACCAGGGGTGTTAGTTGAAGTTTGCCGGTTTTATCATTAAAGAAAACACTTAATTTTCAAGGGAATCTCAAAAAAATTTTATTCAAAGTATTGACCATTGGATTCTACACATTTTGCCCATCTTTCAGGCAAATCATGGATACCATTCCAAAATACTTTTTCTCTTTCCTGGCAAACCATTCGACAAGCCATTTTTTGACTTCTTCAAAATTGGCGAAGCACTGCTCTGCGAGTGAGTCGGACGGGGTGAGGTCTGGAGAGTACGGCGGGTGCGATAATATTTCGCAATTCATTGCTTTTAATGTGTTCTTCACCACTTTAGCGGCATGAGACGGTCCGTTGTCATGTTGTAGGATAACTTTGCCATTTCTTCGGGCCCATTCCGGCCGTTTTTCGATCAACGCATGATTCACATTGATAATTTGTTGTCGGTAGCGATCCGTATTCACCGTCTCACCAGGTATTAATAACTCGAAGTACACCACACCACACTGGTCCCACAAACACAAAGCATTGTCTTACGGCCAAAGCGATTTGGCCTTGGAGTCGATGGGCCGACCTCACCAGGTGAAAGTCATGATTTTTTCCGCTTCGGGTTCTCGAAATAAATTCGTTTTTCGTCCCTCGTGACAATTCGATGCAGAAAAGATTTCCTTTCGAACCGTTGAAGCAGCATTTCACAAATGATTTTTCGATTTTCCATTTGTCTATCGTTCAGTTGGTGTTGTACCCATCTTCCATACTTTTGGATTGGGTTGGGTCTTCATCCAATAATGCCTGCAATTCCTCGTCTTCGAACTTTTTCGCTGCACCAGGATATTCATTGCCTGTTAAATCGAAATCTCCACTTTTAAATTGACGAAACCATGTCTCACATGTTCTAATCACTGGAGCATGTTCACCATAAGTTCCTATCAGCTATCGATGAGCTTCAACTGCTTTTTTCTCTTGATCAAATAAGAAAAGCAGCGAATGCCGCAAATGCGATTTACTTGGAATGAAACTCGACATATTCGCTGAGGTAAACAACTATGATGCTATTATTTTGGTAGAATGTAATTGTGTATTTTTGAAGGTTATTGTCCATAGAAAAATATGACATAGATGCCAAATCATAGAAATGTATACATATCTCTAGCGACATCTATGAGTAAAACCGGCAAATTTCAACTAGCACCCCTGGTATGTGACAACCCAGTGTCGCTACGGTAGACAACTACCGATGATGCTG
The DNA here is from genome assembly GCA_030998225.1 of Diplolepis rosae. Taxonomy (NCBI): domain Eukaryota; kingdom Metazoa; phylum Arthropoda; class Insecta; order Hymenoptera; family Diplolepididae; genus Diplolepis; species Diplolepis rosae. The sequence goes on from JAPYXD010000275.1 coordinate 2,242,348, forward strand.
GTTGTTGATTGGATGGGCTGCTGGATCCGTTTGCTGTTGTTGGTCTCTTGAAACGAACACTCGCGAAAAGGAGAGGTTTTATTTTATTAAAAATTTTATGGTACTTTGACAAATAGAATTTCAGGCCACGCAAGACCGCCTATTGCTAATAATTCAAATTAATATATCGATAAAAGATGACATTATAAACAGTCAAAGTTGAGAGGTCGAAATTCTTAAGAATGTTTATAAGCATAGCATCCGGTTCTTTTTAGACTTAAGGCACGCTCCGGTAACTAAAAGAGATTTATGAGTATATATTTGTGACAAGGTTATATTATCGTTAAAGTGGATTCCCGTTATTTCCTGGGAGCTACCTATCGTTTATGTTGTTTCCTTCCTTACCTAGAAAGCCTGTTATTACAAAAGCGGTTCTAGAGCCCCTCATGTTTAGTACCGAAAACGGCCACACCGTTACACTTCCCCCCTTATTTAAAAAGGTAAACACCTTTTGAAACAGCTTTTTATGACTTTTTAATGTGTTTTGGAGTGTCAATGGTCGGCTTGTTAAAGTAATCTAATTTATTAGCTGTGAAAGAAATCGGTGTGTTTAAGTTTGGCGATAACAGAGAGGGATCAAATTTCTTCTATGGGTGCTATTCGTTTGAGTGTTTGTTTACTTAATACGCGAGGTGTAATAGGAATATTCGAAAATTTTATTTCTAGAGAAAGTATTAGCTTTTATTAAGAACAATATTTGTTCTCAAAGAAATAAAAATTTTCTACTTTTTTTCAAATAGTTTTATAAAATGGAATCTTAATGTTAATTAAAATTAATCATAACTTTTCTCTGTATTTGTACTATTCGTAATCACCTATTCTAACAATAATTATTTTCTATCCCTTTTAATCACATTACAAAGTCTCTCGTCCGTATTACACACTTTTTTATGTTTTTATAATTATTTGTATCCTTTCTTTCATTGATTACTCAATTTTAGTTTGTTTATTTTATTTGTGTTTTGTCTTTCCTTAGCATATCTAGTCTTCAAAGTATCCGTCATCTTCACTGGTTTCCTCGAAATCATCTACTTGGTCATCGGAATCGGCTTCGTCGGAACTTTCTTCATCACTGGAATTTATACTGTTTTCATCTTCGTCCGGTATAATGTGAATACTTCCGTCTGAAGTTAGAACATGTTTACAAAGAAGAACAGTCTGTAAGGTGGAGTGGTAAGATGATTTACGCTTTCCCATTGTAGTTGTTTTCGGATTTGTAGGTCTGGTGGTATGTGAGTATTTAGTTTTATGGCCCGATAGGTTTGCCATCCCCTCTCGTGCCACCTAGAATTTTTTATTACTGCTAGACACATCTAACAGAATCTGGCAGATGTGTTTTCGAAAACAAAATTGTCACATCCCGGGCACTGTTTTTGCGTTGCCACAAATGATAAGGCCACTAAATGTAATTCCTCACTTTGCCATCCGAGTGTCAATGCGACTTTTGGGTTTGTGCACCTCTCGCATCTCCAACTCCCGTCGTTGTTCTCCGTTTTTGTATAGATTTATGCATACAGATGCCTGACGGTGGTAAACGGTTTCTGGAAGAAATGCAAGGTGTCCTCTTCGGGGATAGACTCCTCATTCACTCGCAAATGCGCGACACTCTTAATTTCGTCATAATTTAATTTTTCCTTAAGTAATATATATATTTTCCACAAAATTATCAAAAGAAGGGTTAGGATAATTGCTTTGATCATTTTCAAATTTGAAACTACGAATTTTTCCACTATGAATTGATTCCGAATCGTCTATTCTTGCCTGAGTGTCGTATGTGACCGATTCTAGTTCATCGATTTGCTGGTTCGCGAGTCGATTTTCTAAGCAATTAAAACGGACCTTCCCTGATCCTTTTTTTCGATATAATTTAGGGTATGCATGTTTCATTTTATTCTAGGTTTTGAATTTTTTAAAGTATAAAGTTATATATATATATATTTAACTATTGTTGTATTGATTCACCTTTTGAATTTGAAAGAGAAAAGCACGTAGCGATGTTTTGTTTACATTCATACTTAGTTCTTGTTCCGAGTTTCTAATTCTAAAGTTCCTGTTCGTAATCTCTGATGTGATGATCGCACCTGCGCGCTCATCTATTTTGCGGATTGCAAATCAACTATATCGAGCGTTCATAAACTCGATTCAAATCCACTTCTTCGGTGCGTACGTAATGGTACCTAACAAAGACATGCCGTGGGAAAATTCAATTTCGATTTTATTTCAAATATTTAAAAAGGCAGACTAAATCTTAACGTTTATGATCAAAGAGACTTTTAGTATTAGAATAAATATAAATCTTCTAGTTTTATTGGCGAAATAACATGGGTTGGTTTATGTCACTTCATATGTACGGACACGTGCAACGATCTCACGTTTCCTAAATTGTTAAAACGAAATTTAATGTTAATTTACTTGCTGAAATTTACCAGATCAAGTTGACATTTGAGAGAAATAATAAATAGACCAGCCTTGTTCCCTAGAATAATTAAATTAAGAGTTTATTTTCAGATTGACAGGTTGTCTAGAAACCTTCGAGGAAATGCCTCACTAGAAATAAATAAAAAATAGTTTTAAGAGCCTTCCTATGTTCTAAATCGGACCCTTTTATGCTTCTATTGAGCTCGAGGGATAGTCTGCCCCAAGATACTACTTTAGGATGCCCGCGGCTCGCTTGCGAGCCCACAGAATGCTCATCTCGGTGCAGCATCCCACTTTTATATGTTTTCGCGCCTTCTCCCACCGTGGTACATTACTCGCGCGTGGGAGTCTCGCGCTTGCGCTTCATGCTTGCGCCTGTACATTGACCACGCTGCTCTTCCATCTTACGCCGAGGTGGGCACGGTTGCCATCCCACAGGGGCATGCTGATATGACAGGTTACAATAGTGAATATGAGTTTGGTTGTAAATGATTGACCATGAATAAAATTAATTAATAAATTAATAAATTAATTAATAAATTTTTCTTGAATGTGTTATACTTTTTAAAGAATTGTATATCCAATTTTAAAAACGTTGACAATTCTAAATTTTAAAAGACTTCAAAGAGTTAATGAAAATTTCATGAACTTTTTTTTCCCGTGTATGCAAGTTTGCATTCTACATGTCCACACGATTTTCAATTTAATATACGGAATTGTATTAGTTTCAATTTCATGCACTCAAGTTCTTAAAATTGAATATACATTAGTATACTAAATTTCTTATTCTTCAAACTAAAGCAAATGCAAATACTGTTTAATTATAAATATTGTTTCTCTTATCCATGAGTCAACAAATTTTAAATTGTACCAAGATACTTGTGCGTATTTTGAATTCCTTGCCAGTACAATAATTTTAAGATATGTACATATATTAACTTTATTTTTATATTTTGAAGCTTTATTGGGAAAATAGGCAATTATGTGAATAAAAATCTTATTTAATGTGATATCTTCTTGTAATATGCATTTGCCCAAGTCATTAATCAATACTTTTTAGGAAATACTTTTTAGGATTTGTTACTGTGGTCAGTAAAGTCGCATCATGCACAAAAGTAAAAAATTACAATTGAATGACATCAGAGACTTTCAAAAATACTGTTTACATTATTCATGCAACTTTAATTAATTTTAGCAACTTTTATCACGTAGAGTTCATTATTCAATTCATTTATCTTACACATTTGCATTTCTCAATCCAAATGACTTGTTTAATTTGTCACGGCGGTCAGTAAAGTCGCATCATGCACAAAAGTAAAAAATTACAATTGAATGACATCAGAGACTTTCAAAAATACTGTTTACATTATTCATGCAACTTTAATTAATTTTAGCAACTTTTATTACGTAAAGTTCATTATTAAATTCATTTATCTTACACATTTTCATTTTATTTTTCACTGTTAAATCAGTTAATTTTCACCGAAGTAATCAGTGAAATTTGACTGATTCTCAGCAACCTCTTGTTAGCTATTTGAATCAGTCAAATTTCACTGATAATCAGTAGTTTTTGACTGATTCAGATTTAGAGAGTACAGATACGTCAATTTAAGCTGCAAGGTTAAACTATTTAACTTGCTCTCAGGAGAAACACGTCTTCCGGAGAAAACCTGCCCGGAATGGTCTCGTCTATTCTACTTCCATATCAGATAAGTTTTTTTTTTATTATTATTCTTATATATTTTTGTAGTAAAAACGATTGCTTTGTTTAAAATTTCCCTTTCCTTTGATTCAGGTTTTTCCTGCTTTTCAATCCAGGATGTCAGTTTAAGAAACAATTTCGGAAACGAACCTCCTAATTGGCTTTTTTGGTTCGAATACTTTATTAGCTGCATAATTCCTGCGTCATATCCCTTTTGTCTTTTACAGGAAAAACATTCCACAAATTTGGTCAACTATATTATCCTACAGTCAATCAATATATTGATGATTGACTAAATCTACATATCCAAATCCTTATAATATTCGAAAGTAAATATAGCAATGTCTTGCGTCTAATATTTCATAAGTAATTAAATTTTTCTTTTATTAGTACTTAATGTTATAGTTAAATCTAATTCATATTCTTCCATTTAAATATTTTTTATTAGTTTTGTAAAGGGATATATTTTTAAACTTATTTTCTTATTCAAAAGAACATTTGTCAAGTCAGTCAAATATTCATCTGTAGTCAATTACATTACTCTTGATTGACTAATTAATCTTTAGACATTGGGTAGAGTCAATGCTCAGTATTTTGAAAGAGTTCTGTTCAACCCTTCTCCCAATTTTACTGATGTTTGTTTACTTCTACATATGTGTTTTGTTTCCAGAAAAACGCTCACAATCTTTAGTGTTATTCTGCAGTCAATTGAGGCTCTTTTTATAATTGACTGATCTATGTGACCAAACTAGACTTTCTCCACCCTTTTTTCTTGATCCCCCCCTTTTTTATACTTTAATGTATCCATATGAAAGCGTTACCCAGTCTAAATAATTTATTTTCTATTTCGTTTTTTTTCAAACAGTTTATATACTAATTTTATTCGAAAATTATTTTATATCTGATTCATTGCGCATATACAATCAATCGTTCCGTTCATCCTCACAAGGATGAACGGATAGTTTTAAACGATCCACATGCACAATTTTTCTTTTATTTGAACCAATTCGGATTAATGCGTTTCGTTCTCCAAGGAGCCTCTCCAGGATATATGGTCCCGAGTAGTAAGGACTAAATTTATCTTTTCTGGGATTTACCCTTAAATACACTTCATTACCCTCACGAAATAATTTTGGATTCATTTTCCTATTATAAGAAGGCAATTCATCCGATCTTAAGCTTCAATACCAAATATAGAAAAGGTGGTACACCTTGTTTTCACTCCCACCATAGGTGACCCTTTAAAGGCCTATAAAAGCGAAAGTTCCAATAGAGTTCAGTTCAGTTTGTAGTCAACGTCCGATTTCTACAATGTAACCAACGCGAGTCCAGTCCAGTACCATCATCTCTACACCGCGAGTTCAGTCCAGCCTAGTCCAGCCGAAATCAGATTTTACCGCTAGCCAAACCAATTCTAATTCGACGCTGAGTTCAACGACTTTAAAAAGTGAAGGGGAATCGCCTTTCAAATTCTCTTTGAAGCTGGGATCAAAGAATCAACTAGATCAACCGTCTGGACTACGAATTTCCTATCTAACAACAACTATCTCAAAGATTACAACGAAGACTCAACTGACCACATTCGCTCTACAGGACTCAATCAAGCATCAAGCGAATTACAACTCAGGGTAATTACAAAGGTACTTCGACAATACAATTCAATTTATATTTCTATGGTGCTTACTCAATATAATTTTATTGTCAATAAATATATTTTATATCATTAACCATTCTCAATCACTGGCTATTCCTCATCCCTTAGAGAGGATCCTTTCGATCCTTACATAAAACGAGGAGATCTTTTAAGAAGAGAAGTGTTAAGTTTATGAAGCAACACATGCTTTTGGAATTAAATGCTTTTTATTCAATACCATTTTTTTCTCAGTGTACTTGACTCATAAAATTAGAGCCTTGATCTGTATGAATAACCTGTGGACATCCGTAACGAGCGATAAATTGCTCTGCTAAAACTCGTGCAATCGTTACAGAATCTGTATTCTAAAGTGGATAGGCATCAGAATATTTCAAAAAAACACATTGAATTGTTAGGATGTGAGCATTTCCTCTTGGTGCGACTGGTAACGGTCCCACCATATCAATTTGAATTTTTTCAAATGGTTGTTTAGGGGTGTCAGTAATAAGCATTGGCTGACAAGTTCCTTGTCTAACGAGCTTATTTCTCTGACAATTTTTACAACTTTTAACAATTCTTTGTACATCTGATTTCATATTTTCCCAAAAATAGTTTGACCTTACTTTCCAATAAGTTTTTGATGCACCTTTATGACCACCTACCACAGATTCATGAAATTCTTTAATAATTTCTTCTCTTTGATTTGCAGGAGGAATTATTATATCACCAGAGCAAACGTTTATGAAGAGGCCTGAATTTAAAAAATTTTCTTTAAATATTTGTTCGACTGTGGACCAAGAAAGATTTTCGAGATCATTTCCAACACTGGAAACCTTAACACTTTTCACGTACAAAGTGTTTGGATATTTTTGATGCTTTTTTTATGTTTGATATTTTCGTTAAATTGTGGCCCGTCAAAATTTAAATAATATCGTATTTGCACGTGGCAACAAGCAAAAGCCTTGAACTTGATAATTAAAAATAAAGTCAAATCGAAGCTGTCACCGTAATAATGTCCTAGTGAACAATTTTAATTTCCTAGTCCACGCGTGCGATGGCAAAACAAAGCACGAGGTTGTTGAACTCTAAGTACTCAGGTGAAGGTACGCTGTCAAAACACGGCTCGAAGTTCGGTAACACGGCTCAGCTGATTTTGACATTTAACAGCATGACTCGTGCATGAGGGATACGGAATTTGTATGTCTGTCTCTTTAATAATAAAGACTGAAAATAAATTGAAGGAAAATAAAGTCTGATCTTATTAAATTAAATTAAAAGCGAATCGATATTATTATTTGATTTATTAATTTGAAATGAAACTAAGGCCATGAAATATACATATTTTTTTGTTGTGTATAATAACAGAATAATAGGATGTAAGAAAACATTCTCTGATGAAAATTTTATATTATATTGATATTATATTTGATTTATTAATTTGGAATGAAACAAAGGCCATGAAATATACATATTTTCATGTGTCACCGACGCGCAAACTCGTTTTTTCGCTACAGTTGACAGTAGCGCAATGTAGTATATTGCCCTGCAGAGGTATAAAATGTAAGGATTGAACTGCGCATGCGCCTATAGCCATGCAACGGAGCACAATCTTCTTCTTATCAAGTGTAATGACTAGCGCCGCAAACAACTACAATACTAGATTAGATTCGAGTGTACGCATAGAAACTCGTATACGCACCGAAGTCACATAAAATAGAATACGTGCCAATGCACACAATTCAGGAAATTACGAGACTCGCAACAATGCTCGCAGGACTGATCGCGCCTCGGCTTCGTCTCGGCTTTGTCTCGGCTTCGTCTCGGCTTTTTCTCGGCTTAGATCTCCTGCGAGCATTGTCGCTCATCACACAATAACCCTCATTTTGCGCCTAGGCACATAATATACTATTTTTGTTATGCATAATAACAGAATAATAAAAAAACAGAATCATAGATTACATTACATCGCGGGACGTGACAATAGAAACATTTTATTTTGATTATCGAATTGTTTTTTATTCTGATTGTCAAGTAATTATTCATTAAGATTTAAGAGTTAAGAGATTATAATTTGATAGTTATTTAAGTTTTCAATATAATGTTAGGAAAATTAGAATGGGCTAAATATTATTTTTGGAACTGGCTAATGCTTGGCAATAATAATTGCTGACCGGAGTAGGCAACGTTTATTTTTAGGTTTAAATTAAAAGCGTTAGTAAATATCTTAGTAGCACTATTTTTCTAATTACATATTTTTTTCAAATATTATTCAATAAACAGTAAGATGGCGAACTCTGATAATCAGCTTAAAAGTTCCTTGAAACAATCACAATCCATGATGGCTAATAGTTTCAACATAGGCGAGTTGTTGAGGAATACTACCCAGTTGCTAGCTGGAAATTATGAGGATTCCGATGGCCAAAATGCAGCGCTAGACTTATCATTAAATGAAAATAATGTAACACGCGAATCCGTTGATAATGAGTCATGTTGTTCATCCCTACACGTTGAAGAAATAATAGACATCGTGTTAGTCAAGGCCATAAATGAGTCTGATCCGAAAAGAAAGATTTTAAAGAAATTTCTACAAATTTACGAAGGTCCATATCAGATTAAAAAACAAATCAGACCTGGAAGTGTCATACTATGGAATCCTGAATCAACAAAAGAAAGCGGGATGTTTCATAGCCAGGACTTAAAAATATATATGAAGAGGGAAGATAACTCTCAAGATAAAGAAGATTCCGAATGAAATAATGTCGGGTCAGAATGATTCAGTCATTCAATTATGTAAACAAACATTAGGCATTTTAAAATGTAGATATTTAGGCATATGATCTAAGCTGAAATTTAACATAAAAAAAATAGAAAATAAGTTTAGATATAAAGGGAAAATATCTTGCCTAAGCAATGCACGTAAGGGCATAGTTAAGTCAATTCTGACCAACTTACCCTTTAAGCAAATGTATATGTGAAAAAGAAATTTTGTTTTGAAAATTAAGAAAATCAACAAAATATGTTGTTCACAAAAAAAAAACAATAACCATGGAGATGGTTAGTTAACTACGAATTAAAATTATTAAGGTCAACCTCACTTTGAAAGCTTCAATACATTCAGCACAATATCATTAAGGACGTATTAGTTTTCCTTCAACGTCAAAATTCTTAATTTTCAAAGCATTATTTTTTTATTATTTCTGCCATCCACCACAAATCTTTTTCTAAACCTACCATCCACTGTTTCCAATCCTGGATGTTTATTTGAGGTTCTGCATGCGTGTAACGGGTAAAGTTTCGGAATAATTCAACTGCCACTCGCAGATTCATTTTTTTTTTGAGGAATTTTTCATTGCATGTTCTTCCTATTAGCTATCATCTACGATGGCCCAAACACCATGGTTCGGGGATGCCCAGGAACTAGCAGGACTCTTAGACCAGATCCCAAATCCTCCAATTCTCGTGGGTATGACCTACAATGTAAGGCATCAATAAATGTAAGATCTATCAAGAAGTACCCACATGGCTGAGGATCAGGGCGGAAGACGCTCAGACGATGACCCCCATAGCATACCTGGACTCTCAGTATCAAACCGGGAGGGGATACGTCATCATTCATGAGACGAGCCCGGAATTGGGAGTCTTCGACGTCGACGAGGGAACGTACCAGGAAGTCAACATCAAGAACGTCTTCTACCTAGTGAAGGACCATGCACGAATTCCAGCCTTCGCCGTTCAGTGTGCCGTGCGAGGGGTAAATCCACCCCCACTTCATAGTTGGAACTCAGAGACCTGCGAGTCATTTGCAGAATTATTAAACACCACCTGCCTAAATTTCAAGGTGGCAATGATCAAAGGAGAAACCGCCTTTGGTGATGGGATATCCCGAAGGGATGGTTGGTAGCTGCTTTTCTGGTTGATGCTAACGGGTAAAGCGATCCGTAATGGAGGAAACCCCACTATCTACTCCCACATGAAGGCGGTGTAGCAGGGGAACTTTAGATAGTTTTTTTTTTGCTTGTTCGTTAATCATCCAATCTCTACAAATATATTTTATTTCAATATCTCGTGATGATCACACTATTAAATTCGCGAAATAATCTTATTATTCCTATGATAATATTTGCGTCTTCCCTTTTCCTCTGATACCTAGATGCATGGAAATGCAAAAGGGCATTTTTCTTGGGAACTAATAGGGACATAAATATGAGGAAAGGCTCTTCTTAACGTGGAGCGAAGCGCGCACCCTATCAACTATATAATGTACCAAAATATTAATTATTCAACAAAAACTTAATTTTTCCAATAAACTTCTTTTAACTATTCTTATTGGCTCCCCATTTGGTGATTACAACGAATTAGAAATGGCCAAATTAGCCCTTCTTTTACCAAATTCAGATGGGTAGGGATTGGTAGGGACAAATCGCAAATTAACCGAGGTGACAAGGGGAGTAAATAATCAACCAAAATCACTTCGTCTTGAACACCTGCCTCTAGGTAGGTTCGAGAGTTGTGACGCCGTGTTTAATCAAGAGGAGGGCTCGTCTCTTGCCCGGCTGCATTTTAGCATCATCCAGGGAATAGATTTGGAGAACTTCCTCGATCGTTGCGTACCAGCCCACCGGATTACGGAGTGAGCAGCACAACATTAAATTCTAAAGTGTGTTTCCGCGATTCAATAAAGTTATCTTCAGTTTGGGACACGTTTAAAAGGTTTCTCGACTCTTCGGATTCCTCCACTTCAGTTCCTTTGAAAGCGAAATATTCGTAACATCGGAACTGGAGTAAAACATCCTCTCCTTTAATAACAAGATTGCCTTGAAACCTTTTTGGGACATCGCAATTTTTCTTAGTCCTTCCAACCTCTTTACCAACTAAGAAAAAGGACAGCTTTGTACTTGGAAGAGGCATCACGAGAGTTTTTCTAGACTTTACCTTTCCACACGTACCAGCAAATCTACTTTGAAGCCTTGGTTTCCAAGGGACATCGTAGATTGTTGTTAACTTTTCTGTTTTTACCTGAACACCTCATCCAAAGACAATAGAAGCCTCGAATAATTACTCGTGATAAGGGACATACCGTTATAGGAATAAATGATGATATACAATCAGAACGATCATATGAAGATCAGTGATTATGACTAATATTTCTGTGCGGATTTTTAATAGTATATCTTGCCTTTTTTGTCGTCATTTAATTCTTGGTTTTGTGGGAATTTGAGAGCTATGTTTATGAAAATGCTGCTTACTCGAAACGAACTTTATTTTCAGGTGGAAGTCCCCCTTCGCGAACCATTTCAAAGGATTAATTAAACAGCCAAAAGACCTACAGAAATATTCATTTTGTCTCGTTTTCTACTTGCAGAAAACAAGGAGACAGAAGTAAATATGATTTCGAAAGAAAAACGCATCTCAACCTGTCGCATCAATTAGCTTCACGTGATCAAATACTCAAAAGGCAATCGTGAGTGTTTTTTTTTTAATTATTGAGGGAAACATCCGTCGAAACGCTCCACCTTCATGTACGTCCCTTTGAGATTTTTGAAATCTGACGTGTGCTCGAAATATAAAAACGAATTAAAAAGATATTACAAGTTCAAAACTAGGGAAAATGTTCTGAGACTAACGTTTCGAAGGTAAAATCTCAGAAAATAAATTGTATATTTAATATTTAACAAGTTTGAAACATTTGAAACTCACATTTGGAGTTTCGAAATTAAATATTCAATAGCAAAATATATAAAACGTTTCAGATAACATAGTGTTTTTTAGTGCTTGAACGACTTCTGAAACGATATTTAAATTAATTTTGTCATCTTGTTTATTTTTTACAACAAGACTGAAGACATCTCGACCATTACGAATGAACGTAAGTACTTCACCGGGTTTTGAGTTTTCCTTTCTCAAATCCTCTATATCCAACAAGTTTTTTTCTGTCGGGCTTTTATTGACTTCTGAGTTCATTTCGCAGTGCGCATCTATGAAATGTACCAGATGTCCTTTGCCCATAAAAACTTTATCTTTACTATATGCAATACATGCTTCCGATACTAACGATACTGATATACTTCCAACAGGAGATCTGCTGCTCACTTTTACTGCTCTCTCACATGAAGAGTCTTTCGTACCATTTCTGCCTGAGCTCTGAACAGAAACCACACCAACACTGGATGCCTGTGACCTCCCTGGAGTCAACGACAAGGGTCTAATCGGAACATCAGACCCTTCGCCAGGATAAACTCGATGGCCATCTTTCCTGGGAGTAAAAACTCCTGACTCCCTATGATTTTTGTCACAAGCTGAAGGTATTGCACTACTACACTCAGTACCATTCATCAAATACTCCAATATTTGAGAATTTATATTTACCGTGGGCTCACATTCGTCTTCAGTTACGAAGAACCTACTCTCAACCATCTCCTCAGGATCACAATCAGTATCAGGTTTCCCAGCGCCCCAAGCCCTGCTTGTTTTCCCACGCTTTGCCAGTAGAAGCTTCTAACTCTCTTCCACATGAAGTGAATCAATATAAATTTTTTAATTCGTCAAGTTTGAGGATAATTCTGCATTCTGGGAGAGACTTGGGTTGTCGGTCGTCGTGCTCCCGTTCCAACGGCCCTTTTTGTAGTTTAAAGGCGTAGTCTCAAGCCTTTTCGATTTCGCACGTTCCTGATCGTGTTTCCGTTTCATACGACAATTTTCAAATTTATGATTGTCCTTATAACAATAATGACAGCCCTGCTCCTCCCTGTCTCCCGCAAACTTACGTTTTCTAGAGTTCTGACATTCCCGCCTAATATGTCCGAACTCTTTACAATTGAAACATTGTATTCTTTCTTTAGGACGTTCTACTTTATCATCACTCTTTCCATCATAATTTCTTTCAGATTCAAATTTCGGTGGTTGATTTTTGTTGTGCACCCATTCCCAACTTTTCAAACGCAATTCTGCCTCTGTAGCTAGCGCGATCCCTTTTCTGAAATTTGTACAAAAATTTCACGTTCCAGGCCACGCAAAAATTACCGGTTGCGGTTTCCTTGAAAGCTTCACATCGAACAAAACCTCTTTTGCCAAGTGTATTTTCTAACACACGATTAATTAGTTTATTCAAAATCTGGCTACGCGTGCTCCATACCCTGGTACCGTTTCTAAATTACTTCTCTTTACAGTAGCCAACTGCTGCATTAGTTGGCTCAGATCGTCCTGCTGATAATACACCTGTTCTAAAATTTTCAAAGTTCCATTTAAATCAATATCCGGACTATCTTGAATGAGTTTTCGTGCTTCATCGGTTATTTTAGTAACTATAAGCATCGTTAAATACGGTATTTCTTGGGGTAATACCATTGACTTAGCTACCCTGCAATGACGAACGAACATTCTCACGGACATATTCCTACCATTAAATTCCGGAATTGGATCGCGTACAACTTTTGAAATTTTTTCAGGATTTTTCGTTTTCCTTAAAAAAAGTTCACTCACTTGATTTTGTAGCTTTTGTACAGGCGTCTCGTGTCGGCGTAGCTCACTCCAATTATTTTGCACAGTATCAATATCATTACTACTAATAACTATATTAGGAACAACGTTTCTATCCTCGGTGTTAGCACTGCTAGTACTCGGAGTTTCTAAACTTATACGGCTCATTCCTCTCGTTGCCCTTACAACACCTTCGTTACCTACATTTGATAAACTTTCGCTCACTGAAGGTTGACTTTTATTTCTAAGCCTAGCAGCCCTTGTTTGTCGTAGTGCTTTCGGCATCTTGTCTTAAAATATATTATTTTTAATTAACAAAAATTATCTTATCCACTAGGACTTACTCTTTTGTTCCTTAATAATCTAATATTGGCTTACACTTAAACAATTACAATTTTTTTTTCACAGATTTTCACCACACTTCTTCAGCTGCAGATGCTAACCTTCAGTCTTCTTCGTCCTAGAGGTTCTCGGTGGTTGATCCTTGATGTCCTTTCCGCTGTACTCTAAGGTCCCTCCTTGCCGTGGCTCTTCACGAGCCGGCTGCTTATCCTGACGTTTCTCTCTATTATATCCTTGATTATTGACGGGTTTGTTCCCGTGGTCCCATCAAACAATCCTACGACCTCGGTGCTTATCTGCACCCTTCGCCTCCGGGTGTAAAAACCACGGCAAAAACCCCGGGAGGAAGGTCATGGCTTTCCTTTCTCTTTCTGGCTACTCGTCTGCTCGAGATTGAACCTGGTGGGCCGCAAAGTTACTCAATTCGCCCTCCGGTTATCCACTCATTTAAAATTCCAAGAAACTACTCAGTTCACCCCTTGAAAATTTTGAATTAAATTTGATCACGAGCGACACTCCCGCCTTAATTTCACAATAGAGAAGTATTTTTTGGACTTACTTTATCAAGTAGTAAAATGCCGTTTAGTCAGACACGTGACCTTGAACCTGAATTCTTTGGTCTCCTGACCTAGTTCCCACAATGATCGTCTGTGCTTCCCTGGTAAAGAAACTTTCTTCCTATGCAATACAGTATATTATTGTCGATGTGACACAACAATCTTCTTCAAGCGGTACAGCAGATCCCACCGCTGTCACCAAATTTGTTACGATCAGCCTCCGGAATCTCTGGAGTTGAAAATGTCACAGATGTTGACCGTTGGCCACCGTGGCGCTGGCTGTTCATGAGGCCGACCTTATACAGATTAGCATTATAGAACATTGAAATTTAACGTTTTTTGTGAAAAATTGGTGTCTGAAGTGCTTTTGTGTGCTTTTTAGGTAAATTGGAATGGTTTTAGCAGTCGGTGATATAAAAATTTAAGTGAAAATACGGAAATTTGTTGCTGTAGGTTGCAAAACAGGCTACACGTAATGCTCTGAAAAAGGACATTGTTTTGTGGTTTATTTATCATGAGCGCCTTTAACTTATTAAAATTAAATCTATACTAAATTTAAAACGCTTTGAATAAAAAAATCAACAAAGCTGACTGACTGAACTTAAGGTATTATAGATAGGGATGGGCGATCTTCAAAAAAAAAGAATTGATTCTGAAATTATTGATTCAATTTGATCGATTAATCGGTTAAAAATATCGATTTTTGAATCGATCTTCATAAATCGATACCTTTTTCTGAAAATTATGAATTTCTGTAAAATAACATTTTTTTAAAATGTTTTATAACAATTGGAGATATAATTGTTACTTGCATATTTTGTGAATTTAAATTATCAAATTAAAAAAGTGTTTATATCAATAAGAAAGGAAATTAGGCTTAAAAAACACACTATATTTGCGAATCAGGAACGTCTTTTATTTTTTTAAATTGCACAATTTCTAAAGCAATGCGTATTATTAGTGATAAAGTTTCTGACATAAATATGAAGTATTACTATAAAGTTTATAATATTAATATACTTTGAACTTTGCATATCACTTAAAGTATTATTTATGATAAAATTTCTGGCATAAATATGAAGTATTATTATAAATTTTATAATATTAATATACTTTGTAAATCACATTAAGGATATTCTCGTGGTCGACCCCGTGATCTCACTTTTAAACTAAAAAACAGTTCATAGGAACAGTTCATAGAAATAGGAAACAGGAAAAAAAGAAAGGAGAATCGTTCGTAAAGATCGAAAAAAAATATCAATCCAACCGATTAATCGAGTAAGAAAGATCGATCTCCGTAGAATCGAATCGAGATCGCCCATCCCTAATTATAGATAAAATACACATAATAAATTATGTGCATGTGAGATCTAAATATCCATTATATTATTATGATAATATTTATTACAAACATCTTTGTTCTTAGTGTTTTCAAATACTTCTAAAGGAATTTTATAAATTCTTTATACTTGTTACTTTTTCAAATGTACGTTCATTCCTTATGTGAAAGTTTTGTTCATAAAAATGTAATTTTTTCAATTACTGAGAAGTTTTAAAATATAAAATACAAAATGTCCTATAATAAAATCTAATTTTTCTAACAAAATCAAGATGATATAATTAATACCCGTATTATAATTCAATTTGATGGAATTTCAATAGCCAATTTTTCTATTATAATATGTAAGACTGATATAATATCAACAATATTGATAATATAAATAAATATTGTATTTTTATTTAATAATCACAATGTAAATATTAATGTTAAAACGAAGATAACAGAACTTTGATTTCAATTTCCAGCCAGAATTACAAAAACAATTTTCGCCCAAATTTCAAGCATATTACCCTTTATATCAGTAAAAATTGCTTTAAATAATATTTAAAACTTTCTAGTTTAATGTGTTGTAAAAAAAATATGATCAAGTAGTTTTTATCCCCAAAAATTTAATTTTTATGCATTTTTCCCATGCATTGAAATGAATTCAGGCCTCATGAACAATCAGCGCCCCTAGCGGCCACGGTCAATTCTTGTGACATTTTCGTTTCGCGGATTACGTGCATTATGGCTAAGATGCAGGGGGCTGGTTACGATCCAGTGTCGCTACGGTAGACAACTTTCGATGATGCTGGTTGTTGATTGGATGGGCTGCTGGATCCGTTTGCTGTTATTGGTCCGTTGAAACGAACACCTACGAAAAGGAGAGGTTTTATTTTATTAAAAATAATTAAACACTTATTCACTGTATAACTCCACAGTTTATCATTCAGAAATATTTAATAATTATAAACATAATTAAATACAGTTTAATTATATACTCTAGTTTTACAGTTGGACTGTCAGGCGAAATCTGAGTTTTCGACGCTCTGTGGTATACTTGTAAATTAACCCTCTCTCTGAGCCCTTTAGCCAATCAAGTTGCTTACGTCAGCAAATTTTATGGTACTTTGGCAAATAGAATTTCAGGCCACGCAGGACTGCCTATTGCTAATAATTCAAATTAATGTATCGATAAAAGGTGATATTATAAACAGTCAAAGTTGAGAGGTCGAAATTCTTAAGAATGTTTATAAGCATAGCATCTGGTTCTATTTAGACTTAGGGCACGCTTCGGTTATTAAAACAGATTTATGAGTATATATTTACGACAAGGTTATTGCGTGCTTTCGCATTCCTCAAATTCCTACACGTGTAAGCTTGCGAATGAGACACAGAGGAATCTTTCCGTCAAGGCTACGAGTCATTACGTTCAAATTCTGGCGCGTACATTATCGGTAATGTGGATTCCCATTATTTCCTGCGAGCTATCTATCGGTTATGCTGCTTCCTTCTTTATCTAGAAAACGTGTTATTACAAAAGGGGTTCTAGATCCCCTTATGTTTAGTACCGAAAACGGCTACACCGTTACATATAATACATAGAGTAGGCATGCCTGGTCGGAAGGCGTCCTCCAAATAATAAAAGAAAGCGAATCGACTTAGTCAATCTATCTTTCTCTTTCAAGGCGCGATACGCATACGCGAACGACTTGCAATTCAAAATGAAGTAGTCCAGTATGCAGCATCACGAATTGAAAAAATATTTAGAGTTCACTGTGAATAAAAAACCGGATAAATGAAAAAACATAAAAAAATTTTTACATGAACCGACCGGAATTTAAAAAAAAAATTTATTATTAAAGAAGGATGCCAAATTGGTTATCAATGGCAAAACGCGAACAAGGTTTACATTTTTGAAAACTTTTCGTGAAGACTTTGTTACCGGAGTCTCTCACAGAATGATCTGAACTGTTTTAAAAACCGACTCGGGACATGTGGCTTTACTGACCGACAACTTTTTTTTTTTGTATAAGCAATCCTGAGAGGTTCTTTTCCTCCTTGAAGAAGACTATTGTCCTATACCTAATTCCGGTCGGTTCGTGTAAAAAAATTTTTGTTTTTTCATTTATCCGGTTTTTCATTCACAGTCTACTCTAAATATTTTTTCAATTCGTGATGCTGCCCCTAGTGAACTGGCTGAACGATAGCTTTACGCTGTAGCGTAACATTATCGTAAAGTTATCGTAAAGTAGCATTATAACTCATGAATGAGGCAAAATAAACATTCAAAATTGTTTTATCCTTATTCTACATTGAAAATAACGTTAACTGGTAATTTAAATATACAATAATTTTATTTGTTTACGCTAAAAATTAAAAAAACATAATACCTGTCATTGAACGCAGTGCAGTGCTTCATCACTTTCCATGTCTTCACCGTCAGAATTGACTATTTGTTAGAGTGAGATGAAAGTATAGTTTTTTAGCGTAAATAAATAAAATTATTGCATATTTCAATTACCAGTTAACGTTATTTTTAACGTAGAATAAGGATAAAAACATTTTGAATATTTATTTTGCCTCATTCATGAGTTATAATGCTACTTTACGATAACTTTACGATAATGTTATGATAATGTTACGCTACAGCGTAAAGCATATTGGACTACTTCATTTTGAATTGCAAGCTATGAGATAAGTTTTTGAATCCTATGATAATCCTTATTTTAATTATCTCCTACATTCTAATGTTTTATAGAAATTCTGAATTAATCTTTGGATTTATGGCACTGAAGAGGGCCCCCATATGTGGCCGAAACGTTTGCCTTGTTTTCTTTTTGAGTATTTTTATATCTAATAGTGATAATTTTAATCCAAGAAAATAAAAAGAATCTGACCATATGCCAAAATAACGACAAATAAACAAAAAATTCTATGAATAAAATATCCAATTTTCTATATATGTAGACAAATCTTTTAAATGATGTATAAGAATATCAATATTTGCATTTATCGAACTGTAGAGAAATTCTAATATTCTCACACATTCTAACTAATAGTTTGTACGAATTTTTTTCAAAAAAAAAATCCTTAATTTCTTAATTAGTAAATTAATTTTGCTACATAAATGATTTACATTTTATAACTTTATTACGTAAATTAATGTTAGTTAATGGGACTAAAAAAGGGAACACTATTTTTTGGTAAATTTTGTACTTTTTAATTCACATAAGGCAATCACATTTTTTGTTACATTTGGTATTTTCTTGATTAGAATGACACTCAAAACGATGGTTAAGCTATTGAGTCACATGTTTTTAAAACTCTTCATAGTTATTGAAAAGTATAGCACTTGAACGGAGACTTAAATCCTGATCATATTTTTTTAATATTCACTTATCATAGAACTTAATATTTAAGAAAATATTCAAGATAATGAGTCGAAACGAAAGAAAGTCAAACGGAATTTTAAGGAATCCACTTAAAAGGAATACATAATGTCCACTAATCATAATCTTGTAACTTAAAACATAAATGAATGGTAGCAGTTATCGCCCTCCATGATTAAGTATAAGTAAGTGACTCGATCGATGTAGGAAAGGGCCAATAGAAAATGAAAAGACCAAGTATCTTCACAGGTCAAAGTGGCGACGTTTCGTTGGCTTGGTTTGCCAACCTCATCAGGCTAATTTATTGAAAAATCAAAACATTAAAATTCACTAACACTTACAAGTAAAGTACATTTATGGTTAAAATTTTACTAGGTTGAAAATTACCTTAATGGTTCATTTCGAATTAAAATTACAGATTTGTTAACAGTCAAATTTTTCAAAACATATTTGAGCCGACGGTGTTGTGTCTACTGAAGGTATGTCATGATCGCTCGTCGTATTTATTTATTAATAACTAATACAAGTAAGAAGACATAAACAAATATTGATGACTGGTATATGTCTAACGGAGAAATTTTAATATAGAAGTCAATCATGAATTCATTAATTTGAGAATCGGGAAATAAATTTTATTTAGAGTATAAATATCTTCTTTTTTGTTAATGCTATTGTGATTGGATTTTATGTGTATCATTTCAGACGTTAATCTTTTCTTATAGTTTGATTCTTGATCTATAATTTTAGTTTCTTCCCAATTAAATTCATGATTGTAATTCATTTGGTGTTGATAAATTACAGATTCTATACTTTTTTTGTTTTTATGCTCATTAATACGTGTTTTTAAAGATCTCTTAGTCTCACCCATATACGTTGCTGGGCAGTTTCTGCATGTAAATTTATAAACTACATTTGTTTGATTCCATTTGTCTAAAGTATCCTTGCCCAATTTTACAATTGGACTTAAATTTTTACAAACTTTTGGTATTGAGCTGAAGTTATATTTCTGAAAAATGTGCGATAGTTTCAAAAAAAAAATTTCTGTTATGTATGGAATATGAACTTTTATTTTTTGTTTGTAAATATTGGTTGACTTGTTGTTTATTTTATCATTATTATTATCTAAAGAGCAGTATTTTATTTTAGACATACGTCTTTTTACATTATTTTCAACAAAGTTAATAGGATAATTATTCTTGGTTAATAAAGATACCTTTCAATAAAATTGTCAATTGTTCCAAATTTCTGTTTGAAAATACATTTTTTAGTTTCAATGGCAG
The DNA here is from genome assembly GCA_030998225.1 of Diplolepis rosae. NCBI lineage: Eukaryota > Metazoa > Arthropoda > Insecta > Hymenoptera > Diplolepididae > Diplolepis > Diplolepis rosae. The sequence goes on from JAPYXD010000275.1 coordinate 2,262,508, forward strand.
TGTTTATCAACAAATCGAAGGCACCCTTATGGGTTCGCCTATATCACCGTTGTTTGCTGATATTGTAATGGATGATTTGGAAGTATATTGTTTACAAAAACTGAAAATTAATCATAACTGTACTTCCTCTTTTTTACTACAGATATGTAGATGACACTATTTTATGTGTCCACAAAAACCATGTCGATTTAATAATTAACACTTTTAATTCATATTCCTCCAATTTACAATTCACATTCGAATTAGAACACAATAATAGAATTAATTTTTTAGATATGACTTTAATTAGACACCATAATTGCATTATTACTGATTGTTTTCAAAAACCATCTTCTTCTGGTAGAATGATCAATTATCTTTCAAATCATCCAATCCAACATAAAAAAAACATTGTCTCTAATCTTGTGAATAGAGCGTTGTTATTGTCTGAAAAAATGTTTCACAATAAGAATCTTATCAAAGTAAAATCTTTATTAACCAAGAATAATTATCCTATTAACTTTTTTGAAAATAATGTAAAAAGACGTATGTCTAAAATAAAATATTGCTCTTTAGATAATAATAATAATAAAAAAAACAACAAACAAAAAATAAAAGTTCATATTCCATACATAACAGAAAAAATTTGTTTGAAACTATCGCACATTTTTCAGAAATATAACTTCAGCTCAATACCAAAAGTTTGTAAAAATTTAAGTCCAATTGTAAAATTGGGCAAAGATACTTTAGACAAATGGAATCAAACAAGAGTAAAATAAATGTTTTTCCCGTGTTGCACACGATTTTTTTTCTACGGGGCAAACGTGCGGGGCAAACAAATCCACTTTCTGACCCGCTAGTAGAAAAAAATTCATGATTGACTTCTATATTAAAATTTCTCCGTTAGACATATACCAGTCACCAATATTTGGTTATGTCTTCTTACTTGTATTAGTTATTAATAAATAAATACGACGAGCGATCATGTTATACCTTCAGTAGACAGAACACCGTCGGCTCAAATATGTTTTTAAAATTTTGACTGTTCACAAATCTGTAATTTTAATTCGAACTGAACCCTTAAGATAATTTTCAATCTATGTAAAATTTTAACCATAAATGTACTTTACTTGTAAGTGTTAGTAAATTTTAATGTTTTGTTTTTTCAATAAATTAGTCTGATGAGGTTGACAAACTAAGCCAACGAAATGTCGCCACTTTGACCTGTAAAGATACTTGGTCTTTTCATTTTCTATTGGCCCTTTCCTACATCGATCAAGTCTCTTACTTATAATTAAAACATAAATATTTGAAATTTATAGCGACGTTGTAATCTTACATCTATCGCTTTCTAACTAATTCACTAAAAAAAAATTCAAATAAAATTTCTCAGATAAATTCGGTGATGTTTTTTCTTTATCAGACGGTGATATTGCAAAAATCCTATTAAAAAAAACATATTTGTCAAAAAAAATTTCCCTCCATAACCTTCAACACAAACACCCGTTTCCATCAAGTAATTATCTAAAGTTAAATTTATCTACACACATCTAAATATGTTTAAAATAAAAATTTTTATAAACAGTAATTGACATTACACAATTTTTTACTTACTGTATTGACAAAACACTATTTTATGTAAAAGCGTAACTGAACGGCGCGCATGCGTAGCATGACGCGGACTCACATCTTCAACTTATGCTTCTTTCCATTTGCATAGTCTATTCTTCTCCCAGATACGGTAAACCCGGTAAACTATTTGTCAAAAATTCAGTAGTTTGCACTATCAATTTTTATTTTTCTCATAAATATTTAAGTAAAGGGAAGTATCATAAACATACTGACCACCTTATCCCAATTTTGACAAAAATTGCAGATACGCTCATTTTCATTTGCACGGCAGAGTGGTCAGGAGGTTCTATGTTCTATGTTCTGTGTCGTGACTACGTGATTACAAGATGTAACGAGCGACTATAGATTCTCGCTCGAGGCCGATTAAATTAATCGACCTATCGAATTGAGCTCGCGCAATTTTCAACTTTCAAATAAATCAAATCGCGTTTAAGGAAATTCCCATCCAATTTAGATAGAAGAATTTCCCACGGGACACAGCTGAAAATAATAAAAAGACCCTGAGAAAAGCGTAGAAATATCCTAGCTAGAAATATTACTTATAAATATTAGATTTAAATTTATTATACGAATGGTCAACATGTGCCGTCGGCAAGGAATTCAACAATGTAAATTAGTTTTAAGATTTCTCTGTAAGTTTTATATTTATTCTGTGTATACTAGTTTTAAGGATAAGAAAAGGTTAAGTCTGGACCATAGGATTAAAATAAATTAAGATAGAACTAGGAATATAGAAGTAATATTGATTTATTTAAGGTAGGCAAAAACTAAGCAGAAAAACTAGGTAGATAGATATAGAAACTTTAGTCACATAAAGTTAAAGAAATTGAAAATAGCATGTCTGGTCGCCAGAAGGAAGTAAAAAGTAATCCTTTAAGATTTACTGTTTTACTGCCTTCTTTTGCGCTTTCACTGCAACCACCATAAAAACTTGCAGCTGAGAGGAGAGAGACTAGGACTGGGTTTTTCCGAATCGGGCTTCTTCGGACTCGGATTCTCCTAGTCGAGCTTCTCCGGAAAATTGGGCTGGGCCTAGCGAGGGGCGAGAGAGAGGGGATGCGTGGGGGAGTTGTGAAAGGGGATGAGTGAGTCTGGCAGAGTGGAGGAATGAGAGAAGACAACGAAACATCCAATTCGAACGTACTTCGGCCGTTTTGGATATCAATTAGAAAACTTCTACAAATTCCCTCGTTGAATTTGTAGAACACGAAAACCTTTGTATCTCACGTGAAAACGGGTAGTATATTTTATACGGGTCCAGATTTGACGAGGTTTAAATTCTAACAAGTAATTAAACATTAATTTCACCTAAAACCTGTGTTTACTCATTTATTAACTTTGAATTTTCCCGGTCCCTATAAAGGGTTAACACTGGAACGAACCAATCGTTCTAGAGTTTTGTCCACCGTGATATCACGCGTGCGCGGCTCGTAACCACCTTATCCCAATTTTGACAAAAATTGCAGATACGCTCATTTTCATTTGCACGGCAGAGTGGTCAGGAGGTTCTATGTTCTATGTTCTGTGTCGTGACTACGTGATTGCGTGATTACAAGATGAGGTTCTGTTAGGATGCGGATAAATCGGATAGTCATCGTCATTATATACGTATGTACTTTTGTGATACGTACTTTTAAAATAGTGGAAATAAAGTTGAAGAAATTTCCTGTAGTATAAAGTACTTTGTTTAACACGTTTTGTAGAATATAAAACGTCTTTAGAACTTAGCAGAAAATTAATTTGTCAGGTTAATTTTCCCGCCAAATAATATCAAAATTAAAATATGTAAGTTGAACAGATTTGCTTAAATTTTACATACTCATATTCTGTGTATTTCAATAGGTATTGTTTTCTTCTACAAAAGTAAACTTATAAATTATTTATCAATTTGTGTGTAACATAACGTCGATTTGCAAAGTGAAACAACAGTTTTTTACTGAAAGCTACTAACATGGTTTTTATTTGATTATATGCCTGTTTATATTTGTTAATTTATCTTGAATTTTATGGTTTTTGTCATATCATTATGATTTTGTAATCTTCCTTATCAGTGTTGGAATATCTCATTTTGTGTATGATTCATTCCTAACCTATACTTTCAATATTAATCATTTAAACCTTTCACAACAATTGTGTTAAGTGTTATAACTAACATATTCTTATATTTAAAATGTCTATATTTTTGAGTTCTTATGAATTCGATTCAGCTAAAGAATTTATCGATACATAATTAAAGTAATTCTTTGAAATATACATAGACATAGATGTGGCGCGGAAGTTTTTAATATAATATATTAAAACAGTTGTAATATTTTTGTATTGGCATTGGGTCAGTCCTTTTCCTTAAATTAAGCTTTATTTACAAAATAATTTGAGTTGATAGATTTCCCTTTACATTCTTTAAAAAATTTAAACCGCGAAATTATTAATTAGTTTCTACATTGGACATTCACCTGACTCAAACCTTTAAGCAATTTTCTAAAAAATATTTTTTTTGCAGATGCTGTCAAGATTTTCTCTCTTTAAATCTGTAAAAAGTGTGTGTTCTTTGACTCCATCCATCGAAAAAATCCAAAGCTACTCTATAATGTCAAAGTTCGATGTACCTGATCGTTACAAAGGAAACGATAAATCTGTGTGGTAATTTTTTATCGTAATTTCAAATCTAATATTTTCTTTACATTTCTGAATTCTAAAGATTAATCATATTTTACTTTTAGGGTGGAATATATCGAACTTGCTTTGCAATATAAACCTTTGAATCTTGGTCAAGGTTTCCCTGATTTCCATGCTCCAGAACATGTTACAAAGGCATTGGCTGCAGCAGCAACTAGCGAAAATCCATTACTTAATCAGTACACTAGAGGATTTGTAAGTTAATAATTTGATAATGAAGAATTTGAAACTGTCTTTTATCATAATATTTTCACTTGTATTTGCATCCATTAAAATTGTTTCCTACATGGAATTCTTGAATTTAAATTTAAAAGGATTGTGTTAATGAAAAATTTAATTCATCATGATGATTCTACATGATATTGCTAGACTGTTACGTAAGCAATAAAAATCTTTCTTTTGTAATACTTAATTATATCTTCTATTTGTCTCAGGGTCATCCTCGTTTAGTAAATGCAATTGCAAAATTATACTCCAAGATTTTGAAACGAGATTTAGATTCAAAAAATGAAATTATTATAACTGTTGGTGCATACGAAGCTCTACATGCTACAATTCATGGTCATACAAATGCTGGAGATGAATGGATTATCATTGAACCTTTTTTCGATTCCTACGTTCCAACAGTCAAGACTGCAGGTGGAGTTCCACGTTTTATAGCTTTGAAACCAGTGAGTTTTAATGTTTACGTGAAATACATTTTCATTGTTAAAAAAGTTTTCGAACATTCCTTGTATTTATTTTCATTTATTTCTTATAGAAAAAAACTAGTGGAACAATCAGTTCAGGAGATTGGGTATTCGATAGAAATGAAATGGAATCCCTTTTTAATGAGAAGACGAAAGGAATTATACTTAACACACCTCATAATCCAATTGGAAAAGTCTTCACCCTCGACGAATTGCAGTTTATTGCTGGGTTGGCAAAAAAGTGGAACACTCTCGTTGTTTCAGATGAAGTATATGAATGGATGGTTTATGAACCCTACCAACATATCAGGATAGGTAGAATCTAGAAATAAATATGTACTTCAAAATTTTTATTTACGAATTAGAAATCACATTCATTTATTGGCTGTTCTTGTTTTTACATTTTAGCAACTTTACCTGATATGTATGAACGAACAATCACCATTGGTTCGGCAGGTAAGACTTTCAGTGTGACTGGATGGAAACTTGGATGGGCCTATGGTCCAGAGAACTTGCTGAAAAATGTGAAAATCGTACACCAAAATTCTGTTTACACCTGTGCTACTCCTATTCAAGTAATTAAATCTACAATGTGTGAGATATTTAATCATTCAGTATCTCATTATTCTAGATAGTTAATGAATGTAATTGGATATTTTTTCGATAGGAAGCGGTAGCAATTGGATTTGAGAAAGAGCTCGATCGATTTGGAAAACCCGATTGCTATTTCGTTAGCCTTGCAAAAGAGTTGTTGCCGAAACGAGACTACATGGCTAAATTTCTCACAGAAATTGGTATGTCGCCCACAATTCCAGAAGGTGGTTATTTCATGGTTGCAAATTGGACAGCATTAGAAAAAAAAGTCAAACTTGAGGAGGAGCAAGACGATTTGAAAGACTATCGATTCACTAAGTGGATGATTAAAAATGTCGGTGTTCAGGGAATCCCACCTTCTGCCTTTTATAGCGAAGAACATAAGCATTTGGGCGAGGACAGTGTGCGGTACTGCTTTATAAAGGTAAATATTCAATATATTATTTATATTTAATTTCGCAAATTATAAAAAATAAATAGACGATAGACAAGAATGACTACATTCTAATAAGAAATAGTAAGATATGACTAAATTACATTATTTCAAAAATAAAAATACTTTTACAGAAAGACGAAAACTTGAAGAAGGCCGCAGATATTTTGCTGAAATGGAAATCTCAACAATAAAATTAGTGAGAAACCTCAAAACGTAGAACAGTTTCAGTACAGATTTTACTGCATTTGAGATCAAATGTCAATTAATCCATGCCATGAAACATTTTTAATTCGATTTATCTGAAAGATTTTAGTGAATGAAACAAAATGTTCAATGTTAATTTTTTCCAATTATGTGGAAAAAAAATTTTATTGGAAAATCGTCGTTTATAAGCTTTATATTTTTGTTATGGGAAATATATATTTTCAAAATTTATATTTTTCTATCAGTGGTCTTATTCATCATTTTGAATTCCATTTTTTTCGCAAAGAATCTGTATTTTGAGATTGCACTTATTTTTGCTAATTTTATCTGAAAGTTTTGCAACTAGAAATTGTATTTTATGAAAAAAGGAACCAATAGTATACAAATTTTAATTTCCAAAACTGGTTTCATTTTGATATAGATTTCTAGTTTTTTCTTTTTCAGATCTATAATATGTGTAAGATTATTAATTTGGACAAAGATATCAAAAAAGAAAAATGTTTTCCGTTTAGTTTTACAATTCGATTTTTTTACAGAATTTGATAGAGTTTACATTTAAAAATCACCACGGAACTACCTTTTGGCATCTTTGGTGTCCGATCCAAACGTTTTTCCGCATCTGAAAATATTTCTCATTTATAAAATCAAGTAAGCCAGAAAACTATAATTTTTTTCTAACTCAGTTTTTACTTAGATATTAATTTTTTTTTGTTGCTCTGATATTCAAAGTATTACCTTAAATTAGCTCCGGGAACATGACCACCATAGTTTGGTACTAAGCCAACATTTTTATGATATATGATCATAGGTTGGATCAAAATAGGTGGATCAGGAGGAGCAATAGTAGCTGGAGCCCATTCTGTACTCTGTCTGATTTTGTAGTTTGTTGTAAATTCGCAGAGAGCACTATTTGACAGTGGTGTATTACTTGCTCCGAAATGTGCGTAACCATAAGGTATGTGTCCTGTGTATCCTAAGTATTCACAAAATAATTGAGTAATTAACATTCATCAAATAATTTTGTAGAATAAGTCCTTAATAATATATATCTTCATTAATTCAAAACTTGATTTGAACTTCCAAAAATGGTCAAAAAATTGTTTTTTGACATACTTCTTGCATTTTCTTGAATGAAAGAATACCTCATTCGATTTTTACTATCTGTGAGATTCATTTTATTGAATTATTTTGTATAGGAAAACTGGCTTTATAATTCAGAATGACCAAAAAGTACTAAGATTCAAAAATTGTTCATTTTGTATTAAGTTTTAAGTAAAGGAGTTGAACGTTATTACGTATAAAGAAGAATCGTTTTAATTTACCACTGACAAAGTATTTCTTGGGATTTAAGTTATCCATAAAATATGGAGATGGGGAGTCATCTCTGTGTGACTCGCATTCTTTATCCAATGGTAAGTTTCTCATCAAACTTGCACACTCAGGACGAACCAAAAGCATGGGTAGTTTGAAATGACTTTCTAGAAGCTGATATTTGATAAGTGTACGTCTTTTATTTCTGTTTATTGGAATTACTTCACTTCATAAATTTAAAAAAAAGAGAGATTTTATTCTTGTCAGTTATTTGTATAGTTTTAAACATTATTTACCAATCGTTCTTCCAAATTTCGTGGCTCAGCTTGTCCACTTTGCAAAGCAACAAGCGTTTTCAGATGATTTGAAGCACTTTCATTTCGCAATTGTTGTCTTTCAAACTCAGCAAGTCCCTCTGTGGCAAGTACAGAAAACCTTTGCCCACTACGAGAATTAAAATTTGGAGTAAAACCTAAGAATTATATTCATTTTATACAGTATAGTATTTTCAAAATTATTTGGTACAATTAATTTTTCATAATACGTTATATAAAACATAATTGAGTGAACCTTCATATCCTGGTATCATGGGATGATTAAAAATTGGATCTCTACGACTGTTACGTGTATTCACTATATCGATGTCATTTTTAGGCGGTCTTGTTGTCTAAATGTTAAGGAAAATGATTAAAGGAAAAGGAGAAAAATTGTTGAAAAATAAGATTGATTAGTAAATAAATTAACATCGTATTTGTCATTTGATCTATTTGAAAGGATGAGAGTTTCTGCGCGATTAATTGTAGGATCAAGCAGAAGTTTATGTGTAACGCTACCATATGTTTCACCGCATCTAAATTTATACTGCGGACAGTACCCTGTGTATCTAAAAATTAATTAATTATTTAATGATTTTCAAATTGGGTAAGCTACTTATAATTATTGAATAATATCATTATGTATAAGAGCATTTGAATGGATATAAATAATAAAAACAAGAATTTTTTTAGGTTTACGTACCCAGGCACAAGATGAGGTTGAGCTCGAGTTAATAATTCAGACCCAACCATAGTTCAAAGATTTGGTTTTTATTTTTAATGAATCCTAAATATTTAACAGGAAATTTATCTTTATTATAAAAAATATTTGTGAGAATTCAAGCCATTAATTTTGTTGTTTGGTTCTGAAGAGAGGCTACGTTTTAGTTCAACGTTGACAGTTATTTTGAATCATGAATTCGAAATTTCGGACCTGACAATTGCCGGCAGACATTTCATAGTCTAAAATAAATAAAGAACTTAGTCTAAGATCTGAATAGGAAACGACCTTCATCCATCCGCTTACACGATGAAAAGTATTTTATATCAAATTTAATATGTTAAAAAATATATCGCAAGTGGGTTGTCTAAAAAATTTCAGTCAAGACTATGATTAATTAAAAATTCAAAAATGACTTTTTTTTCAAAATTGCACTTATTTGTTTACGAAACAAACTATATACCAATCAAAAGTATATAGAGTATGCAAACGTTAGGTTACCTATTTTTTTCCCGAAATAACTATTGGGTTGCCAGGTGAAAAGAGTTCAGTCGATACTAGTAATTTGCACTCATCTATTTACTCAATAAACCTTACATCAAAATAAAAATAATTTTATTGCGAACACGGTGATATAAGGTTGTCTGCGAAAAATCTGTTTTGAATTCCGGTTGTCGAGCTTTAAAAAGCGAAATATTGGTGCATGCTATTTTTGTCCTTAAAATTAAGGATAGCGATAGACTAGTACATTTTTTTTGGAGCAACTGGCCTCAATTTTCGGAATAGAAAAAACATGCTAACATGTATCGTTTTTGCACCATCGTGTAGGTGCCTTTCATCAGAAATTAATCTCATGAAAGAAGTTTCTGATAGAAATTGGAATTAATATGAAGTAGTTTTTATTTCTTTATATAATTGATGGAAATAGACTCCTCTGAGCACTAGTACAGAACAAAACTTCGTTTTCGAATGAATCTGGTGCCTCATAAACGTCAGCTTATATGACATTTTTTATCAATGTTTCTTGAGAATCGCCGCTGAGCACTTAGGGCCACACTGAAAAAAGCAATATGCCTTACACAGAAGTATGATTTCCATTCTAATTCGGACAATCGTCATGTCACATTTCGTTGAACCAAACAAATTAGCATTTCTTAATAATCAGATTAGAAGTTATCTTAACTATGATCCTAAATATATTTCATGCGCGAACAGTTGTAATAAAAAATGGCTAAAAAGTATTTTTTGTGTAACTCGGACGACTCTGTAATTGATTTTAATGATGAAACTTTTAAAAATTATTTATTGAAGTTGACTTTTCGTAAACTAAAGAAGTTTAAATACAATGATGTTGAGCAAACCAATGCGTCAGTCGATTTTGTTGGTTATCATAATGTATATAATATATTATATGTTAATATTTATTATATACATAATTTAATTTAAAGTCTATTGCCAGTTGCTCCAAAATGATGCTCAGCATTTACTAGTCTATCACTATCCTTCTCAATTTCACGGACAAATAGCATGCGCACTTTCTTTCATCCGATGAACGAGCTATGCGCAGCTGCAATGCTGCGTCCTCTTCTATCAAACCGAATACTTCGCTCGGACCTCTCTATCGCACATCTTCATTCACACCAATATTTCGCCTTTTAAAGCTCGACAACCGGAATTCATAACATATCTTTTGCAGGCAACCTTATATCACCGTGTTCGCAATAAAATTATATTTATTTTGATATAAGGTTTATTGAGTAAACAGATGAGTGCAAATTACTAGTATCGACTTACCTCTTTATACCTGGCAACCCAATAGTTATTTCGGAAAAAAAATGGTAACCTAACGTTTGCATACTCTATAGGCTTCATACTTTCGATTGGTATATATGTAAGTAGCTTCTTTCGTAAACAAATAAGTGCAATTTTAAGAAGTCTTGACTGAAATTTTTTAGACAACCCACTCGCGATATATTTTTTAACATATTAAATTTGATATAAAATACTTTTCATCGTGTAAACGCATGGGTGAAGGTCGTTTCCTATTTGTATCCTCTACTCTAAGTATTTTACTATTATAAGAAAGAATTGGACGCATAATCGGAAAATAGTTAGTCGAATTTTCTCCGTTTTTTCATTCAAGATATTTTTTTATCGAGTTTTTTGAAGTGCAAGTGTGGAAAATTTCATCTCTAATAAAAAGAATAATGAAATGTTTTAAGAGGATAAAAATTATAGATTTTTTATTATCGGAATCAATAGACAAATTTTAGCTGTTTTGGATGATATGATTCCACTAATAGAAAATATATAATTTTTATCTGATTCAAACTTCTGATTACTTATTTTGTTCGTAGTAACATTTTCCACATTTTCACTGGAAAAAATTGATAAAAGAAAATTACTAATGAATAAAAAACTAAGGAAGTAGTTGATTGATTTTATATTTTTAATAAAAATTTTTTAAAACTGAAAATTTGAAGTTAAATTCAATATAATATATCAGAAAGTTAAAAGGTGTTAAAAAATTTCTTTTCTGTATTATTATTGAGCTAAAATCTTTGAAGATCAAATAGGAAGGAATGGGGGTACTAAATCACTTCAGTTTAGTAAATAACTACAATTATAGGTGAAGCTGAGGAAAAAGAAGGGAGCATGACAATGGAAGTGGGGAGCACACGTTGCGTGTACACACGGCTGAAGGAGCACGATTAACTTTTTCCTTTCCAGTTTTCACAGGACCACCATAGAATGAACATTCCATTCTACATTGATTTCGCTTGCTTTATAATAACAATTCCGGTAAAAATTAACCATATTTACATAAACTGTTCTTTGTTGGCAATCCAGACAGTGTTTAATTTGATTTAATAAAAGTAAGTTGCGAATCTTGTGTTCGGAATTATAGTAAAAATTTTCAGATCTATATAAATATAATGAAAAATCCTAGATTCTCAAGTTAATGTCATCCAAATCATCCTAAATTAATTGTGCATTCAAACTATATAGAGATATTAAAAACTAAATATTAAAAAATATCGGAAAAATGAATATTTAACCAGAAATGTGAAAATATGGTTTTACAGTGAAATGTTAAATTCTTCATTTGAGTGTTACTATTTATTTTGCATTCAACATGTGGCTTCAACGGGATAAAAAATCAACCTTTTACGTGGAATCAGGCGATGGATCTCTCAATCCCAATAGTGAAAAAAGGGTATGACATCTTTTAATTTTAAATATCGGTTAATCATATTTTCAATCTAATTCACAGTAGCATTAATTTTTTTTCCTCAATAAGCTAAGTGAAAACGGCTAAGTTCATTAAGAAATAATTTTGTATGGTACTGTTTCAACTGCTTTAATTAAATGCTGTAAGGTCGTTAATCATTAGAAACTTAGAATAATTTTGTACGACTAATGTATACGCTTTCCCTCTTTTCAGCTAAAACTAGATTAATTTCTCCTTCTAGTAATGTTTATCATTAAGTGAACCAATTTATCCCAATCTCTGATAAATTGGTGCTAAAATTACGCCCTTGCAAGAATACCGGTTTTAATTACGTATCCGTGAAAGATTTTACTGGGAAGATAGTATCGCATTTGTGAGGTGGCAGGTAAAACGTGAAGGTAAATTGCGATAAGAATAATTTTTTGTGTTTTTATTACTGAAGATTAAAAAAAACCTTTTTCAGGTACTTCTACTGCTTTCGGCTGAAAAAGATATTTATTAACCCTAATTCTTCAGGTAGCATTTATTGATTCCTACTTCTTACTTAAATTGTAATTATTTACTAAAAGATTTTATTACTCAATTGAAGAAATTTCATTAAATCACACAAGCTTATCTTCTTAAAACCATTTGAATTACAAAAGTCTTGGTTCAATTTAGACATAAATAAAATCATTTTCCAATTTAATTTTTTCATAATAGTAAATGATTCTACTTTTTCTGGTATTTAAATTTTTCAGCTACAATCATGAGTGTTCATCCTGTGACTTGTTCGCTATCATACGAAACCTTATCATCAACATGCAATGGTGGCAGCTTTGCTTGATGACTTGTACATAAATCATAAAACAACCTTTATTACTCTACTTCCATTTGATTCCCTTTAAAATCTCTTGATTATTTTTTGTATTAATTCCATTAAAATTGTATACCAGAATATTACATTTTTATTATTTTTTATCTAAAAATCGAATAAAAATTTTGATCTGTATATAATACTATTGCTTCATGAGATTATCATGTAAAAAAATTAATATATTTATGGGAAGATGCTTGAGGAGTTTAGCTTTTTTTCATAAGAGTAAAGAAGATGATGGTACATTTAAAGAGTTTGCCTTTGGTGTAAAAGTTAAATTTAAAGTTCTCAAAGGCGATTTAGTATAGTATAATAAATCGATAATCTCTGTTTATCGAGGGCTGCTGGCTGCTGCCAGGTGTAGGCCAGGTAAATCAGGCGCGTAGCATCCGGTACACCCGAGACATGTACGTGATCGCATAAATGCATTATAAATACATTCGTGTGCAGTATATGGCACTACGGCCACATATCGTGCCATGGAAGCATAATCATTTCTTCTTCTCTTTCTTTACCGTTTTGTTTCGCTCTACCGGATGTTAGAATGTTGTTATCGGGCGACATAGTTCGTTAAACTCTGCTTTTAGAGTTGAATATCAATTAAATCAATGACACACTTCTTATTGTTTAAAACGAGGGTTTAAAAAAATTTTACCAACTGATTCAGACATATCATTCCCTTACAGTTTTTGATGCTGAATCTAAATCCGGCCGAGGAATTGCTTTAGCACGTTAGGGTTTCGAGATATCTTAACCTCAAACTGCCAAAAAAACGGTTTTCGTAGATCTTTCAGGTCATGTTATAAAAACGACGAATTTTTTGCTCATTCCTGCCTACGCTATCATCTAGTATTGCTCTTCCCCTTCAAAATCCAGCTGCGATCTGTTTGATTTGATATTTCTTTCTCGAAATATGGGGTATTATTTCTCAACTGCCCCAACATTTTATGTCACGTGTTTCGATTGTCTTCATATTTTCAGAATTTTTTTGCCTACACGGAGAAAATCCTACACTACTGGTTACTTCTTTCTGCACGACTCAGTTGTCGAGTTGAAAAAAAAGATCACCTACACGACTGAGTAGTGTAGTAGCGCGAATCAATCATTTTTCGGCAGTTACTATGTATTCGTGTCAGCCACACGAATGCTGCTACAGTCAAGAGTAGTTGAGAGTAGTGCCGTCTACACTACTCTGTAGTATTGCTACACGACTGAATCGTGTCTCTAACATTTCTTAAATTTTGAAAAGAAAATTTTATTTACTATAGACACAAACGTGTAGAAACCTAAAATCAATCAAATTTGCTAATTTCCTAAGTATGACTCAGTGCTCCCAGATCATGGATGGAATTTACCCCCTCCATTTTGACATTTAATTGAAAAAAAGTAATTTTTCAAGTACAATTTGGCCAAACTTTCAAATGTAATTCAAGAACAACTTGAAAAAGTAATATACTTCAAAAATTTCCCCAAATTATATTTGAAAAATTGTTTTTTTTTTGCAATAAACTGGTAGAGTGGAGGGGGTAAATTCCATCCACGATCTGGGAGAACTGGTATGACTTGTCTTTAAGTTGTAAATTCGTATGCGAATCCAGATATAAATTAGTTATTAAAAACACATAATTACAACTGTCACTCTAAGAAATTTCCGTTATGCCAGTCAGAAAAATTCATGTGACATACACAACTCAGTTGTGTAGAAATACTACAGAATAGTGTAGACGGCACTACTTTGACTGTAGCAGCATTTGTGTATTTTCAAATGGCAATAAGTCTCTCTATAAATACGAATTGAATTTTCTATGGGTGATTTCGAAAGGATTTTTCACGTCCTTTCTTTCTATTATATTCATTTTTTATTATTTTTCCATTTTCATAAAGAAATTACTGAATTAAATGTTTATTTAAAATTTTCTATCATTCAGGCACTTTTGATTCCGCGCATGATACGAACGATATTTTTTGTTAGCTGACCATTCGCTAACCTCGTAATAATATGAGTAAGAGGAGCATAAAAATTTTAAATTGTTGCTATTATGATTCTACGGTACATTTTGAGTTTGAAGGTATCGAAATTAATACAATAATTTTATTTTTAGCGTTAATAAGTAAAAAGAACATAATACTTGTCACTGAAGGCAATGCAGTGGTTCATCAATTTCCATGTCTCCACCGTCATGATTGAATATTTGTTAGAGTGAGACGAAAGTAGTTATGTCTCACTCCAACCAATGGTCAACTCTAACGGTGGAGACGTTCCGCAAATGGTGAACTACTGCACTGCTTTTAATGACAGGTATTATGTTTTTTTAGTTTTTAACACTAAAATATAAAGTTAGCGAATTCGCTGACCGTTCACTGGACTGGGTCGACCAGGGTAATTTTAAAACTGCCTATTAATGTTTATTTTTGTATATTTATTCTATACTTGTTAACTTCAATTTGAGTAAAGTCTTCTTACTGTCCCACCTTGCTTTCAACTTCAATAAGAGAGAAGTTTGTCCTGCTAAAGGTAGTAAAGGTGTGAAGCTTCAGTAACTAATATAATTTACAAGTACTACAGACATGAGGTAGTATTTTATGATTCATAAACATGGATGTAAAGCCCTAAAAAATTTATTTGAAAGTTGACGTCGATAAATTTTCTGTAAATTGGCAAGTACTTTAAGGTTTTGGAGTTTGCAAATACTTTTTCCTTGAAACTACAAAAAAAATTTCGAGACAATTCTCAATTTATACAAACAAGTAAACAAATTTGGTGGAAAAGGCACTTTCCTACATAAAATTGCAATATAAATAAAATATTATTAAACTAAAGTAAGGTAATTTATGGCTATAGGAATTATATATATTTTATATATATACAATGGAATCAATATAATTTTTATTATATTCATGTATACATGTTATTTCATTTATTAAGAGGGTCTACTACTTTGAAGGCAGATTTTTTTGTGCTTTTTCCGGAATTTTATTTATTATTAGTTTTTTTCTTTTTTAATTTTTAATATGATACACCTTCCTCTTCCTATTTTTAACCACGTATTTTACATGTATTTTAGATATGATTTATGAAAAAAAATTCTTTTTTTTAACTCAGCAAAGTAGAAGACCCCTTTAATATGAATGAAACATATGCCCTCTGGGAAAAGTTTCTATAAGAAATTCAATCCGGTCCATTCCGAAATCTGTTTCTAAACCTTTCCGAACGAATCCGAAAAACGTTTTCAAGCTCGAACTCATCGGATTGAACGAGAATGATTTTAAACCGATTTGCATTGAACAAGATTCAAAAAGTTTTTCGGAATGGTTCAAAAATAAAATTCGGAATGTCTCGGAATAGCTCTTATTCGTACAAATTAAATTCCAATTCAAAATTTTCGCTAGGGTTATAAACCTTTTTAAGGCGCCATTTTACTATTTTGGCAAAAAAGGTGATTTTCAAGAATTTTTTTCTCAACAACTACTTTATATAATTAAATAAAATTCTCAGTGCATATTTATGCAGTCTCAAAGTTTACAAAAAAAATGTTTTTACATAATATTATTGTTTATTTAAGGTAATGTTTAGCAATGAACAGAGTGTCTAAAAAAAGACATATATCCATGGCGCGCATGATATCCCCAGTTAGCATCATTTGAAACAAATAAGTCAAAAAATTTCTTTATTAGTATGACGATAGCTCTGAAGTGACGAAGCGGATTTTTTTTTTCAAAATAACAAAATGGCGGCGGTTTGAACAAAAAGGTTCAAAAATCGACTTTTTATTTACACTTAATCAGCGATCTCTGCTTCATATAATATTCCTTCTGCTTGATCAAACGAAATGTATATTTTATGTTTTGACTTTAATAAACACTATTGAAAATAAAAAATTCCATTTTTTAACCAAAATATGTGAGATACGAAATAAGCGTTGAAATGCAAAATCGTTTCCTTAATAAGGTTGAACGATTTTGACAGTATGTGGATGAAATTTTGGATATACGTTATTCCAAAATTCATTAATCAACGGTAAAAATTTCAGTCTCTTTTACCGTGTAGATTTTGAGAAAAAAAAATGTTGAAATTTCCATGACTCTTATCAGGTAGTCTTTTAGAAAAATGCGATTATAATACAAAATTGTCAATTCCTCTTCAGAAACGTCACTTGACATTTAGGTTTGGCAACGTCGCAAGCTCGATGTATCTCCACTGACATACAGAATCATACTTTTGGAAAACTTTTGTTGTGGGTTTCAGTATCTTTTGGTTAGGCTAGGTGCAGTTCATGAATACACAAACATTTTGGAAGACGCAAATACGCGATAGTCCACAATGGGCATACAGCATAAACAGCTCGAAGCTGTCTGCTATGTGTGCCGACTATGCTTGACGTTTCCAGATCTAACTATTACTAAAAATTATCTGAGCGCTATGACGTTGGTTGCGCAAAGAACAGACCTGCAGCCAACTTCAATTACTTTCCAAGTGTGAGCCTTATTGGTTTCAGATAAAAACTGTGGCTTCCAGAATGTACGAAAGTACCGATTTCAAATAGTGACGGTTGATGGGCAGCAGCCGATATCTTCCATGTTTCTATAAAAAAAAAATTGAAAATTTCACAATTTCTTCTTAAATATATGTACAATATGTTCACAAAACATAAATAAATTATATTCATACCTTTATTGTCAAAAAAAATAATGAATATCATTTTTAAAAAAACCCTTCTTAAAACTATTTCCCCCCTTAAGCCAAAGACATCGCCTAACCAGAGAATAGAATTTAAACAGAAGCTTTGACCCATAACCCTTGTGGGTATTGGGTTTCAATCTTTCCTCATTCTATCTTCAGCCCAATAAAGATCTGAGATAAATGAAGCCAACTCAGAATCATCTTTGTTCACGAGGCACGTTCATGACTCGTGCGTAATATACAAAAGAAAATAGGAATGTTATTACAATCATATAGTGGACACTCTTCCATTTCTTCTTTTTCTTTTCTTTATTCTTTCTATCCTTTCTATACCATCTTGAGATTTTACAATGGATTCCTATGTTGTTCAATGCTTTATGGTAGATATATGTGTATGTTTCACTTGGAGATCCCGAACAATGATAGCATGAATACAATGACACTCATATATCTAGGTATTTCATTTTAAATGTGAGGATGTTACCCGACTTGCAAATGATTCCAAGTGCGAATTGCCGAAGCTGATAATACGGCACAATATTGGCCCAATCTCGGCAGCCAACAGTCGGCTAATGTTATTGAACCAGAGTCACTGTTCGCTCCAGTCAATTACTGGGCCAACAACGGCGGCCTTTGTCGACTGTTTGAATTTACCGAATTACAGCCGAACTTGGCCCAGTATCGGCCCTACACCAAGCCGATTGTCACTTTTACTATGGCATCCAATTCTGAAAGTAGAAGCGCCAGAGTCCGGCTCATGGACGGCACATTACTGGGCCATATGTCACTTTTACCACGGCTAACCATTCTGGAAGTGAGAAAACCAGAGTTCGGCACATCAACGGGCTTTATTGACGGCCAGAATTTGGGACAGAAACTTCGCACTTGCGATGTAAGGCAGTTGTGGGTTTAGAAAAATAGTTTCATGAATATTTTACGAAAAACGTTCCCTATTAGGGAAACCTGATAAGAACGGAGTAAATACTTTCTGTAATTGTTCTAGAACTAAAAAGTCACAATGTTTCTATAATTGTGCTGTAACGGTGTTACGCAGATGTTTTGGAAGGCAGTTACAACTGAGTTATACAGCAATTTGAAAAAGGTTTTATTACTGATGTTCTATAAAAATTGCTAGATAACTTTTTTAGAATGAAGGTATAAATTTATGTAACAT
Source organism: Diplolepis rosae (assembly GCA_030998225.1). Lineage (NCBI taxonomy): Eukaryota > Metazoa > Arthropoda > Insecta > Hymenoptera > Diplolepididae > Diplolepis > Diplolepis rosae. The sequence continues at coordinate 2,281,007 of JAPYXD010000275.1, forward strand.
CAAAATATTGTCGCCTAATCTAATTTTTATCTATCGCCCAAATAATAATAGAAATTTCAAACTCAACTAATTAATTTGAAATAATTTTAAATTAGTTAGTTGCGTGAATTTGAAATAATATTATATATATATATATATATATATATACCCTCACGACTAAAAAATACTTCACGATCGTTTGATTTTCCTAACCCTTTTGTCATCAAAAGATCTATGAAGCGGGTTTTGTTTGCGCTTCTTATAGTAAGAAATGCAAATTAGTATAGGGTTATGAGGTTAAGGGGTTACAGGTTGAAGGGTGTTTGAGTTTATTATATGAATTTCACTCATCACTCTAAGTCACAGAAGAAACATGCACGAGATTTTTCGATTTTGCAGTACATGACCTTTTCGATGTACAGGGTTATGGGGTTATGGGATTGAGAGATTATGGAGTCATAGTGTTAAAGGGCTATGGGGTTAAGGCATTACATGTTTGAGGGCTTATTTGGTTATGGGGTTATAGATATATTGAATTTAGTGATTTTTTGAAGTGTTTTTTGAGGTTAGGACAAAATCCTGACCTGCTGGAGTCAAACGAGTTACGGATTCAGTTTCAGTGGGAAAAAAATACATAAGAATATCATAGTGGCATTCTTCGCACAGAATTTTTTTTGTGGGCCTATGTAATTATAAAAAATTGTGGACTACAAAAATTCTAGTTGATCAAAATTTAATCCAAGTAGCTTTAATGCCTTGAACTATTTTTTTATAAAATTGAAGAGTTTGTTTTTTTCAAGAATTAATTAAAATGGAATTCAATTGAAGAAGAATTTATTGCCTGCAGGGCAACCAAGTTGATGTGAATGGAGTCTAAAGTATTTGGAACGAAGTCCTTCTGAATTGAATCCTCTCCTGACTGAGGATTATTTAACTTTGTCCATTTTGTTCCAATGGTAAACCGTGAGTGACTCTGGAACTCTCGAGGCCACTGGGTCAGGAAGTCAACTATAGTCTATAGTACCAGAGAATGCTATGGCCTCTCATCACACAGATTCTTCGAGTGTAGAACGTTGTCCTCTCGACATTCTTAAATCTTGAATACATTACCTGTTTAAAGTGAACAGAAGAAAATATTAAAGAAACTTGAAATTATAGATGTAAATCTCCAAGGGCTGATTTCCTCCCTCCTAAATAAAAAGATTCTTTAAAATTACACTGGAAATATGGAAGATAACACAACTGTGTATTTAATGACCCAAAAACGAAGTGTTTTAGTCAATTATTAACAAAGTTATTGCCAAAAAAGGGAGAATTTTCTTAAATTTTGAATAACTCTCGAAATAATGAACATTTCATAACTTCTCTTCACTCATTTTAAAATGATATTTAAGTAAAATGTCAGAAATGTAACAAGACACGATAACTCTCGAAAACTTGAAAAAAGTCAATATCTAAATTCCATTTCTACTCAAATTATACGAGATATGAAAAAAACGTCAGAATACAAAATTCTGACTACATGAAGATCTACAAATTAGAATCACAACATTTTTTTACGATGTATATTTTTCTTTTTAATTTAAAAAAATACCATTGAAAATCGGAAATTCAATTTTTTAACCATAATATGTGAGATAGGAAATAAGCGTTGAAATTCAAAATCGTTTCCTTAAATAAAGTCTACGATTATTTTTCCCTTTTGAGATATTTGGAAAAAAATCAATTATATTAATTGTGTAATTTATTACAGTTACAGAAATGTATACAAAAAATCGAGCGCGAAGTGCGAGTGTCATGATATAAAGTCCCATAAGCCCGATGGAGCCTTGAATAAATTGAATTTCCTTTTTCATTTAAAATCAAAAATAAATTTTGTATTTTTGAGAAAATACAATTCAAATTTACAATATTATAAAATTGCCCTGAGCTTCAGTATAAAATTACAAGAAATCAACTTGATCTGTCCAAACAGAACGGAGCGCGACTTTTAAATATTTCGGAGCGCGAAGCGCACGATGAGAATTTTCCAGCGATGCGCTTAGTTTTTTTAATGATTTTTTAATGAATTTTGTTTCTTATTAATTTTCATAACTTTTAAAATCAATTTTTCAAGTATGAGAATTCTCTGTATTTTCACAACTTTGTTATTCTAAGTTTTAACTTTAACAGTATGAAGAAAAAACTATCAAAGTTTTTTTGATAAGTTGATAATAGTCTATGTAAATTCACCTTTATAATAATCTGAGAAAATTTTAAAAATGTACATTGCTTCGAGACTTGTTTAAAATTTAAAAAACTTTGAAATCTTGACTTTTTTCACAATGTCTTTGTTAATAATTAACTAAACCACTTCGTTTTGAAGTAATTAAATGCAGAATTTTGTTATCTTCCATTTTATTTTAAGGAAAAAATAAATTGTTAGGTATTTTATAAATTATAACCTTTTATCTGAATAGTTAAAAACAAGTGATCGACGAGTTTTACACAACAGTTGGTATCTCAATGTGGGTTTCAAAAAGCAAAACCTCATTACACCTCCAATTGGGCATAAAAAAAATAGAAGCTTACATCATTTTTTCTGTAACAAAAATAGAAATTTCACAATACAAAAAATGAAAACAACTGTAGATGACGACCTCATTCACGTTTCACGTAAGACCTTCAAGGTTTCTTCCCACTATTCTTTAATCCCAATGTCAGCAGTCCATAACGGTCACTTTAATTAGTAGGGCACCTACGTTCAATCGGAATCGACTAATCAAAAGAATCCATCAAAGATGAGCCGATGAAAAAAGCACTAAGGTGTAAAACTCTAATCATCTTTGGTGTCGGTTTTATCCCCTAACTTCTATGCAGTAAATATAAGATAAATAAAAAAGCGATCGATTTAATTAACATTGGATCAAATTAAAGAGGACCTATCAAGAGTAGAAAACATCGTGATTTTATGAGACCAGACAACAAACTTAGTATGTACTTTCGAGAGCAGGTATTAAAGTCAGAAAGGTTGCGAGCAATGTTGGAGAGACAGATTGTTTGCGGAATGCGGTCAGGTTGGGACCGAATGTGGGAGAGTCGGGCCCAAGAGAAAGACTGGCCCCGCAGTTACCGACATCATGGATCCGCTTTTGCGAATAACCGACGTTTTTCAACGGATCGTTAGACATTTTTTAAATACAATTCGGACTCAATTAATTAAATGAGAATCAATAATAGGAAGTATGAGGGGCAGAATTTGTCATGTGTACCCAAGTGCGAGTGCCGAAGGTGATAATTGCGGCGCAATATTGGCCCAATATCGGCAGCCAAGAGTCGGCCATTGTTATTGGACCAGTGTCACTGTTTGCATCGTTCAAGTGCTGGGCCGACGACGGCGGCCTTTTTCGACTGTTTAAATTTACCGACCTTCAGCCGAAACTTGGCCCAGTATCGGCCCTATGCCAAGCCGATTTTCATTTTTACTATGGCATCCAGTTCTGAAAGTAGAAGAGCCAGAGTCGGGCTCATGGACGGCACATTACTGGGCCATGTGTCACTTTTACCACGGCAAACCATCCTGGAAGTGAGAAAACCAGAGTTCGGCACAGCATTGGCCCGTTGCTGTGCCGAAAACAAGTGCTGACGGCCAGAGTTTGGGCCAGCATTGGCCGCCAAGTGCATACCGGAGTTATCATTCCAGCAACGGCACGATATTGGCAGCCGATTTACGGCTAATTTTTGGCGATGCTGGGTCAGTGTTGGGCCGTATCTAATTTCGCACTTGGGTACTTTGAAGAATCAAAAGGGCTGCTGTATGGCGCAGGAATTGCAGATTAGAAGAAAATATACGTAAGTAGGAAAATATCATGATTTTTTCAGCTCCAAAACTTTGATCGCGTTTTTCTCGAAACGATATTTTTCAAACTGGTGTGCAGGATTACACAAAAACTACTCATTCGATTGATCTCATAGTTTGTAGGTAGTTAGGTGAAGCAATTATCTACAATTTCTATGGATTATTTTTTCAAATATGTTAAATTAAACAATACTTTTTGCACAATCAAACAAGAAAAAAATGCTCAAAATTCAAAATTTTTTAAAAATCTTGTTAAAAGTATTCAATTCTGCATTTTTTATGCACATTTCTTCATTCATCTTGTACAGAATATCATAAAAAATAAAAATCTTTGTCATTTTACAGATTCCAGTGGATGCAGCTTACGCAATCATGCACACCGTTTGGGGCCTCTTGTGAAAATATAGTTACTTTGCCGCCATTAAAGTCCGCCATTTTGTATCAAGTTCCAAATTTGACTGTGATTTTTAGATGTATAAAGTATAGATAATATATCGTGAAAATTTGAAAAAGATTTGTCGAATAGTTTTTATTTTATAGCCTTAAATAAATAGTATTCATTTTTGGTCATTTACATGATTCTCCCCCCTTAACACGCGCGCCGTTATTCAATCAATCATAACTTCTGCTAAAGTTGAACAATTTATTTTTTATATGACTGCTTTTTGAACGTTTTTTTAAGCTTTTCGATAAAAATAAAGAATTTAATTTGATACTCATATTCAGCTTTAAATAATTTTATAAATATAAATAAAAAACAATTTTAAAAAATATATGTAATAAATTAAAAAACATTTCAAAAAATGAACAATAACTATAGATATATTATAATAATATTAATGAACATAATACACAATAAGACCTACGAAGTGCTTATTTACACTGTACATGTACACTATAGTACCTTGGATGATTTGGAAAAGGAAGAATGAAGCTTTTTATTTAAGAAATTTTGAAAAAAAGTTAAGTGGTCGCATTATGAAAAAAACTCATGAGTATGTTTAAAATGGGAAAATAAGCATGACATTTTTTTTTATTGCAAAATAAATTATTTGATCCTGAAATTATGAATGATAAAAAAAATCAATTTCGTTACTCAATTATTTGTTTTATTTTATACTAGACAAAATCGTACTTCATATGTAAACTTTTATTTAATAATCTTGGGGCCTTAAAAATTTTTGATCCTTCAATGGCAGACTTTAGGGCACAGGAATTTATAGGCCGGCATTATTTTTTCTCACAAGCGGTGATACATTCTCTTAGTTAGTATATAACAAGAATTCGAAATTTATTTGCGAGCGTGAAGCGAGCGATATATCTTATACATTGCGGCGTGTTATTACTTGTATTAGGTTTATGTAAGCGTATAGAATTAATGTGCCTAAGACCTGAAATTTATATCATCCTGTACCCAAACTAAGTTGAATTGTGCTCGTCTATATGTAAGTATAGAATCTAAACAATTGAGGCTCCGGATCGAGAAACTGGCGGAGCGCTCGGTCGCGGCCAAAAATCATGATGTGCAGGGTCGAATTTTCATAGTCTGCAAATAAATTTTTTAAAAATACCATCATTTAGAGCATGAAATAACACAACTTTATTACATTTACAAGTTTTTTATTTGATAAATATTTTCCGAGATAAAGAATAAAAACTGCAAAATTTTTATCGATTGAAATCATTAAATTTCGAAACTTAAAGATCTCAAAGAAAATCAGTTTAAAATAAATCCGATTCAATTCAAAGGATCAACGGGAATGAAATTTTCAATCCGAATCAATACGAGCGCGGGTTTATCTAAACCAAATTTTTAATCCGAATGAATCCAAAATTTGAATGATTTAGATTGAAAACTTGGTTCACATTCATTCGAATAGAATCGAATCGAAGAAAAATCAATTGGTTTTCATCTAACGAGCTTTAAAACGTTTTTCTCATTGGTTCGGAAGAAGATTTTGTAATGGCTCGAAATAGTTCTGATTCGCTCGAATTGAATTTCTATCCGAATTAAGGTATTTGTCTTGCCAAATATTAGATCTTTGGAAAAAATCGTTTTTCTATTATGTCAAGAATTGTAATGGTATCATTTATAGTGCCTTACGAAATGCAAATAATTAAAAACTTACGAAAAATATTAATTTCAATAATATTATCTCCAATTAATTATTTCATTATTTATATTTCAAATTTTTTGTCAATGGCAGACAAGTTCATAATATATATGCAACTATATGTTACAGATTACAAATTTTATTCTATTCTGTTTTCTTTTTATAAAAATCCAACTCGAAATATCTACTTAAATCACATTAACCAACTGCAAACAAGATCTCATCTTTGCACGATTCTATTAAAAGCAAAAAAAAAAATAAATGAAAATGGAGACTATGTGCATCACGTTTCTATACTTGTTCAACAGCTTAAAAATAATCCTTTTTTGTGGAATATGGAGATAATAACATCAATTTTCCGATAGTGTATTTATGAGCTCATTCTCTATTAAAGCCAGTGAAATAGAGCATTGCCGACGTTCTATTCAGAGAAAAAATAAATTATCTAGCCTTTCGCTTAGCCGGCTATAATGAGAAAGGGATATAAACGTTTATAAGGCCAAAACTTTATCCTTTATAGGCGCCCTTAAGACGTGAACGTGACTCATAGCGCAAACTCAGCGCAGGGCAATGTAAAAGTCGAATAAAAAATCCTTCACATTCTTATCGTGCGCCTTAGGCGCGCTTCGCGCTTGCTCGCTTTTGTCTTCTTTACGGACATTCGAGTTTATTCTTCATTATTTATTACCATAACTTGAATAAATTTTATAACATTGTAAAAGTGAATTTAATTTTCTCAAAGTTACTGTGACGTTCAGGGATACATTCTCATCGCGACACTCACGCTTTGCGCTTAAAAGCATGTGATACTTGAGGAAAGTAACAAGTTCATACGAAAAACTTGTTTTAATATCTACGAGTACAGAGTGGGCCATCTAACATTTGGAATTTGAATCGGCTATAAAAAAAAAACTTATCGATATTTTTTTCAAAACTATGGTTTTATTAGAAAGATTGAACCTTTCCATTTAAGAATGAAACACAACATAATTTTTATGACTGCCATGGATGGTCCTACAGTACCCCATTCGATCAACCCAATTTTTCAGTAAATTTTCGATTGTTTGGGCTTCAATCTCATGAATGGCAACTTGGATTTTGTGTTTCAAGGCCTCAATCGTCTCTGGACGGTTAGCGTAACACTTATCCTTAACGGCTCCCCACAAAAAACAGTCCAAAGGGGTCAAACCACAGCTCTGAGGCGGCCAATTGACATTAGAATTTCAGCTGATATTGTGTTTCACTCTTGAATGGAAAGGTTCACTCTTTCTAATAAAACCATACTTTTGAAAAAATACCCATGAGTTTTTTTTTATAGCCGATTCAAATTTCAAATGTTAGATGGCCCACCCTGTACATGTTTAAGTCCAAAATACACATAATTTTTTTTTTTAATTTGGAAAATAATAGAAAAGATAAAAACGGATGTAGATTGATAACTTTTAGTTTTGATAATGAATAAAAAAATTCCGATAGATTTTGTTAGAATTGAACATTTTTCATTTTTAGAACCAAAAATTGTTTATCCACGCCCATTTTTATCTCCTCTACCATTTACCAAATTTTGAGAACCTCAAGATTTGAAGGAAAAAAATGAGATTCATAGGCTTGGATTCATTCGAATTGAAGCGAAATGAATCCGTTTAAGGGGGAAGCCTCATGTAAACGACTGTTTTTTTGAGAATTTTTTACAGAAAAATGAGAACATTTATCAAATTGGAATAAAGTTTTCGGTCTTAAAAAGTACCTTTGGAGCGCATCACTTTGGTGACTTCTTACGGACCTTTAGAACTTTCTCTTGGGTTTAAAACTTTGGCGATACATTTTTGAGATAGTAAATTAATTTTTGAAGCAATAAAAATAATGCAAAAACATGTAATTTCACATGAGGCTCGCTTGGGTATTCTACTCAAGTAGCCGAAAAAAGATCGTTATTTCAAATTTTTGTTGAAACGAACCCATCCAATATTTTGAATCGTGACTTTTGCATGTTATTGTACAAGATATAAACGAACAAAAATTAGATTGATCTTGATGAAAATGCTTATTAATGTTGTCATGGCAACTCCTTAAAGTTGAATCTGCAAAAAAATGTTGATCCATGGTGGCCACGATTCAGCTCGTTTAAAAAACCGGATACAGTGGAAGAAATTTTTTTGATCAAAAGTAGACTTGTGACTATCGTCTGAACGTCAGAAACATGAAAAATATTAGTTATTACTAAATTTTCGCTACCTTTAACGCGAAATGACGCTTCTGAGCCTGTTTTTGTGTATTTTTTGCATTTAAAAAAATTTTTTAGCAGAACTGTTCGAAATTTGAAGGAAAAAGTAGGATATTTGATTTTTAATTGCATATTTCAAATTAAAGCGGAAAATATACATCTCATTAGAAAAGGCGTGAATGAACATTTATAAAGGGTTTTCCAATAGGGACATAACAATTTTATCTGTGAATAAAACACAGAAATATTTGAGATATTGAGTTCAAATTTATTGTGGGTTTAGTGCAATCATTACATTTTATGAATGAAATTCGATATCGGTCATATGACCACCTCGAGCCCGTTTACAGCGGTCGATTCTTTGGACCCAATTTTCCAGCACTCTGGCACACATTTCGACCGGAACGTTGGCAATTTCGCGTTGGATGTTGTCTTTGAGGTCGTCTAAAGTTGCTGGCTTGTTGGCATAGACCAGTGGCTTGATATGGCCCCATAAAAAGAAATCCAATGGCGTTAGATCGGTAACATGACGGTCGTTTTCATCCACGAAAAAATACGGCCCAATCACACCTCCGGCATGAAAACCGCACCAAGCAGTCACTTTCTGCGGATGCAACGGTGTCTCAAGAAGCACATTTGGGTTTGTTGCTGACCAATAACGCATATTTTGCTTATTAACAAAGCCATTGAGCCAGAAACGAGCTTCATCGCTGAAGATGATTTTTCGATGAAATTCTTTATTTTCTTCAAGCTTTGCAAGAGCCCAATTGGAGAAGTTTCGGCGTTTCAAATAATCAAGTGGCTTTAGTTATTGAGTCAATTTAATCTTGAAAGCATGTAGGCCAAGATCTTGTCGCATATAATATGCCACACTGTCGTTTGAGCGATGCCCAATTCTTGAGAACGACGTGGAATCGACTGATTTAGCTCATTTTGAATCGATGCACTTACGGCTGCGATTATTTCTTCGCTTCGAGCAATACGACGTCTTTTTGGCACCGGAACGTCCAATAGTGTAAATTTGGTCTAAAATTTATACACTATAGCACGCACAGCCTGTCGGGTGGGACGGTTATTACGGCCGAAAATTGGAGTAAGTGCTCTTAAAGTTGCGACCACCGACTTAGAATTTCGGTAGTAATTTTTAATAATTTCCAAACGTTGCTGGTTCGTGAACTTTACCATGATGAAAATGTTGACTTTAACTAACGTTTTGACATTGACAGTTCATTAAAAAAGTTTAAGGGTGCGTTCATATAAAGATACGAAATTGTTATGTCCCTATTGTAAAACCCTTTAGAACTTCTTTAAACAAATAATTTTTTAGTCTAACATTAATTTCCTATCTCGCATAGTTTAGCTGAAAAATAATATTTTTTATTTTGAACGTTATTTATTAAAATTATACAAAATTTATCAATCTCATCCAAAAATGTGTTAATAGAAAATTTCTACTCCAAAATGGAATTTTCAATTTACAATATTATTTAAAATTAAAACTAAAAAATAAATCTTATAGAAAAATTATTCAAAGTTCTATATCTTATTCTAAAAAGTTCTGTTAATTTTCGAGAAATCTGTTCCGTAAATGCCTGTATCCTCAACTCTTGAACAGTTCTATAAACTTTATTGAACTATTTTTTGTCGTGTAAAACTAATACCTTTTCATTCATGAGAATGTAAAAAAGTGTTTGGTCCAATTGTAAAATTTAATAATTTGATTTTTGAAAAGCTTAAACGCTTAAAATATTCTCAAAAATATAAGCAATAAATGCAGCCCAAAAGAAAAACGTTTTTCTGGAATTCTCAAGGTGGTGTAATCCCTTAAAATCATAGAAAAACTTTTGGATAAACTTTCGATAAGCACTTACCCCCGATTAATTCGAAACTCACTATACCCACGTTTTTCGAGGCGCTGATTACGAATATAATAATAAAAATCCCCGCAAATTTTATTTTCAAGGGCAAAACTAAAAAAAATGTATTTAACAAGTTTTTTTATTTTATGTCGATAAATATTGACCTAGGAAAAAACTATTTCCCACAGAAGTTATAGCGGATAAAAAGATCTATCTTTAATGTTCTACACATTTTTGCCCTAAAGGCATTATTATTCGAGAAAAATGAGATTAAATGGAATCAAACAGACAAGCACACGTTGAAGAGTTTTCCTCAATTAAATGAAATTTGATATCAAATGTATCACTAATTTTCTCAAAAATTATCGATCGTAGAAAAAAATGTATGTAACAAAAAATGTACAGCTTGATGAGATTTACAAGTTATATTTGTAACATTTTGCGAAGTTTTGCATATTGGTTGAGATAAACGCAAACAACCATGCTTTTTATGCTTTTTTTATAGTTTCATCATGAAAATCGACTAGTCGGTTATTCTCACTATGATATTCGTAATCAGCGCGTCAAAATACGTGAATATTGGGAGGCTGATGGAAATCGGAGGGTTCACCAACTCAGAACTGCACCCTCAATGGGGTTTAGCATTTTTTTGGTAACAAATCTGATTTATCTCGAAAAATAATGGTTTTACGGCAAAAATGTGTAGAACATCAAAGGTATATCTTTTCATCCGATACAACTTTTGTACAGAATATTTATGTCCTAGATCAATATTTATCAACATAAAATAAAAAAAACTTGTTTAAAACATTTTTTTTTGTTTCGACTTTAAAAATCAAATTTGCGGGAATTTTTATCATCATATTCGTAATCAGCGCCTCAAAAAACGTGGGTAACGTGAGTTTCAAATTAATCGGGTGTAAGTGCTTTTCGGAAGTGCACCCAAACTTTTTTCCAGAGACCTGACTTTCGGCACAACTACCTTAAATTCGGTTAGGCCAATTTAGATCATTTTTTATGTCGTTTTTCACCGGGTGCTGAAATGGGTGGGGGTAGTGAAGGGCTTCGTTAGTCTCACGGGAGATCGAAGCGCGCAGTGGCTTTCGAAATAGCGACAGGTGCGTTCGTACTTCGTCGATATCTTCAAATCGGAGTTTGAAGAAAAGTGGAAAAAAGTACATTATTTTGAAAATCAACTCCTTTCATGATTTGCTTTTCTTCCGTGTTTTTTTGTGAATTCCTCAAAGTTACTTAAATAGTAGTGACGTGTCGAGGAATGTCAGGTGTATCAACATTAATAAATGATAAGGATTCCGTTCCAGGCGAATAAATATCGAGCACGCATTTTAAGCCTGTTTGAACAAAATACGAAGGAACATGTCTCAGTAGAGGTGAGACGAATTATAATTTTATTTAACTTCCTACTAGTAGTTCATTGACCTGAAAACTGTACACAAGCGTCTTTATCTCATTTGCTATTTTTATTACAACAAATTTTTTACAATTGAAGACAAGCTATGTCATGCATTTTATAATAAATATAATTTTATACAAACGCAGAATTAAAAATTTTGTTCATTCAACAAAATCGTTTTGTTGAATTTACAAAATATTTTTTTAACTACTAAATTTTTACTTGAATTTAATAAATACTTGAAATTGAAAGTAACTAAAATATTTAACTGGATAAACTAAATTATTGGTAACAATTAATTTTGTTGAGTTAATTGAATATTTTGTTGTTCGTATAGCAACAAAAAACTGTTTAAACAAACAAAAATGTTTTTTATCCATCCAAATCTTTTTCTGGGTGCGCGTGTCTTGTGCATTTAATATTGAATAGAATTTGATATTGTGAGATTTATTTAGCGATAAATGTGTTTATTTTACTGAATTGTTATTATAATGCGAGTGTGGGAACGCAATCAGAGATCTTGAAAATAGATCCTCCGGAGTCTGGACGGTCACGAGATTTGAATGCCCGCAATCGTGTCTTTCTTCTCCTCTCACGAGCTGAGGATGATCTTTATTTATAAGTTCGTCGTAAAGAAAATCCCGATTGAAATTCTTTATACAAATTGGATAAAGTGATTAATCTATTAATTTTACTTTTCATAAGCCAAAAAGACAATTGGTAATGTTACGATTAAAATAATTGGGATGATTTTACTGCATTATTTTGTAATGAATATTTGAGTTATTTATATCCATCATCGTAATTTATGGTATATTTGACTTAATCTTTCCTCTCATATAGTCATTACAGTTATAATAACATGAATTAAAACATATTGATGATTCTCTGAAGCAGAAAAATAATGTAGTAGCCACAGGGATAAAATTATGAATTCCTCAACTCACTATTTTTCGCTCGGTAGTAAAACCTGGACCTCGTATTAAATTCCTTTTTATAGTTTATGGTTTGCATCAAGTTCACAAAGGCACGGACTTGATCTTCGGCATATATATGTATCTATAAATATAAAAAATATACACACAATACTCAATAAAGTTTACAGTGTCTGGAGAATAATAAAAAACTCACGTTAAAGATAAATTGGGAAGAAGATTTCCAAACAATAGATTCGAAGTATAATTCTTTGTTGTAGACTCAAGAGAGTGCATAGTAATAATAATTTTTTTATGATGAACACCAAACTCTCTTTAACATCCGATCCTATGCAATTCCGAGTGTGTTAACGGCACTAAAAAGTCAAGGGTTAATAAAACGCACGTCAAACTGCTTGAAAGATTGTTATGACATGAATGGAAAGGTTATTCGCAAACTTGACAAAATCATTAATCACCTTTTTCGAAATTGACAGTCTCACTAAAAAATATTTGCTCAACTATATTTGTTTTTTTATGAAAAACCCTGGCGAAAGTCTCCGACTGGAGCTATTTCGAGCCAATTCGAAAAATGTTTTCAAACCAATTCGAAAATCATTTTAAATCTCATTAGATGAAATGCGGTTGAACATCAATTCGAGACTTTAATCTGAACCAAGTTTTCAATCCGAATTGAACCGGATCTTTCCAAACTCGGGATGATCTGAACCGAATTTTGAATTCGAATTATTCCGACCTCGGATTCGGATCGCAAACTTACTTTGGATTCATTCGTATTAAAATCCCAGATTGAATCGGATTGATTTTAAACCAATTTGCATTGAATAGGATTCAAACTTTTTTTCGAGTTAGTTCGAAAACAGATTTTGGAATAGCTTGTATTCGTCCGGATTAAATTATTTTTTGAAGCTTTCTCCAGGGAAGCTGACTCACTAAAAAACTATTGCTCAACTATAATAGCTTTTTTATGAAAATCCCTGGCGAAACTCTCTGATCGGAGCTATTTCGAGCCAATTCGAAAAATGTTTTCAAACCAATTCCAAAAACGTTTTCAATCTCATTAGATGAAAAGCGGTTAAACATCAATTCGAGACTTTAATCTGAACCAAGTTTTAAATCCGAATTGAACCGGATCTTTCCAAAATCGGGATGATCTGAACCGAATTTTGAATTCGAATCATTCCGACCTCGGATTCATGTTGCAAACATGATTCGAATTCATTCGTATTAAGGCCCCAGATTGAATCTGACTGATTAAAAACCGATTTGCATTGAACAGGACTCAAAATGTTTTTCGAATTAGTTCGAAAACAGATTTTGGAATCGCTTGTATTCGTCCGGATTGAATTATTTTTTGAGGCTTTCTCCAGGGAAGCTGACTCACTAAAAAACTTCTGCTCAACTATATTAACTTATTTATGAAAAACCCTGGCGAAAGTCTCCGATTGGAGCTATTCCGAGCCAATTCGAAAAATGTTTTCAATCTCATTAGATGAAAAGCGGTTGAACATCAATTCGAGACTTTAATCTGAACCAAGTTTTCAATCCGAATTCAACCGGATCTATCCAAAATCAGGATGATCTGAACCGAATTTTGAATTCGAATCATTCTGACCTCGGATTCAGATCGCAAACTTACTTCGAATTCATTCGTATTAAAGTCCCAGATTGAATCAGATTCATTAAAAAACAAATTTTAAACCTGAACCCGTATCACCACTGACCCCGATTCCTCTTAACGTCCAAACAAAAGCACAATTAAAAATTTCAAGGATTCGAAACCAATCGAATCCTCAAAACACAAAAAACACAACCAAATTTGGACTAAAATCACCACACCTCAACAGAACATTAGAAAACAAACCGTAAGAGAAACAATCAAAAAAGGAGGAAAGAAAAAAGAAGGCAACCTTCTAAAACCCCTTCTTTCTTTTTCTTTCTTTCGTCCTCTTTTGTTTTTATTACCCACCACCATTTACATAAATAAAATTTAAATTTTTGCCGACCGGGTATTAAAAACAAAAGAGGACGAAAGAAAGAAAAAGAAGGAAGGGGTTTTGGAAGGTTGCCTTCTTTTTTCTTTCCTCCTTTTTTGTTTGTTTTTCTCACGGTTTGTTTTCTAGTGTTCTGTTGAGGTGTGGTGATATTGGTCCAAATTTGGTTGTGTTTTTTATGTTTTGAGGATTCGTTTGGTTTCGAATCCTTGACATTTTTAATTGAAAAAACAAATTGGCATTGAACAGGATTCAAAATTTTTTTCGAGTTAGTTCGAAAACAGATTTTGGAATCGCTTGTATTCGTCGGATTGAATTATTTTTTGAAGCTTTCGCCAGGGAAGCTGACTCACTAAAAAACTTTTGCTCAACTATATTAGCTTTTTTTATGAAAAACCCTGGCGAAAGTCTCCGATTGGAGCTATTTCGAGCTAATTCGAAAAACGTTTTCAATCTCATTAGATGAAAAGCGGTAGAACATCAATTCGAGACTTCAATCTGAACCAAGTATTCAATCCGAATTAAAACGGATCTATCCAAAATCGGGTTGATCCAAACCAAATTTTGAATTCGGATCATCCCGAACTCGGATTCATGTTGCAAACATGATTCGAATTCATTCGTATTAAGGCCCCAGATTGAATCGGATTGATTAAAAAGCGATTTGCATTGAACAGGATTCAAAATGTTTTTCGAATTAGTTCCGAAACAAATTTTGGAATGGCTCGTATTTGTCCGGATTGAATTATTTTCTGAGGCTTTCGAAAATAAAATATAATCTGCAGAAAACTGAGATTTCACGTAAAAATATTGTAATTTATTCTAGAAATACATTTCCAAGATAAGATGTCTTTTAATGCTGGAAAACGTTTAGAGAGATCCTAAGTAATAGTCATAAGTTGATAAGTCAGATACAAATCTTGCAAAGATCAGAATTTATATTCCATTTACCACAAAGTATTTTTATTTTCCGTACGGATCGCGAGTTTCATGAGATTTCTGACCGAAGATTGTTGAGAAAAATCTGCAAAGTTACGACATCCTTTTAAGAAGCTTGATCTCCTTCTTGTCTTCTTCAGGTCAATAACACGTTCTTGTAATACAGCGTGTAAACTTGTTATGGCTTGGATCGTTCGTGCCAATTCGTTTCTGCCAAAAATCGACGGCATAGGGACGTGGGGCCAAGTTCAGTTCGCGGAATTAATGGAACGAGATGGAAACCGGTTGACAGTCGGCTGAGACCTGAGACGCGGAAAGAGCAGGTTCACCATCAGGGTTCTTTTACGATATTTCTTTCACGATTCAAGACATGCAAAATCGAACAAAAGAAAAAGAAGTTCGTAAACATTTTGAAAAATGTACTATCTGCAAACTTCGACCCACTTTTCTTTCAAGTCTCGAAATTATAAATCCTTTTTAACTAAAATTGGATTATTGAATCATGGAATCCCAGCAAACTGAATATTAATAGAAAAAATTCGATATCATTAATAGATGGTCTTTTACACGGTGACATAGTTTCATATGAAAGAAAAAATATGATTTTTATGAAAACAGTTTAAAACTTACGAAAAATAATCAATAATATTTTTTCTAATAGAATTTTTTCTTACTATTCATTCTTACGGATTTTTAAAAGATTATTGGATTTTCTTAAATCTTGGCTTATTTTTTCGGAGAAAATATTTTCTACAACTCGACCATTTCCAATTTTAGAAATAATCTTCAAATATAGTTACTTTTTTAAAAAAAGTGTTTCTTTTCAAAAAATTGTTTTACTCTCTAAATCTGAATCAGTCAAATTTTCACTGATTAAACCCGTAATTTGCAATTTCACAGATTCATCAGTGCAAAAATATTTTTCACTGTCAAATCAGTTAATTTTCACTGAGAATTAGTAGATTTTGACTGATTTAGATTTAGAGAGTAACGATTTCAGTCACTGAAAACTTTACTTTCAAAACTGGAATTGGTGGAGTTGTAGAGAATATTCTGGCCAAAAAAATGAACCATTCTTTATGAAAATCCAATCTGTTTGAAAACTTTACTTTTTACTTTAATCCTTTTTTAATCCAACGATTTAGCCAGATTGTAACTGTGCTTCAGATTGGTCCCGAATAAGTTCCGAATTGGTTCGTATTGATATGCCAGAAAAGGAACGAATTTATTCTGTTTGAATGAGTTTCTTAGATAAATTCTGTCTGGAATTTGTGCTGCGGATTCATTCGGATAGAAATCTTGGTTAGGTTCGCTATCAGATTTTTTCGAATTAAATTCCAAGTTAACGCATCGATTAGGCCGGATTGTAACTGTGCTTCAGATTGGTCCCGAATAAGTTCCGAATTGGTTCGTATTGATTTGCCAGAAAAGAAACGAATTTATTCTGTTTGAATGAGTTTCTTAGATAAATTCTGTCTGGAATTTGTGCTGCGGATTCATTCGGATAGAAATCTTGGTTAGGATCGCTATCAGATTTTTTCGAATTAAATTCCAAGTTAACGCATCGATTAGGCCGGATTGTAAATGTGATTTCGATTCCTGATAAATTGATTTCGAATTGATTGTATTGACTTGCGAAAAGAGGAACAAATTAAATCAGTTTGATTTCATTTCTTAGAATAGTTCTGCCTGGAATTGGTGCCACGAATTTATTCGGATTGAATTGCAAGGTGACACACATCAAATGATCTTTTATGGCTTTTCTCCTCGAGAATTCTTGCATATCCCAATGTTTGAACAATTCAAAATCTCGATTATGTTGGACATTAAATAAATCCACCTCAAATTCTTTAATCCCAGTTACTCTTACATATAGTTTTTTCCAAGACCTTATCATTTTTCTTCCTTCAAAGTATTAGTATTAACATTTAAAGATTGAAATTATTTTTGAAATTTTCATAATTAAAGAACTAGTTTTCTAAAACTCTTATTATTATAAGTAGCTTTATGCAATACTTTTATCTTTATACTTTGAAAAAATTATAATTTCTAGGTATTATATAATTATTCCATAAATATAATTGTGGCAAGAAATTTTCTTTTTGTTGATTCATAACTGACTGTATATAATTCTTGTGTGACATGACATTTCCAGTTGAAAACAATTTAAAGTAACTCGTGCTCAGCCTAATTGGCTTATTTTGCCATCGACCAAGGCGAAACCTTTTAATTCACGTTTATTGAAACAAACACTCTTCTATGTTTTGTCATGTCTTCTTCTAATCGAAACGGATTATCTCTCATCTTATCTTCTCATCGCTTTTGTTAATTTCAACTTTTTTCTGTCCTCATTACTAATTAATAAGTAAAGTCAAATTTAAGAAAGAAATGATTCCAAAAATTTTATACTATCTCACATGATTTCAGTAATGATTAATTAATGAGGTTTGCATGGATTATCCGAATTTTAGTGAAAATGCCTGAAATTCCCACGATCGCTATTCTTTTTGTCTTTTTTACAATACTTAAGTCTCAGCCTGTGTCATTCTTTAGCGACGCTTTTTTTTAGAAGCGACTTCACGGTCATCAAATGCCACTGAGAACAAGTTTGTTAAGAGAGAGGTGAATATCCCACGAAAAAATAATCCACAATGGGGAGAAACCGTTAAATTTGCTACTGATTGTCAAATTTAGAAGTGGCAAATTGGTTGAGAAATATGACAGGTGTTTAGAAAAAGAAAAAAGCAAAGAATGAGCATGAATAACTATTTTATTCTATTCACGTAAATAATGAAAAGTTTATTATTCTTCTTAAATTGTTCAATAAAATCATTTTAAAAAACGAGATATTAAATATTTATGGAAATATTGTTATCCTAATAAATATTAAGTACTAATTATTGTATATTTTCCATCTAAACGTTTTTTCCGTATCTCACAAATTTTGTTTAAAAAATGGAATTTTTGAATTTAAATCGTATTTTTAAAAATTAAAACGAAAAATATACATTTTATAAGAAACTGTGTCAAACAAAATTTATAAACCTTATTGAAGTAAACAATTTTGCATTCTTACGCTTTTTTTGTATTTCACATATTATGGTTAAAAACTTGAATTTTAGACTTTCAATAGTATTTTTTTCAATTAAAATAGTGACAGAATACAATTTCTGTAAATTTAAAATATGTCAGCAGAATTCACCGCTTTTTGTAAATGTAACAGATTTGTCGATAAATATTAGAGAAATGCCTATTACATTTGGAAATTAAAGAATTTCCTCCAAAATGTTAATTCAACAAGCATTGCTGTAATATTTACCAACAAATCTGTTATGTTTACAAAAAATCAGTAAATCATGCTTAAATATCTGTTAAATTTACAAAAATGTTATGCTATCACTATTTCAAGTTATATGGACTCGATGAATGCAGCAGATTTTTTTTCTCCGTGTGAATTTCTAATAATAATATAGAATCATTATAGATCAATAAAAGATAAATCTATAAATTAAAAATGTTACTATTCTAAAGAAAAATGCTTTTTTTGTTTTCTACACGTCGAAAACAATCCGATGTTGATCATAAAATGCAATGAAAAATTTACTGAGAAATTTAAAATAATTTCTAATATATGATTCAAAGTTCCCATGTCGATTATCCAGCAGACAACTTCGATTAACGAGTCTCGTTCTCTTTATTTATTATACCTCATGTATGTAGAGTAAGAAACTCTAAGTTCTACAATTTAAAGGCTGTTCCATTTTCTTAAAAAGAAACATCCAGAAAAAAGTTTTATTCAAATTTAATTTTCTTAACTTGGTTCTTTGTATTTAACAATCTTTTGCAATCAGACAAAAATATCTTTAAGTTGAAAAAATGCTTTCGTTGACTCAAAAAAAATTATTGATTCCTCAACTTATATAATTTTTTTTGTTTCAGGTACGTATCAATTGTACCATCTTCCATCTTCAGTAAATGGTAAGATTATCTATTTTTAATGTCATCCTGTTCAGAAAGTCCTTAACCTGGCTCTGTCTTGGCATCGAATACCAAAATAAATCTGGGCCTGAAAAGAGATATTGAAAATCGAAAGATAACGTTGCAATAAAATTAGTCTGCCAGACCAGGCCCAGACCTATCTCGACGTTTTTGCCAGTTCAGAACTTGACAGACCCGGGTTTGGTTTGTGACATAGCAAAATTTCTGCTTATGTAAAAAAGTAATAATAATTTTGAACTTGGGTCTCATTACATTGATTCACTGAATCGATACTCTCTAAATCTGAATCAGTCTGAATCAGTCTGAATCTACAGGTCTGCAAAAAAATGTTGAATTTGTTCTAGAAAAGATAGGAGTCATTTCCAAAGCAGTTTTTCCCGTAGAATCCAAATCCGGCCCTCAGAGCTGCTCCAGCACGTCGGGTTGTTGAGTAATCCTAACCTAAAAGTGCGAAAACACGGTTTTTCGCTTTATTTGAGCACCCATAACTTCGCGAATTTTTTTATTATTTTTCAAATCTGAAAAAAAACCACCAAAAAGAGCCACTTTTCAGCTTTACATTCCACTAATTATATGTATGATTTGAACTTTTATAACCAGAGATATCGCCAATTGAAAAAAAAAAAAAATTGCAGGTTTCGCAATGAGCGACATATGAAGGGACAAACTTATAGAACGTCAAATTTGTTTTTTTATACCTCGTTCAGCAGTATTATTTTTCGTAAGTTTTAAATTTTTTTCATAAAAAATGTTTCTTCTTTTATAAGACATGGCTGATAATACTCTCTGAATTTGAATCAGTCAAAATATACTGATTATCAGTTAAATATGACTGTTTTAAATAGCTAGAAAGAGGTTACTGTAAATCAGTCAATTTTCACTAAAATAATCAGTGAAAATTGACTGATTTGACAGTGAGAAATATTTTTTCTGATGAATCAGTGAAAATTTGACTGATTCAGATTTAGAGAGTATGATTTCAAGTCTTAACATTCTAGAAAAACTTTTTCCAGACCTGTTTTTTCGGTAAATATTGATAAAATCTCTATTTTTCCCCACTAATGTGGGAAAATCAACTTTCCGCACGCAAAACGATACCGACAAGGCTAACTTTCGATGTATGGCGGACAAAAATATAATTTCAAGAGTTTTTTGGTACGACACCTAACTTAAAGGAAATTATCAAATGGTACGAAAATATTTGTCAAATTTACAGAACCAAGTATGCATTCACTATTTCGATATATGAAAGCTCTAAATATAATAGAATTTGCTTCTCCTTGAAAGACAGAGAATCCATAAATCTCATGAATCCCTGATTGTATTTACGAACTCGTACATAGTCTGCATTGTTGAGTATTCCCTTGCCATTGAAGGTGTCTGAATGAAATATTAGTGTTCTTGGCACGACACGACAATACATCCGGGTTTGATTTCAGTCTGAAAGAGTACTCATGTCCCGATTCACGCCGATTAGAGTCAACGTTGCTTAATTGGACATGCCAGGCGAATGTATCAACCATAAGCGGATATCCGATGTCAAAATAAGTTTTTTTATTTTTTTATTCTTTACTGCTGCATAATATGGAGCTAAAGAAAATAATACGGAGCAGGATAAATTTTTTCAAAGATGCGTAGCAAGTACAGATATTTACAAATATTAGTTTTACGATAACAACTGCTTTGTTCAGTGAATAATGACGTAGACCAATAAAATATTTTTATGCGTTGATAAGGAAAATTCCAAACAAATATTGTTCCACCCATTTAAATAGCTGTCACAGTTAGCTGAAAATTCATAATATAAATAAAGAATTAGTTCAAGGCGTGATGATAAATATTCACTTGTCATTATCTTCCCTTTTTCAATATTATCCAAAAAGATCTAAAATCGAAATTTTAGATGATGAAGATTAAAAATTTTTTATTGAAAAGAAAAGTTTTATGAGTTTCTTACGTCATTCATTTGATTTTCTCACGACGGAGTACATGAGACTGGAATTTTTTTTTATAATAGAAATACACGATTTCATTATTGCCCTATTTACACTCTATCTGCACATCGTTGACACTGTTACCATAATAAAGTCGCGCAATATGTGTTCAATTATTGACACTAGGTTCCGTAATGTTCAATGACGTTTTCCGTAATTGAAAGAACAGCATATGTCATTCCATGTAAAAATTTTGCTATGACCAAAAATTTTTTTCACTGCTAAATCAGTTAATTTTCACTAATTTGTATGCGGAAAAATATTTTTCACTGCTGAATCAGTTAATTTTCACTGATTGGATCAGTGAAATTTGACTGGTTTACAGTAACCTCTATTTAGCTATTTGAATCAGTCAAATTTCACTGCTAATCAGTAGATTTTGACTGATTTAGATTCAGAGAACCTTGAACGATAGAATTTTTTTTATCTAAGTAATTTTGTTTTAGAAATGGATTAGAAAATTAATCAAGAAAATGTTAATGCGGTCGAATCCTTTTCAATACGAATTTTCGTGTTCGAAAGTGATGAATTTACTGCGGTCCAATACTTTGCAATACGAATTGATTCTCTCACTTCTTTTCATCTGATCAGAATGTAAAATTTAAAAGAATTCAAAATTTCAATACGTTTTGATTCGAAAAACCGCATTAAAAGATTGTTGACATTAACAATGGAATTTTTTTAGCATAATATTGTTTTCAAAGCAAAAAAATAATCGAGGATACTAAACGTTAATGTGATCAAATAATTTTCAATATGAATTTTCATATTCGGAACGGATAAAAATTCGATTCAACACTTTTCAATATAATGTCAATTCAATGTAGACCAATACTTTTTAATAGGAGTTAATTATTTTTAATCCCTTTCTTCTGATCAGAAATCGGAATTAAAAAGAATTCAAAATGTTAATACTTTTTAATACGAAAAACCGCATTAAAACAATTCGAACATCAATTATACAATTTTTAATCTAATTGATGTTGTTTTTGAAACGTAAACAAAATTAATAAAGATTACTAGATGTTAATTCGACACAAACATTTCCAATACAAAGTTTCGTATTCAGAGCGGATTAATTCAATGCGGCACAATAGTTTTCAGTACGAACTGACCATTTTCAATCCTATTATTTTGATGCGACGTTAGAATTAAGAATTTATAATGTTAATGTTTTTCAATACGAAAAACCGCATTCAAAATATTTCATCTTAATAATAGAATTTTTAAAATATAATGGATATTTTAGAAGCGCAAAAGAAAATTAATAAAGAATACTAGATCTTAATCCGATTCAATCCTTTTCAATATAAAGTTTCGTACTCATCTGAACGCGATCCAAAACCTTTTAATATGAATCAATAATTTTAAATCTTGTTCTTCTGATCAGAAATCAGAATTAAAAAGAATTCAAAATCTTAATAGTATTTAATATGAAAAGCCGCATTAAAAAAATCCGAACCTTGACAATAGAATTTTTATTTCTAATCATTGTTGCTTTTAAAGCGCAAAATAAAATCAATAAATAATACTAGACATTAATTCGGTCCAATCCTCTCCAATAAGAAATTTCCTATTCGTAGCAGATTAATCCAACGCGTTCCAATACTCTACAATATGAATTAATTATCTTCAATCCAATTCTTCTGACCAGAAATCAGAATTCATTAATAAAAATAAATAAATCTTTATACTTCTCAATACTTTCGAATACGAAATTTAATACAGCCTATATATTTAATTTTCAAGACCCTTACTATTTTTATTCAAATTCCAAAAGAACGTGATCAAGTTCATCATCATAAATCCAGGAAAAAAGATAAAAGTTAATTTTTGAGAAAAAGTTAATACAGTTTTATGTGAAGGGTTTTGCGTTTCTCATGGTGTAACGAGAATGACTGGCATGTTTAGGTTGAAGTCAGGTTTTCTCTTGTAGTGGTTTTCGCGTAATAGCTGGTTCGCAATAACAATTTAAGCACTCTCGTCGCTTGTAGCCGCGCGTAAGTGCACTCATGACTTCAAGTCTAACTCTAACAACTATTCACACATGTAAATGTGTACCTCGTAGAGAAATCTGAACGAGGGGATAAAACATTGTTGTGTGCCAACACTCTTTACGTCCTGCTTGCCTGGTAAAACGGCGATCAAGACGTTTGCGCAAATCGCGTGCTGCGGGCACGCGTACTCACTATACTCACGCCGGCAGTTCAAATATTCTTTGTCTAGCTTCTTCTCTTCCGTTTCTTCTTGCATGAGATCCCACAACTTTATTTTTACGTAAAATCACCCAGAATCAAAACCGTAAAGTAACCGTACTTGATAATCTTCATCATGAATAATTTCGCTCAACTCGAATTGTCTCTACGGAAATACTTTTTACCGTACGAAAAATTACACGCTCGGAAACATCTGATTATCCTCGCGCATTATTTGGACAAAGTGAGTATTAACAATTCGGTTATTTCAAAAGAGCAGGTGTAATTATTATATTTATGCATTCTTGCATCAAGTATTAAATAAATATACATTTTAAGTATTTACCAGTAGCCTTGAACTCATTGAAGGAAAAAATGAGATATGTTCGAGCTGTTTGATTCTAATTTGTATTACACGGAATAAAAAGTGTAATTGTGAGAGCAAGGTTAATCTTTGTGGCAGTTAAGGGGGCATACTTAGTCAGAGGGCAAAAAAATAGGGTTTTTCTCGAATTTTTTATGAAAAAAGAAATGAATTTATTGATTTACAAACTTTGTCTTGAGTTTGAACAAATGATTTTTAAAAAAATTAAATTTTGAATTTTTAGAGAACTTTGAAGCAGTGCTCTCAGATCGTGGGTGGAATTTACCCCCTCCACTCTACCAGTTTATTGCAAAAAAAACAATTTTTCAAATATAATTTGGGGAAATTTTTGAAGTATATTACATTTTTAAGTTGTTCTTTAATTATATTTGAAAGTTTGCCCAAATTATACTTGAAAAATTGCTTTTTTTCAATTAAATGTCAAAATGGAGGGGGTACATTTTTTACATATTTTTATTGACATCGTAAACTATAGAAAAAAAATTTTGTTTACTCAATTTTACACAATTTTATAATTGTTCTTTTAAGCTGAAGTAGACACCTTTAAAAGAAGATAGGTGGGTGGCGCGGAAAATTACGGCGCTTGAAGTCATCTGAAACATAAAAAATTTAATTGGTTATTATTTTTATTAATGAATAACAATATGGCGGACTTATAAAGAAATCAATTAAACAGTCGTGATTTTTTTCGTTGAAAATCTGTGAAAAAAAAAGAAATTATTATTATAATTAATTAAAAATTATTACACGGATACCTCTGCGGATACCAGACGGATACCAAGCCCTAGAGGATTTCCCCTGCGTGTTAGAACATCTGCAGTGTTGCCAAATGTTGGGACTACTTGGCTGAACGTGTAACATCAAAATGTGGCAACACCGCACTCAAGAAATCAAGCTATTTCCATTGCACAAAAACCAACCTATGGAGGGTTTCCCTCATAATTTCACGTCACCTTTGGTTTTGAGAATTGATTATTGAATGAGTATTCTACTTGAACATTTTTTATTGCTGCAAAAAACTTCAGGAATAATTCGTGGAAAGGTATTCAAACGGACCAGACTCATATACTAGGTTGTTCAAAAAGTTTTGAAAGCGGAAATGAAAATACGTTTTTTTTTGGTGAAATCACTTTTATTGCTCAGTATAATCTCCCATAAGATCAATACATTTGGTCCAACGGTCTTCCAACTTGTTTATCCCATCATGGAAGTGACTTTCTGCAAGGCCTGCAAAATACTCCTCTACGACGGCTATAACCTCTTCGTTTGATGAAACTGATACGTCAACTTCAAATGGCTTGTAAACAAACAATGAATTGACAGAGTGGAATGACACTTTGGGTATGTTCATATGAAAGATGAAATCTTAAAATGGCGTAGAAATTTTGGTTCTTCTACTGCTCTATAGATGTCGCTTTCAAAACTTTTTGAACAACCTAGTATGCTTGGCATCGTTTTCAGCTAATTTTTCTGCTCTGCGAGAAGATCTGGCCATTTTTGAAGCGTCAGACGTTCCTTTCTCCGCGCTCATAATAGAGAATAGAGAGGTAAGACCGTTGCAGTTGCCGCGATGTTCACAGCGTGCGGTCCCAGCATGCTCTCGACTATGTGCTATAATTTCGTAAATATTTCATATTTCGGTCTAAAATTTTTACAGCATACTCTCAATATATTATACAGGGTGAGCCATCTAACATTTGGAATTTGAATCGGCTATAAAAAAAAACTTATGGATAATTTTTCAAAAGTATGGTTTTATTAGAAATATTGAACCTTTCCAGTTAAAAATGAAACACAATATCATTCAAATGGCTGCCACAGCTGGCTTTACAGTACCCCATTCAATCAACCAAATTTTTCAGTACATTTTCGATTGCTTGGGCAAAAGGTCAATAATGTCAATAAGGAAAATTATCGTATTTAGGGCTCAGAAAATCCAAACGTTATCATTGAGAAGCCAATGCAACCACAACGAGTGACTGTTTTGTGCAGCTTTGTACGGTGGCATCATTGGGCCATTTTTCTTTGAAAATGAGCAAGGAGACACCGTTACGGTCAATGGCGAGCGTTACTGTTGCATGTTTAACGAATTTTGGTTTCCAAAAATTGAAGAGGATGACATGGACGACATTTGGCTCCAACAGGACGGGGCCGCTTGCCACGCATCCAACGTAACAATCGATTTTTTGCTCACCGTTTTCGAAAATCGAATAATGATCCGAAATTCTTATATCGATTGGCCGCCTCGGATCTGTGATTTGACCCCGTTGGACTGTTTTTTGTAGGGAGCCGTTAAGGATAAGTGTTACGCTAACCATCCAGAGACGATTGAGGCCTTGAAACACGAAATCAAACTTGCCATTCATGGGATTAAAGTCCAAATAATCAAAAATGTACTGAAAAATTGGATTCATCGAATGGGGTTATGGGGTAAGGCCAGCCATGGCAGTCAGTTGAATGATGTTGTGTTTCATTCTTAAATGGAATGGTTCAATCTTTCTAATAAAACCATACTTTTGGAAAAATATCCATAAGTTTTTTTATAGCCGATTCAAGTTCTAAATGTTAGATGGCCCACCCTGTATTTTCGAAATATCTGAACAAAAATTGATTTTTCGAAGCCCGAAGACGAGACTATGTATATCCTTAAACTTTTAGCTGGTAACAAACGAGTGAATGAAGGAATGTCTCGAAATCAGCCAAAATGAATATCCGTAACCACTTTAGCTATTCTAGCGATATTTCATAGTCGAAAAAGGCACTGTTTATAGCTAGAACTGAGATTTTACAATTATAGGAGAAGGGTAATAGGAAAGTATAGCTACTGCAGTTATAACCTTATGAACATGACAAAAACATAATAGTATATTGTGTGGTTAGGTGCACAAACAGCCGATTTGAATGAGTGTGAAGTTTGCCGCCCGAGCGAAGCGAGGGCAGCAATCACACAAATTAAAATTGGCTGTGTGCCCCGTGCCACACACGATACTTTTTACCTCGAAAACATCAAAAATGAGCACTTATTAGGCCTCTTGAGAGGAACCATAAGGAGTAGAAGTACATACAACTTTCTTCGAGTTCAGAATCTATCTCCAGAGAAATTGTGATTTCGGCATGATAGGCAGCCATGATACAGATATAGATGTTTATCGGTATCTGTGTGAAGCTAGCAACTTAAGTGCAAAGGTTTGTGCAGCGTTACGCAAGCCGAAAGGTGTTCCCAAAAATTCGAATAAACCGAAAGGTGTGGTAATCGCTGTTTTTTCCACATCCTCCGGCGCGACAGGAATTTGATTATAGGCTCTTACCAAATCTATTGTGGAAAACACTGTACGTCCGTGTAGGGTCCTGGCGAAGTCTTCGATGTGAGAGACAGGATATCTGTTCGCAATTGTGCGTGTATTGAGAGCACGGTAATCCCCGCAGGGTTGCACCCCGTTGTCCTTCTTGGAAGCCATGTGCAAGGGTGAAGCCCAGGGACTCTTCGACGGTCGGATGATGTTTTACATCATGTTTTGCCGGTTCTTTACCGAAAACCACGGATCGCGTTAATTCAAGACAATCGGCTAGAATCTTGTGATAATTCGTGTTGCCGACGATAGTCCTGACAGATGCGTATCTGCCTGATGCAATTCGACTATGCGTCGTCAATCCAGTTTCCGAGTCCAGCAGGCGGCCATTTTTTTGATCTACGAGAAGACCGTAAAAAATCAGGAAATTCATTCCGATGATAGGCGTATCGACATCCGTTACTGTCATTTGCGACTTAAAGGTACGTCTGAGTGAGAAATCCAAGTCGACGGCCATCGTGTCGTTTGTATGTCGTATTCGGGTACTATTCGCTGCGTAAAGTTCATATTCGCACTTGCGAGTTTGACCCGTGACTCGTTTTCGTGGAAAAACACTAACATCGGCACCCGTGTCGATTAGGAAAGCGATCTTGCTCGTCTTATCACTAACGAAGATGCGACGATTCCTGGAACCATTGTTGAACGCCGCTATCAATAATGGTTTTTGTCGTTTCCCGACTTCCAATTGCAAGGCTTACGACACTTCGTTGCTTTCCCGCTGAATTTTTGGTGGTACCAACACAGATTCTTGCTTCCTTCGTTTTCACGATTTCTCGAAGGGTTTCGACCGCGTGATTTGCTTCTTCCTCGCCACCGTCCTTGCCCTCGTGGTCCTCGTGCTCTGCTAATAGCATTTATTTCCACTCGTAGCTTCTGCAGTTCCTCACGTAAGGCATTTATTTCTGAAGTTGGAGATATCATTGCGATTTTTCCTTTTTCTGGCCGAAATTCATGGATACGGTCAGCTATCTCAGCCATCGCTGACAGTGATTTTTCCGTTATTGGAGCTAACACGTATTGTACTGAGACGGGTAGTCTGTTTAACCACAAGTTTCTCAGGGAGTCCTCGTTAATATCCGAGCCCGCTAGTGCTTTTAGATGTCGGAGGAATTGCGTTGGCGTTCGATCGCCGATTTCCTCGCCCTCTAAAAGTTTTCGAATCCGAGTACTGCTGAAATCGGACAATCTTTTAATCAGAACGGCTTTCACGGCTTTATATTGGTCCTTTTCTGGAGGGTTCTCGATGATGTCTTCTATCTCTTCTATGTACTTTTCCTCGAGATTCGCTATGACATAGCTGAACTGCGTTGAATCTCGTGTGATTCCAGCGATGGCAAATTGGGCTTCGAGTTGCTTGAACCACAATGAGATTTTATTTGGCCAGAAGGTAGGTACGCTCATTACAATGGCACTTGCACTCACTTTTTCTGTTTCCGAACTTCGCTGGTTTGAGGTACTTGCGTTTTCCTTATCCATTTTGCAGTTGCACTATTCACTAGTCACTTTAAGTCACTTGCACGACAATTATTCCTGCACAGTAATATACAATTTTCCCGTGTTTTTCGCGATCACGTCGGGGTCACCAATGTGGGATCAGTTGTGTGCCGGATGTCAGGGAACAAGTGAGGTTAGAGTGATTTGACGCACTTTATTCAATAAGATTTAATTTATTAAAAATAAAATGCATCTATATACAAGCGTCGGTTCGGAGGCGAATACGCTCGACGAGGTCAGGTATATAACTACTCTTTTGCTAGTCAACGCTCAGGTCGGTCACTAGCCCTTTTTCAGGACTCGGTACTGACTTGTGATTTCTTCCGAGAACCCTGGGATAAAACTATGTTGCAGTGCAATATAAAGTGGCCTGCCGGACGGGCGGTTTAATCCCCTAAATTCGTTTATTGTACTGTTCGTACTTTCGCCTCCGCCGTGTTTGTTCGGATTCGTATATTCTAGAAAAAATGTATTTTCGTTTTAGCTACGCTACATATTTATCTAATTTCCACTGTTACAAAATGTTGTGTACTCTCTAAATATGAATCAGTCAAAATCTACTGATTATCCGTGAAATTTGACTGATTCAAATAGCTAAAAAGAGGTTACTGTAAATCAGTCAAATTCCACTTATTGCTTCAGTGAAAATTAACTGATTTAACAGTGAAAATATTTTTTCCACTGATTCAATTAGTGATAATCAAATTATTTAACAGTGAAATATATTTTTTAACTGGTGAATCAGTGAAAAGGCAAATCACTGATTCAATCAGTAAAAATTTGACTGATTCAGATCAACCAGACCATATGATCGATATAGTAATTTTTTTGTCTGTAAACTTTTGTCCATGCAAAATAAGACATCAAGTCGAAAATATCTGTGGCCAAAGAAAAGGCACTAAGGAAGATCTCTCAACTCTCAGATTTTTTAAATTAAAAAGAAAAGTTTTTTCTGAAATATATTTTTTTATAATTATTAAAATTCAAGAGTTGAGAGACCTTCCTTAGTGTCTTTTCTTTGACCACAGATATTTTCGACTTGATGTCTTATTTTGCATGGACAAAAGTTTACAGACAAAAAAATTATTAACTCACGTGGGAGATCGCACCGGTCGACGGAAAGAACAAAAAGGACAATATAGATAATCTTACTATAGTTTCCGCAGAATGTCGTGAAGGAACTGAGCTAGAAATAAATGGGCCTGCTTTTGAATTTAAGTTTTATTTATAAAAATCATAGTTTTACTTACCGTTACTACATTAAAATTACAATTATTTACATTTTGAAGACTGCACTTCAACTTTAGCTGTCATTGTGAATACATCACCACATAAATTTGCAGGGATTTACAATATAGCTAGTATATTTAATGAATTTGAAAATCTTTCTGTGCAAAAAATGACGCTTTCGACTGCGCTGGGATGTTATATTAAAATTGGCAATAGCTGATAAACAAGTTGCTGCTATGGGAATATATATTTCTATTTCATCTACATTTTTTGCTTAATTCTACGATATTGGAAGTATATGTAATTTGTAGAAAATAATTTCTGTTATTCAGCAACTGTGTGAAATGTGTTTCTTCACCAAAATAGTTCATACAATTTGACTAAATAAGTTTTTATATGATTAGTTCATATTAATTCTTTAAAATTCGGATCGTTCCTCATTTGCTCAATCGCCTTGTCAAAATTTTTTCCCTGTAGTCTTGCGAAACTTTAAGTGTTGAATGACTCATATTACTGTGTCCGCTCATTTGGAAAAGCGGTGTGAAATTTCAGTGTCACTAACATGCAAGAGACAAAGAGGATTTGTTACACTTCAACACCCTTATAACTTTTTTATTTATATCAGCGTAGTAATTTATTAAAAAGTACTGCTGGTGATGAAATCGTGAAAACTCAATTGAAAATTGGAAATAGAGATTATTTTTGCTATTCTTGGGGGGGGGGGGGATTGTTTGAGAAACTTTACTCAATTTTTGAGCAAACTTTGAGCAAACTTACGAGCGATGAGAATGTGCTTCTGTGCTTGCGGAGCGGGCGGATTCTTAAGTTTATTTTTCTTTGATTGGAAGCAAAAATATATTGAAGACATATTTTTACAATTTATTTGAGAGTCTTAATAACGTAAAAACATTAAATAAAATGTCTTAAAATCCGAAAAACATGTTTTTATTAACTTTATATCCAGGAAACAATTCTTTGACTCAAAGAAAAAGAACATCACTATAACATGATAGTTTTTTTCAGATCAAAAAAACATCTCTGTAATATACTATCAATAAAGAAATGTCATTGAATTGAAAACCGTTTTTGTCATTCAAAGCAATGTTTTCTAATGTGTAAACATTTTTTTTGTTAAGTTACAAAAAAAACCTTTTGAATCAAAAATACTTTTTTCAATTCAACGAAATTTCTTCTTTGACCATAAATCAAAGAAATGTTTTGACACTTGAAGTGTGTAAATGTCTAAGAATGATTCGGAATGAAGGTTTACCGAACTGTGATGCATTCTCTAACAGTCGGTCCGTCACAAATTATTGCAATGATTTTAAATATAATTTAAGAATTTGAAATCTCTCCAACTTGTCCATATTTCCCATCATTGCTCAAAAGTTGAATAACGTTTCTCAAGCTTTATTTTTCAGTGTACTTTTCATCTGCTTATTAATCACAGAGAAAAAAAGCTGTTGCATTTACTGAGTCCATAACTTAAAATAATGACAGCATAAAACTTTTGTAACTTTAAGAGATATTTCAGTGCAAATACAGCTCTTTTTGGAAACAGAATATTAGATGTTTCGATAATTATCACAGAAGCGCCTTTTAAATTTACAGAAAAACGGTAAATTGTACTGAAATATCTGTTAAATTTACAGAAATTTTCTGCTGTCACTGTTTTAACTTATAGATTCAGTAAATGCCACAAATTTTTCTTCGTAAAAAATTTAGCAAATTCTTGCCTTTGTTGTCTGCATATGTACATTTTTTTTAACACTTGAAACTAAGGATGGTAATTGAACGAAATTGAAAAGACTTTAGATCCTCGTATATTTATGTACCAGGCTCTGAGAAGAGAGAACACAAAAAGAGATTCTTGTACGCTCGTGACTCATCGTCAATGCACGACATTCACGCGTATGTTCTCGAACAATATGTTGTCATGAACAGAGGGTATACGGATTGGTGTTTCCGTTAAAAGGAATTTGTAAAAAGTATAAAACATGATAAATTAAACCGCCAACATTCAAGCATTTTTGAGTTACGTTAAATTTTTTGAGTGAGAAAGTTAAAACATTACTCTCTAAATCTGAATCAGTCAAATTTTCACTGTTAAATTAGTTGGTTATCACTAATTGAATCAGTGGAAAAAATATTTTTCACTGTTAAATCAGTTAATTTTCACGGAAATAATCAGTGAATCCAATCATTTTTTTTTAAATTGGTAAGATAGTGAAGAAAAATTCTACTACAAAAAACATTATTAAAAGTATTATGTTTCGTGAGTTTACAATTTTTTTCATAAAAAATTATATTTTTTCTTTCATAACATAAGACTGATAATATATTTTCAGGCTTGAAAATCGTAGGGAAACTTTTTTGCCTAGAGACCTGATTTTCGGCACGACAACTATAACCTTAAAAACATATTTTAACTATCTATTTAAGAAGTTATCATAATAAACCCCCTTTATGTTATTTATAAACCTCAATTAACTCTTACAATAAACAATGGACTAAAAACTCTTTAAAAAAACCCAAGTCCCAAGAATCTAGTACACATTCCATTGCATCACAACAGAAACCTACTTTTGCAATACTTACAAAGTTAGGATCAGACTGAAACATTAGTCAATTAATCTACCGAAATCTGATAGAGGCTCGCTACTGTTTAAAATTGACTTGACCTACTTTAGCTATTGTGCTAAAGTAGTTTCGATGAAAAAAGAGTCATATAACGGACTTATTGTCGAATTTCTTAAACACAACTGTACATATGTTTACATGGATTGTGTATGTGGATGAGAATATATGACACAATTTCTCATATACGATGCTATAATGAAATTCAGAAATAACCCTCAAGCTACAGCTACAGGCATGCAGATATAGATATAGTATTAAAAGCTATACCTATACACCCAGAAAAAAGTTTCTTTGATTCAAACAAAATTTCTTTGACTCAAACAAATTTGTGCATTGCTATACGGTTGAAAAACAGTTTCTTTGATTTAAGGGGACCGTTCTATCATTTTCGCCAAAAATCAGTCGCATAAATAATGCACTCCAGTCAAGATTTTTACAAACAATAAAATTTGTTTGTACTCTAATAATAAAGGACTATATGTGTGGAAATTTTGATGTATCTAACATTTGCAGTTTTTTTTAAATCTATGTACAAAGTTCAATTACGATTTTGGCGAAAATGATAGAACGGTCCCCTTAAAGAAATTTCTTGATTGTTTTGTTTCTTTGAATTAGAGGAATAAATGTCTGCGCAGTTGCATAGTACATACGTAATGTTACTCACAGAAATATTTTCTTCAATTTAAAGAAAAAATTGTCTTTGTTCAAAGATAATAAAATTGAATGAATTAGTTCTTATGTTTTTACTGGTACTTTATTAAAATCGATGAAATATTTGTTTGAATCAAATAAATAATGCTAAAAAAAAGTTTCTTTCATTTCAAAAAGGCTAAAAACGTGATTTTTTAAAATAAAATAAATTTACATTTATCCTAAAGGTGTTTTTATTTCAAATTAAAGAAATGGAGTTAAAAAACTAGTTTTTGAATTAAAATAAAAGTTTTTTCTGGGTATAGGTACTGCACACCCAGAAAGAAGTTTCTTTGATTCAAACAAAATTTCTTTGAATCAAATTTATGCACTGCTATTCCGTCAAATAAGAGTTTCTTTAATTTAAAGCAATTTCTTGATTGTTTTTTTTCTTTCTTTGAATTAAAGAAATCAATGTCTGGGCAGTCGCATAGTACATACATAATATGTGACTCACAGGAATATTTTCTTTAATGTAATGAAAAAATGTTCGTCGTTCAAAGATAATAAAATTGAATGAATTGCTTCTTATGTTTTTGCCAGTTCTGTTTTTGAATTGAAAAAATATATTTCAAATGAAATAAATAATGCTAAAAAAATAATTTCTTTCATTCCAAAAAGGCTAAAACGGTGATTTTTTAAAATCAATTAAATTTATATTTCTCCTAAAGGTGTTTTTACTTCAAATTAAAGAAATGATGTCATAAAACTAGTTTTTGAATTGAAATGAAAGTTTTTTCTGGGTGTAGGTACTGCACATCCAGAAAGAAGTTCCTTTAATTCAAACAAAATTTCTTTGAATAAAATTTATGCACTGCTATTCCGTCAAATAAGAGTTTCTTTAATTTAAAGCAATTTCTTAATTGTTTTTTTTCTTTCTTTGAATTAAAGAAATCAATGTCTGCACAGTCACATAGTACATACGTAATGTGACTCACAGGAATATTTTCTTTAATTTAATGAAAAAATTGTCTTCGTTCAAAGATAATAAAATTGAATGAATTAGTTCTTATGTTTTCGCCAGTTCTCTATTTGAATCTAAAAAATATATTTTAAATCAAATAAATAATGCTAAAAAATAATTTCTTTTATTTCAAAAAGACTAAAAACTTGATTTCTTAAAATAAAATAAGTTTATATTTGTATACAGTAGTAAATACAGTAAATATTAAAGGATGGGATTTCAAATAAATTGAGGATGAAGCCCTCCAGGTTGGTCGTTGAAGAAGAGAAGTTTAGTGAGTAACCAAGTTTCTCAGAGCTCACATCAGGTATTCTCATCTTCTACGGATAAGATGTTGGTTAGTGTGCTAATCATTGGGTACCGTTACGCTGCGTTATCCTCCCGAGAATCTTCATATTCAAACTTTTCAACTGATGACATTCGCAATAGAGTCTGTAAGAATAAAGCAGGATCGATTCGTGTTCTATAATGTAAAACACGATGTTGATAATGGAAGTTATTAAGGTAGTTGTGCCAACAGTCAGGCCTCTCGAAAAAAGTTTTTCTATGATTTTAAGACCTGAAATTATATATTATTAGTTGTATATTATGGAAGCAAAATCATTACTTTTTATGAAAAAAGTTTAAAACTCACGAAAAATAATACTTTCAATAATGTAGTTTGTAAAAGAATTTTTCCTTACTATTTTACCATTTTTTTAATAAATGCCTGGAATTTCATAAATCATGGCTTATTTTTTTTTAGCAAAATATTCATTACAAATTTACAGTTTCCAATTTTAAAACTGAAGTCATCAGTGATTGAAATCGTTAGAAAAATTTTTAGAAAATTATTTTTTTTTGAATAACTACATTTTTAGATTATTAACTTATTTTCAAAATTGAAAACAATAGAGTTGTAGAAAATATTTTTTACAAAAAATAAGCGATGTTTCATGAAAATCCAATCATTTTTCAAAAAATTGGCAAGAAGCAACAGTAATGAAAAATTATATTGCGAAAAACATTATTTTTTGTAAGCTTTAAACTTTTTTCATAAAAAATAATGTTTTTTTTTCATAATTTTTGACAGAATTTTTTTTCTTGTCGCTTCGAGCCAAATTTTTAAAAATTATACGATTCTAATAAATGACGGTTCATTTTTTCAGGGAGAAGATTCTTCACAACTTGACTGTTTCCAATTTTTAGAAATGAATCAATTATTTTCAAATTCAGCAATTTTTTTAATAAAAATTTTGTTTTGGAAAATTGGTTTTTAATGCTTTCAGCCATAAAGAATTTATTTCCAAAAATTGGAATAAGTCAAGTTTTAAAGAATCTTCGCCCTGAAAAAATGGTCCATGATTTATTAGAATCGCATAATTTTCAAAAATTTGGCTCGAAGCGATAAGAAAAAAAATTCTGGCAAAAATAAAATTTATGAATAAAATTATTTTTCTGTCTTTCAAATTTTTTCCTTTGAAAATAACGGTTACTAAATGAATTTTCTCCATAAAATTGGTCTTGATCGAAATGAAGCTTGTCTAAAGCGGTACCAGGAAATTCGCGTAGGTGGTCTACAAAAGTCATCTCCATATGGATGCGAGTGTTTCGCATTTGGCACCGATCGCAGTATAGCCAGGAGAGATCCCGCGCATGGATGGGATTATATTTTGTCGATGGCAAGACACTACCAAGCCTTCGTTAAAGTACATATGTATTGCGTCTTGCGCCTGAACGCCTGTCGTTGATGCGACAAGTAGTCGCGCAGACGTAGTGATACGTATGTATCCGGAGAACATAATACTTCAACTGGTTATCCCCATCAAAAACATGCGCCAATTTATCTCAACACTCATCCTAATCGCAAACTCCTTACATCATCAAAACATCGCACGAAAACAATTATAGAGCCCATACTGAGTCCATATGTTAAAACAGTGAGCGCATCGCCGATTTTATCAATTTTGTAGACACTTCAGTACAATTCACCAATTTTTTTTTGGAGACTTTTGTAATAATTTTCCGACAAGTAATACACTGTTAGAAATGTTTACCGTAATTTCGAGAAATTCGTAACTAAAGTGTTATTCAGTGAAACGGTTAGAAATGTTCGGAAATTTACAACATTTTTTTTACAGCGATAACGTAAAATTTGACGATATTTATGTTTTTGAATAGAGGTATCTTGAAATTGCTAAAAATGTATTGAATTTTCTGAACTTTTTCTTAATATTATGAAACTCAAGTGAATTTTCATAAAATGGATATTAAATGTATCAAACTGTAAGAATTTTTAAAAAATTTATCATAAAGTTACGAAACTGTAACAAAATGTCACATCTTATTAATTTTAATAGACTTTAATATACAAGGGGTAAATTAAAATTAATAGATTTGTATACTATGAACAGTTAATATACATGTAAATTTAATAACTTTTCAATCAAAATATATTTAAATTAACAAACATTAATAAAATATATACACGGAGAAACTTTTTATATCAATTTTTACTATAGTATTTTTCAATTTAGGGAAAAACGTATCACTTTGAGAATTTTTGTTGGTAAAAATACTAAAATTTATAATAATGATATGAAACTTCAGCATAGTTCATAGCAAATTTTACTATAGTTTATACTAAAGTTTCATATCATTATTATAAAGTTTAGTATTTTTACTAACAAAAATTCTCAAAGTGATACGTTTTTCCCTAAGTTGAAAAATATTATATAAAATATTATAAAAATATTATGATATACTATAGTAAAAATTGGTATAAAAAGTTTTTCCGTGTACACATGTGTATTAAAATTCAAATAAAAGTTTGTATTATCTAAGATGAAAGTATTTTATATTTAATATACGTTACTGAAAAAAACTTCCAATACATGTAATGGAAGTTTAATACAGAAATTTTTAACAATGCAGTTGTGCAAAACGTAAAATTATCCCTGTTACAAGTTTCAGAATTTTCAGATACAAGTATCAGAATATTCAACACCTTGTAATTGAAAATGAAGATATTGTTTCTTATATTTACTAAAAAGTAACTGAATTTTTTGCAATTCTATCTCACTTTTACGAAACTGTAACTAAATCAGACTCCAGTCACGTGTTTCCAAAAATTACGATAGAAATTTCTAACAGTGTACAATTTTATAAAATTAGGATAGAATTTCAGACAATTCAGTTACCTTTTAGTAAATTTAAGCAACAATTTCTTAATTTTCAGTTAGAAAATGTTGGATATTCTGATTCTTGTATCTGGAAATTCTGTAACTTGCAAGAGGAAAAATCTTACGTTTTGGGTAACTGAAGTTTTATGCAGTTACATGTAACTGAAAATTTTGTTACAGTTTCGTAATTTTATGATGAATTTTATAAAAAATATTTTACGATTTGATAGTTTTTAAATAAATTTTATGAATATTCAGTTGAGTTTCATAATATCAAGAAAAATTTCAAAAAATTTAGTACAGTTTTAGCAATTTTAAGATACCTTTACTCAAAAAGATCATAAATATCGCTAAATTTTACGTTACCTTTGTAAGATAAAAATTTTATAAATTTTTAGAATTTCTAAGAGTGTACCTGTAAAATCTACAGATTCCAGAAATATATACGTTCTGAATCCAGGAGGAAGATTGGAAACGAAAATTGAAAACAATAGCGTTGTAGAAAATATTTTTTACGAAAAAATAAGCGATGTTTCATGAAAATCCAATCATTTTTCAAAAAATTGGTAAGAAACAACAGTAATGAAAAATTCTATTTCGAAAAACATTATTTTTTGTAAGTTTCAATCTTTTTTCATAAAAAATAATGTTTTTGCTTTCATAATTTTTGACAGAATTTTGTTTCTTATCGCTTCGAGCCAAATTTTTAAAAATGATGCGATTCTAATAAATCACGGATCATTTTTTCAGGGGGAAGATTCCTTACAACTTGACTATTTACAATTCTTAGAAATGAATCAATTATTTTCAAATTCAGCAATTTTGTTAATAAAAATGTTGTTTTGGAAAATTGTTTTTTAGTGGTTTCAGTCATAAAGAATTTATTTCCAAAAATTGGAATCAGCCAAGTTGTAAAGAGTACCTGTAAAATCTACAGATTCCAGAAATATATACTTTCTGAATCCAAGAGGAAGATTGGGAATGAAAATGAGATCCGAATAATGGTATGAAAATTCAAAATTTTGTTACAATTTCGTAATTTTATGATGAATTTAAAAAAAAAAATTTTACGATTTAACAGTTTTTAAATAAATTTTATGAAAATTCAGTTGAGTTTCATAATATCAAGAAAAATTTCAAAAAATTTAGTACATTTTCAGCAATTTTAAGATACCTTTACTTAAAAAGATCATAAGTATCGCTTAATTTTACGTTACCTTTGTGCCATACAATTTTTTTAAATTTCCGAGCATTTCTAAGAGTTTACCTGTAAAATCAACAGATTCCAGAAATATATATGTTCTGAATCCAAGAGGAAGATTGGAAATGAAAATGAGATCCGGATCATGGTATGAAAATTCAGGTGATTGTGATTAAAACATAAATCAATTACACTTAATCAATTAAAGTTCTCAATAGCAGACAGTTATTGAATCAGAACTCGTTCAAGACTTGGAATAGCTTCTAATCAAAGCTCTTTATATTTAGATTAACATATCAGAAAAAGAGGCTCTCTAATGGAAATGCAAGACCTCATATATACCAATTTCCACTTGATTAAAATCACGGAAGGATCGTTTTCCATTTGGAAGAAGCTGCAATTGGTAGATAAATATATGTAATTGGTTCAAAACGTATTCTCATTTAAACCAGCTTAGAGATTATCACACCTTATGCACATAGATGTTTGTAACTATTACGAACATTGAATATACAGTACACATCCGTTGTGTAGACTATAATTGTGTAATGACACGTTCTGATAACGGCATAACATTTTGTAACACCCGAGAAATACTGGTGAACTCATTCGTGCGTGCGGCGAAACGATGTGCGTTATGAGAATAATATATGAAGTGGAAATTTATACAATTACTGAAAATACAAATTTAAAAAATTTTAATCTTACCAGAAAAGCGAACTATTTGCTTGAAGCAATAAAACAACTTTTGTTTCATAATTTTGCGATATATAGATAGTAAAATTATTTAGTTGAGTTTGAAATTTTTGCCACTGCCTACAGCCAAAAGCGTCTTTTTTTGCACTGAAAGATTTTCAGATTCTTGAAAAATATAGATAGTAGTCGTCAAAAGTTTCGAAGTGATTTGGAAAAAGTTGCTTTATTGCTTCAAGCAAATCTTTCGCGTCTTTAAATATTACCAATATTTTACAAATTGAAACCCGTGAACAAATTTTCTGAACCGGCCTTGTCCACGAATGCAACGTCCAATCAGATCTGGGCTCGGTCTCAGGTTGTTGCAACTTTTTGGGACTTGAAACTATTTTTGAAAAATGACACTAACCAATCTTCTACTATCAATACCTACTCTTTTCGCTATGAAAAATTCGCCGAAGAAACAATGTCCTATTTCCAGTAAAAATATGCTGAAAATTTTTCCAAATAGATATTTGAATTCAACTGCCAAACGTCACAAGATTATAAAAATCGTCGAACCAGAACATTCTAGTTCTTTCGAAAACCTACAAATTTCCCATTGACCATTTTTCAACAAGACTTGCCATTTCAGTTTTTCGACCGAAATTTTATTATAATGTAGAATTTTGAATTTTCGCGCCAAACTTCGCGATGTTAGATTGAGAAAATCAAATTATTTAATATCCACGAAGACATTACATTATATCGCCGCTAGGCGATATAAGGAGATCTTTCTGTGGAGAAGGAGATGTCGGATGCCTGTGTAGCTCAGTGGTTAGAGCATTCGACCGGCAATCGAAAGACCTGGGCTCGAATCCTAGCGCAGTCGAAAGCGTCTTTTTTCCACAGAAAGATTTTCAAATTCTTTAAATATTTAATTATTTTAATAATTTGAGACGTACAAAATCTCAAAGAATACGTCACAGTTATGTAAACCTTAAAAATTTAGAGTAAAGTTTCAAACTGCACGTCACAAATTGTTACAATAATATTAAATAGTCTCCAACTTGTCCATATATCCCAAATTTGCTCCAAAGTTTACTAAACTTTCTCGAACCATTTTTCCCCTTTTAGACATTTGAATTCCCCCGCTAAACGCAACAAGATTTAAAAAATCGGCAATGATAAAAAGTTGGCATCGCTATTTTTAATTTTCAAAAAAATAAAAGTTGTGCTGAATTATGCTAGATTTGTGTTGCATTGTGCCAGAAAATATTTTTCGAAAACAAAAACTATAGAGCCAAGATACCCAAAAAACGATTTTTTAACTAGCACCGCCATTTTGTTTTTGAGATAAAAAAAAGTTGTGCTAAATTTCGATATCACAAACCGTTTTTGAAAAAAATCTCAGCACCGCCATTTTGTTTTTGTGAATAAGGAAAAATTGTGCTACCCAGGAAAAAAAAAACCGATAGAACGCGCGTCTCTTTGAATTGTGTATCTGTCATTTGCATATTCAGGAAATAAAAATTCAGTCGGATTGAATCTGCACTTGGAATCTGCCATTTGTGCGCAATGTTTTAAATCTGCCATTCGACATTGGTTAAATCGTTAAGTGAATAGGGTTGAATAAGACTGATTAACCTCAAATAATTTCTAATGGCAATGTACGATTCATTGATGTTCGCATGAATCGGTTGAAATTTCAAATGAAATGGAAGTCTTAAAAGGTCACTCTGAATAAGAGAAATACAATAAAAACAGAATACGAATTGTATTGTAAACGATTGTTCACTTTAAATACATTATTTTCTATCGGAAATATTGGTTTTCAATCTGTTAATGCTGAAATTCCAGTGACAGATACGCAATTCAGAACACCTCAAAGCCCATTCAAATTTAACGCAAGTGAATGGTTTTTTGTTTCCTGGGTAGGTAGCTCTAAGTGTATACAGTATTGTGCTGCAAATATAAATACTGAAATTTAAATTTTTATCCAAAAAAGCAATCCAAAAAGAAAACAAAAATTTTCAAAAATGTGAATTTAAAAAAAAAAAGTCGTGCTGAGTTGCGCTAGGTGAGCACAATAAATCTCTTCCCGAACAATTGTCTCTCAGATGCATATTTTTCAAAATAAGTCCATTTTTATGAACTTGGGAATTTTTTCAAACATATAATTTTCAGCATAACTTTTATTTTTTTGAACATTCAAAATGGCGGTTCCAACTTTTCGGACATAAATTTTAGGTCTTCAAAAAACTTAAAAATTTCCTATTGACCATTTTTCAGTAGGACTTGCCATTTCAGTTTTTCAACCAAAATTCTATTATAAAGCAGAATTTTGAATTTTCCCGCCAAACTTCACGAAGTTAAATTAAGAAAATCAAGTTCACATTCAGAGTATTATGTAATTTAAGTCACAACTATTCATTTTTAATTGCTGAATTGGTTATCAAATTTAGTGCAACAGGATATACTATTTTTTACTTTCCAAATCATTCTTAGACTTTTAGACACAAAAAAAAATCAAGTTAAAAGATAAAGAAGAGATTTATTGAGTTGCTTTACATTCGCAAAGTAGAAAAAATGTAAGATAGTGGAGGATATGTGATAGAAAGGAATACTAATGTGAACCGCTGAGTAATAAACAGTAGATAATCCACATAAGTGCCCCTTGTCTCATGACGATGAGGCTTAACGCTCGTGCTCCCTTTGAGTAGTGCCTTGGGCCCTTAAAGGTCCCGAGACCAACCTACCTTCCAACCTTTCTTTTTATTTTTCCTTCATTTCTTCCACCTCCTTCCATTCTTCTTCCAACTCGTCTTTCACTTTAACGTCATCTCATTGCAAGTTGAACACGTACTTGCTATCCACCAACACACTTTATTCATCCTACATTACTCTCGAAGTTAAGATAGATACTCTTCCTGAATGGGTACTAGATACAATGAAACAGATCTCTAAGGGAAGAAATATAGTATCATTTTTACAAAAAAAATCAGAGGATAGGAGGAATAACAGTACAATTCGATTTATACTCTTTCACCGGAGAAACATTTTAAATTTTTCATATAGACCAATTACAACCCCCAAAATCATCTGTGCCATAAAGGTGCCTTTTTTCGAGGTGCCGATTTCAACAAACTATATCGTCGAATATAAAAAAAAAATTCACAAGAAAAAGTTTTTTACGTGTTTAAAGATGGAATATTAACTACTGATTGAAATTATATTGATTAACAATATAGTTTCCATAAAAAAATCATAAAAAGCGTTTTTTTGTGTCCGCTCTCTAAATCTAACTCAGTCAAATTTTCACTGTTTGAATCAGTGATGTGCCTTTTTACTGATTCATGTGTGAAAACTATTTTTCAATGTTAAATCTGTTAATCTTCACTGAAGCAATCAGTGAAATTTGACTGATTCACAGTAACCTCTTTTTATCTATTTAAATCAGTCAAATTTCACTGATAA
This sequence comes from Diplolepis rosae, assembly GCA_030998225.1. Lineage (NCBI taxonomy): Eukaryota > Metazoa > Arthropoda > Insecta > Hymenoptera > Diplolepididae > Diplolepis > Diplolepis rosae. The sequence continues at coordinate 2,323,755 of JAPYXD010000275.1, forward strand.
TCAGTAGATTTTGACTGATTCAGATTTAGAGAGCACAAAGTAAATAACCCCTTTCAAAAGAGGAAATAAAAAATTGACCCCGTGCGAAAACAAGAATTCAACAAACTACTTAATTTTTCACTGGATAAAACAATAATCTCTAAATCTGAATCAGTCAAAATCTACTGATTATCAGTGAAATTTCACTGATTCAAATGGCTAGAAAGAGGTTACTGGGAATCAGTCAAATTTAATTAATTACTTCAGTAAAACATATTTTTTCAGTGAATATTGACTGATTTAAAAGTGAAAAATATGTTTTCACTGATGAATCAGTGAAAAGGCAAATCATTGATTCAATCACTGAAAATTTGACTGTTTCAGATTTAGAGAGTAGACATTTTTTTTTTGAAATATGTCACGATAAAATGTGTTTTTAATTTTTTCAAGCATTATCAGCAGTGTTCCAGAAATTTTTCGAGCAGGTTCAACATTTCATAGTTTTCTTTCACCGAAATGGAATATCATTATGTACTGAATAAGGATTATGTTAAATTGCAAGAACGTGAGTTTGTTCCAACTAAGTTCCTTACATCTTTCTCATTTTTCATGAAACGCCCCTTTTAGACTTGTATAGTTATTTCAACCATACCAATTGTACTTTTCAATCCCCTTACTTTACAAGGAAATGTGATTCTGAAATCTTAAGCCTTGCTATTATTTGATTCGAGGCAAGACATTTCTTGCTTCTCATATTAGTCATAAATACGGGCATTTGATCGCGATAGACAATTTTTCGAGCCAAATTATTACTCCAACTTTCGCTCCATATTGGATTAAGTGTGACCGTTTTGAAGCGAAAACTGGGACGTAGGATTTACAGCTTCTGCGTGAATGACTTGTTGCTTGCATTTTAAATGTAAGTAAGTCATTTCCGTTAAATATTTCTCTAGAGGCACACGCCACTTTAAGTGAATGTCATTTAATTAATCACAATAATAACCGTTAGTTAGTCTTCTTTCATACTAAGTTATTTTGGATTTTTTATTGCTAAGGCCATGTTATAAGTATGCCATCTAACTAAGGCGTGAGCCAAGTGCAAAATAACTTTTGTGTAATTAAAATATTCATCTACAAAATTTGGAAAATTCAATAGAAAATAATAAGAAACGTCCTTAAACATGAAAAAAAATAGTTCAGTCAAGTTTACAGAACTGTTTAAGTATTTTTTTCTAAATCTGAATCGGTCAAATTTTCATTGATTGAATTAGTGATTTGCCCTTCCACTCTATCATCAGTGAAAAATATGTTTCACTGTCAAATCAGGTTATGTCCACTAATTAAAGCAGTCATTTTCACTAAAGTAATCAGTCAAATTTGACTGATTAACAGTAACTTCTTTTTAGCTATTTGAATCAGTCAAAATTCACTGATAATCAGTAGATTTTAACTGATTCAAATTTAGAGAGTGGGTATACAGGCATTCCCGGAATAGACTGCTGGAAAATTTACAGAACTTTTCAGTATAAAATGTGGAACTTTGAGAAAAAATTATTGAAACTTCCGCATTTTATACTGAAAAGTTCTGTAAATTTTTTAGAACTCTGCATGTTCCGTGAATGCCTTTATTTCCTATTCCGAAACAGTTCTATAATCTCCACTCGACTATTTTTTTCTGTTTATATCATATATGAAAGTAATACATTGTAATGGAATATGTTAACTCAAAAAATTTTATGTACAAACTAATTCACTGATTCTTTCTGCAAAGTACTTAGTTTTTATTTACAAAAATACTTGAACTTCAAACTGCAAAAAAATTTCCATATTTTTGTTCATCTTATGCCATTTTTAGGTAACTATGGAAAAAATTCCATAGCAAAAGAAATTCGGCGATTTTTAGTCGATAAAATCATTAATGCTCACCCGGAAAAAGTTTCTTTGATTCAAATAAACTTTCTTTGAATCAAATAAATCCCTGCATTGCTATACTCTCTAAATCTGAATCAGTCAAATTTGCACTGATTGAATCAGTGATAATCTGAATCAGTCAAATTTTCACTGATTGAATCAGTGATTTGCCTTTTAACTGATTCATCAGTGAAAAAATATTTTTCACTGTTAAATCAGTTAATTTTCACTGAAATAATCAGTGAAATTTGACTGATTTACAGTAACCTCTTTTTAGCTATCTGAATCAGTCAAATTTCACTGATAATCAGTAGATTTTGACCTATTCAAATTTAGAGAGTACGGTCTTTGATTTAAAGGAATTTTTCACTGTTTCTTTTCTTTGAATTAAAGAAAAAATTCTCTTCGTTCAAAGATAATAAAATTAAATAAATTATCTTCTAAGTTTTTGACAAGTACTGCATTTGAATCTGAAAAATATTTTTTTAAATCAAATAGATAATGTTAAAAAAATTATTTCTTTGATTTAAAAAAGGCTAAAACTTTTTTTTAGGTGCTTCTTCATACGTCTCTCTATATTATTTGCACTTTGATAGAAAATATTTCTACCTAGGAGAAAATTTAAACTTTCCTATAATTTGCGCCTATGAATTATTTTCTTGTTTAAAAGCTAGAATTAGATATTTGACGACATTGTTTTATAATTTTTTTTCCTTTGGTTAACGGGTTTCCTTTACAGTTGAATGGACGTATTTACAATAAATAAACAAGAAGCTGCTGCTTCTGAATCTTTTAACCCAGATTATTTTAACATTAAATCACGGTGAGCTGCATATTTGCAACAAAACAGGCTAATTATGGATTTATTTTAGTGCTTCATTGAACGTCGCATCCTCGTATATTATAAGAACGACTCGAGCGTGCAATGTGAAAATTTACTGGGATTTACTTTCACAAGGTAATTTTTTTTTATAATATGTTATTTACATGCTTTGATTTCAACGCATGATTGATTCCAACCTTTGTTTCACGTTTTCATAGTTTTTTACAATTTTATGGTAGATCTTTTTTGTTGATACAAGATCGATAATGGGAAAGTAGGATTGACGTCAATAACAATATACTCATCGCCAACTTTTATAGATAGAAAAGAAGGAAAAGTCTTACTATAGTATTTTATTTTATTAGAATTTCCAAATTTTTTAACCAACTTTATTTCACATATTGGTGCAAGTATTGGGTGCAATTCCGAAAGGCACTTTCCTCCGATTAATTTGAAACTCACTATAGCCACGTATTTTGAGACGCTGGTTATGAATGTGATGATGAAAATACCCGAAAATTTGATTTTCAAGGTAAAAACTAAAAAAAAACCTTTTTGACAAGTTTTTTCATTTTACTTCGATAAATATTGATCTAGGAAAAAAATGCTTCCTACGAAAGTTGAAGCGAATAAAAAGATTTGTCTTTTATGTTTCGCACATTTTTGCCCTAAACCATTATTTTTCGAGAAAAATGAGATTTTCAAGAAAAAAAACTGCCGAAACCCAATAAGGTTGCAGTTCCCAATAGGTGAACTGTTCGGATTCCATGAAACTCCCCATTTTCACGTATTTTGAGGCGCTGATTACGAATATGATGAAGAAAATATCTGCAAATTTTATTTTCAAGGTCAAGACTAAAGAAAAATCCTTTTTGACAAGTTTTTTCATTTTACTTCGATAAATATTGATCTAGGAAAAAAATATTTCCAACAAAAGTTAAAGCGAATAAAAAGATCTATCTTTCATGTTTTGCACATTTTTGCCCTAAACCATTATTTTTCGAGACAAATTAGATTTTCAAGAAAATAAACTGCCAAAACCCATTAAGGTTGCAGTTGCCAATAGGTGAAGTGTCCAATTTCCATGAAACTCCCAATTTTTACGTATTTTGAGACGCAGATTACGGAAATGATGATGAAAATATCTGCAAATTTTATTTTCATGGTCAAAACTAAGAAAAACCTTTTGGACAAGTTTTTCCTTTTTATGTCGATAAATATTTATCTAGGAAAGAAATATTTCCTACAAAAGTTAAAGCGAATGAAAATATCTATCTTTAATGTTCCACACATTTTTGCCCTAAACCATTATTTTTCGAGACAAATTAGATTTTCAAGAAAATAAACTGCCAAAACCCATTAAGGTTGCAGTTGCCAATAGGTGAAGTGTCCAATTTCCATGAAACTCCCAATTTTATTTTCATGGTCAAAACTAAAAAAATGTTTTTAAACAGTTTTTTCATTTTCTGTCCTTAAATATTAATCTAGGAAAAAAACATTTTCTACAAAAGTTGTAGCGGATAAAAAGATCTATCTTTCATGTTCCACCCATTTTGCATAATGGTTGAGATAAACGCAAACATCCATGATTGTTATGGTTTTTTATGGTTTTATGGTTTAGGGCAAAAATGTGTGGAACATGAAAGATAGATCTTTTTATTCGCTTCAACTTTTGTAGAAAATATTTTTTTCTTAGATCAATATTTATCGACCTAAAATGAAAAAACTTGTCAAAAAGATTTTTTTTAGTTTTGACCTTGAAAATCAAATTTGCGGGTATTTTCATCATCATATTCGTAATCAATGCCTCAAAATACATGGGTGTAGTGAGTTTCAAGTTAATCGGAGGTAAGTGCTTTCCGGAAGTTTATCCCAAGTTTTTCAGTATTCTTTTGTCAATTTATTTTTTCTGCAGAATTATAAATAAAATGAAGTTCAAAGTTATTTTAATTTGCATCCTTTGAGAATTGATATTTTTCAAACTTATAAAATTGTCACGGGTAAAATACCAAATGAATATTCTGGCGTCTGTTTTAGTATAAAGAAGCAAACGGAACTCGCATTACAATGCTTTTGTTTTCTAGAGACAAAGGTTTTCTGCTACTGGTTAATGTTGAATAGTCCAGTGGAATGCTTTATCATGACTGGATGACAAAACCTGTTAAAAATTCAATTATATACTTTCTTACGTGAGAAAAATGGCAATTAAAAAATGCCCGGAATCCCCGAAACTTTCTCACACATTTGATGCTTTATCTTTTTCTTCAAAAATATTTAATATTTTCCATTAAACATTTCTACAACTCCATTACATAATAACATAAATTAAATCGAAAACAATATATAAAACCTGAAACTCTTTTTAGTTGAAACTGAAATTTAGAAAGCGGTAGTATAATTTATTTCAGTTTTAATCGCAATGTGGAAACTGAAACCTTCAATGATGAAAGATAATTTTTTTCGCAACAATAATTTTGTCAAACGAAACTAAAGGTGGTAAACTTAAGAAAGTGGTTTCACTTTCTGTCTCTTTGCATTTGGAAATTGAAATATTTTTCGGTTGGATTTCGATGTTGAATAATTTAATTGACACAGAATAGATATTTGCCAAGCAATACGTTATCTGCAAACTATCGATTTCTCCCTCATTTTTTCACTTCTGTTAGCCATATGTCAAACACGTTTTGTGTTCGCATTGTTTTACAGAGCAGTCAAGGGTTAAAGAGTTAATCAGAGGTTCTCAACCATTTATTTCATCGCGTTTTATTTACTTCGAAATTAATTACGATATTTTTAAATTTAAATCAACTGTGCGAATTGAGAAAAGAAATTCTAATTTGTCAATTGAAAATCTAAAAAATTCGAAAAAATTATAAAGGATAGAATGAAAAACAGTTTCAATGAGCGTTTAAGGCAGTTCGTTCACGAAAATTAGACCTCAGTCAAAAATAGATAATTTTGCTTTCAAGAATAGCAATATTATTATTGAAGGGCTAATTTGAAAGAGAAAAGATTATTTTTCATGAAAAAAATTTGAAAGACAAAAAAATAATTTTATTAAAAAATTTTATTTTTGCCCAGACTTATTTTCTTATCGCTTCGAGACAAATTTTTAAAAATAATGCGATTCTAATAAACCACGTTTCATTTTTTTAGGAAAAAGATTCTCTACAACATGACCGTTTCCTATTTTTGTAATTGAATTAATTATTATCAAATACAGCAATTTGTTTATAAAAATTTTGTTTTGAAAAATTGTTTTTTTATAATTTCATCCATTAAAGAATTCATTTTCAAAAATTGGAAACGGTCAAGTTGTAGAGAATCTTTTTCCTAAAAAAATGAACCGTGATTTATTAGAATCGCATCATTTTTAAAAATTTGGCTCGAAGCGATAAGAAAATAAGTCTGGGCAAAAATAAAATTTATTAATAAAATTATTTTTTTGTGTTTCAAATTTTTTTCATGAAAAATAATCTTTTCTCTTTCAAATTAGCCCTTCAATAATAATATTGCTATTCTTGAAAGAAAAATGATCTATTTTTGCCTGAGGTCTAATTTTCGTGAACGAACTACTCCCTAAATCTGAATCAGTCGAATTTTCACTGGCAAATCAGTTAATTTTCACTGATTGAATCAATGAAAAAAATATTTTTCACTGTTAAATCAGTTGATTTCCACTAAAGTAATCAGTGAAATTTGACTGATTTACAGTAACCTCTTTTTAGTTATTTGAATCAGTCAAATTTCACTGATAATCAGTAGATTTTGAGTGATTCAGATTTAGAGAGTACCTTAAACGATTTCAGGAATGAAAAAAGGCCGATGTGCTAAGTTTACGATTTTTCAGTCGTTAGACCTTTAAGAGCTTTTCAATTTACACAACGGTTGGCCACCATCACTTGTCAGCAGATGCGATATGCAAGTACCTTGTGTAAATAAGCGAGGGTGTATCTGCATATACAGTCTGTGCCATTAAATGAAGAGAAAGGTTTACTTTCTTATTTTGCAAACTCAATTAAGGTCATGGATTAATTTGACCACGTGACTAAATTATACATTAATTTATTCATCTGAAATAACTTTTTTAATTTACAAAAGATCTTTCTCAAAATTTTAGAAACTTAACAAAAAACAATTAAGCACGTTTATTAACTTTTTTTTAGTAAAATTTTTAAAAAATTGGAATCCTTATCGGTAATTACGCTAAACTGTAAAAACATTTCATGTCAAATGAAGTTGACAGACGTTCTTTATCGTCTTCTCTTGAATTTCTCAAATTTTGAGAAAGAAATTTTGTAAAATAAAAAAGGTATTTCATATGATCTTTTACAGGAATTTGGTCACGTGGTTCATGGCCTTAAGGTCAAAAATCGACGAGTACAGCTGACTAAATCAATGAAATCATTTTCCCCCAAGATTTTTCTACAATAATGAATTTTTTAGCTGATTGTTGCAGACTTCAATTAGTTCTAAACAATAAAAATAAAAATCCCTGGTTTACGGACAAGAAATTAAGAAAATGTTACAAAGGAAGGTCCATGAACTCTTAGATTTTTAAAAGTGAAAATAAAAAAATATTTCAAAACCTCCTTTAGTGCCTTTTCTTTATTTTCGCGAATTTGGAACTTGATATTTCAATTTGCATGGACATAAGTTTACAGACAAAAAATGCCGATAAGGTAGGAATCTAATCACGTGGTCTGATCCATTGCCTTAAAAATGGACTAAATATTTGAGTAGATTTTAGATCAATTTTAAAAGTAAAGTAAAAGTGCAATAAAAGAAGGAAGAGTTTTCTAATCAGAGATTTAATTATAAAAGATGCACTGAATCCCTAATTACTCAATTGTCTTCAGCAATACGAGTTATGCAATTACTCGAATAGAAACTGAGATTGAAAATGAAGCTCATAATACCACACGTGTGAAAAATAATAATTGCATAAAATGTTTGTAAAATCTAGGACAATTCGTTAGAGAGTATTACAATTACACGGAGAAACTTTTTATATCAATTTTTACTATAGTATTTTTCAATTTAGGGAAAAACGTATCACTTTGAGAATTTTTGTTCGTAAAAATACTAAACTTTGTAATAATGATATGAAACTTTAGTATGAACTATAGTAAAATTTGCTATGGACCTATGCTGAAGTTTGATATCATTATTATAAAGTTTAGTATTTTTACTAACAAAAATTCTCAAAGTGATACGTTTTTCCCTAAATTGAAAAATACTATAGTAAAAATTGATATAAAAAGTTTCTCCGTGTAGAAATTGTGAATTTAAATTACATAATTAGTTGTTATTCAACTATCTCAGTTGCATTAATGTGGTTGACTGTACATTCAAGAGTTGCAAGCAGCCATGGAACAAAGGGGACCTTTATGCGGGTTTACTCGTTACATTATTCTAGGACAACAACAAGGAACTTCGACTTTTCACCACTAAGTAATAAGTACTGTAATATTATCCTTTTTTGATAAATACTCAACTGGTAAATGAATCTTTTTATACATCTGAATCCCTTACTTTCACTTAGAAAGCAGTATCTGGGATTAAGGATTTAAGAATGAGTTAAGACCTACCGGAAGTAAATCGATATAATGTCTATTCATTTGAATTTTTTTTAATCTTTAAGATTGAAAAATTTTAATGGAATGGAAAAATGTATCCAAATTTATCCTTCGCTATCTATTTTTATCCATTTCGATCAATCTCTACTTATTTTTTAATCTGTATGTTTCTATCCAAGTCTATCTTTTATCTAATTAACTCAATTCTTTTTTTCGATCAATTTCTACTTGTTTTTTAATCTGTATATTTCTATCCGAGTCTATCTTTCATATAATTAACTTATCTCTGTAACTTCTATGCTTCTGTTGAAGTCTATCCTTCTTCTAATCTTTCTATCATTAGCTATCTCTTGAAATATATTATTATATCTACCCATTTAAATTCGTCTCTTTTTATCTGAACTCTTCCTTTGTTTAAGTATTTTAATAATTTTCTACCTCATTTTGAATGTACTAGCTCACATATCTTTTTCTATCCAAGTCTAGCCTTCGTCCAATTATTTCTATCATTAGCTATCTCTTGAAATATATTATTATATCTATCCTTTCAAATTCGTCTCTTTTTATCAGAATCCATCCTTTGCTTGATTATTTTAATAATTTTCTATCTCTTTTTAAATGTACTAGCACATATCTTTTTCTATCCACTCTCTAAATCTGAATCAGTCAAAATTTCACTGATTGAATAAGTGATTTGCCTTTTCACTGATTCAAAAAGAAGTGAAAAAAAAAGTGAAAAAATATTTTTCACTGTTAAATCAGTTAATGTTCACCGATTCATCAGTGAAAAAATATTTTTCACTGTCAAATCAGTCAATTTTCACTGAAATAATCAGTGAAATTTGACTGATTTATAGTAACCTCTTTTTAGCTATTTGAATCAGTCAAATTTTACTGATAATCAGTAGATTTTGACTGATTCAAATTTAGAGAGCATGTCTATCCTTCGTCCAATAATTTCTATCATTAGCTAACTTTTGAAATATGCTAGCGCACCTATCCTTTTTCAATCCCTATTACTTTATCTGGAATCCATTATTTATCTAACAATTTATTTCGATATTTTTCAGCTCTTTTTAAATGTACTACCGTATACACCTCTTTTTCCATCCAAGTCTATCCTTTATCTAGTCGTTTCAGTCCTTTTCTATTTGTTTATACTATTAACCTCTATGCTTCTGTTGAAGTCTATCCTTCGTCTAATCTTCCTATCATTAGCTATTTCTTGAAATATATTATTACATCTATCTTTATTGAAAAAAAACAATTTTATGTATAATTTAGAGAAATTTTTGAATTATATCACTTTGTTAAGTTGTTCTTCATTTATATTAAAAAGTTTTCCCAAATTATACTTGAAAAATTGCTTTTTTAATGAAATGGTAAAGTGGAGGAGGTAAATCCCATCCACGATCTGAGAGCACTGATACTAATTGTCAATATCCATTTTCCCAGCGAGGGAATCCCCTTTTTCCTGGATGTGATCAACTATATTCGTACATTTTATTATCATGAAAAAACCGTAGTTTATTTAGTGGAGCATTGAAAAGACATATAGTGGAATCAAAAGGTGTTATCAACAATGATAAACAGTGACGTAATCAGTAGGATGCGACGTTTCGCAATGAACCGGAAGTCGTGTGTACCTAGTCCGTTCGCATGGGTCGGTAGATACGGATTTTACGCGAACCACGACGATTGTACGTTTTCTTCTGTCGAAAGTTCAGTTTGCCGCCGGATTTCCCCGCGACAGCCTCGCTGACTACCTCCGCTCAAAAATAACAAAAATGTGAGCAAATGTTTTAAAAAGTGCACAACTTACGCGAGATTATAATCAAATTAATACTTTCTATTTTTGGAAATTGTTCGACGAAAAGTGCAAAATTTTCGAATAATTTTTCAAAAATAAAAAATCTATTAAAGTTTGAAATGAGTTTTGAAATGAAAATCGAATATTTTCGTGCGAAACCTAAATTAAATATTCAACTACCTTTGTTTATTATTTGGATTCATATCGAATTCATTACATTTATGTACGAAAATATGAAATTGAAGACAAGAGAAAATGAGAAAGAGAATTGTATTTTGTACAATTCCTCAGGATTGTCAGTACTTTGTGTTCTTGATAATAGACAGGATGAAGGATGTAAATTACGTGAATAAACAAAATAGTGAGAAAGGAATATCAGAATTTTTTACTCTTCTTGTGGTTTCGCAAAATTATATGTCTGGATCGCAACCGTTACAACACAGACGATCTGGTACAAGAAATAGAATTACATACATAACATACGTGCGCACTAACATTGATATATCATAATGGACAGCATTTGCAATACCCGCATGTTAATTTTTAGATATGCAGATACCAGTGGAACGCCTTCAATTTCATTTTAGTCAGCTGACTTGTTTATCAGTTGGAAATCAGCGGGCGAGAGATAACCTGTGACAATAGAATGCCGCAGTGGTGAACAAAAATTCTATTTAGAGAAACAATATACTCCATTCGGAATTTCAAAATGTGTAAACGTTTCTTATATTTTTCCACCTTCATATATTATATAATCAAAGGTATAAATGGTTTATGATAAATGATACATAAATGTAATGAACTTCCCTAGAATTGATTTTGATTTATTATCCAAAGAAACAATTACTATACACTGTTAGAAATGTTGAGAATTTTACCAAGGTAACGTAACATTTGAAGATATTTATGTTTTTGAATGGAGGTATCTTAAATCTGCGAAAAATGTACTGAATTTTCTCAAATTTTTTTTAAAACTAGCAAACTCTAACAGAATTTTCACTTACATGTAACTGCATAAAACTTCAGTTACATTGTTAAACATCTTATTAATTTTAATAGATTTCAATATACAAGTGATAAATCAAAATTAATAGATTTGTATATTATGAAAAATTAATATACTGAAAACTAAGGTAGTTCATACGCAAAAATTAGACCTCAGGGAAAGATACATAATTTTACTATCAAGAATAGGAATATTATTATTGAAGGGATAATTTGAAAGAAAAGAGATTATTTTCCAAGAAAAATACTTGAAACATAAACAAATAATGCATTTAACAAATTTTATTCTTACCCGAACTTTTTTTCTTATTGCTTCATGCCAAATTGCACAAAATGAGACGATTCTAATAAATCACGGATCATTTTTTCATGAAAAAAATTCTTTACAACCTAACTGTTTCTAATTTTCTAAAATGAATAAATTATTACCAAATTCAGCTATTTTTTATAAGAATTTTGTTTTGAAAAATTGTTTTTTAATGGTTTTAGCTATTAAGGGGTTTACACTGAGAAAAAAATGCTATTGAATTTATGGCGTTTCGGCTAAAAGTATGTACCATCTGGTACCAACTTCCCATCCACTGTTTTCCAAATAGTTCTTAAGCGAAATAGAAATATGGGGCCGAGCGTTGTAATGATGGAAAATTATTGCCTCGTGTTTAGTGATTGACTGAATTGTGTTCAGTAGCGTTCTCCATTGATGGTTTCACCCGGTTTTAGCAGCTCATAATACAGCACACCCTTCTGATCCCATCAAATACAGAGTATTACCTTCGCGCCAAGGATATTCGGTTTTGCCGTTGATTTGGCTGGTTGGCCGGGTTTCACATATGATTTTTTGCGCTTGAGGTTGTCGTAATGGATCCATTTTTCATCACCAGCAACAATCCGATGCAAAAATGACTTCTTTTTGTGGCGTTCCAGCAGCATTTTGGACATGCAAAACCGCCTTTCAACGTCTCTCGGCTTAAGTTCATGTGGAACCCAACTTCCTTGCTTTTGAATGTATCCGGCTGCTTTTAAAAGTTTTGAAATGGCTGCTTGAGTGACTCCTAAAGATTCTGCGAGGTCTTCTTGTGTTTAACAACAATTTTCATCGAGTAATGCTTCCAGTTCTTCATCTTCAAACTTTTTTGGCTGCCCAAGATGTTCTTCGTCTTCCAAGCCAAAATCACCACTTTTAAATCGTGCAAACCACTTTTGGCACGTTAGTTCAGCTAGAGCGTGTTCACCATAAACTTCCACCAAAATACGATGACTTTCGGCAACAGTTTTCTTCATATTAAAGTAATGAAGAAGAACTCCCCGCAAAAACACTTTTTCAGACACAAAGTTCGACCGCACAAATTAAGTTATAGATCCAGTATTTTAATACAAATCTTTATTATCGCCTTCAAAATAGGCTCCTTTTGAGCCAATACAAGCATTACAATGGTTAATCTAATTTTCTATACACCTCTTATAGGCCTCGGCTGGTATCGCCTTTAGTTCCTTCAGCGAATTTCTTTTTATGGCCTCAATCGACTCATGGCGCGTTCTCCGGAACGAATATTTGAGTTTTGGAAACAGGAAAAATTATCGTTTTCCTACGGCGAGGCGCTTCATACCCAAAACATGAACCACAATTTGTTGATTCGATCGATAAGAGATGTTGAGAACCTCTGCTACCTCTCTAATGCCAACACGACGATTTTCGAGCACAATTTTCTTCACTTTTTCGATGTTATCGTCGTTAACAGAGGTGGATGGATGATTTGCATGAGGCAAGTTTTCTACGACCTCACGACCCTCACTGAATGCTGTATGCTACTCAAATACTTGCGTTCTCGATGGAGTGGACTCCCCAAAAACACTTCTGCAAAATTTTCAATGATTCCGTAGCCGTGATTCCATTGGAAACTCAAAATTTCAAGCAAACTCGTTGTTCAATGTTTTTTTCCATAGTAAAAATCGCCAGACAAACTTTTCGCGTCGTAAATTAATGGCTGCCAAACACACGCTAATGGACGTCTCCCGCTCAATCTTCACACAACTGTCAATAAAGGTGTTACCAACCTAGAAAAAAAACTTTTTACCGTTTCGATTTACGCGCGCGGTTTAACTGGACCAATCCGGGTCAAATTTGATCAGATGGTATATCATTAATTCAAATCAATATGTTATAGAATTGGTAGCATATATATCAGTTTTATTGGCATATTTTTTTTTGTATCAATAATATACATAGTTTTGGAAAAAATGCTATAGATTCAATAGCATTTTTTTCTCAGTGTACCCACATTAGACGCTAAGAAAAAGGCTATTTTCATGACTTTTTTTTGAGAGGTTTATATTATAGATATTGATATGAAAATTTTGAGGCTAAGTAAATACACTCTTACAATACATAAATACATTTTTTTAAATTTATTTTATACACTTTTTATAGATGAAAATGGTGGTGAATCATAGGTCCTCAAAAAGTAGATAGATGTGTGCTGTTGATGAAATCTCGGAGATGGATTGTCTGAAACAAAAAAATCAAACTGTTTTTGCTTCTATATGTTAATAGCTATAGTACATATAATACGATTTTTTATTTTCGCAAAAATAATTAAATGGCGGATATTTTTCGAAAAGAAAAAAAAACAGTAAAGTTGTGAAGATTCTTTTTCTTGTAAAAATGAGTCGTGATTTATTAGAATTGCATAATTATGTAAAATTTGGTATGAAGCGATAAGAAAAAATGTTCGAGTAAAAATAAAATTGGTTAAATGCATTATTTGTTTATGTATCAAATATTTTTCTTGAAAAATGGTCTCTTTTCTTTCAAATGATCCAATCAACAATAATATTGCTATTCTTGATAGCAAAATTATGTATATTTCCCTGAGGTTTAATTTTCGCGGATGAACTACCATAAGAAATTGTTTCTTAAATTTACTAAAAAGTAATCGAATTTTCTGAAATTCCATCTTAATTTTCCGAAACTGCAACTGAATAAAACTCCACTCACGTGTTTCGGGAAATTACGATAGAAATTTCTAACAGTGTAGATGATAATAATAATAATAATATTGGTAAATAGGCATAAATCTTAAAATATAAGGAGAATATAATTGAATAGCGTGATAATAATTAAAGGTTAGCAAAGAGCTTTTGAATGATTAATGACTGGAATATAAAATATTGTTAAAAGCAGAGTAAAAACTAATGCGATGTGTAAGATTGAAAAATAGAAGTGGTTTGTGTGAAGAGTAATTTGACGCCGTTTGCACGTGACTCGTCTAAAGAAAGAAGGACGTCTTCTTCCGCGCACTTTCGCTGGAATCTCTAATTATTTCCACCCAATTAAATGAACGAAGGAACTGAGCGCGCGTGCAATTGCACATACTCACGCTCAATTCTTCCGGTCAAACTTGCAGCGCAGAACGCGTACTTGCCTACTGAGAAATAATAATTGGATAAGAGAAATAGGGCAAAAAAGCTTTTTCCTTTTCCTCTCTAATGATCATTCAAGTCTAGAGATCAATTGCTCATTTCCTGGTGAATTATTTCAAATTTTTCAATATTATCTTCAGTTTTCCTTTCCAAGTGTGCAATTATTACAATAATTATGTAAGTCAAGTATCTATTTAATGAGTAGATTAGTAATTACACTGAGAATCAGTAATTCAGAATAGAAACAGATATCAATTTAGATATACATGTATATTCTCTACAGAAAATAAATTAAAGGAGCAGGCGGGGTCGAATTGAAATCGGAGTCTGGACGAAGGAACAAGGAACGGCTCTAGAAGAATGGACTGGCAAAAGTCAAGGTTGAAATAAAGGAACCCGCCAAAAGGAGAAAAGAGAGCGAAAGGGTAAAAAGGCTGGAAGGTGGAGGCCTCGAGAAGAAGATATAAATATAAAACACTACACTACCACATCTAAAGTGTAGATGCAGAAAGTTAGAAAGAAAAGAGTTTGAATAAAAAGGCCTATAAGAATAAGAGGGAGAGAGTCCATCGATCATCATCAATGTCAATCGAACAAAATGCTAAATTTAAACTCCCTAAACACGAGTTAAATGGTAATGAACGAATTTAATTAATAAGCAGTGATCTGCAATCTCCTTCACCAATGAGAATATTCTTAGGATGTCGTGCAGAAAAAAAATCGACTCCAAGCTCTGGCTTGAATACTCCCAGTCGGTAAGCTCACTAAAAATTGTTTTATTTATCATGTATGTGTTTAATCTTCCGCTGAGAAACGAAAATGAAATTGACATTTGGAAAAAAGTGGAATTTTTTACTGAATTATATTTTACATCGACAAAAAAGATTAATTTCTTTAACTTCCCTGGCGAAAGTTTCGGATAGGAATTCATTCCGACCTCGGATTCGTTCGGATTGATTGTGATTGCAAATTCGGTTTGGATCAATCCGAGGTCAGATTGCTTCGGATTGAAAACTTGTTTTCGAATTGGTTAGGATTCATTCGGATTGTTGCCTCGGATTAAATCGGATTAGGTCGGATCGATTTTTTACTGTTTTTCATGAAACGAGTTACGAAACGTTTTCCGGATTGGTTCGGGATTATTCGCATTGGCTCGGATACAGATATCGGAATGAATCGGAAGAGTTTTAATTGCCTCGGAATGAATTCCTATCTGATACTTTTGCCAGGGTTTCTAGAACTCGAATCGTTTTTAATCCCAGTCTGAATTAATCCGGATCTATCCGAGCTCGGATTGAGCTAAACCTAATTTGGATTAAAAACTTGGTTTAGATTGATACCTCGGATTGAATTGGATGAAGTCGGATTGATCTTCAATCTATTTGCATCGAATGAGATTTAAGATATTTTTGGGATTGGTATAAAATAATTCGGAATTAAAGGTCCCCAGGTGAAAATTTGCAACCGGCTTGGTACCGCGCCAGTACCGCAGAAGTATTTGCAGTACTGGCGCGGTACTGGTATAGTGCTGGCATAAGTACGGCCTACCACCGGCGGACCTCCGTAAGGTTACTTGGCTGGAAGTTGTCCATCGGTATTGGCGCGATACTGGACATCGATACCATGCCAGCACTGAAATTTGTACTGGTTCAGTACTGGAATAACTCCGAAGTCGATTGTTAGCCGACACTTGGTCTCAGGACTGGGGCTGTAATATGCCAGTACCGCGCCAACTCTCGGCCCGGTACCAATTGTCCAGTACAGGCATTGCTCCTGGTTTACAAATGGCGCGGTACTCTGCCGTTTCTAAATACTGGCATAAATCCGAATTTTCCGCCTGGGTCTATCCTTTAGTAAATAAATAAGAAAGATTCAGATTATGTTTATTTAAAATTGAGTTGTGTTAAAAATTGGATTAAAAATGTCATTTGCGTAAAGTTCCATTGTCCTTGTTTATTCATAAATTATAATCATCCAAATTGAAATTGTTTATAAAAGCCTCAAATAAAAATTATCTTTGCCTGTCACAGTATAAGATTTTGAGGTTAAAAGGTTAAAATTCTGACAAGCAAAGTTTGTTGAGAATTGTTCACATTTCAATAAATAAAGGATATTTTTCTTCCTCAAATGTCTGTTACGTTTTTGTAGCTGTCTATTGTGTTGACATGATGACACAATATATTTAGAGTGCAAGCTTAGGATTGAATTTCAGTCCGTCATTCCGAAATCTGTTTCCGAACCAATTCGTGCGTTTTTGGCGTACAAGTCGCATTGAGATACAAAAAACTGGCTTTTCACTTTTTAGTACCCTGGCGAAAGTATCGGATTGAAATTCATTCGGAGTCAATTAGAAATTTTTCCGATACCTGTATCCGAGCCAATGCGAATAATCCGGAACCAATCCGAGAAACGTTTTGTATCTCGTTTGATGAAAATCGGCCAAAAATTAATCCGACTTAATTTGATTAATTCCGAGACATCAATCCGAACCAATCCGAAACCAAGTTTTCAATTCGAATCAATCCGAATCATTTCCACCTTTTATTCATTCGGATTGATCCTGATTGAAAATTCGGTTTGGATCAATCCGAGCTCAGATTGATTCGGATTGATCTGGATTGAAAACTTGGTTTCGGAATTAATCGGATTGATTTTTGACCGTTTTCCATCAAACGAGGTAAAAAACGTTTTTTGGATTGGTCCGGAATTATTCGCATTGGCTCGGATACAGATATAGGAATGAATCGGAATAGTTCTGATTGACTCGGAATGAATTTCCATCCGTTGCTTTCGTCAGGGTATGCACTTTAAGCATAATTCAGATTTAAAGACATAACCTCTAAAAACAAAAGTTATATATAAAAAAAAAGTCATCTTTAATCAAGATCTGTGATCTAGAATTAAACAAAGACATTACTTGAATCGTGTCGATAGGATCATGACAATCGATAACTGAAGTGATTAAAGTTACGTGGTCAAAAAGTTATTGAAATAAAAGAAACTGAAATATGAAACTTGAAGTGAATAAAAAGCGTGAATCGTGCGATTGGAGTCGTTAGGGTCGTTTCACAATCGCAACAACGGCGCCAACCTGTAGAATCTCGTTTCACGTTCTCTAGGACAATCACCATTTTTGAAGTGATTTGCAGTGGTTTTCAGACAAGATCAAGAACAAGAATAAGTCACGGGAATAGCATTCCATCAATATCGTTAGTTCCGTATCGAGAGTCTGATAATGGAAGGGTGCAAAGTAAAACAAATCAGTAAAAAATTGTCGTCACTAACACGTTAACGGTATAGAAAATCGGTGCGAAAAGGTGGAAGAAATATAGACAGAAAAGGAGTAGAAGGATATTCTTAGATAGACGAAGGGGAAAGAAAAACTTGGTACATTTTCGCTTTAAAAGAGTAAAAAATTATCTACATTACTTTTATACAAGGTTAAAAGAAGTAAAGAAAAAAAAAATAAAATAATAAGGAAAAATTATTGTTAGGAAAAAACTGAAACAGGCGGATAAAGAAATAAATAAAAAATGTTGAGGAGTGTATTTTTAGAATAATGCGATCCTTTCATGTTTTCAAGTCGAGCGCTAAATTGATAGAGAGAATTTGCGATAAGAGCATACTTTTCAGATAGAAAAGTTGTAAAAATTTAAGACGTGTTCTAAAATAAAATTAGATGCTTTATCTTTTTGTGGCTTTAAGAAATACTGATGCACTTGTTTGCATATTTGTTCTATAATGAGGTGAAGGAAATTTGTGTACAAACACGGCTTTCTTAAGATGAATTCTGACGAAGAATCACTTCTTTGCTTTACAAGATTCATTTGAATTTTCCAGTGTTTTTCGACAAAGAATTTTTGATTGCGCAGATGCAGTTTAAAAGTTTTTTATTTCATATGTATTTTAGAAAACTTTTTGTATTTTAGTTGCATTATCAGCTACACTTTCAATAAGCAATTGGTTATCGTTGCTGTTAGATTATAAAAGAAATGACCTTTAATCATTTTAATTAGTATTTTTTTTACTAGTTTTATTTAATGACTTATTCGAAGTTATTTAATCAGTAGATTTTGACCAATTTATTAGCCAGTTCGACATCATAAATTATTTAGATAGATAAAAACCGGTCACTGAATAGAAATAGCAAAATTACACTAATGTTTGAAAATTCTTTTTACCCAAACGCCTAGATATTGAAAAAACCGTCATATTTTTAAGTGCGCTCACTTAATTTTAATCAATAGTTTTTTTACTACTTCCAGTGACTGAATTCTAGTTATAAAATTTAATTAATTATCTAATTAATTAACTTATCAGTTAAATTAACTGATAAGAAATCGTTAAAGAAAAACAATTAATTTGAATAAAAATGTAATTTTATATTGAAAATCAGTGGCAAATCACTGATTGCACAAAGAAAAGACGTCCGATTTTAATTCAGACAATCATGCAATGAATCAGGTTTATGGAATGAGGTTTTAAATCTTTTTGTATTTGAAAGATTATAACTTACTCTTATTATTTAATTCAGTATATTTTTTTTACTAATTCCAACCAGTGACCTAATTTTAGGTATTAAATCACTTAATTTAAACTTGATTTTTAGTGGATTTTATTAAAGAAGTTGAAAAAACAGATAGAAATGAGTCACTGAATCAAATCAGTGGAAGAACTACTGATTCAAATTAAGAGAGTATTCATTGAAAAGACTATAACGGTGACTCCTTTAGAACTAACTAGCTAGTTTCCATGACGGCATATTCTGAATATAATTTAATATATCTTCGCTTAGTATCATGAAATACGTTTATTATGACTTTAAATAGTTTCATGTGGTTTCACATATAACTTCCTACCTATCATCAATAGTATTCTATACAGCGCTCACTGTTAATATGTAGTGATGGCATTAGATTTTTCTAACTAGTTTATTTTCACTGATTTGACATTAAATTCAATTCAATAAACGGTCTAAATATATATAAAAGAATTGCTAAATGAAATTGTTGGAAAAAATACTGATTGCAATTAAGGGGTCATTCTAGTTCAAGCACTTGAAAAAAAGCTATTATTATGAATTTTTTTAAACGTTGCTATTATAATTATTAATGCTTTTTCTATATAAAAACAGCAGGTAAACGTGACTTCTCAAAAAGTATATGCATAAATAACAAAATGGATAACATTTTTCGAAAAAGAACGAGTTTTTTTTTATCGTTTGTTTATTTTAAATTTAATTTTAACGGTTCGTCGGTTCGCGCCTTACCCAGGTGGAAAAGTCGGATTCATGCCAGTATTTACAAACGGCACAGTACCGCACTAGTTGTCAACAAGGAGTAATGCCTGTACTGGACAATTGGTACCGGGCCGAGAGTTGGCGCGGTACTGGCATAGTACAGCCCCAGTCCTGAGACCAAGTGTCGGCTAACAACCGACTTCGGAGTAATGCCAGTACTGAACCAGTATTTCCAGCCAAGTTACTTTTCGGAGCCGCGACGGTGGTAGGCCATGCTTATGCCAGTACCGCGCCAGTACTGCAAATCCTTCTACGGTACTGGCGCGGTATCAAGCCGGTTGTAAATTTTTACCTGGCTAGGCATAGGTGTAAGGAACATGTGGTAAAAATTTCATAAGGATCAGTTCAGTAGTTTCTGAAATTTTATCAACAAGCAGTGTAAAAACGTTGTTTCGAGAAAAACGCGTTTAAAGTTTTTTTTTCATGAAAAATCGTAAAAAAATCTTACCTACTTTTAATCAGCGATGCCTGCACCATACAAAGTACCTTCTGCCTGTTCGCCAAGTTCATTTTCTTCCAATCTAGCCCCTTTACGATTTTTTAAAGTTGTTAAACTAGAATGACCCCTTAAGGGCATGTGATACTAACAAAAATTAGCAACTTTATATAAACAACTTGGTTCAGTTTTTACAGATTTACGTCTAAAATAATAAGTATTATGTAAAAATTTGGGAATGGCTAGGGTACATGCTAGCAGATGTAAATAGTCTATCTTTAGTTTTGATAGTGAAAAAATTTTTTGTGAAAAATGTTGATGCAATTGAAGTCTTTTTAACTATTCAAACTAAAAATAGTCTATTTACGTTCATTTTCATCTTCTCGGTCATTCGCAAAACTTTTAAGACATAGATTCTCATATTTGAAACATAAGCGGGTAGAAACCTGAAATCAATCTATCAATCAAATTTTACGTTAATTGAAGGCCTCGATGCAATAAGGTCCTTAGCGCTCGAAACAGCCCAAACGTGACGTCCCGATTGCCAAATGAACAAAGTACAGGCAATTATTTTGAAAAAATACCATCACATTCCTTACAAAAAACAGAAGCTTTTTTGTATTTATTGTTTTTACGTACATTGTTTATTTCCAGAGATAAGAAATAAAAACGTGATATTTTTTAATCGCATTGACTTTCTATCGACTCGTGGCGCGGACGACGTGGTTATTCGCGGGAGCGCGCGACTTTGTTTAAAACGCTGGATCTCAGTCAGTTTTCATTGAATCGATCTGAAACTTTGCCAAAAACTTCTTTAATTATTAAGGAACAAATGTCTCGTTGACAGTTTTTCGTAGCTTAAAGTTCCCCACACACTGTTTTTCTCGGAAGTTACGTAAACCGGAAAGTCGTGCGCTTATGATTTGCAATTAAATAATTAATTGCTATTATGAAAAAATGAACTTCTGATACTTTCATCGTCAGAGTTAAGATATTTTACGCCTGTAAAAAAAATTTCATAAAGTTTCGACGAGATTAAACGACGTTACAGCGATATATATTTGAAAAAATTATTGAAAGTGCGATTGAAAAATATCATGTTTTTATTTTTTATGTCTGGAAATAAACAATGTACGTAAAAACAATAAATACAAAAAAGTTTCTGTTTTTTGTAAGGAATGTGATGGTATTTTTTTAAAATCATTTCCTGTACTTTGTTCATTTGGTAATCGGGACGTTACGTTTGAGCTGTTTCGAGCGCTAAGGCCCTTATTGCATCGAGGCCTTGAATTGCCCTAGCCAAGGTATCGGATTGGAACTCAATCAGAGTGAATCAAAGCTCTTCCAAAGCATTCAGAAATCTCTTTCCGAACCAATCCGAAAAACGGTAAAAAATTAATCCGATTTAATTGAATTCAATCCGAGGCATCAATCCGAATAATTCCGACCTCGGATTTATCTGGATTGGATGAATGAATGGAATCGTAGGATTAAGTCAGATTGATTTTTGACTTTTTTTGGTCAAACAAGATGAAAATTGTTTTTCAGATTGGATAAGAACAGATTTCGGAATGCCTCAGAATAGCTCTCATTCACTCGAATTGAATTCCAATCCGATACTTTCGTCAGGGTGGAATCATATTTATTGGGAGATGTTATCCAACTTTTTCAAAGACATGTAGCACATCGATTAACAAACCAGATGGGCCTGAAACAATCTAAATAAAGCCTACTTCATGTAAATGAGTTAAAAAAATTTTTTTAATGCTTCTCCAAAAATTGTGACAGAAAAGATTAAGGGGGTCATCTGGTGTGGCAGCTGTGTTTTTGTGCTTTTTAGGAATTTTTGCTGATGAACCATAAAAACATACAATCTTGATTTTTTCAGTACATATTTATTGACGTTTCAACAATCATTTCAATTTTTTACAAGCCAAAATATGTAGTGAAGTCGCCTCTTAAGCTACACATATGTCAGAAAAAGGTGGTTTGCGGTTGACATGATTCCAACTATTCAGCTAATCTAAAATCAAAAAGCATATCAATCTGTAGACCTGTGGCTATAGCCGGAACTAGAATTAAGTCAACAGATTAAAAATTCAATTTTTGGCAAAATTTGCTAGCTTAATAAAAAAAACCGATATAAACATTTCACAATAATTCTAGTTCGGGCTAAAATTATAGATGTCCTAAATAAACCATGAAAATCTGAGCTTCATCCGTTCAGTATTTTTTGAGATATAGTGGGAAACAATTTGAAAAATGCGGTTTTGAGAAAAACGCGTTAGAAAGTTAAAGTACGCTTAACACGAACAAGCTTTACTTGCTTCTTTCTGCGTCTGTATTTTTTAATGACTTTGAATATCAAAAAATCCTTTCACGGGCATATTCTAGAAGCAATTTATGCGAAAAACGTTTTTTTCGGTTTATTTTACATATCACACCAGGCAACCCCCTTAAAATTTCCTCGACTCTTCCAGACAATACCCAAGTAACACAAGATCATCTATTAGACGTCTAAAATAGCTTTTTGGGAAAACGGAACAGCTCTAGAAGACATTCCGATTTTCCGCCGAAAGTGCTATTAGACGTCTAGTAGAGCTCAAATTAGCCGCTAATTCAACTATTTTTGGCAACTAGAAAAGGATCGAAAAAAACATCTGCAAGAGGTCCTTATGTCGTCTTTTAGAGGAGTGTCATTCGATGAGTTTTAGATTGTTTATTGTTTAAAAAAGAAGACAAAGTAGGACAGAAAAGTTTGAAAAAGAGGACAAAGTAGGACAGAAAAGTTTTAAAAAGGAGTACAAAGATAGACAACATAGTTTGAAGAAAGAACAAAGTAGGACACAGTAGAAAACAAAGGATTAGATAAAAAAGAGAATTTTTAAACATATTTTTCAAATGAACTATTTTATTAAATGTTATCAACGCTTAACATCTTATATTTTTATTTTTGAACCCTGGTGCATTCTAATCAATAATTTATTGAGTTGAAAGATTATTTTTGAGTTGTTGAGACTTGTGAATTGACGCAGAAATCGTTAGATGGCATTAAATGATAAAATTTTGTACAAAAAAAAGATCCAAAAGTTGATTAAAAATAAAAATTTATCATTCGAAAAATCCGGACAAAAACCCGTACAATGTAAAAAATCCTGTAAGACAACTCACACAAACCCTAAAATTAGGAAACGTCCCAAGAAATCCGGACGGAAGGTCATCCTATGGAACGAGAACTTTTAAAGATCACACAAAAGATTCGATCTAAATCTCACCAATTTTGGTAACCGACTCTAATTAATGTTATGAAAGGTTGCTTGTGGAAGTGACATGTCAGTTGCTTCTTCGGTCCGTTCTGATGTCTGAACGTGGGAGGATCACAAAGAACGATATAGAATTCACGGTGAGAGTACCTGAGTCGAGAGGACACACTTTGCCCAGTGGCCACGTTACGTTACATTGCATATAGCATCGACGTTACACTCGGAACCAATCTACCTGTTTCCATCCACAAATACTAACAACAGTTACAAAAAAACACCTCCCTCTTCTCTCTTCCTCTTTTCAATTCTAACCTCTGTTTCTCTCCGTTCTTCCATTTCACGAACCTCTTCTCACGACTCGAGCAACCGGCAACCTCAGCCTTTCTTTCTTTTCCCTTCTCTTGCTGCGACTTTGCCTTTACTGCTAAACTGCTTTGCTTTTGCCTTTGCCTGTCCCCTATCCCATACCCCCTCCCCACGATTCTCATGATGCCGGCTAACCGTCCTGACTGACCAGTCTGCTTTTAAACACCGCCTCGATCGTGTTCCAAGTAGTTCCAAGTTTTTCCCATGCTTCTTTTGCCTCTTAATCGTCTACTCTACCAACTTGTATATCTCCAAAAGAATTCTCTCTTTCGACCTTATTATGCACTCTTCTCAGGAAAACTTTGTCTTGTTAAAAAAAGTGGTGATAAGTGGGAAGAAGTAAAGTTATTTCCGTCAACTTTGTTGTTTGGTGTGTAGACTGTTTTTGGTGTCTACTGTACCCGAGACTGGAATCAGCATTAGTGGATCTGATATGAAACTGGGGAAAAAGAGTTAAAGGACAATGCTGAGATATTGCAGAGAAGATCGGTTTTAATACTGCTGAATGGTACAGCTTCTTCTTTTTTTTAATTACTTCATTTGTATTAGTCTTGGAAGGGTAGAATCTCTGGAGGGAAACAGAGGAAGGCGAGTAGGAAAAATAAAGAATGGAAGGGAAAAGTGAAATCAAGTAGAGAGAAAGGAAAAGGAAGTAGAAAAGAGTAAAAAATAAGGGAAAAATGTAACAAGTAGAAAAGAAATGGCGAATTGAAGGAAGGAATGACAAAAAGAGGAATGACAATAAAAGTAAATAAAGAAACTAATTCTTTGAATCTATCTTGCCTTTAATCGAACATTTGAACCTATTTCGAAATATTAAAAAATTAAATAAGGGGAGAAATAAAAAAAATAAAAAACAAAATAATTAGTAGAATCTGCATGTTTTTAGCTAGTAAGTTTTTAGACTTGATCATTCTAAAGTGAATGAAAATTGGTTGGCACTGAAAAGGGCCCCCCATTTGTGGTCGAAAAGTTTGCCTTTTCTAATTTTTATGTCTTTTATCACATAAAAATTAGTAGCAGAACTGACCCCATGCCAAATTAACTAGCACAGAATTATTACTGTGGGTCAATAAAACAATGAACATGTATAGAAATATGTCGCGATTTAAGAGTAAATATTGTTTACGTCAATGGTAATTAGATTTACTCAATGGACTTTTTTCATTGGTACAGACTATACTGATTTCATAACAATGTTTCTCAGTAAATCTGAATTAAAAAGTCAAAGTACTGAAGTGAATTTGTATTTAAAATTATGTCAGTTAAGCTAATTATAAATGATTGTCTAATCAAATCACATATATGGAGATACAAGAACGATTCAGCAACCTGTGATTCAAGTTTATGGAAATTTGATATGCAATTACCTTCTAATTTTACATTTCACCTCATGTTTCAAGAATTTCAATAATTTTCATTGAAAGACTTATCTTTAAACAACTGTTTCAATAATAATAATCTTTTACAAGATTATTTTTTTAATCCAATACCAGAAGGTTTAATGAATAAATTTTTTTCTAAAATATTTTAAATTGATTTTAATAAATTTGATAAATGATTTTAAATCATTTTATTTTTCTTATCTCTAATTACTAGTTTTTCAATGTGTTCTATTTTTTAAACAAATTTTGCTAAAATAAACCAGACAGACGTTTCTTAATGTATTATATCAAATTTCCCTAATTTTTAAAAACATATTTCGCTGATACGAAGTTACTTAATACGAATATATTTATCTATAAATTTGGTCACGTGGTCTGGTTGATCTATGGCCTTAAAGGCATATGTATAAATCAGTTAATTTTCCCATGAATATTTTCCATCGGTTTCTTATTTCTTTCCCTGATGCACTTAACCACATATGATTACCTTCTGGTTTTTTTTATCGTACAGGACGGACTTTCGTGTTACTGGCAGGACATGATGCCAAACGTCAGTCATGCTAAAATAATAGTCAGATGGAATGTTCTCACAAGCCCAATGTAAAATAACGGTAACTTTTGCTGCGTTTTCCTTTCAGTTTCTTGTTGTGCGGAAGTAGTTTATATTTACTACACGAAAACCTCATCGATAAATATATAATAAAACTGCAGTTAAATTACTTAATGAAACCTGCAAAGAAAATGTTCTCACGATCTTTTGCAAGACATGACTCGAAACAAGTTCTGAAAAAACGAAAAATTACCAGTGGGAAACATCAATTCGAAACATTGTACATTCCCTGGAATTTTTCTGAAAGAATTTTTGGAAAAGTGCCCTCGAATTTATAAGAATTTCTTTCGCAATCTTTCATTTTTTTTTGCTATTTTTTAACAGCCAATACCAAGTTTTCTAGGAAAAATGCATTTTTTACTAATCTATTATGAAATCCAAAGTATTTTCCAAAATTTTTTCAGAATTTCCCGCTTTTTGTTATTAATTGTCTTCTTTTTTGTTAAAAAGTATACAAAGTACATGTATTTCTCTACTGAATTCAAATTCAATTTTTAGAACGCTGAACCCAAATCTGAGGTAAAAAATTGATAATCTTCAAAATTTCCATTTGCCATACTAGATCCGCTATCTTAAATATCAAAAACTATAAATTGCTTATCTCAGATACAAATTCAGCCACAAAAAACCCTTAGAAAACGATTCTCAAAAAAGTTAGACTATTTTGGTAATTCTTGTCCGCCATATTAGATCTGTCATTTTGAATTTAAAAAATCTTCTTAAAGCGAAATGCACTTCTTGCTACAGTCTTCTAATATTTTAATACCCTTAGTATAATATGATTTGTCAAACTCTGCAAAATAGGTCTGCGTTTCCGATATGCCCTTCTCATTGGTGTGAAGTCTCTTTCCCTGGAGCCATCTTTTCAAATTAGGAAACAAATAGTAATAACTGGGGGCCAGCCCTGGAGAATACGCTGAATGAGGAACCAATTCGTAACCCAAAGAATCCAATTTCACCATCACTTTTATGGATGAGTGCGCCGGTGCCTTGTCTTGAAACAAGATTTTTTCATTTTTTAAATGCGGTCATTTTTTCTCGATCTCCTCGTTCAATTGGTCCAATAATGTAACACAGTACTCGCCAATTATTGCTTTTCCTTTTTCGAAATAGTCGATGAATATTATGCTATGCGCATCCCAAAAAATACTGCCCATAACCTTACCGGCCGAACGTTGAGTCCTTGGGCACTTCGGGCGGCTTCCACCCGCTTGCAACCACTCTGCAGAGATGCAGAGTGTGTATTGGACTTCGGTGTGTAATAATAGATCCATGTTTCATCAATTGTCACGAATCGATGAAAAAATTCCGTTTGATTACGCTGAAACAACGCCAAAGCAAACTCCGAATCATCAACACGCTACTGCTTCAAGTCGGATTGTTAGAGGACGCGGTACGCGATTCATGTAAGATATAGCACACACGTTCTGTTGATATCTTTAACATGTCAGTTATTTTACACACTTTCATTTTTCGATCATCCAAAACAATACGATGCACTTTTTTGATATTTTCTTCAGTACCTGCTTCGTTTGGACGACCTGAACATTAAGTATCATCGATAGACGTACACCACGTTTAAATTCGCCATAACACTTTTTCACCAGCGTTGCCAGACACACGGAGCGAAATTATGAAATCGACATGTTAAAATTATAATTCGCTATGGTACATGTTTAAAAGACGCATGCGCGGCGCGAAATTCAAATTAATATACCTTCAAATACTTCAAAGTTAAATGTTTTTTATGAATAAAATGCTAATAAAATTTTCTTAATAAATATAATAATATTATGTTTTAATAAAACTATTTTAATAATAATTATAACAAATTTTCTACTTTTTCAAGTCTTTGTATTGTATTTTGTAATATTTACTTAAAGTAACTCATATTGGGAGTTTAAAATTAGCATGCGACACCACCGGCCGCAACATAAACCAATAATAATGTCCGACAGTGGTATACATTCATTAACGTTGACATATGGAAATTTAATATTATTCTGCCAATAAACTTAATAAAAGTGTTTTTAAAAGAGCATATATCTTGTGGCCTATCTATCTTAATTCATTCCTCTTGAGTTTTCAAAATGGAATTTTCACCTCAACAGCGAAAATCGGAGTGCAGAACAAAAGGTTGTGACTCGAGAATGAACAAAAATAAGAACTTAAGTTTCCATGAAGTGCCAGAGAGTGGAATTAATATTGAAATCAAAAATTTGTTCGGAAGCCTTGAAATTGTAATTTGCTCAAAGCACTTCGGTCCAGATAATTATTGTTCAAATCGTTGATTTTTAGTGTGCCAGTAATTGTGTGTCGCCCTGACGTTAATGCACTTGTTTGAAGACATAATGCGAACAACTCAATGCTTTCATTGCTTCTGCTAGTCACGCCACTCATTATAATTATGTCAGAATTCACCACTTTCTGACCTTCTATTAGGTTTCTTGAGGACGGTATGGCATTCGCAAATTCACACAGTGTATGTAGTTGCAGAGTTAACATTTTTTAAAAACTTAACCATTTTCATTATATGTTTTTTGTGAACTTATCCATATGCAGCTGTAGAAAAATGTATACCACTGCCGGCCATATTTGTTTCGCGACACGCGCGCCTCTTTGCCCGCGGTGGTAGTTTTCATTGCCAATTAAGGAAATTTTTTTTTATAAAACAGATTATAATCTATAAAAAGCAAGTCTAATATGTAAATTAACATGAAAATTAACTCTACTCAGCCTTCATTTTAAAAAATGATTGATTGGTCAAAGATGCTTCATATAGGGCAAAAAACAATTCTCATTGGATAATGGCTATTCTGCTTTTGTCTTTATTTCATTTCGGTTAAATGAAAAATAAAAAATAGAAGTTTTTTTAAATTATGGTACATTTAAAAGGTATGGTACACGAGGGATGGTACATGGTAGAAGAGGCAAAATTGTGGTACGATTACATAATTATGTTACGGTCTGGCAACGCTGCTTTTTCACTGTTGTATACAATGAAAAAGATGTGCCATAACATTTATCAAATCATTCCTTGGCTTGGGTAGTATTTTTTCCCATTAAAAGGCAATATTTAATAAAATTACGAAACTCCTTGGAATCCATGTTTTCTAGAAGAGCAAAAGTAGCGTCACTCTAATGACTGTAACTCATGAACTTATCGTCGAAACGTCATAAAATTTTGACTGATGGCTAGTGAAGGTTGGTACTACAGTATAAAGATTAAAATTTTGAGATAGTCACGCAATCTCTATATGAGGCCACGGACTTTTCGCTCCATCTAGCAAATGCCTAAAAGGGTTAAAAAATAAAACTCGATATATTCAATTACTTTAGGAATTAAAACTCTCCTAAAAAATATTTAGTAAATAAAACATGTCTAAAAATCATATTAAAACTTTTTTATTTTACGAAAATTGTAACTGTAATTGAATACACTCTTCCTATTTAATGAGCAATTCATAATCAAATAATTATAATTTATTGCTTGCCTACTTATGGTTGACCGCACGTCGACCATATCACTCAAGAGTCTTCACCACATTGTATGATGTGATGTAATGAAGAATTGAATTAAAAATGATCTTGCATTCTAGGTTTTAACAGTATATTTTACTGAATTGAGGACAAGGTTATTCCCAACTTGATTTTATTTATTGCCACAGTAACTAATTTATTATATGAAAAATATTGTAAACTTGAAATTCATTTTCTCAAGATATCATCATAATGATCAATAATTGATAAATGAACAATAATTCGTTTTAATTATAGATAATAAATGAGTATGAATTTGAATTTGTAATATTGTAACAATATTTATTATGATGATCAAAACAGCTAAATCTAACAGTAAAAATAATTTTGCAATCGTCTTTTCTGGGAAGGTCAAACTAAGCTAAGTATTTATTAATATTTTATCACAACACTAAAGGAAGAATCTTTATAATTCTTAGAAACTCTCATCATCATTCGAATGCAATGACCCAATTTTATTACTCTTGGGGCAGGAAAGGGGGAGGGGTGGATCTGTATTTTTTATCATCTGTAAGTATAAGCAATTTTCGCGCATACAACGTAATGTAACTGGAATGCAAAATAAAGCAGACTTACTTGTTTCCTTAACCTAACACTCACAGTAATTTTTTTATAAATATCCAACTAACAAGCCAAACCGGAGTCGCAAAATATACGACAGTAATTACGCAAAAGCTCTCTTAGGTTCTACTTGAAATAAGAATTCTAATATAATGTTAATTTTCATCTAAGCTGATTGTCATCATCCAGGTGTCTCGTAATTTGAATTCAGAATTTGTTTTTTCCAGACGTTTCCCATTCGGAGAAAATTTTAACTTAAGTGCAAAGCGACACAAATTTGCAATTTTGAATATTTATGAATTATAAATTTGAAAACCCTGAATTTTGAATGTGAATGCCAATAATGTTTTCTAAAGAAGGGTCAATTCATTGACATAACCTCAAACTAAATAACAGTTTATAGAAGCAGGAAAAGTGAAAAAAAATTGATTGCAATGCACTGTGAAAGAAGCAAGAATAAATTTTTCATAAATGATTAGTCTGGGTTCAAATTATTTTTTTATTTATATTTATTGGACATTTCATATTTTTTCTTAACCTCTCTATAACTAATTTCAATTTTCATCTAATCCAAATAAACGCAAGCATATTTTTCCATTTGAGCATTTTCTACAATTTGTTTAATAAACAAATTTTGCAGTGTGTGGATTCTAAAAAAAAGTTAATAAAAAAAAAATGTAACAAGCAGAATTTTTTTTAGAACATATTTAGTTATAGAGAGGTTAAGAAAAAATATAAAATGTCAAATAACTATTAATCAACAAAAAAATGTCCCTTAAACTAATTCTTTTGAAAAAAAAAAAAATATTTTGAAGCCTCTTTCAAAATGCATTAAAATCAATTTTCGTTACATTTTCTCTGATTTTTATAAAGCATTATTGAGTTTGAGGTTATGAGGGTCATTTCAACGAAGCTTGCAGACGTTCTTTATTATCTTCTCTTGTATTTTCTCAATTTTCCAGTGAGATATTTTGTGAAATAAAAAAAGTTATCTTGCATGAACTTTTAGAGGAATTTGGTCATGTAGTCTGATTAATGTACTACTATGTCCAAATAAACCGAAAATTTAAATTGCGCGGGTATATCAAATCTCAAACATACAGAGTGGGCACGAGAGGGTTGCAGAATAGGAATATAGTGTTAAGACTTTAGTATACTGTATATAATCTGTTTTACCGGCTGAGAAAAATGCATTGTATGCTAAACTATTTTATACTATAGAATTCCTATTCTGCAACCCACTCGTGCCCACCCTGTATATTCTTTAAGTTGGTAGCACTGTGACAGACATCTGTGTCAAATTTCATGTCATTATCGTCATTAGTTTAATAGTTTTTGTGTACAACAATAAGTGTTTATTTTCGATTTTTACAATGTTCCACAACCACCATATTTGCCTGACGTAGAACCACGTGACTTCTGGCTATTTAGTAAACTCAAAAAACCGTTCTAGAGACACCGTTTTGACTCGATTGAGGAGATAAAAGCCGAAATTAAGAAGCTAAATAGATTTGGAAGAATAAATAAAGATTTTAAAATTTATAACACGATTCCCGGTTTCATTTGGACACAGTAGTATGGCCTTAAAGGTTATTAACCCTTTGCGGTCGTATGTCTACTCTTAGCCGCCTAAACATGTTATGTATAAACTTAATACGACCGCAAAGGGTTAAAATAACTAAATTTATTTGAATTTACTCAATTTTTTGTCAGTAGTAATAAATCATTCACGAAAAATAGCATTTTTCCGAACAAATTTATAGCAAGAGGAAATCAAAATAACTTTCATCCAAAAATGCAACCCCCTCTGTCGGATTATTTATAAAAATCGGAATTTTTCAAAATTCTGGCCTGCCATATTGAATTGGCCATTTTGAATTCTGAAAATCCGATAACGATATCACAAGCAGTAACCCCAAAAACGCCCATAGGTCAATTATCATAATAATCGGTATTTGTTTTAAATTCTGGCCTACCATATTGGATCGGACATTTTGAATTTTGAAAATACGATAACGAATTTCATTTAAAACTTTTGGATAGAAAAATTTGTGAATCGGTTTCCGTTATACACAAACATTTTTTCAAGGAAAGAGTTTTTTTACAGAAAAAAATAATTTGTTCCAATTAAAAATGAAAATTCGGAAGATATTTTTCAAATATAGTTTTTGATTGAAACAAATCTTTATATTTCTTGTAAACAATAACTTTCTGTAGAAAACATTTTGTGTTGAAATAAAACCGACTCCAATTCGTGCTTCAAAGGATTAAAGACATTTTTTGCTTGCAACATGCTCAACATAAGAGTTGCAACATGTTAAAAATAAATCTATCATTGTCACGCTGAAGTCTGGATAATAATCAGAACAGATAAGAAAATGAGCCAATGTCCTTCTGGAGAAATTATACGCGAAAAAAAATCATATACATATGAAAGTAATAAGTTGCACTATAGAAAACAATAGCGGCTTAAAAAAGATCCAGTAATGTCCTAGTTACACGAGGCTATTGAGTGTTTTGCGCAATAATTATACCGTTTGCTCTGTTGGAGAAAGTGTGTATAGAGAAGGACAGAATGCAATACATAACGCCACGTGCTAGTCCATGTGACGTCACTGGAGAACAGTGACTCCTATTGAACGTCAGACTGACAAGGTCGACTCGATTCAATTTGTCGGTTCCTTTACAAAATCTTACTAAGATCACTGACTCATTTAGCAAAACCATGACGCATGGAACAAAAAGCTGAAAAGCAAACCACCATGTTTATTATCAACAAAATTTAATTATTGAGGAGGAACACTAAAGTTAATCAAATTTAATTAGCGAATAAACTAATTTGTTTTATACCCTAATTGCTGAAAAGCTTTAATTGAAATAGTGTAAAATTATTTTCGAATTGCTTTAGTAATAATTTGAACTAATAAATATTATTTTTCATGAACTATATACACGGAAAAAATATGTCCAGTAAAAAGTGTAGAACTTAGTCTGGGAATCTTGGACGGGTACCAAAATGTTGTAAAAATTGAAAACCTTCTTCTTTGAATATTTACAAGATATTTCAATACTAAGTGCAAGAAAGAACTACATAAAGTCCTAGACTATCTAGGAAATTTCGATAAAGCAAAAACAATTTGGAGTCTGTAAAATGTCTAAGACAGTCTGGGAAAAAGTGTAGAGGCAGCGTGTACAATTTCCAAGACAGTATGGGAAAATATGAAGGGTTCTAAAGCAAAATAAAAAAAGAGGAGCAGACATCAGATTTGTAGTCTTTTGTTTACAAGTTCACACTACTAATACACGAGAAACGTATTCTTCACTTATCTAATACACACAAATCTTATTCTATAACCTAACTTAATACATAATACATACAACGCAATTCACTAACACGGTAACACGCAGAATATCGCACGCTGAGTATATCGGTCGAAATGGTCCTTATATAGTAGCTAGTCAAATTCTCAACGCTTGTGAGAAACGTCCAGTACCGGGTATCTAAAAATTTTTGATGAAATAGATAAATTTTTTATGACATTTTTTATGAAATAGAGATAAACTAACCTCTCTTAGTGAGATATTAATTACATTAATACTTTCTTCACAAACATGTAAAATAAAGAAATAGGTTGATGTTAATAGATTAAGTTTTGAAACTCACTAAAATTTAATGTAAAATGAAGGTGTTAGGTAACTATTTTAGTACAAAAGTTGGTACTTACGAAATACACTGCTAATCCTTTATCTCCTTTATATAAAATAAGATCACGTATTCACTTTACTTCGCACTACCAGCTGATGCGCTGATGGTCAACTGCGCATATCGAGGCGCAGATTATTTTCCTAGACTGTCCAGAACTTTTTGTAATACCAGCTCGCTATTTTTTACTTTAGGAACTTTTCATATTCTTTCGAACCGAATTAGAAACATTCACAACTTTTTTACAATTCGTCGTGAACTGAATTTGGCTTTTTACTTAAATTTTGTGTAGTAAATACAAAAGTATTTTTCCTAGACTCTTATTGAAAATTTTCAAGACTCATTTGCATTTAGTACTGAAAAGTTTGAAATATTTTATTAAAAGTCATTCAAGATCTCCAACATTTTGCTACCCGTCCAAAACTCCTGGACTAATTCTACACTTTTTACTGGACATATTTTTTCCGTGTACAAATTTTTCTAAATCATTTCACTCGATTATGTCGATAATTAAAAGAGTGTATCATTCACCATGATAACCGAACTCTACCATATCGACCCTATCAACCTGTGATTTAGAATTAACGTCATTTAAGACCAGATGGAATTTTCAATATATATTTGAACAATTTTTTCTGTGAAAAAAGGAAGCGTTCCTTTTTTCACAGAAAGAATTATTCAAATAGTATTTTTCAACTCATTTTTAGTCAAATTATACTCATTCTTTATAAATTAGATTGAAATCAAATTAATAAATACTCAATACGAATCAGAAGTTTTTTACTAAATTTATTCAGTCAATCATTTTAGCTGTTAAGTTATTTTGACTGATTCCTCAGGAAATGTGACTCAAAATGACTGATTATATATCTGAGGTGCAATATTGGAATTAAGAATAAACGCACTCAATTAAAATCAGTGTCTTTTACTAATTTTATTCAGTAAATTATTTGAAACCATTGAATCAGTTGATTTTTGCTGTGACTACGATGATGTGACTCAGAAAACTTAATTGCAAAGTTAGGAACAATTCAACTAATAAAATAATGAAAGAACCACTGATTAAAATTAAGAAAGTTCAGTTAAAATGCCTGCTAATCTCAATTCTTATTATACTCATTCTAAATGTTAATCAGATATAATTAATAAATTCAGTCGGTGATTGACTTACTTAAAATCAGTTATTCTTGACTGATAATCAATCGCTTTTGACTGATTGAAAAGCAAAAAGTCAGTCATTGATTAAAATTGTTAAAAATTCTAATTGATTCAGATTTAAAGAGTTATATTATTCATTTCCAATTAGTAGATAAGTACTAATTGAAATAGTGCAAATTCTCCTAATATCTAGTAGTTTTTTAACAATTTAATGTGCATTTTTACTAACTTGCTTAGTAATTAAATTTTAACTAAATAAATTAATACTATTTAATTTAGTCAGTCTATTTTGACTAATTTTTCAGTAAATGTGACTCAAAACAACTGGTTGAATAGTCATACAAAGAATTCTCTGATTTCAAACTATTTTTATTTACTAGTTTCATTCAGCTATTTATTAAGTATATTTTGACTGATTTCTCAATGAAATTAATAATTGAATACCTGCAAATAAATCACTGAATGAAATTAGTAAAAAAACGACCGATCCCAGTTAAGAAAAAAATCAACATTTTTTGGTTTGGCAAACATTTCATCTCTGTTTTTTCAGCTGTTCAAATATCGAGTAGCAATTTGAAAATTTTTGAAATTCAGCATAAAGAATAGAAACGTTGGTAAATTTAAATAAATTAGAATAAAAAAAATTAAAGAATTTTTTAAAGATGAATTGTAAACTGTTAAATATAATTTTCAACTGTAAGTGAGATAAATTTCAGTACTCTTTCTTATTTTGTGAAGAAGCTTTTCCATTAGTTTATAAATCCAAATTAGTTGAAACAAACAGATGACGACGCAAAAAGTTATTATTGCTGACTACCTGCAAATCGTAACTTATAATTTGTCTGTCAAAAGTACACTAAAGTAAATTAGTGATAGAAATACTTTAGGAAAGTTTGATTGGCAGCTTGCTGCTTTTTACTGATTCAGACTTTAAAAAACTGGTTGAAAAATAATTTATAATGTAATTATCTATAATAACTTTATACTCGTTTTGTGACCTCCTATCGAAGTAGTATATATGGTCAGATCGAAAAAACCGTTGGTCAAGAAATGGTGAAAGTCGCAACACACTTTTGGGCCAGTCGTGCTACTTAATTCGAATCACTAGATACGTGGGTGGAACTTTACGTCAGCTTTCAAAGGATTGAATTTCTACCTTTACTTATAGTTGCATACCAAGGCAAAATGTTTCTCCTCATTCGAAACCATAAACAATTTTCAATTTAATTCTGTAAATTAAAAATCACAAAAAATTATTTAAATAACTTTCATCTTCTTAATTTCATTGCTTTTAATTTATAAAATTCCTCTGATATCTGTGACAATTAAAAAAAAAACATATTTTTTGTTATTTGTAGAACTTTACGATTAGGCAAGTAAATGTTGAATTTTCGTAAGATTATTGATAATAACGTGTTGTAAAGTTGTTTTCGAGCAAAGATAACACAAGACAAAGGAATAATAAGAAAAAGACTTAAGAGAAAGTGAAATCATAGCTGAACAAGAATATAACATGTAACTTTTCCCAGCTGTAAAAACACAAAATAGATACTGAATATGAATTATAAGATTGTAAAAATTCATGAGAAAGATCCTATTGTATTATTGTTTTAAAATGTCTAAAAATTTATGTTTTGTAATTAATGGAGAAAAGATTCAATTATTCCCATCATTATAGAAAAGCGGAGTTGTGTTCACTGCTGAATGTTTCATATTGAAAATTATTTTGAATCTTGTTCAATGCAAATTGGTTGGAAATCTATCGGTCTCTATCCAAACACGGGTTGATCTAAACCGAAATTTCAATCCTACTGAATCCGAGGTCGGATTAATTCGGATTTAAAATTTAGTTTGGATTCATTCGGATTGAACTTTTGGATTAAATCGAACTGACTTGGAATGAATTCCAACCAAAATGCGTCAAACGAGATTCAAACATTTTTTCGCGTTTATTTGGAAACAGATTGCAGAATGACTGAATCACTCGTATTGAAATCCAATATGAAACTTTCGCGAGGGTTTTTATACGAAAACAAGCTTCTGTATCCGCATATCTGAAACTCACATATTATTAAGTCTCTGATCTCTAATTTTCATTTACAACATAAATAATTAAAATATTGCCCTATTGAAATTTCACTTTTATTATTAGCACTTCCCACAAGAATGTCATTTTCACTCAATGCAATTTTATTGTCCCAAGGCCGCGTCCCAGCAACCGGATGACCTTAAGATTTGCAATTGCAGCACATTCTATATAAACTACTGGTCGATTTTACTAATTATAAAGGAAGACACGAGTAAGCTTTTATACAATTCAAAAAAAATTAATCTCAATTGACATTTTATTTGTTTATGTGTGTCAACTATCGTTATTTACTTTAGGGATACTCAGTATTATCAAATTTAAAGGCGATTCAGTGTTTTTCGAATCATTCCGAACCAATCCGAAAGACGACTTGGATATCGTTCGATGCAAATCGGTTAAAAGTCAATCCGTCTGAATCCGAATCGATCCGAGTTCGGATTGATCAAAACCAATTTTCAATCCGAGTCATTCTGACGTTGAATAATTTCGGATTAAAAACCTGGTTTTGATTCATTTGGCTGATGATCCGGATTGATCTGTATTGACTTGGATTGATTTTAACCAGTCCTTGGCCAAAGTATCGGATTCCGAAATCTGTTTCCGAACCAATCCGAAAAACGTTTTATATCTTGTTGAATGAAAAATTGTGAAAAAATTAATCTGACTTGATCCGATTCATTCCGCTTCAATCCGAGGCATCATTCCAAATTCATCCGAACCAAGTTTTCAATACGAATCATTACGCGATCGAATTCATTCGTGTTAAAAACTTGGTTTTGATTCATTCAGGTTGAACTGAATTGAGTCAGATTGATCTCTAACCAATCCCTGTCGAAACTATCGGATTCGAATTCAATCCGATAGAATCAGAGCTATTCCGAGCCATTCCGAAATCTGTTTCCGAACCAATCCGAAAAATGTTTTATATCTCGTTTGATGAAAAACGGTCTAAAATCCATCTGACTTAATTCGATTCATTCCGCTTCAATCCGAAGCATCATTCCAAATTCATCCAAACCATGTTTTTAATCCGAAACATTCCGAGATCGTATTCATTCGTGTTAAAAGCTTGGTTTTGATTCATGGGATTGATGCTTCGGATTGAACTGAATTGAGTCAGATTGATCTCTAACCAATCCTTGTTGAAACTATCGGATTCGAATTCAATCCGATAGAATCAGAGCTATTCTGAGCCATTCCGAAATCTGTTTCCGAACCTATCCGAAAAATGTTTTATATCTCGTTTGATAAAATACGGTCAAAGATTTATCTGACTTAATCTGATTCATTCCGAGCTTGGACTCATTCGTATTAAAAAATTGGTTTAGATTCATGTGGATTGATGTTTTGGATTGAGTCGGATTGATTTTTAACCGACTTCTGGTGAAAGTATCGGATTGGAATTCAATCCATGCGAATCGAAGTTCTTCCGAGCCATTCCTTATCTGCTTCCTAACCATTCCGAGTAATTTCGAACCAATGCGAAAACGGTCAAAAATCAATCCGAGCTCGAGTTGATCCTAACCAAATTTTCAACCCGGATCAATTCGAATGAATCCGAGGTCCGAGTGATACGGATTGATGTCCCGGATTAAAGCGGAATGAATAGGATAAAGTTAGATTGATTTTTGGCTGTTTTTTATCGAACGAGATATAAAACGTTTTTCAGATTGGTTCTGAAATAGATTTCGGAATAGCTCTGATTCGCTTGAATTGAGTTCCAATCCGAACTTTCGCCAGGGATTTGCATCGAACGAGATCTAAAACGTTTTTCGAATTGGTTCAGAATTATTCGAAAACAGATTCCGGAATGGCACGGATTCCCTCGGATTCTTTCGGATTAAATTCCTTTTCAAAACTTTCACCAGGGAGGAAAATGTAATTCAATGTTCTTTAATGTACCTAGTTTTAGCAATACCTAATGTTAATAACTTAATATTCATAAAGTAGGACTTGTATATTTAAAAAAATATAAAATGCTTAGAGATTGCTTAGTATATGTATGTGATGGTTACAGGTACGCATATTTTTTCAGGTACTTAAACGAGTACCAAAAAAAAACACTAAATGTATAGCTATGAAGCTGGAGATGGGTACGTCCCACAGTGCTTCCAGCCTTCTATAATTGCAACTTGCTGCGAAAATTTGCGGCTTCCTGTGAATGAAGTCGCCGTAAATTTACTCTCTCTGATTCCCTGTCTGTATGTCAGGTGTCTACCCAGTAGTACAGACACCTACGTGTGCTTAACTACAGGGCATTCGTCTTTTAACATTTAGAACTGTCTACCTGCTGAGAAACGTATTGGCTACGCAGCAGGTTTGAGTTTGAGAAAAACTTCTCTTTAATTCCCACACGATTTGGCCGTTTATCGAGGAATTAATTTCTTCAATTCTGGAAAAATTCAAAAGTATTTAGCGCTTGGAAAAAATTTTGGTTAATTACAAAAAAAAAATGTCAATTTAGGAATTCGAAAAATTCAACAAAAACATTTTTTTGAATTAGTCAACATTTTCTAGATTGAAGAAATGAGTTTTCTTGATTCAACACTCACAAAAAAGATTGATTAATGCAACACTAACTTAGTTTCGGATTGAGAAAATTCGATTTGTCTAGTTCCGCCCTATTCTGAAGAAATGTATCGTATTGGCCTCGGACGGATTGAAATTGTATCTTGAATAAGTATTGGATTGACTACTGAAGAAACGAATTGATCTGGTCGGATTGAAAAAGTGCTTACGATTAGTTTTGGATTCGTTCGGATTGATTTTCGAGTGGACGCATAGATACGAATAGAATAAAATTGAGCTTCGAATTGGTGCTGAATTCGTTCGGATTGATTTTAGAGGAAATACATGGATTGAGTCCGTTACAAAAGACTCTTAAATTGATTTCGGTTTCGCTCGGATTGAATTCTGACTGCACGCATGAATTCGGACGGATTAAAATTGAGCTTTGAATTGGTACCGAATTCATTCAGATTGACTTAATAGGGAATGCACCAATTAACTCGGTTCTAAAAGTCTCAAATTGATTTCGGTTGCGCTCGAAGTGAACTTCGAATTGGTGCCGAATTCATTCGAATTGACTAATGAGTTGACGTCCAGATTGGGACAGTGTGAAAAAGTGCTTTGGATTAGATTTGGACTCACTCGGATTGAGTTACAAGCAGGCGCACTAATTTCCATGGATAAAAATTGTGCCTCGAATTAATGCCGAATTCGTTCGGATTGATTTAAGAGGACGAATTTGGATGGTTTACGAAAGTCCTTTGGAATGGTGCCGGATTAATTGAAATTCACTTTCAAGATGACGCTCGAATTAATTTGGTTTAAAAGCGATCTTCGGATTAATATCGGATTCGTTCGAATTGACTTTTGCGGGGTCATCAAATTTAAATAGGTTCGAAAAAGTTTCTTGGATTGATTTTTAACTGGACCTATAGGATAAAAGAGACTCACGAAGCGCTTCGGATTCATTCGTATTGAATTCCGAGCGGACTCACGGATTCAGACGGATTGAAACAGTGACCCGTATTGGTTTTAGAGTGACTTGCATTAGTGCGGAAACCGATTTTCGATTGGCACAGATAGGACGAAACAGTACAAAATAAAATCTTATGCGAATCTTGCACCAGGATTTCCAAGAATATTTCTTCTGAGAGAATGAACAGTCTGTTATTATTAATAAATGAATATAGTTAAAGGACGATAATTCTAGGTCTCGTTTAATAAGTGATTCATTTTCCCTACACAAACACATGAGTCAGAGATATGTCATATCGTATTACAAAGTAGGTCTCAACTGGATCTCCCGGGACGTCACACCACTTTTTTGTTGTCATCATTATCATTATTCCTTCAACGGCACCCTTGTTATGTCGCATGGGAGCTGGTTCTATGTTTTATATAGGTGACTTTCTTCCTTTATGGCTTATGCCGTCATAGCGTGAATCAGATTCTTCTGATAATCATCCCATACACCTGGTCACACACTGGCATTTTACTCGAGTCAGCTGCCTAAGCCGAAGCCCTTTGAACCATATATTTCATGAGATGAAAGCTGTTCTTAGTATTACGCTAGCTCGGTGATTCGCTGGATGGGGAACCGGTATTCTGATTTTTCCAATCGATCAGAGACGTATCTTTAAAATATTCTTGAAACCGTTAAAGATTAGCTTTTTCGAAATCATTGTACTAGATAAATTTGTATTTAAGACAGAATTGGACAGACAATCAAAAAAACGTTAGTCGAACAAACTACTTCCTTAGTTTTTTAATTTATAATATTCTTTTATCAAGGTTTTTTTTAGTGAAAGTGCGAAAAATTCGATCTCGAATAAAATGAGACATGTAAAATTCCAATCGGATAAAAATTATAGATTTTTCATGATCGGAATCGATAGATAAATTTTTATCTGATTTAAACTTTTGATGACTCATTCTATTCGAAATAGTCTCATAAAAATGTATTTCTGATACTTCAAAGTTTAAATAATTTGAATTGAAAGGAATTTCCTGTTGAAATAATAATTAATGTGATTTAAATTTCTGTTTAAGATGGAGACAGAGGTGCGGATTCTAAAGCAAGACTTGGTCCGCACTCAGGAGGCCCTGAAAGCAGCAACGAGAAGATGCAGGGAACTGGTGCGAGAATTGGACAACCGAAACATCGGTCACCAGTCGGAAAAGAACCTCCGAGATCAACAATTGTCAAGGATCCTTCGAGCTTTGCTTGTTCTCGAGTCTCGCTTGAAACAGGAGCAAAAATCCATCAGGCAGCTTCTCTGTGAGAAGGATAATGTAATTAGAAATCAGCAATTAGAAATTGCAAAACTAAGGCGTTACACAAAAAATTACATCAAGGGGAAACGTGACACAAGTTTAGGTCAATCGATTAATGTCGAGGAAACAATTGTAACGGAGAAGAATTCGTTTGGATTCCAGGTAACATTAGCTCTACTTATTTTATGTTTTTTTATTTACTTATGAAAACCCTTTCAATTTAAAACCTTCCTGATAACGTCTTTTTACTATCAGTTATTTGAAATTAAATTTTCTTATTTTTCTGTAATTTTGTAAAATGGGCTAACTGAAAAAAGTTGTTTCCAGACTGACGAATACAACTCGAAGCATGACAGTAGCCTGAGCAAGGATATCGAGAACCTTAAATGCGAGATCATTACAAAACTGAACTCCTCCAGCCCCCAAGACGCCCACGAGGACCATTCTCGAGGTATAACGAAAACTCACAGCTTCGCTGGAAGCGATATTTCTAAAACCAGCTTGACCAGCAGTGAAAATACAGATGCTTCAATAATCACGACAACCACCGAGGGTAGTCCTTCCCTTTTAAGTACTGAGGGCTTCTGCGAAGGCGAGAGTACAGACGTTTCTCCAGGTTCTACTTTAAACAAGTCCAGCCGGTGTACGCCTACAACTGTAACTGATAGTGAAAATGAAACCATGACTGTTCTGGATGATGATGATGATGATGAAGAGGGAAATAGATTTTCCAAACGGAGATATAGTATTCTAAGGTCAAAGCAGGTGAAGATAAACTGCAAGTCACAAATTCATGAGGTACCAAAAATGGTCAGGACTGAAAGCAAAGATGATGGGATGGACTGTAATTTTGTTTCTGATGAGGAAGAGAAACAAGAACCTATTTATGTAAATTCTTGTACAGAAAATAATGTTAGGAACCTGCAAGGAGCGACGAAAACAAACGAGGATTGTAGCAATAATAATAACGTTAATGTGTAAGTGTCAAGTTTTATTGGGTTATCTAAAAAGTATTTTCCGATTTTTTATTAATGTTTGAATGAAATTTTTCTTTATTGAAAATCGATGATATATAAGTACATATGTGCCACTATTATCCTTGACCTTTTGCCATTTTTCGGGTAGTTTCAT
Organism: Diplolepis rosae; assembly: GCA_030998225.1. Lineage (NCBI taxonomy): Eukaryota > Metazoa > Arthropoda > Insecta > Hymenoptera > Diplolepididae > Diplolepis > Diplolepis rosae. Next base: position 2,366,605 of record JAPYXD010000275.1, read on the forward strand.
AATTCCATCGGTATTGAACTTCTGTGGTTTAGTGGCGAAAAACTTGGCGACATAGTTTTCGGCTGCTCTTTTGTTGGGCAATTTTTTTCCATCAATGAAGTTTGTGTCACTTCACCCCACTTCGACCACGATCGTTTGCGTTTGACGTTCTCGTATTTTATCCATTTTTCACCGCCCGTTATTAATCTCTTAAGAAATGGCTCCATTTCATTACACCCAAATATCGAGTTTTTTTGTATATCCAGCCTTTTCAAATGATTCCAAACCATTTGATGGTTGGTGCCCAGCGCGTCAGTGATGTCTTGACAGCTTGCATGCCGATCTATCGCGATCAGTTGCAAAATTTCATCGGCTTTTTCAGTGAGAGGTCGACTGGAGCGAGGCAAATCTTTCACATCCAAATTTCCACCACGGAAACGTTCAAACCAATTACGCACGGTACGACCATTTAGAGCATTCTCACCGTAAACAGCACAAATTTCTCTGCATGTTTGTGATGCGTTATAGCTTTTTCTATAGTGAAAAAGCATCACATGGCGTATTTCTTCAGAAATTCTACTCATTTTCAAACTTTATAACTTTTAGCACAAATACTGACTAACAACACTCTCTTCACAAAAATCTAACCTCAAATGCCACCTGTCAAACGCGCGTTCAGTTAGCTCAATCGGATTAGTGGTTCCCGATATACCGCCATAAAAACTCGGAAAATACTTTTTAGATAACCCAATATTTATATTATTCTACAGATTTTTGAGATGAGTAAACTCAATTTTTTCCAGGATCTCGAAACTTGAGCCACAGGAACAGAGTCAGGAGGAAACCAGTGGAAACTGGTATAGTGATCCTGACGAAGACAGGATCAACGATGACGTCTTCAGGCATACAACTTCTTATCGTCCTCACAACCACAACTCCGTCCTGGAATGCGTCAACCAGATCCTTCTCAGGGACATGGAGGAGGACGAAAATGTGCTCTCCATTCCTAGGCAATTCAAGCACAAAGGAAAAATCGTCCGCTTCCAACCAGCGAGACTTTCAGACATAGAGTCAGTTGGTTCTGAAATGGAAAGGCGAAACTCTGAAGAAACTCCAGTTGATAGTGAACCTGTTAACGAAAATGAACCAGAAAATGATGAGGAATCCGGTACCTTCGAAGCCACTACTTCCGAAGATGAATTCGGAATGAGACTGAACGAGCCTTCTAACATCATTATTAGCACCTTAGAACCAGAGACCAACATTGATGAAGAAAATGAAAAACCCAGACCAATTGTGATTATAGAACCTAAAGTAGAACATGAGGAAACTCACAGAAACTCTCTGCCATACCCTGTTTCTCAAACAACGAAGATTACTCCAACCTTGAGCCCAACTCTGAAGATGGAGAGGATTGAGGAGAAAACTTGTCTCCAGATGTCTTCCAAGAGATTGACTATAGCGAAGAATTTAGATTATGAAGATATCGAATCGCTTCCAGAAGTGATCTCACCTCCACCAAAGACTCCACCTGCTCTTCCACCAAAGCCACAGTTTATGAACAATACTCTTGTCCTGAAGAAGATTCCAAGTCCTTCGTTTCTGATTGATGAGACTCGAAAAAAGCAGACAACTGACTCTGACGCTGAACAAGGCAAGAAGTTATTTGCTTTTGCTTCACCTATTAAGACATCGAATACTACCATGTCGTATGTAAAGAGCCTCAAGTTTGATGAAGAATCCACCAAATCCAGTGGAAGCGAGTCGAGTCTTTGGAAAAATAGATTCAATAACGTCAGATCTTCTTTTAAATCTAAGAATGGATCTAATGTTAAAGAAGAGCAGTCCAGGAAGATTCCTAGGGTGACGAATATTGTTAGACATTTCGAGGAGTTCAAGATTGGTGGAGAAAACGATGATCGACTCAATGATCGAATAAAGCCTCGAGAAAGGTAAGACTTGATTTTATTTTTTTTCTGGAAATAGAGTAAATAGTTTTGATCTAATTAAATCTTTTATCCTCAGGAATATGCTTGTTACGCAGTTCGATGAGGACTTCGACATCAGGCAGAATTTCGAGGAATTTAACCTGGACGACTGTGACCTCTCTGATGATCCAGATCGACCAGAAGGTGATGGATCTGAGACTCTAACGAGCATAGGTGTTTTTACAGGCCAGGGTGAGAACTCGGTCCGGAACAGAGACAATAACAACGTTGATATTCCGATCGATAATGCTAATAACGGTTACGATCACTTTTTGGAAGCTACTGGACTTAGCACGAAGTCTATCTTGACGCCATCAAGGCTTCTTAGCAACCATAAGAGCATGCTCAAGCCAAAAGATGTCAAATACAAGAACATGATCAAAGCTAATGCTGTCCTTGAAAAACATGGTCTCACCACCAATGGACCAAGTCACACCCACGTTAGGCACTGGACTGGGCCGTTTGTTTGACGTTTCGCCCATCGGGTCCTAAACAACGAACCTCTCCTTCGAGGATCTTCACCTAAAGGATCGCCAAAATTTTAGCATTAATTGTAAACGTTCAAGACCTTTTGACAAGGAAGTTTGTGAGGATTTTTAAATCTAAGACTTTAAAAATCCAAAACTTTAAAAGGGATTTAAATTAAGAAAAGGCACTGTTGAAATTATTTCCCAATTAATTGTTGAAAGTAATGGAAATAAATATACAATGCTTGATAAACTATTATTATGATTGATGAAAAAATTGTCTTTATAATGACAAAAGTCCACCCAACTTTTAAAATTTAAATCCTTTGAACATAAAAAAACTTTAGATTTATAACTACTGTACATTTCTTGGACGTTACAAATTTTTTAAACCCTTTATACTTTCATATCTGTAAATAAAAAATATTATGCTCTTAGCTTTGTCACAGCTACGACATTAATAGCAAGAACCAGTAAGTGTTAATATTATAAAACTTATTCAACCGCATGAACAAAATGCTCGTACTTAAGGATCCTGAACTCGTCGAGTCAAGAATAAAGGCTAATTTTAAGTCTACGAAATGAGAGTTCATAAATATATTTCGTTAGAGAAAGAACGTGTTGTAAATACATTGTTCCCGATCAGTTTAATAGTTACTTATAACCTTTAGCCTAAAATATAAATGTGATCTTCAAGACTGACCGAAGGAACGCGTCCACCTTTCACAAAACCGCTTCGATTTTATTCACAGACACTGACTCACTTTCGTTATATTTTTCTTCGAAGTCGTTCCTTTCCGCAAATGGCAATTTTTTACGTATATTTATTTCTATAATTTCACTGCGCGCTACAAAATATAATTATCAAATACACTTTTATATGCACGATTTGCTTTGGCAGTTTTTTCCAATTTGTGATGTAAAAAGTGAAAACTCCAGAAAACTGCAGAAAGACAATTTTTCATAAATTTGAAATTTCAAAACAAATAATTTAAAGCGCCAATTTTATATAAATAAATTAAGTGGAATATGTTAAAATGTCCGTGAATTAAAACATTCTTTACGTATATAATCCCAGTATTTAGTACTAATTTAAAGGCCCCGCTTGCGTAATTTAATAATAAATTTAAGTTACACATTTTGACAAAATTAAAACAATCCCTTGACGCTTAGTTTTCAAAATTGGTCTAAAACACGATTTTTTAAACTTCATTGCAGAATTCTGATTGCTTATCGTGCATGGTTACTAAGTTATAAGTTTCTTATGCTTATATGCGTATAGTGCTTATATTCAGATCGTTCTGAATTAAAATTTGATTAAATAATTCGCGTACGTATATTAGCAGCACCTACACATTTGATAAATTCATTCTCTTTAACAATCTGCACCGACGAATTTTAATTTCGATTAGGAAGAACTCGGCATCGAACTCATTCACAGTTTCCACCCTAACTCAATTACCCTAAAGATAAAAAATAATATATAAAGAGTTCACTCTATGATTTATATAAATTTCTAAAAAGCATAATACTTGAAATGATTTTATCACAACAATAGTAATACGTCTTGTACCTAAAAACAAGATTAAAATTTCTAAGAATCAAATAATTTGTTTCTAATAGCACGAATCCCAATTTGACAAAAATGTAAATCGAATACAAATAATGAATGCTTAGATCATAATCTCATTCTAATTTAGTTCCACGCCGAGTTCTTTGACTTAGACATTAACTCAAAGATTGAGTGCATTTGAGGACCTTTATAAATCCTTTTATAAAGTTCTGGATGGACTAAAATTAAACGTTCCATTTGAAATTTCGCATTTATACGAAGTGAACGTACGATAGTACTTTTATATCTTTAAACATTTCATGATTTGTAAACAACTACAACGTATGATACAAGTATATAACTCCTAGCAACTATAAAAATACAACGCAAGTCTATAAAAATACAATGCTCGTGGTCACTGGTATCAAAATCTAAATAGGACGCGGAAGAGAAGTTACAAATATTCGAATAACCCACATATCGTGTAATTCGCACTCGTTCACACGACGCACATCATACTTTTTTCAAGATTAACGCAAATCACTCAATCAGGCACTCCCTTATGCTTGACTATAGTTGTGTTATTAAAACAGATGTATGGTTACAGCTTAGAAACCACATGTTTAACAATTCGTTTGGCATGGTAGACCCTTCAAGTCTCTCTCTCCGCTCGGAAGTCATAGTGATACTGAAAAAATAGAGAATAAGGAAACGTAAAAGAATTATTTTTAAATTTGAAAAATAAAGATCAACTTTAATCACTCACCATTTTATCCAACTCTTCTCGTGTTCGAAGTTTAATTACAGGAAGCTTGTTCTGTAGAAATAAAAATTTAATTTCTTTTAATGTTAAGAAAACGCAGTGAAACATTAAAAGCATCAATGAATTGAAAATCTTACTTTAGCGAAATTATTGTTTGTCGTAAGGAGTGGATTGATAGAAAAAGGAACTCCATCTAGATCAGAAGACCCAGATAGTGTGCCATAATTTTGTGTAGGACCAGCAAGAGGAGATTTGGGTGGTTGAGGAGCTGGTCTCGTGGGCTTGATTCTCGCACTAGGGCTAAGTATCTCATAGTCTCTGTCACCAGATTCATCTGCAGGCTTTCCTGGACTTAGTTGACTGATCTGAGGATAAATGCTGCTTGGTGGCTTGGGTGCAAACTTTGGTTTAGGTGGCCTTTCTGGAGCCACTCTGTGCGGAGTTCCATTCGAGGGATTTGGTGATGAATTAGAAAACGATCTAAGCAAAGAAAAATAAGTCTTTGATGAAGATGTTTCTGTTTCATAAGCTAAATTGAATTTATTATAAACTTACTCTATATTTGCATAAGGTCTTGAACATAGATCTTCAGTATTGAGATCTACTGTCTTGTAACAAACACCAACGCCATTAACTTGGCTGCGACAAACAAATATTAAATATTAATAGTCGAAAGCGTCTTCTTTTCCACAGAAAGACTCCAAATTCTTTAAAATTAATGTTTATTACGTGAATTTTTTAAACGAGAGTAGAAAAATTTCAATTCTTGAAAGTTCTAGCGTAATATTTTCACATGCAATTAAAATTTTAAAAAGTCAAATTGTAATTATTATTTTAAATAATAAAATAAATCATATTACTGGTATTTAAATACTGAATCACGTATATCTTAATAGAATTCATAATCAAATTCAGATTATCTAAAAAAACTGATAAAACCTGACTTATGTTTTGCTTCTAATTAAAGATAACGAAAATTAACTGAAACTGCGTCTTATAATATTAGTATGAGACTAGAATATTTATATTATTTGTTATGCAATATAGCGTAAATAGTGGAAATAACAAAAAAAATTGTTGCAAATTAAAAAATATATCTCTAGATTAAAGACAAAATAGAGAACAGACGGTAATTAAGTAATTGAACTCACCCAGCGTAAGTGAATTCAAATGGCGCCCTTCTCGAGCCTTTCCCAACTCTATTGCATATGATTATGTCTGTTACAGCCTTTGAGCACAAGTCCTTATTCCTAATCTTATAACAAAGCTGCCTCTTTCTCCATGCACGTTGCACTGAAAAATAATAACGATTCTCATCAATCAAACCTTTAAAATTTTTCAAATAAAAATTATGCCAGAATTGAACTTTATTACGATTTTATCATCTTAAATTTGTTACCTTCCGCACTCATACTTCAATATGGAGCATTCTTGTAATTGTATTTTCATTTTATGAAGGTCTTCAAGAGAATGATTTAAAATCAACTGATAATCTTATCACTTACTGGAATCAACTGTGTGAGAAATCATGCTATAACCCTTCGGAGCAGGCTCTCTCTCGTCGATTACGGCGATTTCCTCAACAACACAGTGTGGCAATCCTTCAGTCTTTGAAAAACATATGTATCTAGTTTTCTTTTTAATAAACAATCCACCTTCACGCCAGAGATCAGCATCACCGTCTAGATCATGAGTCCTAGAAACCTACAAAATAGTAAAAATTATTTGCCAACTAATAGGTATATTCAATTTTTAGATTTCATTCATACTCATTCGGGGAATACTTACAACTGTAAAATTAGGGGGGCACTTGTCTATATCTTCAACAATACTTATGGCTGTGATGGGACGATCATCTGGTAGGACAGACGACAGCTGATGGACCAGCATCTTGCTACTGTCTTTCTTCGACATTTTGCTGCCCTGAAACAATATTTTTTTAATTAGATTTCAAAATTTCCTACACATTTTTTTTGTAATAAAAATATATTCTGATCTACTCATTTATAAAATTTGTGATCCAATAAATTATTCAATATTAACGAGCGTGGTAAAATATTAAAGAACACAAATAATGAAAAAATTCCAGGCACTACATTCCAAACATGAAATTCTCTTTTAGAACAAATGGCCAATTCAGCATTTTGTTTTGATGACGAATGGCTATCTTTTTCTTTCACAAGAATCTCGAATACCCGTTATATATGTACGGGGAAAAACCGAAAGGAGCAAGTGAAATTACGGGAACAATGAAGTCAGGTTTATGCGGAGCGAAAGTCTTGTAAGATTTACGATCCTTAATTCATATACGTAACGAGTGAATATTCAATAAAAATTTCAACAAGATTAGTAAAGTTAAAGAAATATGTTTGACACAATATGTAATTAAATTCAATAATGTGAGGAAAAGTTTAAATAATTTATATGTTTCATGATACCATGTTTATTGATTATTGATATTTTTACAACTATCATCATTGCACATTCTAATCTTATATCTATTGAATTATATTTCACGTATATACAATAAAATTGAATTGTGATCCCGAATTGAAAAAATTCGGTTTTTTAAAATTATATTTTTAATAAATTTATCTGCAAGTCTGAAAAACAATATAGTAATTAATTTATTACTATTATAGTTAGATTCTAACCTTGTTATTTAGAGTGCATCCTAACATTTATTTATTCAGAACAAGCAGAAAATAAACAAAAATCTCAAATAATTTATTGCATTTTTCTGCATCAATTTCATGATGTAATTTATTAATCATTTCATAATTTCATTACGTCCTTGCATTTTTTCAATAACTTCAAATTGACAATCAAAAGTTCCCTGGCGAAAGTATCGGATAGGAGTTCATTCCGAGCCAATCAGAACTATTCCGATTCATTCCGATATCTGTATCTGAGCCAATGCGAATCATTCCGAATCATTCCGAACCAATCCGAAAAAAGTTTTGCAACTCGCTTGATGAAAAACGGTAAAAAAACGACCCGACCTAATCCGAAAAAATCCGAGGTTGGAATGATTCGGATTAAAAAATTGGTTTCGGATTGTTGCCTCGGATTAAATCGGATTAGGTTGGATCAATTTTTTACCGTTTTTCATCAAACGAGATACAAAACGTTTTTTGGATTGGTTCGGAATTATTCGCATTGGCTCGGATACAGATATAGGAATGAATCGGGATAGTTCTGATTGGCTCGGAATGAATTCCTATCCGATACTTTTGCCCGGGGTTATTAATATAATCCTTTAAGCAATAAAATAAATTCTTTCAATTTATGGTTATGGCAACATTAATGGTTTGGACCTTGAAATTATTTTTTGCTTCGAAAACTGTGAATGAATGAGAAGTTTCCTTGAGGAAATTGAGATCTTACAAATGCAAAAAATTATGAAACATCAAATTATATTTTCCGTTATGAATTCCATCGTGCTCCACATATTAAGAGTTGGACGGACAGTCGGAAAAAAAGTTAGTCAAATCAACTATTTCCTTAGTTTTTTCCATTTATAATTTTCTTTTGTCAAGTTTTTTTTAAATGACAGTGTGAAAAAATGTATGTAAAATAAAATAATTCATCAAAAGTTTCAATTAGATAAAAAATCCAAAAACAAATAAATTTGTATATCGATTCCACCCATAAAAATTTCAATTTTCATTTCATAACTCTTTATTCTAGATAAAATTTCCCACATTTTCAGTAAAAACCCCCGATATAAAGATATTCTAAATAAAAAAAATTGAGATAATAGTCACTTGGACTAGCTTTTTTCCAATTATCTTGCAAATTCTTCCTTAAGGCAGATACAATTTAAATTATACTAAGGAAGTGCTTTCGTCATACAAATTAATGAAATCCTGCTTGACTGAATCGGTTAATAAAAAAATAAGAAGCTCCGCAAAAACCGTTTGTAAACAAGAGAAATAAAGACGTCAAAACAAACATTAAAGAATAATAGAAAAAGTATTTTTATCGCACCATCATAAAAACTGTCAAAAGTCATGCACTTTCACAGAATGTCAAAATGTTCAAATGACCCCTAGTCTTTCGTTCAATGTCCGGTCACTTGCGATCGAACATAATAAAAAAGTCAGGAACACACGAACTCAAAATATGACAAGAGGAATAAAAAAACAGTAGCACGACGACTTAATAACAATTCCGATTGATCTCTTTTTTTTGCGAACCATGTGCCTTGGAATTGCTGATTCTAATTTTGAGATCTATAAATAAACTAAATTCCTCTTGAGACTCACCTACGTGCAGATAGAATTGGTAGGAATCTATGAAACCGACATTTCCTTGTCTTCACTATTCAACCTCTCCGATTAATCTAATCTTAAAGAAGCTAAGATTAGGATGCCACGCTCGATCTATGGATATTTGGAACCGGCAAAATCACAATATTTTTCTCTACCATCGAAAACGACAACTGAATTCTAAACACAGACGAGACACGCGCAACGCAACCCGCAACGTTCAGTTTGGATGGTTTCGATGCCAGTAGAAAGAGTTGGGAAACAAAAAGACAAAAAGGAGAACGTGAGCGACGGAGAAGGGAACATGAGAGACAAAAGTAGTAGGGAGAGAAAATCGGTGGAAGGAAAACACGAGTTGGAGTCTTGGGGCAGATGAAAGATGAAAGAAGGACATAAAGCAAGGTCTTTTGAATAAAACAGACATAGGTAGAGGTCTCTAATTTTACGTGGATATCACTATATAAAAGCAAATTTATTATAATTTTTTGAGTAACTTGTAAGTTAATTAATGGTTTGAGCAATCGCGAGTATTCTTATAATAAGTCATTTGCCCTAGCTTTGACACCGATGACATCACCCACACCTTTCTACGTGCATATGTACTTAACCCAGGAACGTCTTGTTTGTGTTGGGGCCCCTCGATAGGAGACTTTTTTTCAAGTTCAAATTTGAAATTTAAAATAATGAATTGCAACTTTCTATTTTTATGAAACCTCTTATTCGACAAATAGGGCAAATAAATAATATAAAATAATAACATGAGATATTAAGCACATTTTATTTCAGTTCAAGCCCTGTTTTTTAGAAGAATTAATATTACGCTCCTGGTATTATTGACTGCAGTACAGTAGTTATGTTGAATAAGCCTCTGTTTCCTACTCGTGATTGTCTTTTATCTCTGTTTGTGCGTCTGCAGTTTTTCTCCTACGTCGCTTTATAATGTTCTTTAATTCAATCTAATTTTTTCAATCGAACAAGAAAGATAAAAATTTTGAATGAAAAAAAAATAATACAGGTGAATCTATTCAGTCGATGGGTCAATCGGACCACGTGACTAAATTATCCATTAATTCGTTCATGTAAGATAACTTTTTTAATTTACAAAAAGTCTTTTTGAAAATGTCGGAAACGTAGCAAAAGATAATAACGCACGTCTGTTAATTTCTTTTCAGTAAAAATTTTCACAAACTGAAATGCCGGTAAAGTAGGAATCTGGTCACGTGACCAGGTTGGTCCATGACCATAACTGTAAAAATTTTTGTACAATTTTTACACAAACAAAGTTGACAGGCTTTCTTTATTATCTTCTGTTAAATTTTACAAATTTTCAGAAAGATATTTTGTGAAATAGAAATTGAATTGGCGTACAATTAACACTTAAAATGTTGATAGTGTGATTCTTTGTTCAAATTGACCTAATAAATTTAACAATGAGAATCAATACTTTTATTTCCCAGCTGTAGAAAATAGAAATTTTAGGACTTTCCGATCGTATACATTTGTTTCAATGACGTTGAATTGTAGTTTTACGATTAAATGACACAGACCATAAAATTTGAATCGTCGAGATACGTTTTGTGAATTGTTCATCTCAATTGTGAAATTACGTTTAATATCAGTTAAACAAATTTTGACTAATGGAAGAAGTGTAAAAACAATTCAACAAAGTAACTATTTAATTGGTTTGGGATCAAATTGCCGATTGAAAAAGATTATCGATTGAAATGCCCACAACACAATTAAACGGAAATATTTTGAATCTACTATTTTAAAATACGCAATTCACAGCGAGTGTAGCCTATCGCTTTTTGTTTCCTGGGTAGTAAATCTATGTAAACAACTTGGTCCAGTTTCTACATGTTTACGTCCACAGTACAGAAAATGTTGTTTTCAGAGATTAGAAGATGGTAGAGAAGATAAAAACATACATAGATAGACTACATTTGGTTTTGATAATAGAAAAAATTTATTCAATGAAATTAATGCTGTTTTGTTTTAGTAAATCGATTGTTTTTTTCTTTAATATAATGTTCTGACCACCATATGACAGATTAAAGGTTATAGAAATAGAAAAGAACACTGAATGCGTGAAATCAGTCTGTCAATGATAATACAATACTTATCGCATACAGGAATTGATTTAGTAAATTAATGAAACTTGAAAGCAATGATTAAATTTCTAACTTTTTATAACTATATTAAAAAAACAAAATTTTTTACGAGAAAATTTAAGGAGTAGAGTAAATGTAATAAAACTTTAACATTTAATTCCATAAAAGGCATTAACTGGCATTCAATTTTCAGATTGCTTAGAGGCATTCAATCGCAATCATTGTCTCTTATTTTCAGTTTCTGAAAACGCATTGACATGCATTTAATTTTGAAGTCACCCAACAGCATAAAATCGCATTGGTCCTAGAGATGGGAAAAGTATCGATAGATATCGATACATATCGATTATCCATCGTATCAACGATAATCGATACATTTTGCTCTTAACGATATATCGATATTTTGTTGCATTTGGTGGTAGGGTGTACTTTGGACCGTATATCGATTTTATTAAATTCAAACATAAAGAACAAGTAATTCAAGTTTTCTTCGCATAAATTACGCTTTGATTTAAATAATTGTTTGAAGTTTCGGGACAGTTTATGCACTTTTTTAAGTGCTCTACTTGTCGAGTAGCATGCTTTCTGTACACCTGATCACAGTATTTGCACTTGAAAGAAGCTTTATTTTGTTTATCAATAATTTGTATAAAATAATTCTAAACTATATTCTTTTTTTCCCCATTTTTATTGCGCACGTTACACGAACTTCCAGAACAAAGCATTTATCAAAAACAATTGAAAGCTTGGACCGTTACAGAAAAATATTTTTAAATTCTTATAGATTCTCGAAGAGCACATTCATCAGAGAAATTCTCAGTCATATTCCCGTGCTCCCAGACATATTCTCGGTCACATAAACTCTTTAGAACTCTACTTGGGATGTAAGTCCAAGAAACGTTTCATTGAAACATTGAATGTTTCGTGAAACGATAAAACTAGTGTTCTTAAATGCCCGAGAATTTATGTTGAGCAAATGCTCTTGAGAATATGCTCAGTATTTAAGCACATTCGGAGCATTTAAAGAGAATTTATGAGCATTTAAAGCATTTAAATTTAACTAGTCTTTTGAAGGTTTATTAAACATTGAAATAATGTTTATATTAATAAAAATAATAATAAAAGTTTATTTAAAGTGACAATTGTAAAATTATTAATTAAGGCCATGGATCAACCAGATCACGTGAACAAATTCCTGTAAAAGTTCATGTAAGATAATTTTTTTCTTTTACAAAATATCTTCCTGAAAATTTGGAAAATACTACAGAACACGATAGAGAACGTCTGTCAACTTTGTGTGAGTGAAAATTTTCCAAAAAATTTTACCGTTAACTGTAATTGTCGATAAGTTTTCGAATTTTTTTGAAAATTTTTACTAAAAAGAAGTTAACAGACGTGCTTTGTTACCTTTTGTTACGTTTCCCAAATTATCAAGAAGATACATTGTAAATTAAAAAAGTTATCTTACATGAACGAATAAATGTATAATTTAGTCACGTGGTCCGATTGATCCATGGCCTTAAATGTGAAAAATAAGGTATGAATAATAAAATAATGTGCTTATGTAAAGTATGCAAGATAAATACTATGATTTCCATTTTTTTTTTTCTGATACGTTGGATACACAAATTTTATTGACTATAAAACTTACAGTACTATTAATTAAAAGTCTTTTTAGGGATTGAATCACATCTGTTTAGCTTTAATAGCTTTGTATTACGTCTATAAAATGATTTATTGTGTTAATTGTCCTTTACTTCGGCAAACGTGCAACGATGTTTTGTACGTTAGGAGTTTAAATCTTAAATGCTTCAAGCCAAAAATAGCCTAAGATTAACGAAAATGTCGATAGTAAAAATACCACAGACCTAACAGGAAAATACATCAAAACAAACTATCTTCTCTGAAAAAGTGCTAAAGAATGATTGAGATCGCTTGGGGACATAACAGAGCGTGACTTAAAGAATATACATATTTTAAATGCTTGTGAATGCTCAGTAAATGCTCAGAGCACAAAAAGTTCGAGCATATTCTCGAGCATATGCTCGTGCTCTCGAGAAATTCTCCGAGAAATTAAAACTTTTAGAACACTAGATAAAATGTTTCATGGACCAAAGTTTCATAAAACATTCACAGTTTCACAAACATGAATGCGCATGCGCACTCATGTCAGATTGAGGTTATATTATTTGAATCATATTCATTTGTTTTTTGATGTAATGTAAGATGGTTTGCCAGTACTTGTCGACTTAATATTATGCGTTTAAAGTATAATAAAAGTTGTTGGAAAATGGGTCACCAGAACGACAAATCAATTCTAAGACAATAAATTTAAAAAAATAAAATACTGAATAATTTACATTTGACTCACGTGATTTAATCTTTCTAATTAGTTAAAATTATTTATTTATTAAAATTCTCTATATAAATTAGTTATTTATTTGATTATTTATGCAATTTATTTATGATTTTTGAAAATTCAATTATGCATGAAACTTTGGAAACTTCGAAATATTTCAAAAGTTTCATGAAACGTTTCATTTTCCCAACGTTTCATGAAACTTTACAACCCAACCCGAAACCCATTAAGAAGGTGGGCATTGAATAACATTGAAGTGTCATAATCTGAAAAAAAAAAACGAAATCGAGAATAAAAACTTTTGAATGTCTTTTCATGCCTAGGAATTAAAATGCATTTAAAAGTTTCTTTCTCGATTCCATTTCTTTCCAGATTTTGACATCTCAATGATATTCAATGCCCACCTTCTTACTAGGTATATTCTAAAGAGTGGAAACTTTTTAATCATTAATCAATGATTTATACCATCTGATTTTATCAAAAGAATATCAAACTATGGTTTCTATAGTTACAACAGGTTGAAAAAAAACATCGGTAGCGACAATAGCGCCACCACTTGTTGATTGCAAACACTATAATTCGTTCCCTTTTTCTCCTATATGAGTCAGTGTTCGCAGAACGTGGACGTAAACGGCCCCCACCATAGACCCTACCAGCTCATGGCTTCTTCCTCGCTCCACTGCCATAGGTTGGTTGAATGAGGAAGACACAATGAGCTCGAAGCATCTATGGTGGGGGCCGTTTACGTCCACGTTCTGCGAACACTGATATGAGTGGACCTACTGTGATCTGAATCCTGAAGAAAGCATTGACACGCATTCAATTTTAAAGTCACCTGACAGCATTAAATCACATTGGCTTTGTATCATTTTTAATACCGGTCAACGATATCAAAAAGAATTCATTTGGATAGAGCAGAGCCCAGTTACAGAATGTTACATCTAGAAATACTTACGTATTTTTTTACGTCCTTTTTGACGTGATAAAATACGTCCTTTCTGACATCCTTTAGTATGCTAATCGTTTCTTTTAATTTTTACTTTCTAAGTATAATTTATAAACACATTGTTAAATGCGATAAAAATGCCACAAAAGATTGCATGATACGCTTAATTTTATTTTTTTAAACACATAGAATAATTAGCAATAATAAATATAATAATGACAAAAGTATAAGAAAATGATTAGCGTAAAAAATACGCCAGGAAGGACGTCCTTTGAGGTTTTCATCCGGTTTGTATCCAGCTCCTTGCAATACTTATACCCGGTTCTTATTCGGCACTTGATCGGATTTTATCTGGGTTGATATAATATTTTGTTCGGTTTCTATACGTGTCTTATCTGGGCTCTGTAAGATTTTTATCCGGTTTGTAGCTGGGTCCTCAAAATACGTATACTCGGTTCTTATCCGGCGCTACTGGATTTGTACCCGGAATCAAGAAAATTATCTCCTAACGAAATTATGCATTCAAGTTCGCAATAAGTAATTCCAACTTATCAAGTACTATTAAAAAAAAATAGTAAACTTATTTACTTATCATCAGATTGTTTTTCTAACTACTCTTATGTAGTAACTTCTACTGCTTGTGTTTACTATGAGAGCTTCAATTGATTTTACTATTCAGCCCATGTTAACTGAACCACATGTTTAGTTATTATTACTACCTCGACACAATTAGATACACACACGTGCTAGCATATGATTATTATGATAACATGCAAATTCACACCGTCCTGCCGAATTTTCCAGTAAAAAAACCGTAAAAATTGCTTACTGACTCCCGAGTTTTTTAAACCAATTCACAGCAAAAGCCGCTCGTATAGGTATTGTATTTCTTTAAACACACTAACGGCATATTTTTCTGTTAGGCTGGAATTTTATTACTGACATCAAGAGAAACTTTTAAAATAGCGAAATATGAAAATTACTGAAAAAATATTTAGGTGCACACAAGTAAATTTTAAGGATGGTGACAGAAAAAAAGTTACGGGACAGTAAAAGTAAAAGTTCTCGTTTTTAATGAATATCCTTGCTATACCTCCGAAAACCGTAAAATTACGTGATAATATTCTCTCAGTGTACCCTTAATAATTTGCAAGTCGACAACTGCCTTATAGAAACCGAACAGAATCCGGGTAGAAATCGAACTTTTTACGATATAATATTTAATTTCTGGCTCCACTTGTCGGATAGGAACTGGGTAAGACCGGGTAGAATATTTTTACAACTTATTAAAGACCAGATAAAAACCGTGTCGAACCGGGTAAAACCCGAATGGGTTTGTATCCGGTAACAACTGACTCTTTTCATCCTATGGTGGAAGTATTTGCGTCGTAATGTCGTATATACTTCGCCAAATCGGACACGGTCCCGGAAGCTATGGATTAACCAAACCACGTGACCAAATTTCTGTCAAAGTGATGTAATATAACTTTTTTATTCCACAAAATATCTTTCTGAAAGTTTTGAAAATACAACAGAAGACAATAATGATTATCGATAAGTCTCACCACTTTTTTCAAAATTTTCACTAAGAAGTTAACAGGCATCCCTAACGGACCCGGTTTAGTGAACGGTCAGCGAATACATTGACCATTCACTGACTTTGCAGTATTATGAACAAGAACGGCAAAAAAACACTTAAGTCATTGTAACTATTTATAATTCTGCGATCAAATTGGAATTAGAAGGTGTAGGAATAAATACAATAATTTCATTTTTCAGCGATAAAAACTAGAAAAACATATATCCAGCGTTGCCACAATGAAAATCGCGTTTGTATTTAGAAAGTGTACTCAAAATTCTAAAATTGTACTTGTGATCCCTAGCGAACTGGTTGAACGCTAGCTTTACGCTGTAGCGTAAAACTATCGTAAAGCTATCGTAAAGTAGCATTATAACTCATGAAGGAGGCAAAATAAATATTTAAAATGTTTTTATCCTTATTCTACGTTAAAAATAACGTTAACTGGTAATTGAAGTATGTAATAATTTTATTTATTAATGCTAAAAATTTAAAAACAACATAATACCTGTCATTGAAGGCAGTGCAGTGGTTCATCACTTTCCATGTCTTCACCGTTTGGATTGACTATTTGTTAGAGTGAGATGAAGGTATAGTTGTGTCTCACTCCAACCAATCATGGTCAACTTTAACCGTGGAGACGTTTCACAAAAGGTGAACCACTGCACTGCCTTCAATGACAGGTATTATGTTTTTTTAATTTTTAGCGTTAATAAATAAAATTATTGCATATGTCCATTACATTTTAACGTAGAATAAGGATAAAAACATTTTGAATATTTATTTTGCCTCACTCATGAGTTATAATGCTACTTTACGATAGCTTTACGATAGCTTTACGCTACAGCGTTAAGCTAGCCGTTCAGCCAGTTCGCTAGGGATTAACCAATCCTCGAAGTAGTTAATAACTGAATCGAAAGATCGATTATGGTTATTGCATACGCACCCTCATTTTGCAGCTATTATTTTTCACGAAATGCAATCATCATAAAGAAATTCACAAACCATCTATGCGAAAAATTAAAACAAAAAATCTGTTATTTATCTTGTTCATGTAATATATAGTTGCTTCTCCATTTTGATATGGTTCAAAAATGCATCCCATTTGCGGAATATTACAATTACCTATGAAGAAACTTTCCGCATAACCTCAATTTGAATACACTTTCAATATGTCAACATTAGACTTGAACTCTCCTCTGCCGGGACTCTGCCCTCGACCATCGAACTCTTACTTCGTTGCATCTTTTTCTCTCTAGTATTTGTCCTTTTCATTATACTTATTGCATCACTTTGGATAGTAAAGATACAACAATGTGAGACCCCCGCAACATCAGTGTATTTCTTTCTAATCACAGCCATTTAAACATGACGTGCCAATCTCAAACGCATTCACAAAGTTCTGAAACGGGAAGTGTGTAATTGTACTCAAATGTACTTGAAAAAACAAAGTACAAAATAGATTCCACTGGAATTGTGGTTGTGGTACTTATGTACTCAAATTTCTCTGATTGTACTTTTTCAGTACAATTGTACTGAAAATGGCAACACTGTAATATACCTGTCATAGGGCAGTGCAGTGATTCACCATTTGCGGAACGTCTTCACCGTCAGGATCGGCCATTTGTATAAGTGAGACAAAAGTAGTTGCGTCTCTTTCCAACCAATGGTCAATCCTGAAGGTGAAGACGTTCCGCAAATGGTGAACCACTACACTGCCTTCAATTACAGGTATATGATGTTTTTCAGGTTTTTATTGCTAAAAAATAAAATTATTGTACAGGAATCGGCCACGTGATCTAGTTGACCCATGGCATTAATATATAATTTAGTCATATGGAGGGGATCAAACCATAGAGTTATTATACATAGAGCAGGCAAGTTTATTTCCATCTGTATTTCTTGTTCGTTTTGAACATTAGTAATTGTTCGAAAGTTTTGTCGTTGAATCTCCCTCTTCTGCCGCCACCATCCGAATAGTCGAAATGAAAAAATCGTTGCAAAAGCAATAAACTATTGAGTGTCGTAATAAAAAAATTCTTTAATATATTTCAAAAGTAACGATTTTTATAGTTACCATTACCTATTTATGAATGTAACTTAGTTACTATTATCGTTACCAAGAAAAAGTAACTAGTTAATTTTTAACTTATTACTTCCCATCACTGGGGAGGGGAATATAGGTTGATCGCAGTCCTTGACTTGTTATGGTGCATTTATACCTCTGTCTGCCTGGCCGGTGCGGACAGAAAATACATAAGAGTAAAGGAGACAGACAGTGTACAATTGGACAAAAGAAAACGCCTGTCTTTTTTGCTCTTATGTATTTTCTGTCCGCACCGGTCAGGCAGACAGGGGTACACTGTAAAAAATTTCAGCGGAATTTTACATCGCCAAACGAGGGACATAAAATGACCCTCGTTGGACGGTGTAAAATTACGGATGGAATGAAAATTACAGACATTTCGTAAATTTCTATCCTTGATAGTAAAACTCCATCTAGTCGTGAATTCCCCATCCACATTCTGGATTATTTTATATATATACATTATCAAAATTCTTTATTGAGAACTTTAGATAATCGTATTTACTTAATAAATGAAATATTTTCAATTTAAACTGACAATAATAAATCTTAAACTGCAAAATTGAACATAAAGTAATCACTGAAGTTTTAAACAATTTTTACAAGCCCTTCACGATTTAATTTCGCACATTTCTTATTATCTTATAATTCAAAATTAAATTGTGTAGGGTTTATATAAATTGTATAAAATTTCAGTTATTACTTCATTTTGTGGTACAAGATTTATCTGTGCTAGTTGGAATTTAAAATATGTAATGTATTAAATAAATGATGATTATGTAGAATTATGTATTTCCAAAATGTCGGGTTTATAATAACGACATGAAGAATTAAAAACAACCGAACAGCGAATGCAGAGCTCGGAAATGTATAATTCCGAAAGTGAACTGAAAATTACAAACAGCGAAATGAAGATTAAATTCTCATCCGGAAATTTACAGCTGGGCGGTAATTTTGCGCATACCTCAAACAAAATTTCAGTTTACGTTTGGAAAATTCATACGACAGACGATGCGATTTTACATCGCTTAATGAGGGTCATTTTATGTCCAACGCTGATCGAAGTGATTTTACACACTTGTCGGAAAATCACATCCTCCATCAATATAAATTTACGGAACTAAGTAAATTTACACAGAGAGGCGCTGTGATTTTACGAATCTTCCATAATTTTCCCTAGATCATTTTTTACAGTGTATAAATGAACCATTAAAGTGCCATCCCATGACTGCAGAAAACGCAAAGCAGAAAACAAAAAGCTAATTACAGAACACCTTTAAGAAGAAAGAAATCTCAAGATCTTTTGTAATTGGCAGTCCGTTTTCTGCTGTTATGGGATTTCACCTTTATTATTACTTCGTGGTTAGTAGCTACATTTAATACAGTCAGCTGATTATACTGAAACTTTCGAAAAAGTGTGTTCCTGAAAAAACCGAAACCTCGAGCAATAGTGTTTTTCACACTGATTGTCTGCAGCTGTATGTTGAAAGCGTTGGAGCGCAGAGCTTAAAATCTCGTTCTTCCTAACCTAGAAACCAGTTAGTTAATTCCCCCTGTTCCCCATTCGAAACATTATGTCTTAAACACTATCTACAGAATCCCACGAATTATTCCTGAAGTTTTTTATAGCAATAAAAAATGTTCAAGTAGAATACTCATTCAATAAGCTCTAAACTACAAGTTTTACAAAACCACAATAATGCTGGAGCTGCTAATAATTTTACACATTCCAAATGGAATGGAACCATTGGATGCTGCAATCAGCATTAGCGCACTGAACCATTTCCATTCCATTATCTGGTCTTTGACAGTCGCAAAAAACTTGTATATTTTAAAAGCAATTATTTTTTTGTATACAACCTCCCTAATATTTCGGGAATAATTACATTTTTATGGAACTCTAAAGCTTTTGCGACTTTCTGCGTGCAAAATTCTTCAATATAAAAAATGCGTTCAATGTACAAAGAAGCTTTCGACCAAATCACAAAATCACAATACTTCAAATTCGTCACGTACATTTGCAGCTGTACACTGTAAAAAAAATAATTCGGTAGAATTACAAAAGCAGTTGTAAATGTATAAAGCGATTGTAAAAGTACTACGTCGCACGTTATAAAATTATTTATATTTTATGAAATTACAGTTGAATAGTAATTATGCTACGTGACACGTTGTTTTTTTACAAGACGAAATGTAATAATGCAACGTTATACATCGTAGAATTAAATATCATTGGCAAAATTACAATAGGATTGTAAAATTACTACGTATCACGTTGGAAATAAATCGCTTCACGTGATACGTAGTAATTTTATAATCCTATTGTAATTTTGCCAATGATATTTAATTCTACGACGTATAACGTTGCATTATTAGATTTCGTCTTGTAAAAAAACAACGTGTCACGTAGCATAATTGAGCACCTGGATTCTAAAACTCGCCGCGCTCTCGGAAACAGGTAAAAGTATTGTCCACTGGGTCAAAATGAAGGTTTGAAAAAAATGTTTTTTAATAAAAAAAATAAATATATATTCGAGTAGAGCATGTTCAGCCCCATATTTTTCCTAAGTGAAATTTTTTTATCCGTTCATTATTTTCTTCAATAAAAAATAAAAACACAAAATTTTTCCTTCGAGAAAAAGTGGTTTTTTAAACATTTAACTCGTCATTTCTCAGCAAAAAATGTATGAAATGATTTGAGACTTCCAGGACTTATGTAAAACATACCACTGAAGCCGGTAAGATCCTTTAAATAAATAAAATATACAATTTAACATAGCAAAGGATAAGAGATACCAGGATTTTTTTAAAAGATTTTCTTTTTCGAAATTGGCTATGAAGCGGGTTTTACTGTTTTGTTAAATTACACGCTAGGTAACGATCCTGTAAATAGAAACATTGAGAAAAGGAGATGCGACCGGCAACTTGCACTTTGACACGTGCTCGATGCCCGAGGCGAGATGCGGCTGCTGAGAAGTTTTTAATAATCCATAGAACTCCTGTAATTTTCATCCGAATAATCTCAAATTTTCAGAAAAATTTCTTTGTACATATGGGAACAACTTTCTCGATGGAACTTTTTTGTAGGTTAAACTTCCCCAGATACTTTTTGTCGGCGAAGTTAGAAAAACACGAAATACGGTGCGCATCAATTTGTTATTAAATATCTATAAACAATTGCATCTTTTATTTATTTAAAGGATCTTACCGGCTTCAGTGGTATGTTTTACATAAGTCCTGGAAGTCTCAAATCATTTCATACATTTTTTGCTGAGAAATGACGAGTTAAATGTTTAAAAAACCACTTTTCTCGAAGGAAAAATTTTGTGTTTTTATTTTTTATTGAAGAAAATAATGAACGGATAAAAAAGTTTCACTTAGGAAAAATATGGGGCTGAACATGCTTTACTCGAATATATATTTATTTTTTTTATTAAAAAACATTTTTTTCAAACCTTCATTTTGACCCAGTGGACAATACTTTTACCTGTTTCCGAGAGCGCGGCGAGTTTTAGAATCCAGGTGCTCAATTACTATTCAACTGTAATTTCACAAAATATAAATAATTTTATAACGTGCAACGTAGTACTTTTACAATCGCTTCATACATTTACAACTGCTTTTGTAATTCTACCGAATTATTTTTTTTACAGTGTACTTAATAATAATAAGTATGATTTTTGTTCAATGAGCACCGATTTTCGTCCTTTAATAAACATGTGCTTTTCATATCTGCAAATTCAGATATAGATTTGGTACCGTCTTTCAGTAAAAATGGACATTTTATTTCCAAGCATCCAGATTCACAGCAATCGCAAGTAACTATGCCATCAGGACTTGCCCCTAATTGTGGATGTATCAGAGAAACTATGAAGCCAGTTTCTTCAACCTTTAAATTCGTGTGGTTTTTTTCTTTCATATAATTCGCATAGGCTCGTCTAGAAATACTTTCATGGGTCTTCCCATATTTGATTTGGGCTGGTTCAAACAACATTCTAGTAGGGTAACATACCCCTTTTATTAATGAGTTGGATGGTTTTCCTATTGATGTGTTGCATGCTAATTCAAATGTTGTGCCTGAAATCCTTTTCGATTTAAATTTATACCAAGTGTCACTTTTACTTTGATACCTCGTCAATCTTTCGATACTCAACTGTTCTTCTCTTGTAATCGACAAGTCTAGCTCAACACTTCTTAAATCTTCCAGCGAAAATCCTTCAAAAGAAGAACTGTGGAAGTTCAATAAACTGATTGGCACATTGCTTTGATCAGCAGTTGTTCTTTTAGATGCAAATGGTTCTATCACCGAAAGTATTGCAGCTGATGGTTTCACTTCTTCAAATTTAGTTAAAAAGTTCAGCAACGTTGCACCTTCTAAAGCAGGACCATGAGCCGCTTCATCTGCAAATAAAAAACAATCAAAAACATAGACCAAATTCATTACTTATGATAAGTTTTTAACATTAATATTGAAATTAATTTCTTACCTCTTTGTTGAAACCGTCTTCCCCAATTCATTTCAGAAACTTTTGATGGTTTTACTTTTTTGCTAACCTTCGGAATCGGCCATAAGGCTAATTTGTCAGTACAAGATTCCGTGACTTCTTTAGCTAAACATCTTGAATTTAGTGCAAACAATATCGCTGCAGAGTGGCTACACACTTCGCCTAAATAAAGCTAAAAGCTACATTGTGTTCAAGATTAAATTCATTGCACCTTGTATTTTTTTACATGATATATTACACTAGTGTCAATTTTAGCGGATCAAATAAACCATGATATTGATTTAATTAAATAAAATTTATTACAAAAACTTACATCTCCAACTACAACGTAATATCCCTCGATTTTCTTAAATTTCAGAGCTTGAACAAATCCTGCTTCCACAAATTTATAAGCTTCTAAGCTTTTATAGGCTTTCAGCTGCTTGCCGGTATAAAAACTGTGCGTCAGTATTAAATAATTGACTAAATCCATTGTAGATATTTCAGGTAGTTCTTCTATGTTATCACTTAGTTCCTGTGCTTTTATCATGGAGGAATCACAATTATTTATTATTTTGATCTTTTCCAAGTAACGTTTTTTAACTTCACCTGATAAAGTTTCAAAATATGTGTCTGGTGACTTTATTACCTTAACTGGATTTAATGACATTTTCTTTTATCTGAAAAAATCCAAAAAGAAGATGAGGAAACAAGATTTCTCGTTTTCAACACATTCTTCAAATACTTCAAAACAAACTGTCATCATAACCTAAAAATTTATGACATTTTATTTTATATTAAAAAATTAAAAGAATGACAAGCGACAAGTAGGTACTCAAAATAAGCGAAAATGAATTTTGCACTTGAAAAATATAATTATTAATAAATTTATGACTTACTTTTTCGCTAGAAAATTTTTTTTCATCAATTTCCCTATGCTTCCCACATATTTCTTTCGTCCAAGACCAACCTAACTTACAGTCTATCCCTACCACATGGCCTGTGACGTCAACTTGGTTATCTCAATAGCAGGGTTTAAAAAATCAGGATTTTAGAATGCTTTACCCCTCGGTCCGCTCTTATAGGAGTAAAGGGGAACGAATTACAGTGTTTGCTATCAACAAGCAGTGGCGCTCAGCCCCCTGAATCTTGCCACCAAATGCATGAGAAAAAAATTACGTGAAAGTTGACTGCCGCCGGTGGCGGCGCTGACCGTTCATAGGCCCTAGATTCAAAAAAATGCATGGGAAAAAGCATAAAAATTTAATTTTCTCCTAATAAAAACTATTTTATCGCATTTTCTTATACATGATAATAATCTAATAAGATCTTCATATTTTTTACAAAAATTTATTCTCTTCGAAAAGGCTAAGACATTCACTTTAGGCAAAAATCTAATTTCCAAATTCTGGCGGGAATTGCATTATTTGGGTCATGTTATTTATTTTATAATTGTTTTGCGTTAAATTTAAATATTAATACTAATAATTAATGCCGTTATTATAAAATTTGATTATTTTTCATATTATATAACATATTACAATAAATGCAATATAGTATATACACTATATATTACTACTGTAATTAAATCAAACTTTTTTAAAAATATAAACATTTCAAAAATACTGTTGGGAATTTGAACTAATAATTTTCTAAATATTTTACTATGAAATAAATTATTAATTGATGAAATATATTAAGAATATATTATTATAATATATTATAGTTCAAAGCAGTGAAATAGTTGAGGTCTCTCATAAGTGCTCTCAAAAAATTTCTTTATCTACCAATATACTTTACTTATTTTTCTATTTATGTATATGTAACATATTTGATCAATTTTTTAATTTAGTTCTTTTTTATTTATCTGCATTGTATTATTGTATTTTGAAATTCATTTTTCGTAAAATTATGAATTTAAGTTTCTAATTTCTATTACTTTAGGAATTCTATGTAATTCGGTAAAACTATAAGCATTAAAAAGTAAGGAATCTAAATTAACAAAAAATCTGAACTTATATTCTTTTTTAAAGTCCAAAACTTTATTCTAATAACAAAATTGTTAGAAGTCAGAGATTTTTTTCCACTTCAAGACAATCCAATTTTAACAAGCTCACAGGAACTTCAATTCAAAATTTAAAAAAATATTCTTTCTCATCTCCTTTTTATTGCAGTCACTTTCATTTATCTATTTTTTAACTTCTATCAGACAAAATGTTTGCAACTAAATTTATTTGCGACAAGTATTTGAGAGACATTTATTGCGGTGCAAAAGAAATTCATTGCACAGGTAGATACAATTAATTAATGTTGAGACATTAATCTTTATTATATTATATAGTTAATTATTAATATCTCTATCAAATAAAATGTTTTATTTTAAACTAATTAAGACAATAAACAATATGTTCGATGTACTTACTCTTCCCAAAACTTTTACTCCACCGGGCGCATAGGTTAACCACTCTTGAAGAATATCTTCTGGGTCAAAATGCTTTTCGCAAATCGCATGACCTTCTTTTAATTTCATATCATCCCGAAGGATAGCAATTTGCCATACTTTTATTACATTTTCATCCTTTGGTACAATGAAAAAACGAACTTTATCGGAGCAAGACTTATACCCAAATTTACACCCAAAATAGACACATTTCACCATTTTTTGCACCAATTTATTTGGACATTTGTTTCTAGACTCGCGAACATCATCTCAGTACCGTTCAAGAACTCGAAAATTTGAAAATTTTCTGGGAAAAGCTTAAAAAACTACATTTTATAATGTGATTTTCGTGTAAGTCGGCCCCATGAACAGTCAGCGCCACCATGGTAGCCAGTCACAATTCATGTAATTTTCAACTCAGTGATGTAGGGGGCTGGTGGCGCTATTGTCACTACCGAATGTTGCCCATGTTCTTTTAAACCTGTTGTAACCATAGCAACCATAGTTTGATATTCTTTTGATGAAACTGATGGTATAAATCATTGTGATTCATGTTAAAAAAAAAAATTTAATACAATATATTTCAAAATTTTCCGCTTAGTTAAATATGTCCCAATAAGAAGTTGGGCATTAAATGGCATTCAAAATTCAAGATTTGGCAAGAAACGTAATCGAGAATGAAACTTTTAAATGCATTTTAATTCCTAGGCATATCGGGTTGCCCTTGTACAATACTATATACTATTGTATGAAAAATTGAAAATAACAAATCATTTTCTTCCAAAAACCATATACAGGGTGAGGCACATAAAGTGTTACAGAGCGAAATCACTCAATAAACTATCGATCATATCCAAAAATGTTTTAGAAAAAAGTTTCAGTGTTCGAGAAGGCTGTCATTCTCGACCACCCTTTTTTTATCGGTGAAGGCGTTAAAGCTACGTCAAGGTCAACTCCACTTTTTTAAATGGAACCATGTATTTTTTTTCAATGACATCATTACCGATTTTAAGACGAATTCAGCGACCTACAACACAAGGTCATTCTAGTCACGCAAAGTATGAAAATAGTCGAAAAATCATTTTCATTTCTTTTCATTTCTTACGATACCCATGATAATACACATCGATAGGGTATATTGTTGACATCGGCAGAAAATAAGTATTTTCTGTTGACATATCAGTTAGTCACGCATTATCTTCTAATGTGAGTACATCGGAACGCGAAAATGAACAATTTTCAAGAATATTTTGATATGTTGATGGTGCTGGGGGAATGCCGTAAACATTACAGAAACGCCCAAGATTTGTATGCGGCTCGTTATCCGGATGGGCAACAAAAATCGCACATGGCTTTTAAGCGATTAGCTGAACGTTTCTGTCGCTTCGCTATCACGATTTGTACGGCAATGATTTCCTAAAACACGTCAATTTCTGTAATTAGATTCATAGAAAAATGCGCACAGACGTCTCATTTTTGAGTCATGTGCTGTTTTCTGATGAAGCTAGCTTCGCAAATACGGGAAATGTGAATAGGCATAATATGCATTATTGGGCAAATTCAAGACAAGTGATGAATGAGATTTTTGAAGAAAAGTGGATAGGACGACATGAAAGAAAGAATACGCCGAGCATGTACCGAAATTACACCACAAATGTTGGCTGAAGTTAGACGATCTTTTCATCAGCGAATTAACAAGTGTTTACAAGTCGAGGGTCATAACTTCGAGCATCTTCTGTAGGTAGACCCAAACCAAGGTTAGTGGATCCTTTGAAAGTGATGATTCCGATTTGTTTGGATTTTTCGACTATTTTCATACTTTGCGTGACTAGAATGGCCTTGGGTTGTAGGTCGCTGAATTCGTCTTAAACTCGGTAATAATGTCATCGAAAAAAAATACATGGTTCCATTTAAAAAAGTGGAGTTGACCTTGACGTAGCTTTAACGCCTTCACCGATCAAAAATAAGATGGTTCAGTATGACGGCCTTCTCGAACACTGAAGCTTTTGTCTGAAACATATTTGGATATAATCAATAGTTTAAGTGCTATTGATCTATAACTCTTTATGTGCCTCACCCTGTATATATAAAAAAAATATTAAGGTAAAAGCACCAATAGCCGGACGGTACCCAATAGCCGGACAGAGCCATTAATTTTTCTCAAAATTAGAGATTTACGAATCACTTATCGCTATTTTGGTGTACCGTATACAAACCTCGAAACGTACACTTTAAAAAAGTGAAAAATTTGTTGAATTAGAAATTAAAACTTCGCCAAGAAAAAAAAATTTCTCTACTGAAGCACAAGGCTGGTCAAAATGTGGCGAAATCTGCTCTATAAACTAACTGACACGTTGTCTTTGTTAAGCAAATAACATTTACATTTACCCTCACTTTTTATTTTAATACATGTTACACTGAAGTCAAATGCTTTATCTACATCATAATATTTTTCAAAATTAAAAAAAATTTTACTTTAATTAAGTATTCTAAATCCGGTTATTAGGTCAATGAATATTCGTTTGGCTAATAACCGAACGCGTGTGCGGAGTTACATTGCATTTATTTTGTTTTCGCTCTAAGTCACCGGACGAAAAGGTTATTACAAAAACGAATGCGAATTTTAAAAAGTGCTGTTGATATTTTCGAGAAATGTGGTAAGTATTTGATTGTTTTCAAATTTTTTCTGGGTTTTATGTATTTGGTGTCTTTATTATAGATCATGGAAAAAGTATCAGAAAAAAAGATTAAAAAGCTTTATACCAAAGCGAATATTATTAATGCGATTGAGGATATAAGGCAAAAACGATTGACAATTAGTGCTGCAAGCTCTAAATATAATATATTCTATTTGTAAAATCTTTTCAATACTTTTTTTTTATAATCGCAGACCTAAAAAATGTTTCAGTAATTATTTCCCAGTGTTTATTATGCTTAAAAAATATCAAATCCATATCAATCAAATTATAATATTCTCTTGTCCGAGTATTGGTGCAACGCTGTCCGGCTATTGGATCAATTCACTTTACCCGTCCGGCAATTGGCTCCAGAGCATTATTTAATGAAAAGAATTATTAAAATGGATTATTCAGATTTAACACAACTCTGGACTTTTTGTTATAGTAGGGAGGACACATGCATCAAAATAATCGCGGCAATTCTTGATTCCGCATCATATTTAGAACGATTAATACAAAAAATTGAATGACATTTCCTTAGACGTCCGGCTATTGGTGCTTTTACCTTATCCCAAAACATTTCTTTTACATTCTCATCATATGAGGAAGTATTAGTTTTATGTGAAAAATCACTTTCGGAATATTCATTAAATCTTTACGTTTTGAGAGCCCCTGAGTCGAAAAAAAACGGTTTATACGAAAATGTCTGTCTGTTGTCTGTTCGGCTACAGGTCGTATTTATTAACTGGTTTTGAATTTTTTTTTGAATTCTTATAGCATTAAATTCTTAAGAGAATTGCGAATTACGATTTTAAAATCTTTTTCACGTCGAAAAATTTCTTTGTTTGGCTCTAATTGCTGAGAATTTTCATAAGAGTCATAATTTGCACCGGAAAATTCACATAAGTTAACAATTACTATTTTTATAAAAATTGTTATGAACGAATTCTCATCTCATGAGTTTTTATCACAGATAGATTGATTTTTCGGACTAGAAATGATTCATAATTGCCTTCAAAGGCATTTTCAAACTACAATCTTAATTAAACGTAAATGTTAATAACAATAATAATAACGATTTCTTTAAACAAATGACCCAATCTGCCGTTTAATCTTAGAAAAAAATTATTCTTCTTTCAATTATTGTTGGAATGACACTTTTTATGATAATTAACTAAATAAATAATTTAAAAAATAATGTATATGATTTCTATGAACATTTTTTTAACCAAAAACTTAGATTTATACTTTCTCATACATAAAGGTCACTTTTCATGGAAATTATCTGCTAGCAACCTAAACGTGATTCTAAAACTAGATATGAGATACTAAATAACAATTTGTGTGATTGTTTATAGCTTTTTTAATGAACAAATGTCACAATGTACCGTTTCATGGTAGAAAAAAATTTCGTTAAACTTAAAATTGTTGAAGAAATGAATAATAAGACTTTTGTTTTGAAATTATACGATTTTGAAATATATAAAGAAATTGAAAGAAATTATTTTCAATGTCATAATAATCATAATAATAATGAAATTGGACAAACAAGCCATGTTTGAGTTACGCGAATTTTAAATCATTCGTGGAATTACTCATATATGTGTGCGTGAGACTCAATTAAAATCATTACGAATAAAAGTTAATAATATTCTGCATTGAGCTACAAAATAATTTCAAATTAATTAGTTGAGTTTGAAATTTTTTGTCACTGCCTACATTATTGGAGGATCACTAGTCGCGTATCAGATAGGATACCTTGTCGACAGGTGACCTCGTAGACAATTTCAAATTCTTATATCGCAAATAAATGCAAATGAATTCAAATATTTAAAGATTTTCAAATCCTTTAAATATCTAAATAATAATATCCAGCTCCTAATTACTTTTGAGCAATGTCCTCCAAAAATAAATTTTAACGATAAATGACAAAAATTTTTCCAAATTTTTAAACGCTGTAAAATATAATTTTATTCTGATTTTTTTATAATGATTTATGCATGTATGCTTATCTATTGCCTATATGTACTTTGTTCATAGGCTACGTGCTTACACAAAAAACCTTAAGGATTTCACGTTTGAATATTAGTCGTTGCAAACGTAAAACTAAAACCAGTTTCTAGATTATGACTTCCGAAAGTATTTTCTAATAATAGTAAATGCAGATTTTTAGTTACTTTTATTTTTTTGAAATTTAAAACATATGTTATGGAAAAGAAAAATACTTTTAAATACATACAATGAAATAAAAAATTTGTCATTTTTTCGTCGATAATATTAAGGTCTGAAGTATCTATTCATTGTCAATTTATGAAGAGAATTGGAACATATAAATTCTTTTCATGTTGTGTTAACAGATATTTACTTCTCATTAAGATAAGAAGTAAATATGTGACGCGATCTGAGAAAAGGGACCTTAGCGATCAAGTGAAGATTTTACTGGAGAAGGGAAAGAATAGTCAACGATTCGATTAGAGCTTCCAATATTCTTTATTCTCTCTTACGTCTCACAAGCACGGTGGAAGTGACTTTATGAGAAGAGAGATAGGATTCGAACGTATTTCGAACCGTTGATGGAATAAGTCTTACTGAACGTCAAATATTGCATAAAAAATTATTCTGATTTCATAATATTAAAGAGCGACAATGAATTAATCTGAAACCATCATAATCTCGAAAATAATTTTTGGACGCTAAGCTTCCTTTTTTTAGACGTGTCAAATATATATTCTTCATGAATTTATGGAAAGCATTGAGTTATGTGAATTCTTTTCTTGTTATGTTGAGTTTCTTGCAAGATTCAAAGCGCAGTTTACAAACTATCGGACATAATACAACAAACATTATTCAAAAGTTTATTAAATTTGTTGGAATGTTACCTACTGCTACAGGATTATTTATTATACTTATCGTTTCGTTGCAAAAAATTAGTTGTGAGTATACGTTTTGAATTTTGTAACATTATGATTAAATTAGTTTTTAGTTTATTTTTATTATAATTCCAAAAAGCACAAGCTTATCGTGCTTTCCTTCCGGCCCAATTATTACTTTGTTAACCACCGGAAGGAAATCACGATAACCTTTTAATTGGTCGTAAAGCTTGCCATTTTTATACACATGCTTGGTGAAACTAACTTTAAACATAAGCGTGCTTGGCAGTTACTTTATATTTTTTGAAACCGATATTTTTTCTATAAATAGTAATTTTTTTATACCGTTTTTATTATTTAACGACTGCAATGTGTACGATTCAGGTAAACGGAGAAAAATGGATATTCAGGACCAATATCTAGATATTCAACTATATGGCAAAAATCTTATATATACTCAGTTTTATTATCTAAATGTTTAGTTGTAATTCAAATTTAAAGAATTTGATTTCTTTCTGTGGGAAAAAGACGCTTTCGATTGCGTTGGGATTCGAGCCCAGGTCTTTCGATTGCCGGTCGACTGCTCTGACCACTGAGCTACACAGGCTTCCGACATCTCCTTCTCTACAGGAAGACCTTATATCGCCTAGTGGCACTGCCTTGCGGCTGTAAATGATTTCAAATTAATTATATCTGATACGCGACTAGTGATCCTCCGATAATGTAGGCAGTGGCAGAAATTCCAAACTCAACTAATTAATTTGAAATCATTCAGTTTTAATATTTAAAGTATTCATATTATCTATTTCAATATTTTAGATACTTAAGCTGAATGTTCAGATGCTACTGTTCAATTTCTAGATATTACAACTGAATGTATAAAATGCTATGTTATAACTAAAATAACTGTTTTTTTTTTATTTCTATAACGTTCGGTTTCAACAGCTCATAATAAATAACATCTGTGTCTTCGAAGATTTTTGGCCTTTCTTAACGCGGACGGTCGTCAACATCAAAATCCCCGTCTTTGAAGCGACGGAACCAATCGCGGCATGTTGTTTCACTTAGAGCAGCATCTCCGTAAACTTAGTTATTCAGGAACTTAGTTTTACACCTAATAGTTTTATGAATAAACCTATTCAGTTCTTTTGTTTTCCTAATAAATGTTTTTCTAATTATACATGCCAATTTCATTATGGATATGAAATTGCGTCATCGTGCAATTTTGTCAAATTACACGCTATTCCAGCGTGAAATTCCCGGTGAATTTACGGGGCTGTCGTAGCTGGATTAACGTGAGTTTTCAACGCTACATTGGCGCTGGCAGCACGTTAACTTAACGTTGTAAACGCGCCGATGCTCCTCCCTGTTAATGCAGCGGGATTTTCCGTATAACCTGACGGTTTTTTTTCCTATTGTGCAGAGAAACAACGGAATTGATACGACTGAACATAGTAATGAATCGATAGCAATCGGAGAAGTGATCGATATGTATCCGCTATATACCCCATGGGGGTGAAGCCAAGTATAGAAGGGGAGAAACACATCCTTGAAAATGTTTAGGATCAGGCGGTCAATCAGAAATCCCACAGAAAATAGTTGATCTGCCTGCCTGGTGTAGACAGACAATTGCCCAAGGCTATTCTTACGACCAATTTCCCGTGGAATTTTGTATTGAAAAAATGCGAAAATGGCGCAGGACTTTTCAATGATGTTAAATTTTGAAATAAAATAAAACAAGTTTTTCATAGTTCAAATTGACGATTTATTCAATTTTTGTAATATAATGTAAAAATAAAAGATGAATTGACCAGCCACGAAGTGAGTATTTCAGATATTGTTGAGTATTTTTCATTCAATAGGTCGAGATGGATTATTCATATGATGGCATAAGATTTTTTAAAATTTTCTTGTTATTAATGTTGCATAACATAAAACGATTTTAAATTTATTCATTGTTTTCAATTTCAGAATTTGAAAACACTTTTCTGCGAATTGTGTGAGGTAGAGTTTGACTACACAGATGGGTACAAGCAAGAGTGCTTTAATGGAGAGCCAATGGACCAACTGCAAATCGTGGGTAATGTTTTAATAAAGAATTATAGTTGTCATGAGTTTGAAAATGGAGAGGAAGATGTGGAATATTTCACATTAATGACAAGAGAATTGTAAAAATCTTACGCAATTATATGAACAATCCATCTCGACCTATTAAATAAAAAAATAAGTATTGAAAAAACATTTTACATGTTAATTAACTTCGACTTGTACAATATTTTTAAAATTTTCCTCATTTGCACATTCTCTGCTCATCTATAAAAACACCCAACTACATCCGAAATACATATTTCGAGGATTGCTCATTTTATCTTATATTTTAACATTATATTACAAAAATTGAACTCATAATCGTAATCGTCAATTTAAACGATGAAAAACTTGTTTGCACCGGGCAGGTACACAGAGGTATAAATGCACTATTAGAGTCACGTCATTATAGCGTAGCACTGGCCGCTACCTTCAGATATTACAAATTAAAGTGCTAAAGGGTGTCCAAATGTTGTAATTTTAAGACAAACTCTTGATTTATGACATTTATAAAGGGCTCATAAAAATTATTCACACTATTTTTTCATAAACTCATTTATTGTTCACTTAAAAAAAAATGTGGCCGACAACCTGCATACAACAATTTCACCATCACTTTTCGAGCAGGCCACTTACAAAGCTCTGAGTCAATATTAGGCTTCAAATTACACTTTTGAAAAATTACTTAGTAAATTAGAAAAATAAACCTTCAAAATAACGTATAATTTGTTAAAAAATTTAAGTACCTTTCCCGAAAAAAAATTCCTGAAAAAGCGCTTGAAGCACCACCTGGCACACAGGTGGGCCCCCTTAATCGCTTCAGATTAGAGGTGTGCAAAAAGATTCGATACGATTCCACTATCTGGGACATTAAACTAGCGATAATAATGAGCGAGGAACAGATTCTACTATTTGGGACAGTCTTTAGGCGATAATAATTTGCGCGGGACATATTCTACTATTTGGGATACCAATATGGTGGTAGTGAGGCGATAGGGACACTAACTAGGCAATAA
This sequence comes from Diplolepis rosae, assembly GCA_030998225.1. Classification (NCBI taxonomy): domain Eukaryota; kingdom Metazoa; phylum Arthropoda; class Insecta; order Hymenoptera; family Diplolepididae; genus Diplolepis; species Diplolepis rosae. The sequence goes on from JAPYXD010000275.1 coordinate 2,400,282, forward strand.
TGAGGCGATAAGGATGGGTCCTGATACTGGAGACATTGGTTCGACGATAATAATGCGAAATTGTCTTTAAAAAACAGTATACACAATGGTAAGTTGGTAACCAATAACCCGAGAGCGGGAAGGTCACTAATAGCGTATTGCAAACAATAAAAGTCATGGTAAATTTACAATACATCTCCCTAGCCACTACAAGACATGTAATAATGAGCTATGGTTTGGCCAAGGGCTTTACTTAAAATTTCGTGGTGATATTTAGTTTTCTATGAACCTTGGCTATATTATGTAAAAGGAAAAAGATCCTACCTTAACTACTAACAGAAAGGCGTCCGTAGCTCTGGAGATGATAGACGATACGGACACCAGTCAAATTTTTCGGCTCCTGGATACGTGGCTCACGCTGCAAGCTCACATATGAAGTATCGAACAATGAATAATGATTTTGAGGCCTTGGTCCATCCGCATCCGGAATTAGCCTAAAATGTTGAATGAACCAAATCGATACGGCAATTTCGGCGCTTACCCATTCACACTAGCATTGTTACTTACGTAGTGGGACGATAACCGCCTGGTTCACCCTTGCCGGGAACTGCTACTTTCGGCCCTGGTCAACCATCCTAACGTGAAAAAGACAACCTGAAGAAGTTTCCTAACCGTTGACGAAATTAGGTGTTTGCGACCTTGCCGGTTGAAAACATTTAGACTCCGGACTCAAGCCATGCCCAATTTTATACATAGTAGAAGATATATTTCTTACATAAAAGTAATAAATCCGGATTGAAAAACTCGCCCGATGCTCGGGCACGTAAGAACTGTTTGCCCCTAATTTCATATAAACATGAAATTTAAAAATCGTAAAATCAATTCTTTAAAAATATAGGCATTTCGAGAATAATGAACTAAAAAATTAAAAATAGGAAACTAAATTAGCCCTAAGTCATACCTAAATATTGATTTACGTCAAGGCTCTTTATGACGATAGTGTTGTGCCAACTTAACAGACCTACTTTTTGGTGCTGTTGGCGGAGGGTATGCTGCAGGTGGTAGATCTATACTTGGCCACACGCTTTTCTTTTAGTTAGCTCTGCTGGAGCGGGTCCACTAGATTTTGACTTAGAAAGGGTTGATTTCTCAGTTTTTGAGGAGGAAGGTTTAAGATAGTACTATTGTTAATTAAATACCGTAATGATATTAATGAAATTGAATATATCGATTCATATAGGTCTAAAAGTGACTCAAAAAATTGTTTTGAGGCCAGGGTACGTATGAGAAAAGTTGCAAGCATTTTAGTTATTACTTATTTAACACGTTGTCTTATGGGAAATCGAGTTTCCAGCACAGTTATCCTTAAACTGTAAAAAAACTGCCATACAGATTTAAGCAAAAATAGAGAAAATACAAACTGGATATCCGCAGAGCATTTTAAGACCTTGGATGTATTGATTAAATACGAGGTCTGTTGAAAAAATAAGGTGAATTTTCAAATTTCGCGGGTTATGTACATTCGATTTTCGATGTTTTTTTCCTCTGTTGGCACACTTGTCCTGAATGTATGTTCACAGTTTCAGCAATATAGCTTTTTTGTTTGTTTGTGAGAGGCATGAAGGTTAGAAGTGTTTTGCGTGTGTTGGCGATTTTCTGCTGTCGAAAAAAATGGATCAAAGAATATGCATCAAATTTTGTGTTAAAAATGGAATTAAGTGCTCAAAAACACTTGAAATGTTGAAAGTGGCATACTGTGAGTGTACTGTAAGTCAAAAAAGTGTTTACAAGTGTTACAAGCTCTTCACAGAAGGTCGAGAAGAGATGAATGACGACGCTCGCACTGGACGGCCCAGCACGTCAACAACCAATGAAAGCACTGAAGGAGTGAAGAAAATTTTTATGGAGAATCGTCGAATCACTATTAGAGAAGTTGCTCAAGATGTCGGCATATCGGTTGGATCATAACATGCAATTTTTTCGGATATTTTGGGTCTAAAGCGTGTGGCAGCGAAGTTCGTTCCAAAATTGCTTAATTTTGCCCTGCAAATACACCTTATTTTGTGAACAGACTTTGTACGTGTAATGATAGGAAATGAGCGATAAATTATTATAAATGGCGTTCAGCGACAGAAGACGGCCATGACTCAATACATGTGGCAACGTCGCAAAATAGCTCAGGTGCGCGCTCTATTTGAAATTCCACGTGCTGCGTATATACGCAAATGAAGATTTTGTGGATTTAGGAATATTAAGGAAATAGTTAATGAAAAATAGTGTTAGTTGTTTCTCCATATAATAACAATTTCAAAGATTACATACGAGGTGTGTCCGAAAAGTATCCGACCTGAGTTCATATTTCCGCGTTGGTGCTATTCTTCGTCATCCGGACCGTGGCATCCTTCGAAGTAGTCCCCATTTGATTGAACCACACGCTCCCAGCGGTTCTTCCACATCTTAAAACAGTCCTCGAACGCAGATATTGGAATGGCCTTCAGCTCGCGCGTCGCATTACTCTGAATCCTCTCGATGTCGTCAAACCGCTTTCTTTTGAGCGCCGTCTTCAATTTTGGGAACATCCAAAAGTCGCAGGGAGCTATGTCGGGACTGTACGGACGCTGACGAAGCTGTAGAACCTTGTGTTTCGCCAAAACTTGCAGCAGAATTTTCGATGAATGCGTTGGCGTTGTTATCGCAGTGAAGAAGCCAGTCACCGCTTGACCAGAAACGCGGTCGTTTTCTTCTCACGGCATCACGTAATCTTTTTAGAACTTCAACGTAATATTCATTGTGGATCGTCTGACCTCTTGGAGCAAATTCGTAGTGCACAACACCCTTACAATCGAAAAAAAAAATCAGCATTGACTTGACATAGCTCCGACTTTGACGTGAGCAATTTCGGAATGAATTTCGCACACACGCGAGTCATTCTTAAACACTTGTTGGAAATTTCCCAAACACTACTTTTCAGTATTCCGAGATCATTTTCTAGTTCACGAACAGCCAATCGACGATCAACTTCAATCGCAAGTCACACACGCTCGATGTTTTCCGGTGTTGTTGCCAGCGAGGGTCGGCCAGAACGAGAATCACTGTCAACAGATGTGCGGCCATTTTTAATCCGCCTGTATCACTCCTTTATCTGTGTTATGCCCATACTTTCGTCTACAAAGGCCTTCTGTATGATTTCAATTGTCCCCGTATAGAACCAGAGATTTGTGATCCTAGCGCTGTTTACTGGAAGAATACTAAGAAACTTTGTCTCCGACCCACACGGAGAAAAAAATCTAACTATTATAGTAGGCTGAGCTCTATCCTATTAAAGCACCGAACTTAATGTGCGAAATTGGTATGAGCTTCTACCAGTAGTGGCATCAACTCGTGCATTTTTAGCATGAAATGTCTTATACTATAAAAGAAAGAAGCGCATGCCATTATTGCTAGTGTCATATGCTGTCATAGCAAGGTTCTCGCCTGACTACGGTTGTAAGAGAGCTCATACTGAAATAGGATGAATTTCTTACAACCGAGAGAACACGTGAGGCGCTACGCGTTCGAAAGTAGGCGTGGCCTTACATCTGAGTTGTAAGAGAACCCATACTCAAATAGGATGGGTTTCTTGCAATCATAGTAAGGCGAAGTTCGAACTATTTTCGCAAGGCACAACTGCTCTAAAAGCATGAAACTTGCTACTTTTTTAGCATGAAGGGATCCCTGCTTAAAATGTATGATTTTTTCACCAAGATAGCAAGAACGAAACCTGCTACAAAAGCATGACTAGTGCTCTTACTATTATAGTCAGATTTTTTTCTCCGTGCAATAGAGTTCTTAAATTCTCGAGAATTTAAGTTGGTGGAATATAACTGAGAATATTACAGAGTTTAAAGAATATAAGAGAATATAAAGAGAATTTGGAGAATTTATGTTTTAAATATCAATTTATGTGTACTTATCAATTTTGAAAATACGTTTGTTATTAAATAAGAGGCATTTGATTGTCCACATGTGTTTGAAATGAAAAATAACCTTGAAATTGTTTTACTCTCAAGATATTAAAACTTTTCATCGCTGAAATTTTAGGTTATGTTCACTTTGAATTTAATACTAAAGATATTAAATTAACATTATCTCCATAATTATAAAAATTTCAATGAATTATATCAATTTCGTCAGCAAATTAAACGTTTTATTTGCATGAAATTCTTTAAACAATTTTTATTAGAACAAAATAGATTATTATATTTTAATTATGTAAAACACATTACTTTAATGAGCTTGAGAATCTTAGTAATCATTTTCAGCTTTTTGTTTTCATTTTTCTCAATACTGTTCAACTTTTTAAGACCTAGCATATAAAATATAGAGTTATATAGCTTAAGCTACATTAAAAAAAAAAAATTTAACATTTGACCTTCATAAACGCTTAAATCGTAGTATAAAAACTTTTGAGACTGCAACTTTAGTAAAAAAATATTGATATCACTTATACCTATTCTCTACCTATTCTATATTCTACCTATTCCTAAGTATGTACCCATCGTTGTCGAAAAATATGAGGCAACTATCATCATTAAGGTAGTTGTCATGCATAGAAACAGGTCTCTAAAGAAAAAAGTTCTTTTATGATTTTGAGACTTGAAATGATATCATTAGTCGTTTCACATGAAACAAAAAAAATTATTTCTTATGGAGAAAATTTAAAAATCACAGAAAATAATACTTTTAGCATTATTTGTTGTAATAGAATCTTTCCTTACTAAACCTTCTTATCAATTTTTTGAAAATAATTTAATTTTTATAAATCATGGCCTATTTTACCAGGGAAAGTATTCTTTATAACCCTACTGTTTCCCAGTTTAAAAATAAGTGGAAAATCTTCAAATATAGCTATTTTGAAAAAAAATTCTTTTTGAAAAATTGCTTCAACGCTTTTAATAACAGAAAACTGTACTTTTCAAATGGGAAACAGTAGAGTTGTAGAGAATATTTTCCCCAAAAGAATAAGCCATGATTCATGGAAATCCAATAATTTTTTTCTTGCACAGTGCACTAGGTTAAAGTTCGAATGAAAAAATTAGAAAAATTCCAATATTACTTTTGCTAAGAAAAACATCTTTAGAAGGTATATAAAACATATAATCATGAATTTTCTATAGTACTTCCTTCAAACATATATTTGTATGATATTTATTATGATTTCCCTACAGATGAAATGTTTTCGAATTTTCCCTTCGTTTTTGTTACAATTTTAACTCTTTGCACAATGCAAAAAAAAAATTATACATTTATAATGACATTCAAAAATGTTGATTATTTTGAAAGTTTTTTAAAATTTAAGAAAACATTGAAATTTATACTTTTTTTGCAATACCTTCTTCAAAATTTAACAAAACAACTTCATTCTGGACTCATTTTATAGAGAATTTTGATGGCATTCAATTCATAATGAGAGCAAATTTCATCACTCACAAAATTAAAATTACGATAATTTAAGTAATCATCGAAAAACACGTGGCCCCCCAATTTTGGCCGGTAGTGTATTCTAATTAAATAAACTAATGTTGTCATTGCATTTGATAATAATATAATATACACTCTAAAAAAACGCCTATTGACTGTTAAAAAACTCATCTGTAAAATGCAAAACGAACATAGAGCATCATAATTACCTTTATTCCTCTAAATTCTTCGCTTCGTCTCATTCAGTCTCATTAGAATCAACTTTTCGTGATACCCGGCAACCACCGGCAACAGGCAAATGACTTGTTGTGATTATGATATTTATTAAATTTCGACAGACGCTTATCATATACAATCAGAATATGTTTGAAATATTGAACTATAATTTTATACGCAATAAATAATTGATTCTGATTGTTTAAAACATTTAAAAAGTCAAAATGAGGAAATTCTCATAAATTCTAAGAGAATTTATCTGCTGGTTATATTCTCGGTAATATTCTCATTCTCGTTACCGTTCTCAATGTAATATAACCGACTCAGAACTCTACGACCCAATATGATCCTAATATATGCTAGTCTGGTATTTCAACGTCAGGGGAAAGTTCCAGTTCTGAAACTCAGGTGATTTTCCAACGACTCTATCTTTGATCACTTGAGGAGCAGTCACCATTATTTTTCTAGTAGATACTACCTGAAAAAATAGTGAAATGTGATCCTTATGCATGGTAGTACGGTTTTTCTACGTCGGGTGGTAGTTTTTTCTAGAAATGGGATCGTTTATTGGGGAACTTCTCACACTGTTATCTGTGCTATTCTTTTTTTTTCGTTACTTCAAATCATTTTGATGTGAGATAATGAAGAAATTCAGAATAAGATGAAAATTAACTAATGGTGCTACTTTAGGGGATGATTTTTTATGATGGAGTGGTTCTGACTTTCCTATTATTTAGAGACATTTCGCACGAGTTTCGGACGCGCATGCCAAAATAAAATTTCTTTTCCTGGGCAGGGGGGGAAGGTTGGATGCAAAGGGGTTGTTGGAAGACTGGAAAACTATTGAAATACTTTTCTTCCAGCCTCTAGAACTCTTCATTCTCTGTATCTAACACTGACCTTATTGGTAACCTCCTTGAGAAAAAGTCAAGCACGAAAGGGTTAATAATAAACTCATTTAATTCAATAATTTTATTGGTAACATCATAGACTCTATCACACGGCCACGAAGTTTCCATGTATCCATGGATTTTCTGTAAAGGCCGTATCAGGATAAGCATGGTCTGGATGCCCCCGCTCGGATTTGATCCATATTGCGAGGGTAAGTGGTTCCCATTACAGGATAAATTTGCCCCAAGTATCAACTCGAAAAAATTTTTTTCACAAAAGTTATGAACCAATTTTGAAAAATCATAAAATATAATTTTCTCGAAAACGGCTCAACCGATCTTGATTATTAAAATGTATGTTATAGAGGTTACTAAAGAGGGCTTGTGAAAAATTGAAGAAACCATTCTGTTTATAAAAAAAGGGGTAAAATTTTTTTTTTTATTTTTGAATAATTTTTTAAATGTGAATTACTTCTTGAACACCCACCATTTTTTTCTATACCATGCTCAAATTCAAAATGCCAGTATATATTTAGTTTTTCGAAAATTTTCGGAAAGGTACTCCATAGTTTAAAAAAATAAAAACTTCTTTGGCCCTTACAATGTATGAAACAATTGATACCCTACGAGTCATTGAAGCAATTGTTTCTATACTCATGAAAGTTTTACGTTGATCACGTACAATATCTCATTTATTTCTACGTATTTGCTGCATAGTGGACGACATAGTACACTTTATATGAATGCGGGGGTGTATCAACAATTATCCGCACCCTGTCTGTGGAATTGATCGTTATCAATTTATGAAAAAAACACATCTCTACATGATCGCCTTATTTTCAATACACTTCATCCACCTGTCAACAAGCTTTTTCTTCCTGTAACAAAATGCAGTTTATATATTTCCCAATATATCTCCTTCTCGAAGCTTGTGCCCATGACCTACGTTTTGCCTTTCCTGAGACTACTACTGCGCAGGCTTCGAATGCCGCACAAGTTCGTTCGCAAAAAATACCCGATTTTCAATTGTTTTGATTCATGCTCAATAGATGTACTTATCTAAGATTCGTGTTTTTATTTTATTCTCAGTTGTAATCTTTTCCTGATAAGTTGTGGGATGCTGTTATACCGCGTTTGAATTACAGGAAGGTATACCTATTGGAAACAAATGATAATTTTCCCAAACTGTTGAATGACTGTAATCGTTCTACAACTGAGAATGAAATAAAAACGCGAACGTTAGATAAGTACATCTATTGAGCATGAATCAAAAGAAAATTGAAAATCAGGTGCTTTTTACGAACGAACTCGTGCGGCATTCGAAGCCTGCGCAGGAGTACTTTCAGGAAGGGCAAAACGTAGGTCATGGGCACAAGTTTCGAGAAGGAGATATATGGGGAAATATATAAACTGAATTTTGTGACTGAAAGAAAAAGCTTGTTGACAGGTGGATAAAGTGTATTGCAAACAAGGCGATCATAGGGTTGTAAACGATGTAACGTTTCGTTGAAACATTGAAACTTTCATTTGAAATATTTCAATATTTCATGAAACATTAGGAGAAGAGGAGTTAGATCATAAAATGTCTTTGAAATATTTATTCAAAATATATATAGTTTGAATTTTCCCGCTTTTCTGTTTGAAACTTTGAAATATTTCATAAAACCCCAATGTTTCATGAAACTTTGCATTAGATTAAAGTTTCATGAAGTATAAAAACAATTGCTTCAATGAGTCATAGGGTATCAATTGTTCCATACATTGTAGGGCGCAAAGAAGTTTTTATTTTTTTTAACTATGAAGTACCTCTCCGAAAATTTTCGGAAAAATATATATTGTCACTTTGTATTTAAACAGGATATAGAAAAAAAATGGTGGGTGTTCAAGAAGAAATTCACATTAAAAAAATTATTCAAAAATTAAAAAAAAAAAATTTTCCCCCTTTTTATGAACAGAATGGTTTCTTGAATTTTTCGCGAACCCTCTTTAGAACCCTCTATAACATATATTTTAGTCATCAAGATCGGATTATCCGTTTTCGAGAAAATTAGATTTTTTGATTTTTCAAAATTCGTTCATAACTTTTGTAAAAAAAATTTTTTCGACTTGATACTTGGCGTGAATTTATCTTGTAATGGGAGCCACTTACCCTTGCAATATGGATCAAATCCGAGAGGGGGCACCCAGACCATGCTTATCCTGCTACGGCCTTTTATGAATCGTTTTTTGCATGCTATATTTCATAGTAATTTGGGGCGCTTGAATATCCCCTAGAATTCATTATATTAAAATTCATGTAACGGAATTAAAAACTGCTCTAATTTTTATATTCCCAAATTCATCACTTAACTTAATGTTTGTATTTTTGAGTAAATATATTTCCGAATCATCATTCAACCGAATATTTGATCATCCAAATTACAGTTTTCCATCATTTTGATATTTTCGAATTACTATCTCTTCCAATTTTCACTTCACCGAATTTTCATCTTGCAGAAAACAAATTATTTCACCCAAATCACTTCGTACTGAAAAATAATGTCAATCCTCATTTTGATTTTAAATTATTATAAATTCTTATTAATTGGATTTGGGTTTAGCATCTCTATTCTTCAGCCGGATGTGTTTTAGGTCAAATTGTTTTTATGTAAGATGACAATTTGGTAAAGAGGGGTTCAGGTAAAATGGTGTTTCGAAAATATAAATATTACGACTAATAATAGTTTATGAAAATGAAAATTCGGACGTATAATTATTCGAAAATACAATAGAAACATTAGTTTCTGTGATGGATCGGAAATATAACATATAAAAATCTGCCCAGTTCGCAGGCACATTCTCATTACGCGCTTCGCTCGCAAATTTAAGCGCGCGATTTGATCTTCGCGCTTAGCGCTCGCTCTTTTATGGCTTTCGCATACATTTATTGGATCTATAACTTAAATCGTGCGGTTTGCTAAGAGATGGCGTAACTTGAATATTATTCCATCGTTCCAATATTCCGAACATGCGTTGGAAAGCTACTGTCATTGTGCGTCTTTTTCAGTATATTTTATTCATTTGAAGCGTAAACAATAATAATTTTTTTTCACTTGAATATGTCGAACTTTGTGCCTGAAAAAGTTTTTTTGCGGGGAGTTCTTCTTCATTACTTTATTATGAACCAAACTGCTGCTGAAAGTCATCGTATTTTGGTGGAAGTTTATGGTGAACATTCTCTAGCTGAGCGAACGTGCAAAAATTGGTTTGCACGATTTAAAAGTGGTGATTTTGGCTTGGAAGACGAAGAACATCTTGGGCAGCCAAAAAAGTTTGAAGATGAACTGAAAGCATTACTCGATAAAGATTGTTGCCAAACACAAGAAGAGCTCGCAGAATTTTTGGGAGTCACTCAAGCAGCCATTTCAAAGCGTTTAAAAGCAGCCGGATACATTCAGAAGCAAGGAAATTGGGTTCCACATGAACTTAAGCCGAGAGACGTTGAAAGGCGGTTTTGCATGTCCAAAATGCTGCTGGAACGCCACAAAAAGAAGTCATTTTTGCATCGGATTGTTGCTGGTGATGAAAAATGGATCCATTACGACAACCTCAAGCGCAAAAAATCATATGTGAAACCCGGCCAACCAGCCAAATCAACGGCAAAGCCGAATATCCATGGCGTTAAAGTAATGCTCTGTATTTGGTGGGATCAGAAGGGTGTGCTGTATTATGAGCTGCTAAAACCGGGTGAAACCATAAATGGAGAACGCTACCGAACAAAATTAATCCGTTTGAAGAGAGCAATAGCCGAAAAACGCCAGGAATATACCCTACCCGCCTTATAGCCCAGACCTTGCAGAACGCGGTAACTGGAATACAGTTCACATCAGAACAGGGTATCACAAATTGACTTGATTCATTCTTGGCCGCCAAGCCGGCGCAGTTCTTTCGGGATGGAATTCACAAATTGACAGAAAGATGGGAAAAAGTCATAGCTTCAGAAGGGCAATACTTTGAATAATACTATTGTACATGTTTTTCTTAAATGAACGTTCAAATTTTGAAAAAAAACGCACGAATTAAGTTATAGATCCAGTAAGTTTATTTCTTATAATTTGATACTGAAGCTCAAACCAATTTTATAATAATATTACAGAGGATGTGAATTACACATTTTCTCAAAGTCAAAAAATTTCCTTTTGAATTTAAGTGAAACAGGGAATTCGAAATACTTAAGGGGCACAACTAGTTTGACTACCTGAAAAACAGGTGATTTTTGTGAATTAAAAAAAAAAGTATTGCATCGAATGTTTTAAAATTTCGCAGATATATTTATGCATAAATAATGAATACACAGTAATGTTTTCAAATCAAAACCAAAAATTTAATAAAACTGGAATATATTTCCTATACAATGACCCTCGATTGTAAGAAAAAATTAAAATGCAACAAAATGGCGGGATTTTGAAAAAAAATTAAAAATTTGCCTAAAAAATCTGATGGTTTTTGGTGTGGCAAAATTATATTTTTCATCTAATCATAAAACTGGAAGGTCATTGTATGGAAAAACAAATACACAATAAGGTTGAAAAAGACGCAAGTCGATCGGATGATTTGTTATCGAGTTACAGCTGCAACAAATTTTAAAAATGTAGTTTTGAGAAGAACGCGTTCAAAGATAAAAGTACTGATTTCATTCTTATAAATTTTGAAGTATCATACCTAGAGCTAATCTGCTATTCCAGGCCCATACAATTCACCTTAGTCTTCTTCGAAAAGCGCCTGCCGGGCTGTTAAAAAATGTAAAAAAAATCGAAATTTTCAAAATTTCAAACTAGTCGTGCCCCCTAAGGCTCTATCAGCCTTAAGGAACACATTCTCATCATGATGCTCGCGCTTCGCGCTCGATTTTCTGTATACATTTCAATAGCTTTTTAATACATTACATGATTAAAATAATTTATTTTCTTCCAAATCTCTCAAAAAGAAAAAACAATCGTAGAACTTATTTAAGGAAACGATTTTGCAGAATAACGCTTATTTCGTACCTCACATATTTTGGTGGAAAAAATGGAATTTTTTCAATATTTAAAGTCAAAACATAAAATATACATCCTGTAGAGAAATGTCTTAGTGAGTATTTGTAGACCTCATTCAGGCAAATAATTTTCCATCCTAACGTTTTTTTTGTATCTCACATAGTTTGTCTAAAAAATGGAATTTTTTAATTTTAATCGTATTTTTGGAATTGAAACGAAAAATATATGTTTTATCAGAAACTGCGTAGGACAAAAATTGTAGATCTTTTTAAAATGAACATCTTTGCATTCTTACGTCTTTTCGTATTTCACATATTATTGTTTAAAAAAATTGAATTTTGGATTTTCAATAGTATTTTTTTGAATTAAAAAGAAAAATATACATCTTATGAAGAAATGTTGCAATTCAAATTTGTAGATGTTAATGTAGAAAATAATTTTGTATGATAACTTTTTTTCATATCTCGTATAATTTAACTGGAATTTTGATATTGACTTTTTTCAAGTTTTAACATGCTGTAACATTTCTAATTTCGGTTTGACCAAAGAATGTTATATAAATAATTTGTAGAGATTTATGAGCACCTCTAAAAACCAGTATTAGAATTTTTGATTTTTCAAAAACACAAACAATGGTCTAGTTTCCTCAATTTTGGTTGGATCTGTCTGGTTAACGAACTTGTCCTTACTTTTTCGGCTCCGATAAAATATGCCCAAGCTCAATTCAATCTGTTGAGTCTATTGAGAGTTATCGAGTATACGGCCTACTACAGACAGACAAAAACTTTCGTAAAAACCACTTTTTCTGACTCAGGGGATCTCAAAACGTAACGGAGAGAAGAGAACGCAGCTGTCATGTGCACGGGACGAAGCAGAGCTGTGTCCTTACGAAAATGTTCGGTTGGACACAGCTCAGCTTCGTCCTCGCGTAGCCAGAATGTACGAGCGCATATCTCTGCTTCGCGCCGGGCATACGCCATTCGGACGAAGCAGAGCTGTGTGCGGACAAATGCAGGCTTCGTCCAAACGCAGCACCACTGTGCCCACGCACATGACAACTGCGTTATCTTCTCTCCGTGTACTTTGTTTTGGGTTTCCCTAAAGGAAGAAAATAGTTAAGGCTATGTAATGATGTTTGCTTGTTTGTCAGTCTGCCTGTTATAATAAATAGTTAGCAGCAAACGATTTCCACATGCTTAAAAATTTATTAATTTAATGTCTCCAGGTGAAGATAACGATGAGAAACTCATGGTCAGCGACGACAAATATCTCAATACCATTGCTTCCTTTTGGGAATTAATCCCTGAAAAAGGCAAACGAGAACTTTTATGCCTTGGGGCGTTAAGTGGATTAAATGTGATCTTTATGACTAAAATATGTCATGATTTTCTGAAAAAATCAAATAACACTGTCATTTGCACTGGAAGCAGTTATTTTGATGACCTTTATATGCATTTTATTATTGAAGGCACCCAAGAGCTACAAGCAAATTCAAAATTTATTATTCTAATTGTAAGTAGTTCCAGATAATACTGAAAAGTTCAAACTTAAATTATCTTCTATTCATGCTTATTAATGAAATTATTATTCTTAACAATTTTTGTACAGTTTATTATTTTTACTGTGATTTATTTATATTTGAACGTTTGGCTATAACGAAATACTAAAAATGTATTAAATTTTATTTTTCTTCAGATAAAAGTAAATATTGAGCGACCATCCACTTTGGCAATAAATCATGTGAAATTAAATTGGAATATCAGCTATCGTGGAGTATTGGTAGGATGGAGCAAAACGGTAAAAATTCACGACCAGTAAAATAATGTCCTATCACTTCTTGTAATTCTTTTACCTGGTTTTTTCTCTAAAACTCTTGGCTAATCTTCTAACTGTTCAAACCATGAAAACACCTTTAATCTGACACACAAATGTACCTGAAGAAAACTCAATGGAACTATGGATCAATTCTGTGTATATAAATAAAAAATAATTCAGCGTGAATCAGGCCTACTGGCATTACAGAACGGCGAATACGAATGCGACTAGCCAGCCGCCAATTACTGGCAAGTTTCCTGCTAGCTTGGCAGATTAAATGATATTTTTATTTTAAATTTTAGAAATTTTTCCACGTGAAATTTCGACACTTCCAAAATCTACCGAATTTGCTCTTTTATTGCACGTATTGATTGTATATCCCAATACGCCTATGCTGTCGCATGCATTCAACGTGCAATAGTGCCAATTGGCTTTGTACACGCCGATTTTTTTTTTCACAAAGAAATTTATCCAGACAAGCAGAACGTTTACGAGGACAGTAAATTATTTTGTAGTTTTGCTTATTTATGAAGCAAATCTAACGTTCGTAAATCTGTATATTTCATGTGTTTCAATAGAAAGATCAACCGATGATAGAGCCATTTTCTTTTGTGATGCAAGGCCAAATGATGAAATTGGATAAGGATTATAACTACCTAAGTGTAAATAATGTAAGTGAAATATAGATTCAGAAAAATATTTTTGGGTCGTTCAATTAAAATCAAGGGGAGAGTCTGGTTTAGGGGGTCAACCAATCGATTACCGTGGAGGCTCAAGGTATATTATATGGAGCAGGAATAGTAGATTAGTCTGTAATTTTGGTAAGTTTAGAAAATGTACTGTTTTTTTTTTAAAAAACTTGAAACGCGATTCTCTCGGAACAGTATTTTTTGACATTGCGTGCACGATTGAAACAATTGAAATCAACAGATTTTTATAATACGGGGCTTGATTTAAAGCTTATCGGTATAGCTTATATTTGAAAGAAAATCATGACTTAAAAATTTATATTAAACAATTTTTTTTTGCAAATCAACCGCAAATTTTTTCAGCGAAAAATTAGTCTGTTTTTTCAATACTCATAACGGTACGCTGCCGTGGTGCCGTGAACAACGACCCACTTGTGTTGTATAACATAAATTATTGTCAATAAAAGGAAAAAATTCTAAAGGATTTATCTTTAGTTAGACAACTAAAAAGCTCTCCAATTAATTTATATGATTCACAGTTTTTAAAAAATTGCGAAATATCGGGCAAATTTCGGCATCCAAAACCAGGCTCCCCCTTAAGTTGGATAAAACACAGAATTTGCTTATCATACCGTTGATCAAATTTTGAAGTGATTCCATAAAAGATTTTGTTTTACACTATCAAATATGATTTGTTAGGATACGATTAAGTTTAATCAAAGAAATATTCCAGTTGACGAAACCAAATTTCTGTTGATCTAAATCAATGTTTTTTGACGCAATCAAAGATTTTAATGTATTCAACGAAATTATTTTTTTGGATCAAGAACAGTTGATTTCTGTGCGTGTGGACTCAGGACAAATCAGGTGTTGTATTTACATACACGGAGAAAAATAGTTGGAGTAATTTTACTCGACTCTGTCGGTTAAACTTGGGACATAAGAACATTTCAACATCTTTTAAACCCTAGTCGAATAAAATGACTTTGATAAGTACTTAATTGGCCCAACGTGAATGATAATGAGCGTTACATAAGGATTAGTGAGGAGTTCAGTAAAGCATGGTCGATGACAAGGCATCAACATGCGTCAGTGGGTTAACATGAAATGTATCGGTAAAATGAGCATTGGGCGTGTTACTTCGACAGACAGTAAAAGAAATTCTTACCTTATGCCTGCTATTAGTCATCCGTCACATATATACATAAACATCATACAAATACATACACATCATTCAGTCGCAGCCAATCATATTTTTCATCACAAGTACACTTAAAAATAGAAACTTCACGTAAGAAGGCTGTTCAATAAGTCCGTGAATTCTCGAAAGATGGTACTGTTATCGTAAATATGTTACTACTCTAAGAGAATACCATCTAATATCAGTGCGTATACAAAGTTTCGACTCAGTAGGTTGGTTAGAAAATTTTTTACAGCCAGTTGCATTTAAATTTTTCATTGTTGAAACAAAACCCTGGAAAAAAGTGAGTTTCGCGTAATTATTAAACATTATTTTCTACAAGGAAAATCAATCAAAGAAACTGAAGAAAAGCTCGCAAAATATTATAAGGAGTCCGCTCGATCGCATGGCATGGTTCATAAGTGGTTCACTGAATTTCGATGCGGTCGTATTAGCACAAATGATGCTGAGCGTGCTGGCCGTCGAAAAGAGGTGACTTCTCAAGAAATGATCGATAAAATCCACGACATCGTACTCAACGATCGTCGATTCAAAGTGCTTGAGATTAGTGAGACTGTAAACATTTCAGTGGGATACGTATGGCACATTTTACATGAATGTTTGGGCATAAGAAAGCAGTCTGCAAGATGAGTACCATGTTTGCTCACAGCCGATCACAAGCGGGCTAGTGTGGTTGCGTCTGAGCAATGTTTGGGCATGTTTCAACGTAATTCAAAGTAATTTATGTGCCTCAGCCGCGGAAACTCGTTTTTCCGTTACAGCTGAGAATAAAGCAATGTTGTATATTCCGTTACAGAGGAATACAATGTAGAAATTGAACTGCGCATGCGCATTATAGTCTTACAGCGGAACGCAATCTATTTCTTATTCTTCTTCTTCTCACTTCTTCTTCGTACAACGGAACGCAATCTATTTCTTATTCTTCTTCTTCTCACTTCTTCTTCGTACAGCGGAACGCAATCTATTTCTTATTCTTCTTCTTCTCACTTCTTCTTCGTACAGCGTTAGCACTGACTACTACACAAGACCGATAAAATCAAAATGGCCGGGACTAGTCGCCAATTTGCGCCCGCTTCGTACAACTAGTGCAGCAGACAACTACAATAAGTACTAGATTAGATTCCAATGTACGCATAAAAACTCGTATCCGCACCACAGTCACATAAAATAGAATATGTGCCAATGCACACAATTCGGGACATTGCGGGACTCGCGACAATGCTCGCAGGACTGATCGCGCCTCGGATTCGTCTCGGCTTTGTCTCGACTATGCCTCACCTACGCCTCGACTACACCTTGGCTTCGATCTCCTGCGAACATTGTCGCTCGTCACGCAATCACCCTCATTGTGTGCCTAGGAACATAATATACTATTTTGCGACGTTATGTAACTGTTAATGAAACGTGAATTCATTATTGTACGCCAGAAACAAAAAATCAGTCGAAAATGTGTACTGGGCTTGGTGAATCTGCGCCAAAAAAAGCGAAGACGGTTCTATCAGCCGGTAAGGTCATGGCCACAATTTTTTGGGACGCACATGGTATAATATTAATCCATTATCTACAGAAGAGAAAAACTATTACAGGGGAGTATTATGCCTCATTATTAGATCGATTTGATGGCATACTGAAGAAAAAGCGGCCCCATCTGACGAAAAAAAAGTGCTTTTCCACCACGACAATGCACCAGCTCACACGAGTGCCATTGCAACGGCCAAATTATTTAATTTACGCTACGAAATACTTCTTCATCCACCTTATTCCCCAGATTTGGCTCCTTCCGATTATTTTTTGTTCTCTAACATGAAAGCTTGGCTTGCAGGTAAAATATTTTCATCGAACGAAGAGATCATTGCTGCAACAAATGAGTATTTTGAGGGGTTTGATATAAATTATTTTCTAGAGGGCATAAAGCTTGAGTACCGCTATAATAAATGTATACAGTTAAAAGGGGACTAAGTTTAAAAATAAATTGGAATTTTTGTTATAAAAAGTGTTCTTCATTTCAAAGTCACAGTCTTATTAAACAGCTGTCGTATTTTGACCTAATAAATACACTTATAAAGTGTGATCAAATTGGAGGTACTTTTTCCAATAGGGTTTTATTGACATGTCACGCGTGACTACTGTCAAACTAAATACATAATTTTATTCAGTTTTTATTGACATTTCATCATGGAAAGACTTACGCCTCAACAACGTTTACAAACCGTATAATTATATTACGAAGATGGACGTTCTGTGAAAAGTGTTTATCGCGCGCTCAGGCCAATTTATGGTGTACATAATCGTCCTACTGAACGCACTTTTCGGCATACCATCGGCAAACTCGAGAATAATTTAACATTATTGGATGATACTTGACCGATTAGACCACGTACAGCCCGAACTGTAGAGAATATTGCGGCTCAACACCTTGAGCTATGATAAATGACTTTTTGATGCCGGAAATTGAAGCCCGTAATCTCCACGAAATTTGGTTTCAACAAGACGGCGCTACATGTCATACAGCCCGTGAAATAATGGATTTACTGCGTAGTCGTTTCGGTGAGCAATTTATCCCTCGTCTCGGACCGGTGGATTGGCCTCCAAGATCGTGTGATATCACACCTTTCGACTTTTATTTGTTATTTGTGATTATTAACAATTATTTCAATCCAATATTATCCCCACATTAACGAATAGAAAAATGATATGTAAACATTTTTTATTTCTTAAAATTCTTATAAACTAGAACATTAATAAAAATTTTAATAGTCAATGTAAATATCAACTAAGAATGAAAGGAAAGGAAATAAAGGAAACACGTTCTTGGATCAAAGAACATATAAGAGGGCTCCACTTAAGCGCCACCTTTGTGCGTGGCCTATTCGGTCCTGCCTCAACAAAAGAGGCGAGCAACAAACCGGCCGAGAACTGTGATCATCGTTTAAAGTTCAACTCAGATACGATTGAATATTTTTAATTGTATCTCGGGTACCCATGAATATTTTTTCAGTTTTCTTGGCTTTAATTAAATATAAGATTTTAGACTCAATGTTATATATTTTCCAGATTTTGGAAAAATTTTCCCTAGATCAGGCTAAAAGTTGAAGTTTAGGTAGAAAATTTGAGAAAATCTTGAATTTTTTTTTAACTCCTCACGTGCTGTATCATTTTCAGAAGGTCAAAAGAATATTTGTTGATCATCACTTGGCCATTTCCAATTTTCGAAAATGAATAAATTATTATCAAATTGAGCAATTTGTTTATAAAAATTTCGTTTTGGAAAATGTTTTTTAATGGTTTAAAAGTTGACGAATTTCTCATTAACTAGTCATATCCAGAAGTCGATGACAATTAAAGAAAGTTTCGACAGGTCATAAAGGGTGGATCATCTAACATTTGGAATGTGAATTGGCTATAAAAGAAACTCATGGATATCAAAAAATGTTTTTAAGATAATTAGTAGAGATTTGTAAGCACTATCAAAAACTAATATTGCATGTTTTAATTTAAAAAAAAAATTAAGTAAAACAAAAAATGCTTTTATTTTAACAAATTTTGATCAGATGTGTCTGCTTGATAAATTATAGAACTTTTACATTGGAACTTGAATCCAAGACTCCAGAACAAGATTGTTATTTTTTAAAAGTCTTATTTTTCCGTATTTATTCTGAAGAAAAAAATGAAAAAGGGCTGCAGGGCATGTTACACATCAGTCAATTAACTATTGTATGTATAGAAAAAATATGAAAAACTGAGAGAAAGTATTAGTCGTGGTAACCCATTGATTTCAATAAAAAAGGGTAACAAATATCATTTTCTATTTCACATTATTAAAGCACCTTAGTCTTTTCTAAACCGAAAAAAATCTCTTTTTAATTTCGCACAAATCTGAATTTACTGTAATCCCAACACATTAGTTTTACTTTTGTTGCACAAATTTAAGCGATTTTCGTATGTACATCAGTATGCCAAAATAGCAAAGCCTATATACCAAATTCGTTCCAGAGTCATACTAAGAGAGTCACCACTCTGTTTGCAAAAATTATAGTATAAATTATGGTATAAATATGATATGGTATAGTAATATATACACATATCGCATAAAAATATAGTATAATTATAGTATACGCAATTTTGTGCGAATTTTGTATACGCATTTACTATTTTGGGATACAACACAATCATACTATAATCGTATGAATTATCCAAAAATGGTACATATTTTAACACGTGGATCAATAAGTCTTAGGACTGACACATAGATGGCGTTGCCAAGAAAAGTTCTGTATGATTTTTCATGAGTACCAACCTTCAAAAGATACCTGTCAAAATTTCATAATATTCTGATGTTTAGTCCACGAGTTACAGTGATTTAAGTGACGCTAGTCTTGATATTCTCAAAACAATGGATTCGAAACAATTTCGTGTGTTGATTAACCATTGCTTTTTGATGAAAAAAAACACAGTGCAAGCTCAGCAATGGCTTGAAAAGTGCAAATGTGGGCCGGTAAGGTTATGGCCTCAGTATTTTGGGATGCTCATGGAGTTTTGTTCATCGACTACCTTGAAAAAAGTAAGACGATCAATAGCGAACATTACATTGGCCAATTGATGCGTTTGATGAACGAAATCGGTGAGAAACGGCTCCAAATGAAGAAGAAAAAAGCGCTCTTTCACCAAGACAATGCGCCGTGTCACAAGTCGCTCGCTACCATGGTGATATTGAATTAATTGAACTTCGAATTGTTTCTGCACCCACCATATTCACCGGATCTAGCCCCCAGTGACTACTACCTGTTTGCGGACCTCAAAAAAATGCTCCAAGGAAAGAGATTCTACTCCAACGAGGAAGTCATCACCGAAACGAACGCTTATTTCGAGGCCAAAGATAAATCTGTCTACAAGAAAGGTATTGAAATGTTAGAAAAGCTCTGGACTGATTGTGTTGCTTTTGAAGGAGACTATGTTGAACCAAGTCGAGTTTTGCCAAAAAACTGTGTTTTTCCTAGTTAGTCCCGGGACTTATTGATCCACGTGTTATACCAATATCACATGAAAAGTCGTTTACGAAAATTGTAACAGCACCTCATACAAAATTCGAAAGAGATCCTTTTCGGCGTAGTGATGGAACCTCGAAAGCAAAACCTCGATGTTTCGATGTTTCCGATTTCGAGGTTCCATCACTAGGTGGCGGCGGTTAGGCAACGCTGGCGACGGTTAATCGTCCCGCTCGTAGCACGCAGCGATGATAAGAATATAAAAACATCGACTTTCAAACCACCGATAACAAGAAGTTTCGATGTTCGATGTAACCTCTACATCGTATCTTAAACATCGATGTCAAAAACATCTACATCGAAGGCAAAAACCTCGATGTTTCCGTATTTCCGATATTGAGGTTCCGTCACTAGTCTTTCCGGCTAAATTCTCTGGGTAGCGGTGATAAAATTTTTAGTAAATTCTACTAAAAACAATTAGCCGCCTCGGTTTTTAGCTAAGACTCCCGGTAAAAAGGCTTATCTTGAAAACAATTGAAAGGTTTAATATTTCTCAATGCTTGATCCGGCATTTGTTTTCAAATCCATGAAATGATAAATAAAATGAGAGAAATAACAATGGTGATTAGATATAAGGAGACCATTCTCCATATATCCATTCCTGAAATGAATTTCCGCCAAGTACATCGTTAACATACAAAACTTTCCGATGAGGGCATGTGTGTTCCCTTGATTCAAAATGTCGACGCCCAATACACGATGTCAAAATATTTATCTTATATTTATTAGATTATTATAAACCGTGGATGCCGCCATTTTGCACCCAGGGAACACACGTACCCTCATCGGGAAGTTTCCTAACTAAGTACTTGGCAGAACTTCATTTCGTGTTTTGTGAAGTACGGCCATAAGAGATTGGTCTCCTTATATCTAGTCTCCATGGAAATAACATCGATTTCAATCAATATAAATAACGTTATTGAATGAAATTGAGCCACATAATTTTCAATCCTTTCAGAAACTATTGAAGAGAATTCAGAAAAATGTTCTCGAAATGGTGGATTAAAGTAGATTTAACTTTTATCATTTTATATTGGGTGTACAACTTTGCTTCCACCGTTTTTCCTGAAATTTGAGGCTTTATTTTTAAAAATTGAATACCTATTTATGATTCAAACTACTGTCCGTGTCTAGCCACTACTTTTTTCCATCTTTCTGGCAATTTTTGGATTTCATCTCTAAAAAACGATGCGTCTCTTGAGGCGATCCACGAATCGATCCATTTTTTGACTTCTTTATAAGAGCGGAAATGCTGATGAGCCAGGCCGAGTGCCATCGATCGAAACAAATGGTAGTCGGAAGGAGCAACGCCTGAAGAGTACGGCGGGTGGGGTAAGACCTCCCATTTCAGCGTTTCCAAATAAGTCTTAACCGCTCTTGCGACATGTGGCCAAGCATTGTCATACTGGAGGATAACTTTGCCGTGTCTCTCTTGGCACTTTGACCGCTTCTCCTCCAATGCTTGATCCAAACGCTTCACTTGCGTTCGATACCGATCCCCTGTGATGGTTTCACTCGGTTTAAACAGCTCATAATACTCCACACCTAGCTGGTCTCACCAAATGCAGAGCATAACCTTAGCAGCGTGAATATTCGGCTGGCCTTTGACGTGGAGGCATGTCTGGGCATTCCCCATGATTTTCTGCGCTTAGGATTATTGTAGTGGACCTATTTTTCGGCGCCGCTCACAATGCGATGTAAAACACCTTCCAGTTCTGTCTTTGAAGCAGATGTTCACAAGCAAAGAAACGCCGTTCAACATCTCTGGGACTCAACTCGTACGGAATCCAATTTTCTTGTTTCCGAATCATTCCCATGGCTTTGAGGCATCTTGAAATGGCTCGTTGAGTCACTCCCAATGATATTGCCAATTCTCCTTGCGTTTGGCACGAGACTTCAGCAAATAATGCCTCAAATTCGGAACCTTCGAAAATTTTCTCTTTTCCACCGCTATGCCGATTTTCGACATCAAAATCACCGCTTTTAAAGCGTTGAAACCACTCACGACACGTTCTTTCACTAAGAGCAGCCTCACTGTGACATTTTTGATCTGCCTATTTCAACTAGCACTTACCACTGCAACCATCCATCGAAATCACAATCCAGGATTCGAATGCGTTGAATAATTGGTCATTTAAAATCAGAGTGATAAATCTCTAATTTACTTTAATGGTCGACTCAGTCATTTCAATCTCAAAAACTGTAGGTCTCGACCGACATAACTATTACTTCAATAAAATAGATACTTACCAATTTAGTTGAACCACTACAGTAATGTCATATAATAAATGTTTTGTATCAACGCTTAACTTCATGAAATAAAATCGTTATGAGTTTAGCCATAATCTTTATAATTAATTACAAGTCTCATTCACGAAATAAAATATTCGTTTCTAAAACTAAATAAATTGGATCAGTGTTACAATGAAATTTGGTCGTTTACTTAGTTACAAGTACTATTAACTTTTAGTATGTCTTAAAAATTTCTTGGTAGTGCCTACTAAAAATATATAGTTGTGACGTTTTAGTCAGTAGAACTATTGAGATTTCTCTCAGTGCAGAAATAATTATTATTATGTGAAATAAGTTGTGGGAACTAAACATACTAACAAATTTTTTAATGGTTTTTTGACCTATGTGGTACATGTTCTTCAAGTATATACCCAGGAAACAAAAAAATTATTCACTTGCGTTAAATTTGAATGGGCTTTGAGGTGTTCTGAATTGCGTATCTGTCACTGGAATTTCAGCATTAACAGATTGAAAACCAATATTTCCGATAGAAAATAATGTATTTAAAGTGAACAATCGTTTGCAATACAATTCGTATTCCGTTTTTATTGTATTTCTCTTATTCAGAGTGACCTTTTAAGACTTCCATTTCATTTGGAATTTCAACCGATTCATGCGAACATCAATGAATCGTATATTGCCATTAGAAATTATTTGAGGTTAATCAGTCTTATTCAACCCTATTCGCTTAACGATTTAACCAATGTCGAATGGCAGATTTAAAACATTGCGCACAAATGGCAGATTCCAAGTGTTACCATCCGATTGAATTTTTATTTCCTGAATATGCAAATGACAGATACACAATTCAAAGAGACGCGCGTTCTATCGGTTTTCTTTTCCTGGGTAATTCAGTAATTCAAAAAATAATTTTAGTAATTACATTTGCTCTTTACAAGAAACTTAATAACCAAAACTTGTCCTAAAATTAGTTTCCCCCAGGCAGCCTTGTGGTAATGAATAGGGAAATTATAGCAGTTACGAAAACGAGTTTTGGACAGAAGATTCAGTTCCACAAAATCCTCCTAGCAGAATCTAGGAAACTTGAGACGATTTCATTGGAGATGTCAATAAATGGAAGAGACCTATCTCTGCAAAATGGAATCGGTTCGTTTGCTAATAATATTTTAATTTCAAAAATAATATTGGAGAGTTTGTGGTTTGTCTTATGTTTTGTAAATAATATACCACACTGTTAGAAATGTTTATAATTTTAATTTGCTAAAAGAAACTAAGTTTCAGTTATTCGATTGAATTAGAACTTTACATTGCTAAAAACTTTCGCCAGCCTTTTTCGAAACACGCAACCAAAGTTATGATACTTGTATTTAAAAATTCTGAAACTTAAGTAGAAAACATTTTACGTCCCAGGTAAAGGAACCTACTTATACAACTTTACTTGTAACTAAAAATTCTATTACAGTTTCGTAAATGAGTCCACGGGAAGAAAAATTCATCGAGCGCTCGAAAACAGGCAAAAGAATTGTCCACTTTCTAAAATCCAAGTTAAAAGAGAAAAATCAGTTGATGTTGATGGGCGTCCGGGGCGTTCCAAGTCATCAACATGTTCTCTGCCTTTTTTGAAGTCTTTGTACCACTTATAAACATTTTTCTGCGACATGGTCAAATTACTGAAGGTCTTCTACAGCATCCTAAATGTTTCTGTAACTGAAATTTCATTCCACAAACAAAAATTAATGGCACTTCTTTGCTCAACAAATTCAGACATTGTAAAAATCGAAAAAATCACTTTTAGTGGTTTAGAAAACACAAGCGTAACTATGTAACAAATGATGACATTGACGTGAAATTTGGCATAGATGTCAGTAACAGTAGGACCAACGTAAAAATAAAAGAGTTTGCCCGAATCGGTTAACCCGCAAAGTTTAAATTAAAAATTCACCTTAGTTTTTCCCACAGTAGTATTTTGTCAGACATTATTATTAAATGAACTCAGTATGATTTTAAAGTCATTAAATCGTTCAAAAAACTATTTAAAATCTAAGGTTTCTTGATGTCAAAAAAACTTTTGCCTTTTTATATTTTGACGAAAAATTCCCGATAGTCAATTATTTGCGCTAAGTATTTGCTTTTCTCTTAAAACTTGCATCTCTGTTCAAGTATCCCTACAGAAAGGTTTTTTTTAAATCGCTGGATGCAGAAATCATATCATATATAGTTTTTGAGCTCAAAGAAGATTTACTTGATATTTTTTATCTAATTTTATACATATTATAAAGTGTCTAGCCGGATAAGCATGTGAAAAATGCCCTGCAACGAAATTAACGGGTTATATACCTTTTTCTGGCTCAAAAAATCAAAAAAATTTGTATTGCTTATTTTTAAAGTACATACTTTTAACAATGTTTCTGCAAAATTTCATCGAGATTGGGGCACTAGAACCTAAAATACTGCCGTTCATAGCGCGCAGTTTCTGGAACTACTTAATGTCCACCTAAAACTTTAAACGCGATTATCTCGGAATCGTATTTTTGAAAAAATGCCATCGCGGTGAGCACGATATCTTGCTAACCACTACATCGATCAATTTGTAATTTGGAGGGGTTGTTTGTACTTACAATAGCTAGTTCGTGAACGAAGGAATTTTTTTTTCAGACAAATCCTTCTGTTTTTTTTTTTTGGCGGAAAACTCAATTTTTCGACCTTAAAAAATTGACTTTTTTGGAAAAAATATCACTGTAACTGTAAAAAAAATTTTTTTGTAAAATCCTTCGTTTACGAACAAGTTCACACTATATACTGACGTAGTTTTTTTTTTTTTTGTCAGCTGAGCCGTTACCGTTATTTCATGCTCACAGTAAACGATTACAAACAAAAGGGGTTCTGCGGCAAGGAGTGTACCTTTCCTAATTTTCCGAAGTTTCACTCGAAATTTTATACAAAAACACAATAAGAGATGTACTTTTTGAAACTTTTTATCGCATTTGAATAAAACTATGGCAACATGATTAAAAAAAATAAATGAAAACCCTGTATTTCCCTAGAGAAAAAGGTATATAACCCCTTAAATGAAATGGGCAGCAAAATATTCCCTTTCGTGTAAAAGAATATTCGCTGCATTATTGCTTCCGAAATTCAAGAGGGAGCTAAGCTTTTTCAAAAACTGTACTTTTTTAAAAATATTTTGTTACAACTTACGTAATTGACAAAAAAATCTACCAGTATTCTCAAACATAGAGACCTTCTAAACGTACTAAAAAAATTATTTCGTCGCATTCGGCGCTAATTTCAAATTTTTAAAAAATGGAAAAAAATACAAAGTGCCCTTTTCACCATT
The DNA here is from genome assembly GCA_030998225.1 of Diplolepis rosae. Lineage (NCBI taxonomy): Eukaryota > Metazoa > Arthropoda > Insecta > Hymenoptera > Diplolepididae > Diplolepis > Diplolepis rosae. Next base: position 2,426,185 of record JAPYXD010000275.1, read on the forward strand.
TTTTGAAGAGGTACTATCACTATTTTTTTTAACAGACGCACCTTCGCATCAATGATATTCTCAATTTTTTTCAGATTGTTTGATTTGGTGGTACATTCTCATAAATAAAAAGTTTTTCAAAAACTATTTATTGCATTTTTTTATGAGACAATTTATAACTGAGAATAAAAGAAAATTAATCCTCTTCACTTTCAGAAAGAACAAAATGTTTATTAAATTCTATTTATTACATTTTTTAATGACACAATTTATAACTGAAAATCCCACCTACAACTCGTGTAGAAATTTCCCTATCTTTCCTTATGTCAAGTTGGGTTCTAGTGGGACCCGGACTAGAATTTCCCAATATAGAATAAACTGATAGGGGCACTGTTAGCACCCGCTGAATATTTCTAGGCCAGAAAAAACTGATAGGGACCCTGTCAGGTGCCAGTGAGGAATTCCTTCTTTCGCTTAAGTATGGAAAATCTATTTGTATCTGACGGGGCCCCGACTGGAGAATTCCTATTTGTAATATTTGTGGTTAAGGTTAGGTCCATTAGATACAGCATAACCTTTATTCTTTATTGCCATTAAAATTTGATTTTATCTCAGAAAAATGGAGATTTTATAATCACTGTCTTAGATAAGATCATTACTTAAGAAGAATCAAGCACTTTTAAGAAAACTTTTTCATAATTTTGACTCGAATTCGCATTTAATGATAATAATTATATTCGAGCACGTATGTTTATGCGTGTGTATCTGATTGTGTCGAGGTACTAACAATAACTAAACATGTAGTTCAATTAACATGGAGTGAATAGTAAAATCAATTAAAGCTTTCATAGTAAACATAAGCAGTAGAAGTTACTACATAAGAGTAGTTGGAAAAACAAACTGACGATAAGTAAATAAGTGTACTATTTTTTTTTAATAGTACTTCATTAGTTGAAATTTCTGTTTGCGAACTTGAATCATATAACCTCATTTTCACTTGAAAGTGAGGTTATGTGCATTTAGGCTACATTTCAGCGTATTCGCGGCTTAATTCAATACGAAATTTTTTTACAGGAGCTCCTGTTGTTTAAAAGATGTCTACTCAATGCGAAACGGACTATAATAAAAAGTGCATTAAGTGTAAAGAATATCTTCGTAAAAGAAGTGGTCAGAAAAAAACAGTTCAAACAGAATGGGAGGCAGATACCAGGTCTAGAAGTATGAAACCGGAATTTTTTTTGCAAAAGTTACACGTCTGTTGCATGGAAATGATCAAAAATATTTTATTCAAAGTAATCTCCATTGCTATTTACACATTTTTCCCACTTCTCCGGAAGGTGATGAATGCCACGCCAATAAAACTGTTCGTCTTTTAAATCAAACCAGTTATCCAGCCATTCTCGTACATTTTCGTACGAAGTGAAGCGTTGTTTAGCCAGAGCGTGGCCCAGCGATGCGAACAGATGGTAATCCGACGGAGTCAAGTCTGGAGAATAAGCGGCATGCGCCAGTATGTTCCAACTGAACGTCTCGATCGTTTCCTTGACCCGTTTCGCTGTGTGTGATGGGGCATTATCGTGAAGAAAAATGACTTTGTGTTGCCTTCTTCGATAATCCGGTCGTTTTTCTTGTAATGCTCGATTTAAATCGATCATTTGCTGTTGGTAGCGATTCGTGTTGACAGTTACACCAGGGTTACATCAAAATTACCACTTTTGAATTTTTTAAACCACTCGAAACACTGTGTTTTGCCAAGAGCATGTTCACCGTAAGTTTCAACAAGCATTCGATGCGATTCTGCAGCAGTTTTCTTCAAGTAATAACAAAAAACCAGTGCTGTCCGCAAATCGTAGTTCGTAGGCACAAAACTTGACATGTTGATTCTTGTAATAAATACACCGGTATATCGAACTTGGGTTGTTGTCTACTGAAAATCTTTCTCAGATGCTAGAGGGAGAAGATGGCGCTGCAGAAGCGGTCGTACGGTCCCTAAACTGATGGCAAGCACCATCTATAGGGAAATTACGGTTTCATACTTCTAGACCTGGTAATTCAAGACGTTGATAAAAAAAGATGTAACTATTGGTGACACATTATGCAGTAAATGCCATGTATTTGTTGTCAGATACCTAAAATCATTGAAAAATTTCTCTTTCAACTTGGATTTCAGAAAAGTGGACAATTCTTTTACAAATTTCGGAAAATGCAGTACAGTTTCATGATTTAGAGAAAATTTTTAGAATTTTCAGTCTATCTTTAGTGGATTTTACGTTACGTTTTCTTAAACGTATTGTGTATTTATCATAATTCTCCGTAACAATTGTAAGTTAAAAATTTTGTAGCTTTCAGAACATTTCTAACAGTTTTTATGCTAAACATGTATATTATGTATATATTTCAAAATTTTCTTACTACAATAAATAAAATATTGTATCACAATTTGAAAATTGTATACCTTATAAATTTCTGAAAACACTCATTTTAACTAAATGCATTAGTCATCAGTTGTGCATGGGAGAAGAATGAATATGTGACTCGGAATGAAGAATCAGGGTTACGGACCGAAAAATTGTTTTGCAGATATCAATTAATCTTTATCAAAAAAGATATGTGGAATTGATTTAAGTTATTCCAAAAACTGAATAATTCAAAATAGACAAGATACTATTTGTCGAACTCTAATGAGCTGCGAAAACCAGGCGCTGCGCTCCCCATACAAGTACTATACAAAGTTTTTCTTAAAAATCTGTTTCGGTCCGTAACCCTGATTCTTTATTCCCAGTCACATAGTCAGTATTCATAGCTAAATATTTAACAACGGGAAAATATTTTCTAGTGAAAAGTCGGGTATACTGGGACACTTAATATTGAATAATTATATTCAATTTCAAGAATATTTTTGTAAACTTCAATCGGAAAAAATAACAAATTTCAAACCAAATTAATCTAAAAGTCAAATATTCTTTCAAAAATTCTAAATATCTCGAAAAGGCTAGAGGATACACAAAAAATTATATATATATTCTAGTTTTTGCTTAGGTTTTTTTGCTATTAGAATTCCAATATTTTTGCATTATTATTGAATTACATTATATGTGGATCCCAAAGCCAATTTGAAAACTAACTACTATCATTATTTAACAATATAGTAATAATTTGTAGCGTATAAAATATAGAAGAATGCATCGCCGTTCGGTTAACTTTAAGAATGCATCACAGTTCTGTTAACTTTAAGAATGCAAAGTAAAGTTTCGAAATGTGCATCACAAATTTTTCCACTACCACTGTCCGACATTTTCGAACTTTTTCTTCGGCACTTGACTAATGGTAACCTATTTCGATAGGTTTTTTCCCGTACAATCCCAATTCAGAGAACGAAGTAGAGAATTGGCTCTAGTTATCGAGAGAAACGGGGTCAAAATTTCCAAAAAAACGTGTTTTTGCTTCCACCTTGGCGCTTGCTGATCTCAGAGAAAAAATCGTATGAGGCTAGGGGATTCGCAATAAACAAGCACCCCGAATTGCGAGAGGCGAGGGGAATAACAATAAAAAGGCCCCCTGAACCCAGAGAGGCGAGGGGACACACAATGAAAAAGCACCCTCAATCGTGTGAGCCGAGAGAACTCATAATAAAGAAGCACCCAAAATTTTCAGAAGTGAGGAGACTCACAATAAAAATGCATACCAAATCGTGAGAGGCTAGGGGAATCACAATAAAAAGGCACCCTGAACCCAGAGAGGCGAAGGGATTCACAATGAAAAAGCACCCCGAATTGTGAGAGCTGAGAGAACTCACAATAAAGAAGCACCCCAAATTGTCAGAGATGAGGGACTCACAATAAAAAAGCATCCCAAATTATGGTAGGCTAGAGAATTAAGGAGAGGAAAGTTGGTGGATGGAGAGAGCAACGAGCGCCAAAGTGGTATAGAGTGTGGTGGAATTGGTGCGCGCACATGTACAAAGTCTGTTCCTGACCATTTCAAGGTCAGGGTACCTGGCTAATTGTTTTTTACTCTGAAAGGGCAAGAACCAAGCTTCCATTTTATCAGAAAAGGTTCTATTCGCTCGCGTTACATTTTTACACGTCCTCAAAAATGTCCGAAAACACGTTTATTGGAAATTTTGACCCCGTTTCTCATAAAAACTAGAGCCAATTCTCTATTTCCGTCTCCGGATTCTACCGGAAAAACCTATTGAAATCAGTTTTCATTAGTCAAGTGCCAAAATACATGTCAGACAGTGTAATATTAAATAATCTTCAACTTGTTCATGTGTCTCAATTTTGTTAGGTTGAGTAAACTTTCTCGAACTATTTGTCTCCGCCTGGTACTTTTCGTAGATAATTTCGTAGTCATTTTTTTCTTCAATGACTTGAAAAAGGATATATCCTTACAATGCGACAACTGTAGAGCAAATATAATGAGGCTTTACGAATCGCGCATAAGAATAAAATGTATTTTGATGAATTTATTTTAATTAACCACAATATGATATAACAATTTTTCTGATTTAGATTTTCCCTTAATGCGTACTGTATTTTGTCAATTTGAACAAAAATTATTACTACTAATCTAGTAAATCGAATCACCTGATAATTAATTAATCTTATTCATGTCCAGTTGTGCCCGACTTTTTCCTATATTCAATGTTTATATCTACTCGTATTTATTCAGTTGTCATATCTATCACATAAGATAATTGGTCTATAGTTGAATAAGCATTTTTCTTCGTATATGCACTGTTCTTACATACACGTGTATCAGGATACATTTTTTATTGATCAGTTACTAAATTTAAATAGATAAATAGGCAGATACCATTATTAAAATATTTTTGGCATCAGAAGGTCTAAATGAGAAGATTCATCGGGCAAGCCGGGGGTTGAATGTTGAGTAAACTTCAAATTGCAAATTGCAAAATAGGAATATAGTGATTCTAAATAATCTCTAAATAGCCATTCTGTGGCTAATATTGTTCAATGTGTCAAAATAAATTTTACATTTCCGTCAAAAAAGTATAATGGATGCAGATTTTCATACAACTCCTCACGCTTTCACCTGATTCATGTTTTGGGTTTCCAGAAAGACAAAAAATAGTTCTTTCTATACAGTGGTGTTTGTACACTGTATTCTAATTAGAGATTTCATTTTGAACAGCCCGCTATTTTTGCAGCAGTCATCATAAGAGGTGTCATTTTTCGACAGATGACAACTAAAAACTACGCCATTAATAAAAATGGAACGATACACGCTTTAACAATGGATTAAAATTGTTAAAATTCACTAAAAAAAATGGTGAAAATTTTGCTGAAACAGTTCGTAATGTTAAAAGTTTTCTCGGACGTTGTGAAGCACCTTCTCAGCCAGCTATTGTGAAATTGGTCCAAAAATTCGAGCTGTTGGGACAAGTTAGTGATGTAAAGAATCGAACTCGTGCTCGTCGTGCAAGAACACCAGTGAATATTGCTTCTGTAGTTCACAGTGTGCAGGAAAACCCAGGTTTATCCATCCCATGCCGTTCTTTGGAATTAGGCATTTCGAAAACGACCATACACCGGATTTTGCATTAAGACTTTTGTCTTAAGGCTTATAAAGTTAAGTTAACACAAGGACTCAAGCCTGCTGACCATCAAAAACGTCGTGTCTTTTCCAATTGGGAGTTGGAAATGCATGAAAAAGAACCTGAATTTGACCAAGAAATCATTATGAGCGATAAAGCTCATTTTCACCTTGGAGGCTACGTTAATAAGTAAAATTATCGCATTTGGGGCTCGGAAAACCCAAAAACGATTTTTGAAAAGCCTCTCTATCCGCAACGTGTAACTGTTTGGTGCGGTTTTTGGGCAGGAGGGATCATTGGAATTGGAATTGTAAGATATGGATGATCTTTGTTTCCAACAAGACGGCGCTACGTGCCACACAAGTGGCGAAACCATCGGTATTTTGCGTGCAAAGTTTTCAGACCGAGTTAGTTCTCGAAACGGCGATATCAACTGGCCGCCGAGTTCATGCGATTTAACCCGTTTCTGCCGAAAACGCCACTCGCGGTACATCGGTCTTCGGAAGCTCATAACTAATGCTGTAGTCTTAAAAAAAAATTCAGAGAGACATATTTTTAAAGCTTAAGACTGGCCCTTTCCCATAGCGAACTCAAAATTGCTTCAACATATTATTAATTATGAAAAAATGTTGTTTAAAAAAAAAAAAGCATGATTTTTCCGCGCTCTTTTCTTTTTTAAACTGAGTTTTCAAGAGCTTTCCTGTCAGCAATCAACCTGCAACCTTTTCAATCGGTGGAATAAATGTCTGAACTTAAGGTGGCTTGAGCGTTTTTGAAAAAAATTACAGATTGCTCTGAAACTTAGAGATTATCTTAATAAAATATGTTAGATTCATTTGGAAAAAAGAAATACCGCGGTTGACGATGTCGATTAGTATTATGACGATATTATATATTATATATATATATCATATATATTATATGACGTATTATATGACGATTAGTATTATAAAAACAACAAAGGGTTGACGACTTCAATCAAGAGAAAATTGCGAGAAAAGTACAGAATATAAAAAACCGCGTCGAGGTGAAACTAATAAATTTGTACTATCACTTTTTTCAGGGGACATTTCCGTGATTTTTTACCCTTCTACTCAGATGTAACTATAATACATACAATCATTAAAAAAATAAGTAGCAATGAACATTCATGTAACACGTGCCCCCACGGTGCCCCTCACTTCATACGACACCAAACGCTCAAGCCACCTTAAAGAATCCATGGTTCAAAGTTCGATTTTAGGCCTTGGTATTTTCAAAATGGCGCCTTAACCGCAAAATTTTTTCAAATACATTCATGATTTTTTGAATCGAAAACTATGAACTTTCGGAGAAAACACCAAGAGTAAAAAAGTTCTTAAAATTACTCAAAGAATGCACTTAAATTTTCCCAACTGCTTTCGAAAATTTTTTTTTATTTTTTGTAAATGGTTAATTTTTGCAAAATCCAAAAATTGTTCAAAAAGCTTCCAAAAAATTATCTTGAATTCTTTGGCTAATTCGTGAAACATTTTATGCTTTTCAGTTTTCGTTTTAAGTTTATTGCTGTCAAAAAAAATTCCAAATTTCAAAATACTACTATCAAACTGCTCCTATCGTCTGTCTGCCGTAAGCAAAGTCTACGTTGCCCAACTATCATCATCGTGAAGGTCAGCGAATATAGATAGTCTTTTTTGTTGTTTTCTTTTGATTTTTTTTATCACTTGAAAAATGCTAAAAAAATTTTTTTTTAAATTAAAAAATATAAAAAAAATTAAATTACTAAAATCTAAAGAAAAAAACGAAAAAGACTATCTATATTCGTCGACCTTCACGATGGTGATAGTTGAGCAACGTAAACTTTGTTTACGGCAGACAGACGATGGGAGCATTTTGATAATAGTATTTTGAAATAGGGAATTTTTTTTGACAGCTATAAACTTTAAAACAAAAACTGAAAAGCATAAAATGTTTCACGAATTAGCCGAAGAATCCAAGATAATTTTTTGGAAGCGTTTTGAACAATTTTTGGATTTTGCGAAAATTAACCATTTACAAAAAATAAAAAAATTTCTCAAAAGCAGTTGGGAAAATTTAAGTGCATTCTTTGTGTAATTTTAAGAACTTTTTCACTCTTGGCATATTCTCTGAAAGTTCATAGTTTTCGATTTAAAAAATCATGAATGTATTTGAAAGAATTTTGCGGTTAGGGCGCTATTTTGAAAATACTAAGGTCTAAAATCGAACTTTGAATCATGGGTTCTTAAAGTTCAGATATTTATTCCACCGATTGAAAAGGTCCCAGGTTGATTACTAACAGGAAAGCTCTTGAAAACTCAGTTTTAAAAAAAGAGAGCGGAAAAATCATGATTTTTTTTTGTTTAAACAACATTTTTTCATAATTAATAATATTTTGATGCAATTTTGAGTTCGCTATGGGAAAGGGCAGATCTTGAACTTTAAAAATATGTCTCTTTGAATTTTTTTAAGCCTACAGCATTAGTTATGAGCTCCCGAAGACCGATGTACCGCGAGTGGCGTTTTCGGCGGAAACAGGTTAAGGTAGTACTAGCGATACCGTCCAGCTAGAAATCTCGAGGTTAATGCATGCGCGGATTATAATTACGTCGTCTGCTATCAGATCACTAACTGCAAGTCGAGCCTGTACCTACTCACACAGTCATATAGCTATACGTGAACAGTTCGGTTATTTGCGTTGGTGCAGTGAGAAGCGTTGGCAACAGCGCAAACCGTCGCGATCTATTGACAGTGGTTTTTGGTTATTTTGTCAATATAAAATGTCAAGAACAGTCAAGTATAAAAATAAGTGGATAAAGTCAAAGGTTTTGGCAAAAAGGCAAAATGCTTTGGCTGCAATGTCGGCGGCCAAAAAAAGGAAATTCGAAAGTTAAAAATCTGAAACGCAAAATACATTCCTCAAAAATCTCGGGCCACGAATTATTAACCTGGATGACCTAAATGAAAAATCTGTGTGCTACAAATGCAGAGATAATTTATCATTGAATCGCATTGTGAAAGAAACTAAGAAAGGTTTAGAATCGACTTTTCACATACATTGCACAAAATGCGATTTCGTATCATTGGTGACAACTGAAAAAAAAGATGAAGAGATTTCAAATAAACATATCAAATTGGATTTAAACGCTTTAGCGGCGCTTGGTAATTAATAATTCGTTTTCATGTAATTGTCACTACTTCGAAGCTGCAAAAACGTACTTCTCAGGCGATGTAAATTCTGGAGTGGGATGTACGGCATTAAATAAAATATTGTCATGTATAAATATCACAGCAAAATCCGAAACGTTGCTCAAATGTTGCGAACAAGAAATAAGCCCTGCAATCGAAAAAGCTGCACACAAAAGCTGAAAGAAAGCCGTAGAAGAGGAACGGAATCTCGTTATTTAAAATATTGAAAAATTGTGCCAAGAAATGTAAGAAGATTTATGTTTTTTAATTGAAAAATGTAAGAATTTTGATTTTATTCATTATAAATGAATATCATGTGACGCCAATGCCATCTACCATCATCGTCACATAGGCGCCACTGACATCTAGCGCGGCACACGTACCCCCACGCGCCAGTCTCCCCCAGACTGCCGCTCGACAGAAACACCGGCACATTTTAGACGTAGTGTTAGAGATGTATATTTTTTTGGTAGGACTATGGAGACTAGATATAAGGAGACCAATCTCTTATGGTCGTACTTCACAAAACACGAAATGAAGTTCTGCCAAGTACTTAGTTAGGAAACTTCCCGATGAGGGCACGTGTGTTTCCTGAGTGCAAAATGGCGGAATCCACGGTTTATAAGCATCGTGTATTAGACGTCGCCATTTTGCACCCAGGGAACACATATGCCCTCATCGGGAAGTTTTGTAACTGTGTACTTGGCAGAACTTCATTTCGGGAATGGATATATGGAGATTGGTCTCCTTATACCTAGTCTCCATGGGTAGGACAATAAACCATCATGTTTTTGTTAATGACATAACTGTTTCGTCATTATGACTTCTCCTGTCCTCACTTTCAACCCTGGCGGACTACAGCACCCGGCAGAGGACGACCAGCCTGACCAGCGGAGAAGGAATACACCGTTACAATCATATTCATTATAAGCAAATATAAATTTTGTTTATAATTGAGGAAACAAAGAAATTTCGTCATTTTTTTCAACGATAAATAGCTTGCAAATTGCTTTTATTATTGAATTTTTTTAAAACAATTTTCAAAAATGTTAAATAAATCAGTTAGTTATTTTATTGCATGCAAAATCCCGTGCATGTTAATATTAAAAACTACGAATAATTTTGTACAATGTTAAGTACAAATGTTTTTTGACATCGTCGTATTGTTTGCATCGTTATATATGATATTTCGAAAAATTTGAAATACTGACTGTCTTATTTCTTATCCTCTTTTGTGGTTTATTGGAATTTATCATCTATTTTAAATCTAAATAACTATACATACTGTAGAAATAATTAAAATTCAACTAATAATGGACAATCAAAATAAATTTTACAATTTTACGACCCAGAATGTTTTATTGCTTTTTTAATTAAAAAAAAATATTCTTTGAATTGCCGCTGTTACCATTGCAACAGGCCAGATGAGATTGCGCTTGAGCTTCGCAAGTATTTTGCGAATGAAAATCAAGACAATGAAAAAAACGGCGGAGATCATTTCAATAATGCAGTAACTCAAGTCGTCGACATCATCGTGTCCTACGACATGGGTTGGTCAAGAAGAGGAAATTGTCGCAGTTACGACAACCTTAATGGATACGGAGCTGTTATTGGCTTTTTGAGAGGAAAAATTCTTGATTATCAAACCCGTGACAGAAAATGTAAGCTCTGTGATACTTATTATCACGATAGTAAAAATCACGATTGCTGAAAAAACTTCAAGGTTAGTGCAAAAGCCATGGAACCGGAAGTAGGGGCTGCTCTTGTTAATAATAGCTCTATTTTAAAGGATAATAATGTTAGAGTTAGGGTTGTTATGGGGGATGAAGATTTGATTAAACTTGCCGATACGAATCACATGAAGGAGAATTTCACAAAAGAATTATATAAAATGGAACCAAAGTTCAAAGAGATGAGAAAACCAGAAGTTATTTTAAATATACAGAAATGTTACAATCATGCAGTGTCTCAAAACGCAGGTAACAGTGGCAAATTAGATTACGATTTATCCGAGAACACCTTTACGGTCATCATGAAAAATGTGGTGAGTGGTGCATTCATTCGAAGGAAACAACGAGTTGTCCTGCAAGATTCACAGTTACGGGCTCAGTTATAAAATATTTTCAACAAGTATGCAAACAATGCTCTCAAACTTTCTATTCCCGCTTCAAGTCAACGCAATGAGAGTTTAAATAACGTCATGGAACACGCAGCTTCAAAAAATATTTGTTACTGTGATATTTGTCTTGTGATTATCGCATAATGAATTCAGTATGCAAAACAAACGATGGAGAAAGCTACATTTGCAATGTTCAAAAGCTTGTTGAAATAAAACTAGAGGATCATATTACAAATTTTACAAAAAAGAGGGATATTGTGAAAAAACGCAAGGCTGAAAGAAATTACGATACGGAAACTAAAAGAAAAAGATTGTACTTGCAAAATCAGAGAAGCATTTAAAAAAAAAAAACATCGCGAGTCGGGAGACAGTGCGCTACCAATCGAATTGTGGCCTCGAAAACGATCCAAACGAAAATTTATCAAATGCTGGTGTAAATGAAAATCAACTAGTAGGAGATATTATAGATATAACGCCTGGCGAAAGGGACTCTATCGTCTATATAGATTTTGGAGACAAGAAAACACATATTATTAAAGCAAAAAAATATTAGATCCTATCCTCGATCACTTCAAAACTCTTTGAAGTACACGTTCTTAGCTAACGCGTCAGTATTGTATTTTAGTTATAAAAGAATAGCCAAAAATCGATTATTTATTTCGATAAATTGTGGAATCATATATTTAATCAATCGATAAAATGACTTATTAATTTTAAAGGCAATTAAAATGTTCGAAAAAGTCATATATTTTCTAACTCGCGGACACATAAACATATTGCGCATTACACTGTTGCCACGAAAGAAAAGTAATTTTCGCAAGTACTACCTTAACACCTCTAGGCTTTCTTCCTTGGGGTTACGTTAAAGATAAGGTTTATGCTGATGCTCCTCAGTCAATTCAAGAACTCAAAGAGAAGACTCGTGCCGTTATGGACCAAATAGAGCCCCAAATGTGCGAAAATGTGATGGAAAATTTCATCAAAAGAGCATGGTCCTGCAAACGTAACCGTGGAGGCCATATGAATGATATTATTTTTCAATATTAATGGCAAACCTTTCACCATTGAATTAAATAAAAATCAAACGATTTTTCACCAAAAAAACGCGTTTTTCTTATAAATCAAAATGTAACCTCTAATTGGAAAACCCTTTATATCTGTCTGTCGGCCTATCTGTTGCCATAAAATAACTATTAAACAGAACAATGCAATTAACGATTTTCACCTCTTTTTCAATTTTTATGAACTAAACCGTTGTATATGCAGACAACAAAAGAAACAAAACGATAGCTCATAAAGATTACACCAATATTCTTGTTTCGTTGTGGAAAATGGTCTCTGAAAAAGAATATTACATATTATGCCTTGGAGCCTTAATCAAATCGAATTGGATCTTTACTACTACTCAATGTTCCAAGAAGCTGGGTCCACTTGATGAGGTTGGCATTCTGACTGGAATAAATAAAATCACAGATTGTCCAGAAAAAATTCTGAACAGTAAACAACCACTTCGTGAAAAATCGGAATTTTCTATTCTAATTGTAAGCATTCCTATATAGCACTGAAGAATTTGATCTTGAATTTCTATGATCTTATAATATTTTATAATAAGACATTTGTTTCATACTTTTAATATGAGAAATTTCATTATGCTTTAGTTGAGTAGGGATATCGAGCTACCATCGTATATAAGAATAGGTGTTGTGACTACTGGCATTGATGAATCAGATAGGAGTGGAGTATTGTTAGGTTGGAACAAAAAGGTAAAAATATACAACTGCATGGAAAAAGATAAGTTTGTCATAACAGCGAATATCATGTTGTTCTCTCTAAGTTTGTTCTTGTATCCTTTTCATTAACAAATTTGAGAAAAAGATAAATAAAATGCAAGCAACGGAAACACACCTGTAATCCAATGTATTAATTGTACGTAACCTCCAAAGACATTTTTATCATTACCTTCAGGTAAATGATTAGCTTTACACAGAGATAAATAAACATCCGAAGAGTATGAATAATTATTGGAAAGCGCATAAACTTACAGAAAAAAATAATAGAGTATTTATCGAATTTTTGTTTTTTTTTGGCATAGGGTTGGTTTCTTCTTTCCTTTTATTTTGAAATTATCAATCGTATATATTATGAAATGTAGAAATAGAGGCAAACGTTTTGGCCACATATGGGGGCCCTTTCCATTCCCATAAATTAAAAGATTATTTCAAAATTTCAGTGAATGATTAAAATATTGAAAATAATAAATATCATAAATCTCAAAAACTTACCTCATAGGTTACAAATCACAATAAAGCAGTTTATTATGCAAATCACGTATAGAATAAAGATGTAGAATCCACTGTATAAAATAACACGATAAAACGAAAAAAACTTAGTAACTGACAATTAAACTGGCCGGGAAAAAATTTGAAAACGTGTCCAAAAGTTAAATGATTATCGGTAACGGAAAATAAGAATCCCGAACAAATTTTGATTTTCAAAACCTTCGATGAGGTTTTAACTGGCGGAGTCTCTCACCGAGCGACCTCGTTAGTTTCTCGTCTTGGAGAAAATGATTTAAAAACCTACCTTTCACATGTGGCTTTGCTGACTGACAATTTTGTTAAAATGCTACCCTAAGAGGTCCTTTTCCTTTTTGAAGAAGACTATTGTCCTATACCTCGTTAAGAAATCTGAGAAGTTTGTGGAGATTGTTACAACTGAAAAAAAGCTTGTATTTTTGAAAGAAAATGTTTTAAAAAGTATATTTTGTATTAAATTTACAAGCAATGATTTACAGAAATATTAATCATTATCATATCTATATATGCTATTTTATTCCATACTATTTAAGTATATTCAGTGATAGAAAGAAGAAAATGTTTATCTATGAATTTACTTTTACTAGGTCTGTCCGGAAAGTATCGGGCCTACCTTTATATCTCCGCGCTGGCGTTATTCTTCATCATCGGGCGGGTGGCATCCTTCAAAGTAATCCCCACTTGATTGAATAACACGGTTCCAGCGATGTTTCCACTTCTCGAAACAGTCTTAGAACTCACTTTTAGAAATGGCCTTGAGTACGCTCGTCGCATTATTTTCAACCGTCGTTTTGTCATCGAATCGCTATCTTTGAGTCGTTATTTGAGTTTTGGAAACAGCCAAAAGTCAAAGGGGGCTATGTCGGGACTGTAGGGAGGTTGTCCAAGCATTGCGGTACTGTGTTTGCTCAGAAACTGCTGCACAAGATTCGATGAATGCGCTGGCCCGTTATCGTGGTGAAGAAGCCAGTCGCCGCACACACGCGAGTCATTCCTTAAATCTTGTTCAAAATTTCCCAAACAGTAGTTTTCGGTATTCCGAGATCATTTTCTAGTTCACGAACAGTTAATCGACGATCACCTTCAATCGCAAGTCGCACCCGCTCAATATTATCCAATGTTTTTGTCGTCGAAGGTCGGCCAGAACGAGAATCACTATCAACAGAAGTGCGGCCTCCTTTGAAACGATTATACCACTCTTTTATTAGTGTTTTACTCATACACTCATTCCCAAAGGCCTTCTGCATCATCTGAATAGTTTCCGAACTCGTTTTTCCAAGTTGAAAGCAAAATTTGATGCAAATTCGTTGACCTTGTTTTTCAGTCATTTTTAACAATCACAAAATCCGCCGAACTCAAAAATAGCTTTGTAAACAAAGGCACGTTGCGCATGAACTATACGTCCGGAAGATGTCAGCAAGCAACCGATAGGTTCGTGGGGCTTTACTGTTGACTTTCATGCCCCGTAGAGGTCGCTCGAACACTATGGCGCGGTGATATAAAGGTGATCAAATGTGATACTTAATGTCACAAATAACAATAAACTTTTCAGAAAAAATTACTTCACTCTTTCAAAACATTTCATAATGCAAATAAATTCATAGATAAACAACTTTTTTTATGACTATTTATAGTCAAATAATATAGAATGAAATAGCATATACACAGTGTGAGAAATAAGTTTCGAAACTGGCCGTGGAAAACATCATTGAAACAAGATATCTGAATATTTTTTGATTTTATAATTCAAAATATTCTTTTCCAGTTTCAATACACTTGTTACAGTGATTCAACAGTAATTCAAATGCATGTTCTAGCTCATTTAGCAGAATTGCCTCTAGTGCTCGTGTTGTAGCTGTTTTGATGGTCGAAATGTCATTAAAAAAACACCCTTCAACTTTTAATTTCGATTTTGAGAATGGAGAAAAACCGCACGGGGACAAAACAGGTGAATACGGCGGATAATTCAACACACGGACTTGATTTCGAGCCAAAAATTGAAGAACAATGAGTGAGGCGTGACTCGGTGCATTATCGTGCAACATAGACCAGGTCTCTGGATCACGATGTTCGGGTCGAATACGACGTATGCGCCAGTAATTGTTTGGCTAGTTGGGACGAATTCCCTGTGGATAATTACGTACTTTGCTATTTATCAACCGATTGAAGCAAAACTGGTATTACCGGAAAGAGAAATGTCACAGCTTCCAAACGCCGATCTGGCCACATAGATGGTGCTACTAGTTACTCAAATATAAGGATCCTCTACGGAAGGATGGGACAAACCCCGTGCCTAATACGGATTGGTCGAGCAGAGTTTGTTGAAGATTTCCGGTTAAGTGTTAAGCCGTTATGTTTTTGTTTAGTAATTTATAACGGATGTGAGTATATTCGTTTAATAAGTATCTAATTATGATATATGCATCATAACTGATACATTGTCATGCATATTATATACGGGAAAGTGTATTCGCTCCTAAAACTAACCTCAAAACGTGTTGTTGTTTTAGACGATCAAAAATGCGTATGACGTCACTTTCGATCCAATTGTCATTTCGGAGGGCTCAGTGGGGGAACATTGTCCCATCCTTCCCTAGAGGATCCTTACTCAAATATGGTTCGAGTCTCGGAACTTATTCGTCGCACTGTGTATAGATCTGATAATGATTAATATTTCTTTAAAGCATTGCTTGTAAATTCAATACAAAATGGACTGCCCGCTAAGCTAATATTAAAATTTTTTCTCTCAAAAATTAAAAAATTGTTAGTTAGCAAAGACACATGTCAGGGGTAGGTTTTTAAATAAAAAGAAAGAAGAAACTACTCCTATGCCAGAAAAACAGGAATTCAATGAATTCAAATTGAGACACGGATATTTATATTAAATAAAACAGGGTCCTGTATTTATAGGTTGCTATGCGTAAAATCTATTGTACATAGGATCCCAAACGAACGGTTTCGTTTCGAAATTCCTATCTGATTTCCTGTATTCATTCCCACGTCAGAAAGTTTTTCTCTTAAAAAAATTATTTTGCTGCCATGGGTATACAATGTTGTACCGTGAAAAAATTTAAAGAAAATCACTGCACAGGAATTTGATATTATTTGTGGAAAAAAATTTTTGATGTGGGTATCAATATACAGGAAATTACAAGCTACATAGGAAAATATAAAGTAATCCAGCAAAGTTCCTATCTTATCTCATATTAGCATTCCTGTCGCAAATTCGTAAATTATAAAAATTTTGTATGCTTGATATGTTCAAATAGGACGGTCGAAAAAATAAGCCGTTTGTTTTCAAAAATGAAGAAAGGTTTTTGTCGCTTATCGGAGTTGAAAACTATAGCGATGAGGACGTTAGTATTATTTTATCTTCTTTTGTTCTAATATTTATGAGGAAGTCAATAACCAACAGCTTTTAATATTTTAGTTCCCCCTGGGCAGTATTGCAATAAAGGGTAGGAACATTATAGGATTTACTTATTTGGATAAAAAAAATAATATCAATGAGAATAGTATTGTGGGAGGATTGAGAACTATTGATAAAAGGAAAATCGTGTTTTCTAAAATTGCCTACGCAGATTTCACAAAAGTTAATTCATTGCTTCATGGAGGTAAATATGTATATGTACAATGCTTTCAGAATAAATTGGATAGGCATATGGCTGGCTTGCCCATTTAGTTCTTTTTCTCGAAAAACTCCAAGCAGAAATTAACAATTGGACGAACGTCGATCTAACGCTGGATACCAACTTCCGATTGTCAGAATCCAACTGTCGGCGGACAGTCCAAATAATAACAATGTATTGCGTTAGTACTACGCCGGTTTCCATCGTTGTACCAATACTGGTAACAAACATATTTTTAACGTTGGCTGTCAACATTTCTAAAATACTGGTTATGTACTTTTATTATTATTGTTCTACGGGTAAAGCCATACTTTGAAGAAGACTACCAGTGTCGAATCAACTTTGTACAAATACTGGTATTTTACAGCGTTAATTATCAGAGTCGATTAGACACTGAGTGTACCTTGTACATCCAGTATCGAAAAATTACTTTTTCCACGGTCGGAAGAAGGTTGGGCCTGTTGTACACCCAGCGTTGTACAAACGCTGATATTTTACAGTTGACTGGCGGGCTGAATAGACATTGGATAGACATTATACATCCACTGTCAGAAAATTACTTTTTCGACAGTCGGAAGAAGGTTGGACTTGTTGTACAAACTCTAGTATTTTACAGTCGACTACCGGGGCTAAATAGACATTGGCTAGACCTTGTACATCCACTTTCGGAAAATTACTTTTTTCACAGTCAGAATAAGGTTGGGACAATTTTTTCCTAATATTGTACCAACGTTGGTAATCAACAGTCGATCTCCTATGTTGGACCAACCTTTAACCGACTGTCATAGTTGGCAGAGTGTCATGATTTCTGCTCGGGAGCTATTTCAAAAACGTTTCACTTATTTGAAAAAAAAGATGCCTGATGTGGGTAAATCAATTTCTAGTTCAGAATTTCTATTAGATTTGCAATATTTTCTATCATTAAATTTCTATGAAATTATGCATTGTTTCAGGGTCCGATCTTTTATAAAACTTCTTTGGAAGATTTTTTATTCAAAAAATTTATTTTTGGTTTTTTTATGGCCGAAATTTTGTTTGAATTTTTCAGACCTGACTACTCATTAGAAGTGCCGTTCGGCGGTGTTAACTGCATGAAATTATTTTTCGAATCATTGTAAATAAGTTAGTGAAAAGGGGTTATATCTTCTCTATTTCCGATATAGAAGTATTTTTGACCTACATATTGTACTGACAATCAACACTGTAAAATACTAGTGTTTCTACAAAGTTTATTTGACACTGGTAGTCTTCGTTAAAACACGTCTTTAACCGTAAAACATGGATTTAATATCAAAAATATATAACCGGTATTTTAGAAATGTTGACAGCCATCGTTGAAAATATGTTTGTTACCAGTATTGGTACAACGTTAGAAATTGGTGTTGTACCAACGCAGTACATCGTTATCATTTCGACTGTCCGCCAACAGTCGGAACTTAATATCCAGTGTTGGATTGGCGTTCATCCGATTGTTAATTTCTGCTTGGGAAGTCTCTTTGTATCGCAGTATTCGCTACAACCTACGTCATCCATTATTTATTTCACGTACTCAAATCTTTGTCTCCCTATCTTTTTGCATCGCTCAACTGTACCTTCCAAAACTGTTCCTACTAGTCTCTCATGTCTAAGTATGTGACCTATCAATCTGTTGCAGCGCCTTTTTATATTAAAGTATAAGCATTTCAATTCCTCGACTGCGTTTACAACTTTCTCAATTGTCACCTTGTATACCCAACTTATTTTTAATAGTTTCCTATAGCACCACATTCCAAAAACCTCTATTCTTCTTCTTTTTTCTCTACCCATAGTCTATGCATTTAATTGTTACTTTTGTTCACTGATTTGTTTACAATAATCCCTAAGGAAATTTTATGGAGCTAAAACTGACAAAAGACATTTTTTAATGAGATTCTTTTTCGCCTCCAACTATTTATAGTCATGCTAGAAAAACATTTTTTACAGTGTGCTTTATAAAATTAGAGACCTTGCAGAAAATTAAACTATATACCTTGTTAAAAGTGAATGTATTCAAACGAATGAGGTTTTCAGCCTTTTACTTTCAGCATGGTAAAATGGAACACAGTAAAACACCCTGTCCGCCATGCAACAAAGAAGCTACTTTGACATTAACCACACTGAGAAAAATGGATAGTAGACGGTATAAATAATGAGACACGTATTTTTTTTTTGGGCCGAAAAAAAAATTTCTGAGATTTATCAGCAATTCCGTTTTTGGAGTAAGAAAAAATTGCAATTTTTTTTTGAAATTCAATATCTCGAAAAGTGTTTTTTTTCTCTCAAATTTTTTTCGCATCAAAAATACACTTTGAGTTTCAATTCTACTGAATCTCTAGTAGCTGAAATTTTTTGTTTCCGAGTTATGATTTATCGAAGAAAAAAATCGTTTTCTTCGTAAAAACATGGACTGCACAATGAATATCAACTTTACATGTTCAACGTGTATGGTATAACGATGTATAGTTGTTCTTTACAATTATATTGTGAAACTCTAAATATCACAAAAAATGTTTACTTAGTCTTTATGACAAATTGATTATGCTTATATATGATCTATCGAATGTTTTCAACTTAATGACGAATTTCATTGAACGCTTTTTTCGATTTTGTACTTAAAAGTCTTCAGCAATAGCTTGGTATTCAATGTACACATTTTTTGTAAGTATATCTACGCTTATTATTGTACGAGATCATTCTGATATATTTCTTTCGAAATTCATGATACATTAATATTGCTGTGTTTGTTCATTTCAGAAATATTCATTTATCAATTTTTAGGGGTGAAACAATAACTATCAAGCAGGTAATTTATTATTTAGTAGTGAAAATTATATCTCTCACTGCAATTCCATTCTCTGTATTCGAAATAGTTGAATCAATGTAAATGATTTGTTGAACATTACTTTTTCAATAATTCGAGAGAAAGCCACCAGTAGAGTATAATGGTTCTACTTTTTCCAACATTAAAATCTATTTCATTTGATAAGTGTAATAAATACAAAATTGAATTTAAGTTGACTTTTAAATTATGTAAAATTTGATCATTCTTATTTCCAACACATAGAAAAAAAACTTGCTGTAAAGAAGATATTTACTTTTTCCATTATTTATATTAGAGTGAATTTCGAATGAAATATATCAGAATGACCTCGTACAATAATAAGCGTAAATATACTTACAAAAAATGTGTACATTGAATACCAAGCTGTTGCTGAAGACTTTTAGGTACAAAATCGAAAAAAGCGTTTAATGGAATTCGTCATTAAGTTGAAAACATTCGATAGATCATATCTAAGCACATTCAATTTGTCATAAAGACTGGGTAAAAATTGTTTACGATATTTAGAGTTTCACAATATAATTGTAAAGGACAACTATACATCGTTATACCATACACGTTCAACATATAAAGTTGATATTCATTGTGCAGTCCAAGTTTTTACGAAGGAAACGATTTTTTTCTTCAAAAAATCATAACTCGTCAACAAAAGATTTTAGATACTCGAGATTCAGTAGAATTGAAACTCAAGGTGTATTTTTGATGCGAAAAAAACTTGAGAGAAAAAAAAACACTTTTCAAGATATTGAATTTTAAAAAAAAATTGCAATTTTTGTTTATTGCTAAATAAAAAATTAATAACAATCGAAAAGCGATTGTTTATAACTTTATTCGGTAGTGCAAATTATTACAAACATTTGAAAGTAAAATTGTTAAAATCGGTTAATTTTTGACGAAGTTATAGACAATTAAAAAAAAGTTCTCGCGAATACCTGAAAAAATAGATTTTGACCCCAAAAACGGAATTGCCGATAAATCTCAGAAAATTTTTTTTTCAGCCCAAAAAAATACGTGTCTCATTATTTTGATCAAAGAGCAACATATTTGAGTTTCGTTAAAAAATAAATTCGTGTCCCGAATGGACCGGTTGAATTGAGATGAAAAGCATCACTGGAATTTTTGTTGAGCGTTATTTGTATTGTTTACAGTGACTTGAAAATTGTATCTCAGCAAAAAAATGGAATTAACTCGTGAAAATTTTCGTGCGATGATTTTTTACGACTTTCGACGTTGATTATCAAGACAAGAATGTATCGATCAACTTATTTCCACTTTTGGCGATGAAGCCCCATCCCATGCCACTGTGAAACGCTGGTATAACGAGTTTAATCGTGGCCGTTATTCGCTCACCGATGAATTTCGTAAAGATCGTCCAAAATAATTTATTGGGCCAGAAAACATTAATGCTGTGCAAAAACTGATAATGCAATATCGTCATGTGACATACAGTGAGATTGAAGCAACCTTAGGCATTAGTTCCACTAGCATATATAAAATATTGCATGAACATTTAGCCGTGAAAAAGATTTGTTCTCGTTGGATCCCACATAATTTGACATTACATCTTGCATCCAAAAGATGCAAGAGTATAAAAGCATGACCAGTGTTCTTGCTATTATAGTCATATTTTTTCTTCGTGTATGCAAAACATTCATTAAAACGTAAACAAAAACACGCTGTTTTAACAATATTCACTTTGTGTAGAAATGGTAGTGTCACCCTCCATATTAATATAATAAAAGATGCTGGTTTACGATCAATGAGGGTCAAATATAAAGAAGAAAACTCTTTATATTGTCAAAATTGTTGCGACGTTTCGTTGGCTATAGGTTTGCCAACCTCATCAGGCGTTATAAAAGAAGTTTAACTCATGATGAGTAATGTCGAGAAAATAAAATTATAATAAAAGTCATGATTTACTTAATGAAATGACGTGATGTCATGGAGTCGACGACACTTTGTCTACTTTGTAGACTTCTTTTGTAACGCCTGATGAGGTTGGCAAACCCATAGCCAACGAAACGTCGCAACAATTTTGACAATATAAAGAGTTTTCTTCTTTATATTTGACCCTCATTGATCGTAAACCAGCATCTTTTATTAAATATTCACTTTGTTTGATCCTATCTTTATGCCTACCGTTCCCGTAGTGTTCTTGACATTAAAATGTTTATATGGATTAGAGCAAAGCGTTGCTCTCGCTACAGATTTACTAGGCGATCTCTTCATTTCTTTGAATATATGCAAGCTATACATTTTTCTCAGTGTGTGCAGGGTTATAAGATAACTTTTCTCCCTTTTCCACCTCATTTGTATGTATTCTACTAACCAAAAGAAGAACCGATTAAGTTAAAATTGGTCATGGAGGCTATTTTTTGTTGCTTATACTCGCAAAAATAACCTCTATGGCAAATCTTACCTAATGGGTTCTTTTTTCGGACAGCAGTATTGGGTCTTCCTAGGAGGAAACAAAAATTCTGTCTATACAGTGATGTCTGTTTGCCCGTCTACTTGTAACAAGAAAGGGAAATTTATGTAAAAACCCATGTGATATGCGACTTTACATTGGAATGATAAAAGTATCTTGCAATTATTTTACATAAAAGTTGTGAAAGCCGCATCTTTTGTAATTTCACAATTAAATAAAAAGTGAGCTGTGAGCCACTAAGAGAACAATTTGTTTTAATCAAACAAACAGATCTTTGATACGCGTCCAAACAAGAAATTTGTTTCAATTAGACAATGTTCTTTTGATTCAAGTAAACTTAAATTTTCAAGGTGCTACTAAAACCTACTACAAAAAGGACTCCTACCATTTCGTATAAAATTTAGTATTTTATGGGACTTTTACCAAAATTATTTTTTACATTGTACAATAAAAGACTTTTACCTTTCTCTAAAATTTATATTTTCACTGTAATTATGTACAGATATCGATGAAGTTCTCACGGATAACGATTACTTTAATTTCGTTGTTTCTGTGTGGGAAGACAAGAATCCAGAAGAAAGATATTCAAAGAAATTCAAAATGTTATGCCTTGGGGCATTAATTAAATCAAATTGGATCCTTGTCAATATTGAATGTTTCAACATGGTGGTCAACCGCACTTTGGATAACATTGGCATCTTAACTTATAGCATGTTTCTCAAAAAAATTTCACCAAAAACAAAGATTCTTGTTCATTGCCGCAAAGTCAATACCGCTTTTGAAGAATCAAAATATTTCATTCTATATGTAAGTAGTTTTACACAGCATTAAGAAGTTTAAATTTGAAGTACTTGAATCTCAATATATTTTTTACTATAACGTTTGAAGTTTTTTAAATAGTTGAAGTATAAAAAATTGATTATTTTATTAGTTGAATTATCACTTCGAGGTATCATCGCGTATAAAAGTAGATTGGGTGAAGTGGGATGAAGAAAAAAACCACGGAGTTTTGGTAGGATGGGAGAAAGAGGTAAAAATACACGATTTCTGTAATACTATCCCAATACGGCCTGTCAAAACTTGATACTACTATTCACTTATAAGGCTTTCAGCATAGCTTTTTACTGTTAAAACTAGAAATACTGGCATTTTTGCTATGCAGAAAATTTATAAGAACAGTTGAGAAACTTCCTTATAACATAAAACAATCATCTGGTTCTGAATTTTCCAATAACAAAATGTGAATTGAATGCATTAAAATGTTAAGATCTGAAAAGAAACGAAAACGAGTATGAAACTTCTAAATGCATTTTCATGACTGGGTAGATGTTGTACTGCGCCAAAACTAATTTCCCAGTACTGGAACTTCGTAATTGTTTTAATCATAATTGGATTAACTATGACTAACGGGTAATAGCTATTACTTCCTTAATTTTTTCAAATGAATTTTCACTCTAATGGTAATATTAGAGAATACTGATTCAATTTTTTATCATGATGGCATCATCTAATCAACACAAACGTGTCAGTAGTGGCTAGTAATACTTCGCCTGTACAATATTACTCTTGAATTTCAGCAGATCATAGAAATTTCAATCTTCTAAACAATTAAAATTATATTTTAATCTGTTTCATTAGAAAGGTCCAGTAAAAGAAAGCTTTTATACGGAATATAAATACGAAATGCGTATTCCTTTATCAGACATAAAAAGATCTGTATCAGACGTAAGTATTATTGTCTGCCTTTGCTTTTCATGAGAAAATCATGGACTAACAGCTGTCAATATTTCAGTTTCCTGTGGGCAGCCTCGTAATAATGGGCCAGAACTTTAGATCTAGTATTTATTTTCAAGAAACAACGAAGATAACAAAAAAAAATGGAATTTGTGTACCAATCAAACAAAAAAATGATATATTTATGTTGACGTATAAATTCGTAGCTAGAGAGTCCTCAAACATAAGATCGTTGTTTCTGGAAGAAAATATGTCTAATAAGAAGAGAAAAACAGAATGTGAAATGGGTCCGTCCTTAAATAAACTCTACTTCAAGTATGCATCAAAATAAACAGCTTCATTAAATAGAAAAATCATTTTTTGAGTCTTTTATTCAATTTATACGACATAATATTATGCGTTACCATTGTTAAAAAAATATTGCTCAAATTTTGGATACATAATTGAAGAAAAGATTCCGTTGCATGTATCTCAAATTTAAATAAAATTGTATCTTACACGCTTTTCCCATGACTTATCAAAACCTGCTTACTGCGTCGAATATATCAGTCTTGCGGACAACTTTCTGGCTGTAAGTTGTTCGAACTCAATGCATGGTCGTCATTAGACTGCCATAAACAATCGATTATTATTAACTGCACTTATGATTTCTATATGTAATTAGAATTTCTACTATCGCTTGAGTATACTAAATATACTGTAAAAATTTTGAAGCATTCGAACAATAATTTCCTGAGATACAGCGATGTAAGTATGGAAATATATTGATTTTAAATCCATATGAACGACGCACTTTTTGATTTTTATTTCGATCGTTTCAAAACGTACGAAAAAGTTAAAAATGAAAAAAAATTGCATTTTTCAATTCTCTATATGCTAGTAATTTTTCCCGAACGATTCTTTTAACTTTGTAACGAACCGTACATACGCGCTACGCCACCGCGCCCCTACCGCGGCGTTCGGAGGGGTACTCCCACCACCGCTACTCACGTGAGTAACCCCACCAACTGCCGAGCCGCGCGCGCAGATACCCCCACCCTTCACGGACGGTATATAAGGACGGAAGAAGGACCGAGACAAGGGAGTTCGGCTGAAACGACGATTCGGGTTACACGGGAGCGGCGCCCTAGAGGGACGGCATGGAGATGCCTCTCCTGATGGGTTTCCCCATAGGAGGGTATGTCCGACCCTGACCGCCACACACCTGGTGAAGCCGGACCGAGCGTCGATCGATGGGTTCCCCCATGGTCGATTCTCGGTGGGAGCTGACACTCAGCGTCAGGTTCCCCTGACTGGGTGTTGCTCCAGTCGATGCCAGGAACTCACCGACACCGGTCCTCCTGGTCCGGCCACATCGAGCGTCGATCGATGTGTTCTCCCATGGTCGACTTTCGGTGAGAGCTGGCACCCAGCGTCAGGTTCCCCTGACTGGGTGCTGCTCAGGCTGGCCAGGTTGACACCGAGACCACCCCGGCACCGGTCCTCCTGGTCCGGCTACATCGAGCGTCGATCGATGGGTTCCCCCATGATCGAATCTCAGTGAGAGCTGGCACCCAGCGTCAGGTTCCCCTGACTGGGTGCTACTCAGGCTGTACCAGGACAAACACAGACGACGCTACTACCGGATCTAACCGTACCCAACTGTACCCAACCAAACCTAACCGTATTCCACCGAACCCATCCGTACCTAACCGAATTCAAACATACCAGTCCGTATAAGCACAACCGGCGAACCAGCTCGTCCCCTGCCTGACCAATGGCTAAACCATTGACCACGGGATGTGGGGGCGGTGCGTGACGTCAGGCACACCTGATTCACGCCTCACCCGGTTCTCACCGGGCCAACATAAACCTGACCATCTCACCGGACGAATATACCGACCGACCGACACACCAGTACCCTCAGCCCTCTGGATCCTGCCATGGCCGAGGCCCCGCCCAGGACCGGGTCCGATCTGGGGAATTACCGACTGACCCACCAGTACCCTCGGCCCTCTGGATACCGCCATGGCCGAGGCACCGAGGGTGGGGCGCCAACGCTCAGATACCGCTGAGGTTGCTCCTCCCTAAACGGCCGAGACTAGACCGTGACCGACGAAACTAGCGACGGGATGAGAGATTTGGGTGAACGCGCCCCCCGAGGGGAATCGGGCTACGACTATACATTGTGAACCGCCGATCTTGCAACCCCTACGATCATGTTGTAGTTTACAGAAATTTAGAAATGTCAACGATAAACCGGTCCATAAGCCCGAACCGCTAGGCCTGTTTTCGCGCATCCGTGCACTCACTTCAATTACACACACACACACACACACACAGTAGATTCACACACTGACATCGGCACACCATCTGTTATTTTGTATTCAGATTTACACATATACACCGCTTTAATTATTTATTTCAATTGTATTTTTAATAATTTAAGTTTTCTCGAATAAATTTTGTAAATTATAAATATTAAATATCCGTTTCCTTTTATTTCATCACCTGCTCCTCCAATACTACCGAACCCTGGCTGACTGAAGCGTCTGGCAATCAGGGGGAAATTAGGGATGTTACAACTTAAATTTTTTCAAACTTGGGCAGTCGCCATCACCGCTTGGACAATGATTGAGGTGATAGATGCAATAACTCACTTAGCGCTCGAAAACATGTTAAAGCATTGTCCACTCGTGAAAATCGATCGATAAAACAAAAAAGTGGCCCAAATGTAAAAAAAATTTTTCGATCGAAAATCTGTTTTCTTAAACGTAACTCACGAGTACTTCGCCGTTTGTTGATAGAAATGCTTGAAATTTTTATGGTTGTTCCGAAATGCATACACTGGGAAAAAAAACCTTCAGGTTATACAGAAAATCCCGCTGCATTGACGGGGAGGAGCATCGGCGCGTTTACAACGTTAGGTTAACGTGCTCCCAGCGCCAATGTAGCGTTGGAAACTCACTTTAATCCAGTTCTATATGTCAGTAAGTATTAATGAGCCCATTCATGCAATAACCGGTTCGATAGTTTTTGCGAAAATTTTTTTTTTATAATTGAGACGTTATGGAGCTCATACTTTTCAAAAGGTTCGACAAAAAACTAACGGTTATAGTGAACGCAGAAATTTTCTCGCGGATAAAACTTCCGTCGACACTTTCTTGATGCGAAACTCGAAAAACATGGTTATTCATTCGAATTAAACAAATTTTAATTTATAATTAACTTTATATTAATTTTTTTACACTGTTGTCTTCGCTAAACTCTCTCGAATAAAAATGGATGAGATTTGTGTGTATATGTTGAAAAATGAATTTTTTACGGCGAGTTGAGTATTGAAAAACATGGATCTTTCAATAAAGAAATTTCGCTCGATGACAAAAGCGTAAATATAGACTTATATTCATATTTAAAGATCTATCGATCACTATTATTAATCACTATAAATATGGACTTTTGATTTTAAAGCGTGATGTCACCACGTGGACAATATTTTTCCGTTTCTTTAAGCGTGCAACTGGTTACTGCATGAGCGGGCGCATTTAATCTGCCTCTTATACATATAAAATTTTCCGAGTCCTCTGATCTCCACCTTCCATACGTTGTTCATAAAATCCTAACAGTTTTTTGCTTGACTTCTCGATTCAATCTCGTCATTTGTGTTTTCTTCTTTTTAGGTTATCATGGTGGATCCATTTTTCATCACCATTGACTATACGATGCAGAAAACCCTTTTGTTTATGCCTGGCAAGCAGCATTTCACATGTGGAAAATCGGCGTTCAACGTTTCTCGGCGTCAGTTCATATGAGACCCACTTTCCTGGTTTTTGAATCATTCCCAATAATTTTAAACAATGTAAAATTGCTTGTTGAGTCACTCTTAATGTTCGTGCAAGTTCTTCTTGCGTTTTGCACGAATCTTGATCCAATAATGTTTCCAATTCCGCGTCTTCGTATACTTTCGGCCTTCCACTACGTTCATTGTCTTCGATGTCAAATCCATCGTTCTTAAACTTTTGAAACCTTTCACGACAAGTTCTCTCACTTTAGGCAGCCTCACCATATGTTTATACAAGCAATAGATGCGCCTCAGCTGCAGATTTCTTCAAATTGAGGAGTTAAATCCAAAGTTCACGCAAATAACGCTTATTCGGTTCAAAACTTGACATTTTTGCACACAAAAGAATATATTATGCTGATAAAAATTCACTAATATTTCAAGGTTATGTTGTTGAATGATTTCTAACCTGACGACAGTGACGTTTTACATCTGTCAATTTCAGCCAAAACTTACTGGTGTCACCAACTTTTGTCAAACGGCGGAAACTTATTTGTATTATTTCTATTTTTCAAGCACTTTTTTGTCCCATCAGGCAGGAGAGGAATATAAAGGGATTAATTATAGAGTCAGCTACAGAATTTGTAAATTTCATCACTATGTTTATTTGAAAAGGTATTTTTACTTTCAAGTATCAGAGGTTTTTCATAGTAATTACTTATATTTTCGTAAATCGATTGTATTCAGTAAAATTTATCAATTTTTAAGCTTTTTTCTATTCCAAATGAAAAAAGATTTTGTAGTAATTAATGAGTATAATTATGTAAAAATTGTAAGAATCTTTTTATTGGCTTAATTGCTTTAGGTAGTTGTTTGAATGCTCTCTACGTTTTTCTTTGTTCTAGGTAGAACAAAATTTGAGGTAACTAAATTTGAGTTGATTTCAATAAATTCTATTTGATATAGTAAGCTAATAAAGACGACTATAAATTGAAATTTGATGAAGTCAAATTATTGATTGTAATTTAAATATCTTGGTAAAATGCTAGGTTAAAATATATCAACAACGCGTTTTGAGCATGGCATTAAATCCACTATCAACATGTAACAAATATTATCTCATTTTAAAACAAGTTAATTAAAATTCAAATGCACGAAAATATTTTTTATCTTTCCTCACAACATGAGTGTTAACAAAAAAATCAAATAAATTTCACTGCCATATTACCTAAGACTAAAACAACTAATAAGTCTGCTATTAACTATTCAGAAAAACTAAATATAAAAAAAAAGTTATTAAACATTCTAACAGGGTGTAATTTAAATATGCACTTTATTCATGTTTGTGCCTGAACGTATCACAGGACTTCTTAATCTTTTTACGGAAGAATTAACTTCTTCTTACATTTTTCTCCATTCGCTGATTGTTCAAGCTCTTTTTATTGTTTAATTTTCACCATGATGCTGTTTCATAATAGAACAGTGTGCTTCTCTTATCACATGTTCTTTTTCGTCGTTAGGCATTTCTCTACTGGCCATGTGGCAAGCGTGTTTAGTTAGTGCTGGGTACTGGTGACATAGAAACACTATTATCTCCCGGATTTTGATTTTCTTTAGGGGTGAAATTAGATCGTCAGCAGCCATTCTTCCACCCTGGTAAAAATGAAATTCTGCATCTGGGTTCATTCGTGCAGATTCTTCAATGATCTTTTTACTAACTAAATCGCTTTCAAAAGCGCTCTTTTGAGTTTCATCTCCTGGAGGATCGATTACTGGCAATAGTCTCGATAAGCAGTCAGCTGCCTTTTGTTTTCTCCCCCTTTCACATATTGAACTACATAGTTCCTTTTCAGATGTACTATCATTTTTTTCAGCTTCATTTAAAATTCTTGAAATATGACTGCTTGGGCGGCCTTTCTGGGACAAGATTCCTCCTAAACCCTTATTGCTGGCAATCAAGGTTCCAGTTAAATATTGTGTTCCTTTTTGGTAATTCAGCCGGTGATTTAGCTATACTTGAAAAATTGCGTTTATATTTCCTGTGATAACCGGCTATTTCTAGGAATGATTGAGTTTCCGTTACGTTTCTGGGTTGTCTGAAATTTTTGACTGCTACTATTTTTGTTGGACGATTTAATATTGATTATTTTTCCTGACATGACTATGATCTCGTGTCCCACAAGCTGTCGTTTCTTCGGTCTTCAATTCCGTAAATATTTCCCACAGGATTTTGTGGTCGACGATTCCGGAACTGCACTTATGAAAAATTTCGTACTTAAGCATAACTCTGTGTCGTAATGCATCCTAGTTTGCCACATTTGTGACAAGTCATCTGAGTCTTTCCTTGTAGAGGCATGTTTCGATTATGTATTACAGGCCGAAATGGTTTGTATCCAGCAGCTGATGGTTCATGGAAGGATTTTTTTGTGGGCATGCCACTAGGAGTCAACACACGCGGGTGCATCCTCATAGGCACTTGTGTTAATAAACATGTTGCCTGGGACTTTAAGGGAGTTTCTCACCTACCCACCTAGTTAAAACAGGGTTAAACCACTGATCTCTATAATACACTGGATGCACAATGCCAATGGGAAAGTCCGCAAAGTCGTGTGCCCAATTGAAGGCTGAGCCGCCATATTTACTTAGGTTGATTACAAAGAATGTTGCGGTAAATTCAAATATAGTAAAAAGGGAAAAGTGTAAATATTAAAGTAACAATATGAAATCCATGCTTTTTTACCGGTATTAGTATTGATACTATACATAATTAAACTAATCAAATGAAATTTATTAAATAATACTAAAATATAACTCGGTAATATTTATTATTATGGTATATAATGTTGTATATATTTAAATAGGCATATTTATTTATTTCTTAACTATAATTAAATATAAATTTATTATAAATCTATCAAATATAGAATACAGAATTCAACAAGTAAACGTACCTTGGAGTAGTGTAAAAATTATCTCACGTTCTGAACGTGAACTATTAATAATATTCACATATAATAACTATTTTTAGTATAAATTAATTCGCGTTTCATAATTCAACCCTTATGTACCTGTATATTAACTGTTTTGAAAACTGGAAACAAGCTCCATCCCCTTCTGTTTAAAAAAATGTTGAATTACTCGATCTTGATGGCGTATTTCATCATACGTTTAAATTGCTCAGGAGTAATAATTTGCTCCAACTGAAAGAAGTAATAGAAAAAATTTTAAATATATACAAAAATTATAAACTATTGTATTTTGGTCGTTTACGAACATTTTAATTTATCAGAAAATAATAAAATTGGAAAAGAAACAAACCCTAAAATATAATTAATACTGAATGCAGATATTACATGAAAATTAAATATGTACATGCTGTGACTAGTATGTTACTAAATAATAGAATCCAATTCTATAAAAACCTAAGTAATAATAAAGAAGATTATCACTAAATAGTACAAAACATCAGGTACGAAAATACTTCACAAGCAGCAAATCACTTAATTAAAAATCACCAGAGTATCACAAACAAGAAGTTTTAAATGTCAAACTAAAGTAGTGACTAATTCAACACCTTAATTTTTAAACTACATGCAAAAGTAATAAATAAACAATTCTTAAAAGAAAACAATGATTTTATTTATTATTTTTTTATTATTTATTTATTATTTTGTTTATTATTGTAATTATTATTGATTTTTTTCTTTTAAGAATTGTTTATTTATTACTTTTGCATGTAGTTTAAAAATTAAGGTGTTGAATTAGTCACTACTTTAGTTTTACACTTAAAACTTCTTGTTTGTGATACTCTGGTGATTTTTAATGAAGTGATTTGCTGCTTGTGAAGTACTTTCGTACCTGATGTTTTGTACTATTTAGTGATAATCTTCTATATTATTACTTAGGTCTTTATAGAATTAGATTCTATTATTTAGTAACATACTAGTCACAGCATGTACATACAGTAAAACCCCGTTTATCGCAACTCCCGTTTATTGCAACTTGTCTCTCCCGTTCATCGCAATAAACCTTATCACCCCCCCCCCCCCCCTCTTATTAGTAGAAGGAGTGGTCACGTGATTCTTAAGGATAGGCGGAATACCCCTCACTTTTAAATTTGTGATGCATACCCTAGCGAACTGGCTGAACGGTAGCTTTACGCTGTAGCGTAAAGCTATCGTAAAGCTATCGTAAAGTAGCATTATAACTCATGAATGAGGCAAAATAAATATTCAAAATGTTTTTATCCTTATTCTACGTTAAAAATAACGTTAACTGGTAATTGAAATATGCAATAATTTTATTTATTTACGCTAAAAGTTAAAAAAACATAATACCTGTCATTGAAGGCAGTGCAGTGGTTCACCTTTTGTGGAACGTCTCCGTTAAAGTTGACCATTGGTTGGAGTGAGACACAACTATACTTTCATCTCACTCTAACAAATAGTCAATCCTGACGGTGAAGCATGGAAAGTGATGAACCACTGCACTGCCTTCAATGACAGGTATTATGTTTGTTTAAGTTTTAGCGTAAATAAATAAAATTATTGTATATTTCAATTACCAGTTAACGTTATTTTCAACGTAGAATGAGGATAAAAACATTTTGAATGTTTATTTTGCCTCATTCATGAGTTATAATGCTACTTTACGATAACTTTACGATAGCTTTACGCTACAGCGTAAAGCTACCGTTCAGCCAGTTCGCTAGGGTATATTTATATGAATTTTCTTATATTAGGGAGATATGAAATTATTTGTAGCCATTAATTTATTAAAAGGATTTTATTACATTGTTTTAAGCGTCTTTGGAATCCGTACTTATTTTGAGAGGTACATTTTTATTCTCATGAAATGCATAAATGTTTTTGAAATTCTTTATTTAGCAGTTCTTTCCAAACTATCGTTTATATATATATATTGCTACATATTTGTGTTTTATATGTAACAGAAAAATATATACATTTTTCACATTTCAATGTATATTATTATGACAAATTATAGCGTGAATTGTGCCTAGTACAGCAATCGCTTTACCATTTGCGAATCAATTGTTTTACAAAATGCGGGAATATTTCTACTGAAAAAAATTCAATCATGCATTCGAAAATTATGAGAGAAATATGTAAGCTTTAAAGTAATTAAAATTTATTGTTTGTACTAGTCATTTACGTACCATCGTTCGGTTCCACGTTTTCACTCATTTTTAATTGCACATATAATGACAATAAAAAAACGCATTCGAGGTTATTGAAACACGACTGTAAACAATGATAAACAGCGAAAGCGCGTGAAACCATTCGTTTAGGTGCATGTGCTGATAATCAGTTGTTCAAGCTGGTGGCGAAGAAGTGGGAACCCCTCCGTTTTTGCGATAAACGGGAGGCATTTGATTGGAAGGTGTTGCGATAAACGGGGTTTTACTGTACTTAATTTTCACGTAATATCTGCATCCAGTATTAATTATATTTCAGAGTTTGTTTCTTTTCCAATTTTCTTATTTTCTAATAAATTAAAATGTTCGTAAACGACCAAAATACAATAGTTCATAATTTTTGTATATATTCAAAATTATTTCTATTACTTCTTTCAGTTGGAGCAAATTATTACTCCTGAGCAATTTAAACGTATGATGAAATACGCCAACAAGATCGAGTAATTCAACATTTTTTTAAACAGAAGGGGATGGAGCTTTTTTCCAGTTTTCAAAACCGTTAATATACAGGTACATAAGGGTTAAATTATGAAACGCGAATTAATGTATACTAAAAATAGTTATTATGTGTGACTATTATTAATAGTTCACGTTCAGAACGTGAGATAATTTTTACACTACTCCAAGGTAAGATTACTTGTTGAATTCTGTAATCTATATTTGATAAATTTAAAATATATTTATATTTAATTATTGTTAAGAAATAAATACATATGCCCATTTAAATATATACAACATTATATACCATAATAATAAGTATTACCGAGTTATATTTTAGTATTATTTAATGAATTTCATTTCATTAGTTTAATTATGGATACTATCAATACTAATACCGGTTAAAAAGCATGTATTTCATATTGTTTGTTTAATATTTACACTTTTCCCTTTTTACTATATTTGAATTGACCGCAACATTCTTTGTAATCAACCTAAGTAAAGATGGCGGCTCAGCCTTTAATGAAACACACGACTTTGCATTGATTGTGCATCCAGTGTATTATAGAGATCAGTGGGTTGAACATGCAGGTTGACTACAGTAGTACTTGATCTGGCAACGTCGCATCTTGTGTGTTCGTGTGCGCACAGGTGTACAGTCGCACATATGGTCACGTCAGTACCTAAGAAATGTTTCTCAGACATGAAATTATACAATTAATTGAAAAGCTGCACATCCGTCGAAATGAGGAAAAAAATGATTGCCTCTGACATGGTTTTGATGGATTATCTCGTTTGTTTGGTGCTGATAAAAACGGGAAAATTCGTGTGACAAATAATAGGAAGGTTAGAAATAAAATCTGTGATTATCTGAAAACAAAATACTAATTTACTTTAGTTTAGTTGGTATATATTTATTGTATATGTACCAAATATTTTAAATAATAATTAATGAAAGATTGTGATGATAATAGATATGTATTGAAAAATTGTTATATCGATTCAAGAATATGAAAATAAGACAAATTTAGTATGTCATTGAGATAGCATATTACATTACAAGGGGCGAAACAGAGCGATTGCATGAGTGTGAAGTTTGCTGCCCGAGTGAAACGAGGGCTGCAATCACACGAAATGCTTTCGCTGTGTTTTCTTTCGAGTAATGTATACTATTTTTCATAGCAACTCTTTTGAGAATCTGATTGGCTGTAACTGTGGAGTGGGTTGAAACAGCAACTTTCAACCCTAGGGTTGAAAATCGTAGTTTCAACCCGCTCTACAGGTACCGAAAATTGGATTTTCAAAGGAGGCGCTATGAAAAAGATTTTACGTACTACGGTATTATAATATGTATGTAAATAAAGTTGTTTGTATGTACTTAATTCGTTTATTTATCATACAAATAATTAATATGTTATATTTTATTTATTAAAAACATGAATTTCATAACAAATTTTAATCACCAGTTGGTACGAGCTGCTGAACAGATATAACGCATACATTTAAAATTTCGCGCACATAACCTACGAATGCGACGTTGCCACATACCTAACCAAAGACGAAAATCACAGCAATTTTTAATCTTCATCGTATTTGTTATTACTTTTGGAACCCACCTTTGAATGTTATTAAAGTTAATAACTATCCCTGAACATCTTATTTTTCTACTGTTCAAACCCCGTTACGATCTGTTCGTCAGTTGAAAAGATATGAATGATAATACACGATAAACTCCGCGATTTCTCATAAGAGCCCATGTTGAATCAACTAGAGGCGCAAAATAGAAATATGAATATCTCACTAAAAAACCCACCTCAGACCTTGAAATTTCGTACGGATAATTTTTTAATTATATTCTAACGCTCTGCAAAGTTTAAGATTTTTCTGTTCGTTAATTCTTCATCCTGAGTAACTCCCTTAATTGCCAAATTTCCACGTTTACAGCCTGATTCTCGGAATCACAAAGATTTTTCGGTTTTTGAGCTTCAATTTGGAGTCC
Organism: Diplolepis rosae; assembly: GCA_030998225.1. Classification (NCBI taxonomy): domain Eukaryota; kingdom Metazoa; phylum Arthropoda; class Insecta; order Hymenoptera; family Diplolepididae; genus Diplolepis; species Diplolepis rosae. The sequence continues at coordinate 2,461,404 of JAPYXD010000275.1, forward strand.
AATCTCTATTCTCAGATCAAACAGATATCTTTTAAATAATTCCTTCTCTTTTATTTGAATAGCGATCCTTTATTCCGTAATATTTTCTACTAAAATAAAATCTAGAAGTAAGTCAGGCTGAGAAAATCTTTCTTGCGTTTTTTTCCACGAAGCGTATAATATACTCTACACGATATCGTAATGCCCGGTTAAATTTCGTATTGTCCTGATTTTGTAGTTGGCGGACCCTGGCGGACTCTGTCATGAAAGGCAGTGCAGTGGTTCAACATTTCCGGAACATTTCCACCGTCCGAGTTGACCATTGGTTGGAGTGACAAAACTACTTTCGTCTCACTCTAACAAATAGTAAATCCTGACGGTGGAGTCATAGCAATGGATGAACCACTGCACTGCCTTCAGTGACAGGTATTATGTTTTTTCTTAGTTTTTAACGCTAGAAAATGAAATTATTGTATCAACTTTGATACCTTTAAATTTAAAATGTACTGCAGAATCATAATAGCAACAATTTAAATGCTTTTTTTGTTCCTGTTATTCCTATTATTACTATGTCGGCGAGCGGTTAATGAACGGTCGTCGAATTCACGGATCGTTCACTGGACTGGGTCCTCCAGGGGGGATGGTGCCGAAAGTGACATTAGTGGACGTTGTGAGTCGACTTCGCTGTCTTCCAGTGTCTTGTGATTTGCCCGCAATGTTCATTATGCTTCATGATGTTTACTCTGATCCCATGATTTATCGATTTTATTCCATTATTATCTTCGCTATATAGTAGAGGATCCGAATAGAAAACGACCTTCACACATCCATTTACACGATGAAAAGTATTTTATATTAAATTCAATATATTAAAAAATATTTATATTATTCAGTTTCGGATAAATTTTCTTTGATTTCTTCTTCAATTGGAAGTGCAAAATGGTAGTAGTTTCCTTTTTTAATCTCTTTTGCTATTCCCTTTTATAAATTTTTAAATTTTGGTAAAGTTTCACGTTTTTCTAAAGTTTTTGATCCGTTGTCGCGAGGAGTTCCATTTGTTGTAACAAAATATGCATAATTATCTTTTCGCATAGTTAATTGATCGCGAAATTCAACTAAATTTTTCCTTGCTATAATTTTTTCTGTTTGAGAGTTTATAGGAGGAGGTTCTGGGGGTGGACGATTATAATTATCATGATCATTATCGATTTTTTCAGAATTTATTTGAGATTTTCGGTTTATTTTCCAATTTTCTTCAAAATGAGGCTCTTCAAATTCTTCTTCCAATTTTTCTTCTTGGTTTTCATCAAACTTTTCTTCAACATTTTCCTCAAGATTGTCTTTGAAATTTCCTTCAAAATTCGGTTCAAAATTCTTCTCGAAATTTTCTGCAAAATCATCTTCAAAATTCTCTCCCAATTTTGCTTCATAATTTTCTTCATCATTTCTTTCGTGTGAGGTTTCAATGTCGTTGATTTCATCTTCCGAGGTTGAAAAATAATTTTCACTTTCTTCGCTTTCAAATCCATAAATATTTTTAGGCTTCTTGGCATTCTTCTTTTTTCTGTTTTTTGCTTGAGTTTGTTTCAAATAATCTGAATAATCAAGATCAGAGTCGGAATCTGATTCTACTTTTGTTCGGCTTCCCTTTTGCATATTTATTTCTGGTAATTCATCTTCATATATTTGTTTTCTTGGTCTACCTCTCTTTCTTTTTGTTTGAGAGGGAATACTTTTTAAATTTGTAACTAGATTTTTTCTTGGCCTACCTTGTGGTTTTCTTACAAGAGGTTTAGAAAAAAATTTTCGTCTAATTTTTCTTGAGTGTCATTTATATTCAAATTTTTTGCTTTTTCTTGTATTCTCTTTTGAGCTCTTGTAGTAATAGTTTTCCATGATAGATTTTCGTATTTTTTGGAAAACGCAGGACTTAATAAAAATATTGTTATAAAAATAAGTCTTGAAGCCATATTTTTGAAAAAATTTGTGTATTTAAAAATATTCTTACCAATCTCACTAAATGATTCTTCACTAAGGAATTCTTGTGAAAATTCTGGAATTTTTGAGTCAATATTTAATATTTGGGCTCCCGAAATTTCGCTAAAACGATCTACGTCGTCTGGTACGATTCCTGAATTTAAGTTTCTTCGTTTTAAAGGTCCTACCTTATTTTTAGAGTTTTCTTGTTTATTCCTTGTAAAAGTTTTCTTGGAAAACATTTTTTCTTCAGAAGTCATAAAAGTATCATTGTCATCGGCTTGTAAATTTTTTGATTTCTCTTTGTTATCATCAATAGGGTTTCTTGAGAGAGCGTCTGCATTTACATTCATTTTTCCTGCTTTGTAAATTACATCAAAATCATATTCTGCGAGTTTCAATCTCCAACGTGAAACTCGTGAACAAAGGGCTTTCGAATTTTAAAACCAAACTAGAGGTTTGTGATCAGTCACTAAAGTAAATTTTCTCCCATATAAATAAGGACGAAAATGAGTTACACAAAATATTATAGCAATTATATTTAATTTTAATATTTTAATAGCAAAATATTTTACCTTGTGATAAAATACCTCCTATTGCAAATCCTGAGGCATCTGTTGTGAGTATAAAAGGTTGAGAAAAATCAGGTCGTTGTAAAAGTGGTTCTTCACATAATTTTGCTTTTAAAATATCGAAAGCTGCTTGTTGTTTTTTTGTCCAATTAAAAGGTATATCTTTTTTCAGAAGTTGGTTTAAAGGATTTGCAATTTTTGAAAATCCATCAATAAATCGTCTATAATATCCTGCTAAGCCTAAAAATTATTTAACATTTTTCTGTCTTTTTGGGACTGGAAAGTTTTTTTACAGCTATTATCTTTTTTGGATCTGGACGTAGGGTAGATTTGCCAGTGAATGACCGGTTTATATGTTTGCGATGTTCAATGCACTATATTAAAATTATTATAAGGAATAAGAGTATGTTGTATGGATCAATGTGTTGCTTGATACATAAATTTAATGAGAAAATACATTAATTTGTTAAAATTTCTATTGAATATTTTAAAATGAATTTTCTTTAATAATTACTAGTTTGCCTAGTGAATGACCACTGACACCCAATGAATAACCGATGCCTACCCAGTGAATGACCAGTGCTTTTCGACGCAAACGTTATTTATGGTTATGAGGTTATTTTAAAATCCAAAATGAAAAATAAAGTAATTATTTACTGAATGATTATGTAGGGTAAATAATTATAGAAAAATTATTCTTGAAAGAACATTGATAATTTATATTCATTAATTTTTTTCTTTTTCTTGTTTTTTCTTCAAAGCTAACTTTTTATTTCTTGCATTTCTTTCTTCTTTTTTTCTGTTTCTTCGGCGCACTCTTTGTACTCTTGATGTAGATTGCTTTTGACTTTCATTTTTACTGAAAGGGCTAATTCTGGTACGATTACTTGTGACTTCTTGTTGAATTTTAGGTATTTATACAAATTAAATAGGAAGCGATACTCAACATTCACTTATTATTAACTTATATTTATTTTTACCTAACCTAACTATCATAGGTAAATTTTTAGCGGTCACTGAGTGACCAGTAAATGACCGTAGCAATTTTCAAATTATTTGATATATTTTGAATTTTACAAACCAAGAAGGCCGTATTTTAAAGCTCAAATTTTACTCTTATATACTAGGATAATATTTGTATTACATTTTTTTTCAAAGTTTGAATTAATAGATACTTTATAAAATACAATCTTTTGAGGTTAATAGCTAAAAATTTCATCATTTTTTAGAAATTGACTATCGCGGTAACTTTACTATTTTTTTACAAATATTATTAAATATTCTTTTATAGCAAATAAATTGAATTGGTTATATTAATAACTAAGGAATCTGATAGAATTTTTTAAAAACATGGAAGTATTATTTATATTTAAAAAATTGATATTATTATAAAGCGGTCAATCATTGGTACGTGGTCATTCACTGGCCAATCTACCCTACTCCATTTTTATCAATTATATGACCTAAATATCCTACTTCAGGTTGTAAAAATTCGCATTTGTCTGGTTGTAAATGAAGATTTGCTTTTCTAAGTCTTTCTGCTAAATTGTTAAATTTAATTTCATGCTCTTCTAGAGTATTTGCATATATAACTATGTCATCAAGATATACAAAAAGTCCCGTTCCGATTAATCCAGTTAATGTTAAATCCATTAATCTCTGAACTGTGGCTGGTGCAGTTTTTAAACCGAAAGGCATTCTGTCGAATTCGTAATGACCGTGAGGTGTAGAAAATGCGGTTTTATGCGAGTCTTTTGGATCCATTTTTATATGGTGAAAACCGGTAGCTAAATCAAACACTGAAAAATATTTTGCTGATCCTAGAGAATCAATTATATCGTTTATATTTGGTAGAGGATACGAATCGCCAATTGTTTTTTCATTTAATTTACGAAAATCAAGAACCATTGTCCATTTTATTTTTCCTTGAGAATCAGGTTTTTTAGGAACTATCCACACTGGAGTGTTATATGGTGATTGAGAGGGCTTGATTATTTTATTTTCTAATAATTCATCGACTTGTCTTGTAATTTCTTCCTTGTGAACTGGGGGAAATCTATATTGTCTTGAAAAAATTTGAGCGTCATCTACAGTAGGAATTGAATGTTGTAATACATTAGTAGCTTCAAGTGGTTCTCCTGGGATTTGAAATCTGTCTGCATTATTTTTAATTAATTTTTCCACATGTTCATATTCATCTTGATTTAAATGCACTAATCGTAGAAGTTTTTTAATACATTCTACTCTGTCTTCGTCTGTTACATTATAAATTTTGCACGAGTTAATTAGAGAATTGTCAGTTCTTAAAAAATTATTTAATATTTCACTTGATAAATCTTCGTTATTTGATTGTTTAAAATTATGTAATTTTTCAATTTGTTTATAACATTCTTGTTATTCAAAATCTTCTAAATTAACTTTTGGGATCGATAATGTTATTGGTATTTCATTTGTATTTGCAAATTTTGAATAGGCTTTTCCCTTGTGATTTTTTACAACTGTGTCACCTACGTAGATGCCATCTTGGATATGTAATTGAGGTACATATCCTTCACTCTTTTCTGTATTTTTTATATTAACATAAAATGTTGTAACTGTTCGAGCTGGAATAGTAAATGTATTGGTAGATTTAAAAGGGTAACAGTGGTTCTCAATTTCTAAGCATTTTGAATTATAGTTTATATTTACACTATTATCTTGAGAAAATTCTGATCCTAATACTCCATCTTCTTCTACTGGGACTTCATTCGGAATAATGTTAAATATCGTTGGATAACCAAAAATGTTTATTTTTACTTGTCCTAATGTGTAAAGTGGTAAATCATTCATTCTTGTAAGTTTTAATACGATTTGGCTATTTATTTGTACTTCAGGGTTGAGAAACTTTTGTTTAATTAAATTTCGAGCAGCACCAGTATCAATCATCATGTGTGTTGGATTTTTTAAACCTTCCGTTGATATTATAATTGATGGAATTGAAGTGGACTTTGAAATATTTATTGTCGTTGTTGTATGATCGTTAGAAGTGGATGCCAGTGGTTCTCGATTTATGCTTTCCTCAGTGCACCCGTGCTGGGGAGGGCTTTGGAGTTTTCCTGATGAGCTGTTTGTGACTGGTTATTTGGTCGTATCTTGCAGTCTCGTACTAAATGACCGGGTTTTTTACAGTAATTGCAAATTATTTCAGTATAATTTGAATTTTGTTGAGTGTTATTATTTTGTAAAGATCTATTTTCATATGGTTTATTTCGATTTTGATACTGTCCTAAGTTGAAGTTTTTATACTGTCCTGGATTCAATTGTCTATTTTTATCATTTTTAGCACTATTGTTATTATTGTAAAAATTTCTAGGAAAATTATTATTATTGTTGTATCTTTGTTGTAAAAAATTATTATTATTGTTTCTATAATTATTATTTCTATTTTGCAAATTATTATTGTTATTGTAATTAAAATTATAATTTTTATTTCTTAAAAAATTGTTATTCGGAAAATTATTGCAATTGTTTCTTGGAAAATTATTATTATTACTTCTTTGACCATTTAAATTACTATATCCTTGATGGTTAGGATGCAAAAAATTTTTTTGTTTATTATTAAGAACTGCATTTTGAGCTTCACTTATATGAAAACATTTTTCAGTTGCATGACCTAGCTTTTTAAAAATTAAACAAACAAGTTTATCTTCGCATGCTACATTAAACCGAGTAACCTTATTATTTTTATTATTTGTTTGTTCGTCACTTTTTAAACATTCCATATTTTTATTTTTTCGTAGTGCAGTATTCGCAGCTAATCTTCGTTCAATATCAATACTGTCGTTAATGACTTCCCTAGAAGTATCCTTTTCTTCTACACGAATTTCTAACTCGGGACGTAAGCCGCGTATAAAACATTATACTACATCTCTTTTTAAATTTTGTTTAAAAGCATTATCTACCTGACCGCCATTATTGAGTCTGTGAGCATCTTCTATTCTTTCAGCAATTTCTTTAATTCTGGCGGCATAGGAAAGGACATTTTCTCTTTCCCACATAAATGTGTTACCCAATTCTCCCTGTAAACGCTTCGAAATACGGCCAATCCATGAAAACTCCCCCTTAAGTAGTTTAGACATTGTAGAAATATGTCATGCTATAGGTTATATATTTATTAAAACGTTTAAATTCTGAAAATAAACAATACTATTCAGCCATGAAATATAGTTTCAATGTATATATTAAAACAATATATTTAAATAATAATTAGTGTTAACTAAGTAGTATTTAACTTACATGTTTTAATTTTGTAACGGATGAATGACAAATTTTAACAGGTAGCATCATGGAGCATCCATGATGACTAATTAGAAATATAAATATGATGTTAGGTTAAGATCGATTATGGAAGTATAAGGCGGGAAAATTTTTTGAAATTTTTTAATTGATGTCGTTTTTGCCAAAAAATAACAGAAGAAAATAACATAATCCAGTCATTATTTTTTTGACATACTTTTTCGTAAAGATAATACATTCAAAACATAAATATATCGATTGTGAGCAATATAATGGTTTACGATTTTTGGTAACTTTTACATACTTATTCGATTGTGTTGCTCTTCACATGATAGACACACGTTTCTGCACTTGATTTTTCGAAAATATACATTAAAATAAAGATTTTACTTAATTTTGAGAGCATTTGAGGAGAAGGCATTTTTTAAATTGCATTAAGAATAAAAAAATGTGTGTTGATAATACCTGAGAATACGTTGAATAATGCCTATTTTCATTATCATATGTAGTTCTAGGGACCTGTGATCGGGTTCTTGTGTTCAGATGAAGTTCTTCCAGCCCTATTTATCTGTAATTTATCTGGCACAATTGGGTGCAATCAATATATTATAAGTCACCTTTGAGTAACAGGAATTTAAAATCTTCTGCACTGAGAAAAATAGATACCAAAAATGAGATACTAGAAACTTGGATATTACCTCATATAATCTATATTATACTACATAATATCTAGTATATTCTCTTAAATATACGAGATATTAATGACTAATAACAGATTATATTCGAAATTTACAATATTATATATTAAAGTTTAATATCTAAGATGTTACAAACAGTAGCGTGCACGTACCTTAGGAAAAGTCACGTGATCAGAGTCTTTGAATTTCATATAATTTGTCTTTCGCGCTCGCCCATAGCTTTTCTGGTCGGGTGGTTTATGGTTTCGACACTGAATTAATAATGTTGTGTCTATTTGAAGTTTTGAAGTGTCATCTTTAAAGAAATTTCAAATTGCCAGTACTGAAATCGGTAAGTATCTATCTATATACACTGTAAAAAAATAATTCGGTAGAATTACAAAAGCAGTTGTAAATGTATAAAGCGATTGTAAAAGTACTACGTTGCACGTTATAAAATTATTTATATTTTATGAAATTACAGTTGAATAGTAATTATGCTACGTGACACGTTGTTTTTTTACAAGACGAAATGTAATAATGCAACGTTATACGTCGTAGAATTAAATATCATTGGAAAAATTACAATAGGATTGTAAAATTAGTACGTATCACGTTGGAAATAAATCGCTTCACGTGACACGTAGTAATTTTATAATCCTATTGTAATTTTGCCAATGATATTTAATTCTACGACGTATAACGTTGCATTATTACATTTCGTCTTGTAAAAAAACAACGTGTCAGGTAGCATAATTACTATTCAACTGTAATTTCACAAAATATAAATAATTTTATAACGTGCAACGTAGTACTTTTACAATCGCTTTATACATTTACAACTGCTTTTGTAATTCTACCGAATTATTTTTTTTACAGTGTAAATATGTCATTCGTATACCTTCAATCTTTAAAATGAATTTTCTAACCTCTCAATCACACGTTCTCTATATAGCCGTTTTCAAATTCAACTTCAAATCGGAATTTGCTTACTGGAATTCCTAATAGGTTCCAAATGTTTACAATTATGTTAAACGTTTTTATAATCTCCATTTATCAACAGGTTGCCTTGCCTTTGACTTTCGACATATGTGCAAACAGAGAAAGAGCACTAGTGATTGTCATTAAAACCTATTTGAGATATTACAGTTTATTATCTCAAATACTATGTCCCAAAATCTAGTGTATTTCAGTTTAACATCTGAGATATTTCAAATCAACATATTGGGTTGTTTAGTTTAATATCTTAGATATTGCGAGTGAACATCTTTTTTTTAATACCTGCAGGTGCTCTGTTTCAATATCTAGATGTTTGTCCCATAGTTAAATCGCAAATATATTATCTGCTAATATCAAGATATTGCGGTTTATTATCTATTTTTCTCCGTGTGTGGAATTACTCATTTGTGTGTGCGAGTCTAAATTGAAATCGTTACGAATGTGAGCTTATAATATTTTGAATGAGGCTTCAAAAGTAATGTTCAGTTACCAACTTTTCTTGAACCATGCCTTATAAAATGAATTTTAACGATAAATGACGAATTTTTAAAAAATTTTGAACACTGTAAAATATAATTTTATTTGAATTTTTTAAAAATTTATTATTGCATGCATACTTATCTATTGCCTATATGTACTATGTTTATGAATTACCTGTTCACACAAAACAATTAAATACAGTCGTTGCAAACATAAAACTCACATAACCGATTCTAGTGGAATACTCATTTAATAATGAATTCTTAAAACCAAAGGTGACATGTATCCGTGTAATAAGTTTTAAGGTGGGTATCGGAGGGTAAAAATATTCTGAAAAAATCTATACAAAGAATAAAATATCTTTTAATTGTTTCTAGATTATGATCTCTAAAAGTATATTTCAATAATAATAAATGCAGATTTATAGCTAATTTCATTTTCATTTAAAAAAAATTTGAAACATATATTGTGAAAGAAAAAAGACTTTTATACATACAAATTTTTAACAAATATCGTCACCAATTCGTCGACAACATTAAGATAAGAAGTGATTACCTATTCTTTGTGAATTTATCGTAAGGAATTGAGATATGTTAATTCTTTTCTTGCTGTGTTTAGTTTGATGCAAGATTTACAGCGCAGTTAACAAACCATCGCGAAGAATACATTAAGCATTATTCAGAATTTTATTAAATTTGTTAAAATGTTGCCTACTGCTATAGGATTATTTTTCATATTTATCGTTTCGATGCCAAAAGTTAGATGTAAGTATGAGTTTTAAATTTTATAACATTATCATTGAATTAATTTTAGATTATTTTGATTTCAATTCCGAAAAGGACAAGATTATAGTGCTTTTCTCCCAGCTGAATTTTGCAGCGATTTGTTATGTAAAAACTTTAACAATTTTCTGTTCTCCAATAAATATGATAATTTTTTAAAAATAAAACTTTCTTTCTGGAGTAAAATGAAGCCTTAAGGAATGCCGATCGAAAATTTAAAGGATGTACTCTAAGTTATATAATCTGAGAATTCGCCAATCTTTATAATGATCTATAAAATCGACAAGAATAGATTCATCATTGATTCCCACGAACTCAGAGAGAGGCTATCTAAGCATACTTGAGAAAAAAAAAGTTTTAATTCTTCAATTATATTCAGGTGGATTTTATTCAAATTTAAGCTATCATTGTTTGTAACAAAAATAACTTTATAATTTTTTAAGGAAATTCTTAAAATAAAACCCATCCAAATAGAATTGACGAGAACCCTTTGAAGAATAAAATGAGCCCTCGATCATTAGCAATAAGTAAGAATTATTGGAAAATTTTTTGTAAAGAGAAAAGAAAAACTGAAAATTGAAATTACTATTGTTAAATAAAAAATTTTAACCTGAACTATTTTTTCCTCAAGTATCCTTAGGTATCCTCTTTCTAAATTCGTGGGAATTAATAATGAATCTATTCTTGTCGATTTTATAAATTATTATTAAGATTTGCGAATTTCGAGACTATATAATTAGTACAAGTACATCCTTAACGATCCTTCCGCGAATAACGTTTTTTACGTCATGTTTTTATCGTTTCTTCCTTTCAAATTGGCCTAGGTTTTCTCATCATGAAACAGTTTCAATGTGTTTTGAAAAGTTACATTAAATTTTATAATAAAAATGCTGCCATTTTTTATTAATTTTAAAGGCATATGATACCTAAAATACTTTCCTCACAGCAAAAGGATATTGCGGGATATTTTATATGATCCCATTTAGGTCCCGAGTTATCCCCCGAATATCCCAGCGTTAATCCATGGAATATTCTACAAAGTGGAAATTTTGATATCTCGAGATGTGTTTGAGACGTAAATAGAATATTGTAATGTAGATATTGTAAAGTAAATCATGAGTGGGCTCGTGTGATTGCGTCTGAGCAATGTTTGGGCATGTTTCAACATAATTCAAAATAATCTTTGCGACGTTATGTAACTGTTAATGAAACGTGGATTTATTATTATGCTCCAGAAACAAAAACGGTTCCATCAGCCGGTAAGGTCATGGCCACAATTTTTTGGGACTCATATGGTATAATATTAATCTATTATGTACAGAAGGAAAAAACTATTACAATAGAGCATTATGCCTTATTATTAGATCGATTTGATGCCATACTCGTATGTCCCGAACATGTTCGGAGATATCGAAATTTCCACCTTATAGGATATTCGATGGATTAACCCTAGGATATCCCCATGACCTAAATTTTCCCAAATGGAATATCCCAGGATCTCTTTTGTTACTTCGGCATAGAAAATCCCAGAGGAAAACCAATCCAGGACTGAATTTTAACTTAAAGTCTTATATAACCCGCGGTAAATGTGAAATTCATAATACATGTATTTAAATTTAGCGAAGTTACAGTGAGTTTAAATGACAATGACTCCTTACTTGACTTTATGTGGAAAAATAAACTCAGTTTAATCGAACATTGAAAATTAAAGTGCTGTGACGTCCTAAGTTTTAAATTATTATATTTTTTTCTAGCTAAAGTCTTGAGCCTATTACCCTAACTATATTCCTCTGTTCATTGTTATAAATAGAAATAACAATTAACCGGGTAGATGACAAGCCAAATTAATCAAATATCAACTTGAATTGATGATAATTATTTATTGCAAAATTACAGTTGTCAGTCAAGACCCAGACGACTTGTTTAAAATGTTGATTGCAGTTAACATATAATGGTGCTTTCTTCCAGTTGGTATGATTGGTTCTCCAACCTTGAAAGAAAACACTTTTATGAGTCTGAGTTAGAGAGAAAGAGAGAGAATCTAGAAGGTATACACGGACTGACAATTAACTTTTTAACTTACTAAATTTATATGAGCAAGGTTGCTTGAAGGAGAGATCCCCTCTTCGTGATGGTCCCATATATATATATAGATAGCAAATTCCTCCATGTCCGTGAAGCTACGGATTTAGCACTCTTTGGCTGCTTCCGAATCCAAAGATGAATCCTGTTATATTGATTCGTAATCACCCAAACAATGTAACTCGCGTAATCCTTGGTTTGGTAATCGACTCCGGTTACACTCTGTGTATTCCACTTGTTTACTATTTCCACGTGTTCACTCCGTAGGTTTATTTTTAGACGGCGGCGACAAGACGAGTTTTCAGACTGGCTGGCGTTCCCATGCGTCTGTTTATATAGGCATATGATGTTTTTAGGTAATTTAATCCATTCCAGCTAGGCATTAGAATCGAAGCTTTGGAGTTCCAATTGGGGTGAGCATCTGCATAGAATCTTATTTGTCAGTGTAGTGAATTGAAATAGCATTCGTGTGCGTAGTTGGTGTGTCACACCGATTTTCCGAGTAAGTGAGAGCAATGAGGATGTATCTTCTTCATTCTGTAAGTGCTACATGCACTTTCTTAGGGTGTAGCGTACATGTGTATCAGCTACATCAGGTAGGCTTAGTCGCAAGGGTCAATGGCATTTTTGTATACATAGGTAATAAAGTAATAATGACAATATAATTATTATACAATAAAAATATTTTCATGGGTTTAAATCCCCTCACAGGTTACGCAATTTTCCTAACGGCACTTGATCAAGGAAACGTGCCAAAATTAAATAAAAGTTTCCGAAAAAATCTATTTTGCTTTGTATATTGCATCTTTCGCCTTATTATGACGGCTTAATAAGGTCTATATTTTTATTATTTTTAAAGATCAGGTGTCATTTAGTTCTAATTTATTAATAATATCACATGCATGATATAAATCGGAATACAGCTCAACCGTCTTAACGCCCCCCCCCCCCCACCCTCCAAACGAAGTGATCCCTTATTTATAAGGATCAGTTCGTTTTTTTTCAAACTGTATTATAAAATGTATTGTAATAATTTTTTTGTTCTGTTTTGTTATTATGGACTTGTGGTTAAATTCCAAATTCTCGACTTAAAATCAGGAATTTAAAATTATTATTTTCCCATATTCCCACCACCATTATACTATGAATAATATTTTTTTTGTGGATTTTTTTATTTTTATTTCAAGTTAAAATAATTAAATCAATAGTTGACATAGATTTTCCACTATTTATCCATACTGTCTCCATAACTAATAATATTTACCTATATTTGGTATTGTATATTCCTATATTCTAGTATGTTTTTTTTTTTTTTTTTTTTTTTTTTTTTTGGTGAGGAGGAAAAATGGCAAAATCTTTTATAGACGTTGTACAGGACTCTCCTAGGACGGGTCTAGGCATACCTGTTAAAACCAAAAAACCCCCTCTCTCGAACCAATACACCACCCGCGGAACCGCCTTTCGGCTTTAAACTTCACGGGTGGTTGGTTCCATTAAAGTCGCGTACGACTCTTCCGTCATCCGTTCGCTCGGAACTTCCACCCGCGGCCACACGCCCACCAGGATAACCGACTAGCCGCGCCACCCAGGGGAGAAACAAACAGATTCCTTCCCCGAACGACGCGGACAGCCAAGTCTACCCGAGACGCAGGACCGCGGCTGCCGGCCCCGATGCGATTTCTACTGGCCCTCCCCGTTGTTTCGCTCTCGACGCCCATCAAGCTCTCTCGTCTTCATCACAAGTGTGACGAATGACTCGATGAGCGTCCAGAACCGTTCAGACTGGAGCATGAGGGGGACCATCGTGTCAGGAGTCAGTTCGGAACCCACCGCCTGACCGAGGACCCCCCTAGCCACACCCCATTTTGCGCAGACGAAGAGTGCGTGCTCTGCGTTATCCACCGGGGAATCGCAGTAGCAACACGTCTCCTCGTCTCTCTTCTTAAAGCGCCTCAGGTACGCGTTAAAACAGCCATGGCCCGAGAGCGCTTGTGCCAAGTAAAAGCCGACTTCCCCGTGCTTTCTGTTCAGCCAGGTGGCGAGCTCCGGGATCAGGCGGTAGGTCCATCTCCCTGTCTGCTCACCATGCCATCTCATCTGCCATTTCTCGACGAGTCTGCGCCTTCCATCCTTGCGGATGGCCTCCTTCGCGCGAGCGATTTCCTGCAGGTCGGCGCAGGTAAGCTCCTTGCGAAGCTGAAAGGTTTCCTGCCTTTCCTCCGCCAATAAATCTATTGGCGGGACGCTCGCCAGGACCAGCACAGCGCTCGTCGAGATAATTCTATATGCCGAAACTATTCTCAGCGCGACAAGTCTTTGCGCCGAGAACAGCCTCTTCTGGATAGCATGGTTTTGCAAGGCATTGGCCCAGACCGGAGCTGCATAAAGCAGCTTCGAATGGACCACGCTCGCCACCAATCTTCTTTTCGCTTCCCTGGGTCCACCAATGTTTGGCATAAGCCGGGCCAAGTTTGCTCCACATTGGATAGCTTTGGCGGCTGCGATCTTTAGGTGTTCGCCAAAGCTAAGCCTACGATCCAGCTGCACACCCAGGTACTTAACGCTTGTCTCACACTCGACCTCATGCTCTCCGAGAACGATCTTCGGGTATTGAAAGGATTTCCTGTCCGTAACGAGCAAAGCCTCGGTTTTCTCAGGGGCCATTTTAAGACCTCTGCCATCCAACCAGCGCTTCGCTCTCTACAGACTTTCATTGATCCTCAGCTCTAGGATTCCGACGTCGTCAGCGGCGCACACAACTAGTGCGTCATCCGCGAAGCCGACGATCCTCGTTCCAGCAGGCAGGTCCATGCGCAGGAAATCGTCGTACATGACGTTCCAAACGAGTGGACCCACCCGCGACCCTTGAGGGGCGCCACATGTCATCTCCTCCTTGAGAGACCATTTGTCGCCCTCATATATCACCCACCTGTCGCTCAGATAGTCATCTATCATTCGCAACAGGTAGTCTGGAACCTTTTTCCGCACCATCGCCTCGATGCAGATGTTCCATCTCGCGGTATTGAACGCATTGCGTATGTCAATGCTAATCAACGCACAGAATCCCTTACGCTTACCAGTTCCTTTTCTTGCATTTGTGGCGATGTTAACCACAGCTTGGATGGCGTCCACAGTGGACCTGCCTTTCCTGAATCCGAACTGGTTTTCCGAGAGCCCGTTCTCCCCGACTAAGAGAGCCTGAAGCCGTTGTAGAATCAACTCCTCCAGAAGCTTCCCCATCGTATCCAATAAGCATATTGGTCTATACGACGAGGCAACCCCTAGAGGTTTGTTGCCCTTCCTCAGCAGGACCAACCTCTGCTTCTTCCAATCTGCGAAGAACCTCCCCTCCCGAAGACAGGAGTTAAAGGCTTCTAGGAGGATCTCTGGGTACGCCCCGATCACCTCTTTGAGGATCTCGTTCGGCACCCCGTAGATACCCGGCGCTGTATTTTCCTTAAGCCTTCCACCCGCTCTCTTTAGTTCTTCGAGAGTGAAGAGTTCTTCGCGCCGGACCACGCAGGAACTTCGGTCCTGTCTTTGGAACGGCTCCACGTGTGGAAACAAGCTACGCACAATGTACTGGACTCGATCGGGATTATCCAGGCCCGGGGTCTTTCTTCTAGCCACCAATCTCTTGGTGACTATTTTGAAGGCGAGACCCCATGGGTTCTTCTCGACCTCACCGATCAAGTCTTTCCAGCATTGAAGTCGGCTTTTCTTTATGCCTCGCCTCAAAGCTGTTTTTGCCCCTTTCCATGCCTCGTGCAGCGTAGCATCCCCCTTTGAACGGGTGAATTTTCGCCGCGCTGCGAGGCATTCTCGACGTAGGGCTGCCAACTGGTCGTTCCACCAGTACATCGAACCCTTGGCTTGCCTGCGCTCACGGCGAGGCATCGAGTAGTCGCAAGCCGCGACCACCTTCTGCCTCACCGAGCGCACAGCAGCTTCAAACGACCCAGCAGGGCAGACCCAACCAAGCTCATCGATGAGCCTGGTTTCTTCGAGGTGTTCGCGAAGTCTTTCCCTGCTGAGTCGTCTCGTGTTCCAGGAGGGGCTCTTTCCTTCGCCGCCCCTACCCTTTTCTACCGTCTGACACCGTTGTTCTAGTGTGAATTCGATGCACCGGTGGTCACTCAAGGTTATTAAATCGAGGACCGACCAGTCGCTTATCCTCGAAGCGAGGCGGGGTGCGGCAATTGTGAGATCAATTATTGACCCCCCCGCTCCTCGTCTGAACGTAAATTCCCCGCCCTGATTCAAGACGATCAGTTCGTTCCTAGCGACCATCTCGCCAACCATGATTCCCCTCCTATCTAGGCGGGCTTCACCCCACTCGGACGACTTACTGTTGAAGTTACCCCCTATGAGGGATCGCCCGATGGCCTCACGGAGGCTTTCCTCAAGGAGGAGGATCTGGGTCTCAAAGACATCGAAGGGATCGCCGGGGGAGAAGTAGCAGCTGTACACACGCACATCCGCCACCTCCACCCAGACGAACCCTGCGTCGGTCTCCAGGAAGTCCCCGACGCCCAAATCAGGGTTACAAACAAGGATGCTGGCCCTCCTTGATGCATCCTGATACCAAGCAGAGTTATCGGACCACTTGTACTGCTCACTAATGAGCAGCACATCAGCCCCCCTCTCCCTGGCAGTCTGCATCAGGAGGTCCTGGGCATCCCTCCCCCTTCCGAGGTTGAGCTGCAGTATTCTTATTTTCAAATAGGCCAATTTATATTGCAATACCCCCTCAAACGGAGTAATTCTTTTCTTATAAAGAAATACTACGTTTCTTTCTAAAAAAAAAACCTGTTAATTATTTCTGAAGAAAAAGAGGAAAGAGTCAACCAACCAACCTCACACTCTTTCCATCTTTGTCCTTTTTTATTTTATTTTTTTTTTGTTTTCTTTGGTTTTTTATTGTTATTGAATACATTTATACATTTAATATACATATATTGTATGTGATTCTATTTCGTGGTAATCTAATGTTTTCCTATCCTAATCCTTAATTAAAGAAAAATACAAAATTGTTACAGTAAAAAAAAACCTTTTATTGATTTTAGACTTAGGTGATAAAGAATCATTATGTTTTATTCACTTTCCATATGTGAATAAATTATAGGATTCCTCCTTTTTTGTATGGCTTTGCCCGTGAACACCAACCAGCACAGAAGTGACCATCCATCTCCTCTGGATATACCATCACCAAAGGCAGTTTCCCCCCTTATGCTGGATGTCTCAAAGTTAACGCATGTCGTGTTAATGAACTCTGCGAAAGCCTCGCAGGTTTCTTGGCTCCAGATGTTAAGAGAGGTTGGTTTCACCTCTTGCACAGCGCATTGAATCGCAAAAGCTGGGATGGAAGCATGATCTTTTCCCAGGTAAGACATTCTCAATGTGGACCTCCTGGTACATCCCCTCGCCAACGTCAAAAATTACCAGCTCTGGACTCGTGTCGTGGACGATAACGTAGCCTCTTCCTGCATCGGATGTTCCCCTGTTTGTCCCAGGGGCCATACCTTCCTGTCTGCGTCGATTTGTTCAGGGTCCTATTTATAGGTTGGTCCAAGAGTAGGACCCTTAGGTTGTCCTCAGATATGCTTGAGGCGGCTTTGCTTTTCACCTCGAACTTTTGGAGGTGTGAAGAAAGGTAATGTTGGCGGAGTTGCGTGCCACAATCCCTCATTGTTTTGGGAACGCAAGTGCCTATGTCCATTATAGAGGCTGCAAAGGAACAAGAAAAACTTGCTAGGAAAGCTCAACAACAATAGAGGGGGAAGTATTTAAACATGAATAGGGCTTATAAGAAGAAACACACGGACAGAGATGGCTAGGTTGACTCAACCGTACAATTTTAAAAAGAAAATCCATGAGTATATTCATAACATAGTATGCGTCATAGAGCCATATGAAATTTGAAACACGGCAGTTAAAAAAATGGCAAATGCTTTTTGTTTGAATCAGCAACATGAATTGGAAGAGAGAAAAAAAACTTAAATATACTAGTGAAATTAATAACTATATTGGCGGTACCAACCTGCGGTAGTTAGTTGTTACTGCCGTATGGAATGTTTGTTTTTTTTTAAATATTTTAAATGAGCAAAATCATAGTGTTTTCAAAAGAACTCACTATACGTGTCGTTTCTTTGCTGGTACGGTATACAGTATTTTTCTTCATAAGTCAGCCATATTGAGTATGTGTGTTCTGCTTGTCATGAGTAGTTGCTCCACTCATGCTCATTCGACCACAATCGGATGGCCAAAACACACCTCAGCAAAAAAAAATAAAAAAAAATAGACTTAATTCAATCACAAATACGGTTGCACCATTCATCCACCTCTATCAGCGCAATGTCAAGTTTATTCAATTTACTTACCTATGCAACAATTTTTTAGGGAACCAAAACCGTACGAATCTATAGAGGCACAAATTTCCGATTTCTAGCAAATTTACCACTTGATACCACTGTCACAGTGTTACTAAGGCTTCCAGGAAAACATTTTCATGCAGGGCTCTGGGTTGGCGACATTCTAAGTAAAGGGTTTCCCAATAGGGGTGATATGATTTTGAATGTCCCTATCGGGCTCATTTGAACTGAAATTTTTGACGTCTGCTGTCAGTTGTCATCAGTAAGGTTTGCCATTTAATCATGAGTAGTTTCAAGCTTCCACAACGTTTGGAAATTGTCCAATTATTTTATCAAAATTTGAGAAGTTTTGTCGGTGTTCAAAGAGCATATCGTGCAAAATATGGTCGTCATTCTGCTCCATCCGCGCTCTCAATTCGTCGAATAATCGATAAGTTGGAGAGTGAATTTACTCTATTGGATATCTCAGGAATTGGGCCTGTCCAGGATGACTACCTGGCGTATTTTGCGATTGGATCTTGGCCTGCATCCCTATAAGATGATTCTGGCCCAAGAACTGAAGCCTAATGACCATCGTTTGCGTCGGGAGTTCGCGGATTGGGCTCTGGAATCAATTGAAGATGAACCCAATTTTCATCAAAAAATCATCTTTTCTGATGAGGCGCATTTTTGGCTCAAGTCTCAGGGGACATTTGGCCGATATATTGTTTAAATCATAAATGGCATAGAATATCCAATATAATAAAAAAGATTTCGATCAATTCCGAATGAATATTCAGTGTTTTTTTTCAATTTCAAAACATATCACCCTTATTGGGAAACCCTTTATTAGATATTAATTGAAAATAAACATCCCTTTACCGAGTTCAACTTTGACGTTCAGCTTATTATTAAGCGTGGGTCTGGAGCTCATGAATCCAGAGATAATTTAAATATAGAATTGTTGATGACTATTTCAAATTTATTTGTCCTGCTGATATTTCAATTTCATCTTTCAGACTTTTACACTAATTTTAATGTTAATTAATTGAAAAATTAGGCACTTTTTAAATATTCATAAGTTTGAAAATGAAGTGAGCTGATCCCTTTATTCAGTTCTTAGCTTCTTAGTACATATCAAATATTATTTTTGACACTGCTCACTGCGGAAATCAAAAGAAAATGACAAAAAATGAAGCTTAAACCCTGCCAAAACATAATAACCTTAATACATATATTTTTTTTCTTTTGTAATTTTCGTGATTTTTTTTCTTTGTTTAACACTGAGTTTTAAAATGGTTTTTCTTTATAGGCTAAGGCGCATGATTTGCAAAAGAAAATTTGAATTTTTGGCTTATAATTTAATCCTAATTTTAACTACTCTAAGTTTTATTTAATTTTTAATCATCTAAGGCCTATATATCTAAATATTTACAATGGTAGGCTATTTTTAAATTATATTTACAAAAAGAAAAGAAATGACAAAGTCATTTTCTCCCGACATTTTTCAATTCGGATTCATCTTTTTCACTTAAGTCCTCTTCTCTCTTGTTATAAATTTTCAGATCTTGAGAGTGGAACATTCCCCTTTCCTCCTTTGATTCTGGGTTCCATAAGATATAAGTTCCAGGTCTAACATGTTTTTTTATCTCATAAGGGCCTTCATAAATTTGAAGGAACTTTTTGAGAATTTTTCTTTTTGGGTCCGTTTCATTAATGGCTTTTACAAGTACATAATCTCCCGTTTTTAAAGCCGTTAGACGGTGAGATTCATTAAATTTTGAAGCTCTGTATTTTCCTTTTCTGGAGATGTTTTCTTTAGTCAATTCCAGTTTTCTCTCGTAATTTATTTTTGAGTTGCTTGGGGGAAAATTTAACCACCTTTCGATGCTGTCAATGGCCCATAGAAATCAATTGACAGGATGTCATTTGGCCTCTCAGGTTGATAATTTTTCATCTCGGAGAAGCAAGTTTGATTCGTGACTTTGTTTCTCTGACAAGAATCACAGCTGGCCAAACGTCCTCTGACTATTTTGGCCATTTTTGGATAGTAAAAGAAGTCATTTAACATTTTCATGACTTTTAAAGGGCCGATGTGAGCATACATTTCATGACATTCATCAATTAAGTCATGAATGATGCCCTTTGTTAAGCATAACCGTTTATTTTTCCCATTTATGAAATACAGTAAATCATCATGAATTTCATACTTTGAATTTTTCTTCTCTTCAACTTCTGCCATTTTTTGTCCCAGAATAGGATCTAATTTTTGCTTTTGGGCAAAATTTTGTAGCCGAGTACGTAGGTTTGATGATGGCCTTTTGGCCAAGGCATATAAAATGATTTTACCGTCCTTATGGGCCATTTTGGCAGCATTTTCCTGTTCTGGTAGGCGACTTAGTGTGTCTGCAACTAAATTATTTTTACCAGAGCAATGCTCAATGGAAATATCATAATCCTGAATGGCCATTGTCCACCTGGTTAACCTTCCACTCAAAAGCTTATATGTTTTCAGGAATGTTAATGCTTTGTGGTCAGTTCTTATGATAACTTTTCCTCCCATTATATACGAACGAAATTTCTGTAGGGCCCAGAATATCGCCAGCAGCTCCTTCTCTGTCGTATAATATGCCAA
The DNA here is from genome assembly GCA_030998225.1 of Diplolepis rosae. NCBI lineage: Eukaryota > Metazoa > Arthropoda > Insecta > Hymenoptera > Diplolepididae > Diplolepis > Diplolepis rosae. Next base: position 2,482,212 of record JAPYXD010000275.1, read on the forward strand.
TTCAGCACCCTTTAAGGTTCGACTGGCATAAATAATTGGGCATGGGTTTCCGACTTCATCAACTTGAAAAAGAATGGCACCCAATGCCACATCACTCGCATCAGTCTGCAAATAAAAAGGTTTGTTGATTTCTGGATAATTTAACAAAACAGAGCTACTGAAAAGAAGCTTAATCTTGTTAAAAGCTTGTTCCAGATCGTCGTTCCAGGACCATTTCACTCCCTTTTTTAATAGTTCCAAAAGTGGGATTATTTTTGCTGCATGGTTTTTTGAAAATTTGGTGTAGAAATTAATTAAACCCAGAAATCCACGCAATTCTTTTAAATTTCGTGGTCTTGAGAAATTTTGGATGGTTTCAATCTTTTCTGGGTCTGGTTTTATTCCTGTGGAAGTTAAAACGTGTCCTAGAAACTTTACTTCCGATCTGAAAAAATGAGATTTTTCCAGATTAATTGTTAGGTTATTTTCCATCAATCTATGGAAAAGTAACTCCAAATGATGCAGATGTTGGTGCACGTTTCCAGAAGCGCAGAAAATGTCATCAATAGAAGTCAAATAGAAGTTCCCTAGACCGTTAAGGACAAAGTCTAGGGCTCTGACCAATGCCGCTGCACTAGTTTTTAGTCCGAAGGGAATTACGCAAAATTCGTAACATTTACCCTCGTGTAGAAACGCCGTGTATTTTTTTGATTCCTCGGCTAGTGGAATTTGCCAAAAACCACTGGTCAGATCCATTGTGGACATAATTTTACTGCCTCCACACCTCTGAAAAAGTACCTCAGTTGGTTCTGCGCATTCTTAATCATTAATCATTATATCATTTAATTTACGGGCATCCAAACATATCCTAACGCTTCCATCTTTTTTTAGACTAGTCACCAGTGGATTTATGTAGGGACTATTTGATCTACGAATAATTCCTAGTTCCAATAATTTGTTCAACTCGGCAGTAACCAATTCTCTCAATCTCATTGGGATTGGATAAGTTTTAATTATGAAGGGTTTGTCATATTTAATTTTCAATTCGTGTTCATATATTGAAAGGCGTCCGGGTTTCTTCGAAAATATGTCCTTATACTTTTTCAAAACTTCCCAAAACTTCTTCTTCTCTTCGCTGTTGAGCAGCTCGCATTTTGCCACTTTTTTTTCGATTTCAGCATCGAATATACAGTATTTCTCTCCCAATTCGTCGTATTCTTTTAAGTTAATGAATTCTTCGTATTTCACTGGAAAATTGGTTTTATTCGCAAAATCCTGTGGATCAATATTTGTTGAATCTTCAATAGGCTCCATATTTATGTCATGGATAAGCCGGATACATTTTTCTTCACCATCTATAAATTCAATCTTCAATTCTTTATCTTCACTTCGTAGCATTATATAATTTGCTTCAATATTGATCCTTCCTTTGAATTTCTTAAGCATATCGATTCCCAAAATACAATTTTTATTTAACTTGGTATTATTATATATATACAAGAATACGTTTCATCATTTATGTTTAAATCTGCATATATTTGATGCTTTAATTTTATAGGTTTAACACCTGTGGCACCTACGACGCTTGTGCCGACGATTGGCAAGATCTTACAATTTTTGAGCTTATTTTTATTATCTTCAAAGAAATTTTCCGAGATACATGTGATTTCGCTTCCCGTATCGCTAAGTGCATCCGTTTTAATGCCCTGAATTTTCACAAAAATATTTGGGCACTTGTCGACATTTTTAATAATTTCACAATTTTCAAATTCTAACAAATCTTTCCTTACATCTAAATCTAGAGGTCTTTCTGTAACATAGACCTTGGGATTGCCTCTAATACATTTATATTCGACTGCCCAGGGCTACCTAGTTTCCATGGTTATTACTTGTTTCGACATTATTTGGAAAATTCGAAATTTCCGGTTCACAATTATCTAATGTGTCTAAATTTTCGTCGCTACGCCCTTGCGCAGCGCTGAGCGCGTTAGCTACCACCCGCACCTTTCGCATCCCCTCCTGTACGTTCGCGCCTTGAGATCGTCCAGACTCATAGGCGCCCGTATTCGGGGGACTTACATTTTCGCGACGGTGATATACACCGTTTTGGACATATTGCCTGGTTTGTGCCAGGACGGCTCATGGGAGCATTATTTTGCCCTTCGAGACGAGCCGCATTATTAGAGGAAGATAAATTATCGTTTCTATAATTATTTCCGGCAAAACCGTGCCTACGATTATAATAAAAATTTCTATTTTGTTGGGCAAAATTACCTGTTGCTCCAAAATTATTTCTGCCTGAATTTGGGGCAAAATCACGACTTCTAAAATTATTTTGATTTGCAAATGACGTCTCTGCGTACACCTTTGGATGAGACCTTTGACTTTGACCCAAATAGTGGCTATTATTATTAGAGCTGGGTTGGATGGACCCGCTTGATCAAAGGCATCAAGTAATTCTATTAAATTTTCAAAAATTCTGACATTTCTGATAATAATTGCCGTTCTTACATCATCATTAAAATGCCTAGATAATTTGGATACAATTTCATTCTCGGGGGGTGGTGGGATCAAGTCTTTCGCGTTATTAATCATTTTTATTGCATATTCAGCTCTAGATAAATTGGTATTGGGAATATGTCTTCCAAAATGCAAATCTGAACTAATTTGGAAGCACACATTTTCATTCCAATATTTTTTTATAAACTTCTCTCGAAAAGAGCTTGCGGTGTCATGCTCTGAGGAAACCAGCTCCCACCACTCTCTTGCAATACCTTCTAAGCATGCAAAAACTACATAATTAAAATCGTTAGTGCTTATATCTATTGCGTTTATACATCTCTCAAAATCTCTTAAGAAACGCATGGGCCTTTCACGCTTGTGGCCTGAGAATTTAGGCATTGGATATTTATTTAGCCACGACGAGGCTGCCGAAGAACTTCCCTGGTTTTTTTCTAGTTTGTTCTCCAAGACAAACTGGTGGTCTTCCAGATGTTTTATTTTTTTGTCATGTGCCATTTTTTTAGCAATGAGATCTCCAGTCAGGCAGTGAAGTTCTTCGGAAGTCTCGCTTAACAAATTGACTTTTACTTTTACCTGTCTGACATTCTTTTCTAATTCTAAATTTTTATATTCACATTCTGCCTTGCACATTTGTTGGCAGCTATCCATTCTGTCGACAATCAAATCAGTAAATTCGCTAAGTTTTCTCGTTGTATTTTGCTTTAAATCCGATAATTTCTTAGAATTTCTCTTTACCGTGTTGATAACTTTCGCTTGATTATTCGCTACGCTTTTTATTTTTACGCCAATAGACTTGTTTTAACAGCATTTAATCAAGTTCCGCTATGTCTTCCTCGTCTGAATCTACTATTTCTTCAGCATGTAAAGATGAGCAAGATGATTCATTATCCACGGATTCGTACGACATATTATTTTCATTAATTGATAAATCTAGCGCCTCTCCCTGGCCATTTAAACTATTATAATTTCCTGCTAATAACTGGGTCGTATTTCTTAACACCTCACCCATGTTGAAGCTATTTGCCATCATGGATTGAGATTGTTTTAACGTTTTCTTCTGCGCTTCATTAGTGCTAGCCATTCTTAGGATGTAACTAGTCAAAGAAAATGAGACAATATCATACGTTTTATTAAGCAAATGTCATTTACTTGACAGGTTGGTGCAGGTAAAAATTCATTTAATGTTTATGAATTATTCTGGTTTGGAATAACTCATTAAACAAATTTTGATTTAATTTCCGAGTGATCAAAAATCGAAACTATTCTTTGGTGGTCATAAAAAAAAAATTTTTATTAAATATTTTCAGAGTATATATATATATTTTCGGAAATAATTTAATAGCATAGATTGATTAGCATGGATGAAGAAAAGTAACAGCCTTCTTTTGATGATTATCGAATCTTTTTATTTTTCAAATGTCTTATCCCTGTCACGTCCCGCGACGCATTCGAATGTACTATAGGCACAGGCTAGGTCTAGAGAGAAATCTGGGGAAATTACTAAAAGAGAGAGAAAACCACCTATTGAAAAGAGAGGTATAACTACGTCACACGCAGCGGGAGACTGCGCAACGCGTGACGTCACCAAAAAATATAATATAAAAAGGACACACCGCCAAGGGAAAACTAGTCTTGTGAGCAGTATTTAAGTGCGGCATTTTCTAAAAAACTAAAAGGGATTCTCAGCGTGAGACAATTATACCGTGCAGTTTGACAGTGTAAAGACCCGAGAGTCATAAATTTACCGTGGTCCGTTTTTCAATCCTTGAAAGGATCTTAGACTCAGTGCCAAAAAGAGTGAATAGTTGTTGTGTCCTTGTCACACCTGTGGATATTCACTCCTTCGCAGTCACACCTGTGGGAATCGCATCGCAGTCATACCTGTGAGGAACATTTAAAGAAACAAAGGGAAATCATAAAGGTACCGAACTCTTCTCTCTCTCTCTCTCTCTCTCTCTCTCTCTCTCTCTCTCTCTCTCTCTCTCTCTCTCTCTCTCTCTCTCTCTCTCTCTCTCTCTATATATATATATATATATATGTTCTGTCTCTTTCCAACCAACCAGCCTGTGCCTCCAATTATAAATCAATTGTATCGACAATTTAATATTTTCAATTTATAATTATTTTAATAAATTCAATTTTTATTATTTGATAATCATTGTGTCTTTTCATTGACTTATCCTCATCCCTAAGCGAGGATCATTCGATCCTAACTTAAAACGAGGAATCTTCGATCAAAGTAAGTATTTACGTACTTGTGACGTAACATACTTCCTTTTTTCTGGTGCATCGGCCGGGAAACACAAGTCAATTGAAATTGAACACATTGGTTCTTAATAATAAATAAATATATAAATGATTATGAAATATTATTTCAACTTTAAAACTTAAAATTTCAATAAAATAGATTTGTTAGATCACAAAGGGATCTGACCTTGAGGCTAACCTAAGTGATTAAGTAACTTATCTTATTTAAAAAGATATTCTAATTTGTTAACCAAGTTTTGATTTAAGTTAAAACAAACAAAAAAAACAGAATATTTTTATTTGCAAAAAAAAAAATTTGTCCAAAGATTTGCACTTAAGTTAACTTTTCCAATATAATAAAAATAATTTATGAATATTTCGAATGATCATTATTATAAACAAATTTGTTTAATTGTTATAAACAATTTATAAATAAATAAAATAAATTATTTTGTTTTTACATAAAGGGCACATGCAGTTGGTAAAGAAAAATATTTTATTATTTTAAGAAATTTATTATTAAAAATTATAAATTTACAAACAATTGAGCGATTATTTATTTAATTTGAATATTTGAAATAATTATATTTTTATATCATTATTTTATTTTCAAATGACGAAATACAAATTTCATTTCAAATTATATTGTTATTAAAAATAAATAAACAAATTAAAAATAAATTTTACTAATCTCATTTTATTTTTCTTAAAAAACAAATTTTATATATAGTTTTTTTTATTGTTATAAACAATTGAATAATTTAAAATAACAATAAACAATCAACGCTCAATACAAAATATTGTAAATTTATAATGACTCAATGTCAAAACCAAATATCCCTTTAGAATCTACCCCGAAAGTTATAACACGTAGTCAAGCTAAACAAGATAGTCAGCTTGCAAAAATAGTAGATTTGAATCAAGAGGGTAATTTAAAAATAAAACCAATTAGAAATAGAGAATATTCAACTGATAATAAATGCCAAAATATCCCTGATCCAATCCCTACAGAACAAGAATTAGATAACACTCTTAAGTTAGATGATTCAAGTTTAGACAAGACTCTAATTAATAATCAAAATATATCACGTGAAAATTCAGAAAAAACTAGCGGGTTTCATTCAAGTTTCTGTCCAGATTTAAGCATTGTAACAGGATCCAGTAATCAAGATCAAACTCTAACGAATGAATTATCTTATTTTGACGAATTCAATTTGCTAAGCTCAACAGTAATAACAGTAGATAATAAAACTTTGAAAGAAAGATTGGAAACCTCATTGGCACGCGAATCTATAATTAGTAACAACGATAGCGACGACGACAAAAGCGACACAGAAGCCATAAATCAGGATAATCCAGTACGAGTAAATAACGAAGAGATGGCCGTTGTCATACCCTACAGCCAGCAGGTGTCCTTACGCGACGCGCTAGAGGTGGTCCCATTGTTCGACGGAAGTAACCTCCCATTGTCACATTTTATTGAGGGTTGCATGGAGGCAAAGGCAATGCTACCGACACCTGCAGCTCAAGAAAACCTCGCAAGGCTATTAAGAGGTAAATTAACTGGAGAAGCCAGAAAATGCATTTTTGGTTCTACTTATACAACAATAGAAGAATTGATAGAAAAATTGAAAAGAGTATATGTCCCTGCGAAAAGCGTGTACCAGTTACAGGGAGAATTAGGTAATACATTTATGTGGGAAAGAGAAAATGTACTTTCCTATGCTGCTAGGATAAAAGAAATTGCCGACAAAATCGAAGATGCTCACAGGCTCAATAATAATGGTCAGGTAGATAATAATTTTAAAGTAAACCTTGAAAAAGACGTAATTCAATGTTTTATACGCGGTTTGCGTCCTGAGTTAGAAATTCGTGTTGAAGAAAAGGATAATTTTAAAGAAGTTATTAGCGACAGTATTGATATAGAACGAAGATTAGCTGCAAATTCCGCACTACGAAGAAATAAAAATATGGATTATTCAAAAAGTGACGAATCATCTAATAATAAAAATAATAAAACAAACCGATTTAACGTAGCACTTGAAAACAAAACTATTTGTTTAATTTGTAAAAAATCAGGTCACAGAACTGAAAAATGTTTTCATTTAAGTAAAGCTCAAGATGCAGTTTTTAATAATAAACAAAAAAATTTTTTGCGTCCTAACCAACAAGGATATAGTAATTTCAATGGTCAAAGAAGTAATAATAATAATAATTTTGCAAGAAACAATTACAATAATTTTCCGAATAACAATTTTTTAAGAAATAAAAATTATAATTTTAATAACAATAACAATAATAATTTGCAAAATAGAAATAATAATTATAAAAACAATAATAATAATGTTTTACAACAAAGATACAACAATAATAATAATTTTCCTAGAAATTTTTACAATAATAACAATAATGTTAATAATAATAATAGACAATGGAATCCAGGACAGTATCAAAACTTTAACTTAGGACAGTCTCAAAATCGAAGAAAACCATATGAATATAGGTTTTTACAAAATAATAATAATCAACAAAATTCAAATTCCCAGTAGAAGAAGATGGAGTATTAGGATCAGAATTTTTTCAAGATAATAGTGTGAATATAAACTATACTTCAAAATGCTTAGAAATTGAGAACCACTGTTACCCTTTTAAATCTACCAATACATTTACTATTCCAGCTCGAACAGTTGCAACATTTTATGTTAATATAAAAAATACAGAAAAGAGTGAAGGATATGTACCTCGATTACATATCCAAGATGGCGTCTACGTAGGTGACGCAGTTGTAAAAAATCACAGAGGAAAAGCTTATTTAAAATTTGCAAACACAAGTGAAATCCCAATTACATTATCCGTCCCATTAGTTAATTTAGAAGACTTTGAAGAACAAGAATGCTATAAACAAATTGAAAATTTAATTAATTTCAAACAAACAAATAACGAAGATTTATCAAGTAAAATATTAAATAACTTTTTAAAAACTGACAATTCTCTAATTAACTCATGCAAATTTTATAATGTAACAAACGAAGACAGAGTAGAATGTATTAAAAAACTTTTTCGATTAGACCATTTAAATCAAGATGAATATGAACATGTAGAAAAATTAATTAAAAATAATGCAGACAGATTTCAAATCCCAGGAGAACCACTTGAAGCTACTAATGTATTACAACATTCAATTCCAACTGTAGATGACGCTCCAATTTTTTCAAGACAATATAGATTTCCCCCAGTTCACAAGGAAGAAATTACAAGACAAGTCGATGAATTATTAAAAAATAAAATAATCAAGCCCTCACAATCACCATATAACACTCCAGTGTGGATAGTTCCTAAAAAACCTGATTCTCAAGGAAAAATAAAATGGAGAATGGTTCTTGATTTTCGTAAATTAAATGAAAAAACAATTGGGGATTCGTATCCTTTACCTAATATAAACGATATACTTGATTCTTTAGGATCAGCAAAATATTTTTCAGTTTTTGATTTAGCTACCGGTTTTCACCATATAAAAATGAACCCAAAAGACTCACATAAAACCGCATTTTCTACACCTCACGGTCATTACGAATTCGATAGAATGCCTTTCGGTTTGAAAACAGCACCCGCCACATTTCAAAGATTAATGGATTTAACATTAACTGGATTAATCGGAACAGAACTTTTTGTATATCTTGATGACATAGTTATATATGCAAATACTCTAGAAGAACACGAAATTAAATTCAACAATTTAGCAGAAAGACTTAGAAAAGCAAATCTTCATTTACAACCAGACAAATGCGAATTTTTACGACCTGAAGTAGGATATTTAGGTCATATAATTGATAAAAATGGAGTACGTCCAGATCCAAAAAAGATAATAGCTGTAAAAAACTTTCCAGTCCCAAAAACACAGAAAAATGTTAAACAATTTTTAGGCTTAGCAGGATATTATAGACGATTTATTGATGGATTTTTAAAAATTTCCAATCCTTTAAATCAACTTCTAAAAAAGATACACCTTTTAATTGGACAGAAAAACAACAAGCAGCTTTCGAAATTTTAAAAGCAAAATTATGTGAAGAACCACTTTTACAACGACCTGATTTTTCTCAACCTTTTATACTCACAACAGATGCCTCAGGATTTGCAATAGGACGTATTTTATCACAAGGTAAAATAGGTAAAGATAAGCCAATAGCATATGCTTCACGTAGTCTAAGTGATACTGAGAAAAAATATGATACATATGAGAAAGAAGCTCTTGCTATAATATTTTGTGTAACTCATTTTCGTCCTTATTTGTATGGGAGAAAATTTACTTTAGTGACTGATCACAAACCTCTAGTTTGGTTTCAAAATTCTAAAGACCCTTGTTCACGAGTTTCACGTTGGAGATTGAAACTCGCAGAATATGATTTTGATGTAATTTACAAAGCAGGAAAAATGAATGTAAATGCAGACGCTCTCTCAAGAAACCCTATTGATGATGACAAAGAGAAATCAAGATATTTACAAGTTGACGCCAATGATACTTTTATGACTTCCCAAGAAAAAATGTTTTCCAAGAAAACTTTTACAAGAAAAAAACAAGAAAACTCTAAAAATGAGGTAAAACCTTCAAAACGAAGAAACTTGAATCCAGAAATCGTACCAGACGACGTAGATCATTTTAGCGAAATTCCGGAAGCCCAAATATTAAATATTGACTCAAAAATTCCAGAATATTTTCCGGAATTCCTTAGTGAAGAATCACTCAGTGAGATTGGTAAGAATATTTTGAAATACACAAATTTATTCAAAAATATGGCTTCAAGACTTATTTTTATGACAATATTTTTATTAAGTCCAGTGTTTTCCAAAAAATACGAAAATGTATCATGGAAATCTATTACTACGAGAGCTCAAAAGAGAATAGAACAAGAAAAAGCAAAAAATTTGAATCGAAACGAAACTCAAGAAAAATTAGACGAAAATTTTTCTTCTAAACCTCTTATGAAAAAACCACGAGGTAGGCCAAGAAAAAATCTACTTACAAAATTGAAAAATATTCCCTCTCAAACAAAAAGAAAGAGAGGTAGGCCAAGAAAACAAATGTTTGAAAACTAATTACCAGAAATAAATGTGCAAAAGGGAAGCCGAACAAAAGTAGAATCAGATTCCGACTCTGATCCTGATTATTTAGATTATTTGAAACAAACTCAAGCAAAAGATAAAAAGAAGAAGAATGCCAAGAAGACAAAAAATATTAATGAATTTGAAAGTGAAGAAAGTGAGAATTATTTTTCAACCTCAGAAGATGAAATCAACGACATTGAAACCTCACACGAAGGAAATGATGGAGAAAATTATGAAGAAAATTGGGAAGAGAATTTTGAAGATGATCTTGAAGACGATTTTGAAAAGAATTTCGAACAGAATTTTGAAGAAAATTTTGAAGACAATCTTGAGGAAAATTTTGAAGAGAAGTTTGAAGAAAACCAAGAAGAAAAATTGGAAGAAGAATTTGAAGAGCTTTATTTTGAAGAAAATTTGAGATTAAACCGAAGATCTCAAATAAATCCTGAAAAAAACGATAAAGATCATGATAATTATAATCGTCCACCCCCAGAACCTCCTCCCACAAACTCTCAAACAGAAAAAATTATAACAAAGAAAAATTTAGTTGAATGTCGCGATCAATTAACTATGCGAAAAGATAATTATGCATGTTTTGTTACAATAAATGGAACTCCTCGCGACAACGGATCAAAAACTTTAGAAAAACGTGAAACTTTACCAAAATTTAAAAATTTACAAAAGGGGATAGCGAAAGAGATTAAAAAAGGAAACTACTACCATTTTGCACTTCCAATTGAAGAAGAAACTAAAGATAATTTATCTGAAACTTTAAATAATATAAAATTATCAATTCATTCATTACATGAATTATCTCAAAAATTTAAATTACGATCTATTAGTATATCAAAAACTTCCAGAATTAATCATATACCTTGGGAAGAAGTGAAATCAATTTTCGATTCAATTTTTTCAAATTCAACTACAAAAATTATAGTTTGCAATGGAATAACGCAATATCCAACAAAGGAACAACGAACTCATTTAATTGAAGAAGCTCATTCTTCAGCATTAGGAGGCCATAAAGGCGTTACAAAATCTTATAGCCGAATTCGCCAAAATTTTTTTTGGGAAAATATGAAAGTAGACATTCAAAAATATATTCAAGGCTGTTTACAATGTCAACTAAAAAAATTAATCAGAGTCAAAACAAAAAATTTAAATTCAAATAAAATTCAATTAGGATCTGGAATAATATGCACACTTTCAGACACATTCTGTACAGACGTAGAATATGGACAAACATTCTGGGATACATTACCTAATGACGTATGTAATTTTAACAAATATGAAATTATTTATGAAGGACCAGCAAATAAAACATATGACAACACGACAGACAATTCTGAAACCTTTTATTCTTTAACGACTGAAGATATAACCTTCGTACTGGCTGAAAAAACAAGAAAACCAGTTTGCAGTTACGTTTTAATACAAACTGAGCATCCAAAATTATTAATATTTGAAACCAGACCTGGGAATTCATTTTTAGAAAATAAACATTTAGAAATTCAAAATATGGACATTTTCACATACGTCAGTTCTAAATTTATATATGTAGAACGACACATACGCACTGAAGTAAATAGACTTTATCACGATGTTCTTACTCAACGATGCATACTGGAACAGCAAGTTTTTAGAAATACATTAACCTTAGCAACCCAATCACCAGACGAATTTGCATATCATTTAATGAAAGGCCCAGGATATATGTCAGTAATTGCAGGAGAAGTAGTACATATCGTAAAATGTATACCGGTTGAAGTAAAATATCGCAAAACTGAAGAATGTTATCTACAACTACCAATATTTAGAGGAAATCAATCCTTTTTCCTTTCTCCACGAACTCATATATTAACAAAATCAGGTATCCAAACAAATTGCAATTCTTTCCTTCCACCAATGTACCTTTTTGGAGAAACCTGGTACAAATTACTTCCAAATCCTGTCGAATCCATAGCACCAACTATAGTTAAACCTCTCACAAAAGCAACCTGGAAATACACAAATCCTTCATCCTTAGCAACAAGTGGCATTTATTCTCAATCTGACCTTGATAAACTGCGAGATCATATTATGTTTCCAGCAGAAAAACCAATGATTCTAAATTCTTTAGCTAGAGAAATAACAGGACATCCAACTATTAATCAAGGAATATCATTAACGAATTTATTTAATGAAGATGTAATTGATAAAATTGCTGAATCCGTATGGGGTAGATTTTGGACAATTTGTACCAGTTTTGGAACTACTAGTGCAGGCCTAATTGGATTAATAATAATAATTAGAGGGATTAAATTGATAGCTGATACCATTATTCATGGATATGCGCTACACAGATTATTTGGATGGTCTCTCCATCTACTAGGCGCCTTCTGGGATTCGGTCACTAACCTCTTATTACACTTAGGTACCCATCGACCTTCTGGACCTCCTGCTGAGAGTCATCAAGAACTGCTAACAGCTTCAGCGCCACAAAGCTCAGAAGAGGCACCTAAAAGTCCTTCGTATTACGCAAATACTACTTCATGTAAAGATCACAATAATACAAACACAACTCTTTATCCTCACTCTGAACTAAAAGAAGAACTTAGTAGAATCCACTACTCTATCCAAATCTAACATCTTCAGAATGTCGCATGTTCCTTTTACAACCTTACTAAACAAAATTATTCAACAAAGAGGAGATCCACCCCTCATTTATGAGATACTCATTGAACAAACCAATAATAATTAATGTCTATTTCACGTTAATTTACAATATAAAAATTATATAATAATGAATAGTGGCAAAGATAAAGAAAATGTAAAGCAAAAGGTAGCACAAAATTTATATAATGCCTTAATTAATGAATCAAAGGAAACAAATCAAAACGTCCAACCAAACTCTATTAGTAAAAATTGCAAAAAATTAAACGAAATTTGCACTGAAAATAAATTTGAGTATCCAAAATATACAGTATTACGAATAAAAACCTCATCAAAAGACTCAACATACATAGCAATTTGTTTCATTAATAACATTAAACAAATAGGAATAGCAAACTCAATAAAAACAGCTAAGGATTTTGCTGCCATAAAAGTTATTAATTCTCTTTCACATAAAGACGAGAAATGTGAACAACGTTTGATAAACTCACTAGAACATTTGCATGTAACAATTCAAGAATCATCTATAAACGATCCCAAACCTTCAACGAGTAGCCAAATAACAAAACCTATTACTTCAAATAACAATCGTGATAAAAATACAAATTCATATAAAATGAAAACAAATAATAATCATACTGCATCATCTTTCTCTACGAAAAGCTTTAAAAAATGTTTTATATGCGGATATAGACCTCCCAACCAGTACAATAAATTCTAATATAAACATTCCATACCGATTCAGGAAATCAACTGCAATGGAGCATTACTACGACGAGCCTACACACGTACCAAGTCACCCAAAAAAGAAATACAGAACAGACTCCATGGGATTTTTAAATCATGTAGAAATTTTAAGAAACTTCACGATAAAATATTGACTGCCGTTTCTGCAATATACAGTCTATCCTGATCCGAATTCGAAAACAAACTCATTTTTTCTCGCACAAATTAATATAAATGAACATTTCGTTATACAAGCCGGCCCTACTAGTGAATTAGCAGAAAATAGAGCAGCTTTAAAATTATTATTACTACTAATAAGATCATACGATCTCTGCGACGAAAAATTTTATAATAATGATGATAAAAAAAGGCAAAAAACCAAAAATCAAAGTATTCAAACCGATCCAAGACCAAAATTAATACCTTGGGAAAATTCCTGTAGATTTTGTAACACTCAAATGCATGCTACAAAAGAGTGCCGTAGACGAAATATTTTTAAAGTAGACAAATCAACCCAATTTCCCCCTCCAGTTCCACCAAGAAACTCCTCAACATTTAGTAGACTTTTTTCCCCTTTTCTCCAAAAAACTTCTAGACCTAAATCCAACCATATGTAAACATCCTATTTTATCCAATATTAATCCTACTTTTCTTTTTCAGCCTTCCGAGAAGCCTAATGAATTTCCTTAATCAACTAGCATCCAGAGTGTATTTAATTTTAATTCCACTCCTTTTCTCCAAAGCAGAAAAATACTTCATAGACTCACAATTTTCTCATTCTTCAGGGATTTATTTTGAACCAATTTCAAAAGTTCGTCTTTTTTCTGAAAAATATCATTTTATATCTTATATCGATATCTTTTAGCCAGACGTACTTAAATACAAAATAATAGATTTCTCACATAAATTATATGAATATTGCATACTCTCAAATATTGCCAATAATTGTAATTTATACGATCATCAGACACAACTTGATTTTATAGAACAACGCATCAACTATTTTCTTGAAGAAATATCATTTATATCTAGACAAGCTCGTAATATCACGAATATTTCTAACACTAATGATCCATTCTTGCAACAGATACAAAAAGTACTTTTAGAATTAAGAATGAGAAATGAAACCTCCCCTTTACTGGCCCAAAGAAAATTTATTTCTACTTCCTAATCCATTTTTCCAAAAAGTTACAAATCTTTCTTCAAAACTTGACAACATTATGACCTACAAAAAATGGCATAATTCTCAAAAAGATCCAAATATTCACCTATATCGAATATTAGCAGCAAATTGGCTTAAAGACCTGCATGAAATTTCTCAATCATTTCTTTTACTCCTTGACCAACTTACAGAAGCTATTACCCATGCCGCAACTAATTTATGGCACCCTATGCTACTTCCTGATACCTTCTTAGACTTCAAATCCAACAAAGAAGACCCACACCTTTCAACATCCCTTTTTTCTATGGTCCTTCCATTTTCTAAAATACAATACTTCTTATTCGATAAGTACTTGATTTTTATTATGACTATACCAATCCCATCTGCTGAAGAATTTCAATTATTTAAACCACATCCAAATCCAATACATCTCGATTTTAATACTGACGCTATTTCTTCAAATAACCAATCATACTTTATAACAAATGAAAACTTCCTCAATGCATGTTATCAAAATGGATTCCAAACATTTTGTCACCCACCAAGATCTATATCTAACATCGATAACAATCCTATTTGTGAAACATCAATGTTTCTAAATTCAGAACCATACAAGTGTAAAATATTCATCAGTTTTAGTGAATATCCCTTTCTAACACCATTGCAATTTCATCATGGATGGCTATACTCAACAATTTTCCCCCGACAAATTTTCTTATCATGTCGAAAAAACTCTAAGACCTTAATCACACTCCAAGGAATAGGAATTTTGCAAACAAAATCAGGTTGCAATCTAGATTCATCAACTCCATATTACCATCTTCAAAACCATTTGAATATAATGGATAATTCAATTCCAGTCAGCAAATCAACTACTTCCCTTGCTATAATTTCACCATTTTTATATAATATTTCCATTCAAGAGCCTCACTTACTAAAAAAGGTATTACTTCTTCTTCAGCAAAAAGAAGACATGCCATTATCAATCTTCGAAAACCATGTCTTTATCCTTACAAAATATGCAAACATTCAAAAAATCATTCCATCAATTTTTATTTCTAGTGCACATAAATTAACATTAGCACTAATCTTTATCACTTTACTTATGATTACAATTTTAGGATTATTACTATTGAAAATTCAAAAAATATCTAGAAAAATAAACAAAACGCCAACACGTATAGAACTTATACAGAAAACTCCTTTAAGCTCAGTAACAAAACCTTTACTCACTGACTTAACATTTAACTTTGACTACGAATAATATGAAAATTCACATTGAAATAAATTGCACAGAGATTAGGATAAAATATAATATTTATTAAATAACAAAATCGATACAAATCGTCATACATAAATCTATATAAATAAACAAATATACACACTATGACTATCGTAGAAACATTATCACTATTATATAAACTAATATTTACAAAAGATACAACACTACTACTACAATATACATAAATAACAATAAATATACCAATAAACATCACACGAAACTTAAATGTACAAAATTATCTTAAAAATCATTCCTCGCAGTTGTCCCAATACTAAAAAAGAATAAAAATTTCTTATTAATACTATTTAATTTTGGTACCCAAAAGCAAAATTGACTGAATTTTCAAATATTACCTCTACAATCTCATCATTGACCAGACGATATCGTTGCTCATTTATTATAAATGGAGCCCCCTCCCTTTGATTATTGAAGATAACCTTCAGCAGGGCTTTATTTTTCTTCAACCTTCTCGGGTTAACGTACATCCTATCCAGGGGCACCTTTATATTTTTGCCCCTGTATTCGAAGATACGATCCCTTTCAGTTATGGACATTGATGAATCTTGCCCAGTCCATTTTAAATTTTCACTTCCTACCTAAAATCAAATACAATTAATA
The DNA here is from genome assembly GCA_030998225.1 of Diplolepis rosae. NCBI lineage: Eukaryota > Metazoa > Arthropoda > Insecta > Hymenoptera > Diplolepididae > Diplolepis > Diplolepis rosae. The sequence continues at coordinate 2,498,504 of JAPYXD010000275.1, forward strand.
AATACAAATCTTGAGATAATTTTAGGTCTTACTGTAATTTAACACTCTTATTCACACTTACTCGTACGATTCGTCCTTCCTGTAATTTCCACCTCATGCCACCGGAAACAAAAGGACTCCTAAGATTTTTATAATATGGCCTTATCCAATCGTCTATTTTCATACGACGATTGGATGACCATGCCAAAGGAGGCTGAAGAACGTTGTTCTCCAACTTTGGCAGCGCCCTCTTCAATCTCCGACCATCAGGCATCCACCGAATTCTGGCCGGATCCAACTGTATATAAAAAATAATAAATATATCTAAGAAATATTCAAATATATACATTAGAGAATAATTATCGTTTTAAATACTTACAATCTTCAGGTCATTCTTCTCATCAACTTCATAAAAAATATTCTTCAAATAGAAAGCACCAGCTATTCCATGGAAAGCTAGTTGCTCCCTCAGAGTATTAAGCAAAGTGACCCTCTCGTTAGCTGGAAATTCATTCCAGCCTAAGGGACATTTTATTAAAACCCCCCCACAAAAAATCTCTATTCTTTGTTCGTTGACTAGACCTAAATTCCGATTAACAGTCTCTACGGATTCTACTCTTACACCACTTTTATGTCTAAATTCTAAAATAAAATAAATCTATTCTAACAATTTGTAGAAAATGATACCAACTCCAAGTGAACCTATTGTTAACCATCTTGGACCACTAGACGGTGTATGTCCGCAAGACTCTCCGATAGCATACGCGCACTTATTACAGAGTTATTGCTTCGAATTAGAACCCTCAACATTGTTTTTATATTATAATCACCAAACCACAAAAAGATATTGCCAATTCTGTTTCGAGAAATTAGATCAAGAAACTCAAAATAACTGTAAACAAACGGATTTTTTACTTCATGGCATTCCATTTGTAAATTGGAATGCATATATATGAATTGTTACGGTTGTCAAGAACTATTAATTACTCCGCGAAAAAGAGCAGCTGATTGTAGAGAATGTATCGAACAATATTTAAATTATAAATTCGAAATTAGCCAAGGAAACGAAGTTCAAGTAGAAAATACCCCTGCATGATTATACGTATCTACCTTCCACGCATGTAATCACGCATGAAAAATTTTGTTAAATTTAATAAAATCCTTAATACTAAAAAATTGCAAATTTTGCAAATATTTCAAATTCCTTAAATATTGTAAATTTCCCCAACAGAAAAATGCTGCCTCAAGAAATCGAAACAATCGAAGCAGAAGAAGTTCGAGCAAGCGAGCAGGATGTTCAGCCGTATTTTGAAAATCAATTATGGTCAGAATACTGCTGCACAACCCTGGTCGAGAATTTTTACATGAATGTTCTCGAAAAAAAACTTGTTTGCGAGGATTGTTGGATGACAGAACTCAGCTTTTTCGAAACCGAAGTAACATTACCCGTCCGAATAGACCACATAGTTACTAAAGACTTATATTGTACATTAAAACTATCTAGCCTCGACTGCTCCATTTGCAATACACAAATTTTTTACATGCGGCAAAGAGCAGATTTATGTGTAACTTGTCCCGAACGTGTAATTCATTTATACCAACAAGAAGCACTGTATAACGACGTCGATTCCGAAGCATCGACTATTATTTATAACAACGACGAATAAAAATAATAAATCAAAACATATTTTTTATTATTCTTTTTTCTAAATATAAACAATATCTATTAGTAACTTTTGTTAAAAAATTTTCCCTTTTAATTTTTTATTCGTTGTTTAAAATCATATTTCATATACACCACTACTTCTTCCTTAACCGCTATAATGTAACGACAAACCTTAAAAATTAAAATGTTCTTAAAAACTGACCACTGTTTTCTCTGCATGAAATATCTCTTTGAGTTAGGAAACGCAGAAAGTGAATATATCAACAAACACAAAATTATTACAAAAAAAAACTAACTAACTTTAGAATTTCAATAAATTCAATCTTCAACTCAAACAGGTAATTCTTTTGCAGATCAAAACAATGGCCTTGCAGACAAGAGACCTATCGAAAGGCACTGCTGTACAAGTTTTAAACGAGATAAGCATTGAGTATGATTTCTCCGAACCTTCATATATTGTAAAATCGCTTGGAAAACACCAAGAACTGCCACCGTTCCAAGCAACTTGCGAAATCTTTAAAAATAAAATAACTTTCTCTTGTATTGGGGAACCAGCCCCTCAAAAAAAGTCTGCAAAGCAAAATGCAGCATCTAAACTCTTGGAAATGCTTTCCACAAGATATGTATTTTTAGAAGAAATGAAAGAAAAAAGCTTAATCCCAGAAACGAGAATTTTCAAAATAACTGATGAAATCAGTAAAGAAACCTTGCAAAAAATGGAACAACTCTTGTAAAAGGTGTTTTCAAAGAGGGCATTTAGCTCATAACTGCCGCAACCCTTTACGTAATAGAAAAAATATAAAAATAATTCTTAAAAATCTACATTATGAAATTACGTGAGAGAGAGAGAGAGAGAGAGAGAGAGAGAGAGAGAGAGAGAGAGAGGGGGGGGGAGTTCAGTACCTTTATGATTTCCCTTTGTATATATATATATATGGAGCCTGTGCCTACAATTATAAATCAATTGTATCGACAATTTAATATTTTCAATTTATAATTATTTTAATAAACTCAATTTTTATTATTTGATAATCATTGTGTCTTTTCATTGACTTATCCTCATCCCTAAGCGAGGACCATTCGATCCTACCTTAAAACGAGGAATCTTCGATCAAAGTAAGTATTTACGTACTTGTGACGTAACATCCCGAATTAACAAATTAACGAAGATTATGTCGGGAATTTATTTCATCGATTAATCTATTAATTTTAATTTTCCATTAAATAAAAAATCAAACAATATATTGAAATCCGAATATTATTTCAATTATTATTTGTCTCCCAGGGCATTCACCTATGTGCCTTGTTCCTGGCTACACGTGTTAGCACACAGCAGAACGTCAAAGTCAGCTGATTGTGGTTACGCTGACGCTCGATCGTTGTCACTTGGCTATTTCGCATGCAAAGCGAAATTGTTCAACTTTAAGCAAATTAAAATATTGAAATAAAATCAATGTAAAGGGTGGCAAACAATTTCAGACCAAGTGACACGCTATTTTTCCCGGGATTCAATAGATCACAAAGACCGATACGTAAGAATAATCATGCCAGGTATACCCAACGTACATACAAATTTTTATTTTTCCAAGTTTTGACTATATTTTTGCAAAATCTTCCAATTTAAAAACTTTTGTGCCCCACATTGGGCGCCAGTTAAAACATTTCGACTTTTATTTTAACAAAACAAATTTATTAATAAATAATATTTTTTGTTTCAAATTTTTCTCATGAAAAATAATTTTTTTCTCTTTCAAATCACCCCTTAAATACCGATACTGCAATTTTTTAAAATTATCTATTGAAATATTTCGCACTTGGGCGATTTCTATCGTTTGTTTTCAAATTATTTTGTACTGTTTTTATTGCCTGATTTGGCTAATATTTACGGATTTTAATATTATTCATTGGGTTTCACGAAGGGGGAAGGTTTCGCGCATTCAAATTTCTTATTCGAATGATTCATGATATATAAAAAAAAAACATTTTGTATGTGGAAGGAGTGTTTTGCGTTAAAAAAAAAATCCTCGTAGCGATTGCAAGTTTCGAAATCTAAAAAATAAAATAAAACAAATTTTTTATTTATGGCCCCCAAATGCGCGCAGTTGCGCAGAAAAAAAACACGTTCTAATTTTTGGGTAGTCCCTAAGCCTGAAAATAAAACCTTTTTTGAGCTTGTTGGTGTTTAATCAAACACATCATATACGACAACAGTATAAAAAAAAACCTCTGTATTACTTTCTAACATAATCTCGTGTTTTTCGAAATCTCTATGGATAAGTAAAAGGAGTCAGAGAGGAGCGAAAATCACACTACCAGCTCCATAAGGTAGATGGTTGTGATTTCCTCTGGAATAACGAGAAAAAACGACTAATTCCACGGCGGGTAAGAAGTCAATTTTTTTCACGTTAATCTTGGTGTGGCTATACAGTGACGAGTAGCTATCCCTTGCCCTTTTCAAGTAGAAAGGGAATCATTACTCGAGATTTCGAAGAAAACGTTAAAGAAACTGCCCTTCCTTTTTTAGGCTTAATCGTAAAAAGTTAATTAATTTCCCCTTTATTTTGTGAACTTTACTATGTCACGCGACCCTGCGATCCAAGAAACTCCTAACTAATCACGAAGGACAGGTCGTCATATGCGGAGAAGCTCTTAAGCAACTGATTCGATGATGCTACAATGCAGCGAAACAGTTACCAAGTCTATCTCCTTGTGAGTGTTGATCCTGAGGAAACTCGGAGCAACCGTTAAGTTGCAACTTTTTCCCAAGGTCTGGATGGTCCCTCGAACCTACCTTAAGCAGGTGCTGAGACCGAAGTGACTTTTGGTAATTTTTCACTGCGCTCGTCACCTCGGTTTTTCTTTGAATCGCGGTTATTAATTCCCCACTTTCCATAAATTCACTAGAAGGGGGCTCACATGACTGTCCTGACATGAGATCATCAAAAATGGGGAACCAATGGAAGTGGCAGAAAAAAAATTCGTAAAAATAATTATCTTTTTGTGCATTAGTGCTTCTTTTACCATTTTACCCGGTCAAAATGGTGTGCGCTTCCTCGTGAATTACAACGAACCTTTTCCCATATTTTTATCATTTTTTGTTTGCCAGAAAAATGCCCTTTTACATTTTCTTGCAATCAGAGATAAGAGGTAAAGAGAACACACGAGTGTTAGAATGGGAGAAACAATTCACCTGTCGTCGTCTCGTAACCGGCCTTAACCCGTAGTCTAATGGCTAGACACCAGTGTCAATATTTTCATGGGTTTAAATCCCCTCACAGGTTACGCAATTTTCCTAACGGCACTTGATCAAGGAAACGTGCCAAAATTGAATAAAAGTTTCCGAAACAATCTATTTTGCTTTGTATATTGCATCTTTCACCTTATTATGACAGCTTAATAAGGTCTATCTTTTTATTATTTTTAAAGATCAGGTGTCATTTAGTTCTAATTTATTAATAATATCACATGCATGATATAAATCGGAATACAGCTGAACCGTCTTACTCTATTGTCCAACTCTCCATCGTTGTTTTTGGCATTGCTGGCCAGTCTGCACGTCCACATTCGAACGAACGGACCCGGGGTCAACTTGTGCCATTGTCCACCGGGTGCCTGTTTTGACCGTGATGAAAGCTCATGGGTTGGCGCTATTACTTTTTCGGATTGGGCTGCAGATTGTGGTAGCCCAATTCTCTTGACGTTTCCCAGCTTCTGACATTGGCAGTTTCTTGCCAAGACTTCTTCTTTCCCACGCCAGGAAAAGACTTCTTTTGGTCAGTTGCGACATTTAAATCTGTTTGCCCCCTTTGGCCATACTTCCAGCCCGAGCTTTATATCATATTAAAGGCTTTTATGTGCTTGTGCTCCCACTCTTTTCTTCAACCGCTCCCTGTTCGGGCGCCATGTAATATTTCTACTTTCCCCCTGGTTACCAGAAGCTTCAGTCAATCTGGGTTCGGTATGCGGGGAGGTAGGTGATAGAATAATCGGTGACGAATTGTATTGATTTAAATTTAAAGTTGAATGTTTATTTGTGGAAAATAGAGAAATACAAAAAGAGGTTAAATCTGTAGAGGTTTAAATCTGAAACAAGCCTGAAACAAGCCTGAAACAAGCTTGTTTCAGTTTGGAAGAATTTCAGCCGCTAGCTTTGGGCGCGCGATCGCCAATGTCTGGCAGTTAGATATACGCACACTCTGGGAGTGTGACGCCACAGTCGGGAGCGAGCAAACTGCCGAGTTCGTTTTCCGTGCAGTCAAAGTCATTTTAGTAAATCAAATAATTCTTCTTTTACCTTAGCATTGGACAATTAGGGAAACTAAGACATTATACACTGAAAACACATCTTCTTAATGTAAGTAGGCGGAAGAAGGACTTTTGATCGCTCCACTAATGGATCATTAATGACCTTTCTGCATCGTCGTTCCAGTGACATTCTTTCTGGCCAAATATTTTTACATTCTCATCATATGAGAAGGTATTAGTTTTATGTGAAAAATAACTTACGAAATTTGTATTAAGTCTTTACGTTTTAAGACCCCTTAAGTCAGAAAAAATGGATTTTACGAAAGTATCTGTCTGTCCGTCTGTCTGTAGTAGGTCGTATACTCGATAACTCTTAATGCAATTATCAGATTGAATTATCCTAATAACATTTTTCGATTAAACCAAAATTAGGGAAGTTACAGTACGCTGAACCTTGAAAAAAGTTCATTTCTAAATTCCATTTATTACTTTTATCATACGAAACACGAAAACAAGTTACAATATGATACAAAACTTTTCACTATATAAAGATCTACAAGTTGGAATCACAAAGTTTTTCAATGAGATGTATATTTTTCTTTTTAATTCGGAAAAATACTATTGAAAATCCAAAATTCAATTTTTTAACAATAATATGTAGAATACGAAAGAAATGTATGTTCCCTAAATTAATCGTTTCAATAAGATCTACAAATTTTTCTAACGTACTTTCAGATAAAACTTATATTTTTTATTTTAATTTCAAAAAATACGATTAAAATTTAAAAATTCCATTATTTAAACAAAATGTTTGACATACGTAAAAAACGTCGTGATGGAAAATTATTCGCCTGCATGAGGTCTCCAAATTCTTAGTAGGACATTTTTTCACAAGATGTATCTTTTTTTAGTTTTGAAAGAACACTATTAAAAATAAAAAATTCAATTTTTCATTCAAAATATGTGAGATAAAAAATAAGCGTTAGAATGAAAAATCTTTTCCTTAAAAACAGTCTACCAATTTTTTTCCTTTTTAAGATTTTTGGAAGATAAATTTTTTTGCCATCTGTAGGCAAACCCAAATCTTGAATTAAGTCATTTAATTCCTTTTGGGACCACCTCTCTGTGTCTTGTTTTTGTGTCATAAGTAATGTACTCGTTATCAGATGTTTGACATTCAATGTTGTAATTTTCACTGCTGCTTGTAAAATAGTCTGTCTCATGTTCAGGAACTATCTTCATTTTTTTAGTGTTTGAATGAGAATTGCCCGTTTCTACTGGAATGTCTGCAGGTTTTTTCATTTGTAAAAAAATTGATTCTGATTATTTTTACAACTATGCGTTTTTTTCAAGTTTTTTGTTTTGGAAGCTATGGTTATTTCAATCCCGGCACGTTAAGGATCCTGGCACGTTCGCAGGTGAGTCCACTTTCCTTCGGGTGACAACCCTAATACCTCCCCAGGGCTAAGTATGAGGGCTTTCCGGCTTTGATGAAAACAATGTCAACTCATCACCAGACACACTACAGCTTTATTTCCACTTGCTAACGTTCCCCTGCAGGCCAGCGCGTCATCGCTGGTATGGTTACTGACTGGGCTGGAAGGTTAATCATTCTACACATCTCTTTTCAGAGCAGTTTTCATCACTTCCAGTACCTAGCACAGTAGCAGGTAATGGCACTGAGTATTCAAGTGAATTCTATGGGTGCAAATGCATAGAAACTCTAGTCCGAAGATTTATTATTGAATCATAACACAAGAGGCTCAGAACTGATATTTCAGAAGAAACGCAGTAAGCTTACTTACGATAAATATGATGAGAAAGACTTCTCTAAGAGAATGTTGTTGTAATACATTATATGTTCTTGGAATAATGTAACAGAATTTTCAGTTATATGACTAATCTGGCTCTATTTTTGGAATCAGCAGCTTGAATCCCGTAACAAAACATGTTTTTTATCACATACTCAAAAGTACGTTTTTTGAGGTTATGTCAAAAACCAACTGTGAAAGGTGCTATTTTGTCCTCAGATTCGGATTCAGCGAATCAAAATACATAGGAATACATGTGTGTCGTCAAAAATGCTAGTATTTTTTTTGTGTGGCTGTGTTATTAATTGTCCACAGCAAACGATTTTCACCTGCTCCAAAATTTATAAATTTAATGTTTTCAGGTGAAGGCAACGAGCAGGATCTTATGGTCAGCGATGACAAATATCTCGATACCATTGTTTCCTTTTGGAGAATCCTTGAAGATGATGAACGAGAACTTTTATGTCTTGGGGCGTTAAGTGGATTTAGTTTGCTCTATACCACTTTGAAATGTCATCAGACCGTGAAAGAATCAAATAATATCATCATTCGTACTGGAAGCAGTTATTTTGATGACATTGATATAAGTTTTATTCTTCAAGGCGCAATAGAGTTGCCGAAAGGAACAAACTTTATTCTTTCAATTGTAAGTAATTCCAGTTAATACTGAAAATTTAAAACATCAATTATTTTTAATTCAAGCTTACTAATAATTATTATTCATAACAATTTTTTGACATTTAATTGTGTTCACTAGTATTTTTTATATTTTAACGTTTGGTTGTTATTAAATACCAAAAACCTAATAAATTTGATTTTTTTTTAGATAGAAGTAAATATTGAGCGAAAGGCCTCTTTAGAAATAAATTACATGGAAACCAAGTCGAATGAGACGTATCGTGCAGTATTGGTTGGATGGAGCATATGGGTAATAATTAACTCACGGCTTGTAAAATAATGTCTTAGCACCGCTTGTCATCCTGTCCGAAGTTAATCAATGCTGCTCGAGTATTTTCTTGATAATACAAAAAAAAATACGTTACAAATTCACTCAGATTCTGGAGTGAAATTTTCTGGTAAAATAGAGATTCCACCTTAGAATCCCTATAAATATGTTATCTGATTTATTGTGTAGAACTCTTGAATAACCTTCTCACTGTTCGAAGTATAAGAAATTAGATTTTTTTGATGCATTAAATTGACTATTAACACATCACTCATTAAGTTTTCAGTCTGACATATAGATGGCGCCACTGTTATCAAATCCACATGATTTCTCGATAGTACAAACCTTGATATGTTAAGTGTCAAAATTTCGTGACTATCTCACGTTTAGTTCAGAAGTTACAGAGGTTTCGGTGAAGAAACTTTTGTCATTTTTAAAACATTAGATAAAAAAGTGTTTTGAGTGTTAATCAAACTTTGCTTTTGAATGTGAAAAAATACTGTTGAAGCAAAGAAGTGGCTTGATAAGCGTTACAAGGACTCTGCACCATGAAGTTTTTCACGATAATACAAAACTTACTTTCGCAAGAAAACTGCAATGTTTATTATTGCAAGAATATATGATATTTCACAATTTCACACTTTTTTATGACATTTACATTTTTCCCACCACTAATATTGCTTTTTAATTGGCGTATCGATACAGGCTAACTGTATCCATAATTAAAAATATCGGGTATGAAAGTATCGATACAAAACATCCAAATATTGGTTGATACTTTACAGTATCGATACTGTATTGCCCATCACTTGCACAGGGTCCCTCTATTGGCCTTGTATACGACAATTTCTTTTTTGTCATCTTCACGTGAGAATAACGCCATTCTAGCACCAATTTTAGTATGCAATGGCCTCATTCTCGCATTTTTGGAACGATGCCAACTGTTGAAAAACGACGACGGCTTGTTGTTTTTGTCGGCCTGGAACCGACGCGAATAACATTTTCAGGTTATACAATTGTCATGATTGGCGTCTAGTTCAGCGCATCTCATCCTGAAATTGGTACTAATAGAATGAGGCCATTCTTATGTGAAAATAACAAAAAATTTATTTAGCTTATAAATGAGTTCAAAAACATTTGAAAATGTTGATTATTTTGAAAGTTATTTAAAATTGAAGAAATAATGGAAATCTCGACTATTTCTGCAATAACTTCTTCAAAATTTAATGAAACGATTTTATTCTGAACTCATTTTAAAGAGAATTTTGATGGCATTTCACCTATTAAAAGAAAAAATTTGATCACTCACAGAATTAAAATTAAGATAATTTAAGCAATCATTGAGAAACAGGCGGGGTCTCACTATTCTGACCGGTAGTGTACGAGGTGTGTCCGAATAGTATCCGACCTGCGTTTATATCTTCATGCCAGAACGCTCGATTGGCCTCTGCGGGATATAAGCGGAACCAGTAGTCCCTCACGAACTCCCTGAATGCCGTGGTTACCGGTCGGAAGCCTTGGGTTGCGCGCAGCGTGTGTTTATGTCCAACGTGCTTTTTCCGTTCGTCGCATTTCTTTACAGTTAAAAATGACAGAAAGAACAGATCAACGAATTTGTATCAAGTTTTGCTTCAATCTCGGCATGAGTTGTACGGAAACAATTGAAATGATACAGAAGGCCTTTGTGGACGAAAGTATGGGCATAACACAGATAAAGGAGTGATATAGGCGGTTTAAAAATGTCCGCACATCTGTTGACAGTGACCCTCGTTCTGACCGACCTTCGCCGACAACAACACCGGAAAACATCTAGCGTGTACGACTTGCGAATGAAGGTGATCGTCGATTGACTATTCGTGAACTAGAAAATGATCTCAGAATACCGAAAACTACTCTTTGGGAAATTTTGAACAATATTTTGGGAATGTTTCGCGTGTGTGCAGTGACTGGCTTCGTCACAACGATAACGCGCCAGCGCCTTTCATCGAACCTTGTGCACCAATTTTTGGCAAAACACAAGATTGTACAGCTTCGCCAGCCTCCTTACAGTCTCGACATAGCTGCCTGCGACTTTTGGATGTTCCCAAAATTTAAAATGGCGCTCAAAGGCAAGCGGTTCGACGACATCGAGACGATTCAGAGTAATGCGACGCGGGATCTGAAGGCTAATCCAAAATTTGTGTTCGAGGACTGCTTTAAGATGTGGAAGCATCGTTGGGAGCGTGTGGTTCAATGAAATGGGGACTTCTTCGAAGGATGCCATGGTCCGGATGATGAAGAATAGCAGCAACGCGGAGATATGAACGCAGGTCGGATACTTTTCGGACACACCTCGTATGTGTTACGCCTGCACGGATAGGTGACTCCCTTATCAATGTGAGGCCTGCATTCAGCTTCGTGCAGATAATGCCGTGGCGATGGGTTGCCGGTGTCTTGTATTCGCATACCTGTCGCTCGACATCGGCAATCCATCGCCTCGGCATCATCTGCTCCTGCGCCTTGTGCTGGTCCACATTATTGCAGGAATCACCTACATCGCTTCTTTGCAATACCCTATACTATTTTGTCATAGGGAAATTGATCAAGATAAGCTGAACATTTACGAAGGAATATGATTAAATTCTTTCATAAAAAAAATTACTACTGTAATTTATTTTATATTTTTTCGTAAATGCAAAGCAAATATAACGTTATTAATAAACTTTGGTGAATGATGAAAATTTTGATCTATAGACTATAAATATGTGTTTTATGTGTTCCAACAGAAAGATCAACCGACGATAGAGCCGTTTACTTTTCATATTTTAAGTCATACAATGAGGATAACTGAGGAAAATAACAACCTAAGTGTACAGGATGTAAGTAAAATATGCACAGAGATATTATTTGGTATCTTTAATCAGAAGTAAGCGGGGAGTCTGGTTTCGAGGGTCAAAAAATCGATTGTTTGGAAGTCACCCTAATCGATAGTAGGCATATCCGAAAATATATCGCCAAAATAAAAATTTAATTCAAAACTTTTACATCGGTATACGAATCCGAGACTCCGGAACAAGATATACATTTTTAGTGGACTTAGTTTTCCAATTATATCCTGACGTAAAAAATAAAAAAGGTCTTAAAGGCATGTGACACATCAGTCAATCAACCAAAAAATGAAAAATGTCCTATCGGCAGCTTTTTTTTTCAACTGTTATTTATTTTTTACTGGAATTTGAGGATATGATTAAGGGTCTGCTAAAACAGCTTCTATGACTACTGTTTAGATTGACCAATTATACAAATTAGTTTTTTTTATTAGTTCGGTATCACAATTGATAACATTGTTACGTATGAATAATTCAATCTCCAAACACACTGAGTCACACAGAGTAAAGTATTAGTCGTATTAACCTATTACCCATAAATATTAACCCCTTGTCCTACAACAACGACTGAGACTGTTGGTAAACTTGCTAAAAAATTTAATTAAAGGCCGTAGCAGGATAAACATGGTCTGGGTGCCCCCGCTCGGATTTGATCCATATTGCGAGGGTAAGTGGCTCCCATTACAAGATAAATTCACCCCAAGTATTAACTCGAGAAAAATTTTTTTACAACCACCATTTTTCTCTATATCATGCTCAAATTCAAAGTGCCAATATATATTTTTTCGTAAATTTTCGGAGAGGTACAGTACAGTTGGAAAGTATTAGAACAAGATAAAAAAAGTTGTTTTTGTGAGTTTATTGTATCAGTTATCAAAAAATTATTCACATATTTGCAGTAGTTTTGTACGTTCAACGTAGCTTCATGATTTAAAGACATTTTTTAATGCATTTTACTGCAATTTCCATCAACATTTATAAGAAAACAGCCTATGGCCGAAAATCGTGAAAAGTGTCTAAAACTGCCGCATTGAGTTTTCAGTTGTTTTTCGTACAAAAATCGATTCGTCTGCTGTTTAAAAGGTTACATGTCAATCATTTGAACAAAAAAAGATGGTATTATCGTGTCTGGTGCATTGAAGTGTCATTAAAAACTGTAAGTCTGTTAATTTGACAGTCGTTGCGTTTATGCATAATTGTGCCCACTTTTTCGTTGAAATAGCCTCAGAATTGTATTTTTCCAGATTGAAAATGGTCAAGCGAAAGGAAATATCAGTCGAGAAATGGGCCCAAATCATTATTTTGCAAAAAACAGGCAAAAACTATCGAGAAATAGCCAAAATATTGAAAATATCTTTGTGTTCAGTTCATACGGCCATAAGAAGATATCGGAAAACTGGACAAAATACTAACAGAAAACGATCTGGTCGACCAAGAAAGACAAATCAATGAATCGACAACAAAATATATGCAATAAGTAAGGGCATTCAACAGAAATCTGCATCAGAAATTCGTGATGAAATCAATGAAGACTTGGATTCACAAATATTTCTCTCGACAGTCAAAGGCCGGCTTAAAGAAAAAGGTATGATTGGACGCATCGCTGTAAGAGAGCCACTTCTACGGCCAGTAAATAAACAAAAAACACTGAACTTCGCTCAAGAACATGTTGACTGGACGATTGATCAGTGGAAATCAGTTTTATGGACATACGAATCAAAATTCGAACTTTTCGGTAGCCATCGGCGTCAATATGTTTGCAGAAAAGTCAATGAAAGATTCAAACCAGAGTGTATTGTGCCAACTGTAAAACATGGCGGTGGCTCAGTAATGGTTTGGGGCTGTTTCAGCCACGCTGGCGTTGGTCAACTTAATAAAATTGAAGGAATTATGAAAAAGGAGCAGTATCACAGTATACTCCAACGTTATGCAATACCATCTGGCATCAATTTAATTGGTCGTGGATTCATTTTCCAACAAATAAACGATCCGAAACATACATCAAAACTTTGTACTTCTTATTTGGAACGAAAAAAAGTAGCAGGTGAACTTAATATAATGGAATGGCCGCCTCAATCCCCCGATTTAAATTCCATCGAGCTATTGTGGGAAGAATTGGACCGACATGTGAGAGATCTGAAGCCAACAAGCCTTCCTGGCCTCTGGGATTGTTTGAACGAAGCGTGGAATAATATTCCACCTCAAACACATCAAAAACTCATCGAAAGAATGCCAAAATTGTGCGCTACAGTCATTGAGGCAAAAGGTGGCCATTTTCAAGAAAATTGCTTGAAGTAACATATTTACTGTTTCCTTATAAATTTTGATGAAAATTTCAGTAAAATGCATTAAAAATGTCTTCGAATCATGAAGCTACATTGAACGTACAAAACTACCGCGAATATGTGAATAATATTTCAATTAATGATACGATAAACTGCCAAAAATTATTCACCTTGTTTTAATACTTTTCGACTGTACTGTACCTCATAGTTGAAAAAAATTACAACTTCTTTGGCCCCTACAATGTATGAAACAATTGATACCCTATGACTCATTGAAGCAATTGTTTCTATACTCATGAAAGTTTTACGTTGATCACGTACATTATCTCATTCATTTTTACGTCTCTGCTGCATAGTGGACGACATAGTACACTTTATATGAATGCGAGGGTGTATCAACAATTATCCACACCCTGTCTGTGGAATTGATCGTTATTAATTTGAAAAAAAAAAAACACATTTCTACATGATCGCCTTGTTTTCAATACACTTTATCCACCTGTCAACAAGCTTTTTCTTTTATTCAACAAATTCAGTTTATATATTTCCCCATATATCTCCTTCTCGAAGCTTGTGCCCATGACCTACGTTTTGCCCTCCCTGAGAGTACTACTGCGCAGGCTTCGAATGCCGCACGAGTTCGTTCGCAAAAAGCACCTGAGTTCCAATTGTTTTGATTCATGCTCAATAGGTGTACTTATCTAAGGTTCGCATTTTTATTCCATTCCAAGTTGTAATCGTTTCCTGATACACCCTCGCATTCATATAAAGTGTACTATGTCGTCCACTATGCAGCAGAGACGTAAAAATAAATGAGATAATGTACGTGACCAACGTAAAACTGTCATGAGTATAGAAACAATTGATTCAATGAGTCATAGGGTATCAATTGTTTCATACATTGTAGGGGCCAAAGAAGTTTTAATTTTTTTTAATTATAAAGTACCTCTCCGAAAATTTTCGAAAAATATATATTGTCACTTTGAATTTGAACATGATATAGAAAAAAATGGTCGTTGTTCAAGAAGCATAACACATTAAAAAAATTTTTCAAAAATTGAAAAAAAATTGTTTACCCCCTTTTTATAAACGGAATGGGTTCTTGAATTTTTTTCAGAACCTCTTTAGTACCTTCTATAACATATATTTCACTCATCAAAATCATTTGAGTCGTTTTCGGGCAAATTAGATTTTTTGATTTTTCAAAATTGATTCATAACTTTTATAAAAAAATTTTTTTCGAGTTAATACTTGGGGTGAATTTATCTTGTAATGGGAGCCACTTACCCTCGCAATATGGATCAAATCCGAGCGGTGGCACCCAGACCATGCTTATTCTGCTACCGCCTTTAATAAAGAAACACAAAAAACAATTAAATTTATTATAATTCTTATAAATTCTAATCGTGCTTTTGTATTAAATTCAGTTTTTCTATCAAATTTTTAATAATCTTTTACCTAAACTTTATCGCCTAAATCAAAAATAACATTTCTCTTACCCATGTAATTTCGTTTTTGTGTTCCAATGTTTTGTTCGATAAAATTTTCTTTAATCAAGTCGAAACGTGTTCGAATTTCCCTTTATAATATTAATCTAGCTGGAGATTCTTCAGTAAAACAATGAGGTGTGGTTCGATATGCTAATAAATATCTACATATTAATGTTCCCATTTCAGAATTTATCATTTTTTGGATCGCTTAACGCTTTAATCAATTCCATTTTAAACGACTTTTCTCTTATTCATTTCACAAAAATTTTCAAATTCTTCTGATACAAGCTGTCTACCATTATCCGATACAATTTCTTTAGGTAATCCAAATCTTGAAAAAAAATCCCTTAAGTTATTTACGGTATTTTCTCCATTGATTTTATTCATAGCGTAAACTTCAGCCCATTATGAGAAAGAATCCATTATAATAAAATAATATTTCTCTTTGAAAGGTCCTTAGAAATCCATGTATGCTCTTTCTAAAACTTCTTTACATTGTTTATATTCGATAAGTTCGGCTTTATTTGAATTATCTGCTGATTTTTTGCATACATCGCAATTCCTTGAATAATTTTCTATTTCTTTATCTAAATTTGGCCACCAAAAATATTCCCTTGCTATCACCTCAATTTTGCTAGATCCCATGTGCGTTGAATGAATCTGACTTAGGAAATCTTTTCTAAATTTCAAAGGTATTATAACTCGATCCGTTTCTAACGTACGCAAAAACTTTACTTAACATAATATCAGTGCGGATTTCTTTTCTTATCTGTCTAGAGTGAATTGGCAGTTTATCTTCGATTATAAAATTGGAATAATCAGTTTCTACTTCTCTAGACTTGTTATCTATTTCCAGAGGTAAACTTGACAGTCTGTTTTCTCCTCCGTTATTACAACCCTTTACATATTTCAGTTCATAATTAAACCTGCTCTTCCCTTTGGACTGGCACCTTGACGAAGTCCTTTTCTTGGCAATGCCAGAAAAGGACGTGCGGGGAGGCTAAGCGGACGGCCTTTGGGCCATGGAGGTTGTAGTGTCCCGACAAATCGGTGAAAATGAGGGGCTCTATAAATAGGCATCTTCCCAGTTGCATGATGGGTGCCCTATAGACGTATTTATCCCAAGCTCAAAGAGGGGTACGCTATAGACGCATAGCAGCGCGAGGTATGAGTCTGTGAGTGTCTGAGAAGAGTAAATGAACTGAATGTAGACGGATCAATGATAGCGTCGCGTCACTGTGATAGGCATCCTTTGAATGCAAGAGAAGAACGGGCTCTCTCCCGAATAGGGCGTGCGTGGTGCATTTGAAGCTGTTTTATGCAGCTCTAGTTTGGGCTGGGGCCCTACAAAACCATGCTATCTTGAGGGGACTGTTCTCAGCGCAGAGAGGTGCTGCGCTGAGAATAGTTTCAGCATACAGAACTGTGTCCACGAGTACTGTGTTGGTCCTGGCGTGCGTTCCGCCAATATATTTATTGGCGAAGGAAAGGCAGGAGACTTCTCAGCTCCATGAAGAGCATACCTGTATAACCGCCTGCAGAGAATCGCTTACGCGAAGGAGGCCATCCGCAAAGATGGAAGGCACAGACTCGTCGAGAGATGGCAGACGAGATGGCATAGTGAACAGACTGGGTGATGGAACTACCGTCTGATCCCGGACCTCGAAACCTGGCTGAATAGGAAGCACGGGGAGGTTCGCTTCAATTTGATGCTAACGCTCTCAGGCCATGCCTGTTTCAACGCTGATGGCTGTTTCCCAAGAAGAGAGACGAGAAGACGTGTTGCTACTGCGATTACCCTGGGGGTAATGCGGAGCACGCACTCTTCGTCTGCGCTAAGTGGGGCGTGCCAAGGGAGACCGTTGGTCAAGCAGTGGGTGCCAAACTTACTACTGAAACGATGGTCTCTCGGATGCTCGAGTCTGAGTGGATCTGAATGCTCATAGTCATTCGTCACACTAGTGATGAACACGAGGGAGCTCGATGGGCGATGGAAACAAAAAATAGGGATGGCTAGTAGAAATCGCATCGGGGCTTACACTCCTGGTCTTGCCGACCGGGCGGATTGAGCAGTCGTGCCGTTGAGGGGAGGGATATTTTTCCTCCCTCAGCTGGCGCGGCTTGTCTGCTAAGCCTAACGGGTGAGCGGCCGTGGGGGTGGGTTCTGGGCGAACGGATGACGTAAGAGTCGTACGCTACTATAAGCCGGAACCAACCGCCCGTGAACTTTAAGTTTGAAAGGTGGTTCTGCGGGTGGTGTATTGGTTCGAGAGAGGGTTTTTTTTTGTTTTAACAGGTATGCCTAGCCTTGTCATAGGAGAGTTCTGTACTATGTCTATATAAGATTTCGCCATTTTTCGTCCTTACCAAAAAAGAAAAAAAAATCAAACCCGTTTGGAAAATATTCAACGGTTTACGATCCAATTACAATTTAAATTTCACCTCTTTTAGGTATTGATAAAACTTTTGAACACTTCAATAGATTTTCAACACCTCTCTGTGTATTACAGAATAGTCTTTTTCCGCTTTTGTGAGGCTCCTAGAAGCATAAAATATAGGCCTTTCTTCGCCGGTTTGAAATACATGCATTACTACAGGACCGATACCTACGCTTGACGCATCGCATGCTAACTTTATCTTTTCCTTTGGTTTGAAATGTAGTAGTAGTCATTCAGAGACTAACTCTCTTCAAATTTTTCTTTTTGCAGCTTGGAATGCAGATTCACAAGTAGTTATAGTTATACCATATATAGTTAACCATACCGATAAATGTTTGTGTTGTCGTTACATTAGTACGTTTAGACATTCTTAGCATAGCTTCAACCTTTTTTGTATTTTTATGTAACACCTTTTTATCTATATGTCCTAAATATTCTACATTAAGCTTTAAAAAGGTACATTTCCTTAATTTTGCTTCAAATCCAGCTTCATTCAGCTTTACCAATACTAGCTCTAAATTTTGTAAATACTCTTTTCATTTTTCACCGGTGACTGTAATTTCATCTAAATAGTTTTAATATTTCAGAATACTTCGTAAAACCTTTCTCAATATTCCTCACCTTATTGTAAGGCTGCAAAAATTTCCTCTATTCTAGATTTTGTATAATTATAATATTCTAAATATTTATTCACAAATTTGCACAAACCCTAATGGTATTATCTGTTTTCAAAGCAGGAACTAAAAGCGTACCCCATATACAAGTGCTTACTTATTCAATAATATCATCTTTCTTGAGCTCTTGTGATGCCCTAACAACTTTGTCTTCCAAAAATAACGGAATAGTATAAGGCTTTCCAGTAATTAGATTAATGTTTTCTTTCAAATTTAAATGTATTTTTAACCATTATATTTTGCCAATTTATTATTAAATACTTCTTTGTATTTTTTGATCAAATTATTAATTTTACAGTCCACTATTTGTAACTCATTTATTCCCTTGACAAAAATATTCAATTTATTCATCATATCTCTGCCCATTGAACTCATTATTTCGGTCTTATCAATGGTTATTAATTTGCGCCTCGCTTTTTTATCTTTAAAACTAACCTCGACTCCTATTTCCCCCATCGGATACATTTTTTTACCGTCATAAGATTTTAAAATTCTCCTACAATTTTGCACAGCATATTTTGACAGATACTGCTTATATATGGGTCATTTCATGAGAGATTTACAGAGAATTTTGTTTTTGAAGTTTTTTCAATATGCAGGCAAAATTTTGGAATGGAAAAGTGAAAACTGTCGGTGTAATTAATTTATAAAATCTGTCCCGCCCATTGCAGCGGTTCACTGCCACACGTGCTTCGAATCCGAGCATGCCTAAACAAGCTTAAGCGTAGTTGCAGCGTGCAAGCTCGCTCGTTGCAACGCGCGGGTCAGATTTCATAAATTAATTACACCTACAGTTTTCATTTTTCCATTCCAAAATTTTGCCTGCATATTGAAAAAACTTCAAAAAAAATTTAGAAACAAAAAAATCGGGAAAAAATTAGTTCCAAATTTAAAAAAATTCAATTGTTTATAAAAATGTACTATATTGTTATTACAAAAAAAACAACGAAATGATTACTATAACTTTTTTGAAATCTTGTACTCTTTCGCGTATTTCAAGTGCAAGGTTTACACTTTATATTCATAACTGCTTTTACAGTGAGCTGTTAAAAAAAAAAATTTTCCCGAGTGCGAAACTTAAAAAAATTATATCTTGAAATTTTCAAGTATCACATTGAAAAAAAACGTGTCGAATATTTTCGAAGTAAAATGGAAAAAATAGTATATTACGTGCCTAGGCGCACAATGAGGGTTATTGCGTGACGAGCGACAATGCTCGCAGGAGAATGAAGCCAAGGCGTAATTGAGGCGTAGGTGAGGCGTAATCGAGGTGTAGCCGAGACGAAGCCGAGGCGCGATCAGTCCTGCGAGCATTATCGCGAGTCTCGTAATTTCCCGAATGTGTGCATTGGCACGTATTCTGTTTTATGTGACTTCGGTGCGTATACGAGTTTTTATGCGTACACTCGAATCTAATCTAGTATTGTAGTTGTTTGCGGCGCTAATCATTACACTTGATATGTCACGACTAGTCCCGGACTTTTTGATTTTATCGAGCTTGTGTAGTAGTAATGGATTTCAATAGACACATGCGCAGTTCAAATGTACAAGGCTTTGCCAGCACGGTGCCAACGCTGTACGAAGAAGAAGAAGAATAAGAAGAAGATTGTGCTTTGTTGCATGGCTATAGGAGCATGCGCAGTTTAATTTTTACATTTCATTCCTCTGTAGCGCAATATACTACATTACTACTACATTACAGTAACTATTATGGGTGCAACGCGGACGCTCCCATTCGTTTTTACTTTATATAAGTTTGCAAAATTCGATTCATCATAATCTATGTCACAATTATTCCCCTTAATATTATGTGTCGAACTGCTTTTAGTTTCTTTACAAACCATAGTCAAATGTCCTATTCGATCTATAACTTAATCATCTCTACATGATCGCCTTATTTTCAATACACTTCATCCACCTGTCAACAAGCTTTTTCTTCCAGTAACAAAATGCAGTTTATATATTTCCCAATATATCTCCTCGAAGCTTGTGCCCATGACCTACGTTTTGCCTTTCCTGAGACTACTACTGTGCAGGCTTCGAATGCCGCACAAGTTCGTTCGCAAAAAATACCCGATTTTCAATTGTTTTGATTCATGCTCAATAGATGTACTTATCTAAGATTCGTGTTTTTATTTTATTCTCAGTTGTAATCGTTTCCTGATAAGTTGTGGGATGCTGTTATACCGCGTTTGAATTACAGGAAGGTATACCTATTGGAAACAAATGATAATTTTCCCAAACTGTTGAATGACTGTAATCGTTCTACAACTGAGAATGAAATAAAAACGCGAACGTTAGATAAGTACATCTATTGAGCATGAATCAAAAGAAAATTGAAAATCAGGTGCTTTTTACAAACGAACTCGTGCGGCATTCGAAGCCTGCGCAGGAGTACTTTCAGGAAGGGCAAAACGTAGGTCATGGGCACAAGTTTCGAGAAGGAGATATATGGGGAAATATATAAACTGAATTTTGTGACTGAAAGAAAAAGCTTGTTGACAGGTGGATAAAGTGTATTGCAAACAAGGCGATCATAGGGTTGTAAACGATGTAACGTTTCATTGAAACATTGAAACTTTCATTTGAAATATTTCAATATTTCATGAAACATTAGGAGAAGAGGAGTTAGATCATAAAATGTCTTTGAAATATTTATTCAAAATATATATAGTTTGAATTTTCCCGCTTTTCTGTTTGAAACTTTGAAATATTTCATAAAACCCCAATGTTTCATGAAACTTTGCATTAGATTAAAGTTTCATGAAGTATAAAAACAATTGCTTCAATGAGTCATAGGGTATCAATTGTTCCATACATTGTAGGGGCCAAAGAAGTTTTTATTTTTTTTAACTATGAAGTACCTCTCCGAAAATTTTCGGAAAAATATATATTGTCACTTTGTATTTAAACAGGATATAGAAAAAAAATGGTGGGTGTTCAAGAAGAAATTCACATTAAAAAAATTATTCAAAAATTAAAAAAAAAAATTTTCCCCCTTTTTATGAACAGAATGGTTTCTTGAATTTTTCGCGAACCCTCTTTAGTACCCTCTATAACGTATATTTTAGTCATCAAGATCGGATTAGCCGTTTTCAAGAAAATTAGATTTTTTGATTTTTCAAAATTCGTTCATAACTTTTGTAAAAAAAATTTTTTTGAGTTGATACTTGGCGTGAATTTATCTTGTAATGGGAGCCACTTACCCTTGCAATATGGATCAAATCCGAGCGGGGGCACCCAGACCATGCTTATCCTGCTACGGCCTTTTATGAATCGTTTTTTGCATGCTATATTTCATAGTAATTTGGGGCGCTTGAATATCCCCTAGAATTCATTATATTAAAATTCATGTAACGGAATTAAAAACTGCTCTAATTTTTATATTCCCAAATTCATCACTTAACTTAATGTTTGTATTTTTGAATAACTATATTTCCGAATCATCATTCAACCGAATATTTGATCATCCAAATTACAGTTTTCCATCATTTTGATATTTTCGAATTACTATCTCTTCCAATTCTCACTTCACCGAATTTTCATCTTGCAGAAAACAAATTATTTCACCCAAATCACTTCGTACTGAAAAATAATGTCAATCGTCATTTTGATTTTAAATTATTATAAATTCTTATTAATTGGATTTGGGTTTAGCATCTCTATTCTTCAGCCGGATGTGTTTTAGGTCAAATTGTTTTTATGTAAGATGACAATTTGGTAAAGAGGGGTTCAGGTAAAATGGTGTTTCGAAAATATAAATATTACGACTAATAATAGTTTATGAAAATGAAAATTCGGACGTATAATTATTCGAAAATACAATAGAAACATTAGTTTCTGTGATGGATCGGAAATATAACATATAAAAATCTGCCCAGTTCGCAGGCACATTCTCATTACGCGCTTCGCTCGCAAATTTAAGCGCTCGATTTGATCCTCGCGCTTAGCACTCGGTCTTTTATGGCTTTCGCATACATTTATTGGATCTTTAACTTAAATCGTGCGGTTTGCTAAGAGATGGCGTAACTTGAATATTATTCCATCGTTCCAATATTCCGAACATGCGTTGGAAAGCTACTGTCATTGTGCGTCTTTTTCAGTATATTTCATTCATTTGAAGCGTAAACAATAATAATTTTTTTCACTCGAATATGTCGAATTTTGTGCCTGAAAAAGTGTTTTTGCGGAGAGTTCTTCTTCATTACTTTATTATGAACAAAACTGCTGCTGAAAGTCATCGTATTTTGGCGGAAGTTTATGGTGAACATGCTCTAGCTGAGCGAACGTGCCAAAAGTGGTTTGCACGATTTAAAAGTGGTGATTTTGGCTTGGAAGGCGAAGAACGTCCTGGGCAGCCAAAGAAGTTTGAAGATGAAGAGCTGAAAGCATTAATCGATGAAGATTGTTGCCAAACACAAGAAGAGCTCGCAGAATCTTTGGGAATCACTCAAGCAGCCATTTCAAAACGTTTAAAAGCAGCCGGATATATTCAAAAGCAAGGAAATTGGTTTCCACATGAACTCAAGCTGAGAGACGTTGAAAGGCGGTTTTGCATGTCCGAAATGCTGCTGGAACGCCACAAAAAGAAGTCATTTTTCCATCGGATTGTTATTGGCGATGAAAAATGGATCCATTACGACTACCCCAAGCGCAAAATATCATATATGAAACCCGGCCAACCAGCCGAATCAACGGCAAAGCCGAATATCCATGGCGCGAAGGTAATGCTCTGTATTTTATAGGATCAGAAGGGTGTGCTGTATTATGAGCTGCTAAAACCGGGTGAAACCATCAATGGAGAATGCTACCAAACACAATTAATCCGTTTGAAGAGAGCAATAGCCGAAAAACGCCCGGAATATACGACCAGGCACGAGGCAATAATTTTCCATCATGACAACGCTCGGCCCCATGTTCCTGTTTTGGTTAAGAACTATTTTGAAAACAATGGATGGGAAGCTTTACCCCACTCACCTTATAGCGCAGACCTTGCCCTTTCTGACTACCATTTGTTCCGGTCGATGCAGAACGCCCTCACTGGAATACGGTTCACATCAGAACAGGGTATCAAAAATTGGCTTGATTCATTCTTGGTTGCCAAGCCGGCGCAGTTCTTTTGGGGTGGAATTCAGAAATTGCCAGAAAGATGGGAAAAAGTCATAGCTTCAGATGGGCATGAAATACACAAAATAGGTCAAGGGGTTAATTTTACATCTAGATTCTCTGCATATCGGTGATAAAATTTTCAGTAAATTCCACTAAAAACCTCGGTTTATAGTTGTGACTCCCGCAAAAAGGCTTACATTGAGAACCATTGAAAGGTCCAGTCTTTTTCAATGTCTGATTCTGCATTTGTTTTCAAATTTAAAAATAATGTATGAAACGAGACAAATTGAATCGGTTTCAATCAACATCTAAAAAATTAAATATGGTGCCACACAACCTTAAATAAAATTAAAAAACTAATGTGATTTTTACGTTTATAAATAGCCTCAAAACATGACAATTTAAAAGATGTCACAATATTTGACATTAAATTACATACTCTTATTGTTGAATACTCGCTTTCTTCGAATTCTATCGCTGAAAAAGAAAACAAAATCGTTATAAAAATGTATAAAACCGCGTACAAGAAAAAATGTATGCGAAAAAATTAAGCCTATTGAAGTAAAGTAATCAATAAAGTATTTTAAAATCGTTTTTAATCAATAATTGCGGCAAAAAATAAGATGAAAATATAAAAATAATATTATTGAATGGAATGGAGCCACGTAATCAATCCTTCCGAAAAATATTGAAGAGTACCCAGGAAAAAAAAACCGATAGAACGCGCGTCTCTTTGAATTGTGTATCTGTCATTTGCATATTCAGGAAATAAAAATTCAATCGGATGGTGACACTTGGAATCTGCCATTTGTGCGCAATGTTTTAAATCTGCCATTCGACATTGGTTAAATCGTTAAGTGAATAGGGTTGAATAAGACTGATTAACCTCAAATAATTTCTAATGGCAATGTACGATTCATTGATGTTCGCATGAATCGGTTGAAATTCCAAATGAAATGGAAGTCTTAAAAGGTCACTCTGAATAAGAGAAATACAATAAAAACAGAATACGAATTGTATTGTAAACGATTGTTCACTTTAAATAAATTATTTTCTATCGGAAATATTGCTTTTCAATCTGTTAATGCTGAAATTCCAGTGACAGATACGCAATTCAGAACACCTCAAAGCCCATTCAAATTTAACGCAAGTGAATGGTTTTTTGTTTCCTGGGTATTTAGAGAAATTGTCTTAAAATGGTGAAGTGAAGTAGATTCAAATTTTTTCGTTTCATCTGATATTTCACGGATTCGAAAAA
The DNA here is from genome assembly GCA_030998225.1 of Diplolepis rosae. Taxonomy (NCBI): domain Eukaryota; kingdom Metazoa; phylum Arthropoda; class Insecta; order Hymenoptera; family Diplolepididae; genus Diplolepis; species Diplolepis rosae. Next base: position 2,523,272 of record JAPYXD010000275.1, read on the forward strand.
CAATATGCAATCGAGGATTGGAATGAATAATTTTGTAGTTAGCTTTCTTATGCCCAAATCCTCAAGAAAAATTTTAACTACTGACCCAACTGACGTGCTTGCGGCCTCAGATAATTCACGCAGTTTCATCTTTGGATCATCTAATACGATATTATGGATTTTTCCAATGATTTCTGGAGTGGTAATGTCTTTTGGCCACCCCGATCTTTCAGCATCATCCATGCTCGCACGGCCTCGTTTGAATTCAGCAATCCGCTTCTCAATGATTCGCCTGGGTGGAAATGATTTTCTATAAAATATATCAAGCCACTGTTTCGTCTGCCCGGTGCTTTTTCTTATCAGTAAGCAGTGTATAATCAGCACACGAAATTTACTTTTTGCCCTGGTGATAAAAAAATCAGAACTTATTCGCCTCTATTGTCTGTAACTTTGAAATTAAACAATAAAATTGGCTCAAATTCTGACAGCTGTGGTCTAAAAGATCGTACTTAACGGGAATAATATGAAAATGTGAATCGTAGTGCCATATTTGTATCATCCTAAGGACTTATTGAACTCCCTAGCCTATTGAAACCAAAGCAGAAATTTCAAGCGGTGAATATTTGATATTAACGCATATCTTTATTAAATAAAATCGTCATGAGGTTAGCCACTAGCTGCGTCCTTTACAAGAACTGAATCGTCTTTTTTAAGTAATTTGCGCAGTTCACTATAGTCAACAATTTACAACTCTGATTCACGTACGAATTATATTAAGAGGAAATACAATATTCACGTTCCTAAAACTAAATGAATTTGAGCAATGTTACTAACAAATTTGGTTGGTTACTTGGTTACAAGTACTATTCAGTTTTAGTAATTCTTACAAATTTGTTGGTAGTGCTCACTAAAAATACATAGTTGTGACGTTTTAGTCAGTACAACAATTGAGATTCCTCTCAGTGCCGAAATGATTACTATTTTGTGCAATAAGTTGTAGAAACTTGAAACACTAAGAAACCTGATAGTCATTTTGACCGATGTGGCACATGTTTTTCATGTATGCAGGGTGTCTAAAAAGTCCGGGGACGGTTGGATATTTCCTCAGGTAAAATATTTTTCAAAAAAGTTAAGGTCATTCCTGAAGTAAATTTCAACGAGGAATTCAATGGTGACCTTCATTTTGACCTTGAAGTTGACTTTCATGACTTTTTGAAGGTCAACTTTCTTTTTTTAAATGGAAACCCCTTTTTTCCATCTGCAATCGATAGAGCGGAAAATTCTACGTTCAGATACGTACCCAAGTCATAGGTCAATTGTAACGTTCCAGGTCAGTTAAAGGTTATTTGAAATTAACAAAGTTTTCCAAGAGGTCAGTGTAATTCTGGAAGTATTTTTTAACGGGGAATTCATTGGTGAGCTCAATATTGATCTTGATTACAGCGTTTTGAATATTGTAAAATCATATGTATAGGACACTTTTCATTAAAAGTCCCAGGAGTTCTGGTGAGAGTTCTGTTCCTCCCCAAAGAGTTATATCGAAAAGTATATACGTTTACGGTTAGCATTACCTAGGAACAACGACGTGGGTGTAGTAAATTCTGTTCCCTTTGGGGTGCTTGATTAGGGTGAGTCCCCTTGCCTTTCACGTTACGGGGTGCTCGATTAGCGTGAGTCCTCTTGCCTCTCACGTTTCGGGATGCTTGATTAGCGTGAGTCCCCTTGCCTCTCACGCTTCAGTGAAGATGTTCGAAATGAATACCTTGAGCTTCTTGACAAAGAGTTATGCGATTGTAAAAATGAGTTACAGCATTACGAATCATCTCCCTATCAATCAAAGTAGCCTCTTGCAGAATCCGATTCTGCAATTCGTCTAAGCTTTTGGGTTGCGTTGAGTATAATTTGCTCTTTAAATAACCCCAAAGAAAATAGTCAAGAGGCGTCAGATCAGGAGATCTAGCAGGCCACTCGATTTCACCCCTTCTTCCAATCCACCTATGAGGGAACTGAGTATCCAAATATGCTCGAACCTCCCTACCGTAATGAGCCGCTGCTCCGTCCTGCTGGAACCAAATATTTTGAAAATTATCGCCTCTTATCTGCCTTATTCTTGGTACAATTTGGTTTCTGAGAAGCTCTTCATATGCACGGGCATTGAGATTACCATCGATGAAGAAAGGGCCTATCAATGTATCATTCAAGATACCGGCCCAAACATTAATCTTTTGTGGATATTGTGTGTGACTCTCCAACATCCAAACAGGATTTGTGTCGGACCAACATCTACAATTTTGCCTGTTAACTTCACCTTTTAAAGTGAAAGTAGCTTCATCTGAAAATACTGTATTGTACAAGAAAAGAGGATCTCTATCAATTCTGTCCATCATGATTTCACAAAATTCAACTCGACGATCAGGATCGTCTTCATTGAGCTCTTGTACCAGATGAACTTTGTAAGGATGGAAATTAATGCTTTTAAAAATATTTCGCACTGTCTCAGGAGCAACGTCACGCTCATCACTAGCTCGACGTAAACTAAGGTGTGGGTTTTCAACAAATGCTTGGGCTATGTCCATCTGCATCTCCTCAGATTCTGCAGATTTTGGCCGACCAGTTCTCTGAAGGTCCTTGATAGATCCATGATTCATAAAGCGCCTTACAGTTTTTTCAATTGTTGATTTTGAGACAGGATTTAACCCTTCTCCATTACGAAAAGTGCGATTAAAAAGCAAACGAACTTGATCATAAGATCGAACTCGATCTCCGCAACCACGCATCATTAATACAGATACCCTCTCTCGTTTTGAAAACTTAGCTTGCGCCATAATAATCTTTTAGCGAATGATAGTAAGTATGTACTCGTAATACGTAAATTTAGTTTCGATTCGTAATATTCGTATGGAGATAGAAAAACGGTATAGGACTTATGGTATCGCCTTAAGTATTGACTTAGGTATCAAAAAACGATATAGGACTTTTTGATGTAACTCTTTGGGGAGGAACAGAACTCTCACCAGAACTCCTGGAACTTTTAATGAAAAATGTCCTATACATATGATTTTACAATAATCAAAACGCTGTAATCAAGATCAATATAGAGCTCACCAATGAATTCCCCGTTGAAAAATACTTCAGGAAATACACTGACCTCTTGGAAAACTGTGTTAATTTCAAATAACCTCTAATTGACCTTGAACGTTACAATTGACCTATGACTTAGGTACGTATCTGAACGTAGAATTTTCCGCTCTATCGATTGCAGATGGAAAAAAAGGGGTTTCCATTTAAAAAAAGAAAGTTGACCTTCAAAAAGCCATGAAGGTCAACTTCAAGGTCAAAATGAAGGTCACCATTGAATTCCTCGTTGAAATTTACTTAAAGAATGATCTTCACTTTTTTGAAAAATATTTTACCTGAGGAAATATCCAACCGTCCCGGGACTTTTTAGACACCCTGTATAATTCAGTCATTTAAAACATAATTTTATTATCTACCATTTCTCTTTACAAGAAAGTTAATAACTAGAATTTGTCCAAAAATTAGTTTCCCTCAGGGAGTCTTGTAGTAAGGAATCGGGAAATAATAGCAATTTCGTATGCGGATAAGCATAGGATTCGGTTCTACAAAATCCTCCCAAGAGAACCTGCCAAAGTTGAAAAGATGTTATTGGAACTGTCCTTGAATAGAAGATCTTCACAATCAGGTAATTTTGATTTGGCAATTTATAATCGGTTTGTTTCCTAATATTATTTTACTTTTAAAAATAATATTGGAAAACTTGTAACTTGTCTTACGCTTCGTAAATAACAGACTATACTCTTAGAAATGTTTATAACTTTGCTTTGATGAAAGCAATTAAAACTAAGTTGTTCGATTGAAGTCAAACGTTACACTGCTAATCATTTCTGACGACATTTTCTGAAACCCGTGACTAAAGTTTTATACAATCACGTAAAATTGAGATAAATTTTGTTTAATGTAATCAAATTTTAGTAAATTTCAGAGAAAAATTTTCCGTTAAACTGTATACAGGGTGAGGCAGGTAAAGTGTTACAGAGCGATAGCACTCAAACTATTGATCATATCCAAAAATGTTTCAGACAGAAATTTCAGTGTTCGACAAGGCCGTCATACTCGACCACCCTATTTTTTAATCGGTGGAGGCGCTGAAGCTACGTCAAGGTCAACTCCACTTTTTTAAATGGAACCATGTATTTTTTTTTCGATGAAATTATTACCGATTTTAAGACGAATTCAGCGACCTACAACACAAGGTCATTCTAGTCACGCAAAGTATGAAAATAGTCGAAAAATCGAAACATATCGGAATAATCACTTTCAAAGGATCCTCTAACCTTGGTTTGGGTCTAAATACAGAAGATGCTCGAAGTGATGACCCTCGACTTGTAAGCACTTGTTAATTCGCTGATAAAAAGACCGTCTACCTTCAGCCAACATTTGTGGTATAATTTCGGTACATGCTCGGCGTATTTTTTCTTTCATGTCGTCAGGCGTGGTAGGTGCTACCGCCATTACGCGCTTTTTGACTAAACCCCATAAAAAGTAATCTGGTGATGTTAGATCTTGCGTACGAGGTCGCCAAACTACAGGGCCGCCTCGTCTTATCCACTTTACGTCAAAAATCTCATTCATCACTTGTCTTGAACACAGAGCATAATGTGGTGGTGCTCCGTCGTGTTGCATTCATATGTTCATGCGAAAATGCAAGGGCACGTCTTCCATTAATTGAGGCAGTACGTTTTGCAGAAAGTTTGCGTAAACTTGCCCAGTCAAACAACCTTCAAAAAAATGTGGACCAATGACGTGATCGCCGACAATGTCGCACCAGCAATTAACGGATCACGGATGTTGAAATGGTACAGTTCTCATCCATCGAGGATTCTCATTTTCCAAATAATGCATATTATACCTATTCACATTTCCCGTATTTGCGAAGTTAGCTTCATCAGAAGAAAGCACATGACTCAAATATGAGACATCTAAGCGAATTTTTCTACAAATCCAATTACAGAAATTGACGCGTTTTAGGAAATCATTGCCGTAAAAATCCTGATGCAATGACATAGGATACAGATGAAACTTGTCTTGATGTAAGATTCTTAATACAGATCGCTGACTAATTCCACTCTTTTTTCCACTTGCCTGCTTTTTGCATGTGGATTTAGTGCAGCAAAAGCTAAGATTACAGCCGCATTATTTTTATTAACAATTGGTCGGCGTTTGACTATCTTTCAAATTTTCTACGGCTTCCAAATAATACGATTTGTCAACCCTCTAAAAACCTTTATGCTTCCAATTCAACTTCTTATTTCGAATCAAAACGCCTATTACACAGCCATCTCTTGGGGTTTGATAACAGATAATAGTCGTTAGAGGCCACGTTAGAAAAATACGGTAAATGCGGAAGCGATTTGAAACCCATTCTATTATTTTTTGCCTGTGCAATGTTCTATATGTGAAATGGTGCATTGGCATCATGATGAAAGGTTTTTTTCTTTATCAAATGTGGTCGTTTTTGTCTGATTTCGACATCTAATCTATATGCATACCAAAAACCACAAGTCATAACTTTCCCGGCCAAGTTTTGCGTTTTCGGACACATTGCTGCACTGTCACCCGATTTAACCCAAGGCTTGACCCTTTATGTAATTCTGGAGTATAGTGGTGGATCCATGTTTCATCGATCGTCACAAATCGACGCTTAAACTCTTGCAGAATGCGGTTAAAATAGGCTAAATTTTGCTCCGAAGTGGTCACACGAATGCTTGTTTGGCCGATTGTCAGGAATCGCGGCACCCATCTTGTACAAAGCTTTCTCATGCACAAATCTGTATGCAAAATATTAACCACACACTCAGTTGAAATGGATTCGATTTTAACTATCTCACGAACTTTCACTTTTGGGTCATTTAAAACCATATCCTGGATTTTATTAATCATTTTAGTGTAGTGATCTCATTTGGACGACCTGGTGGTTTCTGTGCTCGTACGAACACAACTTACCTTTCATAGGAATATCATTTTAATTTCTAATGCCTTAGTGATATTTCCGCAAACAATTCATCTTGAGGTTGAATTTCACGTTTTCTTATTTAATATACGGATTTTGACAAGATAGAAATAAAAATGAACAACATCAACAATACATAAATATTTTATTCATCAATATACCCCTTTATTGTAATTAAGTAATAATATCTTAATTGAGCGTCGTACAAAACTATTTTATCTTGATTTCTTAACCGGGACTCTGGTGAATCTATCCTTATAATATTTTTTTCTCTTCTGGCCTCAAATATTTCAATACAGTTCGAGCGTTTTAAATTTTCATTCCGTTTATTCTAATTCATTCGGCTGGAACTGTTTCGCACAATTTATTTTATATGATACAAGATTCAATGAGGTGAGTTCGAGGTTCTTCATCGTCATTAAATTTTTGACACAAGCTTAGCTGACCATTTCGGAACTATCCCAATCGCACAGCTTTACTCATTTGCAAATTCTTCGAAATCTTGATTTTATCTTGCAAAAGAGTTTCGAAATTTCGAGCCGAGGAATCAACTTTCCTGGCAATTTTGAAAGGTGGACACGTGTTGAATTTCAGTTTGCAATTATTGAGCAACACATTCTGCAGCTAAAAAACTAAGCTGGTTTCGAACAAACCGTTTTACAAATGTCTTTTCAACATGTTTTAGATTAGAAATAAGCAATAAAAAAATCGATTTTTCGAAAGTGACACACAGGTCTACCCCCTTAATCAGGTTCTGAACAGGCAAACCTATCCGAACCCTATAGGATCGGTCACGCTCAAAAAGGTTTATTCCCTATCCGACAACCTTACAAGGCCTTGATCAGGCAACCTTAATTGTACACCATTAATAAATCAGGCCCTTACTCGACCGTATCAGCCCCTTATTTATTTTAAAATAGAATAATCTGTGATTCTGGACCATACACGGAGAAAAATAGTTGAAGTAATTTTACTCAACTCTGTTGATTAAACTTGGGACATAACGAGATTTGAACATTTATTGAACCCTAGTCGGGTAAAATGAATTTGATACATACCTAATTCACCCAAAGTGAATAACAATAGGCGTTACATAGGAAATAGTAAGCAGTTGAGTAAAACGTTGTCATGGTTTTCTTAACACTAGAACTACCAACGATTGAGGTATACCTACTTCTACCATGTCAAACAAGTCATTTTGACCCCCCTTGGTAGTTCTAGTGTTAAATAACAAAAACATTCTTACCTTGAACATGTCATTAGTCATCCGATACATACATACATAAACAGCATACAAATACATTCACACCATTCAGTCGCAGACAATCATATTTCATATCAAATACACTTAAATATATAACCTTACATATATAAACCTAATAACTACACTAATGTATAGTACGATACGCTTTCGTCGAATCACGCACACGCTCGCTTACAATGCTGAGACATAAAATTTGAAACTTTCTTATACACTGAGAAAAAAAACATGACTCAGTAGCGTCCGGACAGGAGTGGTTCATGTCCGAAGACAAAAATTGAAAATAGACATTACTGGGTCCTCGCTAGACATGAACCACTCATGTCCAGAGCGTACACACCAATGTCTTAGGCATTAATAACGCGCATAGGACCCAGTGCTGTCTAGACAGTAGTCAGTCATGTCCAGCACCGGAACGACAACGCGCTAAACATGTGCTTGAATGTGGAAAGTTTCGTTAATTGTGTCTATTGATGATTAGCAGCAAAAAATTTTCGCCGAGGACGGACACTTCTACAAAATAATAAATAACAATTTATAAGTAAAGCAGAATTGGCATATGTCAAAAAAGTGAGGTTATGGGAGGAATTTCGTACTCACCTCTCGTTTCCATGATTGGAATCGTCCTCTCGAAACTTAATGATCATGAAAAATACGTGGCACTAAATTTAGTGTACTTTTTCACTTGATATTTGAAAATTTTTGCTGCTAATCATCAATATGCCCTTACGTCCCAAATTTAATCGACAGAGTCGAGTAAAATTATTTCAATCATTTCGATTATTTTTCTCCGTTTGCATATAGGAAAACATTGCAAACAGTATTGCCCTATTTCCTTAATTTTCCTTATGAAAAGTAAAGCATATAGCTCCTTTTGTGATCGGCAAAAACATGAACATTGAACACATGAAACCAGAGTGATCTTTTGTAAAATTGATCGGGAACACGAATTTTCGGTAAAGTTTGTTTAAGGTTTTCGTACTCTTCTATACTTTGTGTCTGTTGCTCGAAGCAATTATTTATCTTCTTCTCCTCATGTTCATAAATAAAATTAAAAATGTCAGTTCGTGGTTGTGAAAAAGAAAATTCCAAAAAGTATTTAGAATACTCGCTGTACGTAGATTTATCGATCGAATTCTGAAAACAAGATATACAATTTTGATAATGCCAAATCTGGATGATCAAAGTATTTTAAGTCGGATTTTTAACTTTGATGAGATTGTGAATGGAGGATTGACGTGATATGTTCGTCGATTATTTTTTTCACATCTTCAGTCGGTCAAACTTTGTGTTTTCTATGTTTCCCGCGATTATCTTCAGCAGAATCATTTTTTATTGTTTTGTTTTGTATAGTAGCGAATGTTGAGGAAAGAAATAACAGACTTTATTTCATTTCATAAATCGTTAGTGGGACATGAGACTGACCCGAAACCAAGTTTTTAGTACCCCGCTTCTTGAATGTTTTTGGAAAACTCAAAAAAAATTTGATTTGATTTTTCGTGAGGACGGTAGGTCGTAGAGAAAAAATTTATAAACAAAAATTGTAGATGACTTTATTACGAGGGGCACTATTTATATTTCAAGTTTTGGCAACACTGAGTGTTCTCAGGTGCCATCTGACATTTGCACTGGAAAGTTTGACATTTTTGACCATAAATACCTTTAGAACGTTTCTTTATTTGAGTTCTTTACAGTGACTTGAAAATTTTCGAACTATTTGTCTCCGTCTGGTAATATATATCCTTACAATACGACAACTGTGAAGCAAATATACTAGGTTGTTCAAAAAGTTTTGAAAGCGGAAATGAAAATACGTTTTTTTTTGGTGAAATCACTTTTATTGCTCAGTATAATCTCCCATAAGATCAATACATTTGGTCCAACGGTCTTCCAACTTGTTTATCCCATCATGGAAGTGACTTTCTGCAAGGCCTGCAAAATACTCCTCTACGACGGCTATAACCTCTTCGTTTGATGAAAAATGCTTCACACGGAGAAATTTCTTGAGGTGTGGGAACATTCATAATGGAAGACCCAAGTCTCATCCATAGTGATGAATCGACGCAAAAACTCCTTTTTATCCTTTCGAAAACGCTCCAAATGTTGCTCAGAAAGTCGCATTCGAACGTGTTTTTGTTCCATTGTCAGCGAATGCGGCACCCATTGTGCACAGAGCTTTCTGAAACCCAAAACTTCACGTAAAATATGATTCAAACTGCCTAATGAGATGTCTAGGGCCTCTAGTAAATCTCTCTCGGTCAATCGACGATCTTCCAAAACCATACCCTGCACTTTTGCTATGAATGCTGGTGTTGATGCACTTTTTGGACGTCCTGAGCGTGGATCGTCTTCAACGCTTTTTCGACGACGTCTAAACTCTAAAACCCATCGATGCACAGTTGCAAATGAAGGAGCAGCTTCCTTTAACACTTTCACCATTTTTGTATGAATTTCCGTTGCTGATAAACCTTCCAAAACAAAGAATTTTATCACTACACGATATTCGGTTTTTTCCATTGTACAAAAGTACACTGACACGTCAACTTCAAATGGCTCGTAAACAAACAATAAATTGTCAGAGTGGAATGACACTTTGGGTATGTTCATATGAAAGATCAAATCTTAAAATGGCGTAGAAATTTTGGTTCTTCTACTGCTCTATAGATGTCGCTTTCAAAACTTTTTGAACAACCTAGTAATGATGCTTTACGGAACGCGCATGTGAAAAAATTGTATTTTTATGAATATATTTAAATTAACTACTATATGACATGACAGTTTTCCTGATTCAGACTTTTCCTTAATGCCCACAGTATTTTGTTAACTTCAGCAATGTTTTCGACCACTTATCTGATAAATCGAACAAATTTGGTAATTAATCAATCTTATTCACGTCCAGTTGTGCCCGACATTTTCCAATATTCAGTTGTTATATCAACTCGTATTTATTCAGTTATTATATCTATTTCATAAGATACTATATCTCTATATTCTGATACATTCAGATTTTACAACTGAATATATAAGATAATACTGGTCTATAGTTGAATAACCAGTTTTCTTCGCATATGCACTGTTCTTACATACACGTATATTAGGATAAATTTTTTATTCATTAGTTGATAAATTTAAATAGATAAATAGGCAGGCACCACCATCAAAATTATTTTATTGCATCAGAGGGTCTAAATGGAAAGATTGATTAGGCAAACCGGGGGTTGAATGTCAAGAAAACTTCAAATTGAAAATTGCAGAATAGGAATATAGTATCAAGATTCTAGTATACCGTAAATAAACAGTTTTACTGTCTGAGAAATTTGTAATGTATTCTTAAGTCATATACGAGGTCTGTCCGGAAAGTATCGGGCCTACCTTCATATCTCCGCGCCATAGTGTTCGAGGGACCTCTGCGGGGCATCAACGTCAACAGTAAAGCCTTACAAACCTATCGGTTGCTTGCTGACATCTGCCGGACGTATAGTTTATACATTTTGTGGTTGTTAAAAATGATTGAAAAACAAGATCAACGAATTTGCATCAAATTTTGTTTTCAACTTGGAAAAGCGAGTTCGGAAATTATTCAGATGATGCAGGAGGCCTTTGGGAATGAGTCAAAGGAGGCCGCACTTCTGTTGATAGTGATTCTCGTTCTGGCCGACCTTCGACGACAAAAACATTGAATAATATTGAGCGGGTGCGACTTGTCATTGAAGGTGATCGTCGATTAACTGTTCGTGAACTAGAAAATGATCTAGGAATACTGAAAACTACTGTTTGGGAAATTTTGAACAAGATTTTAGGAATGACTCGCGCGTGTACGGTGACTGGCTTCTTCACCACGATAACGTGCCAGCGCATTCATCGAATCTTGTGCAGCAGTTTCCGAGTAAACACAGTATCGCATTGCTTCGACCACCTCCGTACAGTCTCGACACAGCCCCCTGTGACTTTTGGCTGTTTCCAAAACTCAAAAAACCACTCAAAGGACAGCGATTCGATGACAAAACGTCGGTTGAAAATAATGCGACGAGCGTACTTAAGGCCATCCCTAAGAGTGAGTTCCAGGACTGTTTCGAGGAGTGGAGAAATCGCTGGAACCGTGTTATTCAATCGAGTGAGGATTACTTTGAAGGATGCCACCCGCTCGATGATGAAGAATAACGCCAGCGCGGGAATATAAAGGTAGGCCCGATACTTTCCAGACAGATTTCGTATACTACATAATTTCAATGCCTGGATCGAATAATAGGACGCGACACTTGAACTGGACAGTACTTTCCCGATAATCTATAAAAAGTCATAATGCATAAAAATTCGAAATAAAAAATATGTAATTGTATGTAATGTAATGTATGTCGTTTTTTCATAAGTCAAAAATCAATGTTTTTTTAAATATAACTCGCGATTACTCCCTCAATTCACAATGAAATGATTCGAAACATTCACCATTTTATTTCGCTGACTCTAGCGGAGCCGTCAAGTCTTAAAAAACAATAAAAACTACTATTTTTTATATAATATTTAATAACAAACTCAGAGCCTCCGAAACTTGTGCGCTGCGACGTTCTCGTGAAGAAAGAGTCGAGGAAATTTCAGGACTCAGAAAACTTCCAGCCAGGTGATTGTTCCTTAGGGTTCAAGGAAGTTTTTTCTAAAATTTCACGCAATTATATTCATAAACAAAGAAACAGTGCCGAGTTAAAAAAACTGTCGCGCAACGTCGCGCGATAACGTGGAGCGCTTTGAGCACGAGCACTAGCATGGTTCAACCTGTTGAGTATTCTCGAACTACATTTTCGGAGATTGTTTTAAATTTTATTGTTTAAATATAAAAATGAATTTATTCACACAAATCTGACTTGTATTTCGTATAATAATCTATACATAATTTACATAAATGCAGCATAGTATTAGCCATGTTTTTGTATCTTAATACTCAGTAATGACATTCCTGTTTTAATATTCCCAGTAATAATGACGACACAAAATTAAACAATTATTTAATTCAATTATGTGTCTTCGTTATGCCAAAAATTCTTGAGTTTAGGATTAAGAAAGATATCGATGCTACGAAATTCATGTTCAATATGATGTGAAGAGAATAATGAAACGAATGATTCGAAACATTCACCATTTTATTTCGCTGACTAGCGGAGCTGTCGAGTCTTAAAAAACAATAAAAATCACTATTGTTTATAAAATATTTAATAACAAACTTAGGGCCTCCGAAACTTGTGCGCTGTGACGTTCTCGTGAAGGAAGAGTCGAGGAAATTTCAAGACTCAGAAAACTTCCAGCAAGGCGATTGTTCCTTAGGGTTCAAGGAAGTTTTTCTAAAATTTCACGCGATTATATTCATAAACAAAGAAACAGTGCCGAGTTAAGAAAACTGTCGCCCAACGTCGCGTGATCACGTGGAGCGCTTTGAGCACGAGCACTAAGCATGGTTCAATCTGTTGAGTATTCTCGAACTACTTTTTCGGAGATTGTTTTAAATTTTATTGTTTAAATATAAAAATGAATTTATTGACATTAAAACAGGAATGTCATTACTGAGTATTAAGATACAAAAACATGGCTAATACTATGCTGCATTTATGTAAATTATGTATAGATTATTATACGAAATACAAGTCAGATTTGTGTGAATAAATTCATTTTTATGTTTAAACAATACAATTTAAAACAATCTCCGAAAAAGTAGTTCGAGAATACTCAACAGGTTGAACCATGCTAGTGCTCATGCTCAAAGCACTCCACGTGATCGTGCGACGTTGCGCGACAGTTTTCTTAACTCGGCACTGTTTCTTTGTTTATGAATATAATTAGGTGAAATTTTCGAAAAAACTTCCTTGAAACCTAAGGAACAATCGCCTCACTGGACAAGTTTTCTGATTCCTGAAATTTCCTCGACTTTTTTTTCACGAGAACGTCGCAGCGCACAAGTTTTGGAGGCCCTGAGTTTGTTATTAAATATTTTGTAAACAATAGTGATTTTTATTGTTTTTTAAGACTCGACGGCTCCGCTAGTCAGCAAAATAAAATGGTGAATGTTTCGAATCATTTCATTATGGATTGAGGGAGTAATCGCGAGTTATATTTAAAAAAACATTGATTTTTGAACTATGAAAAAACGACGTTTTTTAATTTTTATCTCGAAAACTATTCATCGAATAAAAAAATTTCAGAAGAGAAAAAGATGCACCTCGACGTGAAGAGCAACCACATATTTACATTCCCGTCACAAAAGTGTGATATGCGCAAATTTGTATACAACTCCTTCCCGTTTTTAACCTAGTTCATATGTTTTCGGTTTTCGTAAAGGAAAAATATACTTCTTTTCATGCAGTGGTGTCTGTATGTCTATCTATTCGCCTATCTGTTCACATAAAAGATCTACAATTAACGATTTTTACCTGTTTTTTGAATTTATCAATCAAATGGCCATATGTGCAGTTAACACGAAGAAAACAGAGATAGTGCCTGAAGATTACACCAATATTATTGTTTCGTTGTGGAAAATGATGTCTGAAACAACGTATTACATATTATGCCTTGGAGCCTTGATTAAGTCAAATTTGATCTTCACTACTACTCAATGTTCTGGGAAGCTGGGGAAACTTAATGAGGTTGGCGTTTTGACTGCAATGAGTGAAGAATCAGATACACCAGACAAAATTCTTAGCAGCGGACACCAATTACGTGAAAACTCGAATTTTTTTATCCTAGTTGTAAGTACACTACCGTCGGATAGTATCAGACCACTAAACGCGCGAGCTATCAAAAATTAAGCTTAACTTTGAAAGGTAAGATTACCGTCTAGAATGAAGATACAATAAAACTAAGAAAACCATTAGAAAGCTTGATAAATTCTGCGTAAAATTATCTCTATTTGAAATAATTTGGACATATGTGTGTTAGCTCACAATGTGAGAAAAACAAAAATTAAATTCCGATTTTTATAGAGTTTTTAACAGGTTCCTGAAGTATGATTATTTTGTGAGAGTCTACAAAGTTCAAGCGACGTCCGTCGATCGCTTGGCTCGACGGTCTCGACCGATGCTTCGTCTAGTGAACCAGGTATGTATTGGCCAATGAGTAACGCGTGCTTCCGCGGGCCACCGTTTGTTTTTACAAAACATTTTATTTTAACTCTGTTAAATAAATTATCTGGAATTTATTATTCGATTGCTTAGAATAATTAAGATTTAATTATCAGATGTACAAATAAGTTTCCGCCGTTTTTATAAAAAATTGTGCATTTATCGTGAAATAACGGAACCTTATGTTTCATTCGAAGTATTTTCCCTCGCTTGACACTACTTTTTCCCATTTTCTGGTAGCATATGGATACCACGTGGGAAAAATGCTTCACCTTTTGAGGCTATCCACGAATCGACCCAATTTTTAGTTTTTTTCATATGATGTGAAGTGCTGCTCAGACAGGCCATGCGTCATCGATCGAAATAAATGGTAATCAGAAGGAGCAATGTTTGGTGAATACAGCGAGTGGGGTAAAAATTCCTACTTGAGAGTTTCCAAATAGGTTTCGACCGTTGCTGCAACATGTGGATGAGCAGGAGAATAACTTTGTTGTGTCTGGAGTAGTAGTGGGCGCGCTTTTCCTTGAGTGCTCGACTCAATCTCATCAATTGTGTTCAGTAGACAGCCCCAGTAATTGTTTCATTCGGTTTGAGCAACTTATAAGAACACGACACCAAGCTGATCCCACCAAATACACAACAAGAGTTTTTTCCCATGACCCGTGTGGAAAAATTCCATGGCAGTCTATTGTCTGATCTGGCCCAGGTCTGACAATGTCCAGACCGGCTAGTCTGGAAGTTCTGGTCTGGCGAACGAAATTTTTTTTTACAAATTTAAAAAAATTCCTAGGTTAGTAACAAGTTTTTAGAAACATTTATTACGCGACCGGAAACAAGTATCTCTTTTTTGCAATTATTGCTACTACTTACTTTTTGATTTTCAGTCGAAGTCGATAAATGTTGAATTAAAATGGTTTTTCAACCAAAACTTTATTAACTGACCACCAATTAGTAGCTAACCAGCCGTGAATTCGTGGCTGACTAGCCGCTGGCTCGTGGCTGGCCAGCCGCTGCCTAGCGGCTGATCATACAAAAGCGTTACAGTTCTGGCCAGCCCCAGACCAGGGCTTGTAGTCAGTGCCAGAACTGGAAATCAGACAGTCTGGTCTGGCGCAGGCCAGAGCCATGGAATTTTTCCACACGGTGAGTATTTGGCTTAGCTGTAGATTTTAAAGCATGGCCAGGTGGTCTCCATGATTTCTTCTCTTTAGGTTATCATGGTGAATCCATTTTTCTTCACCAGTGACTATAGAGTGCAGAAAACCCTTTTGTTCATGCTTCGCAAGCAGCACTTCACATGTGGGAAATCGGCGTTCAACGTGTCTCGATGTCAGTTAATACGGAACCCAATTTCCTTGTTTTTGAATCATTCCCAATGATTTTAAACAATGTGAAATTGCTTTTCGAGTCACTCCTAATGTGCATGCAAGTTCTTCTTGCGTTCGACACGAATATAATCCAATAATTCTTCCAACTCCGCGTTTTCGTACACTTTCGGCCTTCCACTACGTTCTTTGCCTTTGATGTCCAATTCGCCGTTCTTAAACTTTTGAAACCACTCACGACAATGTCAATTCCGCAATGTTAATTGGGTGAAAAAAAGGCATGTTTTTAAGAATTTTTTTTGTCGATACAGACAGTGTTAGTTCATTCAGTCAATTTTTATATAATAATTCAACATTTGAACAATATTTGCCTAAATTTTCATTGCAAAATATTGAAAATTGAGCGAGTGACAGTAATCTTCGGAGGCGCCTCGAAAAAAGTTGTTCTGCGGTGTACATCATAACTCGCAAGAAAATCATTTGAAACAAAAAAATCACACCCATTTTGACTTCAGAATTTAGATTTGCATAAAAAAACGTTTATAGATTCTTTTTGATAAATTAACCAACGCGTGTAAAGGGATTTTTGTAAAAAAAATTTTTGGAGAAATATATCAACTGACACTTTTGATAAGCTTGGATAAAATGCTTAATTCTCTTGTACTTAAAATCCATTACCTCTAGTTTAAATAATCTCATCGATATATGCAATTTAATTGTTGAAACAATTCTTATATGTTTACCCCCTCAGTAGAAAAATTTGGAAAAAAACTATCGTATGCGCTATATTTCAATACAATTGGCGCATATTTAATAGAAGTGGAGATTCAATTAGATTGAAAGATATTAAACACTTGTAAGCGCGCGTCTCGCGCGACGTGTTTCATCATGTCCGAGTCGAGCAGCAACTTGCCTTCCTCGAGACATAATGTGCTTCTAGTCGTGGAAAAACAGTACTAACGATTGCAAAGCTGTCTTCCGCGATTGCATTCCGATGAAGCAAAAACATATAATTTCAAAAACTGCCAAAATCATCGAAAGCATTGAAAGGGTCAAATATTCGAGTGGACAAATGTTTTATTTCCTTCAATTTGTCCCCTCATACGAAGATACGTTAGACCGAGACCCTCAGAAAAGTTCCAGAGAAATATTTATTAGTAGCAAATAAAACTGTAAAAAGAGTCTCTAGAGCAAAAAATTTGCAATACGTGACGTCTCAACTTGCTTAAATTATCTATGAAAAAGACGAAGAACGTAAATCAGACAAGGAGGTACGTTTACTAATATACTCCATAGATACATTCAGAATTGTACTTATGTCCCGGAAAGATTATACGTATGAGAAAATGCGTATTTTCATTAAGAATATCAGAATAAAATCATGTTCATTGAGCATTTGAAAATAGAGAAATTGGCAGAGTATTTAATCAACGAGCAATAAAGGTTAATGATTGTCTAAACCAGAGATAATAAATTTTATGTACACGAGAATTTGGCATTTCGTCTAATTTTATCAAAAGTTTAAATGAATATATATCGAGAAATTTTTTTTTTTTTCAAAAATCCCAATACACGTGTTGATTAAAGTAATACAAAAATGCTACTGAAAAAAATTTAAGATTTTTAAAAACCAAGACTTACTGGTGGCACCAAATTTTGTCAAACGGCGGAAACTTATTTGTAGACCTGATATGAATCATTATTTTGAAGAATCCAAAATTTAAGGCCAAGTTAATTCCTATTGAATTATTATTAAAATAAAAGTAAAAATCACAAATGTTATACAAAGAAAAAATTAATACAGATACGAACTTAATGTTGATAAGTGAATATGAATAATTTATATGTAATACCGACTTTATTCTTTTCCATTGTTTATTTAATAAATCAGATTATTTATATTTATTTATAATTATGACTCAATTATAATAAGCAATTGGTAAATAAATTTCAGTAAATTTGGTTAACAGAGTTAAAATAAAATGTTTAGTGAAAACAAACGGTGGCCCTCGGAAGCACCCGTTAGCCACACTGAGAGAAGGTTGGGATAGTTACGATACCGACCACTATATAACAACGGCGCTATCGATTTGAAATCGCTGCCGCATGAGTATGTTGCGGCATAGCTCCCATTTGGGAACGCAGCCTTCCCAAATATTGGGATCTCTTTGCTTGCAGACTGCAGCCTTCTACTTTTGGCACCGCAGCGCTCCGAAAACCGAGTTCGATATATGCCTCGCGTTTTGTATTGTAGCTGCACACACAGGTACGCTCACTGCACCAACCTTCTCTCAGTGCAGTGGCCACTACATACCTGGTTCAGTAGACCAAGCGTCGGTCGAAACCGTCAAGCCAACCGATCGAGGGACGCCGCTTGAACTCTGTACGCTCTCACAAAAAAATTAATATTTTAGGAACCTGTTAAGTTTTTTATTGTGGGATGACTTAAATTAAAGCCACCATTTTAGAGAATACTTTTGTTCAAATGGAAATATTTTTAGATAATTTCCCAAGCTGCAGCCAAAAGCTGAAGTTGAGGTTTAAAATTCTGTGAAAATCGGAATTTAATATTTGTCTTTCTCACATCATGAGCTACCACACATATCTCCGAATTAATTCCAATAGAGATCATTTCACGCAAAATTTAATAAGCTTTCTTAAGGTTTTTGAATTGTATTATATCTTCATTCTAGATGGTGCTATTATGTTTCAAAGTCAAGCTTAATTTTTGATAGCTCGCGCGGTTAGTGGTCTGATACTATCCGACGATAGTGTATTTCCACAAAACTGAATAATTTCATCTTGAATTACATTTATGTTATTATTTTTAATACTAAGACATTGGTTAGATACTTATAACATGAGAAATTTCATTTCTTTTAGTTGGATAGGGAGATTGATCTACCATCGTCTATAAGAATAGGTGTCGTGACTACGGGTATTGATGAGTCAGATACAAATGGAATATTGTTAGGTTGGAACGAGGAGGTAAAAATATACGGCTGCATGAAGGAAGATAAGCATGTCATAATAGCGAATATTATATGTGGCGTGGAACGAAGAAACCCGGTTAACAGCACCTTTTAGCTTTTCGAGAAAATCGCGTTTCTCTCAGACGGGTCCGTTCGAGTAGTTCAAGCAGGTATAGACCTCCTCCGAACTCGATCACTTTTGACCGCACAGCTTTGTGCATAGGCCCATTCGATAGAGCATGCTTCTGTCTCTCAAAATCATCGAAAAACTCAAATTTCGTCTTTGGTGCTGTTAGCCGGGTTTCTTTGTTCCACGCCACATATGTTGTTTTCTCTGAGTTTGTTCTCATTACAGTATATTGTGTTAGGTGCGCAACTAAATTCCCGCTGTTTTTTGTATGAAAATGCAATCATTCAACGTATTGCCCATCGTTAGCTACAACTTTTGCCCATTTTTCTGGTAAAGCTCGAATACCGTTACGGTAAAAGTGTTCATTTTTTGAAGCTATCCACGAATCAAGCCATTTTTCGATGTCTTCATATGAGCGGAACCGCTGATCAGCCACACCATGGGCCATCATCCGGAACAAGTAATAATCGGACGGCACAATATCTGGGGAATACGGCGGATGTGGTAGTACTTCCCATTTGAGCATTTCCGGGTAGGTTTTAACGGGTTTTGCAATGTAAGGCCGAGCGTAGTCATGCTGTAGAATCACTTTTTCATGCCTCTGCTCATATTGTGGCCGTTTTTCGTGTAGTGCTCGGCTCAAACGCATCAATTGCGTTCGATACCGTTCCCCAGTGATGGTTTCGTTCGGTTTCAACAGCTCATAATAAGTAACATCAGCGTCTTCGAAGGTTTTGGCCTTCCCTCATGCGGACGGCCGTCAACATCGAAATCACCGTCTTTGAAGCGACGGATCCAATCACGGCACGTTGTTTCACTTAGAGCAGCATCTCCATGAACTTTTTGGAGCTATCGATGCGCTTTAGCCGCCGTTTTCTTCGAATGAAAGGAGAAAATCAAAACTTGCCGCAAATGACGATTATTTGGCACAATATCAGACATTTTCACACAACCAAAAGTATACGTCGCCAAAACAAAATCACTAATGTGTCAAAACGGTTTGTTTACAATATGCCTAAGCTTGATTCATGACGTTTTGGATATGTCAAAATCGACCAGCACTTACTGCTTGAGCCATCTATTGACAAACATCAGGAACTCAGTTGCGCAACTAATATATGACTGTGTGTATAGTTTTTGTTGACATTAGTTTTATTTTTGTTGCTTGCATATGTAATACTTTTATTATTCTTATTGTATTCTTTCCATGAACAAATTTCAGAATACCATCCTGTAATCCAGCAAGATTAGGAATGATTTCCAAAATACCCAATACTTGTTTTTCGTGTAACGTGACATATTTGACAACATGTCTACTATTATATCGACTCAAAACTTATAAAACTTTTGTCGAATTTCACAACGCAAAAATGGGAGCGAACGTTTTGGCCACATATAGCGGCCTTCTTTAGTGCCTTAAATTAAAAGATCGTTTCAAAATTTTAGTAAATGATTGAAATATTGAGAATAATGGAAATCATAAAGCTTAAAAAACTTATCTCATAGGTTGCGAATATCAATGGAACAGTTCAGTATGCAAATCACGTACAGAAAAAAGATGTAGAATCCACTGTATATAAATAAGACGATGAAACAAAAAAAGCTTCGAAATGAGCAATTACACCGGCCAGGATAAGTTCGAAAACTTGTCTGAAAGTTAAATAATCATTAATAACAGAAAACATGAATCTCAAACAAACTTTAATTTTCAAAACTATTGTTGAGGACCTTATTGATAGAATATCTCACCGACTGAGCTCGTTGGGTTCTCGTCTAGGAAAAAACTGGTTAAAAACTTCCGCGGTAATTGTCGCATTGCTGACTGAGAATTTTTCTTAAATGCTATCCAGAGAGGACGTTTTCCTCTTTGGAAAAGACTATTGTCTCATACCTCGTTAAAAAATTCAAGACAATTATGGAGACTCATACAAGTAGACAAAAGGGTGTATTGTCGAAAGAAAAATTTCAAAAAGAAATATATTTTTTATTAAATTTACAAGAAATGCTTTACAGAAATATTCATTATTATATCATCTCTATATACATACTATTTTATTCTATATTTTTTTGAGTATATTTAGTAATAAAAAAAGAAAATTGGTTATCTATGAATTTAGTTCCATTAATAATATTTTTCAAATGTGATACATAGTTTTAAATACTTTTCTCTTAAAAGAAGACCTAATAAGTTCAATTGGTAAGAGTCTCTGGCAATAAAGTCCTCAACGAAAGTTTTGAAAATTAAAATTTGTTCGGAATTAATATTTTGCGTTATTAATAATCATTTAACTTTTAAAAATGTTATCAAATTTTTTCCTAGGTTCGTTGAATTGCTAAGTACTGCATTTTTCTTGTTTTATCGTGTTGTAATATCCCTACTTTCCCCCTGGTTACCAGACGCTTCAGTCAGTCAGGGTTAGGTAGAAGTGGGAGAGTAGGTGATGAAATGAGTCTAAGCGGTTGAAGTTTAAACACAAATATTAAACATTTACTCATTAAAAATAAAATACTATATGATACAGAGAAAATGGTGTGTAGGTGTGAGTGTAAACATAATAAAAGGTTCTTTGTCGTAACTGCTTACGTCGTTGTCGTTCGGCATTTTGATGACGTCCGGGCAGCCGTGTCATAGACAAATCTAGTCTTTCACGGCTTCCGCCACGGCCCTTCCGGTGGCCCTCCTCACAGGGCGTAGTTCGATCCATTTTGTGCAGCGATCCTGCATGACGAGGAGCCAGGGGTGTCCTGCAGTAGAGCGTGGCAGAGGACCCAACAAGTCGATGGAGACTGTTCCCCTCGGCTGCCCCACGTTGCGTGCATTTCCCCGTCCGTAGCGTGTTGCAGTGGTTTAAATCTCTGGCAGCTGGGGCATGTGCGGACGTATTTTGTGGTGGTTCTTAGCATTCCCGGCCAGTAATACTTCTTTGCCAGCCGGGCGAAGGTTTTGGCCATCCCCAGATGGCCTGCTACGGGTTCGTCATGTTCTTTCTTCAGTACTCTCCCTTGTTCAGCTTGGGGCACGCATATCTTCCACTGATTACTCGGGTCTTTCTCGTTGAATTCTAGAGTGTGAAGTATGTGGCGGTATAGCCTGCCGTTCTTAATGGCGTACTCGGGGTGTGCCATGGTGTTTTCGTCCACAATCTTTTTTCGCCTCTTCCGTAAACGGTAAATGCGGTGAGCGGCTTACTGTCATAATTAGTGGCACGTGCCAGTAGCCATTTTTCAGATCGATCTTTGATAGATATCTGGCCCCCCACAGCTTGTCTAGTGTTTCATTCACTTGTGGGAGCGGGTAGGCGTCTCTCCTGGTGACGCTGTTCAATTTCCGGAAGTCGATGCAGAACCTTGGCTTGCCGTCCTTCCGGCGGGTTATGACGATCGGAGAGCTCCATGGACTGTTTGAAGGCCACACTAACCCTTTTTTCAACATCTTCTCTAATTCCTCGTCGATTATTGCCCGCATAACTATTTCCTTGGGTGGTATCGTTGCTTAACCGGCGTTGGGTCTTCAAGCACGATATGGTGCTCAATGAGGAGTGTTATTCCCCTGATCCGGATGAATCGTCCCAGATGTTCCTCCAGAAATCGCTCGGCCTGGGTTTGCTTCCTTTTCTCCAGGTCGGCCAAATTGGCCCTGTGATGGCGCATGAGGCTGTCTTGTCTCGCTTTCTCCCCGGTGTGATGTCGGTCCCGTTAAGCGGAACCTAGATTCCTAATTTAGAAAGTATGTCTATTTCTCGGAGGAGGGCGGGGTTTAAAGTTGGTAGCTCGTGGAACTCGGCGGCAATGGTGAGGCCAGCTGCGGTGATGTCTCCAGTGAGTTTTTCCCCCAAAGATATATCTGATCCGTCGGCCAAAATAGCTAACTCCCCGCTTTCTCCTCTCTGCCACTCTTTCTTTCGGCATTAGTGGCGCGTCTATTTGTCCACACAGGAACGGACGGAACCTGGGTCTACTAGTGCTGTTGCCTGTCGGGTGCTTATTCGGACCTGGATGAAAGCTCTCGAGTCGTGGGCATTGTTTCCTTGCACCGGGCGGTAAGTGTAGTTGGCCCGGTCCTCCTGGCGTTTCCCGACCTCGGGCAAAGGCAGTCTTGTGTCAGTATGTTCTCTTTTCCACACCAAGAGCAGAGCTTCTTTGGTGGGTTACGGCATCTGAACCTGTCGTATCCTCGCTGCCCACACCTCCAGCAGCACTCTTAGCTGTTCTCCCAGTGATAGGTAGAAGCTCCTGATTTGGCGCTCGAGTTCGTCCCAGGTCGACAGGAATGAGGCGCAGTTTCGGTACCGCAGCTTGGCGTCCCCTATGAGGAGCTCTGGGAAGACTCGTATTAGTTGGTGATCAGTGAGCTGGTACGCCTTCTGTAGCTCCCACACTCGCTCCAAGAAGTCGTAGACTCCGCTCCCGGCAAAGTGGCAGTTCCACTTTCTAATCTAGTTGAGGGTGTGGCCGGTGTTTTTCCTGACGTCTACCTGGCCTCTTGAGCTCTTGGATGACCTGCTTCTGGTTGAGGCAGTTAATCCATGACACGGCCATGGTTCGAGTATTTTCCCGTCTTTTTACTTATCCCTTTCTGGCAAGAGCAGGGTCTCTTCAAGTCGAGAGCACTGTACCTCTTAAAGAAAAGAGCTGGTGGTCTCTCCTTGTTGAGAGCGAAATAACTCTTAAAGCAAGAGCTGGTATTTTTCTGGAGCGACCTTTTCAGTGGTCCTGCTTATTTGGCATCAGACGAATGACTGTGTCTGTCACGGAGTCGTTCGCGTTTATATACCTAGGAGGCCTGTGCCTCCACTTTTTTTCATGAAACCGGTCCCTGTTCAGGCGACATTTGTAACATCCCTAATTTCCCCTGCTTGACAGACGCTTCAGTCAGCCAGAGCTCGGTAGGAGTGGGGGAGTAGGTGATGAAATGAGTCGAAGCAGTTAAAGTTTGAACAAAAATATTAAACATTTATACATTGAAAATATAATACTATATGGTTTAGAGAAAATGCTGTGTAGGTGTGAGTGTAAACATAATAAAAGGTTTAGTATGCCGGTGTCTGTGTGCGTAAATGAGTGTAATATGTCTGTGTGTGCGTGAATAGTGTGGCGAATGTGGGCACATGCCTCGCGATCGCTATGTCGTGGAACGGTCATCTGGCCGACGCATCGTCGTTCTGAAATTCGGTACATACCCGAGTTAGTCATGGTGCGAACATGATGGAATCGTCGAGCCCGGTTTCCTGTTCAGGGCGCGTTGACATTGCGTCGTGGTCGTACGTTCGTAAGTCGGTCGTGGTTCTGGTCAGTGTCCGGTTACGCACGGTCGCTTCGAGTCAGTGCGGGTAAATTCGGTTAGTTCGGGTCGGTTCGTCGTCCGAATCACTTCCGGTAAATTTGGGTCAGATCGGGTCAGTTCAGGACGGTTCTAATTCCAATACTAATTCACTTTCGGCTGTTACTAGGTTAACTACGACGTGACAGCAGTACTAAAAAGTATTGATAGACTAGTACAACGCAATCAGTGAATCGTAACAAATCGTAAAAATATTAATCTCCTAAATTATTAAAATTTTGTATGCTTGAAATGTTAAAATAGTTTGGGCGGAGAAAGGAACCATTAACTTTCACAAATAAAGAAAAAATTTTGCAATTTACCGGAGTTGAAGTCTATAGTGATAAAGACGTGAGTATTACTTCATCTTCTTTTGTTATTTGTGAAAAAATCAATTACTAATATCTTTTACTATTTTAGTTTCCCCTAGCCAGTATTGCAACGAAGGGTAGGAACATTATAGGATTTACGTATTTGGATAAAGAAAGAGAAAATGATATCAATGAAAACTGTCTTGTGGGAGGAATAAGGACTGTTGATGAAGGGAAAATTGTGATTTCTAAAATTTTCTACGCAGATTTCACGAAAGTTAATTCTCTACTTTACGAGGGTAAATATCTATACGTATTGGGTTGGTAACAAAGTTATTTCTTTTTTTTAAGGATTTTTAAAGCAAGTTTATTAGTGCAAATAACAAACATTAATCAATTATGTACTGACCATTTTGTTCGATGACCTCTTGCCATCATTCAGTCAGCTTCATAATTCCGCATTTGAGAGGAACCCAGGTTAGTGGTGATACGGGTTTAGGTTTAAAATGATCATGGCTTTTATTTCGTCGTTGTCAACTTCATTTGGGCGTTCAGAGCGTGTTGCATCTTTGAGGTAAAAATTTCCGGAACGAAAGCGACCAAACCAATTCTAGCACTGGCGTTCTGTTAATGATTTTTCACCATAAACATCATACTACTTTTTCTGAGCTTGCACTGCGTTTTTACCTTTTTGGAAGTAATATATGCAAAAAAATAAATAAAAAACAAAACTTGAAACTTCTTTGTACTGAATAATCTATAAAACGTCAGCTGTCAAATACCACATACGGTCTGAAGTATGCTGCCCGTCAAATATAATGCTTTGAGAATGAACTGAATAGGCATATGGCTGGCTTTCCTACTGTTTTTTTTTTTTTTAAACAGCATTATATGAAATATCCACAAAATGTTACACTGTTGGTCGTTGGTAGCTAAAAAGGATATGCACAAACATGGTAAATTCACAAAGAAAACGTTAAATTTAATTTCAATTTAATAACCATACTCATCCTTTCTTTTTGAAAATTTCTCAAATTCAATTATTCCTCTGATTGCTTTCCTATGAAAACTTTTCTCAGGGTGTTAATGACAGATTATTACAGCAGCTATTATTCCAAAAACCTCCCACCATTTAGTTGGAATTTTTCTGACCTGACTACAAATGTCCAGAGTAGAATAAAAACTCATCAGAAAAGTCGTCCGGCAGTGTTAACTGTGTTACTTTATAAACGCAACACTTCTTTTCTTAAAAGATTCCCTCCTTTTATGTCAGGATCGGAAGGATCCTCTCTAAGGGATGAGGAATAAGTCAGTGAACAGGAAAGGATTAATTATATGAAATATATTTATTAACATAAAATAGGCGGTAAATAAACACCATGGAAATGGTTATAATATAGAAGATTCAAAGGTGGTTGTGATTACCCTTGGTTGAAAGTAAATTAGTTGTAATTGAGTCCAGGTTGAAAATGGTAACTTGAGTAAAACGATTTTGTTGATAGACAAAAAAAATCTGCTTAATTTCAACGGATGCATTCTGAAAGGAACGTAACTTCACTATCAATAGATTTTTTTTAGAGTGTACCAGTGTCGAATCAACTTCGTACAAACACTGGTATTTTATAGTGTTCATTATCAGAGTCGATTAGACACTGGGTGGACCTTGTACATTTACTGTCGGAAAATTACTTTTTCCACAGTCGAAAGAAGGTTGGGTCTGTTGTACATCGAACATTGTACAAACGCTGGTATTTTACAGTCGACTGCCGGGGCTGAATAGACCTCGTACATCCACTATCGGAAAATTACTTTTTCCACAGTCGGAATAAGGTTGGGCCAATTGTTTCCCAACATTGCATCGACGTTGGTAATCAATAGTCGATTTGCTGTTGTACATTGGACCAGCATTTAACTGATCGTCACGGTCAGCAAAGTGTCATAATTTCTGCTTGGGTAGTTTAGCTAAAAAAAACGAAAAACAAAAATTGTAAAATCCGCCATCAATCATTTAAAATGGCGGATAACAATCTGAAAATTTGGCAAAATCATCTCTTGCTTAACCCCTTCCATATGGTCCATGGAGAATAGACATAAGGAGCAGGGACGGCGGAATAGAAATTCTTGGGTCCGGTGAACGCAATGTTAGGGGGGGGGGGGGGGGGTAAAAACAGTTTTCAAATAATTTTATAGTTTGTTCTTCGAACGTTTATTTAGTCGAGTAAAGTATATGGTTGTTCCGTGCAGGGTGACTAGCGAGAAATGCGCGCTATGGTTGCGCGAGACCATTAATAACTTGCATAAACTATGACCGGGCCTGAACTGACAACTTTGGACAACGCTGGAGCATTTCCTTGCTTTTCCTTTCCCACTTTTCGGCTCTGGTCTGCCGGACCCTGAGCGAGCCCGGGTTCGGTCGCACCCTACCCACCGGACGTCTCCTGCCGTCACTGATAAGGAGACCAATCTCTAATGCATGAACTTCACAAAAGTTGAGCATGTTTTGGTCGGAAGTACATGGAAAAGGTACAAGAACTTCTCAATTGATGGCGCGTGTGCAAGTGGTGTGAAAAAATGACCACTTTCTTCTAGTTGCTTATTTTTTTCTAACATGACCGCAAATTAGAATAAATATTTGTGAATATATTAATGTAAATATTTAAAATAAGCGTTATACTGAAAATTATAACAGTAAGTCAGATGACAATCATTTGAAGGTATAGGATTTAGTAATCAGAAGCAACATTTTGTTTATATTTGGATTGCAGTCTTGATTTTATTTGTTATTCTGTGCCAAAATAAAATCATAATGTTTGTCGATTAGGTGATTGCAATATTGTGTTTTGTATACATGTATATAAATAATGAATAACAAACAGGAGTTATCAATATAAAATCTTTCCCTGACAACCTGCATGCATGCAAAGGTATAAACCATGAATACCCGAAGAGTTCATTTTTCACGCTACTTGCAGGATTGCCATCTCTTGGAAATTTCGCGTACTTAATCAATGTACTTCCGACAAAAAGATGCTCATTTTCAGTTACATTAGTTTGGTCTCCATATGTCTATTTACCATAATATGTTCGATTCGAAATTTGATTTAGGGATGTTCAATATTTAAAAATCTTAAATTTCAATTTTATGTGGTCCAGAATTCCACTTTAAACAGTAAAGACTCTCCTCGCTGAGACGATATCTTGACGAATCCAACGATGTCGAATTTATCATACATTTCTTAGAAAAGCTCTTAAAATCTCGCTGCTCGATTTCTTATCCTAGAGAGCCGATATGATTGTAAATATATATATACACAGTTACTTCCTATCTAGATTAACTGTCTCCAATACCTTAAACTGAAAACGTTTCTAAGGCATGCATTCTAAATAATCGTCTGACTTTCAGGCTCCTTACCTCTAATAAATCAAATTTTCAAGAGGGAAGGATCATATTCCTAACACTCTTCCTCCCTAGCGCTGAAAGGTAATAAACAGAATTATTAATTCCATGAACTAAATAATAAAAATTAATAGTATACATTGCAGAGTCTCTGAGTACCCAGAGTCGGTTTGCATTCAAAATAACATTTGAACTTCCACTAAGTGATAAGATTTATTACGTTGAAAAGTCCAGCATAATTATGTAGAGTAAATTTTCTTCAAATTCTTTTAAATTTTAAAGTTTCTACATGTTTGTGGCTAGAGTACATGAAATTTTCATTTCAAAATTTGAAAAATGGTAGAAAACATAAGAACGGACGTAAATAGACTACTTTTCGTTTCGAAATTGAAAAAAATTTCAATTTTATTAGAATACATCGGAAATATTTTTTCATTTTCAAAACCAACAGTAGTCTATCTATACATCCATACAGTAGTTTAAAAAATTTCGATTTTTTACGATCGATTCTTGCGATAGACGAAAAAAATAGATAGAGGAAAAAACACAAATTTCAAACTAAAATTCAAAGCGTAACCTAAAAAGTCCCTTTTATGCTATTGATTTAGCATTTGACTGTTTTCCATTAAGCAATGTACTTCTCGAAACCAAAATGATGAAAATGCAAAACATAACCTAAAAATACACCTCCTGTATATTTTTTTGTAACTTTATTTTCTTCAATCAGATTTAATGCAAAAATACTTATTTTGTTTGTTAAGAGAAATTAATTTTTTGAATTTCCACCTTTAACTTATCTGCAGCTTCATCTGATACTTTATATCACGAATATCTGCGCTTATTACCGACATTCATCTGCATTTTGACAAACGTATGCCTTTTTTGTAAGTTATAATGCGCGCCTGAAAATTCTTAGAATTTTCAGCGTGTAGTTCACTGTGCCTGCGAGAATTAATGCTTTGGAGAATCGATATACGGTCCAAAGTACACCCTACCATTTGATTTGGTTTGAGCTCCGATTTAACATGGAAACCAGGCTATGCGCTTTGTAGAATTTTGGTAGTATTGCCCGACACAGTACGGTAATATGACTGTCCATTTATTTGAATAATGTTAACATTGTATAATAACGAATATCCAATATACTTATTCATTAGAACATTAAGTTAGAAAAACCTACATAGTTATGTTAAACAATGAATAAATGATTTTTTTTTAACATAATAAAGTTACTGTCGGTGAAAAAAATCCAGAGTAAAATTTTATTTGTTAGCAATACGATTATTTATATATGAATTTTTAATACCATTCAAAAGGCGTTTCATTTACCGGCTATCTACACAGATAAGGAAGGCGCAAACATTTAGAACATATAATATTTTCTGAATCCTCTTTTATTGTTGGTTGATTTTTCTTCATTCTAATATGAATTAAAACGTGGTTACGTATAATTTAATTGAATTGATTAATTTAAACACATTTTGATATCGCATTAAAATACCATTCTTCGAACTCAGCAGTCATTTTATGCAAATATGCAATAAAATGTATACAAATACACGCTTTATTTACGATATTTAGTTTGTTCAATCCAGTATTTTCGCCTGTTGTACCCCTACTATTCTTGATTATGGAATGTACACTGGGAAAAAAAACATGGTGAAATCAACGGGAAGGAGTTCCGTCGCCAATTTCACGTTGGCGTAGCGTTGCTCTACTGGTAAATCGCCGGTGCTATTCAACGTTGCACTGGCGGTAGAGCCAACGTAAAATCACCCAAAAATGATCAGCTGTGGCAATACTCGCGATTGTTCTTTTTAGTTCTTTTGTTTTCCTAATTATATACACTACCGTCGGAAATTGTGCGCACGGTGTTTGTCATCGCTATTAAAAATCACTGCTGACTTTGAACCATGATATCTCGGTGAAAAAAAGAGATAGGGCATTTTAAAAAATACAGTTGGAAAGCTTATGAAATTCCACGTCTATGATGCTCAATGAATATTTTTTTGATTTTCTGAAAATAATATAGCACGTGAGCAGTTAAAAAAGAAAATTCAAGATTTTTTCAAATTCTCTACCTCAACTTCAACTTTTTGCATGACCTAGGAAATTTTTTTTCAAAATCTGAAAATTATACGACACATAGTCTGAAATCTTATCTTCAATTTAAGCCAAGAAAACTTGAAAAATATTCATGGGTACCCGAGATACGATGAAAAATGTTCAATCGCATCTGAGTTGAATTTTAATCGACGATCACGGTTCTCGGCCGGTTTGTTGCTCGCCTCCGTCGTTGAGGCAGGACCGAATGGGATACGCACA
The DNA here is from genome assembly GCA_030998225.1 of Diplolepis rosae. Taxonomy (NCBI): domain Eukaryota; kingdom Metazoa; phylum Arthropoda; class Insecta; order Hymenoptera; family Diplolepididae; genus Diplolepis; species Diplolepis rosae. The sequence goes on from JAPYXD010000275.1 coordinate 2,553,426, forward strand.
AAAGTGGCGTTCAAGTGTAGCCCCCTTATTATATGTATTTTTGATTCTGTTCATTAGTAATTTTTATTTCTAATTATTCTAAATTAAAAAAATATTTATTGTCATTTCTGATTATTAGAAAATATTTAAATCCAATATTATCTCCATATTAACGAATAGAACAATGATATGTAAACATTTTTTATTTCATAAAACTCTTATAAACTAGAACATTAATAAAAATTTTAATAGTCATTGTAAATATCAACTAAGAATGAAAGGAAAGGAAATAAAGGAAACACGTTCTTGGATCAAAGAACATATAAGAGAGCTCCGCTTAAGCGCCACCTTTGTGCGTGGCCTATTCGGTCCTGCCGCAACGAAGGAGGCGAGCAACACACCGACCGAGAACCGTGATCGTCGACTAAAATTCAACTCAGATGCGATTGAACATTTTTCATCGTATCTCGGGTACCCATGAATATTTTTCAAGTTTTCTTGGCTTAAATTGAAGATAAGATTTCAGACTATGTGTCGTATAATTTTCAGATTTTGAAAAAAAATTTCCTAGGTCATGCAAAAAGTTTAAATTGAGGTAGAGAATTTGAAAAAATCTTGAATTTTCTTTTTTAACTCCTCACGTGCTATATTATTTTCAGAAAATCAAAAAAATATTCATTGAGCATCGTAGACGTGGAATTTCATAAGCTTTCCAACTGTATTTTTTAAAATGCCCTATCTCTTTTTTTCACCGAGATATCGTGGTTCAAAGTCAGCAGTGATTTTTAATAGCGATGTCAAGCACCGTGCGCACAATTTACGACGGTAGTGTATGCCAATTTCATTATGGATATGAAATTACGTCATCGTGTAATATTTTTAAATCACACGGCGTTCCAGCGTTAACATTCCCGGTGAATTGACGGGGCTGACAGGTGGATTAACGTGAGTTTTCAACGCTACATTGGTGGTGGCAGCACGTTAACCTAACGTTGTAAAGGCGCCGATGCTCCTTCCCGTCAATGCAACGGGATTTTCCGTATAACCTAACGGTTTTTTTTCCCAGTGTATATATGGACCAAACCATAGCGTTACCATCGCTATTGATTTACTAGACGGTCTCCTGATTTTTTTGCTTGTATGAAAGCTATCTTTTCTCAGTGTGTACAGGATTATGAGATGACTTTTCTTTCTATTTCACCTAGTTTGAATGTATTCTACTATCCAAAAGAAGAACCTTGTAAGTTAACATTTGTCATGGAGGCTATTTTTTGTTACATATACTTGCAATAATAACCTCTATGGCAAATGTTACTTACTGGGTTTTTATCGGACAGCAGTATTGGGTTTCCTTAGAATGAAAAAAAAATTCTTTCTACACAGTGATGTCTACAATGTTAAAAGTACCTTACAATTATTTACATGAAAATTGTAAAAGTCCCATATTTTGTTATTTCATCACTAAATAGATAGTAAGCTGTGATCCACTGAATGATTAGTTTGTTTTAATTAAACATATCTCCAAATTTATTTGAATCAAAGTTTTTTTAATTCAAACAAATTTACTTTTACAAGGTAATACTAAAACCTTTTACAAACAGGACTTTCACCATTTCGTGTAAAATTTGGTATTTCGTAAATCCTTATAAAAAATTGATCTTTACTTAAATTATTTTTTACATGGTACAATAAACAATTTTCACCTTTTTCTAAAGTATATATATATTCACTGTCATTATGTACAGATGATGAAGTCCTCACCGATAATGATTACTTCAACTTCGTTGTTTCTTTGTGGAAATTCAAGGATTCAGATGAAAATAATCCAAATAAAAATAATCCAGACGAAAATGATCCAAAAAATTACGAATTTTCATGTCTTGGGGCCTTAATTAACGCAAAATTGATCCTGATCAATATTGATTGTTTCGAAAAATTGATGGCCAATAGCACAGTAGATAACATCGGTATTCTAACTTACAGCATGTTTTGCAAAGGAGATTTACCAAAAATAAGGGTCGTTGAACGTTCCCACAGAATTCGCAAAACTGGAACTCGTGAGACAAAATATAACATTGTATACGTAAGGAGTTTTACACAGTATTAAGAAGTTTGAACTCAAATCACTTGAATCTCACTATATTCGATAATGTAAAGTTTGACATTTTTCTCAATACTTAAAGTATAAAAAATTGTTTATTTTTTCAGTTGAATAATGACTTTGAGGCATCATCGCGTATAAAAGTAGATTGGGCGAGGTGGAATAAAAAAACAGATCAAGGAGTGATAGTAGGATGGAATAAAGAAGTAAGCATACACAATTTCTGACATAATATCCCAGTACGACCTGTCAGTCTATCAGAACTTGATCAATACTCTCCCACTACTTTCTTATAAAGCTTTTGGCTTGACTTCTCACTCTTAGAACTAGAAATGATGACATTTTTTCTGTGCAGCAAATTTACCATTATCCTATCATAATTTATAAAGACAAATGCATTCGATTTAAAAACTCTTATTTGTGCACCGAAAATAACTTTCAATCTGTGACAGACAATAAAAATGGTCAGTCAAGCCAAACATGTAAAAGAATAGTTGAAAAACTTCCTCATAACATGAAAAAACTATCTAGTTCTGAATTTCCGAATAAAAAAGTATTAATTAAATGGCATTAAAATATTTAAATCTGAAGATAAACGAAAACAGCAACGAAACTTTCAAATGCATTTTCATGCTCGTGCAGATTTGTACTGACCAAAAACTACTTCCCAGTACTGGAACTTCGTAGTTGTTTTAATCATAATTAGATCAACTATGACTGGTGGATAATGGCTATTCCTTTCTTCATTCTCACGAATGAATTTTACCTTAAATGGTAATTTTCGTTTGGATAAATTTTAGAGTGTATTGATTAGTTTTCTATTACGATAGCATCACATAATTAACACAAAAGTGTCAGTACTGGATAGTAGTACTACACCAGTGCAATATTATTTCTGAATTTCATCAGATCATAGAAATTTCATTCTTCTAAACAATAAAAATTGTATTTTGATCTGTTTCAATAGGTTGGTCCAGTAAGAGAAATCTTTCATACGAATTTTAAATATAAAATACGTGTTCCTTTATCAGAAATAACAAGACCTGTATCAGACGTAAGTATTATTGTCTGCCTTTGCTTTTCACAACAGAATCAAGGACTAACAGCTGTCAATATTTTAGTATCCCGTGGGCAGTCTTATAATAATAGGCCAGAAATTTAGAGGCAGTATTTATTTTGAAGTAATAAAAAATATTGAAAGGGAGGATGGATGTCTTGAAGAAGTAGTAAAAGAAAATGATAAATTTATAACAGCGTATAAATTTGTAGAAAACGACTCCCAAAAAATTAAATTGATGCTTCAGGACGAAAAAACGTCCAACAAGAAGAGAAAAAAACATGTGAAATAGGTTTGTCTTCAACAAAACCCCGCTTGCCGTAGGCATCAAAATAAGAGTACTGGTGTTTGCTCCAACTTTAATTTTAATCCAACAATGTGCTAAATTATGTGATTTTATTTGAATAAATTGCTTCGTTGACTGTAAAAATCATTCTTCTAGTCTTATTTAATTTATATAGCAAAATATTATGCGTTATTACTGTTATTAAAATATGACTAGAATTCCAGATACATGATTGAAAAAAATTTCTTCACATGTATCTTAAATTTAAATGAAATTGTATGAGTATCTTACACACTTGCACATGACTTATCAAAACCTATTTACTGCATCGAATATGCACACCCATTACATGTGTAAGTTTACCGCAGTGTGCAGATATACTGAAACCTCTTTCACGATTTCAAATTTCATACTCTACCCACGTAAATGGCTTCTCAAGAAAAATTAATAACGGCCTATTACGCCATTGGTTTGGCCTGCACGTCATTATTGAATAAGGGCGATGAAAACCAGGAACGATGATTGTATTGCCTTTTTGAATGATTGTAAGGCGTCGATTGTTTAATGTACACCACACTATGCTTCTGACAAGATTAACCTTTATTATTCCTGTTGTGAAGGGACTAGTGAGAATCTTTTAAATAAAATTCTGTTGGGTTGGAAACGAAGTCATTTCGTTTTATTTCATGGTTTTCAAAGCAAGTTTATTAATGTAAATAACAAACTTTAATCAATTATGTATTGACCATTTTGTTTGATGACCTTTTGCCACCTTTCTGTCAGCTTCATAATTCCGCTTTCGTAGAAAGTTTAGTTCTTAGAGGCAAAAAACTGAATCGACTCATTTTTGACAGCCTCATTTGAATCGAATGTTTTTCCATTCAAATGGTTTTGAAGTGAACGGAATAAATGACAATCGGATGGTGCAGGGTGAGGACTATACGGTGGATGAGGTATCACTTCCCAGCCTAACTCCAATAATTTTTTGCGATTGACCAAAGATGTATGTGGTCTTGCGTTATCTTGATGGAAAATGACGCCTTTACGAGTTGCCAGTTCTGGCCGCTTTTGCTTGATTGCTTTATACAATTTCATTAGCTGGAGACAGTAGGTATTCGAACTGTTAGTTTGGTTCCTTGGGAGCAGCTCAAAATGAACAATACCTTTGAAAGTCCACCAGACACTCAGCATAACCTTTTATTGATAAATATTAGCTTTTGATTCGCACGACGTTATCGTAAACAACCCATTTTTTATCGCCCGTTATGATTTGCTTTAAAAATGGATTGATTTCGTTACGTTTCAGCAGTGAATCGCAAATGGAAATTCGCTTGGTGAGTTGAATTTCGTTCAATTTGTGGAGAACCCAAATATCGAGTTTATTAACGTAACCAAGTTGTTTTAAATGTCTTTCAAAGCAGGTTTCCCCTCGAATGCTCGGCTCCAAAGGCATTAATTGCGTTCGATAATGCGATGTAAAAACTGCCTCCAATTCTATCTTTGAAGCAGCTTAACAAACGATCAGCTCAACAAACGCTCAGCTCAACAGCTCAAACGACGTTTAACATCTCTCGGCTACAACTCGTACGGAACTCAATTTCTTTACTTCTGAATAATTCCCATGGCTTTAAGGCGTTTCGAAATGGCTTGTTGAGACACTCCCAATGATTCTAACAATGATTTTTGCGTTTGGCACAAGTCTTCAGCAATTAATACTTCCAATTCAGAATCTTCGAAAATTTTCTTTTTTCCACCGCCACACAGTGGACTGAATCCCAAAATGGATGAGAGACTCGTTCTTATTACCAACTTGCTGTTGTTCTTGGACCGTCCATGAAACAGTTTCTTCGGAAAATTGAATTATAATGGAGAGACCGAAAAGGAAGTGATGACGGCCTATGATTTTTCCAAGTAACTAATTGATTGTTTAAATTATCCGACCCTAAAATTTGTAATGGGACGAAAGACGTTGAAAATGCACTAGAATCGGAACTGTCTTTGTCTGTGAACTTTTGCTTGTATTCGCTGTGTCCGTAACTTCCATCGCAACCCTATTTACCAATTAATCTTAAATTTCTCGATACACCAGGGTATACAGGGTGCGCCATTTAGACCTTCGGTATTTCAACATTGAATAACTATGACACTTTTTAGCCGTTTTTGGCAAATGAGCAAGATTTGTTTAGGATATACTTTACCATTTATTTCAAATCAGTTTTAGAACACAACGTCGATTAAATGACCACCTCCATTCGATACACAAAAAACAGCTCTTTTTCGCGCATTCTGCATAACATTGGCCAGCATTTCGGGCGTTATAGCAGCTATTTCGGCTCGTATGTTACATTTAAGTTCGTCAATTGTCTTTGGCTTGCTGACATAAACTTTGCATTTTAAATAACCCCAGAGAAAAAAGTCAGGTACAGTTAAATCCAGAGAACGAGGAGGCCACTCCAAATCGCCATTTTCCGATACAACGTGTTTTCACAATTGAACGATTGTTTTCAATGTAAAACGCTACGATTTCAGCGCGTTCTTTCAGTGTGTATTGACTCATGCTTAAAATGGTACTGAATGACGTTTCAGAATCGTGCTCATTTGTCAAAATCGGCTGAAAAACAACAGAGTTATCTAATGTTGAAATACCGAAGGTCTAGATGGCGCACCCTGTATGGAGTTATTCACGTCTGTTTGCACTTTTGAAATTCTATCCCAAGTATGATTCAATAAATACTGTGATTTTACTTTGGCTGAGGTCTCATGCACCGTAATATCTGAAGGATAACAACGTTTATTTTAGCAGCAATAACGTTTTCGCACGATGGTTTAGCATGACATTTTTTTCCTTAAGGAGCTTCTGATGTCTTTATACTCTTGTTTTGTTAATTTTGTATCTAGAAAATCTACAAGTGCTTCATCTCCGGACATCTCAGTTGGCCGTAGTTCCATCGACGATTTATGTGCAGCTAGGTAATTCGCGACACTTAAAGGAGATATTGTTGTAATATCTTTTATAATGATAGCAGCATCGTTTGCTCCTTCAGAAGAAAGTCTCATTCTGGTAGCCAAAGCTAATTCCCCCGTGCAACGCGTTTCGCAAACTTCTGAAACCATTCTTATCTTTGTACGTTCACTGGATTCCTCGAAACAAATACCTTGTAGCAGAATTTGATTCTCCAACAGGTTTGCAAGAATTCTGAAAAAAATAACCTTAAATTGTCCATCTTGATCAACAACTCGTGTTTTAAAAAAATTAGCTAAATTACTTACTGAAATTGCTATTGAAGTTTTCAACCAATTTTTATTTCGTTCCAGAGATTTTATCAACATGATTTTGTTGTAGGACTGTTCAAGAATATTTCTGTAAAAATTCAAGCCGTTATTCCTAAAATTGGAGGAGGTATGCATATTTTTGTCTAATGCTGCGCCCGGCCCTTGTTACCCTTAGCAAAACTTTGAACGCCTTTTCCCGAAAACCATGTTTTTAAAACGGTGTTCCCAGTTGCAAAAAAACCCTTCGACCGATTGTCCTGAAATTTTTACAGAAACCAAAAACGTCAGGGACGAGTAAACACAATTACGAAAGTAATTTGTTATTACTTTTTTGTTGTAGGATGACTTCCTAAGTCTGTCTCAGGAACACCGTTTACCTTTGCCCCGAGCGCAGACTCGAATTCGCGCACTTATATATTTCAACCGGGCCGAAATTTCACACGAGACATTTTTTTATTTCATTGTAGCAATGAAATACTAAAAAAATCTGAATTTTGGTATTTTTGTCAGCTATAGTTTTTTTTTAACCCGCGCTCAAAGAAAAGATAAGATTTTGGCCGTTTACTTTGTATTTCCCCCTTAATTCAAAACAAGCTCGAATTAGAATTGGCGTCAACTAGTCGAACCTTCCTTGCTATCCCATAACACGTGCTCAAGTTATTTCCCTGTTCGTTTAACATTGTACTTTCTCCTTTCCTCGACGCGCGATGTTGACTAGCATTACACGTCACAGCTCAAATTTCAAAAAGTAATATATTTTCGTATTTAACGTCTCGAAAACTAAGCACAAGAATCGATCGAAATTTTGACAGTAGTTTTGTTTTCGAATAAATAATAAGTACTTAATTTTACAACTCGATCGTAAGAGCGGTTCGTCGTATATGTAGGTTTTAGACACATTCCTGTATTGATTTCCTATACCGTGTATGTAAAAGTAATCAACTTTGCTATCAAATATTTCAGAAACTATATACAAGAAAGAGTTCAAAAGTTAGGGTATGAAAGAGCGTTACTTTATTAATATTACATCTCGATCTTAACCTTTTTGAAAGAAAATCGTCTACGGGATGTACTACCAACAACATACAGTTTAGAATATTTCAAACGATTTCTTTATATAAAAATGATCTACATACCTTCAACATTATCCTGCATCAAAACGTTTTGAAATCGGCAGCGTGGAACAGAAAATATTTCACTTTGCACGAGTCGAATATCTTGGAGCACGAAATCTCTTCGAATCTCCCTCGAAATTGATAAAGTTCAGACTGTCGTCAACTGGATACCTAAGGGCTACAAACCGGTTTTGGTGTGGCACAGGGTGTAGAAACGCCTATTGTACGCAATACAATTTACAAAAGTTATAAATGAGAAATTTCCCTTCTTGAGTTTTGCCGATTTTTTTGGAATCCAGCCCACTTTGCGCCATACCGGTCTTCGACATCAACATCACCGCTCTTGAAGCGTTGAAACCACTTATGACACGTTATTTTACTAAGAAAAGCCTCACCGTGAGTACTTGGAAGCATTCGATGAGCCTCAGACGCAGTTTTCTTCAAATGAAAGCAGAAAATCAAAACTTTCTACAAATGATGGGATTTTGGCTCGAAAACTGACATCTTCCATCGAGAATAAATTTATTATGCAAACCAAATTCACTGATGTGGTGCTGTCGTTATGTTGACAGATCTCCAAGCTTACTGCACTGATAGAAAGGAATGGCTGTTACAACGATATTTATGATTAATTTAACTTTACCTTATTGCTGGCATAGATACAGCAATATGAGATTTGTATTTTAACCATCCGATTATAACTGAATAAATATGAACGAATCAACCATATTATTGGTTGCTATGGAAAAATGTATTGTTCGCCTTCCCATATTATATTTCTGATTCGACCAGCTTCACTTACAATATTTTGATTTCTGTATTCAACATCCTGCGTTGTTCAGAGACATATTATTTTATAAATACAATTATAAATTCCCAACCTACAACCGAATGGCTAAAACTCCCAAACCATTTCTATCAGTGTGTGCGACAATTTTGATCTGTCTATTTCGACCAGCACTTACCGCTGCAACCATCTGTTGAAAAACAGCAGAAATAAAGTTGTTCACCTAATAGGATATTTCATGGATTCGAAAAAAGATATACAATCAAGGATTCGAATGCGTTGAATAATTGGTCATTTGATATTAGAGTGAATAATATCCAATTTATTTTAATGAAAGCCTTCTTACCGAGCTATTTTGATATAGTTGACTCGATAATCGCAAAAACTGTAGGTCTCGACCGGCAAAACTATTATTTCAATCAAATTGATACTTACCTACTTATTGTAGCCACCGTAGAAATGTCATATGATGAATGTTTTATACCAACCAAAATCGTCATGAGATTAATCATTAGCCGAGTCCTTTATAAAAACTCAATCGTATTTATAATTAACTACAAGTCTCATTCATGAACGATATATTTATACAATATTAGGTGGAAATAAAACATGAATGCTTTTCAAACTAAATGAATTGGATCAGTTTTACAATAAAATTTAGTCGTTTACTTTGTTACAAGTACTGTCCAGTTTTAGTAATTCTTACAAATTTCTTGGTAATGCTTACTAAAAATATTGTATATAAGTTGTGGATACTAAACTTACTAACAAATTTTCTGATGGTTTTTTAACCGATGTGGCACGTGTTTTTTAAATACATAATTCAGCATTTCAAAACATAATTTTACTATCTACATTTGCTCTTGTCCATAAATTAGTTTTCCACAAGCATCCTTGCAGTAAGGAATGGGGAAATTATAGCAATTTCGTATGAGGATGATAATCAGAAGATTCGGTTCAATAAAATCCTCCCAAGAGAATCTACCAAAGTTGAGAAGACGTTATTGGATCGGTCGTCGAATACAAGAGATTTAAAATTAGGTAATTTTAATTTGGCAATTTGTAATTGGTTCGTTTGCTAATATTATTTTACCTTCAAAAATGATATTGGAAAACTAGTATTTTGTCTCACGCTTTGTAAATAACATACTATACTGTTAGAAATCTTTATAATTTTGATTTACTAGAAGAAATTAAAACTAAGTTCTTCCATTGAAGTGTTGTGTCCCAAAAAATATAAACTGACAAAGCACATTGTTTGTAATCAAGGAAGTTTTCCTGATAGTTTGAAATTATTCTTACGAAAGATTGAGAATTAATAGGGTTGTAAATAAAAATCGCGCGACGCGCGGAACGCTCCGTTTGAATTACTCTATGTGCATCCCAAAAAACACTAGTCATAACTTTCCCAGCCAATTGTTGCGTTTTCGGACACTTTGGTGCACTTTCACCAGGTTTAACCCAATTTTTTAACCCTTCACGTGATTCCGGAGTATAGTGGTAGATTCATGTTTCATCCCTCATCACAAATCGACACAAAAAATTCTTCCCAATTGCAGTTAAAATAGGCCAAGTTTTGCTCCAAAGTGCTCACACGAATGTGACGTGAGCAATTCTTCAAAATTGAAAAATCTTATGCATTTAGCGTTTTCCAAAAAAAGGAAGACGCTTGAGTTGGAGGTCCGTTTCCTATGACAAAGAAGGCTGAGCGCATTTCGTTTAATTTCGGTAATCACCGACTATAGTTCACCTTTTTCGTACAAAGTAGTGAACGCAGTTTTTGTCCGCCATTCTTAGGAAAAAAGGATGAGTGACATTAACGCCATTTTATCAAGTATTTTCAAGATGCAAAAACCGTTCACTGTATTTTCCAATAGTTAAAATTGAAATTTTTCATTTTTTCATCTTCCACGTTCAAACTCCCCCTACATTCACCAAGTGACGATTAAAAATTTAGAAGAACCTAATAAGATGCCACGTTTTGAAATAAAAAACGTTTTTGGCCTTTTTCTGAGTTTCAATCGAAATTCAGTTAACGGTTTCTTTACCCTGTGCGACAGATTTGTCGCCTTGTCTACACAACTTATTTTTCTATTCTCATTCTTTTCCCTTTGCCTACAAGATATAACTTTTGTTTCCTGATTTTTTTACAATAATCTAAAAAAAATTGTATGCAGCTAATACTGCCAAACGACATTTTTAATGAGTTTCTTTCTCGACTCTAACCATTTATAGTCAGGTCAGAAAATTTCCAACAGAATAGCAATGTTTAATAAATCAAAATATTTTATTTTTATTTTGTTTGTTAAATCAAAAAATTACCAAGCAACTTTTCAGAGAGGTCGGACCCTTAAACAATACACAGTTTCATAGACTATGTTACGTCACAATTGAGTAAATACTTACTTTGATCAAAGGTTTCTCGTTTTAAGTTAGGATCGAATGATCCTTACTTAGGGATGAGGATAAGTCAGTGAAAGACACAAATATTATCAAATAATACAGAAAATAGAAAGAGAGAGAGAGAGAGAAGTTCGGTACCTTTATGATTTGTTAGGCTGAGTTGAGGGTTAATTCACACGGCGGTAAGTACGTAGTGCGCAGCAGCCCTGTCCGACTAAAAACAAAATGGCGGTTCCTTAGTGATTATAGTTTCTATGTGCGAAGTTTTCTCACCAGAGCGGCCCTGCACGCGGCACGCTCTACAAAAGCATTATACTAATAGACAAATATTTAAAAAATTTTAAATAATTAAGTTTCTGAACAATATGAAATGACAAAATGTTCCTAAAATGATTCTAGGACATAAAATACGCATTCTGCATGAATCAATTAATACAAAATAAAAAAAAGAACACATTAAACTTCGTAAAATATATACTGTGGATACGAATGAAGAATTCTTGAGACCCTGAACAAAATTTTTTTTATGCTATCTCCATATAACTGAAAATATATTTAAAAATAAATAAAAAGCTTAAGCTTCTAAATAGAAGTATTTTCCATTTTTATTTTCCAGCTTCAAACGAATGAAATGAAAAATAAATATTTTGTTAAGCCCTGTGTTCAACATAAAAAACCATGTGAAGGAAAATATATACTCAATTAAAAATTTGTAAATGTAACAAAAAATATTCATTACTATAAAATTTGCTAGTACATATTTTTAACATATTTTAAATTTTTAACATGTACAGGTCGATGATGACTAGTTAAGGTGGCTTGATCGTTTTTGAAAAAAATTATAGACTGCTCTGAAACTTAGAGATTATCTTAATAAAATATGCTAGATTCATTTGGAAAAAAGAAATACCGTGGTTGACGATGTCATTGCCGAAAAAATCGCTACTGAAAAAATGTCAGTTTAACACGTAGTCTTATGGGATTCCTCGTCAAAATCGGCGAAATTCCAGAAAAAATCACAAGTTCCCATAAATCCAATATATACTAGTACTTTCGATTTCGAGGGATCTATTAATATTATAAAAACGAAGGGTTGACGACTTCAATCAAGAGAAAATTACGAAAAAGGTACATAATATAGAAATCGCCTCGAGGTGAAACTAATAATTTTTTATTATCGCTTTTTTCCAGGGACATTTCCGCGATTTCTTACCCTTCTACTCAGATGTTACTATAATACATATGATTATTAAAAAAATAAGTAGCAATGAGCCAATTCAGCCATTTCCTGTCTTACGAATTGTCTCATTCTTATTTAAAATAAAATTAAATCACATATGCTAACATCTCTACTACTACATCTCGTACAGAGAATATAGATATATTAGATACTTTATCAGATATAGCTGATTTTTTCGTCTTTTTTCATTATATTCAATCAATTTTTGTAAGTATTGAACTTCGCGAAAAAATGTGCACATATGTATTCATTTTAATATGACGTGTTTTGCAGGAAAGATAAACTACCGTTTATAATAATAATATTAAAATATTTATTTTAATTACTTTACACTTAGTATTTTTTACGCGTATAATAAAATATCTTTATATAAAATCTGCTCTAATATTTTATTTCCAGATACGTTCATATTAATCATCACGGTACTTATTTGATTCAAAAATTTATCTTTATATTCCTTCAATCCATTCCATTTCATCCGAATCCTTCCAGTGAAATATAAATATCGAAGAAAGCACTTTTATATTTTTTTATAAAATGGATTTGTATAAGAAATATAGTGTCGTTGATGTTGCATTCAAAATCCATTTAGTATTTCTTTAGCTTCCTTAATTTCAGAAAATTTAACTGAACAAGATAAAAATATTTTATTCAGTATGAGATTTCGAATGGAATATTATCAATACTGTATAAAAGTTTCACTAATTTTTTGTTCCTTTCCTTTTGTTTAGAGATTTTTTGTCACTATCAGATTAGTTGGAGGAACAAATGATCACCCTTGTACACCAACCTTCTTGCAAATATACAAGATATTAGCTGCCTTTAGCATTTTGAAACCTCCAAAGCTTGGCAATTGTAGTACTTTCGATGGCAACACTCCACAGCCCTTAATAACAATTTCAAAATTGAAAGAATTACATCAGTCGAATAGTAAAAGCGCAATTAAAGAAATTCGAGAAAAGTTAAAAGCAATAATCGATTGTGAAGACACTGATTTTAGTGATTTTGTAGATGCAGTAGCGCACGATTATGCTTTACCAGCTGTTAGAGATTGTTTGATTTTTTACACAACTGCTCGTATAACTGCTTACATTAAACAGCACACTCAGTGTTCGACATGCTTAAATGCATTTTTGACTACTTCTGAAATTCATGCAGATACGATAACTTTTATTGTGATCAGGTACCCGAAAGTTTGAGTAGATTTGCAAAAATAAATAAATATTTCATACATCCAAATGTTAAGTTATACAAGCTTATCACAGTTGTCGAATATCTATTTAACGAACATTGCCGGTCTAGCAATTCTTTTGATCTAATTCTAGACGATTTAATTTCATCTGAAACAAAATTTAGTTTTCAATGCAAAGAACATGCCAATGAAGCTGTGGAGATGTTAGCATATATAATTCAATTTTATCTTCAAATACGGATGAGACAATTCGTAAGACAGGAAATGGCTGAGATTAAAAAAGTTAGCGTCTTGAAGAAAAAAGCAGCCAAGCTTTGCGACACGTAACTAGTCATCATCGATCTGTACATGTTAAAAATTTAAAATATGTTAAAAATATATACTAGCAAATTTTATAGTAATGAATATTTTTTGTCATGTGAAACAAAATTTATTTTTCAATGCAAAGAACATGCCAATGAAGCTGTAGAGATGTTAGCATATGTGATTTAATTTTATGTCCTAGAATCATTTTAGGAACATTTTTTCATTTCATATTGTTCAGAAACTTAATTATTTAAAAAATTTTTAAATATTTTTCTATTAGTATAATGCTTTTGTAGAGCGTGCCGCGTGCAGCGCCGTTCTGGTGAGAAAACTTCGCACATAGAAACTATAATCACTAAGGGAATCAAGTTCTCGCCGTTGCAGGCAGGGAGTCGGATAGGGCTGGTGCGCACGATCCCCACAGGTGTAGACAAGGCGTGCAAAAGAGACCGAGATATAGTCCGAACAGCTATATCGTCAAGGCGGCGATGCTTATTTATTGTAAAGTTCAAAGATCTTTACAAAGATCTATATAAGTTCACGATGACTTTTATGACTCCCGAACTTGGATTTTAAATTGTCCCGGTCAAATTTTATTGATCTCAGACTAAGAGATTTTTAGTTAGATTTAAGGTGGTTACATCGCGACTCAGTGAGTCATATAAGAGCGTAAAAAATATTCTTGATTTACATCGAATCTTTTGTGTTGTAAAATCCTAAAATTAATTAAGATTGACATTTGTGACCGTCCCGCGATGTAAATGAGAATAATAAATAAATTAATAAAAAGATATCTCTCTCAACGGTAGTAGTAGTTAAATTTAACGAAATCTTTAAACATAATTGTTTAAATAATAAATTTTCAACGTATTTTACTTAAGAATATATATGTAGCGCCATCTCTTGGGAAATCGATGAATCTTGAAAAGGTTGGAAACTCCTACAAGGCCCAACCCAATAGGTCAGCCCTTAGAATTTTCTCCTACTACTGCGGGGGCGTAACTGGTCACTATAGATATTCAACCAATCAAATAACTAAAACTAGTTATCTCAACTCTCCTAAAAGATTTTCAAGTAGAAAGGGAAAAGAGGAAAATACATAAAAGCTATGCATTTTCATTTTTTTAAGTCAGTTCTTTTCCTACGCAAGTTTTATATATTCGGTCACCAATTTCAAAATTCAAAAGGTTACGAGTTACAGTTACTAGTTTAATACACAAATTCATAACGTTTTTTCTAAAAATATCAAAAACGGTTACAACTAATCTCGAAGTTTCAAAGTTTTAATAACATTTTCAAAACTCTACTACAGGATTTTCCCGGTTTCCACGGCCACATCAATTTCTCAAGGAAATAGTTAGGAATATATTTTTTTCAATCAAAAAACAAAGTAAGTTTAATAAACAATTTCTGTCTTATCCTATATATCTCTCTTTTATTAGAATATATTTATATAATTTTGTGCTCCTCCATATGAATATCTGGGTGCCAGTAACCAACCTGGTATCGTTATTCATAATTTATCTTTCCTTAAACTATCCCCGAGTTTTTAAACAATCTGGTGTGCTCCGTAATGAGATGTGCAATTTTGTTTAAATTCTCACCTCCCTTCTTCCAATTTTTAATAACTCCCCTAGGTTTAGAAAGAAATTTTTCATTTATTCTGACTGTCAAATCTATAAAATTTTGTTCTTGAGTTATTATAGTGAAAACTAGACCCAAAATCTATCTTTTTAAATTGTTCTTTAAACAATTAAAGAACTTGTGTGACGTGAGGCGTCACAATATCCACGTTTTGAGACCCCCTGAGTCAGGAAACCCGGCTTTTACGAAAGTGTCTATCTGTTGGTAGTAGGTCGTATACTCTATAACTCGTGATAGATTTATCGGATTGAATTGAGCTTTGGCATACTTTATCGAAGTCGAAAAAGTAAGGACGAGTTCGTTAACCAGCCACATCTGGCCAAAAAGTTTAAAAATTTCATTTGGTTTTGAAAAAATCCAATATTCGAATACTGCTTTTTGATAGTACTCATAAATCTCTACCAATTATCTCAATAACATTTTACGATTTAACCAAGATTAGGGAAGTTACAAACTGTAAAAACTTGAAAAAAGTCAATATCTAAATTCCATTTTCCAATTGAGGTAGTTCGTTCACGAAAATTAGACCTCAGGCAAAAATAGATCATTTTTCTTTCAAGAATAGCAATATTATTATTGAAGGGCTAATTTGAAAGAGAACAGATTATTTTTCATGAAAAAAATAATTTTATTAATAAATTTTATTTTTGCCCAAACATATTTTCTTATCGCTTCGAGCCAAGTAGTCAAGTTGTAGAGAATCTTTTTTTCTAAAAAAATGAACCGTGATTTATTAGAATCGCATCATTTTTGAAAATTTGTCTCGAAGCGATAAGAAAATATGTTTGGGCACAAATAAAATTTATTAATAAAATAATTTTTTTGTGTTTCAAATTTTTTTCATGAGAAATAATCTTTTCTCTTTCAAATTAGCCCTTCAATAATAATATTGCTATTCTTGAAAGCAAAATGATCTATTTTTGCCTGAGGTCTAATTTTCGTGAACGAGCTACCTTAAATTATACGAAATACGAAAAAAAGTTATGATACAAAATTTTTGACTACATAAAGATTTACAAGGTTAAGCTACAACATGTTTTAATAAGATGTATATTCTGTTCAATTCAAGAAAATACTATTGAAAATCCAAAAGTGAATTTTATAACCAAAATATGTAAAATACGAAAAAAATGTTAGACGGCGAAATTATTCGTTCCAATAAGATCTACAAATTTTGTCTTACATAGTTTCTGATAAGACGTATATTTTTCATTATATTTTCAGAAAATACGAATAAAATCCAAAAACTCCATTATTCAAACAAAATATTAACAAAACAAAATCAAAAATCGTTTGCTTGAAAACAGTCTACGAATTTTTTTCCTTTGCAGATACTTGGGAGTAAATAGATTCTTTTTAATCATGTGAATTATTAGAAAATTACAGAAATTGTTAGAGGCTGATTAAAAATTAAAAATGAATTTATATTATGAATGGCGGATAATAATCTGAAAATTTGGCAAAATCATCTCCTCAATCACTTCTATATGGTCGATACGAAATTTGATTTGGCTTTTAGACCGATTTAACATGGAAACCAGGAAATGCCCTTTGAGGAAAAATTCATCAAGTGTACCCGCCTAAAAACTTTTTGTCTCCGATTTCCTTAAAAGTCCGCGAAATTATTGTCCTAGTGAACTTCTTTTAATTCCCCAAAGAGAAGGTCTCTAGTACGACGGGTTGTTAGTATACAGGGGCTCGAATTTTCAACCTTTTACCGCGCATGCTGATACTCAATTAACCATAATTTCTACAAAAGTTATCCAAATAATTAATTTTTTTATGGAGGTCTTGGAAACGTTTTTTCATCAGCTTTACGCTGAAAGCAATGGTTTTAGATAAAAAAAATTATTTGAATTTCATTTTTTCATTTTAAACATATTTTTGAGTTTTTCTCCAAGTGCGTCCGTCAATTTCCTTTCCAAAATTATGTTTAAAAAAAAGTTTGACTTTTTCCCTTCAAAATGAGCCATGGTCGAAAGTGGGGTAAAAGAAATTGGTGGAGATATATAACACTTCTTGCGCGCGGTTTCTGCGTCGCAGTGCAGCTACGCGCCACGATCACGACGTACCGTCCATTGAGAACTTATTTAATTGAACTCTGTATAATTTGTTTGTAAAACTGTTATTTTTGGCTGGTACGAAATTAAAAATATAAATTAATTTGAAATTCGGGGTGATTTTTTAGTGTGTCCCCTCGCCTCTCACATCGAAAATTGAGTCAAATAATTTGCTTATTACAGTGTATGTGCACTTCTCTTTCTTTTTTGCCTCACAGTTTTATTTCGAGAAAACATCACATTTTAATGAAGACGAATATTTTCTCAACATGAGAGTCAATTCAGCAGAGGGAACGAAAGAGTGATATTTTTGTGTACCAGGCACTGTGTTTGCTGATGCAAATTTACTCTTAATTTCTTGAACTGTAATGACGTGATTTTGTTTAGGACTAAAGAATACTAAAGTTTCAACTAAATTTTTTTTTGCCCATTGATACAAGGCATCATCAGTCAAAATCGGATCTTTATATCACGCTTGTAGGCTAGCAAGCGCTGCGAGTCTTTAAATTTCCCCCAATACCATCACAAGGGCCCTTTTCGTGCGCCGTTGCATGGAAATGCCACTCGCCTGGAATACCAAAATCCATTTCATGGTGGAGCAAATTAATGAAGTTATATCTATTTTTAAAGTGCTGTAAGGCTCCCTCTGTAAAGCAAATCATTTTTCTGGGTCGAAAATTCTCTTTTAAATATGGGCACTAATTTTTTCAGCAGGTTTTTCAAATTCTCTCTGAAGTCTTAAAAATGAAGTATCGACATAAAAGTGGATTTTACTTGTCCAATAAATAATACAAATTATTATCCGTGAAATAATTAATAACGATAATAATTGTTTGGTTGAAAAATGCAGTTTGTAGTCGATTATTTGTAGTCGACTAGAAACCGCACATTCTGAATTTGAAGCATGGGCGCTCGCGAGGCAGAAGCCGCGCGCAAGGAGTGTTATAAAGGGTGATCAATTTAGAGGTATAGGATTTTAAATTGAAATAAAACAACAAAAATTCAAATTGATATGGCAATCTTTTTTATTTTTGTGTAGAACCATTCACGACATTTATTTTTTAAAGATAACCCCTTTCAAATGTTGGCCGCTACTGCGCTTTAATACGTCCATCCGTAAACACCAATTTTGAATGACTCGCTTGAGGACTTCGGTCGGTATCTTGCTAATAACTTCAGTAATGTCGGCTTCCAATGCCTCAATAGTAGCTGGTTTATCCACAAAACATTTAGACTTTACATACCCCCACAAATAAAAGTCGAAAGGTGTGATATCACACGATCTTGGAGGCCAGGCCGTGCAAACCTAATGGAAAGGTGGTGGACTGCTAGCAACTAGCGCCGCTTATATCCCTGCACATGAACTACACTGAAAGAAATGGTATTGTGTTTCTACCTAACCGAGTTTGTTAGAGAATTTCTATGCAAATTAGAAAGAAAATCTTCTTACTTCAGTTATATTATTTTTTGTGTTAATAAGTATGAATAAGAAATTAACAAATACTAGTTGAGCTAATAACATGTCTTTAAATTAGCTATCAGCTCAGGAAATTTTCATAAATGTCCTTCTGATTGTATTATCCATCGACTGTTATGCTGATTTAGCAAAACAAAATGGTTTGTTTCAAGGATGTATATTGGTGTGCGTTCAAACGTTTGCAGAGTGATCGTATGTGATCATGCAAACAAAAGACGTATTGCTGGTATCGATTTAATTTTTTTTTTTTTAGATTTGTAATCAACCACTGATATAATAGTTTACTTACCCCTAACCTCTGAAACTACTACGCATCACTAGCAGACAAGCGTCTGTTTGAACTTGAGCTGATTTTCCAAAACAGAGTAGTATTGTATCTGAGACAGCCAAACTCTTTTGCTAATATAACCAGAAAATTGTCTGTATTCACGATCAATTTCTTTCAGTGTACCATTATGTGTGCAAGTGTTACTGCATATACATGCATACGTAGGTTCTTTAAATGTGTTACAAAGAATATATCCAAATATAATTAAAAGGAAATTGAAGATTTAACGCAAAATTGTGAAATGTAATTCAAGAGTGAGAATTTTTTTTTCACAATTTTGCCTTAAATCTTGGTTTTGTCGTAATAAGTAAAAACCAAAAATATCTGTAATTTGTATTTTTATTGATATTTATTTTCAGAAAATATACAGAATATATACGAAATATACTAATAATAAAAAATGTTATGAAAAATGATAATACTGCTGACTTCAACGGAAATCGGAGAGACAAAAAATATTAATTTTACAGCTTATACAAGGCTTCAATAAACATAATCATATAATTAAAAAACTCCTTGGTTTTATCGATCTGACTACTCCTGAGTCCAAAAATGGCGGCTAATCTATCTCCTATTAAAAATTCCGACGTTGGAAACGACATTGGAAACGTTATCGTAAGCGATATTGTAAATGTTGTTGTAAGTGATATCGTAAACGACGTAGGATTTTGGGACCATATCCGATATCGTTTACGATGTAAATGATACCGATTACGACCTTTTTTTTAATTAATTAAGACAAAATATTTTATTATTGTTACAATTTAAATCTATTTTACTGTATGAAAGGAATATGAAGACAATGGAAATTGATAAAAACATATTACATGTGTGTATTTAATTTCGAACGATTGTGAATATTTGTGTGCCGTTCCGAATTTTCACTCTTATTAAACTTTCATGATGCCGAAAGATCATAAATAAAAATATGTTTATAGATAAACCAATATGTTAATAACAGTTTCCATTGTTTTTATATTCCTTCCATACAGTTAAATAGATTTAAATTTTAACAATAATAAAATATTTTGTCTTATTTAATTCTGAAACGGTTTCATCAATGGCATGTAGCTTGATGTAGTTCAGAAAGAGTATACAACAATGACGGAATTCATACGAAGCCGTTCCCCTTGCCGCACTCCATCCGCTTCCGACAACTAGCGCCGCGTATATCCCTGCACCTGAAAAACCCTACGGGGACACCCAATACATTAGAGGTTGACCTGCCCTGTTGGAGGCCAATCCACCGGTCCGAGACGAGAGATAAATTGCTCACCGAAACGACTACGCAGTAAATCCATTGTTTCACGGGCTGTATGACATGTAGCGCCGTCTTGTTGGAACCAAATGTCATGCAGATTACGGGCTTCAATTTCTGGCATCAAAAATCGCCCAAGTAGTGCCATAAGATAGGCCAAGTTGTTAAGATCGGCGCCGAATCGATTCTTCCGGGTCTTCGGCAAAACTCTCATTTACAACCGCAATATTCTCTACAGTTCGGGCTGTACGTGGTCTATTCGGTCGAGTATCATCCAATAATGTTAAATTATTCTCGAGTTTGCCGATGGTATGCCGAATAGTGCGTTCGGTAGGACGATTATGTACACCATAAATTGGCCTGATCGCGCGATAAACACTTTTCACAGAGCGTCCATTTTCGCAATATAATTGTACGATTTGTAAACGTTGTTGAGGCGTAAGTCTTTCCATGATGACATGTCAATAAAAACTGAATAAAATTGTGTATTTAGTTTGACAGTAGTCACACGTGACATGTCAATAAAACCCGATTGGAAAAAGTACCTCCAATTTGATCACACTTTATATCTCCACCAATTTCTTTCGCCCCACTTTCGACCATGGCTCATTTTAAAAGGAAAAAAATCAAGCTTTTTTTTAAACATAATTTTGGAAAGAAAATCAACGACCGCACCTGGAGAAAAACTCAAAAATATGTTTAAAATTAAAAAATGAAGTTCAAATAATTTTTTTTATCTAAAACCATTGCTTTCAGCGTAAAGCTGGTGAAAAAAAGTTTTCAAGACCTCCATAAAAAAATTAATTTGGATAACTTTTGTAGAAGTTATGGTTAATTGAGTATCAGCATGCGCGGTAAAAGGTTGAAAATTCGAGCCCCTGTATACTGACAACCCGTCGTACTAGAGACGGTCTCTTAGGGGAATTGAAAGAGGTTCACTAGGACAATAATTTCGCGGACTTCCAAGGAAATCGGGGACAAAAATTTTCAGGTGGGTTCACTTGACGAATTTTGCCCCTTTTGTAGAATTTAATACATAATTATGTTAATTACTAAATAAATTATTTTTTTTTGGCGTGATAAAGTTAGTGTCGGTGGAAAAGACTCAGAATAAAATTTTATTTGCTAGCAATTCGACTATTTATATAGGGATTTTTAATACCATTCAAAAGACGTTTTATTTACCGGCTTTATACACAGATAAGAAAGGCGAAACAAATTTAGAACAGATAATATTTTCTGGATCCTCTTTTATTGTTGTTTGATTTTTTTTCATCCTAATATGAATTAAAACGTGGTTATTTCATCGAATCAATTAATATAAACACATGTTGATATCGCATCAAAACACCATTCTTTGAACTCAACAGTCATTTTATGCAAATATTCAATAAAATGTATACAAATACACACGTTACAATATTTTATCTGTTCAATCCAGTATTTTTGCCTGTTGTACCCCTACTGTTCTTGATATTAAAATGTATATATGGACCAAACCATAGTGTTACCATCACTACTGATTTACTAGGCGGTCTCCTGATTTTGTTGCATGCATGCTATCTATTTTCAGTGTGTGCAGGACTATGAGATGACTTTTCTCTCTTTTTCACCTAGTTTGAATGTATTCTATTATCCAAAAGAAGAACCTCGTAAGTTAAAATTTATCATGGAGGCTATTTTCTGTTACATATACTTGCAATAATAACCTCTATGGCAAATGTTACTTACTGTGTTCTTTTTTTGGATAGCAGTATTGGGTTTTCTTAGAATACAAAAAAATTTTGTCTACACAGTGATGTCTCTTTGCCCGTCTGCTCGTAAGAAGAAAGCGATATAAGCTGTGAAATATGATTTATGTAAAGAACCCATAAAATATGCAACTTTACATTATAATTATAAAAGTATCTTGCAATTATTTTACATGAAAGTTGTGAAAGTCTCATATTTTGTAATTTCACCACTGAATAGATAGTAAAGTAATGCGGTTTCTTTTAAAAGTTTTATTAACCGTTAGACTACAAAATTCAGAAAACTTGTATGAAAAAAATTTGCACGGTTTGGCCACGGCAATAGGCCTTTCAAAAAAAGTTGGTTGATGGTTCCCACCAAATCTCAAAAATGGCTGGTCTGAAACACAAGAGTAAATGTTTTTCTTAATCTATGGTAGTGTAGTTATCGTCTGACGGAGGCTTTTTTTTTATCATAAAAATTTTCAAAATGGCGGGCTACAAACAAAAAATCGTTTTTTCACCTTTTTTGCGTCTCAAAATTCATTAAACATTTGTCATAAACAATAGGAGAAAAAACGTCTGTCAGACAATAGCGAGTACATTTCCATCCGTTTGAAAAAAAAGTTTATCAAAATCCGTTTACTAGTTTCTTAGAAATCGTGGGAACCAGCTTGGCGTTTAGTTTCCAATGAAAAAAAGCGACAAATTGAGTTTAACTTTCTTGACGCAATTGCCATAGTAAAACAAGTCGTACATCTTTGAATCGTTCTTAGATCCCTAATATTTGAAAAAATGAAAAAAAAATCGATTTTCTGAAACCGTTCGATGAGAACACCCCCTTAATTGAACAAACATATCTTCAATACGCGGCCAAACAAAAAATTTGTTTCAATCAAACAGTTTTTTAAATTTAAACAAATTTATATTTACAAAATAATACTAAAATTTTCTACAAACAGGACTTTCACCATTTCGTGTAAAATTTGGTATTTGATAAGTCCTTATAAGAAGTTGATCTTTACTTAAATTATTTTGTACATGGTACAATAAACAATTTTGACCTTTTCCTAAAATATATATAATTACTGTCATCATGTACAGGTATCGATGGTGATGTAGTCCTCACCAATGATGATTACTTCAATTTCGTTGTTTCTTTATAGAAATACAAGAATCTAGATGAAAATAATCCAGATGAAAGTAATTCAGTTGAAAATAATCCAAAAAATTACGATTTGTTGTGTCTTGGGGCCTTAATTAACTCCAAATGGATCCTTGTCAATATTGATTGTATTTTGTCGGTCTATCGGAACTTGACCAATGCTCTCCCACTACTTTCTTATAAAGCTTTTAGCTTGACTTCTCACTCTTAGAACTGGAAATAATGACATTTTTTCTGTGTAGCAAATTTACTATTATCCTATTATAATTTATAAAGAGAAATGCATTTAATGTAAAAACTCTTACTTTTGCACCGAAAATAACTTTCAATCTGTGACAGATAATAAAGATGGTCAGTCAAGCTGAACATGTAGAACAGTTGAAAAACTTCTTTATAGCATAAAACAACCATCTAGTTCTGAATTGTCCAGTAAGAAAGTACTAATTAAATGGCATTAAAATGTATAAATTTGAAACAAACGAAAACGACAATGAAACTTCCAAATGCATTTTCATGCCTGGGCAGATTTGTACTGGTCCAAAACTACTTCCCTGTACTGGAACTTCCTAGTTGTTTTAGTCATCGTTGATCCAATTATAATTATAATTGTAATTATAATACAATTATAATTATGGATAATAGGTATTACTTTTTTAATTTTTGCGAAAGAATTTTCACTCTAATGGTAATTTTGGTTTGAACAAATTTCAGAGAGTACTGATTTATTTTTTATTACGATGGAGTCAGTACTGGATAGTAGTATTAGGCCAGTACAATATCAGTCCTGAATTTCATCAGATCATAGAAATTCCAATCTTCTAAATTATGAAAATTGTGTTTTAATATGTTTCAATAGAATGGTCCAGTAAGACCAGCAACTTGAAAGTTTGCTTTCAAGGAAATAGTGAACATAAAAAGCTCTATATGAAACGTAAGTATTATTATCTGCCTTTACTTTTAACGAGAGAATCAACGACTAACAGCTGTCAATATTTAGTATCCCCTGGGCAGTCTTATAATAATAGGCCAGATATTTAGATCCAGTGTTTATTTAGAAAAACTAATAATGGTTAAAAGGGATAAAGGACGTTTTGAGAATGTAAAAAGAAAAAGTAATAAATTTATGCTATCGTATAAATTTATAGCTAAATGCTCCACAAAAATTAAATCGATGCTTCAGGAAGAAAAAACGTCCAAGAAGAGAAAAATAACATGTGAAATGGGTTCGTACTCAACAAAACCCCGCTTGCAGTAGGCATCAAAATAAGAGTAGTAGTACTTTGAGGCAAGTTGAAGGTTTTCTGCCTTCAACTGAGTTTTGGAGAGTTTCTCGAGAAAAGATTATTTTTCATGAAAAAAATTTGAAACACAAAAAAATAATTCTATTAAAAAATTTTCTTTTTGCCCAAACTTATTTTCTTATTGCGTCTAGCCAAATTTTAAAAAATGATGCGATTCTAATAAATCACGGTTCATTTTTTGTAGGAAAAAAATTCTCTACAACTTGACCATTTCCAATTTTTGAAAATGAATTCTTTAATGGCTGAAATGATGAAAAAACCATTTTTCAAAACAAAATTTTTATTAACAAATTGCTGTTTTTGATAATAATTAATTCCATTTCAAAAATAGGAAACTGTCATGCTGTAGAGAATCTTTTGACTGAAAAAATGAACAGTGATTTATTAGAATCGCATCATCATTAACAATTTATCTCAAAGCGATAAGAAAATAATTTTGGGCAAAAATAAAATTAATAAAATTATTTTTTTGTGTAACAAATTTTTTTCATGAAAAATAATCTTTTCTCTTTTAAATTAGCCCTTCAATAGTAATATTGCTATTCTTCAAAGCAAAATGATCTATTTTTTCCTGCGGTCTAATTTTCGTGAACGAACTACCTTGCGGTAGTACTGTCGTAAATGGAAACACCGTTCAGATATTAATAAAATTGAAACCACTGGTGAACATTAAGCCAGAAATGACTCAGTTAAAATTTTGAGGACCTAGGCTACACTGGAGGGGAGTAATTAGTAATTGCATTTTGAGACGATTAACACCTAACCTCATGGGAAACCGAGTTCATTTACAAATCATGTCATAACAACCGTTCAGATTTCAATAAAAATGTCTGGTGCATTGATTGATAATATAAGCATCATTTTGCAAGTTAAAACATCTCAATTGGATACATGTAAGCGTAGCAAAATCCAATTAAGTGAGCAAAATAGTATATTACGTGCCTAGGCGCACAATGAGGGTTATTGCGCGACGAGCGACATTGCCTGCAGGAGATCGAAGCCAAGGCAATAGGATCACGTTTGAAAATTCCAAGTCCTGTATTTCATTTGCCAACACAGATGCAAATAGGAGGAATTATATGTGTGTATATATATTATTATGATTAGAACGATACCTTACAGTAGTTTTTTCTCAACTCTACTAGTCCTAGGAGAGAGTGAGAGGTTTATCCCTTGGCTCCTTATTCGTCCTAGACTGGGCGGGGAGGTTTTCTATTAATCGTTGTTGTTTGTTTCTTTGATATTACTTCCAAAACATTGAATCTAGAGAGAAAAGTTGGGAATAGAAAAGGTGGTAATCCGGGTTACCACTATGCCACAAAGGGTTAATTAAGGAATTTATGATTGAACAGAGGTAATAATGGCAGGGAGGATATAGGAATTTGCACAAATGCTGACATCGCTTTTGCACCATTTGCTGATTTTTAGATAGAAAATATTTCTCTCCTTTTTCTACACCTATCGTGAGAAAAGAAATGCGCTCATCGATTTTTAATATTTGATGCATGGCCATCAAATTGCAGAAACCATTTTACTTTTTAACATATTTCAGAGTAAGTTGAAATATATTAAATTAGTCTAGGCTCATAATCTTTATGTGGATTAAAAGCTTTAACACAATTATTTAAGCATTCAGATGAGTCTTAGGTTTTAGTAACAAAAATCACGTGGTCTTTGTGGCGAGAGATCAGCTGGCTAAGGCATTTGAGCAAGGATAGGCGCACAAGAAGGAGATGTGATTATGAAATGTATGCTAGCCTCGCGATGCACAGCAGAGCAATCAAGATTTTCTAAGAAAGACCGGTATATTGGGCATGTGCATGGACGAACGAAAGGAGGAATTGGCAAACAGCAGAAAACTGTGGTATTAAACAGTGCATGGGTGTACGTGTGCTGGACATGTCTCCCTCTTCCTCTCTTTTTTGTTCTCTCTATTCTCTTTATTCTCTTCTATTTATCCATTCTATAGCGATAATATATTTGCGAGTCTGCTATTGCTCATTTTCTTTCCTATTCTATCCTTACTCTGCTCATCCTAGTTTTTCTATCATTGCTCTCGCTTTGAACTCATTCCCCGGTTTTCTCTTATTTCATGCTTTTACAGTCCATAGTGATCGAGTGCCTATGCACTCTCGTTATCAATCAATCTACATAATAAAACATTGATGCACCTGAAAAACAAAAGGGCGAACCATTCTCACCTTCATCCTTTTTATTCAAACTTTAAGAAGTTCGATTAATTAAATGTATTTAAATAACTTAAAAGATTAATTGAGGAATTACTCTGCGTCTCAAGATGAGCTCGTATGACCAGAAATGCTGAGTTGCATTAGCCATTGAAATGCAATCAGCTCACGAACGTTAAAACGTGTGCATTTGATTCACTTCTAAAAGCAATCGGTATTCTATGAATTCCATTTTGCACATCAATCAAAACATTCTCAAAAATATATTGCACACTTTGGACCGCCCGTAACACATACTGCATAGGAGTTCCCATTGCTGTAGCCATAAAAACCAATATTCCTTCTAGAATATTTGGTTTATATCTGGGAAGCTGAGTGTTCATTTTTTTGTATTTAAAAAAAATTACATTAGTTATTCTGTAGGGCAGTAGCTCTTTATTATTTACTTTTCTAAAAACATGAATATTATAAGGCAATCTTGTTGATAAGATTTGGGTAACGTTTACCTTGTTTTCTGAGTTTATGCTTTTAAGACCACGATTAATAACTTTTCAAAGAACGAAGTATGTGCATTGTCTTAACTTCATAATACATGTTGAACGTACTGCTGCTTATAAGCGTAAACTACGTCATTCATTATTGAATTATTACATTTTTGCAGAAATTTTTTCCCATTGGTACATAATTTACAAATGATGGTACGAAAGAAAACTCCTCAGAGGGTTAAATATATAAATAAAATATATTAATAATTAATTTAAATATAAATAATAAGTTTGCTTATTATAACCTCTCACGGCGTGTCCATTTACATAACAGTATTCACAACAACTCTCCTATTTATAGATTTTTATAAGTAGTTTCGTGAGGTTGTCTTCACAAATGACATACGTTTTCTCCTTTTAGTCACATACGTTTTTTTCCACGGCAAAAAATACAAATTAAATAAGGCTTCCATAATTTTTCTTGCAACCCAATGCTCCGGGGCACGAACTTTTCTTTCATCGTCGCTTGTTTCGAAAAATACGTTCCCGCGTTTTGCATCTTCAAATATGCATTTTACAAAAAAAAGTTTTTGTTGTCGTATTTTACTGTCTGGTCAAGAATATATTTTATGTGCCTCTGGCGCAGAAACTCGATTTTCCATTACAACTGAGAGTATCGGAATGTTGTGTATTCCTTTACAGAGGAACGTAATGTAAAAATTAAACTGCGCATGCGCCTATAGCCATACAGAGGAGCACAATCTTCTTCTTATTCTTCTTCTTCTTCGTACAGCGTTAGCACCCTACTGACAAAGCCTTGTACATTTGAACTGCGCATGCTCTATCACAACACGCTACTACTACACAAGATCGATAAAATCAAAATGGCCCGGACTAGTCGCGACATATCAAGTGTAATGACTAGCGCCGCAAACAACTACAATGCTACTATAGATTAGATTCGAGTGTACACGGAAAAAATTTGTCGCTTAAAAAGTCATCGACTTTGTATAATACTCGTGGATAGGTTAGAAAGTCGACTAAACATTATGAGCCTCCTTATTGAAGAATATGATAGATAGTCGCTGAAAATGTAAAACGTAAATTCGAAAGTTTAAGTGGCAGTCGCGGAAAATTTAAAACACCGTGGGTTGGGTTCCATTTTCTCTAAACCAGGCATCGAAAGTCTAAGTGACAGTCGAAGAAAATTTTGAACAGTGTAAAAAGGAAATTATTATTTTCTGTGATATGATCCTGCACTTATATAAGTTAATTATTTTTCACTTTTACATTACCTATATAATCCTAATATGAACTTACCATTATATTTAACACTGCACATTACAGAAACGCAATTTTTTATAAACACTTCGCAGCACCGAGAATCGAACGCTCGCACGCACGCACGCATCCTAACCTAATTCTAATCGCACGCCTTAACCCGCATATCCGTTACATGTCATGGAGACTTGTGTAAAATATTTGGATCACATTCAGAGTTTGAAGGCAAATCTAAAATAATAGATAAATTTCAAATTTGACGTAATACACTTTATCAAGGTAAACATATACTTACTCGGAACTAATTCTTCAATGTACGCTTCAATCCAGATTCAAACGAAACCAAACGACACGTAATCTCAAAATCTAACCAAAATTATTACAAAAACATAAAGCTGAGCTGCATTGTCTGCTGTGCGATGCTACGAATTACGTTTCTGCGCATCGCTTTTTGCGACTGTCGAAAAAATTTTAGAAGACGGCATATAAAATCTGATGGACTTTAGAATACAATTTACAAAACTATTTGTTTGAATTACTTTCATTTCAAATTATTCGATAGTCTTTTAAAATCTATGACAAATGAATCCAAAGATTATGAAACTTTTCATTACTTCTTAGAAAAGATCAGTTAGTGTTTAAAATACTTTTATAATAGTAAATACGCGACTTTTTTTCTTCGACCTGGTTTTCTAAAAGTTAGTCGACTTTTTTCTACTATTTCCTAAAAGTCATTGAAACCTTACAAGACTTTCTCCGATTTTACTTTCTGTCCACGACTCTACAAATAGTCTGTTAAATTTTAAGCTACACATTTTTTCCGTGTACGTATAAAAACTCGTATCCGCACCGAAGTCATATAAAATAGAATACGTGCCAATGCACACAATTCGGGAAATTATGAGAGACGCGACAATGCTCGCAGGACTACGCCTTGGCTTCGATCTCCTTCGAGCATTGTCGCTCTTCACTCAATAACCGTCATTGTGTGCCTAGGCTCGTAATATTCTATTGGCTTAGCGAAACCGTATTCCGCCGTTAACTTCTCAAGTTGCCCTTTAACGAATTGCAATGCCTCTATCTTCCCTTTGGGCTGGATGGTAGTAGGGTGGAGATGACAGACATCGTGGTTCTATCTGGAAAAAAAAATTGTTATTAAACTTTGGCGAAGGTGTCGACGGGTGTATCGGTGATCAACATTGGTTCGTAAATTTTGGCTCTGACGATTTTTTGTTTTTGACAAATGTCACATTTTCTGATAAACTCAGTGACTTGTTCCTTCATCCCTAGACACATATACCTTTCTCTAATTCTTCGGTACGTTTTATTCCCTCCTTTGTGGCCTCCCAATTTACTCTCATGATTACTGAAATAATTCGCGAGAATGGCTCTTCTGAGAGTATGCTTACGTTACTGTAACATATTATTATTTCTATATTGAAACTAATGAATTCTTGTGCTAGTAATTCGCGTAATTTTCCCTTTGGGTAATTTATCACTCACATCTCCATGTAGCGAAATGCGGAATTCCAAAATGTTTTCTTTTGCTGATGCTATTTTTAAGTTGTGTATGGCTATTCTAACGTACTCTTCATTTATGTCTTCAAAATGATTTTTTTCAACTATAAGAGAGCACGCGTTATACTGTCTACAAGAAGTGATTAGCACTTCTCCTATTTTTGGTTTTTTATCTCTTAGATCCTGGGGGTCTACTGCTCCCAAATCAACAAGTAGTCGGCTTACGGGGGTGACAAACTCACAGTCAACTGAGAGAAAATGTCCATAGTTACTTTTTAAATAAGTAAGATTCTCTCTGCTGCTATTTAGTCTGACGTGCACGTTTTTACTGCTGTGAGTGTCCGTTCTACTGGGCATCTCACAGGCTTTAGGCAGAGCTGGAGGGATGCCAGTGATTGACGGTCGCGAATGGTCAGACGTCAAACTAGTGATATCCATAGTGGGCTCGTCTGAGTATTTGGGTATATTTATTTCTATTCTGCGAGTGTTATTATCGTCAGTTTATTGATTGGGGCCTGGGTCGTCATCTAGTTTTTCTGGAAATGGCATGGAAATAGCCTTATGTTTTCTTAATGCCAACGGAGTATATTTCTCTAAAGCACCAGGGGTTAAAGCTATTTCAGAGTCGAAAGTATCGCTTTTTCTGGTTTGTGTGTGTAGATTGCTGGTAGGGACTTCCTCATCGGATGACGAAATACCTGGATCTAGATTTTCCTTATTCTTGGAATTCCTCACCTTACCTTTTTCCTGGGTCTCTTTTAGTAAGTCTTGGACTATTTTTATAGCTGAATTAGCCCTGTCCGTGAATTCGGTTTCGCTTTTCATGGGTCCTGTTTCCTGTTTTCCCGTTATGGGGGTTGATTCCTCCTGGTCTTCTGGGAATAATTCGGTTGAGCCTTCTGGTGCGTTCACAGGGGCACTTTTTGAAATTGTTAATGGTGGGTACACTGCAGGTGGCAAGTTTGCGCTTGGCAGCACCCTTTTCCTCAGAATTGGGGTTGGTTCTTGATCCTTTTCCGTTTCTTCCAAACTACTGTCCTCCGTATAATCTGGTCGACTCTGGGCTCGTTGAGTCTCTACTCGTCGCCGAATCAAGAGTTTACTAATAGTGCTTCTGTCCAGCTTTGCTGATGTGGATGCGTTAGATTTAGACCTAGAAAGCGTTGGTTTCTGAGTTTTGGAAGTGGATGGTTTAGAGGGTTCAATCCTAGAAGTAAATCCCTTTCTAGTTTGAATCGTAGGTATGCGTTTTGATTCGGTCTCTGAAGTTTTTAAAGCGAGTTTTGAGCTATTTCCCTCTATTTTGTTAACTTGCCTAGTTATCATTGGGAGTAACCTGGCAAGCTGTTTTTCTTCTTTGACCTCTTTGTCAGAATTTTCTATAACTAAATTCCTTGATAGGACATTGGCGTTAGCATTTAATGTTCCTGGTTTATATTTAAATTCGTATTCATGGTCCCGTAATTTTAGTCTCCAACGGATAAGTCTTTGACTTGGATCTTTTACCGAATAGATCCACCCGGTGGGTTCATGATCACTTATCAGGGTGAATTTCTTCCATAAATATATGGTCAAAATTACTTTACTGCATATAGCGGAAGGTTTGTCATTAATAATGAAAAACAATATCATTCATATGGCCTCCATGGATACGTTAGCAGGCCCATGCTCTTTTGATGAAAGTTTCCATTAGATTTTCGCACATTTGAGGCTCTATTTCGTCGATAACGGCATGAATCTTATCTTTGAGTTCTTGAATTGACTGAAGAGCATCAAGCATAAACCTCATCTTTCACTCAGCCACAAGGGAAATCGCATGATCTTGGCAGCCAATTGTAATCGCCATTTCGAGAAATCACTCGGCCTGGAAACTTCTCGCGCAAAAGACCGATGGTTTCGCCACTTGTGTGGCGCGTAGCGCCGTCTTATTGAAAATAAATATTGTCCACATCCATATCTTCTAATTCTGGCCATGAAAATTTATTAATCATGTTTCCATAGCGCAATCCATTTACCGAAACAGCCGCTTCAGCTTCATTTTCGTTAAAATAAGGCCCAATGATCCCTCTTGCCGCACCAAACAGTTACACCTTGTGGATCGAGGGGTTTTTCAGTAATCATTTTCGGATTTTCCGAGCCCCAAATCCGACAATTCTGCTTATTAATGTTGCCTCCAATGCAGAAATCAGCCTCATCGCTCATAATGATTTTTTGTAGTGAATTCTAAAAATTTTAGTGCGTTGTTGAAGCGTGTATCGTTCCATTTTTATTAATGACATAGTTTTTAGTTGTCATCTGTCCAAAAATGGCACCTCTTCTTATGACAGATGCCAAAATAGCAAGCTATTCGAAATGAAACCTATAATTGAAAAACCCTGTAGTACCGCGAGGCATTCCTTTTCCGTGGCAAAAATAATACACTAGACATGTAGGCTACAGGAAGATCCATTCCATCCTTTTCTTCGCTCAGAACGGCTCCTATTGCATAATCTGAGGAATCAGTGGTTACTGTAAAAGGTTTTTCGAAGTCTGGATATTTAAGTATAGGGCTTTGGCACAGGGCTTGTTGTAAATTCTGGAAGCCAAAAATAAATTTTTATCCTTCATTTCTTTTTTTCTGTGACGTCTATTTTCTTGGGCATAATCAGTAAGCGAGAGTTATAAGGAGATTTTGAATTTTGAATCGCTCTTGCTGTTTTTATTTTGTGTATCACTCTTTCAACTTTTTCCCCTTGAGAGGGTGTAAATAGGTATGGTCTGGTGTTAATAGGTACTTCGTCCAAAGTATGAATTCTGTTTTTAAAATTTGGGAAATGGTAGAGAAGATAAAAATGGACGTAGATAGACCAGTAATAATAATCACTACAGCGACAGTAGCAAGTCAGTAGCGTTCCAACTGTCAATGAGATCCATATGTCGGTTGATAGCCAGTATTTGGATTCTGTATAAGCCAGCACTAAACCAGTACTGTCTCGAAGGTTGGAACACTTCCTTTGTCGGTTTTTTGCCAGTAATAGTAATCAGTACTGCGCCCGTAGAAAACCAGTTGAGTGCCAACTGTCAATGATATCCCTATTTCGTAGTTTCACTAGCACTTCCAAAGAATACCGCGCCAGTACTGCGCCAGTATTAAGTCAGTAATATGACAATTTTATTTCGAACAACTGCCAATAGTAGAACAAAGAAAATATGAATTCTGTAACTCATGGCACTCAATTTGTAAAATACAATACGTTAATATAAATTGTTGCGGTTGTAGAGAAGCGCTAATAACGCTACGCTGTAGGGTAGTGGACTGTAAGGTTTGTACTAAGCAATTTTTAAATAACAAAATGCAACTTAGTTGGAAAATGAAATTGTAGTAGAAAATCTTTTTTGACAGAATACTAGAAGTTGCAAAGTTAAATAATAACCTTCAAAACGTGCATAAGAATTCTCTTTCTAAGAAGAAAACACTGTAAAAATCTAATTAGAATTGTAAAGCTGAATTATGACTTTGTTCATAGAAAAATGCTGCTGCGATATTTCGGATCCATTTAAGCCGAAAACTTAAATAACAACGAACAATATCATCAACCATATATCGATCAAAAAATTATAAAACAATTTTGATGCAACTTTATAGAAAACCCAATCTACCATAATACCTTAGATCAACAATTTATATGCAAAGAATGTTACAGATTCAAAATCAGATTTTTTCAATCAGAAACATCAGTACCTTTCCTTGATCACCATATTGTAACAAGGGACCTCAATGAATTAAAATGTTTTGTCTGCGAGGAACAAATTCTTTTTTACGTTTTAGAGCAGACCAATGTTTTCTCTGCACCGAATATCTCTTCTAGTTAGCAAACGCAGAAAACGAATAATTTAACATTAAACCAAGCACATAATTAATAACAAAAAATAAAAACTAACTTCCATTTGGATGAATTCAAATCATCGACAACTCAAATAGATAATTCTTTTGCAGATAAGGACAATGGCAATGCAACAAAAAGATTTAACAGAGGGTAGCGCTGTACAAATACTCAACGAAATAAGCATTGAGTACGATTTTGCAGTACCAACATACACGGTAAAGTCGCTTGAAATGCAACAGGAGCTACCGCCGTTTGAGACGAATTGTGAAATTTTCAAACATAATGTAAGTTACGCTTGTATTGGGGAACCAGCCTCCCCAAAAAAACAGCCTAACAAAACGCAGCAGCTAAAATCTTAGAAATATTTTCCACAAAATACTTATTTTTAGATGAAGTATAAAAAAAATGCTCGGTTACAGAATCCAATTTTTTTTTAATGAGCGATAAGAACCGTGAAAAGGCCTTACAAGAATGGACGAATTCATGTGAAAAGTGTTTCAAAAGAGGCCATTTAGCTCAGAACTGCCGCTGAACAGCGAGCTTAAAATTATGCGCGATCATAAAATTCGACCGATTTCCATCTAAAAACCTAAGGCTCAGGAGTTATAAATTTCATCGTGTCCAGTTGAAAGGAGGAATAGTCACTTATTCTTTGTCACACCTGTGATGACAGTCGTTTCATCGCAGTTACACCAACCCATTCATATATTTGGGGATCTCACTCCGTCTCACTCAACAATTGAAGGGAATATCTGTGAAATAGATCAAATTTACAACGGTACAAATGTACCGTAACTTCTCTTTTTGTTTTCTACTCTTTATATTTTGTCAACTAGCCTCTGCCAATATTTTTCCAACGTTTTAATTTGTTTATAAAATTTATTAACCTTCTTTCAATAAATGAAATTTTTATAATCTTATGACCATTGTGTTTTTCATTGACTTATCCTTATTCTTAAGCAAGGAACATTTATTCCTGACTTAAAAGAGGGACATTCGAATAAAGTAAACATTTACGTGATTATGATGTAACAATATATTGTGAAAGAAAAAGACTTTTATAGATAAAAAATTTAAAAAAACATTGTCACTAATTCGTCGATAACATTAAGATAAGAAGTAAGTACCTATTTTTTGTGGATTCATGCAAAGGATTAAGATATTTAAATTCATATCTTGCTGTGTTCAGTTTCATGCAAGATTTACAGCACAGTTTACAAACCATAACGAATTATACACCAAGTATTATTTAAAAGTTCATTGGATTTATTGAAATGTCGCCTAATCCTGTAGGATTATTTTTCATACTTATCGTTTTGGTGCCAAAAGTTAAATGTAAGTATGTGTTTTAAATTTTATAACATTATCATTAAATTAATTTCAGATTATTTTTATTTCAATTCCGAAAAGGACAAGATTATCGTGCTTTCCTCCTGGCTGAATTTTGCAGAGATTTTTTATGTAAAAACTTTAAAAATATTTTGTTTTTCAATAAATATGGTAAATTTTTCAAATAAAACTTACTTTTTGGAGTAAAATCCATTTGGAAGGATGAAAATCAATTAATCCATTCAGAAAATGTGCAATTTTGAAAAAAAACAGTTCTTCGTCACAAAACAAACGTCACATTCGGCGTTCGAAGTTAATCTGATTCAGACTAGGAAAACCGATACAGTTTGAACATCTGCCTTGAACTAATCACCTAAAACCATGCTAGAGGTACCACTACACACAAGAAATGCTAAAACTATCCATTTGAGAAGTCCATTTTCTGACTTTTTGTCAGGTTTTTCGTTTTCAGTACCACTGTGCGGTAGTGTACCTTGAGGGGAATTGCGGGATGTAAACTCAGTGAAATGGTTCCTAGTTGATGCAACCAAAAAAATGCAGTTTAATAATACTGGCTCATTGCACTGAAACGTGATAAGAATTTGGGTAGCCATCAGTGGTGGATAAGGCTTCGTACGGCCTTGTCTGACGCCACACACGATTAGAGTATCGCTATTGGCAGTTTTTATGTAAATGTTATCCCCAGATATACTCAGCAGGAGTCTAACTTGTGACGTAGCACAGTAGAAAGAAATTTTAAATGTAGACCCTTTAGAGTTATTGGGGTCGCAGATTGCAAAAATGATTTCGAAAATTCCAAACTCAAAATGGTGGATACAAAAAGCAGATGAATTACCTGAAAAATTTAAATTTTTAGCTGAAATTCAACATCATGGGGTTTCCAGTGTTGTTGATTTATAAAATTACCTCTAAAATTCAGAATCCAAAATGATGGATACAAAGTTGCAGATGCCTTTGCACAAAATTAATATTTGAAGAAGATGCTTTTCTATATTTTAAATCTGTCCTTCGCGCTGACTGCGCCTCGGCACTCAAACTCTTGCGCTACTACACTCAATGTTAATTTCTGAAAGGAAACACAAAATAAAGTGCAACCAGCGTAGGATGTTAGAAGATCACTACTATCTATTTCGATGCATATCTTCATGTCAGTGTTCTCAGATCGTGGATGGAATTTACAACTCAAAAAAGTAACATAATTTAAAATTTTCCCAAAATTACACTTACAAAATCGCTTTCTATTTTAGTAAAATAGTAAAGTACAGGGGGTAAATGCCATTCACGATCTGGGAGAATGCTCCATGTTATATGTGAAAACAGGGATTGGTACTTGAGTTCTATTGATATATTTATCACATAAAAGTAATAAAATCGGATCAAATACCTCGCCTAACGCTCGGAAACGTCAGGAATGTTGGACCCTCATCTCATATTAGATTGAAATTTCGAAAATCGTAAAATCAATTCTTCTAAAATATAGGCATGACGGGAATGATGAGACAGAACTCTTTTGCATTAGAAGTTTCTTTGGCGCATGATTATTTTTAATATTAAAAATTAAATATTTTGAACTTAATATTTGATAAGCTTTCAAAATGTAAATCGTTGAAAGGTGGAAAAATGTTGTTCGAATTGATTCAAGTTTCGCACACACACTATGCATAGAGTATTGATGTCCAAAAACTAAACAAGAACCTTCCAATAAGAAATGTATTGACTGTTATATAAGGAATGTTCCTGTGAATTTTTAAATTAATGCAATGCAAAATGGCGGAGTTATGAATTTTTGAATATAACACTGGACACCGGCAAAGATAGTTCCATGACTACTGAGCTTAACTCTTACGACCTTTTATATTTCGAGGTAATATAAGATCAAAGGCCATCAGTTTTGAAGTGGACGAGCGTCGAACAAGTTATTTATTTAAGACCCTCAATTCTTGACAAATAAAAATTATTTTCTTTTAGGAATAATTAGCCTTAAATTTCTGAGGAAACTACGTTCGTAATTTTCCAATATTTTTTTAATGCAATAATATATAAATAAATAACACAGGTCTGCAAATAATGGGTTTGTATTTGTTGTTGGAAAACGAAAGATCAATTTCCATGGTAATTTTTGAAGCAGAATCCGAATCCGAAATCAGAATCAGCATATCAAGTCAGGATTTTGAGATATTTGAGGTTATGTGCTCGAAAAATGGGGTTTTTGCTACTTTTGAGGTTAAGTGCAGAGCGCAAGAATTTTTTTTCGTTTTTTTCTCAAATGTCATCATTTAGTACTACTCTTTTCCTTTGAAATGAGCTATTGAACAGTCACGAGCGATTTTTTTTTGCAAAGATACGTCCATATCAAGTTTTGACATTTATCCGAACAACCTTATGAGCATTCACATTGACTCTTTGGTGCATACAATTTTGCATTTATCTTGAAAATTTGTGCTTGCGGGTTTTGATGGTCTGTGAATAAGAATTTACAGTCAGAAAATTGCCATTTCCATTTCTAAGATGGCGGATTCAAAATGGTGGATCGAAATTTACGAAATTAAACGATTTCGCTCTCTAAAAACTCTTACTCGGGGGTTTCGGAATTGCTGATTACGAAAATAGGGTCGCAATATTGACATTTTAATTTACAAGGTGGCTGGCCGTTTTAAAATGGTGTACTGAAATTTACGGGGAAAACAATATTGGTCTCTAAAATTCCGTACTTGAGAGTTTTTTGAGTCACTTAGTACGAATGCATGTGTACAATATGCGAAGTTTTTTCTGTGTATTACGAAGGTCAACTTTCATGAGTCAATTTACTGGTCTAGCATAAACAACCTTAAATTTCTCAGGGTCCGAAAATTTTTAGAGAGCGAAATCGTTTAATTTCGTAAATGTCGATCCGCCATTTTGAATCCGTCATCTTAGAAATAGAAATGTCAATTTTCTGACTGTAAATTCTTTATCACAGACCATCAAAACCCACAAGCACAAATTTTCAAGATAAATTTTCGAATGCAGAATGGTATGCACCAAAGAGTCAATGTGAATGCTCATAAGGTTGTTCGGATAAATGTCAAAACTTGATATGGACGTATCTTTGCAAAAAAAAAATAACTCGTGACTGTTTAATAGCTCATTTTGAAGGAAAAGAGTAGTGCTAAATGATGACATTGGAGGCAAAAAACAAAAAAATTTCTTGCGCCCTGTACATAACCTCAAAAGTAGCGAAAAACCCCATTTTTCGAGCACATAACCTCGAATATCTCAAAATCCTGACGTGATAGGCTGATTCTGATTCCGAATTCGGATTCTACGTCAAAAATTACTCCGAAAACGACCCATAGCTTTTCAACAACAAAACCTTGCAGACCTGTGCAATGCAACAAAATGAGTATTTTCAACAATTTTATTTTTATCTCTTTATAAACCATTTGTATGACCTAATTATCAGATAGAATCAGTGCATATACAGGGTAAGCTAGTTTGATCTATAATTCCGATTACCTTGTTGACAAAGCAAAATACAGAAAAAAGTTCTATGCAAAAGTTTTTTTGGTTTGAAGAGGGCCATAGGTCGGTGACATTGATTTTGACCCATATTTTCAAGGTGATTTAAAGTTAAAATTGTGTTTTTAACTTATTTTTGACCTCAGATTTGAGCATAGCAGAGAATTTTACGTTCATATAGGGCCTTTGATTGACCCTGATGGTAAAGATCATGGTTATTTCAAGGCCCACTTTAAATTTTAAATGGGCTTCGAAGTCATGCAAAGGTTAACTTTTAATTTTCAAGGTAGGTAAGATCCGGTAAAAAGATTTGCAAGAAAGATCTAGAAAAGGATGTTGCAGACAAAGTGAATGTCGCCCCTCACGTATGGGGTGTTTTATTATCACTTAAAACTAAACAAAACCAACCTAAATTAACGAACCGGAACCTTTTAACCCAAACAAATCCACTCCATCCAATACCAACCTACCGAAACCAACAAGCCCAAACTAACTCACCTAAACAAACTCATATAAAGTGTGCACCCCTGTTCGAATCTGGGCCAAGGCAGATTTTTTCTCGTTCTTCTTCTATTTGTCAGAAAGAATTGTTCATTTCTCTATTTTGATGTTATAAATTTCAACCTTAACGACGCTGAATAACATCTTCAAAAATCATGATTCGTTTTAGTTCGTTCACATACTCGTACACCTTACAAATAATCTAACACGGACCCTGAGGATATTAACACAACCAATCACACTTTTTAGAGGGGGCAGGGGTATTTTAGACTCTCCCCAACTCTGCAGCTCACAGGTGTCACAGTTACGTAAATACTTTTACGAAAAACGGCATGTTACTTTCTACAATAACTTGTGCATAGAGGACAATGGCTATACGCCCCTACATCTGGCTGATACGAATTGCGCAAACATCAGGCATTCTACTCCAGAACAACTTGCTATAAAATATCGAGAAAAATTTCTTCATGGACAGCACCCTCTGATCCACGATCAAAAAACGTGGATAAAAAGGCTTCGAACTTGTGGCTGCGTGGAAGCGAACTATTTCTGGGAAAGTAAGGGTTCGTCGTGATCATTCTGGACATTGTAATCATTGATGCATGCAATATTTTTGCTCAAAGAGTATACACACGCAGGAATAATGATGTGTGTAGGATTACCCACTAACAAATAGCCTTGAACTTGGGACTAGTACAAGTTTTCGAGAATGACCATCTCTTATACCGGAACAGGACCATTCAGACAGACCACCTTGTCGTACATAATCGTCCGGACATTTTTTCGTGGGACAAACGTACCCAGCGTGTCAAATCATAGACGTCGCCATACTCCTTAACAAGACCATCCAGCTGACTTATACTACCAAGATCCAAAAATATGGCCCGCTAAATCAGGAAATCACAGATATGTGGGTAGTGAAATCAATCATCATCCACCCTAAATGTGATTTCGGCTACGAGAAACATGCAAGGTGCGTCAGTCAATTTAAAGATCTAGGCGTGGACAGAGTACCTGCGGCAGTCCAGAAAGCGGTGTTATTGAATACCTGACGCATAGTCTTGGCAACGAGGCCTATATGCCTGTGGAAAAATTCTGTTCACAAAATAATAGTAAGGATCATACTAAGGCGTACTTAAGGGACCTGCGGTGAAAGGGTCTCCTTCAAACTGCAATGAAAGAAAGACTTTTGGAGTCTGTTTGCAAACGCTTGTCTTCAATTCCTCTTACAGCGCCTTGAAGTTCTGATACTGGTACAGGCGTCAGCTGACCTATGACCGTGTGTCTAGAACTGTCTGAAGCAGATATCGACCTCTACCAGCTTCCATCTTCTTCCAAATGCATTCAGATTAAACACAAATGTCTTCCTCAGTTCGTCAGTCCAACCAAATATTTTCTGCAAAACCTCAGAAACCCGATACTGGGACAGGTGTCAGCTGAACTACAAACGTCTCTTCTAAAATATTTATTGCAGATATCAATCGATCAAGTGCTATTTTCTTTCCAATACAGTCAGATTTGACAAGAATGTATCCATGAGTTTATTAGTACAACTCAACACATCAAACAGCAACTCAGATTTCCGATACTGGTACAGGTGTCGATTAGCCTATAACCGTCTGTTTTGAACTGTTTATAGCAGATATTGGCACCTGCCAAGTCCTATGTACCTATTTTTGCAACTTGGCTTTTTAGTATATTTTGTAAAACACTGAAGAAATACTTCGGGTCCTTGTAGAGCGATAGTTGAGCGTCCATTTCTGACCGACGTATTCATATTGTAATTGTTTTCGTTCCTTAGGTCCTAGTTTTGTCCCCTACGTCCGCTAAACACCTGTGGCAATATTGGGTTACATTTTGCCAATGTGCATCGTCGGCACGCAGCCTAAGCTTTCGACATGGCTAGTATTCATGTAGGTAATTTTAAATTTCCCACTTTGTAAATACTGTATTTATACATAGTATTAATGTAAAATATACTATTTGCAAGAAGTTTAGTAAGATACATGAATTTTATGTACATTTCAATTATCTCTTAATTAAATATGCTAATATCGGAAAATTCACGAGCGTCTGGTTCTGGTTTTAAATTGTGAACGACTCTTCTGTCATCCGTTTGCCCGACACCCTTCCCCGCGCTCATTCAGCGAACTCGGGTGCCGTGCGAGCTAAAAGAGCATAAAGATTCCTCCCCACACTAACGTGGCAGCCAGGCCCGCCCAGGACGCGTAACCGCGGGTGCAGGCCCCAGTGCGATTTTTACTGGCCCTCCCCGTTGCTGCGCTCCCTTCGCCCATCGATATTCATTGACTAGACCCTTGACGAACTATCTAGATGAGAACTTGGGGTGAACGTGCCCCCCGAGAGGAACCAGGCTACGTGATTTGACTGTTAACCGCCGATTCATTTACGTAAGACAAATACACCGACACATTCAATTCTTACACTGACACCGACACACCAATTATTTTCGTATTCACTCAGGACGCACACACATACACACGCAGATGTAACTCTTTTCGTATTCTTATATTTTTCTAAATAAATATTTAAGGTAGTACTACCCTTATGGCAATAAATTAAGAAAGCGTTGAAATTTCAGGGCATCGTAAATGAAGTAAAAATGCACAAGATAGTAAAGTTTGAAGGCGTTAGACTTATTAGTTTAAAAAATATAGATTTCTAAACTCACCCACTTTTACATGGTAGGTATGGGTTATAGTTGAAATTCAATAAGGAATACCAGAAAAAAGAAAAATTAAGAACGTGATCAAATTCCGTGAGTAGAATAAACACTTTCTTAGACTCACTCCTGCTTAATTTGGATAACTTTGTCTTATTGTATTTCGAGTAACAACGCTTTAAACTTGTTGAAATCGAGTTCAATAAAGAGCACTAAATAAATGAGCCGAGTGAGCGGCAACGTTGCGACTGAGCGAGAGAGAAAGTACGAAATAGCAAAATGTGTGCAACTGAGAAAGGCGTACCGAGCTTTTAACTTTAAACTTTTGATTTATCGCGCGATATTGCCAGCTTTCGAGCAGCTGATATCGCCAAGTGTGCGCGCTCATCCGTGTGTACAGCTTCAGCCAAAATTATTACACTGGCGATATTGCAACAGTACTAGGGTTTGCCCGCATGGCAAGCGCGAAACTTTTGGCCCTTGTTAAAGGTAGTACTACCTTAAAATCTAAATTGAATCAATACAATTCATCACCAATTATTACATCACCTACCCCCCTGCATACCGACCCCTGGCTGACTGAAGCGTCTGGCCACCAAGGGGAAATTAGGGACTTTACAGATTATATGAGGGATCGAAAATATGTTAAAAATAAGACTGGTAATTCGGTTACATAAATTTACGTACCTTTCCTGTATGCGGCAACTCAATTGTGATTTCTTGCATCGAAATGCTTGAAAATAGCCAAAGGTGGTTAATTTACCTTGAGATTTCACCATTCTTGCTTGTTCTCATTGCAATTCATCCAAAAATTGATAGATTTATACTTTGTTTTGAGTTTCCCTCAAGCAAGAAAATCGCTTAGTCTATGCAATGTTGTCTGCCAGTCTCTCAGTCTGTTAATTATTATTATATTATTAATAGTCCACAGAAAACGATTTTCACCTGCTTCAAAATTCACAAATTTGATATCTCCAGGTGAAGATAACGAGCAGGATCTTATGGACAGCGATCTTAAATATCTCGATACCAT
This sequence comes from Diplolepis rosae, assembly GCA_030998225.1. NCBI lineage: Eukaryota > Metazoa > Arthropoda > Insecta > Hymenoptera > Diplolepididae > Diplolepis > Diplolepis rosae. Next base: position 2,596,529 of record JAPYXD010000275.1, read on the forward strand.
TGTTTCCTTTTGGAAAATAATCCCAGAAGATGGTGAAAGAGAACTTTTATGTCTTGGGGCATTAATTGGATTTAGTTTGATCTATACCACTATAACATGCCATGATTCCCTTATAAAATCAAATAATACCGTCATTTGTACTGGAATCAGTTATTTTGATGACATTGATATGAATTTCATTATTGAAGGCACAGAAGAGTTTCAAAAAAATACATACTTTATTCTTTTAACTGTAAGTAGTTTGAGTTAATACTGAAAATTTGAAACTTGTATTATTTTCTATTCAATCTCATTAATAATTATTATTCATAACCATTTTTTGACAGTTAATTATGTTTACTATGATTTTCTTATATTCCAACGTTTGGTTGTTATTAAATACCAAAAACCTAATAAATTTGATTTATTTCAGATAAAGGTAAATATTGAGCGACCATCCTCTTTAGCAATAAATAATGTGATATACAAGGGGAATGGAACGTATCGTGCAGTATTGGTAGGATGGAGCGAAAGGGTAATAATTCACGGTTTGTAAAATAATGTCTTAACTCCGCTTGTAATTTTGTCCAGAATTAATCAATGCTCTTCGAGTATTTTCTTGTTAATACAAAAAAACACGTTTCTAATTTACCCAGTTTGCGGAGTGAAATTCTCGATAAAATGGAGATTTCGCATTAGAATCGCGATAAATATATTACCTTATTTTTCGTATAAAACTCATGGATAACCTTCTCACTGTTCGAACTGTGGAAAATTAGATTTGTTTGATGCATTAAATTTGTCATACGCACGCTAAAGCAATATGACCGCTGCTAGCAACCAATGACACGCCGCTTGCTGATTGGTGCGGGGTCTTAACCAATACTCAGAGCCGACAGCCGAATTCCTCACGGATGCGGGGGTATGACGCGTGATTGGCGGAGAGACGCAGAGAACCCGATCGCGTCCTGATTGGTGCGCCGAGTTCCCCGGCGAACATATAAGAGACCGGCCGGCTCTGAGGAAGACAACATGCTCATGATTATATACAAGTTGATTATTGATCATTGATTCATTGAACTAGATTAGAATTCTGGATCTATCGGTTCATTGAACGAGCAGAGAGTTTTGTTGAAGGATCTTGGCGCGTAAATCAGTGCTCTTCAAATGCGACACATATTATTATAATGTTAGTTATTTTCGGCTGAAATGGCGAATAAACGCCAGAAAACAGAAGTCGGGTCGGTGCCTACGGCGAATAGGTACAGTGTGCTCATGCAAGACGACGATGGGAGGTATGAACAGCGGCGGAAAAACATTAATGACTGCAATGTAGACATAGGTGAAGAAAGTGAAAATTCGGAAGACGGCAGACCTGCAAAAAAGGTACACATACCGCCGATAGTTATTACAAGGGCCATTAGTGACTATGCGAGCACAATTAAACAACTACAGGGATACACTAGCACTAAAAAAGTTACAGTAGCAGTAGTCAAGGAAGGACTATCAGTTCGATGTGAAACCGTAGAAGACTACAAAATGCTAAAAACAGAACTGGACAAGACGGGCGTGACCTACTACACGCATGAATTTAGAGGACAGAAATCGAAAAATCTGGTACTTAAGGGCCTACCAAATCTCCCACTAACAGACATCTACAACGAACTCCAGGAACTGGAAGCTGGCTGCATAAAAGTGGCGTTATTAAAAACGCATAAAACAGGCGAGCAGAGTGCAAAAAGTGACAACCACAGAGTGTATCATCCTAGCTTTCTGGTAGTGTTTCAAGCTAATGCGGATATAAAAAAGATTAGAAACATAAGATATATTTGCTCAGTTAAAGTGTACTGGGAAAAATTCAGGAACACAAGACGAGCCACGCAGTGCAGGAGATGCCAGAGATTCGGACACGGGACATCGTACTGTAAAAATAAACCCAGGTGTGTGAAGTGTGTAGGCGAACACTTGACAAACATGTGTAACAAACCAAAGGACATGACAGTGCAGTGCATAAATTGCGGGGGCCCTCACCCGGCAAACTACTCAAAGTGTGAGGCATACATAAAGCACTTAGAAAAAATAGACTCTTTTAAAAACAAAACAAGGCATCAAGTTGAAACAAGAACAAGACAGGAGCCACCCATAAAAACACGACAAAATTTTCCAGAACTGAAGACAACATATTCAAAGACCCATACGACACAAGGAGCGAGTAAGAACGTATGGAAGGAGACGCGAGAAGAGGTGCTTACAACCACAGGAGCAGCCAAGCACAACGAACAAACCACGTCGATAGACGCACAGCAACGGGAACACCGACGCATAGAGGAATTCTGTGAACTCACAGATGAAATAAAGAAACTCAACAGGCTGTGCAACATAGGTAGGATGCTAAGTATTGTTAGATCATTAAATACCAAATTAAGTCTATGTAAAAATGACTTAGAAATGATAGAGGTTTTCTCGAAAATTATTTGCGATGGCAGCGACTAGGTTAGGGTCAAATGTATTAAATGTTGCGCATTGGAATGCAAATGGGTTACGCCAGAGTTTAAGTGAACTTAAAGATTTTTTAAGACTACATCAAATTGACATAATGCTCATTAATGAATCTAAACTAAATTCAAAAGTTAATATTTATGTACCGGGGTACAACAAAATTAGAAAAGACAGAGGGAATGGTAAGACGGGAGGTGGCGTACTGATCTTAATAAAAATGTCAATAAGATATACGAAATTAAATGTTAATACAAAAAACATTGAAACAGTCGCGATTAAGCTCACAAATAATATTATAATTGTCTCAGCATACAACGCACCTCAGAATAAACTTTCTACTGAGGATCTAGAACTTATTTTTAAACTAGGGCCCAAAGTGCTCTTACATGGCGACCTAAATGCAAAAAATATGGCGTGGAGATGCTACAGAGGCAATTTAAATGGTAAAATATTTCTAGAATTTGCTAATAAAAAACTTCTTAAAATACTAACTCCGGATAACTTTACACTCTACCCATATACCAATGCGCAACCTAGCATAGTGGATATAGGTCTAGCTAAAAACATAAACTGCTACACTGATGTGACTGTGATCGATGAACTATCCTCAGACCACAACCCTATCAAGATAATATTAGATTTCGATGCAGAGTATGAAGTCAGGGAAAAGCAATATATAAATTATAAAAAAGCAGACTGGATTAGATTTAGGAATATTATTAATAAGGAACTTGTGATAAACTCTAGTTTTAAGGACAGGACAGAGATAGACACTGGTGTAGACCTTCTTCTTGATACCATAGATAAAGCCAAATCGATGGGCATACCCATAGTGAAATGCACTGACAGACATAAGCCTTTACCGTTGTATATTAAAAAAATGATTAAAACAAGAAACAGTCTCCGGAGAATTTTTCAAAGAACAAACAGCAGTGAGGTTAGAAAAATCAAAAATAAACTAGCTAATAAAATTGATAGGGAATTTAAAAAATTTGAAAACCTTAACTGGGATCAGAAATTGCAAAATCTTAAGGTAAAAGATAACAGCTTATGGAAAATGACTAAGTGCTTGATTAAGAATAAAAATGAAATTCCGACACTACATGGGTTAAATGGTCTAGTGACAACAGATGAGGAAAAGGCTGCTGTCTTAGCATACCACTATGAAAAAGTGCACCATTTAACGGAAGACATGGGCGATGAATATGGTACCGAGAGGATGGTCAACAATAGATATATTAAAATACAAGACACTGTAGTCAATGAGGAAGATATAGATCTGGTCTCACCTAGGGAAATTAAAATAGCAATAACTAGGACGGGCTCCAGGAAGGCTCCAGGCCTTGATGGCATTCAAAATATAATCCTAAAAAATCTACCAAAAAAGGCCTTTGTGCAGCTGACGTACATATTTAATGCTTGCCTCAAGTTATCATATTTCCCAGATAGCTGGAAAACAGCGAATGTACTGCCTTTTCATAAGCCGGGTAAGGACAAGAATTTTCCAGTTAGTTATAGACCTATAAGTCTTTTACCTACCCTAGGCAAATTACTTGAAAAAATTATCTATAATAGAATTAAAAATCTTGAAGAAAAAATTAATATATTAATCCCGGAGCAATTTGGCTTCAGACCAAAAGAAACACCGTATCGCAACTAATTAGAGTAACTAACTTCATTAGTAGCAACTTCAATAAGAATATGTCGACGGCAATGCTGTTACTAGACTTAGAAAAAGCATTCGACACGGTCTGGCACAAGGGTCTTATCTATAAGCTCGATAATAACAACTTCCCGGTATATCTAACGAAAATAATACAGAACTATCTAATGAATAGAAAATTCGTAGTAACAGTCAATGGAGTAAAATCTGAAAAACAAAACATCAAGGCTGGAGTGCCGCAGGGCTCAATCCTGGGACCCGTCTTATTTATATATTACATCAATGACGTACCTAGACATAGTGGCATTATATTATCATTATTTGCGGATGACACGGCAGCAATGGCAGCGTCGATGAGCAAGCGATTAGCAATACAAAGACTACAAACATATGCGCTAGCGCTGGAAGAATATCTAGAAAAATGGAAATTAAAACTGAACGTAGATAAAACAGAATTAATCTTCTTTACACATAAAAGCAAAAAAGAAAAGATACCAGATTTTGTCATGCAAGGAAAAATAATAGAAATCAAATTAAAAGTCAAATATCTAGGTCTAATGTTACATCATAAACTCAATTTCAACGCTCATATCGACTTAATTAAAGCTAATGTCATGAAAATGTTAGGCATGCTATACTGTCTTATTGGCAGAAGAAGCATAATGAATATCAAAAATAAAATGATTATTTACAATGTTATTGTTAAAGCGTTGATGCTATATGCGGCTCCTGTCTGGAGCAATACCACAGCGTCGAATATACTTAAGCTGCAAAGAGTACAAAATAGAATTGTAAGAATGATGATAAATGCGAAACCTAGGGATAAAAACGTGGATATACACCAAAGACTGAACTTAAAATATGTAGAAGAAGAAATTTATGCCAGAACAAAGAACTATTTTGAAAATCAGATTATGCTTGTACCAGATATGCAGGAAGCGAGAGTATTAACAGTAGAAGAAATGCCTTACAGAATGAAATATAAAATGCCGTACCATATATTGATAAAATAACATGCGATTCACTCAGCATCTTAGTCTTAAGTCCTAGGCTTAGTAGTAAATATAACATACACAACTAATGGGTTTTGTCCATTAAAATTTTCCCAAAATAAAGAAACAATGACTGCGATAGCTATAATAAAAATATTAATTACAAAAAAATCGTATGAATTAATAGGCCGAATTTGCGACCGCGAACTAGACACCTTAAATACAAATAAGAATGTACAAATGTGTAAAATTACATATATTGTAGAAACTATTTTGAAGAACAATAAAAAACTTGAAAATGAAGGAAAGCATCATTCTTCTGGGAGCCGCCTCGGTGGCTAGACCTAAAAGAAGGATACTCCCGGCACCAAACCGGTCGCCTGAACTGTACAGAAGCCAACGTAATAAACGTCGTATAGAAACGCCCTGAGGAGGGCGCGTTTCGCAGGAGGGGCCCGTGCTATAACTAGGAAGCCACCACTGCCCAGTGGTCAGCCCGATCCTCGTAACATTTAGACCGTCGACCCCGACATCTACTCCTGCCCGGGGTACTTCATCGCCGAATACCTGCAGGTGACGCATCCCTGGGAAGAGACGGCCTCACCACCCCGCCGAGAGGGCCCCAGTAGCCCCCTCCTACCATCGACGACTCTCCCGGCCGATACCAAACCAGGGCAGGAGCAAGTCGCACCGGCACCTTTTACGACGTGCCCCACCGCAGGGCCCCAGAAGCCCCTGGACGAGGAGGAGCTGATTCTCTCAAGGTGGAAGAATAAACTGGTCCTTCGGCGGCCCCCTCCGCTTCTGGTCACTCAGGCAGAGCGATTCGACCTAGAGATCCTCGGCCTCCCAGCGAAGGAGGTGAAATCTTTCACTGTCCAGCACCCCGAGCTGTTTCGACAGAGCTGGAAACCCTGCATACTTACCGAACCTGGCGTAGAGGCGTACGTGTGCTGGAGGAATCCGCGGCACGCCACCCCGACGCTCGTCACACGAACAGCCGATGAAGAGAAGGAGATCCACATCCATCACAACGTCGACGACCCAGGCCCTTGGGTGCGACGATGCACACGACCGGCTTTGCTCCATAGGCGGCCCTCCGACACCAACAAACAACAGACGGGAGAACACCGGGTCGTCTACCGCCTTTCATAACAAATTGACTATTATTTTAATTTCATATATGCTAAATACATTAGTTTGAAAAATTTTTATTTTTACACCGGGAAACACTTTCAATCGGACAAACAAATATACCTGAAGAAATCTTATTGAAACGTTAGATTGCCCTGTATACATAGATAGAAAATAATTTAGCGTAAATCACGCATTTTGGCAGAAATTACTCTTTCTGTTTCTTGTTTCAATAGCCCAATGCTGTCCCATGTATTTAACGTGAAATAGTGCCAACTGTGTCCCTGTGCCATAATCTGTTAGGCGCTCGTACAGTAGAATTAACGGAGGGGATAGAGGTCAAATTCAGTCAAACTTTAAAATTAAAAAAAAAATTAAAAATTTGTATTGAAAGATTTATTTTTAAGGAATTTTTTGTTATCTTGTAATCATTGAAAAATAATGATGATTAAAATGACACAAGAATCAGTAAAATCTCTTGAAATTTACCGAACATATCGGGAGTTGAATTCGAAAAAATATTTAATTTTGTAATTGAAAAAACATAGATATTAATTATTTTTTTTGAAAACCATAGGTACAATAAAAAAATCTTATTTGGATATTTTGTACGTGTTCTAATTCTATATGGAGCGATATTTTTATTTTTCTTAATTTCAAAGTTCGACTGAATTTGATCTTGATCCCCTCCCTTAATTCTACTGTTAGAGCGCCTAAATATATGTTTTATATGCCCCAATAGAAAAGTCAACCGATGATAGAGCCTTTTTCTTTTATGGTTGGAGGCCATACAATGAGGATATGTCAGGACAATAAAAACCTAAGTGTAAAGGATGTAAGTAAAGTATACACTCAGAAAATATTTGGTTTGTTCAATCAGAAGTAAACGGGAAGTCTGGTTTAGGGGGTCAGAAAATCGATTGTTTAGAAGTCATCCTAGTCGATAGTAGGCACATCTTAAAATATTTCACCAGAATTTTAGGTCGAAACTTGTAGTACTTTCGTAGCTACGGCTTCTAGCGCACTGCGCGCAAACGAGGCAGGTATGCGCACCGGAGCACACGACCAGCCCCCTGAATCTTGCTACCAAATGCATAAGAAAAAAATTACGTGAAAGCTGACTGACTCAGTACCGTTCAAGAACTCGAAAATTTGAAAATTTACAGGGAAAAGCTTAAAAAACTACATTTTATAATGTGATTATCGTGTAAGTCGGCCCAATGAACAGTCAGCGCCACCATGGTAGCCAATCATAATTCATGTCATTTTCAACTCAGAGATGCAGAGGGCTGCACACGACGTACTTTGTCCCGCTCGGCAGGAATAGCAGGAATAGCCTATGATATTAGCAAATTTGTAAAATGTAATGTTTCCTTTTAGAAAAAGTTCAAACGCGATTTTCTCGGAACAGCATTTTTGACAAAACATGCACGATTGAAAGAATTGTAATCAACATATTTTGATGAAACGGGGCTTAATTTATAAGTTATAAATATAGTTCATATTTGAACTAAAAACATGACAAAGCAATTTACCAGGGGTGTTAGTTGAAATTTGCTGGTTTTACTCATAGATGTCGCTAGAGATATGTATACATTTCTATGATTTGGCATCTATGTCATATTTTTCTATGGACAATACCCTTCAAAAATACAAAATTACATTCTGCCAAAATAATAACATCATAGTTGTTTACCTCAGTGAATATGTCGAGTTTCGTTCCAAGTAAATCGCATTTGCGGCATTCGTTGCTTTTCTTATTTCATCAAAAGAAAAAAGCAGTTGAAGCTCATCGATTGCTGGTAGCAACTTATGGTGAACATGCTCCAGTGATTGGAACATGTGAGACATGGTTTCGTCAATTTAAAAGTGGAGATTTCCATTTAACAGACAATGAACATCCTGGTGCAGCGAAAAAATTCGAAGACGAGGAATTGCAGGCGTTATTGGATGAAGATCCAACCCAATCGCAACAAAAATTGGCACAAACACTAAATGTGACCCGAGGAGCAATTTGTCAACGTTTAAAAGCCATGAGAAAAATCCAAAAGTATGGAAAATGGGTACCACACCAACTGAACGATACACAAATGGAAAATCGAAAAACCATTTGTGAAATGCTGCTTCAACGGTTCGAAAGGAAATATTTTCTGCATCGAATTGTCACGGGGACAAAAAATGGATTTATTTCGAGAACCCGAAGCGGAAAAAATCATGACTTTCACCTGTTGAGGTCAGCCCATCGACTCCAAGGCCAAATCGCTTTGGCCGTAAGACAATGCTCTGTGTTTGGTGGGACCAGTGTGGTGTGGTGTACTTCGAGTTCTTAAAACCTGGTGAGACGATGAATACGGATCGCTACCGACAACAAATTATCAGTTTGAATCATGCGTTGATCGAAAAACGGCTGGAATGGGCCCGAAGACATGGCAAAGTTATCCTACAACATGACAACGCACCGTCTAATACCGCTAAAGTGGTGAAGAACTCATTAAAAGCATTGAATTGGGAAATATTATCGCACCTGCCGTACTCTCCAGACCTCGCCCCGTCCGACTATCACCTTTTCGCATCGATAGGACACTCACTCGCAGAGCAGCACTTTGCCAATTTTGAAGAAGTCGAAAAATGGCTCGTCGAATGGTTTGCCTTAAAGGAGAAAAAGTTTTTTTGGAATGATATCCATGATTTGCATGAAAGATGGGCAAAATGTGTAGAATCCAATGGTCAATACTTTGAATAAAAAATTTTTGAAATTCCCTTGAGAATTAAGTGTTTTCTTTATTGAAAAAAACCGGCAAACTTCAACTAACACCCCTGGTATATTAAACTTTTTTTGCAAATTAACTTCAAATTTTTTTAGCAAAAAATTAGGTTCTTTTTTTATAAGAATAATAAATTCAACATTATTATGTTTTTTTATTCCAAGTAGAAGGTATATTCATGAAAATTGAAAACTTTTCTGGTTTTTATTTATGTTTGTGTAGTATAACATAATTAGTTTTCAATAAAAAAAAGTTTAGAAAGTTTTTATATCTGGTTAGACATCTGGAAAGCTCTGGAATTATTTCATGTGGATTTCTATTGAAAGAGAAGCGTAATGTTATGCAAATTTTGGTATCCTAAACCAGGCTCCCCCCTTAAGTTAGATAAAACACAGAAATTGCTTATTATACGGTTGACCGAATTTTTAAGTAATTCCAAAAAATGATTTGTTTTTCCGAAATCTTCGGTTTGAGATAAAATTATGCAAAATTTCGTCCAACCAAATTTGAATAAATAATCTGATTCCTGAATATTTTAGATAAATTTAGAAATTTTTTGAAAGAAATTGAGAATTAGAAATTAATTCAAATAATATAGGATAATGATCAACAAGTTCGTGAGATATTACTACAACTCAACTGAAATTTAGGGAGAAGTTCTGAAAAAAGGACTGAATACAAAAAAAACAATTAATATTTTCTATTTCACTCCATTAAAGCACCTTAGTCTTTACGGCTAAATTCTCTATATAGCGGTGATAAAATTTTTAGTACATTCTACTAAAAACGATTAGTCAACTCGGTTTGTAGCTAAGACCCCCGGTAAGAAGGCTTACATCTCAAACACGCATTGAATTTATTTTATTCCCTATCTATCACTCCTGCATATTTTACATGTCGACAAACCCATACGTTTACCTAAATACTGTTTAGAGGACCTTAATTATTGCTGGTAACTTTTCTGCTACACCCAGCAAAAATTTTCTTCGATTAAAACAAAATTTCTTTGAATCAGGAATATTTTATTTAATTCAAAGAAAAATTGTTCTTTGCTAAATGTAATAAAATTAATGAAAATATTTCTTAAGTTTTTTCCAGTATTGTATTTGAATCGGAACAATATTTTTTTAAGTCAAATAATTAATGTTGAAAAAACATTTCTTTTGTTTAAAAAATAGCTAAAAACGTGATTTCTCAAAATCATATAAATTCATATTTGTTCTAAAGGTGTTTTTATTTCGAATTGAACAAATTGATTTTAAAAAAAAATTTCCTAAATTTATCAATATAAATAAATATTTGTCAATAACAATATCAATTTTTCCTTGAAATTTTGCAAAATTAGTAAGAATCAGATATAATAATAACAGTACGGAATTTCGATAAACCGTTCAAAGCGTTTTTTTTTTGCTATAAGCTATCGAATTTTAGAATTTAAAGGGCCGAATTCTGTAACTAGATGTGCGCACGAGCCGACTCGGTGCGTCCATGGGAGTATGCAACCTATGCTTGACGCCCATTACTAAAAAAAGCAATTTTGAAGGGCAAAATTATTATGAAGAATTACGCTCACATAAAACTTGTGAACAAAAAATTGTTCTCTTATGTTTTCTAACAAATATATAAATTATGACGTCGATTGGCATCAAATCAGGTCAAGCGTAGGTTGTATACTCTCAAAGGCATGCTGAGCTGGCTGGCGCGAACATCTGGTTACAGATTCCGGTCCTTCGATTGTCGTTACTTTTCCGAAAATCGATGGAAATTCATTGATCGAGTTGACGTGCTTTAACTTTTAGTGTGATAAATCTTCAATTTATTTCAATGAAAGTTTTCTTACCGAGCTATTTTCATGCCGTCGATTTAATCATTCTAACTTCAAAAACTGTCGGCCCCGAACGGCAAAACTATTACTTCAATAAAATGGGTACTCACCCATACTAGGGGGTTCAATAAGTCCGTAGGATGACAAAGAAAAAACAAATTTTTTGGCAGAAATCCTATTCATTCTTTAACATAGTTTCCGTTAAAACCGATACAATTAGCCCAACGATTTTTTGGCATTCCGATGCCTCTCTTGTAATACGATTTGTCAAGGCCTCCAAAATAGCCATTGGTTTCTTATTTGACCTCTTCATTTAACGAAAATCTCTGTCCCTGGAACCATCTCTTTTTTAGGAACAGGTGGAAGTCGCTGGGGGCCCAATCTGTTAAATGAGGTGGGCAAGGAAGCAATTCGGAGCGTAATTCATTGACTTTTGCCATTGTTTTATAAACTTATGATTCTTGTGTCTTTGCTCGCTTTGATGCAGCGTTACCGGGTCTTACCCATTATTTTGCTTGTTGTTTCGATTCTGGTGTGTAGTGGTGGATTCACGTTTTATAAATGGTCACTAATCGGCGCGAAAAATCGCTTGGATTACGATTGACTTTTGGATCATCTAATACGATGTTATGCATTTTCCCAATGATTTCTGGAGTGGAAATATCTTTTGGCTACCCCGGTTGTTCAGCACCATTCGTGCTCGTACGAACTCATTTGAATTCAGCAATCCGCTTATCAACCATTTGCCTGGATGGAAATGATTTGCCATAAAATTTATCAAGCAAAATTAATTTTTTTCCCTGTTAATGAAAAATCATAACTTATTTGCTTCTATTATCCGTAACTTTGGAATTAAACAATGAAATTGGCTTAAATTCTGCCAGCTGTGGTCTGAAAGATTGTACTTAAGGTTGAATGTAAGTTCCATCCCCGTACAAATAGTAGAGTCCCGTGGGGCCCCGTCGAGTTATGCTGATTTGAAAAAAATTTATGGGCTCGCATGGTGAAAATTTTAGTGCGCTACTGGCTTAGAATTCGTAGTATGTGAGTGTACGTATAGTCACCAATGCTATGCCAGCGGCCGACTCGTAGATCGTGCAACACTGCAATTTAAACCTAACTGTGATATGCGTATGAATAGCTGGATGTCAAAGGTTACTGTTAACAGTTAAAAAAATGTCAGGTTAAGTGAGATTTATAAAGAACAAAACTTTAGACTATGAAGTGCGTTGAAATTCGGGACTGGTTGAGGCGAGAAAAAGAAAATATTCTGCCGGCAATTTCACGTATGCTTCCAAGCTGGTTGTGTATGTGTGTGTGTCGAGACCTAGACACAGCACACGCCCATCTCTTGTTTGTTTCGGTCATGCTTTTATTTTTCATAGAAAACTCGATCACACTACACTAGTCGGGACATTGAGACGTCGGGATTTCGATACACATCCGTACAGCAGATAAGCTGAAGAAAGGGAACAGTGTTGCCGTGTCGCGATACTGTTACGTTTATCTGTTTAAAAGTGACTGACCAGACCAGAGATCGATTATTTACATACAACCTTAACGGGAACAATATGAAAATGTAATTCGTGGTGCCATCTCTGTGACCTCCTAAGGACTCATTGAACTCCCTAGCCTATTGGAACCAACGCAAAAATGTCATGTTGAGTATTTTATATTTAGGCATAACTTTATGAAATAAAACCCTCATGAGGTTAGCCATTAGCCGCATCCTTTATGAAAACTGAATCGTTTTTTAAAATTAATTTGCAAAGTTCACTATAGTCAAAGATTTACAAGTCTCATTCACTCACGAATTATATTAAGAGGAAATGGAATATTCACGTTTCTGAAACTAAATGAATTGGAGCAATTTTACTTAAAAATTTGGTTGGTTACATAGTTATAAGTATTTAAGAATTTGGAAATCTTTCTGTGGAAAAAAAGACGCTTTCGACTGCGCTGGGATTCGAGCCCAGGTCTTTCGATTGCCGGTCGACTGCTCTAACCACAGAGCTACTCAGGCGACCGACATCTCCTTCTCCACAGGAAGATCTGCTTATATCGCCAAGTGGCTCTGCCTTGCGGCTGTAAATGATTTCAAATTAATTAGTTGAGTTTGAAATTTTTGTCACTGTCTACATTATCGGAGGATCACTAGTCGCGTGTCAGATAGGATACGTTGTCGACAGGTGTCCTCGTAGACAATTTCAAACTCTTATATCGCAAATAAATGCAAATTAAATTCAAATTTAAATTTAAATTTGAATTTAATTTACATTTATTTGCAGTAGCAGAAATTTCAAACTCAACTAATTTATTTGATATAATTTAGTATATCAAAACATAATTTTACTATCTACATTTACTCTTCACAAGAAACTTAATAACCAAAACTTGTGCTAAAATTAGTTTCCCCCAGGTAGCCTTGTAGTAAGGAATGGGGAAATTATAGCTGTTTCGTATGTGGATCATTATCAGAAGATTCAGTTCCACAAAATCCTGAAACCAGAATCTAAAAAAGTTAAAAAGATGTTATCGAATCAGTCGTTAAGTAAAAGAGATCTACAATTTGGTAATTTTAATGAAGCTCTTTATACAATTTTACATGTGATTCAAAATTCTTTTACAGTTTCGTAATTAAGCCCGCGGAAAGGAGAACTCGCTGAGTTCTCGAAAACAAGTAACAGTATATTACGACCCTAGGCCAGAAAGTCTGAGTTCCTGGCGTATGTGTTATAAATGCCGAGGCGAAGCCGAGGCATTCATATCACATACGCCAGGGCATCCAACATTCTGGCTGTGGGTCGTATACTATTTTTCTTGATCTCCAGTCGAAAGTACCCCCAAAACCGAGGCGAAGCCGAGGTTTTGTAGAGGGCAGGGGGAGGTCCGCCCGACTTTTGCAAAACCGAGGCGAAGCCGAGGTTTTTGCTGGTCGGGGCGGGCATTAGAAACTTTAAAAAAAATTCAATCATACAATAACTGCAAAAAAAATTGAAAATCAAAAATTTTTTAAAAATTAACAAATACCAGAGAAAATTTATTCTTCGATAACAATATTAATATTGATTAACAGTAACTTTAACATCACACTTCCAGTAATACTAATCTTATTACAATAATTATTATTACTTTTATTAATATAATTATTAATATAAAATAAACCGTGTACATAAATTTTTTGTTTTTCTTTTTAAGAGTTACTCTTTCGTGCAATTGCATGAAGTCATATTAAATTAAATTAAACAAACGAATTATACGACGAATTTAGCAACACTACTGAGCCGAAAAAAACAAAAAAAGGCCACAAAAGTCGTTCTTTCTGGAGTGAAATGTGGCCGAGAGGACCGTACCTTCGCGTAGGAGATCAAGAAAAAGTATTGTCTACTTTCTAAAATCCAAGTTGACAAAAAAATATTGCAATAACTCAAAATGAAAAATACGAGCTAATGGAGCTTATTAAAATACAACTTTTATTTTTCTAGGTATTTTTCAGCCCCAAATGTTGTTTTCGAAAAAATAAATATAAAAGGTAAATTTTTAATAACCGAAAATCAATGTTTAAAAAAACATAAATCTCGATTTCTCGCTAATTACTGCACGCAAGAGATTTAATTTTGTGTATGTTTATTAATTATTCATTGCCAATGTCGACAAGTAATTTTGAAGTAAGAATTATCTCCAATATTTAGTTATATTCAAAAATAAATCAATGCTAGTAAATTTTTCTTCCTCGTAATTCAGAGTAAATAAGTGACGGGGGAATTTCGTGTCCCAAAAAATATGAAATGACTACGCTCTTTGTTTGTAATAAGGAAAGTTTTCCTGAGCATTTCGAATTATTTTTATGACAAATTGAGAACTAAGAGGGTTGTAAATAAAAATTGCGCAACGCGCGGAACGCTCCGTTTGAATGATGAAGCAGATTGCGCGGTTTTTTTCAGTTTATTTGGACATTTGTTTAATTAATTGTTACTGAAAATCATAAAACTATGTACATTCAACTTTCCTACACGGAGAAAAATTCCATTTCTTTCAAGATTTTGACATTTCAATGCCATTCAATACCCACTTTCTTACTAGGTACATTCTAAAGAGCGGATAATTTTCAAACATAAATCAATGATTTACACCATCAGGTTTCATCAAACAGTAGCAAACAATGGTTGCTATGGTTACAACAGGTTAAAAAGAACATTGGGTAACGACAATAGCGCCACCACTTGTTGATAGCACACACTATAATTCGTTCCCCTTTTCTCATATATGAGTGGACCCACTGTGGTTGGGTAAAATGAACATCGGGCGTATTATTTCAACTAGCATTGGTATGGTTCTCTTGAATAAAAAAAATTCTTACGTCGAGCCTACCGATAGTCATCCGGTACATACATAAACAGCATACAAATACATCCACACCATTTAGTCGTAGCCAATCATATTTTAAATCACAAATACACTTAAACATATAACCTTATATTTATAAACCTAATAACTACACTTATATATAGTACGATACGCCTTCGTCGAATCACGTACACGCTCGCTTACAATCCTCAGACATAAAATTTGGATCTTTCTTATATAGTGACTGCAAGAGTTATTCAGAGCTTATGAGAGTAAGTGTCGTCAATAAAGTTTTTGAGCCCTACTCAAGTAAAAATAAATCAACTTTTTTCATAAATTATTCATAAAATATTTTTTTAAATTAATATAATTGATTATAAATGTATTCTAAATGTATTATTTACCTTTCGGAATAGTCCATGACTGGCACATCCTTTACAATGTTTTCACTTTTATCAGAATGTTTTTGAAACATTGATTTTACGTTGTTCAAAATTTACCTTCTATTTTTATTTTTTAAAAACAACATGTCGGACTGAAAAATACCTCATAAATAAAAGTTGTATTGACGTGTTGTGTATTTAATATAATTTTCCGTAACATTTGTGAGTTAAAAATTTTGTAGCTTTCATAACATTTCTAACAGTTTTTATGCTAAAGATATATTATTTTAAAATTTTCAGACTACAATAAATGAAATATTGTATTATAATTAAAAAATAGTATACCTTCTAAATGTTTGAAAACACTTATTTCAACTAAATGCATTAAATATAAGTTAAGCATGGGAGAAGAATGAATATGTGACTCGGAATAAAGAATCAGGTTGACGGACCGAAAAATCGATTTGCAGATATTAATTGATCTTTATGAAAGAAGATATGAGGAATCATCTGAAGTTAGTCTAAAAATTGAACGATTCAAAATAGACAAGATACCTTTTGTCGAACTCGAAGCTGCGAAACCCAGCCGCTACGCTCCACTTACAACTACTATATACATTTTCTTTCAAAAATCTGTTTCGGTCGCTAACCCTGATTCTTCATTAAGAGTCACATAGTCAGTATTCATAGCTGAATATTTAACTATGGGAAAATATCTTCTAGTGAAAAGTCGGGTATACTGGAACACTTAACTTCAAATTCCCAAAAATGAGAGGATATTCAAATTTTTCTTAAAAATTGAAACTGTTTCGATCGGACGAGGTTTGTATTGATTCGGTTTAAACTTCTTCGAATTGCGCGGATTGATCTAGTTCGGAAAGTTGATTCTGGTTGAAATTCTTCGAAATGAAGATCATTCCGGAACTTGCATCAGGGCTATATTCATCAAATTTAATGACTGTGTTAAAGAACAGAAATTTAGTAAACGAAAGGGGTTTGTGATTAAAGTTAATCTCATCCGTTTGTTAAGTGGTCGGAGAACAAGATGGTATTCGAATTTTATTACGTGTTAGTGATTATTTAATAATTCATAAATACCAAGGTGCGGATTTCCCATCGTGTCACGGCAGGGCCAACCTCCGAAAGGGCAGCCCAACTGTGTGAGCCAATGGCCGGGTCAACTAGCGTAATGATAAAAGTGGCCAGCGCCTTTTTTCATCGTTTGGCCGACCATGCAGAACGAAGTTTGGCTGAACTTGAGCAACAGTATTGGATGAACCTTGGTTTTAGAAATTGGACCAATATTCTCAAAAAGCGTTAGCTGAACCTTGGGAAGCAATGGAAGAAAGTTTTTCCAACCTTGGTTGGCACAGTTGTATTTTTGTCAGCTTAGATATGACGAGGACTTTATTTTTGCAAAACATCAGAAAGCTTCACCCTCGTGGACTGCTGATTTCAAAGAGCAGCAGAATTAGCTATAACGTCTAAAGTCAGATCGTCAAAACGGTGTGAGAACTTTGCATACACTAGCTCATATTTAGCCGACGATCCGGCCAACCTTCGTTCACAGTTTGAGACGACCGTATTATTATGGTCGTTCAAAAGAATGTACCAGAGTTCATCCGATGGACGACTACGTTTGAGCCAGAGTTCAGCAGGCCCTTGGTGATTTCGACCGCCAATATCGGCTGCCAAAGTATGCCAAACGAAGATGCTTTGAACTACAGTACTTAGCCCATCTCCAGCTGCCAAAATTCTGTCTCCGAAGCAGGACTGACCTTGACTCGACCATGAAACTCAGGCTGCTGACCTAAATTCGCACCCAGGTAACTGGCTTACATCAACCATCCATATATTCTGGTTTTGGCGTGGGGGTTCCAAAGTTCATGCTATTAGAATTCAATTGTGATTTTAAAAAATTTTAACGCGTTTTATGGAATTTTTTCGGCATAATTTCGTGTAAATGTGTTTCATTGTTTTAGTCTGTGCATATTACCAAAGTTTACTCCAAAATAGGGCTACTATGTGGAATATTTTACTTATTTTGTTTGATATTTCAGAAATAAAGATCACTAATGAGGACTCCGATCAGAGTCGAGACGTTTTAAGGGAAAAAATAAAGCGCTGACTTACATCATTTTCGTACCCTAAAGCTAAATTAAAAACCAATTACTATTATTATTTTAGAATATTGTGATAATATGTGAAGTACCAAATATTAAAGAATGCATCACAGTCTGTTAAACTTTGTGAATGCAAAGTGAAGTTTCAAAATGTGCGTCACAATTTATTTCAAAAATATTAAATATTCTCCATTCGTGTGTCCATATTTTACTCAAAAGTTCAGTAAACTTTTTCAGACTATTTGTCTCCGTCTGGTAGCGGCGCAAATAATATCGTCGTGATATTTTTCTTGTCAATGACTTAAAAAAGGACATATTCTTACAGTGCGACAGTTGAGAATGAAATACGAGGTCTGTCCGGAAAGTATCGGGCCCACCTCTATATCTCCGCACCACAGTGTTCGAACAACCTCTGCGGGGCATGCACGTTTACAGTAAAGCCTCACGAAACTATCGGTTGCTTGCTGACATCTGCCGAACGTATAGTTTATGCGCAGCGTGTCTTTGTTTACAAAGCTATTTTTGAGTTCGGCGGATTTTGTGATTGTTAAAATGACTGAAAAACAAGATCAACGAATTTGCATCAAATTTTGTTTTCAACTCGGGAAAACGAGTCTGGAAACTATTCAGATGATGCAGAAGGCCTTTGGGAATGAGTGTATCAGCAAAACACGAATAAAAGAGTGGTATAATCATTTCAAAGGAGGCCGCACTTCTGTTGATAGTGACGACCTTCGACGATAAAAACATTGGATAATATTGAGCGGGTGCGACTTGTGATCGAACAAGATCGTTGTATGACTCTGCGGGAACTAGAAGAAGACCTTGGAATACCAAAAAGTATAATTTGGAAAATTTTAACCTCAAATTTACAAATGACACGCGTGTGTGAAGTTCATTCCGATATTGCTCAGTGCAGAGCAAAAAAATCTTCGCTTAGAAATCGCTCAGGACAACTTAGAAATGGTCAATAACAATGATACTGTGCTTAAAAAGGTTATTACTGGTGATGAATCATGGGTTTATGGTTACGATCCTGAAACTAAACAACAATCTTCACAGTGGAAGCATCCAGACGAGCCACGGCCGAAAAAAGCACGTCAAAGTCGGAGCAATGTGAAGTTAATGTTGATTGTTTTTTTCGATTTATGAAGGTGTTGTGCACCACGAATATGCACCGACAGGTCAGACAATCAATAAATAATATTACGTTCAAATTTCGAAACGTTTGCGCAAAGCAGTGAGAAAAAAACGCCCGCACTTTTGGTCAAGTGGTGACTGGCTTCTCCATCACGATAATGCGCCAGCGCATTTATCGAATCTTGTGCAGCAGTTTCTGAGTAAACACAGTATCGCATTGCTTCGACAACCTCCGTACAGTCCCGACATAGCCCCCTGTGACTTTTAGCTGTTTCCAAAACTCAAATAACCACCCAAAGGACAGCGATTCGATGACAAAACGACGGTTGAAAATAATGCGACGTGCGTACTCAAGGCCATCCCTAAAAGTGAGTTCCAGGACTGTTTCGAGAAATGGAAACATCGCTGGAACTGTGTTATTCAATCAAGTGGGGATTACTTTGAAGGATGCCACCCGTCCGATGATGAAGAATAACGCCAGCGCGCACTGAGAGACTTTTCATTAGAATAAATCGTAAAAGTGAATCATATTTTAGTATAATATCGTTTCAAAGTGAGACAAGCAGGGTTTACGTATCAGAAATTAATATAGTGGTTTTCAAGGGGCAAAGTTAATATTTTCGTTTGTATAAATGGAATATATGTTTTACTATCTGTTATAAAACCGAGGAGAATTTGAAATTCACTATATTAAAGTTGCGAAGCGAATTTTAAGTGGTGTTAATAAATTTTATTCGAAAGACTGAAAGAATCTTTTCAAATTCTCAAACAAAGAATATGGGATTCTGAAAACCACTATATGAAAAATCACTCACTCCACCAAAAGGTTTGACCTTTAGAAGTGACGGCTTCAGAAAAGGAATTCTTGTGTCTTTTTCTGATGCGACATTCTGAAACACATACACAAATATTATTATCATACCTTATTTATGTTCACATATTTAAGTACGCAATAATACACTATTTTATAATAACATACTTGAATTAAATTTTAGAATCGCTTTTTGGGTTCGAACGCTCTAACCCTACCTACATTTACATAACTAAACGCATGTCTAACGCCTAAAGCCTCTCGGTTATTCTCGCTTGCCATATTCCGAAATAAATGTCGCTTATAAGCCACTACTGAGTTGGGGGTTGGGCAGACTTGGATTCGAGTCTACGAAGCTATTCGGATGACGTCGGAAGTACTCGGACGATATTCTGAAACGAATTATACGAAAAACCGAGAATGAACATTTTGATTTTTGCTGCGCGTCGCCAGGTTTCTAGCAAGTTCATATTCATAATATGAATTTCTCAAACATGCTTTCCAAAATCTGATATTCATTATTCATCATATTCAAATTATTTTCAGACAACTTAGTAATCATAATATCATTTTCTCGTACTTTCAATTTCTCGAATAGAGATTCATAATATTTAGTATTTAAAATACTACTTTATCTTCTTCATGTATTAAAGACCGTTACGACTATATCAAACTTCGATGTCATAATATGAATAAGTATAATAAAGCCTCGGCTTTCCCCATTTTGAACGATATTATACTAAATTTTGATTCATCTTTATCATTTACTCTAACGAAAAGTCTCTCAGTGCGGAGATATAAAGGTAGGCCCGATACTTTCCGGACAGGTCTCGTATAATGATACTTTATGGAACGCGCATGAGAAAAAATCATACAGTAATTAATTCAAATAATATTATTTAAATTAATCACTATATGACATAAAAAGTTTTCTAATTCAGATTTTCCTTCAATAAGCACTGTATTTTGTTAATTCCAGCAAAGTTTTCGACCAAGTATCTAATAAATCGAAAACACTTGATAATTAATTAATCTTATTTATGTCCAGTTGTACCTGACTTTTTCCAATATTTAGTTGTCATATCTACTCGTATTTATTCAGTTGGCATATCTATTACACTAAGATACTATATCTCTATATTTTAATGCATTTAGATTTTACAACTGAATATATAAGATAATATTGGTCTATAGTTGAATAACTATTATTCTTCGTATATGCTTTGTTCTTACATACACGTATATCAGGATAAAATTTTTATTGATTAGCTAATAAATTGAAATAGATAAATAGGCAGACACCACCATCAAAATTATTTTTTTTTTGCATCTGAGGGTCTGAATGGGAAGATTTTCATTAGGCAAACAGGGGATTAAATGTCAAGTAAACTTCAAATTGCAAATTACAGAATAGGAATATAGTGACAAGATTCTAGAATACTTTAAAGAAACCGTTTTACCGTCTGAGAAATTTGTAATGCATGCTTAAGTTTTATATAACTACATAATTCTTATCCTGCAACCCGCTTGTAGCCAACATGTGGTCAATATTGTTTGATGTTTTATAATAAATTCTACATTCCCGTCATAAAGTGTAATGGGTGCAGATTTGTATACAACTCCTCCCGTTTTTCACTTAGTTCATATATTTTGGATTTCGGTAAAGGAAAAAAAATACTTCTTCTCATGCATTGGTCTCTGTATATCTGTCTGCCGGACTATCTGTTCATAAAAAAGATCTATAATTAACGATTTTTACCTGCTTTTTAAATTTATCATTCAAATGGCCATATGTGCAGATAACAAAAGCAAAATAGAGATTGTGCCAGAAGATTACACCAATATTCTTGTTTCATTGTGGAAAATTATCTCTGAAAGAAAATATTACATATTATGTCTTGGAGCCTTAATTAAGCCAAATTTGATCTTTACTACTGCTCAATGTTCTGACAAGCTGGATCCCCTTAGTGAGGTTGGCGTTTTGACTGGAATGAATGAGGAATCAGATCCTCCAGAAAGAATTCTGAGCCATAAACAACTATTACGTGAAAAATCGAATTTTATTACTCTAGTTGTAAGTACTTCCACAAAACACTGAAGAGTTTGATCTTGAATTAATTTGATCTCAATATACTTTTTGCGATGCTTGAACAGAAATGGCTACTCTTTTTGCCTAAAACGCGAGAAGAAAATCTCTTTTTTGGGATATACACGAAAAATCATGTGTCGCCATCTAACGGACCAAGAGGTAAGTTCGTTGCGGCAAACATTTTTCGTGTGTACCGCAAAAAGGAAATTTTCTTCCCGCGTTTTAGGCAAAAAAGTGTCCATTTCTGTGCATGCATGTGAGAAAATAAAGTATTTTACACGGGAGGAAATGGATGATTCTCACTCGTGTTTTTGCATCCGCGCTTCGCTCGTGCGCAACTTCACACTCGTCAGAATCATCCTCTTTCTTCCTTCCAGCATAAATATCTAGTATAATAAGGCATTTCTGAGATACTTATGATATGAGAAATTTCATTTTTTTTAGTTGGATAGGGATATTGATCTGCCATCGTCTATAAGAATAGGTGTTGTGACTACTGAAATTCATAAGACAGATACAAATGGAGTATTGTTAGGTTGGAACAAGAAGGTAAAAATATATGTCAGCATAGAAGGAGATAAGCTTCCCAAAATAGTGAATTCCATATGTTTTTCTGTCTGTGTTTGTTCTTATTACAGTATATTGTATATGACGGTGTGTATAGTTTTGGTTGACATTAGATTTGTTCTTGTTGCCTGCATATGTACTATTTTTATTATTCTTATTGTATCCTTTTCATTAACAAATTTTAGAATAAGATAAATAAAATGCAAGCAACAGAAACCAACCTATAATCCAGTAGGGTTGGGAATGATCTCCAAAATACCCAATACTCTTTTCTCTCATAACGTGGCATATTTAACAACGTGTCTACCATTATATTGACCCAAAACTTATAGAACTTTTATTGAATTCTTGTTGTTTTGGCATGGGGTCATTTTCTTCTTTCTTTTTATTTAAAAATGATCAATGATATATATTAAGGAAGACAAAAATGAAAGTGAACGTTTTGGCTACACATGGGAGCTCTCTTTAGTCCCTTCAACTAAAAGATTATTTTAATATTTAAGTAAATGATTAAAATATTAAATTTAAATTTGAAAACATTTTCAAAAGTTAAATGTTTGTAAATAACGGAATATATAAATTTCGAACAAATTTTAAATTTTAATATACTCAAAAAATATGGAATCAAATGGTATATATAGATAAGATGATAATGAATATTTTTGTAAAGCATTGCTTGTTAATTTAATACAAAATATACTTTTTTTTTAATTTTTTTTTCAAAAATACACCTTTTTTTCCACTTATATGAGTATCCACAACCGTCTTGAATTTTTTAACGTAGTGTAGGGCAATAGTATTTTCCAAAAGGAATAGGTCTTCCCAGGGCCTTTTAAGAAAAATTCGCAGTTAGCAAAGCCACATGTCCCGGGTAAGTTTTTAAACAGTTGTCTCCTAGACGACGACCCAATGAGCTCAGTTGGTGAGAGACTCCGGCAGCAAAGTCCTCAATAATAGTTTTTAAAATTAAAATTTGTTTGGGATTCATGTTTTTTATTATTAATGCTGATTTAACTTTTGGACATCTTTCTAAATTTTTCCTGACCGATTTAATTGCTAATTTCTAAGCTTTTTGTGTTTCATCGTGTTATTTATATACAGTGAATTCTACATCTTTTTTCTACAAGTGATATGCATACTGAACTGCTCCATTGTAATTCGCAACCTATGAGATGAGTTTTTTGAGCTTTATGATTTCCATTATTTTTAAAATTTTATTCATTTACTGAAATTTCGATAGAATCTTTTAGTTGTAGGCATTGAAGCA
Source organism: Diplolepis rosae (assembly GCA_030998225.1). Classification (NCBI taxonomy): domain Eukaryota; kingdom Metazoa; phylum Arthropoda; class Insecta; order Hymenoptera; family Diplolepididae; genus Diplolepis; species Diplolepis rosae. Next base: position 2,620,113 of record JAPYXD010000275.1, read on the forward strand.
GGCCATGCTCGCGTAATGCTTTAGTGGTGGCCCAACATAGATTTCGTCAGGGCCATCTGGCGTAAGCTCAAAACCCTAAAAGAAGATAATAGATGACTGTTCAGATCATGTTCAGATAATTCAGGAAATAATGCAATCGGAATAAACTTTGAGGTTAAATAAAATTATGTAAGTAATTATTATCGAGTAATTATTCGAATCGTATTGATAATCTTGCTTTTTGTGATTGCAGTTTCCTGATGAGTGCATCCTCACATACATGGAGTTTTAATTGTGTATCGCAGAGTACTGTCAGGCTAAACACAAATAGAGATGATCACCCAAGCGTCCCAAAATTACAAATATGTACATTGAAATAATAATACTCCATGTATGTAAGGATGCACTTATCAGAAAACTGGAATCACAAAAAACAAGTTTATCAATGCGATTCGAATACTTACTTAATAATAATTACTTAAATAGTTTTATTAAACCTCCAAGTTTATTCCTATCCATTAGCATCTTAGCACATTTTAGTGACCATTAGCAGCCATTAGTGATGCAACTACGGTGCGGCGGTCAGCGGGGTGAGGTTTAAGAAATTGTACTTCGGCGCCATCTGGCGTAAGCTCAAAACAGGATCAAAGTATAGTGGCCGCTATCGCCTATGCTCGCGAACACGGCCTGCATTGAAGAGGGCCCCCATACTAGGTTGTTCAAAAAGGTTTGAAAGCGACATCTATAGAGCAGTAGAAGAACCAAAATTTCTACGCCATTTTAAGATTTCATCTTTCATATGAACATACCCAAAGTTTCATTCTACTCTGTCAATTCATTGCAGGGCAGGTCGACCTCTAATGTATTGGGTGTCCCCGTAGGATAGTTCATGTGCAGTGGTGTACGCGGCGCTAGTTGTCAGAAGCGGGTGGAGTGCGGCAAGGGGGACGGGTTCGTATGAGTTCCGCCATTGTTGTATACAAGTATCAACAATTCGTACGCGATCGCGGTTTATAATCATTTCAAATCATTTAAAATGAATTCGAAGTACGAGATTCAGTGTGCTGTGAGTGGGTGTACCTCCAAAAGGGGTCGGAAGAACAATTTATCAATTCACCGGTTTCCAAAGGACGAAAATGCCGGACAACGATGGATAGAAGCATACTCAAATCCCTGCTTGTCGAGGTTAGGATACCTCGAAGTACTAGGAAGACAATTTTTTATTTGGCATCGACATTTCGATGAACAATATTTCTACCAGAAGAGGAATGATGCTTTTCTTTTAAAGTACGGTGCTTTTCCAACGCTAAATTTACCGTCGTGTAGTGATGTGTCGAGTGGAGGTGGTGTGAACATTAAACCGGCGAGTGTTTCTTCCCCAGTAGACTTCGAAATTTTGATTCCCGAATCAGAAAAACCTGCAGAAGGCACACGAGACTTAGGAGAAAGTAGCGTGCAGTTTGCACACGTAAGTAGCAATATTTTTAATTTCATATGATGTATATAATTTCAAACTTTTCGACTCTGATCAGAGTCCTCATTAGTTATCTTTATTTCTAAAATTTTAAGTGCAATAAATAAAATATTACCCATACGGGCCCTATTTCGAAGTAAACTTTGAAAATGTTTATATATATATATATATATATATATATATATATTGCAAAAAACGTCAAATTTCGATCTTTTTGAATAAATATTAATAACACTGAAATTAATTAAGACTTTTAAACGTTTTTGGTCTCATTTTGAAGGTTACTCTTCATAGTATTTTGTTAACTTATCAAGATATTTTTAGAATTTTTCTTTTGGATTCTACCCTCGGGTCAAACATGGTACAAACATGTCGAAAAATTTCAAATGAAGACAGTAATCTATAAATTTTATTAAAATATGATACACATTGGTTTTTAAAAATTTCTTGTAAGTAGCTACACATTTTAAAAATTTTATGACCTTTTTGTATCATTTTTGACGCCGGGTAGAATCCAGGAAAAAAAATCTGAAGATATCTTGATTAGTTAGCAAAATACTATGAAAACCTACCATTTAAATGAGAACAAAAACTTTTAAAAATCTTAATTAATTTCAGAGTTGTTAATATTTTTCAGAATGATTGAAGTTTCACGTTTTTTGAAATATTTTTTTATAAAATTAACATTTTGTTATTTTGTTTATTTTATTATTTTGTTTTATTTGTTATTTGCAAAATTTTATTAACTTTTATTTTATGATAGGGAAAAAAATTTCAACTTGTTATTATAAAAATTAAGACACTTTAGGAATAGCTGAAACAACAAGTAAACAAATAATTTCGACCGGCAGTGTACTTCTGTCTAAATGTTACTGAAGGTATAGATACAAGTACATATATGGTATAAAATTACAAAGGATTATTTATGAAAAAATAGCTGAGAATTGCATTTACAAATTCCACAATGTCAGAAATTCCCACCACAATTTCGCGAAACATGTGACTGGAGTTTTATTTTATAAAATTTATTTTTATTTATTTTATAAAATACCTACGACATAAATTTCAAATATTCATAGAAATTAAATGCTTTTAATCTATATTCCAGAAAAAAGAATCAGAAGATATCCCAGAAGCAGGGACCAGCAAGGATGTACTTGCAGAAGACTTTCACACAAGACCGAAGAGACCTATCTCGACCCCACAAAGTGTTCGATTCTCTTGTAGTACAAAAATCTACGCAAAATGTGCTGAGCAACTATATTTTCTGAAAATAAAAATGCAAATTACAGATATTTTTGATTTTTATTTATCACGCTAAAACCATGATTTAAGGCAAAATTGTGAAAACGTAATTCAAGAGTGAGTTGATATTAACTTCTCACTCTTGAATTCAATTTTCACAATTTTGCGTTAAACCTTCAATTTCCTTTTAATTTTATTTGAATATATTCTCTGTAACACATTTAAAGAACCTACGTATGCATGTATATGCATTAATACGTGCACACATAATGGTAGTTCATGTGCAGTGCTGTACGCGGCGCTAGTTGCTAACGGTCCACCACCTTTGCATTAGGTTTGCACGGCCTGATTCATTGTTTGTTTACAAGCCATTTGAAGTTGACGTGTCAGTGTATTTTTGTACAATGGAAAAAACCGAATATCGTGCAGTGATAAAATTCTTTGTTTTGGAAGGTTTATCAGCAACGGAAATTAATACAAAAAGGTGAAAGTGTTAAAGGAAGCTGCTCCTTCATTTCCAACTGTGCATCCATGGGTTTTAGAGTTTAGACGTGGTCGAAAAAGCGTTGAAGACGATCCACGCTCAGGACGTCCAAAAAGTGCATCAACACCAGCATTCATAGCAAAAGTACAGGATATGGTTTTGGAAGATCGTCGATTGACCGAGAGAGATTTACTAGAGGCCCTAGACATCTCATTAGGCAGTGTGAGTCGTATTTTACGTGAAGTTTTGGGTTTCAGAAAGCTCCGTGCACAATGGGTGCCGCATTCGCTCACAATGGAACAAAAACACGTTCGAATGCGACTTTCTGAGCAACATTTGGAGCGTTTTCGAAAGGATAAAAAGGATTTTTTGCGTCGATTCATCATTATGGATGAGACTTGGGTCTTCCATTATGATCCTGAATCAAAACAAGAGGCTAAGGAGTGATGTGAACCAGGCACTTCGGCACCGAAGCGAGTTCGTGTCCAAAAATCGGCGAAGAAGGTGTTAGCATCAGTTTTTTGGGATGCAAAAGGGATTTTGTTGGTGGATTATCTCCAAACTGGCAAAACCCTGTACCAAAACAAAAAAAATCCATTTAAAGTTTTATAAGTTTTGGGTCAATATAATAGTAGACATGTTGTCAAGAAGTTCACATTATGAGAGAAAAGAGTATTGGACATTTTGGAGATCATTCCCAACCCTACAGTAAATCCCTTCGTAGAAACTCATATAGGTAGCTACCTTGGATTCTATATCGAAACTTACACAGGAACCTATCTTACTTTCTATGAAAATTTGAGACACTGATTTTCATTTTAAATAAAACGGGATCCTGTATGTATATCTAACTATGCGTGAATGTTCATATGATCCTATGTACGATCCCAAACGAGGGGTTTCGTTTCAAAAATCCTATGCGATTTTTTTGTATCCATCGCCATGTTAAAAATATTTTCTCACAAAAATATTATTTTATTGCTACGGGTGTACAATTTTGTATCGCTGACTACATGAAAAGAAATTTGATTGGTGAATGTATCACGTTTCGTGAGAAGAAGTACCATTTTAGAAAGTAAACCAGAACTATTGGAAGAAGATGTGGAAAAGTCCCATCATAATGGCAAACTTTATTATGTCAATCATTACTCGCTGTCTGTCGTAAAAATGGAAACATTAAGGCAAATTTTCTACATCTATGATGGGTAAGTTTCATTTTCGAGCTTTCTCATATTTGGACTACAGTAGGGCTCAGAAAGTCAAATCAATAAAAGTTGATTTTACCATCTCCGATGGTGATAATTCCAAATTAAAAAAAAACACCTTTCTTTATTGCGTCATTTCGTAGTGCCACTGTTGATCTTCATTGCTCCTTGTTGATTCCCTTTATTTATATGTCAAGTGGCAAACATTTCAACCAAAAAAACCTAACTAAATGGGTCCGATCAAGGGGAAATTGAATTTACGACCTACGGCTTTTAACGCACCTAAGTCCTACAAATAACGTTATTAGACTACTCTCGCATTTACAGTTTGAAATTTTGAAACTTGTATTACTCCGATAGCGCAACTGATCACACTTGGGTCCAAAGTCTGTTATTCGCTGATTAACCGACGCTTTTTTAAGGAGGAGATAAGGTACCATCTATGGTTCCAACGTTTGAACTCTCATGGGAACTTTTTTGAACGATACGATTATATCAGGTGTACTAATAAGTTTCTGCCGTTTGACAAAAGTTGGTGCCACCAGTGAGTTTTGGTTGAAATTTACAGATGTAAAACGTCACTGTCATAAGGTTGCGCATCTGTTAACAACATAATCTTGAAATATTGGTGATTTTTATCAGTATAACATACTCTTTTGTATGCGAAAGTGTCGACGATTGCTTGTAGAAACATATGGTGAGGCTGCCTTAAGTGAGAGAAGTTATCATGAGTGGTTTCCAAAGTTTAAGAACGGTGAATTTGACAACGAAGACACAGTACGTAGCGAAAGGCTGAAAGTGTACGAAGACGCGAAATTGGAAGCATTATTGAATAAAGATTCGTGCCAATTGCAAGAAGAACAATACGATAGACAATACTTTGAATAAAACATAAGTTTCCTTTCTTTCACAATGAATTCACAATTTTTGATAAAAAACAGCGTAAAATTAATTATGTGCATCCAGCGCGCAAACTCGTTTTTACGCTACAGTTGAGAGTAGCGTAATGTTGTGTATTACGATACAGGGCATGTAATGTAAAATTGAACTGCGCATGTACCTATAACCATACAGCGGAGCGTAATCTTCTTGTTATTTCTCTTCTTCTTCGTACAGCGTTAGCACCGTACTGACAAAGCCTTGTACATTTGAACAGCGCATGCTCTATTATAATACGCTACTACTACACAAGATCGAGAAAATCAAAATGGCCGGAACTAGTCGTGAAATATCAAGTGCAATGGACAAGAATCATGATGAATACTAGATTAGATTTGAGTGTACATATAAAAACTTGTATACGCACCGGAGCCACATAAAATAGAATATGTGCCAATGCACACAATTCAGGTGATTAGGAGACTCGCTTAAGATGCTCGCAGGACTGATCACGCCTAGGCTTCGTATCGGCTTTGTCTCAGCTACATCTCGACTACGCCTTGGCTACGATCACCTGCGAGCATTGTCGCTCGTCGCTTAATAACCCTCATTATGCGCCTAGGCACATAATATACTATTGTACACCTGATAATATTCTGTAAATGCGTGACAATTATTATTTCGACCTATAGAATGTCTTATAATGTAAACGCGAAAGATATGCATACACATCTTCAAAGGTATATTTTGTAAAAAAAAAAGTTGGCATATGAATTTTAAATTTTTACCACCATTTTTGATGATATTTTCCGAAACGTGTTATACTCAGGAGCATCTTTGTGGCACTAGCTGGAATAAATTCCTAATGGTTCTGGTTTACCGTCAAAAATGGTACTTTCAACCATCAAATTTCTATCCGTGTAATTTAAAGAAAACCATTGCGCAGAAATTTGATATTGTTTGAGGAAAAATGTTTTTGATGTAGGTATTAACACAGGAAGTTACATAAGAACCTGTATAGAAAGATATACAGGGTGAGGCACATAAAGTGTTACAGAGCTATAGCACTCAAACTATAGATCATATCCAAAAATGTTTCAGATAAAAGTTTCAGTGTTCCAGAAGGCCGTGATACTTGACCACCCTATTTTTTTATCGCCAGAAACGCTGAAGCTACGTCAACGTCAACTCCACTTTTTTGGATGGAACCATGTATTTTTCTCGATGACATTATCACCAATTTTAAGCCGAATTTAGCGACCTACAGAACAAGGTCATCTAGTCATGCAAAGTATGAAAATAGTCGAAAAATCGAAACATATCCGAACAATCACTTTCAAAGGATCCACTAATCTTGGTTTGTGTCTACCTACAGAAAATGCTCGAAGTGATGACCCTCGACTTGTAAGTACTTGTTAATTCGCTGACGAAAAGTCAGTATAACTTTAGTCAACATTTGTGGTGTAATTTCGGTACATGCTCGGCGTATTCTTTCTTTCATGTCGTCAGGCGTGGTAGGTAACCATTACGCGTTCTTTGACAAATCCCCATAAAATGTAATCTGGTGATGTTAGATATGGTGAACGAGGTTGCCAAGCTACAGGGCCGCCTCGTCCTATACACTTTTCGGCAAAAATCTCATTAATCACATGTCTTGAACACAGAGCATAATGGGGCGGTGCACCGTCGTGTTGCATCCACATGCTCATGCGAACATGCAAGGGCACGTCTTCCATTGATTGAAGCAGTACGTTTTGCAGAAAGTTTGCGTAAACTTGCCCAGTCAAGCGACCTTCAAAAGAATATGGACCAATGACGTGATCGCCGACAACGCCGCGCCAACAATCAACGGAGCACGGATGTAGAAATGGTACAGTTCTCATCCATTGAGGATTCGCATTTGCCAAATAAAGCATATTATGCCTGTTCACATTTCCCGTATTTGCGAAGTTAGCTTCATCAGAAGAAAGCACATGACTCAAATATGAGACATCTAAGCGATTTTTCTACAAATCCAATTACAGAAATTGACGCGTTTTAGGAAATCATTGCCGTAAAAATCCTAATGCAATGACATACGATACAGATGAAACTTCTCTTGATGTAAGATTCTTAATACAGATCGCTGACTAATTCCACTCTTTTTTTCCATTTGCCTTTTGCTCGCATGTGAATTTAGTGCAGCAAAAGCTAAGATAGCAGCGGCATTATTTTCATTAACAATTGGTCGACGTTTGACTCGTGTTTGTTTCACTGTACCGAAGCGACAGAAATGTTCAGCTAATCACTTAAAAGCCATGTGCAATTTTTGTTGCCTATCCGAATAACAAGTCGCATACAAATCTTGGGTGTTTGTGTAATGTTTACGGCACTCCCTCAGCACCATCAACATATCAAAATATTCTTGAAAATCGTTCATTTTCGCATTCCAATGTACTCACATTAGGAGGTATTGCGTGACTAGCTGATATGTCAACAGAAAATGCTTACTTTCTGCCGATGTCAACAATACCCTATCGATGTGTATTATCATGGGCATCGTAAGAAATGAAAAGAAATGAAAATGATTTTTCGACTATTTTCATACTTTGCATGACTAGATGACCTTGTTTTATAGGTCGCTGAATTCGGCTTAAAATTGGTAATAATATCATCGAAAAAAAATACATGGTTCCATTTAAGAAAGTGGAGTTGACCTTGACGTAGCTTCAGCGTCTCTGACGATAAGAAAATAGGGTGGTGGAGTATGACGGCCTTGTCGAACACTGAAACTTTTGTCTGAAACATTTTTGGATATGATCAATAGTTTGAGTGCTATAGCTCTGTAACACGTTATGTGCCTCAGACTGTATAGTTATCCAGAAAGTTTCCTGCCTTATACTGAAATTCCTGTCTCATCTTTCGCCATGTAACAGATGGAACAATTACGCTGTCTTCTCAAAAGAATTTTAACTTGTGATATAAGTAATCCGTATATTGCGTGAACAAACTCACTAAATTTTTTTTGTCTCAGTGCTAAGCTATTATGTTAGTTCCACATTTGCAAATGAAAATTGGGAGCTGGGCTGCCATCATGTGCCTACACTTATTTTTTCTATGTGCGGTAAAATACTGATCCAGTACTGTATGTGTGTTGTTATTTAGTATTCATTTCGCTAGCTCACTCGCATGGGACACCCAAGGGAGTGAGTGAGCGAAAACAGTACTAAATAACAACACTGACTGTATCTCAGTAGTTGATTGGGCGGCACCCTATACTGTCGTGCACAGCTCTTGGCCTGACGTTTTATTTTTTGAAATAAGGATAATAATGACAATTTCAAGCATATTCAGTTGGCATTTATATTCAGATTTTGAGGGCAGTTTCGACACTTCCTATGATAACTTACCATGACCTAATTCTAATTCTAATATTTCTAATACTAATTATAAACGCTGTATGCTTGATTTGTTCAAATAGACTGGTCGGAAGAAAGAACACTTTAATTTCAAAAATGAAGAAAGATTTTTGTCGCATATCGGAACTGAAATCTATAGTGATGGGGACGTGAGTATTATTTTATCTTCTTTGGTTATTCATGAGGTAATATATAACTAATAGCTTTTAATATTCTAGTTTCCCTTAGCCAGTATTGCAATAAAGGGTAGGAACATTATAGGATTTACTTATTTGGATGAAGAAAATGATGTCAATGAAAATTGTATTGTGTTTTCTAAAATTGTCTACGCAGATTTCACGGAAGTTAATTCACTGCTTCACGAGGGTAAATATGTTTACGTATAATGTTTTGAGATTGAACTGAATGGCCATATGGCTGGCTTGCCTATTGAGTTTTTTTTCCAAAAACAGCATTGAATGAAATATCCACAAAGTTTTACACTGCTGGTCGCTGGTAGCTAAAAAAGCCATGCACAGATGTGGTAAATTAACAAAGAAAATGCAAAGTTTAATTTCAATTTAATTATCAAACTCATTCTTCCTTCTTGAAGATTTTTTAAATTCAAATATTCCTGTAATTGTTTTCCTATGAAAAATTTTCGTAGGAAGTTACTGACAGATGTTTACATTAGCTATTTCAAAAACGTCCTAACTATTTGTAAAAAATATGCCTGATGTGGGCAAATTAATTTGCAGCCCAAAATTTCTATTCTTCGATGTCAAATTCACTGTTCTTAAACTTTTGAAACCACTCACGAAAACTTATCTCACTTAATGCAGCCTCACCACATGTTTCTACAAGCAATCGATCCGTCTCAACTGCAGATTTTTTCAAATTGAAGAAGTAAACATTTCCGCGCACAAAAGATTATATTATACTGATAAAAATTCACTAACATTTCAAGGTTATGTTGTTAAAAGATGTCCAACCTTACGGCAGTGACGTTTTATATCTGTCAATTTCAACCAAAACTCAAAAATGCTCATTTTCCAGATGAGAAAAAGTTCAAAAATGTTCTGATAATTGTAGTTTTTTGTTGTTGTTGATTTCTTTGAACATATGTTTGAGATATGATGCAAATTTCTACATATTTTGCATAAAAGTACCAATTTTGGAATAAAATCTGCTTGGTTGCTTTTGTTTTGGAACTTAGTTTTTTGTGTTTCTAAATTTTCATATTTTTCTTCACAAAGTTTATAAAGTCCTTGTATTAATTTTATTTGTTTGAATGCTGCTCCGTTTACGGTTATTATTGCTATATTTGCTGTAACTATCACTGTTTTATTTTCTACTACACAATATGATGTAAAAATTATACTTTTGTCAACGTTAAAATCTTTATTAGTTAGAAACTCTGGTTCATTCCGTCCGTATTCAGTTGTTAAATCCTTTAAAAGTTTTACATAATTAAGAATACCAACATTTTTGGTTTTATATATGTCTTTTTGAGATTTTGATTCTTCTCATCCCATGAAGAATATAAGAAAAAAATGAAAGTTTGTCGTAAGCTTTCTAGTAAGTTGTAATTTGCATAAGGTCCTCTTGTTCTGATTATTAAAATTATGTCTTTAATTATTTCTGGATTTATTATATCTTGAGACCAATTAAGTACGTTGCAGTCATCGTAATTAAATATTCCATTTATAAATAAATATGGCCATAATGCTTTTATATCAACTTGAACGATTAAATCGCATAACGAACCACGAGTTACCAAAGTGACTTTGTTTACTTGCGCAGACATCAACACTAACAGCACAACGCAGGTTGCAGAGAAAGAGAGAGAGAGACAGTGGGGGCCCCTCTCGCGGTCGCCTTAACGCGAAGTCGTGATCCTGTTTTTATCGCCTTAGCGCGAACTAAGTGTAGTCGCTGGTGGGGTTATATATGAAAGTCTAAGGGCCGGTTTCACAAAGTTCGTTCAAATTTTAATCAGCGGTTAGATCGGTCATTCTAAATTCTGATTGATTAATCCAAGAGTTTAACCGCCTACTAAGAGTTAACCAAAGTTGGTAAAACTGGCACTAAGTCTATTAATATTAACGATTTCAAGTTTATTTTTAACCGAAATTTTTATGTTTCATTTTCCCAATATTTAAAATATTTCTTTAACTCTCCACCTTCCAATAGAATTACACTATCTCCGATTTTAAAATTTTCTGGGTTAATTTTTCTATCATAATATTCCTTTGATTTTTCTTTAGCTGCTGTTAAATTTTGTCTTCCTATTCCACGAATTTCATGTAGTTTTGTGATCAACTTTGTCGTGTACATGTCGTAAGTTTCCATTTTTTCGTGCTCTGGTAGAGGATCGACAGATGGTAAACATGTTAATTTTCCAAAGATAAATTCATAAGGCGTGCATTTTGTTCCTTCATGAAAGCTTGTATTATATGAAAACATTGCCAATTCAATCCAGTCATCCCATTCTGCATTATTTTCGATAAATGGATTAAGATATTCTTTAAGGAGGTGATGCCAACTTTCCAAAGATCCATTTGATTGGGGATGATAAGCAGTAGTCTTAAAGTAACGTATTCGAAATCGCTTTGCCATTTTTCTCATTAAATTGATTTAAAAATGTTCTCCTTGATCTATTAAAACCGGGTTTGAAGAGCCATATATGCAAATAATTTTTTTTTAAAAAGCGTCTTTTATTGTTCCAGCTTGGTGATCTGTTAGTAAAATTGCTAAAGAGTATTTAGTAAAATTATTCTGAGTAGTGAGTATATATTGATTTTGTAATGAAGTTATTGGTAACTTTCCAACAATATCCATTGAAATTTTCTTAAATGCTGTTCTTGCAGTATCGGTAATTATTATCATGGGGTCTTTTGTTTTGACTCTAACAAGTATTTTAAATTGATATTGTAAACAGAGTTGTATGCATAATTATCTTTTCTCGTCGTTAATTAGTCGCGGCATTCAATTATATTTTTCTGTGTCCCAGGCAATTCAGATGTTGAAGGTTGATCAGGGGGTGGCCTTTCTTCTATAAAATCGTCTTCATCAGAGTTTTCAGAATTCTCTATTCCTAAGCTATCCAATTGCTCGTACTTACTTTCATGTTCTTCGTTCTGGAAATTTTCTCTGTATTTCACCTAGTTTAAATGTATTCTACTAAAAGAAGAACCTATAAAATTAACATTTGTCATGGAGGCTATTTATTGTTACATATACTTGCAAAAATAACCTCTATGGCAAATATCACTTACTGGCTTCTTTTTTTGAATAGCAGTATTAGGTTTCCTTAGAATGAAAAAAAAATTTGTCTACACAGTGATGTCTGTTTGCCTGTCTACTCGTTAGAAGAAAGGGACTTGAACTGTGGAAAATAATTTATGTAAAGGACCCATGAAATATGCAACTTTACATTACAATGGTAAAAGTACCCTGCAATTATTTACATGAAAATTGTAAAAGTCCCATCTTTTGTAATTTCACCACTAAATAGATAGTAAGATGTGAGCCACTGAGAGAACAGTTTGTTTTCATTAAACAAACATATCTTTAATACGCGGCCAAACAAGAATTTTTTTCAAATTAAGCAGTTTCTTCAAGTCAAGCAAATTTACATTCACAAGGTGACACTAAAACCTTCTACAAACAGGTCTTTCACAATTTCGTATTTAAAATCTGGTATTTCAAATGTCCTCATAAGAAATTGATCTTTACTTAAATTATTTTTTACATGGTACAATAAACAATTTATACCTTTTTCTAATATGTATATATTCACTGTCATTATGTACAGGTATCGATAGTGATGTAGTCCTCACCGATAATGATTACTTCAATTTCGTTGTTTCTTTGTGGAAATACAAGAATTCAGATGAAAATAATTCAGATGAAAATAATCCAGAAAATTACGAATTGTTCTGTCTTGGTGCCTTAATTTACTCAAAATGGATCCTTATCAATATTGATTGTTTTAAAGAAGTGGCCAATTGCACTCTGAATAACATTGGCATCTTAACTTATAGCATGTTTCTCAAGGGAGATTTACCAAAAATAGAGGTTGTTGAACGTTCCCGCAGAATTCGCGAAAGTGAAAATTATGAGACAAAATATTACATTCTATACGTAAGAAGTTTTACACAGCATTCAGAAGTTTAAACTTGAATTGCTTGAATCTCACTATATTTTATAATGTAACGTTTGAAATTTTCTTCAATACTTGAAGTATATAAAATTTATTATTTTTTCAGTTGAATAATGACTTTGAGTTATCATCGCGTATAAAAGTAGATTGGGCAAAGTGGAATAAAGAAACAGATCAAGGAATGATAATAGGATGGGATAAAGAGGTAAAAATACACAATTCCTAAAATACTATTGATCAATGCTCTCCCACTGCTTTCTTATAAAGCTTTTAGCTTGACTTCTCACTGTTAGAACTGGAAATAATGACATTTTTGCTGTGCAGAAAATTTACTATTATCCTATTATAATTTATAAAGAGGAATGAATTTGATTTAAAAACTCTTACTTTTGCACCAAAAATAACTTTCAATCTATGACAGACAATAAAAATGGTCAGTCAAGCTGAACATGTAGAAAAACAGTTGAAAAACTTCTCTATAACATAAAACAACCACCTAGTTCTAAATTTCCCAGTAGGAAAATACTAATTAAATGGCATTAAAATGTTTAAACCTGAAAATAATAGAAAACGGCAATGAAACTTCCAAAAGTCATTTTCATGCCTGGTCAGATTTGTAATGGTCCAAAACTACTTCCCAGTACTGGAACTTCATAGTTCTTTTAATCATAATTGGAACAACTACGACTATCGGATGATAGCTATTACTTTCTTAATTTTTGTGTATGAATTTCCACTCTAATGGTAATTTTCGTTTGACAAAATTTCAGAGAGTACTGATTCCTTTTCTTTTACGATGGCATCATATAATCAACACAGAAGTGTCAGTACTGGATAGTAGTACCAGGCCAGTACAATATCAGTCCTGAATTTCATCAGATCATAGAAATCCCAATCTTCTAAACTATGAACATTGTATTTTGATGTGTTTCAATAGAAAGGTCCAGTGAGAAAAAGCTTTCAAGTAAATAGCGAACATGAAATGCGTATCCCTTTATCAATCATAAAAGGCTCTATATCACAAGTAAGTATTATTATCAGCCTTTGCTTTTAACGAGAGAATCAAGGACTAACAGCTGTCAATATTCTAGTATCCCCTGGGCAGTCTTATAATAATAGGCCAGAAATTTAGATCCAGTGTTTATTTGGAAAAACTAATAATGGTTAAAAGGGATAAAGGACGTCTTGAGGAAGTAAAAAAAAAAAGTGATGAATTTATGATAGCGTATAAATTTTTAGATAAGGACTCCAGAAAAATTATATCGATGCTTCAGAAAGAAAAGAAGAGAAAAATAACATGTGAAATAGGTTCATCCTCAAATACACCTCGCTTGGATTAGGCATCAAAATAAGAGTACTAGTGTTTACTCCAACTTTAATTTTAATCCAACAATTTGCTATATTATTTGATTTTCTTCAAATAAACTGCTTCGTTAAATAAAAAAATCATTCTTCGAGCCTTTTATTTAATTTATATAGCAGCATATTATGCGTTATTACTGTTAAAAACATATTACCTAAATTCCAAATACATGCATGAAAAAAATTCCATTACATGTATCTTAAATTTAAATAAAATTGTACGCTTTAATGAAAAAATTCAAAAATTACGAAAAATAATTTTTTAATAATGTTCTTTGTAATAGGATTTTTCCTTACTATCGCTTCTCACCAATTTTTTGAAAATGATTGAAGTTTCTTAAATCATAGCTTATTTTTTCGGGGAAAATATTATCTACAACTTAACCGTTTCCAATTTTTGAAAATAAATTCTTTAATGGCTGAAATCATTAAAAAGCAATTTTTCAAAACAAAATTTTTATAAACAAATTGCGGTATTTGATAATAATTGATTCATTTTCAAAAATTGGAAACGGTTAAGTTGTAGAGAATATTTTCTCCGAAAAAATAAGCTATGATTTAAGAAACTTCAATCATTTTCAAAAAATGTGGTAAGAAGCGATAGTAAGGAAAAATCCTATTATAAAAAACATTATTAAAAAATTATTTTTCGTAATTTTTAAATTTTTTCATTAAAAAGAGTGTCTTTCCTTACATATGACACGGCTGATTATATAATTTCCAGTCTTGAAAAAATAGAAAAACTTCTTTTTCCAGAGACTGATTTTTGGCACGACAACTACCTTAATCAACTGTTTTAGAGTTAACTCAACTGGTCAATTAAACTTTATAATTCGTTATTGAATAAATACGCAAAAAAAATTAATTTTTCACCCAAGTCGAAATATGGCGTTACGTTATCGCTCCAAGTATAACTTTTAAATCTGCTTTGCGACTCCTACTTATACTTCCTATTACTATTTCCTACTTAACAGCTCTACATAATATTTTCTTTCTATTTTGATTAAAAAAAGTCATAATTTCTACATAAGGCTCCCGAGTCGAACTATTGATTCTCTATTGATTCTCTAAGATGCTCCATTTCCGAGGACTTGAGAGAATCAAAAGAGGCGTATTAGCTGCTTAAATCAATGTAATTTTGATCCTCTGTTGATGCTCTTCTCCTGCAGATATTTCCGTTTCTGCACCTTGGAGGATCTTAAAGAGTAGCAACGAAGATTCTCCTTACCTCCTCTATGATTCTCCATTTTTAAAAGTATATAATTCCTAATGACGTCAGGAATTAGCAACGGTTTATTATTATCTATATTGATCGTGTTGATTAAGATAGAAACGAAAATATAGTACCAGACTTTTGGAAAATAATGAGGAATGTATCAAAGTATCAATGTCTGGTACATGTCGAATTTTGTTTTGAAAACATTAATTTTGAAAAATTTTATTTTTCGAAATAAAAATCCAAATTCTACCGGAGATTGATTTTTTGATGGATTCCTCATTGTTGCCTACAATTTCATGATTATATTTACATTCCTGGTCCTAATCAACCCGATGAATATAAATAATATAAAATGGTTGGTAATTTGTGACGTCATTACGCATCACATCCCCTCAAGTACCAGAATGAAAAGGGTTCAACAAGAGCGAGTCCTCGATTTTTCGAAAACTATTAGAGATTTTAAAACGTTTTTTTAAAAAATAAAAGTACTCTCGAAGGAATACGGCGCTACTATCTAATAGATAGTCCAGTCCCCATCGTTGTCCAGAATGGCCTGGCACCTTTTCGGCATGCTTTCCACTAATTTTTCAGCGTAGTCCGTTGGTAATTCTTGCCATACCTTCTTGATTTTTTGCGAGAGCTGTTTCAGGGTACACACATGTTTTTCCGCAAGCTTCCTCTTTAAAACACTCCAGACATTTTCGATTGGATTCGCATCGGGGAACTGTGATGGCCAGTCCAAAGTTGTGATGCCATTTTCTGTTTTCCAGGCGGTGCAGAGACGGCTTCGATGTTTCGGGTCGTTATTTTCTTGTAAGATCCAATCGGCCGTATCGGCTCCAAACATCTTTGCAGCAGACCGTAAAAGACCACGTTCATATATTTGGAGCATTTTCTGAGCATTCAAGTTCTCGGTGAAGAGCTCTAAACACCCAAAACCGCGCTGTGAGAAGCATCCCCAAACATGAACCTTCACGGGGTGTTTTTTATTGGCTTTATAACGCTCAACCCACTTCTTCACGAACGATTTCGACTTTTTTATGTATTTAGCAGCGGCTGTATAGGACATAAGTGGTCCCTTTGGATGGGTACACAAGAAGACCGCTTCAAAACGTTTCGCGTACACAGAACTCATTATGACACACGTCTGCTCTCTCCGACGATTCGAACGCTACTGAATCGCCTTGGTAATTGCGCCGTAGTCCTTTAAATGTACTTTCATTAAATCAAGAGAAGTATCAAGAGAAGCAAAAGAGAATCAAAAGAGTGTCAAGAGAGTATAAAGAGAAGCAAAAGAGAATCAAAAGAGTATCAAGAGAAGCAAAAGAGAATCAAGAGAGCATCAAGAGAAGCAAAAGAGAATCAATCGACTCGGGCTCTTTTCACTACATAAAACGTTTCTGATTACCATCTTCTTTGAACCTCTATACAGAGCCTTCTAACACAAGTTGCTCTTGGCCCGCTTTTCACGGTCCTCATTTAGCACGTATTTCTCTTCTTTGAACGCCATATAATTTCTGCAATATTTTGAACTTTTTATTTAACTAGACACTTCTGAACTGTACAATATGGCAATGCAACAATTTTACTTATAGATAATCAGCCGAGCCCTCTTAGGGCTCACGGGCACACTTTCATCGCGCTTCGCGCTCAGTCTTATCGTCTTCACATATATTCAAATTTATTTTATAAGATTGTAACTGTGAATCAAATTTTCTTAGTTACTTTGACTTGTAGGAAAACATTCTTATCGCGAAACTCGCGCTTGATGTTCACAATAGACACATGGACCTAGGATTCTTAATTTAAAAGAAAAAATCAGTATGAGCCTACCACTGTGGGCAAAAACTAAGGTGAATTTTCAATTTAAACTTCACGGGCTAACCGATTCGGTCAAACTCTTTTATTTTTATGTTGATCCTGCTGTTAGTGACATCTGTGCCAAATTTCATGTCAATGTCATCACTTGTTACATGGTTACGCTTGTGTTTTCTAAACGACTAAAAGTGATTTTTTCGATTTTTACAATGTCTGAATTTGTTAAGCAAAGAAGTGCCATTAAATTTTGTTTGCGGAATGAAATTTTAGTTGCGGAAACGTTCAGAATGTTGCAGAAGGCCTTCGGTGATTTGACCATGTCGCAGAAAAATGTTTATAAGTGGTACAAAGACTTCAAAGAAGGCAGAGAACGTGTTGATGACTTGGAACGCCCCGGACAACCATCAACATCAGCTGACGAGCAACGCGTCAATCAAATCAAAAGATTAGTGCACACAAATCGTCGATTGACAATTAGAGACTTTACTGACACTATTGGAATTTCAGAAGGATCACTCAACACCGTTTCAAAAGATATTTTGGGCAGACAACTTGTGGTTTTTGCATCACGATAATGCGCCGTCTCACACTGGACTCGTTCTTCGTGACCATTTTGCCAAAAACTCAACGCATATCGTTCCAAAAACACCATATTCGCCTGATTTGGCTCTATGTGACTTCTGGCTATTCCCCAAACTCAAAAGTCTTTTTCATTTTTGTACTATAATCTCTCTTTATACTTTGTACCCTGTCAGATTTATTCCTTTAGAATAAAAAAAACACAGGCCGAAACGTTGGTTATTTTATGTTACAGCAATTATCTTATTTTATAAATTATAGTTTCATAATATAATAAAATACAATTACATAAGTATAATTTTTATATATAACTATATACCCATTATATGATATGATATAATTTATAATAAACTACAAATTACATTTTTGTGAAAAAATTTTAAACCAAATTTAGTCTTAACAGGATATTATAGACGATTTCTTGATGG
Organism: Diplolepis rosae; assembly: GCA_030998225.1. NCBI lineage: Eukaryota > Metazoa > Arthropoda > Insecta > Hymenoptera > Diplolepididae > Diplolepis > Diplolepis rosae. The sequence continues at coordinate 2,638,327 of JAPYXD010000275.1, forward strand.
ATTTTCCGAAATTGCTAGTTCTTTGAATCATTTTCTAAAAAAGGATATACCCTTTAATTGAAATGAAAAAGAACAAACAGCTTTTAATATTTTAAAAGCAAAATTATGTGAAGAACCCCTTTTACAACTACCTGATTTTTCTCAACCTTTTATACTCACAACAGATGCCTTAGGATTTGCAGTAGGAGGTATTTTATCACGAGGTAAAATAGGTGAAGATAAACCAATAGCGTATGCGTTACGTAGTCTAAGTAATACCGAGAAAAAATATGATACATATGAAAAAGAAGTCCTTGCTATAAAATTTTGTGAAACTCATTTTCGTCCTCATTTGTATGGTAGAAAATTCATCTTAGTGACTGATCGCAAACCTATAGTTTGGTTTCAAAATTGTAAAGACCCTTCTTCACGAGTTCCACGTTGGAGATTGAAACTCGCAGAATATGATTTGATGTAGTTTACAAGGCAGGAAAAATGAATGTATGTAAATGCAGGCGCTCTCTCAAAAAATGATTGCCTTCAAAACTTTTACAAGAAATAAACAAGGAAACTCTAAAAATGAGGTAAAACCTTTGCAACAAAGAAATTTGAATCTAGTAATCGTACCAGAAGACATAGATTATTTTAGTGAAACTTTAGAAGCCCTAATATTAAATATTGACTCTAAAATTCCAGAAATTTTTCAAGACTTTCTTCATGAAGAATTATTTAGTGATATCTATAAGAATATTTAAAGTACACAATAGTATATTAATTGACTAGGCGCATAATGAGGGTTATTACGCGACGAGCGACAATACTCGCAGGAGATCGAAGCCGATGCGCGATCAGTCCTGCGAGCATTTTAAGCGAGTCTCGTAACTACCCGAATTGTGTGCATTGGCACATATTCTATTTTATATAACTTCGGTGCGTATACAAGTTTTTATGCGTACACTCGAATCTATTCTAGTATTCATCATGATTCTCGTCCATTGCACTTGATATTTCACGACTAATTCCGGCCATTTTGATAGTAGTAGCGTATTATAATAGAGCATGCGCAGTTCAAATATACAAGGCTTTGTCAGTACGGTGCCAACGCTGTACGAAGAAGAAAAAGAATAAGAAGATTACGCTCCGCTGTATGGTTATAGGCACATACGCAGTTCAATTTTTACATTACATTCTTCTGTATCGTGATAAACTACATTACGCTACTCTCAACTGTAGCGCATAAACGTGTTTACGCGCCGGAGGCACATAAATTTATTTTAAAATCTGGCTTCGAGACTTATTTCATGTCAATTTTTTTATTAAGCCCAGTATTTGCCAAAAAATACGAAAATTTATCATGTGAAACTATAACTACAAGAAGTAAAAAGAAAAGACAAAAAGAACAAATTTAATTCACGATGAAAACCAAGATGAATTAAACAAAAATCTTTCTTCTAAAAATTTTGTTAAAGAACCACGAGGTAGGCCAAGAAAAAATCTATTTACAAATTTAAAAAATATTCGATCTCAAACGAAAAGCAAGAGAGGTAGACCAAGAAAACAAATATATGAAGATGAACTGTCAGGAATATATGCTCAAAAAAGAAGCCAAAGGAAACTAGATTCAAATTTCGACTCTGATCCTGAATTATTAGATTATTCAAGACAAACTGAAGCAAGAAACAGAAAAAAGAAAAAACGAAGAAGGCGAAAGAAATTACTAAACCTGAATGCGAAGAAAGTGAAAATTATTTTTCAACCTCAAAAAATGAAATCAACGACATTGAAACCACACACTGAGGAAATTATCAAGAAAATTACGAAGAAAAGGGCATAGCCGGGTAAACATACTGTTACGTCACAAGTACGTAAATACTTACTTTGACCGAAGTTTCCTCGTTTTAAGTTAGGATCGAATGATCCTCGCTTAGCGATGAGGATAAGTCAATGAAAGACACAATGATTATAAAAATAATACAAATTGAATCTATTTAATTGATTTAAAAGTCACCATACACATTTGTCATTCGTTACCTTTATGATTCGTAAGTTGCGTTGAGGTTTAATCCACACGGCGGTGAGTTGTAAGTACTGGGTCCCCACAGGTGTAGTCGAAGTGTGTGAGAGAGACGGAGTTATAGACCGCACAGGTATATTCCGTAAAGGGCGGTGATCTAAATTTATGACACTGTTCGAAGATCTTATAAAGATCTATACAAGTTCACGATGATTTTTACGACTCCCGAACTTGGATTTCAAATTGTCCCGGTCGAATTTTATTAATCTCAAACTCAGAGATTTTCGAAGTTAAATTGAAATGCCGCACTGAACTATTGTCGCGAGACCGGTCATAAATCCGAAGGAAAATTTAAGTGTCGAACTAGACGAAGAATTTACTGACTGCTTTCTCTTGGTGTGGGCCTCTTTTATATTTTTTCACACAAATTGACGGTCAGTGAAAATCGTGAGGTAGTCATATCTTCTTAGAGGAGAAGGGGCCCTATACTGTTCCCTACTTCCCCTACTCCCTATTCCCCTTTATCGATTTTCTCATAGATTTCTTAACTCAATCCAGCCTGTGTGTATTATATACATTCAAATACGTCGCGGGACGTGACAATACAAACACTGCCCCTGCACGTATTAACTTTAAATTTCTGTCATAGGTTGACATCCATGTGAAGTAAAATGTCTCCCAATGATAATCTTAGAAATTAATTTTTTTCGGACTTATGGAGAGGGAAAGAAAAATTTAAAGTGGTTTTTCTGGAAAACGGCTTGACCGATTTTGATGAACAAGATATATGTTGTAGACACTAATGAGGCTATTCCAAGAAAAACTTCGTAAGGCGAAATGATGAGGAAAAACGCTTATAAAAAATTGACAAGAAAAAAAACCTAACAAAAAAGAAAACCAAAGAAGGAAACTTAATACAGACAACACGTTTCACTTCCTCGCCTGGTCCAAGCAGGTTTATTTTTCAGCGGAAGAAGTAAAACGTGTTGTCTCTATTAAATTCCGTTCTTTGGTTTTCTTTTCTGTTAGGTTTCTCTTTCTTGTCATTCTTTTATAAGCTTTTTTTCCCCTCATTTCTCCTAAGAACTTTCACTTCCCTCGCCTGGTCCAAGCAGGTTTAGTTTTTTTTCCGCAGTCGTCTTGTTGTTAATATTGTGAAAAAAATGAATTGTAAAACAAAAGCAACATTTGAAACGTAGACATTGGGATGAGTTTAGTTGAAACATGTAAATGATGTATAAAATTGATTTATTTTACTTGCACCGTGCACGATACCGAATAAAATTTATTTTTTGTTGAATTCTTTGAAGGGGTGGAACAATGTAAAAAAAAATAAAAAACGCTCATGCAACACTGCGCACCGTTATGGTGCACTGCTCCCGATCGGACACTTTGGAACACAACTCTATTGCATTTTTACATGGTTAGAATCATTATTTAAAATGAAGATAGCATTATAATTGATGTAACTGACGTAATTAAATACATCATAAGTAATATTTTTTTCGCGTCTATATAATTGAAAAAAAAATTAACGAAGCAATTTAATTCTTTTAGCTTAATTTTAGTTGGACACGTACTAAAGATGCTGTAAAAAGTTGAGCATTAACAGTGAAATAGTTTTTGAGATATCGTGGCAGCAGTTTTGAAAAAACGTCTTTTGAGAAAAACGCGTTTTAACGTTGGTGTACATTATTCATAATCCGCATACCTGCTCCGGTTTACAAGTGCAACTTTATAACGGCTTCGAATTTTTAAATAGTATATTACGTGCCTCGGCGCACAATGAGGGTAATTTCCCGAATTGTGTGCACTGGCACGTATTCTATTTTATGTGACTTCGGTGCGTATATGAGTTTTTATGCGTACACTCGAATCTAATCTAGTATTGTAGTTGTTTGCGACGCTAGTCATTACACTTGATATGCCACGACTAGTCCCGGCCATTTTGATTTTATCGATCTTGTGTAGTAGTAATGGATTTGAATAGACGCATGCGCAGTTCAAATGTACAAGGCTTTACCAGTACGGTGCCAACGCTGTACGAAGAAGAAGAAGAATAAGAAGAAGAATTGTGCTTTGTTGCATGGCTGTAGGCGCATGCGCAGTTCAATTTTTACATTTCATTCCTCTTTAATGCAATATACTACATTGCGATACTGTTAACTGTAGCGAAAAAACGAGTTTGCGCGCCGGTGGCACATAAAATCCATTTATCCACGTCTTCTAAACATGTTTTAGACGTGATTTATGAAAAAAAAAAACCGATTTTTTTGACTCGTGACACTAGACGACCCCCTTAATCACTGTAATGCAATGGTTTTTCTTAAACATTTCGCTGAGTACTTGTGCTGGTTGAAGAATTTTCGACAAATACCTAGCATGCGAGAGGTAATACACGATGGCAGGAATGTGTGAGCAGCAATTAACTGTCCGTCTGCCATTAGCATACTCGGATGCATAGTGTGTTACCCCGGAAATACCTAAGCTGTGAGGTAAGAAATGTTTTTGAACAAAAAAAGTCTTGTAATTTTATTCTAATCTTTTTTTTTTTTAGAGATTTGAGAAACTCACTGAACCTTCAATTGGCAATGAAATTATTTCGATATATTTCATCATTTATTTTTCAGAGTCAATATAACTTCTCAAATTAGTAAGAATTTATCAAATTGATCAAAATTTTCCAAGCTTTCTCTTCTGTTCAGTACAAACTAAAAATCAATATCATCACAAATAAAAATTATATTTCTGTAAAACTCTTATAACTACCTTCCTTACATTTGATTTAACCAATTTTATTTTTAGTAACTGTCCATTAAAAAAAAAAAAACAAATTCATAACTTTTTTTACTGAGACACAAATGCTAGTTTCCATTCTAATCATCATTTTTTTTCTTTCCCATATTATAGAAATGATACCAACTACGGCTGAACCTATGGCGATTCATTCAGAATCCGTGGACGGTGTATGTCTACAGGATTACCCAATTACGTATCGAAACTTAATAAATAATTTCTGTTTTGACCTAGAACCGTCAACCTTATTTATTTATCATAGCCAAAAAACAAAAAAAATTTGACAATTTTTTTATGTAAAACTGCCAATAGTAAAACAAAGAAAATATGGATTCTGTACCTCATGGCACTCAATTTGTAAAATACAGCGCGTTAATATCAATTGTTACGTTTGCAGGGAAGCGTTAACAACGCCACGCTGTAGGGCAACGGACTTTAAGGGTTGTACTGAGCAATTTTTAAAAAACAAAATGCATCTTAGTTGGGAAATGAAGTTATAGTTGAAAATGTTTTTCGATAGAATACTAGATGTTGCAAATTTAAGTCATGACGTTTAAAACGTGTATAAGAATTCTCTTCAAAAAAAAAAAACTGTAAAAATCTAATTAAAATTGTAAAGCCGAATTATGAATTTGTTCATAGAAAAATGTTGCTGCAAGATTTCGAACCAATTGAAGCGGAAAACTCAAATAACAACAAACAATATTATCAAACATGTATCGATTCAGTAATTATAAAACATTTTTGTTGCTTCTATATAGAAAACGAAATCTACCATACTACTTTTAACCAAAAATTTATATGTAAAGAATTTTACAGATTCAAAATCACCTTTTTTGAATCAGAAACCTTATTGAATTAAGATGTTCTGTTTGCGAGGAACAAATTTTTTTTAACGTTTTAGAGCAAACCTATGTTTTCTTTGCACTAAATATCTCTTTGAGTTAGCAAACGCAGAAAAGGAATAAGTTAACTTTGAACCAAGCACATAATTATTAGCAAAAAAATAAAAAGTAACCTCTATTTGAATCAATTCAAATCATCAAGAACTTAAATAGATAATTCTTTTGCAGATAAAGACAATGGTAATGCAACAAAAAGATTTGACAAAGGGTAGCGTAGTAAAAATACTCAATTAAATAAGCATTGAGTACGATTTTGCAGTACCAACGTACACGCTAAAGTCGTTTGGAATGCAACAAGAGCTACCGCCGTTTCAGACTTCCATCTACAAACCTAAGGTTTGGAAGCCATAAATTTCATCGTGTCCTGTTGAAAGAAGGAATAATCGCTTGTTCTTTTGTACACCTGTGAGGACAGTCGTCTCATCACAGTGACACCTGTGGGGATCATCTGCTCCAACGCACTCATATCTTTGGGAATCATCACTCCGTCTCACTGAAAAACTGAAGGGATTATCTGCGGCTTAGATCAAATCTACAAGTTACCGTAACTTATCTCCCTGTTTTCTTCTCTTTATATTTTTTCAACTTATCCTTACCTCTACGCGAGGAACATTTGTTCCTGATTTAAAACGAGGGATCTTCGGATAAAGCAAGCATTTACGTGATTATGATGTAACAATATATTATGAAAGAAAAAAGACTTTTTATACCCAAAAAATGTAAACAGAACATTGGCACTAATTCGTCGATAAGATCAAGATAAGAAGTAAGTACCTCTTTTTTGTGAATTCATGCCAACGATTAAGATATGTGATTTCTTATCTTGCTATGTTCAGTTTCATGCAGGATTTACAGCGCAGTTCACAAACCATCGCGAATAATATACCATTATTTAAAAGTTTATTAAATTTATTGAAATGTCGCCTACTGCTATAGGACTATTTTTCATACTTATCGTATCGATGCCAAAAGTTAGTTGTAAGTATGTGTTTGGAATTTTATAATATTATCATCAAATCAATTTTTAAGGACGTTCTCTTGCCCGTAGATGTGCTCATCCTACTCTATCATAGGTAGTGGGATTACTGTTAAGCTTTCTAACCGAATGAGTTGAGCATCGTTTATGCGCAAAAGTAACAAAATGTCTCTTCTGCGTCGATTTGTGCGATTTGGCAACACCGCTTTCCAGTCTTTCTCATATCGAGTCGAAAGAATATGGTGTGAGAGAGGTTATATTATGAGTTTATTGACAGTTTGTAAATACTAATAAGATGTCTAATAAATTTCGCAACAAAAATGGCTTTTTTATTTCACAAAAATCAGCTGCTCGTAAAAACAAAGCTCTAGAAGCAATGTCAAATGTAAGCGTACGCGCGCGCTGTTGATGCGGTGTTGTCAAGCCACCATATTTGCTTCAGCAATCCGGCTAAGAATTTGTGCAACTGCGAGTTTCCACAACGTATATCTTTAAAAGTAGTGCCGGTACACGTATTTTTTATAATCACATACGATTCCTTATAATCTCTAGTATAATATAATAGTTTTCCAAAAAAATCTAAAGAAAATTGTGCTTTTAATGTAAAGAAAGGTATCACGAAACTGAACTACTCCTATCTAACACGTGTTAAGAGATTCAATTTTAGAGCTTAATTTCTCAATTTTAAGTACCGGTCTTGATGCTAATCTTTTTACCGCTTTGTAGATCATGCTAAAAAGTACTTATTTACAAAGTTTGAAAGAAATCTAAAGAAAAGTGATTTTCAAGAGAACGTCCTCAAACATTTATTACTTTTACAAGAAGACATGCTTTTTTTGGATCGTAACTCTCGGTATTAAAAGTTAATTACTAAAGGTGTAATGCAGCAAGTGAATAGAGACAATTTTTGGCGTTTAAAAAGTTTAAGCGTCACTATATCGATTTGCCTCAAATAACTTTAGTTCCCAGATGATATCCTGAGATAACTTCACGTTATCTCGGCCGAGAAAATATTATTGAAGACAGTTGCAACTGCGAGGTTTCTAGTTACAGTGCCAATAAGTTTCTTCGAGTGCAAGCCAAAAATCATGCCAGATTTTGAGGATTTATTGTGGATAAATGTATTTCTGCATTAAAATCCAGCTTAAAGGGCTTCATCATTCATATGTTCATGAGTATAAACATGTTTTTTGGCAATTTCTTTATCAATGAAATGGAAGCGTTTGGTCTCTTATTCCAAAGCATATTTTTCGATAATAAACTGTGTAGAAGATTACAGGAAAACGGTAAATTTCAGGGTTCTTCATTTATAAAATTACCTCTAATTCATATCCAAAAACTAAACAAGAACCTTAAAATCCCCTTTTGTTTAAAAATATTCAAATGCAAATTGAGGTCGGCCAGTAACTATGTTCTCCAAGCTCCACCGCGAGAAATTGTAAAGGGAACTTGAGATTTAAAAAAACTTCCAATAAGAAATGTATTCACTTTTATATAATGAAGGTTCCTGTGAATTTTTAAATTAATGCAATGCAAAATGGAGGAGTTATGGATTTTAAATATAACACTCGACGCCAGCAACGATAGTTCCATGAGTACTGAGCTTAACTCAGACGACTTTTTAAATTTCGAGATAATTTGAGATCAAAGGCCATCACTTCTGAAGTGGCCGAGTCTCGGACAAGTTATTCATTTCAGACCCTCAATTCTTGGCGAATAAAATTTATTTTCTTTCAGGGATAATCAGCCTTAAATTTTTGAGGAAACTACGTTCATAAATATTTCAGTATTTTATGTTGTGCAATAATATATGAATAAATAATGTGCCAAAATAAATATATTCAACAATTTCATTTTAATCTCTTTATAAATAATTTGTTTGAACTAATTATCAGATAGAATCAGTGTATATACAAGGTAAGCTATTTTGATCTATAATTCCGATTAACTTGTTGAAAAAGCAAAATACAGAAAAAAGTTCTATGCAAGATCTGTCTGGTTTAAAGAAGGCCATAAGTCGCTGTCATTGATTCTTACCTCTATTTCCATGGTGATTTGAACTTCAAATTGTGTTTTTAACTTAGTTTTGACCTCAGATTTGAGCATAGCAGAGAATTTTACGTTCATATGGGGCCTTTGATTGGCCCTAATGATGAAGATCAAGGTTATTTCAAGGTCGACTTTAAATTTTAAATAGGCTTCGAAGTCATGCAAAGCATATCTTTTAATTTTTATGGTTGGTGAGATCCGGTAAAAAGATTTGCGAAAAAGGTCTAGAAAAGGATTCTGCAGTCCAAGTGAATCTCGCTTCTCACGTATGGGGTCCTTGGTTACCAACTAAAACTAAAAAAAACCAACCCCAACATCTCGCTGATACAAATTGCGAAAACATCAGGCATCCTACTCCAGGAAAACTTGCTGTAGAATAACGAGAAAAATTTCTTGATGGACAGCACCTTCTGGTCCAAAATCAACCAAACGGCGATAAAGAGGCTTCCAAGGAAGTTGTGGCTGCGTAAAAGCGAACTATATAACTAATATGGAAATCCAAATAAAACCATCGAACACATCATTGATGGACGCGAAATTTTGGCTCAAAGAGTATACATACGCAAGAATAATGATGTGTGTGGAATTATCCACTAACAAATAGCTTTGAAATAGGGACTGATACAAGTTTTCGAGAATGAACATCATTTCTTGTACCGGGACAGGACCATCCAGACAGACCACCTTGTGGTACATAATCGTCCAGACATTTATTCACGGGACAAACGTACCCAGCGTGTCAAAATCATAAACGTCGCCATACCCCTTAATAAGACCATCCAGCTGATGTATTCTAACAAGATTAAAAAATATAGCCAAATAAAGTACGAAATCACAGAAATGTGGGGAGTGAAATCAACCACCGTCCACCCCATTGTGATTCCGGCTACGAGAAACATACAAGGTGCGTGAGTTAACTGAAAGATCTAGACGTGGACAAAGTACCTGTGGTATTCTAAAAAACAGTGTTATTGAATACCTGCCGCATAATCTTGTCGACCAGGCCTATATGCCTGGGAAAAAATTCTTCTCACATAATAATAGTAATAATCATAATAAGGCGTAATGAGGCGACCTGCGGTGAAAGTGTCCCCTTCAAACTGCAATGAAAGGGAGACTTTTGGAGTGATCTTTTTTCAACCGCTTCTCTTTAATTCCTCCTATAGCGCCTTGAAGTTCTGATATTGATACAGGCGTCAAATGGCCTATAACCGACTGTCCTGAACTGTGTTTACCAGATATCAACCTGTACTGATCCCATCTATTTTCAGTACCTCTAGATTTGACAAAAATGTCTTCAACAGTTTGTCAGTCAAATAGATCACATTCTAGAAAAGCATAAGATCCTGATACTAGGACAGGCGTCAGCTGCCCTATAACCGTGTGTCTAGAACTGTCTATGGCAGATATCGACCTCTACTGGCTTCCATCTTCTTCCAAATCCATTCAGCTTAAACAAGAATGTCTTCCTAAGTTCGTCAGTCCAACCAAATATTTGTTGCAGAAACTCAAAGTTCCGATTCTGGGACAGTTGTCAGCTGCACTATAACCGTCTCTTCTAAACTATTTATGGGAGATATCAATCGATTAAGTCCCATCTTCTTTCCAATATAGTGTACAAATTTGTAAATAGCAATGGAGATTACTTTGAATAAAATGTTTTTGATCGTTTTCATGCAACAAACGTGTAACTTTTGCAAAAAGATTCCGGTTTCATACTTCTAGACCTGGTAACTTAAGGCACAGAACAACAACTCAGATTTTTGATACTGAGACAAGCGTTGGCTGGCCTGTAACCGTCTGACCTAAAATGTGCTAAGCAGCTGTCAGCCTCTACCGTGACCCATCTTCTTCCTGATACATTCAGCTTTGAAGAAAATATCTTTTTCGTTCGTTAGTTTAACTAAACACATCTTTCAGCAACTCAGAATTCCTATATTTGTATAGTCGTCGGTTAGCCTATAACCATCCGTAACCGCGCGTGGAGGTCCGAGTGCGATTTTTACTGGATCTCCTAGTTGCTGCGCTTCCTACGCCCATCGAGAACTTTCGTCCTCCTCACTAATGTGATTAATGACTCGATGTGATTCCAGATACCTTCAGACTGAAACATGAGAGGAACCGTAGTAGCGACACGTCTCTTCGCCTCTTTTCTTGAAGCGCTTCAGGTACGCGTTAAAACCGCCATGGCCTGAAAACGCTTGCGTCAGGTAAAAGCCGATCTCACTGTGCCTTCTCTCCAACCAGGTGGCAGCTTCGAGTGCACCACGCTTGCCATCAATCTTCTTTTTGCTTCCCCGGGACCACCAGTGTTAGGCATAAGCCGAGCCAAGTTAGCTTCACATTAGATGGCTTTATTCGTTGCGATCCGAAGCTGTTCACTAAAACTTTGCCTTCGATCTAACTGTATTTGATCCAGGTATTTGATACTTCTGCTTCACGTGACTTCGTGTTTACCGAGTACAATCGTCGGGTACTTGGAGGATCTCCCGTCCGTGACCAGCAAAGTCCCAGTCTTTATCGGAGCCATTCAAAGGCTTCTGCTGTCCAGTCAACGCTTTGCCCACCGCAAACTCTCATTGATCTTCAGCTCTATCCTCAGCTCTTGACGTCATCAGCAGCACACACGACAAGTACGTCATCCGCGAAACCAATGATGCTCTTCCCAGCAGGTAGGTCTATGCGTGGAAAATCGTCGTAAATGACGTTCCACACGAATGGTCCCACCCGTGACCCCTGAAGGTCACCACATGTAATCTCTTCTTTGACGATCTCTTCTTTTAGCCGAACTAATTCTCCGCATCGGTATCGCGCATCCTCGACACAGTAATCGGGGTTGCACACAAGGATTCCGGCCCTCCTTGATGCATCATAGTAGCATCGGGCTGCCTCGGCATGTTTCCGGACGTAGCAATTTACCCTTTCGACTCCTTAGCTTTCCGAGCTCAACCAAACGTTGAGCGTCTGCCTCAACCAACGGGACCACTGCAGTCTGGACACCGATAAAGTGTCTGTAATGTCTTCAGGTTCTGTCGAGATTGCGTCCGCCCAGTTGTGGACAGAGAACAGCAGTCATCTCCTCCCTTGTGATTGTCTTGTCGAGGTCCCTCATTTCTAAGGACCTTTTTGAGACCAAGGTCCTAAAGTTAGCTTTCTCCCTAACCGTCTAGCCTAGCGCTTTTTCATAGGGTTTTACCATCACTTTCATGTCTTTCACGATTTCAGCGTAGATCTGTACATCCCTAGACGAAACCCTGATAGCATCGCCTGGCTATTTAGCATCCCTCCCTGGATGCCTCTTACTGCCCTGCCCAATTTCTCCATTTTGTGACTCTTCTTCAGAACTTTATCCCCAATTTTCGGTGTCCACCTAAGATCGTAATATTTTTGTTGTTCCTGGAAATTTTGGGTGGTTTTGATCCTGGCTACTTTGAGGGTCCCTTCAATTACTAGATCCGTTTATTATGCCCGCCTTGCCGGGGTAGGGCCGCCTCTAGTGCCAGCCTCTCTGGGCTCTTCAACTCTCGGCCAAAATTCGGATACGCTGGTGTGTGTCAAGCTGATTCGTGCTATGCCGTGTTATAAGCGAACGCCAGTTTCCGTAAATATTTGTCCCACGTTTTCTGGTTTCCTGAGGTATTCTGGTCAATCGTTGTCTTGATGACACGGTTGACTCTTTCTACCGGGTTGCACTGCGCTGTGTACGGTGGAGTCGGTCGGTGTTTTATGTGATTAAACAAGATATGGCGCCATACACATTCGCTTATCTAGACGACATAACTGTGTGTGTCCTATAGCGGATCTTGGAAGTGGCCTTATCAGGTCCGTGGAAATCATTGCCCGTGGCTGATCCACATGGGTGGCGTGCATCCTTCCGGCGGATGCTCGTTTCTGCGGCTTGTATTTCTGACAGCTGGGGCAGGTGCGGATATATCTTCTTATCATTCTCATCACTCCAGGCTAGTAGTATTGACGGGCGAGACATACCAGTGTTTTTGCCAGCCCTAAGTGACTCGAGTTCGATTGCTGAATAATTTCGCTCGGCTTTTGTTAATGAGCGACTGGCATAGGTAATTAATCGCTCCTCCTCTCCCTCCTGTTGTGAGAGGGCGGCTTCGAGGCCTTCCTAGCAGGCACCGGTCTGGACAGACTAACACTGTTGCCGAGATCAAGCTTTTCTTCAGCCTGTCGAAAACTTTTGGCTGATCTTCTGTCCACTCTCATTTAACTCTCTCTTTCAGGAGTCGATGCAGGTAAGCGGTTATGTTTGGGACGTCCATGATGAATCGGCGGTACCATGTTATGAGCTTCAGGAAACGATGTGCCTCTGTGAAGTTTCTCGGTTGGGCCCAATTCTCCATTGCGGCCACCTTATCTAGGTCTGTACTGAGTCCGTACAATATGCCTTAGGTATTTAAGGGGGTCTCCTCATCAGTGGCTCATAAAAAATGTGGTTTTTTAGGATTTTTTTTAAACATGAAAACAGCAAGAGAAACAAATGATCTTTTGTGTATCTGAACATATATTTATTCAACAATAAAAAGTTTTTTGAATGTCAAAATAAATAAAAATGGCGGATTTATAAACAATCTCGTGCAGCAGCTCGCCGCGGACAACTCAAACTCCGTGAAAAATCCAGCCCGTAATTTTTACCTGAAACAAAAAATTAAAATACTTCCTTATTCGGAAGGCTTTTCTGCACAGTATAGTCTATTATGGTGACTGAAAGTTGAAGTTTGAATATTTTAGTCATTTTTTAATAAAGCACTCGATTTTTCGGCCTTTTTTTAGCAGTAAGTGCGTTAATAACACTGTAAAATGAGATTTTTTAATACACTTTTTTAACTCAGTCTGTGCACAATTAAATTATTTTATATATTATTTATATTATATATATATATATATTATTTATTTAAAGTTTTTCGAAGGAAAAAAATCAAATTAAAGGAAACTTACAGGCATGAGATGTTAATCAGCTATACTTTGAAACGTTGCAAGAATATTCTCAGATAATAATTCTAACGATTGAAGCAACAAGAAAAAAATCGATTTTTTGAAGCTGACTGATGAGGAGACCCCCTTAAGTTCGGCTCAGGAGAACTGAAATTTTTCTGGGTTAGGCTTTAATCCAGATTAAATAGACATATAATTTTTGAGATCAATGGTGAAAAGATGCCTAGCCCTTCGGAGTTTATCTAGGGTGCCATTGACTTGGTGTAATGTCAATTCCGTTTGGGGACATCTAGAGTTCAAGCTGGGATAAGGCGTCTATTCTTAGGAGGACGTCAGGGATCAGATTTTGTAATTCTACGAACTCGGTTTTGATCTTCTAATTAGCTGCAGTGATCGTTACAATGAGGTTGTCTCCTAAATTGACTTCTGTCCCGTCGGGAAGAATGGCAATTTCGCTGCTATTGTCCACTCTCCATCGTTGGTCTCAGCATTGATGGCCGGTCTTCTAGTCCGTTCGTTCGAAAGAACGGACCCAGGATCAGCTATTCCCGTAGTCTACTGGATGCCTACTTTGACCCAAATAAAGGCTTTCGGGTCAGCGCTGTCACTTTTTCGGACTGAGCTGCAGATTGTGTTAGCCCACTTGTCTTGGCGTTTCCCGGCTTCTGACATTGGCAGTCTCTTGTCAGGATGTCTTCTTTTCCACACCAGGAAGTTAATTTCTCCGGTCGGCTGCGGTATTTAGATCTGTTTGCCCCCTTTGGTCGTACTTCCAGTAGCATTTTTTCCGTATAAATGCCGCTTGTAGGGGATGCGCTGGCCTTCCTTCTCTTTTTGTTGCCCTGATTCATGCATGTGTGTTTCGTGGTAACTGTGTCTGCACTTCCTCGATCTCTTGAACCCGTTGGATGAGCTGTTCTGGGTTTGAGGCCTTTTTCAGGCGTATACAAAACGCAGCCCATGCTTCATATTATACTAAAAGCTTTCCATGACCCTCTCATGTTCATAGCTAACCCGTCACTTCAAGTGGGTGAGCAGTGCCGTGGTATAAACCCAAATTGGTTCTCTGGGCCCTTGTCACAGGTCACTGATCTGTTGATTCAGGTGTCTGAGTTCCCCCAGTGACAGGTAGAAACTCCCCAATCTTTGCTCCATTTCCTAACAGGTCGTTATAGTTGATGCAGAGTTCATATTTTCCGGAAGGTTGATACTGGGCGGATATTCCAGATATTGATTCTGGTCTGAACGACGTTGTTCGGGGATAGAACCTGTTTAGTGGAGTAGTGGTTGCTCCTCTTCCTCGTTCGGAGATACTGCCTCCCTTCGTGTTGATGAGGCTACTAAGAGTTTTCTTAGCTTGATTAATTCCGGCTCCATTCATTCTAGGTCTTTTTGACGGTCAGGATCCTAATTGTAATCCCTGGGCTGTTATTCGCTATGAAGATAGTAGTAATTTTGCTCCAATGTGAGAGCGGTGAATCTCACTCATGTGTCTTCCCTAGTGGGAGTGGTAGATTCCCTCTGACAAAAGTGGTATATTTCTCTGTGATGAGAGCGGTAAATTTTCTCTGATAGAGTGGTAGGTTCTCTCTTTTAAGTGCGGTATCTCTTAAAAGCGGTAAGTTCTCTCTTATGAGAGCAGTGTCTTTTAAAAGCGTATCTCCTCTCTAATATTAGGGTGTGTGTGTTTCCCTCGGGAGGCGCGTTTACCTTAAGTTCTCATCCGGACTCCTCGTCAGTTCATCAAAGGTCTGGTCCATGTGTTTAGGGAGACACGCGCTTAGTGGTATCTGAGTAAACGCACCACCCTTGGAGCCTCGGTCATCGCGGTACCCAGGGGGCCGAGGTAACTAGCAGGTCGGTCGGGCGGTAATTCGATCCAGTGAGACGGTTGGGTCTGGACGCCCTGGGGAGAACCAAGGCAGGCTGTGATCAGGTACGTTTGACGTCACGCCCCGCCTTCTCGCCCTAAAACCAATGCCGCTAACGCAGATGCCGCTGAGCACCCCTCGCCCTAAAGTGATTGACCAGACCCTTGACGAACTGACGAAACACCCGGATGAGAACTTAGGGTATACGTGCCGCCCGATGGGAACCAGGCTACGTGATTTGTTTCAACCACCGATTCATTTACGTAACACACATACACACCGACACATTCAATTCTTACACTGACATCAGCACACCAATTATTCTTGTATTCACTCAGACGCACACACATACCACGCAGATGTAATCCTTTTTGTATTCTTATATTTTTCAAAATAAGTATTAACAATCTAAATTGAATCAATACAATTCGTCACCGATTATTTCATCACCTACCCCCCTGCATACCGAACCCTTGCTGATTTCTTTCATCGAAATGCTTGACAAAAGCCGAAGGTGGTCAATCTACCTTGAGATTTTACCATACTTGCTTGTTTTTATTTCAATCCATCTAAAAATTTATAGATTTATACTTTGTTTTGAGTTTCCCTGAAGCAAGAAAATCCCTTAGTTTATGCAATGATGTCTGCCAGTCTCTCAGTCTGTTTTTTATTATTATTATTTTATTAATATTTCACAGAAAAAGATTCTCACCCGCTTCAAAATTTATAAATTTAATGTCTCCAGGTGACGACAACGAGCAGGATCTTATGGCCAGCGGTCTCAAATATCTTGATACCATTGTTTCCTTTTGGAAAATAATCCCTGAATATGGCGAACGAGAACTGTTATGTCTTGGGGCATTAAGTGGATTTAGTTTGATCTATACCACTATAACATGCCATGATTCCCTTCTGAAATCAAATAACACCGTCATTTGTACTGGAAGCAGTTATTTTGATGACATTTATATGAATTTTATTATTGAAGGCAAAAAAGATTTTCAGAAAGATACACACTTTATTCTTTTAATTGTAAGTAATTTCAGTTAATAATGAAAATTTTATACTTGAATTATTTTCTATTCAATTTCATAAATAATTATTATTCATAACGATTTTTTGACAATTAATTATGTTTACTATTTTTTTTCATATTTCAACGTTTGGTTGTTATTAAATACCAATAACATAATAAATTTGATTTTTTTTCAGATAAAAGTGAATATTGAGCGACCATCCTCTTTAGCAATAAATCACGTGGTATTCAAGCCGAATGAGAAGTATCGCGGAGTATTGGTAGGATGGAGCGAAAGGGTAATAATTTACGGTTTGTAAAATAATGCCTTAATACCGGTTGTCATTCTGTCCGGAATTGATTAATGCTCCTCGAGTATTTTCTTGTTAATACAAAAAAAAACACGTTTCAAATTTACCCAGTTTCCGGACTGAAATTTTTAATAAAATGGAGATTTCACATTAGAATCCTGATAAATATGTTACCTAATTTTTCGTGTAAAATTCATGGATAACCTTCTCACTGTTTGAAGTATGGAAAATTAGATTTGTTTGATGCATTAAATTGACTATTATTTTAATTTCATGTTTGAGAAATACATTAGTTTGAAAAAAAAATTTATTCTTACACGGGGAAGCACTTTCAATCGGACAAACAAATATACTTAAAAAATACTTACTGGAACTTTGGATTACCCTGCATACAGAAATAAACTACCGAACGACAAATGCGAATCGACAAGCCAGCCGCTAGTTAACGGCAAGTTTCCTGCCCATTTCCCGGACTAAATGAAAATTCTATTCAAAGTTTTCAGGAATGATTCCAAATGAGATTTTACGACTTCCAAAATCTACAGAATTTACTGTTTTTGTTTCACATATTCATCGTGTATTCCAATACCCCAATGCTGTCGCATGTATTTAACGTGGAATAGTGCCAATTAAGGATCTGTGTGCCATAATCTGTTCACTCTTTATTCGAATTCAACTCGCGATATTTTCGGTAAAGTTCAAAGGATTTTGATGGTTCTTGTGTCATTTCATTTGTCATTATTTACCAATGCTTACAAGATAAAAAATATTTCTTGAAAAATAAATCTTGTAATAAAAAATTATTCATTTATACATCCATATCAGTGACTGGATTGTATTACGTTCAATTTCAAAAGTTGTGTAAGGTAGTTTTAGCTCCAGAAAACTGAAAGCAAGCACGTTGTTTTGACCCGGACTGGTCCATTTAAACCGCGCGCGTAAATCGAAACGGTAAAAAGTTTTTTTCCTCAGTTGGTACCACCTTCTTTTACAGTCATGTGAAGTTTGAACGGGAGACGTTCATTACTGTGTGTTTGTCAGCCATTGGTTTACGATGCGAAAAGTTTGTCTGACGATTTTTACCATGGAAAAAAAATTGAACAACGAGTTTGCTTGAAATTTTGTGTTTCCAATGGAATTACGGCTACGGAATCATTATAAACGTTGCAGAAGTGTTTTGGTGAGTCGACTCTATCGAAAACGCAAGTATTTGAGTGGCATAAGGCATTGAGTGAGCGTCGTGAGGTCGTACAAAACTTGCCTCATGCGAGTCGTCCATCCAACTCTGTTAACGACGATATCATCGAAAAACTGAAGAAACTTGTGATTGAATTTCGCCGTGTTGGTATTACAAATTTAGCAGAGGCTCTCAACTTCTCTTATGGATCGACTCAACATATTGTGGTTCATATTTTGGGTACGAAGCGCGTCCCCGACAGAGCACGATAATGCGCCGTCACATTC
The DNA here is from genome assembly GCA_030998225.1 of Diplolepis rosae. NCBI lineage: Eukaryota > Metazoa > Arthropoda > Insecta > Hymenoptera > Diplolepididae > Diplolepis > Diplolepis rosae. Next base: position 2,656,660 of record JAPYXD010000275.1, read on the forward strand.
TGGCCCGATTCGCTGAAGGAACTAAAGGCCATACCGGCCGAGGCCTATAAGAAATGTATGGAAAATTGGATTAACCGTTGGCATGCTTGTATTGCCTTAAAAGGAGCCTATTTCGAAGGCGATAATAAAGATTTTTATCAAAATGCATAAAAATGTTGTTTTTTTCAACCAGTTCGGGTCAAATTTGATCAGATGGTTCAACTTTTGAAGTTGAACGTAATATAACCCAGTCACTGACACGGATGTATAAATGATTAATTTTTCTTACTATATTTATTTTTTAAGGAATATTTTTCATCTTGTAAGCATTGGAAAATATTGAGAAATGAAATGACACAAGAATCATTAAAATCCTTTGAAATTTACCGAAAATATTGCGAGTTGAGTTCAAAAAAAGATTGAATTTTGTAATTTAAAAATAGATTTTAATTTTTTTGGTACAGTAAAAAATTGTTATTTGGATATTTTGTACGTGTTCTGATTATATATTGACCGGCATTTTTATTTTTCTTAAGGGACGATTCTACTTTGTTGGGTAAAAAAAATCGATGATTTTTTAGGAACTTGTTTTTAGGAAACTATTAAAGATAGAAACCTACAATTCAGTATGGTTTTAAAAAAACATTTATTCTGTAAATATTTTTTTTTTGACTGGCTACATGATAGAGGGGCGAGGGGGGCGTTGAACAATGGCGGTATGTCCTTGCGCAGATGACTCGCTAGCGGAAGTAATTGAGCCAAAACCGATGATCTCAAGCACAAAAACCTGACATATTCTTAATCTGTACCGATTTCTGCATATAATGAACCACGATCATTTAATAATAATGGAAAACTAAAAAGTTATGAATTTTTCAAAAAAATTCTTAATTTTTTTCAAATTTTTTGTCACCAATTATTATGCAAAACGAGCAATTGTTAATATCTTTTGACGATTGTGGTTCACTTTTCGCACACAACCCTGATACACATTTGTGCCAAATTTGGTAACGATTGGTCAATTAGAACGTCTTAAATCACTTCCGTTAGGTCGAAAAACGTGGTTTTGAGATAAACGCGTTTAAAGTTTTTAACCTATCAACGACCAAAAGACCGAAAAGTGAAGCATAACTTTGCTGATGTAGTTCAGATAGTTAAACATGTCGTGAATACTTAAAACTCCGCATAGTTATGTTTTCAAGGTCGCTTTACAAGATTTTGTTCTCAGAATGTTTGTTTTTCAATCAGATCATATAATATAGTGGCGTTTATAATTGACGTTTTTTCCCTTTATGACAAGGGCGACTATTAAACGATTTTCCCATTGTGGCTTTTTGAAAACTCAGAAACTCGTTACACCGCGTCTGGTGTCCACGCTTACACTGGAAAATTTTTGAAAGTCACGCTTTTCCATTAAAACAATCGCTATCTAATCGCTAGGACCAGTTTCGCAGCTGCAGCGCGGCGCCTGTTATCTAACGGCCTGTAACTTTTGTAATTCAACAGATGTTGACTTGAAATTCCAGGAGTACATTCTTGAAACATGTATCTATACGATAAGCAAAACAAGAAAAAATCGATTTTTCTTTACCCAACAAAGTAGAATCCTTCCTTAATTTCAAAGTTCAACTGAATTTGACCGTTATCACCTTCCTTAATCCTACTGTTCGAGCGCCTAAATATATGTTTTATGTGTCCCAATAGAAAGATCAACCGATGATAGAGCCATTTACTTTCATGATTAGAGGCCAAACAATGAGGATAAGTAAGGACAATAAAAACCTAAGTGTAAAGGATGTAAGTAAAGTATACATTTAGAAAATATTTCGTTTGTTCAATCAGAAGTAAGCAGGGAGTCTGGTTTAGGGGGTTAAAAAATTGATAGTTTGGAAGTCATCCTCGTCGATACTAGGCACATTCGAAAATATTTCACAAAAATTTTAGTTCGAAACATGAAGTGCTTTCGTAGCTACGGCTTCTGGCACACCTCGCGCAAATGAGGCAGGTGTGCGCACTCCGGAGCACACGACGTACTTTGTCCCGCTCGGCCTTCAAATATGGTCAGGCTGCTGCATCAGCAAACCTAATTGCTCAAAACAAGTTCTTCGTAGAGGCTGAATGACTACTATATTATGCAGGAATAGAAGATTAGCTCATGATATTGGAAAGTTTGGCAAATGTAATAATTCCTTTTGGGAAAAGTTTAAACGCGGTTTTATATGAACAGCATTTTTGACACTGCATGTACGATTGAAAGAATTATAATCAACATATTTTCATACAACGGGGCTTAATTTATAAGTTAATTATATAGTTTATATTGGAACTAAAAATATGACATAGAAATTTATATTAAACAACTTTTTTTGCAAATTAACTTCCAATTTTTTTAGTAAAAAATTAGTTTCTTTTTTTTATAAGAATAATAAAATTCTAATATTCGAAGTTATTATGTTCTTTTAGTTGAAGTAGAAGGCATATTAATGAAAATTTTTCTGGTGTTTGTTTTTAATCAAAAGAGCAACCGCTACCACGCTGCCTTCAGCAGCGTGTTGCCGTAAACTACGACCCGTTTGTGTTGTAAGAGGTCTGTCCGGAAAGTATCGGGCCTAACTTAATATCTCCGCGCCATAGTGTTCGAGCTACCTCTGCGGGGCATGAACGTCAACAGTAAAGCCTCACGAACCTATCGGTTGCTTGCTGACATCTGCCGGACGTATAGTTCATGCGCAGCGTGTCTTTGTTTACAAAGCTACTTTTGAAGTCGGCAAATTTTGTGATTATTAAAAATGACTAAAAAACAAGATCAACGAATTTGCATCAAATTTTGTTTTCAACTCCGAAAAACGAGTTCGGAAACTATTCAGATGATGCAGAAGGCCTTTAGGAATGAGTGTATGAGCAAAACACGAATAAAAGAGTGGTATAATCGTTTCAAAGGAGGCCGCACTTCTGTTGATAGTGATTCTCGTTCTGGCCAACTTTCGACGACAAAAACATTGGATAATATTGAGCGGGTGCAACTTGCAATTGAAGTTGATCGTCGATTAACTATTCGTGAACTAGAAAATGATCTCGGAATACCAAAAACTACTGTTTGGGAAATTTTGAACAAGATTTTAGGAATGACTCGCGTGTGTGCGGTGACTGGATTCTCCACCACGATAACGCGCCAGCGCATTCATCGAATCTTGTGCAGCAGTTTCTGAGTAGACACAGTACCGCATTGCTTAGACAACCTCCGTACAGTCCCGACATAGCCCCCTGTGACTTTTGGCTGTTCCCGCAACTCAAAAAAACACTCAAATGACAGCGATTCGATGACAAAACGACGGTTAAAAATAATGCGACGAGCGTACTCAAGGCCATCCCTAAAAGTGAGTTCCAGGACTGTTTCGAGAAGTGAAAAAATCGCTGGAATCGTGTTATTCAATCAAATGGGGATTACTTTGGAGGATGCCACCCGCCCGATGATAAAGAATAATGCCAGCGCGGTGATATAAAGGTAGGCCCGATACTTTCCGGACAGACCTCGTACTGGAAACATAATTAATTTTCAATAAAAATAAAAAATTTCAAAATTTTTCATCTTTGGTTAGACAGCTGGAAAGCTCTCAAATTAATTCACAGGATTTTCTATTTTAAAAAAAGCGTAATGTTATGCAGATTTTGGTAACCTAAAAAGTGATTTCAAAAAATGATTTTTTTTCCGAAATCTTCTGTTTGAGACAAAATTTTGTAAAAGTTCGTCTAACCAAATTTGAATAAATAATCTGATTCTTGAATATTTTAGATAAATTTAGAAACTTCTTAAAAGAAATCAATGGTTTGAGTGCTATCGCTCTGTAACACTTTATGTGCCTCACCCTGTATAATTCAGTATTTCAGAACATAATTTTACTATTTACATTTACTTTTCACAAGGAACTTAATAACCAAAACTTGTCCTAAAATTAGTTTCCCCCAGGTAGCCTTGTAGTAACGAATGAGGAGATTATAGCACTTTCGTATGCAGATAATAATCAGAAGATTCAGTTCAACAAAATCCTGAAAACAGAATCTAGCAAAGTTAAAAGGACGTTATTGAATCAGTCGTTAAATAAAAGAGACCTACGATTTGGTAATTTTAATTTGGCAATTTGGAATCGGTTCGTTTACTAATATTATTTTACCTTTAAAAATAATATTGGAGAACTTGTGGTTTGTCTTATGTTTTGTAAATAACATAGTATACTGATAGAAATGTTTATAATTTTGATTTGTTAAAAGGAACAAAAACTAACTTGTTCGATTGAGGTAAATTTTACACTGCTAAAGATTTCTGACGGCATTTTCCGAAACACGCGACCAAACTTTTATACAATTACAATGGCATAAAATTAAGATCAATTATTTTAAATCAGTTGAATTTTATTAAATTTGAAATAAAAATTTTCAGTTACAAATAACTGAATATTATGATACTTGTATTTAAAAATTCTGAAACTTGGACAGAAAACATTTACGTCCCAGGTAAATGAAGTTCTTTATACAATTTTACATGTAACTTGAAATTCTATTACAGTTTCGTAATTAAGCACACGGAAAGAAGAACTCGCTGAGCGCTCGAAAACAAGTAAAAGTATTGTCCACTTTCTAAAATCCAAGTTGACAAAAAAATATTGCAAAAACTCAAAATGAAAAATACGAGCTAATAGAGCTTATTAAAATACAACTTTTATTTTTCTAGGTATTTTCCAGCCCGAAATGTTGTTTTCGAAAGAATAAATATAAAAGGTGAATTTTTAATAACCGAAAATCAATGTTTAAAAAAAATAAATCGTGAATTCTCGCTAATTACTGCACGCAGGAGATTTAATTTTGTGTATTTTTATTAATTATTTATTGCCAGTGCCGACAAATCATTTTGAAGTAAAAATTATCTCTAATATTTAGTTACAGTAAAACCTCATTTATCGGGACGCCCTTGAAATGTAAACACCTCGTTTATCGGGATTTGGAGGGGCTCCCCACTACCACCTACAGTCTCATGGTAGGTTGCCATGACTCTTGTTGTATGTTGACATTTAGTAATGGTAACGAAGGTATATATAATACAAAGGTATGTAAAAAAATTGACATAATAAAGCTCCTGCAAATGAAACATCTGCAAACTATTTCACTATGTACAAAGAGTGGTGGCTGGAGGAGAAACAAAATGTCCCGATAAAGGAGGTTGCGAGATCCCGATAAGTGAAGATCCCGATAAATGAGTGTCCCGATAAATGAGGTTTTACTGTATATTAAAAAATAAATCAATGCTACACGGAGAGAAATAACTGGTGCCATGTACATGGAAGTCATGAAGTGTTACACACATGTCGAATAACGATTGTGAAACACGCGAATTCAAATGTTTGACACTAGACAACGTTCATGCTCTACCAATTAAATATTCGTGCGTGTAGCACTAGCGACTCAGAGCTCGAACACAGTTCGATGCATGCATCATATACTCGCTGAGTATATGATGCATGGCTTTCTTCATGTTCCAAACGCTTCAGCTTCACGTGCGGCGCACGTGAATCTCAAGCGTTCCCAAAGCGTATGTCTTATTCTAGAATTTCTTCATATAAGCCTAAGGAGTTCAACGCTTAAGTTTCACGTGCGCCGCACGTGAAGCACAAGCGTTTGTCACCTTTGGCCCATCTAGTATCTACTATAAGTCGCATGAATAGTAAATGTTGTAATATCACATACTTTTTATGTGAATACACAGTATTTTGTTTTCATAGATTACTGTGCGCAGATCGCATGAATTTTGAGCAGTTATTACTCGAGTTTCTAAGTTCAACTATTTGAACAGCCACAATTGCCAAACACTAGTCTCTTTCGAGTGCATGGCACCAGTTATTCCTCTCCGTGTAGTCAATTTTGTCTTTCTCGCGATTCAGAGTGATCAAGTGACAGGGAAAATTCTTGTCCTAAGAAATATAAAGTGACAAAGCTCTTTGTAATTAAGGAAGTTTTTCTGAGCATTCTAAATTATTCTAAACCCTATTCATGCTTTTTTTGCTTGTGCAATGTTTGATGTGTGAGATGGTGCATTGTCATAAAAAAGGATTTTTTTTCTTCTTCATATGTGGTCGTTTCTTTCTGACTTGGTCAACTAATCACACTCAGTTGAAATGGATAAATCTCAACTATCTCACGCACTTTCACTTTCTGGTCATTCAAAACAATATCATGGATTCTATTGATCATTTCTAGTGCAGTCATCTCATTTAGACGATCTAGACTTGGTATGATTTCTGTGCTCGTACGTCCACAACGAAATTCAGTAAACCACTTCTGAACTATTCCATATGTCGGAGCAGAGTCCGAATAATATTCATGTTCCTCCGGCGCATTAACGCGTTTTTATGCTACAGTAGAGAGTAGCGTAATGTTGTGTATTACAATACAGAGGAACATAATTTAAAAATTGAACTGCACATGCGCCTATTACGATACAGTGGCGCACAATCTTCTTCTTCTTCGTACAGCTCCGGCACCGTACTGACAAAGCCTTGCACATTGGAACTTCGCATGCGTCTATTACAATACGCTACTACTACACAAGATCGAGAAAATCAATATAGCCGGAAGTATTCGCGAAATGTCAAGTGAGATGGGCGATAATCACGGCAATTTCGACTTTTTCAGATTGGATTCGAGTGTACGCAGAAAAACTAGTAAATGCGCTGAAGTTACATAAAATAGAATATGCGCCAATGCACACAATTCGGGTAATTACGAGACTCGCTTAAAATTCTCGCAGGACTAATCGCACCTCAGCTTCGTCTCGACTACGCCTCACCTAAGCCTCGACTACGTTTTGGCTTCGATCTCCTGCGAGCATTGTCGCTCGTCGCGTTATAACCCTCATTATTCAACTAGGCACATAATACACTATTATCGAGCTTGGCCTTGGTTTCTTATGAGGTTTTTCCACGCAAAAAGTAGTATTCAATCAACAAAGGAAATTCACTTTTTTCCATTAGTGCAACAAAAACGGAAGTTGGTTGCTTTCAGACAATGTAACTTGTAAACTAATAAATGGATTTAGTTCAAATTTTGACAAAAGAGGTTTTAAGGATGGTACTTGTCAACAATGTTAGGCGTTTGTTATTAGTACCAACTTTTCAGGAAAATATCACGTCAATATAAAACACCCTAGTGATATTTCCGCAAACAGTTCATCTTGAGGTTGAATTTCACGTTTTGTATTTAATTTACGAATTTTAACAAAATAAAAATAAACAACATTTACAATACTTCCATATTTTATTTATCAATACACCCCTTTATTGTAATTAAGTCATAATATCTTAATTTAGCTTCTTACAAACCTATTTTATTTTGATTTCTTAACTAGGACTCTGATGAACATACCCTTATAATATCCTTATAGGCTCGAATATTTCAATAAATCTCGAACATCTTAAATTTTCATTGCGTTTATTCCAATTGATTCAGCTACAGGTGTTTTGCAGAATTTATTTTATATCATACAAGATTCAATAGGGGAGTTTGAAGTTCTTCATCGTCATTGAATTTTTGATACAAGCTTACCTGACCATTTTGGAAACATCCTAATCGCACAGCTTTACATATTCGCAAACTGTTCGAAATCTTGATTTTATTTTGCAAAAGAGTTTCGAAATTTCGAACTGAGCAATCAACTTCCCAGACAATTTTGGAAGGTGGACTTCTTACGCTACCGATCAGCTTAATGTATTCTCCATCTGTTTCGATGGTTTCGCAATTTCTTTTTTCTTCCCGTACATCCCGAAATTTCTATTGCAAGAGCAGTACGAATGTTCGCGAACTGGGTACACGCGCTTAAGTAATTATTCGTCTTTTTCCTCCTCATGTTCAGGACTAAAATTTAAAAAATTCAGCTCGTGTTTGTGCAGAAGCAAATTTCGAAATGTATTTGAAATAGTGACTGTACGTAGATTTATCGATCGGAGGAATTTCTAAACCCGTTTTTGCAGTGTAAAATTCTAAAAACAAGGCGTACAATTTTGTTAATGTCAAATCCAGATGATCAAAGTATTTCAAGTTGGATTTTTGACTTTGAAATTGAGATTGTAATTGGGAGATTGACATGCAATATTCGTCGATCATTTTTTTCGTCATGGGATTTTTGCTGCCAATCAAAAGGAATATTGTTAAAACAATTCTCAACACAGCAAAAGTTGACAGACTCGAATTTTTTCACCGCAATTGTTTTCCCAGAAGTTACAGTATATTATGTGCCTAGGCGCATAATGAGGGTTATTACGGGACGAGCGACAATGCTCGCAGGAGATCGTAGCAAAGGCGTAATCGAGGCGTAGGTGAGGCGTAGCTGAGGCAAAGCCGAGACAAAGCCGAGACAAAGCCGAGACGAAGCCGAGGCACGATCAGTCCTGTGAGCATTTTAAGCGAGTCTCGTAATTACCCGAATTGTGTGCATTGGCACATATTCTATTTTATGTGATTCCGGCGCATATACGAGTTTTTATGCGTACACTCGAATCCAATCTGAAAAAGCGAAATTGCAATGATTATCGCTCATCTCACTTGACATTTCGCAATTACTTCCGGCTATTTTGATTTTCTCGATCTTGTGTAGTAGTAGCGTATTGTAATATACGCATGCGCAGTTCAAATTTATAAGGGCCTGTCAGTACGGTGCCAACGCTATACGAAGAAGAAGAAGAATAAGAAGAAGATTACGCTCCGCTGTATCGTAATAGGCGAATGCGCAGTTCAATTTATACATTAAATTCCTCTGTATCGTAATGCACAACGTTACGCTACTCTCAACTACAGCGTAAAAGCGAGTTTACGCTCCGTAGGCACACAAAAACTTATTCTTGACCCTACAATATTAAATGGTCTTGGTAATTTTATCAAATTGTTTATTCGAACGCTATATGTAGATTATCGTTTATTAAGTCATTACTCAGTTTATTCGAATAATCCATGTTTTATATTTATTTTCACTGCGATAGTTTTTCTTCAAGACGTTGAAAGCAAACATTGTGAATTCCTTAATAATTCGATTAACAATTTCAATTCATTTTAGTAATTTATTCCAATAATAATTATTGTGCCACTCAAATTCTCTATTATTGCGATCATAAAATGGTTATCAATTGAATGTAAGAACCAAAATGTTCAATGTAGCATTATCAAATGTTCAATTGTACATATATATGTTTTAATTGTTTTTGAAGCCACATATGTACAATAAAAGAAATATCTCATTTCGGGCTTTTTTATTTTTCTTCTAAGCTGCCTTGTTTTTTGTCGTTTTCGTCCGGGTTTCGAACTTATTTTATCAGAAATTTTTATCAAATGAACTCAGTTTGACAATAAAGCACTTCAATCGTTCAAAAGACCATGAAAAATCTAAGGTCTTTGACATCGAAAAAACTATTGCCTTATTTTATTCTGACAAAAAATTCACGATAATCAATTGTTTTTTAAAAAAACGTCCTTGATCACAAACAAAGAACTTTGCCACTTAATATTTTTCGATACTTGACGGCATCGGCAATAAACATTGAATAAAAATACGCAATATTCCGAAAAACCGCGATTTATATTTCTTGAAACATTGATTTTACGTTGTTCAAAATTTACCTTTTATTTTTGTTTTTCAAAAACAACATGCCGGACTGGAAAATACCCCATAAATAAAAGTTGAATCGACGTATCGTGTATTTATTATAATTTTCCGTAACATTTGTCAGTTGAAAATTTTGTAGCTTTCATAACATTTCTAACAGTTTTTATGTTAAAGATAAATATATATCAGGTGTACAAATAAGTTTCCGCCGTTTGACAAAAGTTGGCGTCGCCAGTAAGTTTTGTTTGAAATTGACAGATGTAAAACTTCACGGCCGTAAGGTTGGATATCTGTTAACAACACAACCTTGAAACATTAGTGAATTTTTATCATTATAATATATTCTTTTATGTGCTAAAATGTCGAGTTTGGAGCCGAATAAGCGTCATTTGCGGGGATTTTTGATTTACTTCTTCAATTTGAAGAAATCTGCAGCTGAAGTGCAACAATTGCGTGTAGAAACATATGGTGTGGTTCCTTTAAGTGAGAAAAGTTGTCGTGAGTGGTTTCAATAGTTCAAGAACGGTGAATTTGACATCGAAGACAAAGAACGTGTCGGAAGGCCGAAAGTGTACAAAGACGCGGAATTGGAAGATTTATTGAATAAAAATTCGTGCCAAACGCAAGAAGAACAATATGATGGACAATACTTCGAATAAAAGATGAGGTACCGTTCTTTTATAATAAGTACCCAATTTTTAATAAAAAACGGCGGAAACTTATTTGTACACCTGATATTTTAAAATTTTCGGACTACAATAAATAAAATATTGTATTACAATTGAAAATAGTATACCTTGCAAATTTTGGAAAACACTTATTTAAACTAAATGCATTTAATGTAAGTTGAGCATGGGAGAAGAATGAATATGTGACTCGTGATGAAGAATCAGGGTTACGGACCTAAAATCGATTTGCAGATATTAATTGATCTTTGTGAAAGAAGATATGAGGCACCAACTGATGTTTGTCCAAAAACTGAACAATTCAAAATAGGCAAGATACTTTTTATCGAACTCGAAGCTGCGAAACCCAGCCGCTACGCTCCACTTACAACTATTATAAAATTTGTTTTTGAAAATCTATTCCGGTACCTAACCCTGATTCTTCATTACGAGTCACATAGTCAGTATTTATAGCTGAATATTCAACTATGGGGAAATATCTTCTAGTGGAAAGTCGGGTATACTGGAACATTTAACTTTGAATTCCCAAAAATGAGAGGATATTCAAATTTTTCTTAAAAATTGAAACTGTTTCGATTTGATGAGGTTCGTATTGATTCGCTTCAAACTTGTCCGAATCACACGGATTGACCCAGTTCGGAAATTTTATTCTAGTTGAAATTTTTCGGAATTAACGAATAAATTTTATTTAATGTGTTGGTTCGGAATAGCGGGGAATGGCAGAGATAGGATCGGAAACAGATTTCGGAATAATCTTACCAGTTTGTAAAGTGGCCGTAGAAAAAGATCGCATTCGAATATCATTACGTGTTAGAGATTATTTAATAATTCATAAATACCCAGGTGCAAATTTCCCATCGGGTCATGGTCGGGCCAATCTCCAAAAGGTCAGCCCAACTTTGTGAGCCAATGGTCGGGTCAACTAGCGTAATGATAACAGTGACCAGCATCTTTTTTCATCGTTTGGCCGACCATGGAGAACGAAGTTTGACCGACCTTGGGCAACAGTATTGGATGAACCTTGGTTTTAAAAATTGGACCAATATTGTCAAGAAGCGTTGGTCGATCCTTGGGAAGCAATGGTTAGGCCAATAAGTGTAATGATAACACCAGCCGGCGTCCTGTTCCATCAACGCGACAACCACGGAGGGAAAAGCTTGTCCAGCCTTGGTTTACACAGTTGTATTTTTGTCAGCTTACATATGACGAGGACTTTACTTTGGCAAAACATCAGAAAGTTTCACCCTCGCCGACTGCCGTATTATTATGGTCGTTTAAAAGACTGTCAAAATTCTGTTGCCGAAGCAGGACTGACCATGACTCGATCATGAAACTCAGGCTGCTGACCTAATTTAGCACCTAGGTAACTGGCTACATCGGCCATCAATATATTCTCGTTTTGGCTTAGGTTTTTCAGAGTTCGTGCTACTAGAATTGAATTGTAATTTTAAAGAATTCTAATGCGTTTCATGGAAGTTTTTCGGCATAATTTCGTGTAAATGTGTTTCATTCCTTTACTCTTTGCATATTACCAAAGTTTACTCTAAAATAAGGCTCAAATGTGGAATATTTTACCTATTTTTTAAAGATCATTAATGAGGGCTCCGATCAGAGTCGAAACGTTTGAAGGGAAAAAATAGAACCCTGACTTACATCATTTTTGGACCCTAAAGCCAAATTAAAAATCAATTACTATCATCATTTTAGAATATTGTGTTTCTTTGTGAAGTACCAAATATTGAAGAATGCATCACAGTCTGTTAAACTTTCTCGTCAATGACTAGAAAAAGGATATATCCTTACAATGCGACAACTAAGAAGCAAATATAATGATGCTTTATGGAACGCGCATGAGAAACAATCATATATGAAATAAAAAAAATTCTGATTTAGATTTTTCCTTAATACCCACTTTATTTTGTTAATTTCAGCAAAGTTTTCGACCACTCATCTAATGAATCGAACAAACTTGATAATTAATTAATCTTATTTATTTCCAGTTGTGCCCGACATTTTCCAATATTCAGTTGTTATATCTACGCGTATTTATTCAGTTGTCATATATATTACATAAGATACTAATATCTCTATACTTCAATAAATTTAGATTTTACAACTGAATATATGAGATAATATTGGTCTATAGTTGAATAACCATTATTCTTCATATATGCTTTGTTCTTACATACACCTATATTAGGATAAAATTTTTATTGATTGGTTAATAAATTAAAATAGATAAATAGGCAGACACCACCGTTCAAATCATTTTTTTGCATCAGAGGGTCTATATAGGAAGATTCATTAGGCAAATTGCGGTTTGAATGTCAAGTAAACTTCAAATTGCAAATTACAGAACAGAAATATAGTGACAAGATTCTAGAATACCTTAAAGAAACCATTTCACTGTCTGAGAGAATTGTAATGTATGCTTAAGTCTTATATAAAACATAATTCTTATTCTGCAACCCACTTGTGGCCAACTTGTGGTCAATATTGTTTGATGTCTTATAATAAATTCTACATTCCTGTTATAAAAGTGTAATGGGTGCAGATTTGGATACAACTCCTCCCGTTTTTTAGCTAGTTCATACGTTTTGGGTTTTCATGAAGGAAAAAAATACTTCTTCTCATGCAGTGGTGTCTGTATATCTGTCTGCCGGCCTATCTATTCATAAAAAAGATCTACAATTAACGATTTTTACCTGTTTTTTTGGATTTATCAATCAAATTGCCGTATGTGCAGATAACAAAAGAAAAATAGAGATAGTGCCTGAAGATTACACCAATATTCTCGTTTCGTTGTGGAAAATGATCTCTGAAACAAAATATTACATACTATGCCTTGGAGCCTTGATTAAGCCAAATTTGATATTTACTACTACTCAATGTTCTGAAAAGCTGAATCCCCTTGGTGAGGTTGGCGTTTTGACTGGAATGAATGAGGAATCAGATCGTCCAGAAAAAATTCTGAGCCATAAACAACTATTACGTGAAGAATCGAATTTTATTACTCTAGTTGTAAGTACTCCGACAAAACACTGAAGAGTTCGATCTTGAATTACTTTGATCGTAATATACTTTTTCTCATGCATGAACAGAAATGCCCACTTTTTTCGTCATTTTTACACCATCAAGTGTCGCCATCTAACGGACGAAAAGGTAAGTTCGTTGCAAAAATTTGAAAGTATGGACAGCCAACTTCATCGTTATGAAAACCAACAATTAATGCAAATTTGTCTCTGTCGAATCTTCTGACTGACATCTTTCGTGTGCACCCCAGAAAGGGGATTTTCTTACCGCGTTTCAGAAAAAAAGTGACCATTTCTGTGAATGCATGAAAAAAAAAGTATTCTACAATTAGTGCTCCCAGATCGTGGATGAAAAATACCCTCTCTATACCTACCAGTTTGGAGCCGTAAATCAAGAATTCAATGATTACCACTGTCTGTGACGTCACTGCTTAGGGTAATGCCGAAAATGTACGAAGACGAACGATTCGAACTTGTAATTTCTTGTCGTTCTCGCCTCACTCGGCTTTTTGAAGGTTTGAGATGATTTCTGTTTACAAAACTTGATAGAAATTTCGAAATCTTGAAATATTTAATGTTTATGACTTTCAGGAATTATTATAAATGGTTTGTAAGTGTATTATCTGCGAGAAATATATTATAAGGCACTAGAGGTTTGTAAAGACGTAATATATTGAATGTATTATGTAAGGGAATTTGAGGTTAGGTTACTAATGTGTCATTCTCAAGTGGTTTTAACTTACATTGTTTATGTTATATTTTTGAATTGATTATGAATATTATTAATTTAGAATGATACTAATTTATATGGATTTTTAATTTATGAAAATATTAAATATTGTCGCTGTATATTTACCCAACACAAGGTCATCTAATAGACGTCTAAAACAGCTATTTGGGAAAAACGGGAGAGCTTTAAACGACGTTCCGATTTTCCGCCGAAATTGCTATTAGACGTCTAGTAGAGCTCAAATTGGCCGCTAATTCAACTATTTTTGGCGTCTAGAAGACGATCGAAATGAAGCATCATCAACAAGACGTCCTAATGTCGTCTTGCGAAATATTTTCAATCAATAAACAAATCAATATTTGAGAAAGTATACATTCGAAGAATTAACTTAAGTTTTTATTTATTTTCAATTTAGTATTTAATAAATAAATTTTAGTCTACATGCAGCTTCAAGAAAATAGCATTAGAAGAAAGGTAAGTATCAAAGGTGACAATATTAAATATTTTAATGAATTAAAAATTCATATAAATTAGTATCATTCTAAATTAACAATATTTAAAATCAATTGAAAAATATAACATAAACAATGCTTCAGGTGCCAGGGATATGGCCATGTGTCGCGCGGCTGCGCGCTTCCAGGCAGGAAAGATGCCTGCTGGAGGTGTGGGAGCGCGTCGTACGTAGCCAAGGAGTGCAAGGCTCCCCCTCGGTGCCTGACTTGCGCTAATAGGGGCGAAAAAGATGTCGCCCATGTTTCGGAGAGCGGTTCTTGCCCAATATTTAGGGCGGAGCTCCGGAGGTTGAGAGGTGGAAAGTGAAGTTCCTACAGCTCAACCTCGGGAGAGGGAAGGAAGCCCAGAACCTTCTGATGCAGACTGCCAGGGAGAGGAGGGCCGATGTGTTGCTCATTAGTGAGCAACACAAATGGTCCGAAAACTATGCTTGGTACCAGGATGCATCAAGAAGGGCTGGGATCCTTGTTTGCAGCCCTGAATTGAGCATCGGGGATTTCCTGGAGACCGATGCGGGGTTCGTTTGGGTGGAGGTGGCGGGGGTACTTGTGTACAGCTGCTACTTCTCTCCTAGCAATCCTTTCGAGATCTTTGAGACCCAGACCCTCCTCCTTGAGGAAAGCCTCGGAGAGGCTAGTGGGCGGTCCCTTATTGCGAGCGACTTTAATAGTATGTGGCCCGAGTGGGGAGAAGCCCGCCTGGACAGGGTCGTGCGAGATGGTCGTTAGGAATTACCTGATTGTATTAAATCGTGGCAGGGATTTTATGTTCAGACGAGGAGCGGAGGGGTCGATTATTGACCTCACGATTGCTGTTCCTCGTCTTGCCTCAAGGATAGACGACTGGCGCGTCCTCGAGGTAATAACCTTGAGTGACCACCAGTGCATTGAGTTTAGCATCGAGGAACGAAGTCACCCAGTGAATACGGGAAGGTGCGGAAAGGTGAGGAGCCCTCCTGGAACATCTTGAAGAAACCAGGCTCCCAGATGAGCTTGGTTGGGCAAGGTCTGCTGGGTCATTGGAGGACACTGTGCGGGCGGCGAGGCGATAAGTGGTCGCAGCATGTGACCACTGCATGCCTCGCCGCGGGCACGGGCATACCGGGGGCCCGATGTACTGGTGAAACGACCAGTTGTCTGTCGTGCGTCGAAAATGCCTCACAGCGCGGCGGAGATTTACCCGCTCAAAGGGTGATCCTCTGATGCGCGAGGCATGGAAAAAAGCAAAATCAGCTCTGAGGCAAGGCATAAAGAAAAGCCGACTTCAGTGCTGGAAAGACTTGAACGGGGAAGTCGAGAAGGAACCATGGGGTCTCGCCTTCAAAATAGTCTCTAAGAGATTGGAAACTAGAAGAAAGACCCCGGGCCTGGATAATCCCGATCGACTCAAGTACATTATGCGGAGCTTGTTTCTACACGTGGAGCCGTTCTAAAGACAGGACCGAAGTTCCTGCGTGGTCTGACGCGAAGAATTCTTCACTCTCGAGGAACTAAAGAGAGCAGGTGGGAGGTTTAAGGCAAATACAGCACCGGGGATCGACGTAGTGTCAAACGAGATGCTCAAAGAGGTGATCGGGGCATACCCAGAGATCCTCCTGGAAGCCTTCAACTCCTTTCTTTGGGAGGGGAGGTTCTTCGTCGACTGGAAGAAGCAGAGGTTGGTCCTGCTAAGGAAGGGCAACAAACTTCTGGAAGGTGCCTCATCCTATAGAACTGTTTGTCTATTGGATACAATGGAGAAGCTTCTAGAGGAAATGATCCTACTAAGACTACAGTGTCACATGGTCGGCGAGAACGGCCTCTCGGAAAACCAGTTCGGCTTTCGAAAAGGCAGGTCCACAGTTGACGCCATCCAGGCAGTGGTGGACATCGCCACTAAAGCAAGAAGAGGAACTGGTAAGCGTAAGGAATTCTGCGCGTTGAACAGCATTGACATTCGCAATGCGTTCAATACCGCGAGGTGGAACATCTGCATCGAGGCGATGGTGCAGAAAAAGGTTCCAGACTACCTGTTGCGAATGATAAATGACTATTTGAGCTACAGGTGCGTAATATACGAGGGCGACAAGGAGTCTCTCCAAGAAGAGATGACATGTGGCGCCCATCAAGGGTCACGGGCGGGCAAAGCGCTGGCTGGATAGCAGATGCCTGAAAATGGCCCCTGAAAAGACCGAGGCTTTGCTGGTCACGGACAGGAGATCCTTCCAATACCCGAAGATCGTTCTCGGGGAACATGAAATTGAGTGGAAAAAGAGCATTAAGTACCTGGGTGTGCAGTTGGATCGAAGGATTAGCTTCGGCGAATACCTGCAGATCGCGACTCCCAAAGCCATCCAACGTGGAGCGGATCTGACTTGGCTCATGACCAACATTGGTGGCCCCAGGGAAGCTAAGAGAAGGCTGGTGGCAAGCGTGGTAAATTTGGAGCTGCTTTATGCATTTCCGGTCTGGACACGTGCCTTTAACAACCATACTATCCAGAAAAAACTGTCCTCGGCACAGAGAGGTGTGGTGCTGAGAATTTTCTCAGCATAGAGAACTGTGTCGACGAGTGCCGTGCTGGTCCTGGCAAGCGTCCCGCAAATAGACTTATTGGCGGAGGAAAGGACGGAAACCTTTCAGCTCCGTAAGGAGCTCACCTTCTTAACCAACCTGCAAGAAATCGCTCACGCGAAGGAGGCCATCCGCAAAGGTGGAAGGCGCAGACTCGTCGAGAAATGGCAGACGAGATGGACACACCGTTTAACCCTGGAGCTCGCCACCTGGCTGGATAGAAAGCACGGTCAAGTCGGCTTTTACCTGGTGCAAGCGCTTTCGGGACATGGTTGCTTTAATGCGTACCTGAAGCGCTTCAAAAAAAGAGACGATGAGTCGTGTCGCTACTGCGGATCCCTTGTGGAAAATGCGGAGCAAACACTCTTTGTCTGTGCCAGGTGGGGCGCGAAAAGGGAGGCTGTCGATTAGGCAGTGGGTGCACAACTCACTACTGACACGATAGTCTCTCTGATGCTCCAGTCTGAACAGATATGGATGCTTATCGAGTCATTCGTCATCCTGGTGATGAAGACGATGGAGCTCGATGGGCGTGTAGAGCGCGGTAACAACGAGGACCAGTATAAATCTCATCGGGGATTGCACCCGCGGTCCTGCATTTTGGGCGCGCTTGGCTGTCCGCGTCGATCGGGGGACGGATCTTTTTATTTCTCCCCTGATTGGAACCTCTAGTCAGCCTGCCTAACGGGCGTGTGTCCACGGATGGGAGTCCCGGGCAACCGGATGACGGAAGAGTCGTAAGCGACTTTAAGCTGGAACCAACCGCCCGTGAAATTTAAAGCCGAAGGGCGGTTCCGCGGGCGGTGTATTGGTTCGAGAGAGGGGTTTTTTTGGATTTAACAGGTATGCCTAGACCCGACCTAGAAGAGTCCTGTACAACGTCTATAAAATATTTCGCCATTTTTCCTCTTCAGCAAAAAAAAAACCTAACCTCAAATTCCCTTACATAACACATTCAATATATTACGACTTTACAAACCTCTAGTGCCTTATAATATATTTCTCGCAGATAACACACTTATAAACCATTTATAATAATTCCTGAAAGTCATAAACTTTAAATATTTCAAGATTTCAAAATTTCTGTCAAGTTTTCTAAACAGAAATCATCTCAAACCTTCAAATAGCTGAGCGAGGCGAGGACGACGAGAAATTACAAGTTCGAATCGTCCGTCTTCGTAAATTTTTGGCATTACCCGAAGCATTGACGTCACAGGCAGTGGTGATCATTGAATTCTCGATTCGCGGCTCCAAACAGGTAGGTATGGAGAGAGTAAATTTTATCCACGATCTGGGAGCACTGCCTACAAGGTAGTCAGAATCATCCTCTTCCTGCGTTGTATCATAAATATCTATTATAATGAGACATTTGTTAGATACTTATAACATGAAAAATTTCATGTTTTTTCAGTTGGATAGGGATATTGATTTGCCATCGTCTATAAGAATAGCTGTTGCGACTACTGAAATTCATAAGATAGATACAAATGGAGTATTGTTAGGTTGGAACGGAAAGGTAAGAATATACGGCTGCATGGAGGAAGATAAGTTTCTCATAACAACGAATTTCATTTGTTTTTTTCTCTGAGTGTTTTTATTACAGTATATTGTATATAACGGTGTGTATAGTTTTGGGTGACATTATATTTGTTCTTTTCGCCTGCGTATGTAATACTATTACTATTCTTATTGTGTTCTTTTCATTAGCAAATTTTAGGATAAGATAAATAGAATGCAAGCAACGGAAACCAATCTGTAATCCAGCAGGGTTGAGAATGATCTTCAAAATTCCCAATACTCTTTTCTCTCATGATGTGGCGTATTCAACAACATGTCTACCAGTATATTGACCCAAAAATTATCAAACTTTTATTGAATTCTTGTTGTTTTGGCATAGGGTCACTTTCTTCTTTCTTTTTATTTAAAAATGATCAATCGTATATATTAAGAAACACAAAAATAAAAGCGAACGTTTCTTAACCCTCTCTGCATCTCATTTGATCAGCTTGCGTGACTACATGAGTGATCGCGTACTGCGACGCACATGCGTCGCACTGATATGCCCCTCACGCCTTTAGACAAGTGCACGCGAGATTGCTGCATTCTCATTCGCACACGTGACCCGCATGGCGTGCGAGCGTCGTGCCGCGCACGATTGTTATCTGGAATAGTATATATAGATAAGATTATAATGAATATTTCTGTAAAGCATTGCTTGTTACTTTAATACAAAATATAATTTTTTGGAATTTTTCTTTCAAAAATACACCTTTTTGCCACTTATATGAGTCTCCACAATCGTCTTGAATTTTTTAACGAGATGTCTCAGGACCTTTGAGAAAAATTCGCAGTTAGCAAAACCACATGTGCTGGGTAGGTTTTAAACAGTTTTCTCCTAGACGAGGACCCAACGAGCTCGGTCAGTGAAAGACTCCGGCAACAAAAATCTCAACAATAGTTTTGAAAATTAACATTTTTTGGGATTAATGTTTTCCATTATTATTAATCATTTAACTTTTGCACATGTTTACAAATTTTTCCTAGCCGTTTTAATCGATAATTTCTAAGATTTTTTTCTTCATCATGTTATTTGTATACATTGAATTCTACATCTTTATTCTATTCTTCATTGTGATTCCCAACCTATGAGATAAGTTTTTTGAGCTTAATGATTCCCATTATTTTTAATATTTTGATCATTTACTGAAATTTTGAAATAATTTTTTAGTTGAAGGCACTGAAGAGAGCCCGCATATGTGGCCAAGAAAGTACCGGGAACTGGTCAATAAAACACAAAATATTTATTATTTATCCAGATTTATTTTATTGCCTTTAGAGTTGGCCACTCCTGAAATAATACACTCATGCCAACGAATAATCCAATAATCTAAACATTTTTTAGACGCATCTTCCGGAATAGACTTCAGTTCTCGTAGCAAATTCTCTTTTTATGTCTTCTATCGACTAAAAACGGGCACCTCGCAGTGATAATTTGAGTTTTGGAAAGAGAAGAAAGTCGGCCGAAGCCATATCAGGTGAATACGGTGGTTGTTCCATGATATTTGTTGAGTTTTTGGTCTTTACGCGATTGATTTTACGAAAAAAATTCAGGTCATTTGGATCTAGTCGAGCATCAACGCGTTTCATGACTCAAAATCGTTTAAAATGGTACGAATTGATACAGGTATTAATGCAGGAAGTTATATAAGAACCTATATAGGAAGATATATAGTAATACAGAAAGGTTCCTGTCTTATCTCATATTGTAATTTCTATCTCAATTTCCTCGAGTCAGTTAGGTAGGTTTCTATGTAGATTAGGATATGGGTTCTTCTATGGGGATTTACAGTTGGGCACTCTGTGACATTTTCTTTCCTTGTCAATTAATCATACCTACTTTTCTGATTCCCATCTTCTGCCATGTAGCAGATGAATCAATTACGCTATCTTCTCAAAGCAATTTTAACTTATGACATAAGTAATGCGTATATTGCGTGAACAAACTCACTTCATTTTTTTGTCTCAGTGCTAAACTATTATGTTAGTACCATATTTACAACAATCAAAAATTGGGAGCTGGACTGCCATCATGTGCCTATACTCATTTTTTTCCGTACGGTAAAATACTGATCCAGCGCTGTATGTAGTGTTTTTATTTAGTATTCTTTTCGCTATTTAACTCGCATTGGACATCCAAGGGAGTGAGTGAGTGAAAAGAATACTAAATAACAACACTGACTGTATTTCAGTAGTGGATTGGTCGGCACCCAATACTGTGGTGCACAGCTCTTGGCTTGACGTTTTATTTTTTGAAATAAGGATAATAATGACAATTTCAAGCATATTCAGTTAGCATTTATATTCAGATTTTAAGGGCAGTTTCGACACTTCCTATGATAACTTCCCATGACCTAATTCTAATTCTAATATTTCTAATACTAATTATATCTCTGCTGTTACTAGTTCAACTACGATGTGGCAGTCATACTAAAAAGTAATAATAATCTAGTACAACGCAATTAGTAAATTGTAACAAATTGTAGAAATATTAATCTCCTAAATTATAAAAACTCTGTATGCTTGATTTGTTCAAATAGACTGGTCGGAAGAAGGAACCATTTACTTTCAAAAATGAAGAAAGATTTTTGTCGCTCATCGGAGCTGAATTCTATAGTAATGAGGACGTGAGTATTATTTTATCTTCTTTGTTTATTTGTGAGGGAATCAATAACTAATAGCTTTCAATATTTTAGTTTCCCCTAGGCAGTATTGCAATAAAGGGTAGGAACATTATAGGATTTACTTATTTGAATGAAGAAAATGATGTCAATGAAAATTGTATTGTGTTTTCTAAAATTGCCTACGCAGATTTCACGGAAGTTAGTTCACTGCTTCACGCGGGTAAATATGTATACGTATAATGCTTTGCGAATTAATTGAATGGGCATATGGCTGGCTTGCCTATTGAGTTTTTTTTCCAAAAACAGCATTGTATGAAATGTACACAAAATTTGACACTGTTGGTCGCTGGTAGCTAAAAAAGCCATACATAGACGTGGTAAATTTACATAGAAAATGTAAAATTTGATCTCAATTTAATTATTAAACTCATTCTATCTGCTCAAACATTTTTTAAATTCAGTTATTCCTCTAATGGATTTCCTATGAAAAATTTTCAAGGAAGCTACTGTCAGATTATTACATCAGCTATTCCAAAAACGTTCCACTAATTTGTTAAAAATATGCCTAATCCGGGAAAATTAAGTTCCAGCCCTAGCGGACCTGGTTCAGAGAACGGTCAGAGAATACTTTGACCGTTCTCTGACTGTTCTCTGACCTCGAATTATTATGGCTAAGAACGATAAAAAACATTTAAAGCATTGCAATTATGATTCTACGATCAAATTTGAATTATCAGGTGTAGGATTAAATACAATAATTTTATTTTTCAGAGATAAAAACTAGAAACACATCGTATACCAGGGGTGTTAGTTGAAATTTTCCGGTTTTACTCATAGATGTCGCTAGAGATATGTATACATTTCTATGATTTGTCATCGATATCATATTTTTCTATGGACAATAACCTTCAAAAATACACAATTACATTCTACCAAAATAATAGCATCATAGTTGTTTACCTCAGTGAATATGTCGAGTTTCGTTCCAAGTAAATCGCATTTGCGGCATTCGTTGCTTTTCTTATTTGATCAAGAGAAGAAATCAGTTGAAGCTCATCGATTGCTGATAGGAACTTATGGTGAACATGCTCCAGTGATTAGAACATGTGAGACATCGTTTCGTCAATTCGTCAAAGTGGAGATTTCGATTTAACAGACAAAGAACATCCTGGTGCAGCGAAAAAGTTCGAAGACGAGGAATTGCAGGCGTTATTGGATGAAGACCCAACCCAATCGCAAAAAAAATTGGCACAAACACTAAATGTGACCCGAGGAGCAATTTGCCAATGTGTAAAAGCCATGGGAAAAATCCAAAAGTATGGAAAATGGTTACTACACCAACTGAACGATAGACAAATGGAAAATCGAAAAACCATTTGTGAAATGCTGCTTCAACGGGTTCGAAAGGAAATCTTTTCTGCATCGAATTGTCACGGGGGACGAAAAATGGATTTATTTCGAGGACCTGAAGCGGAAAAAATCATAGCTTTCACCTGGTGAGGTCGGCCCATCGACTCCAAGGCCAAATCGCTTTGGGCGTAAGACAATGCTCTGTGTTTGGTGGGACCAGTGTGGTGTGGTGTACTTCGAGTTATTAAAACCTGGTGAGACGGTGAATACGGATCGCTACCGACAACAAATTATCAATTTGAATCATTCGTTGATCGAAAAACGGCCGGAATGGGCCCGAAGACATGGGGAAGTTATTCTACCACATGACAACGCACCGTCTCATACCGCTAAAGTGGTAAGAACACATTAAAATCATTGAATTGGGAAATATTATCGCACCCGCTGTACTCTCCAGACCTCGCCCCGTCCGACTATCACCTTTTCGCATCGATGGGACACTCACTCGTAGAGTAGCGCTTCGCCAATTTTGAAGAAGTCGAAAAATGGCTCGTCGAATGGTTTGCCTTGAAAGAGAAAAAGTTTTTTTGGAATGTTATCCATAATTTGCCTGAAAGATGGGCAAAATGTGTAGAATCTAATGGTCTATACTTTGAATAAAAATTTTTTGAGATTCCCTTGAGAA
This sequence comes from Diplolepis rosae, assembly GCA_030998225.1. Classification (NCBI taxonomy): domain Eukaryota; kingdom Metazoa; phylum Arthropoda; class Insecta; order Hymenoptera; family Diplolepididae; genus Diplolepis; species Diplolepis rosae. The sequence goes on from JAPYXD010000275.1 coordinate 2,680,011, forward strand.
TTAAGTGTATTCTTTATTGTAAAAACCGGGAAACTTCAACTAACACCCCTGGTAACTGTTATTGAAGGCAGTGCAGTGGTTCACAATTGGCGGGACGTCTCCATCGTGAAGGTTTACTATTGGTGGAGACGTTCCGCAAATGGTGAACCACTGCACTGCCTTCAATGACAGGTACATGATGTTTTCCTAGTTTTTATCGCTGAAAAATAAAATTATTGTATTCATTTCTACGCCTTCTATTCCAAATTTCGCCATAGAATCATAATTGCAATGTTTAAAATTTTTTTAATCGTTCTCAGCCATAATAATGCGAGGTCAGAAAACAGTCAGAGTATCTTCTGACCGTTCTCTCAACCGGGTCCGCTAAGGAGCCCACAATTTCTAAACGATTTGCAATTTTTTTCTCTTAATAAAATTCTATGGAAATATCCATTGTTTCAGGGTTTGATCTTCCAAAAAAGTTTCTTGAAAAATTTTCTATTTAAAAAATAGAATGAAAACTCTTTTCTGGTTTTTTCATGGCCGTCATTTTCTTGGAATTTTTCAGACCTGACTACAAATGTCCAGAGTCGAATAAAAACTTATTAGAAAAGTCATCCAGCAGTGTTAACTGCATGAAATAGTTTTCCAATTATTAAAAATAAATTAGTGAACAAATGTTATATCTTCTCTATTTGCGATATAGAAGTTTTTTTGACCTATACGTTTTAAAGGAGATAAAAGTCAAAGAGTGTTCATTGAAAATTAGAGAGAATAAAACATGAATTTTTCATTTTTTATAACAATTTAACAAACAAATTTCTAATTAGCCATTTTGTAACAAAAATATTTCGTTTGCTTCTAGCAGAATCAAGTGCTAGTACCTTTGTAACGTTTTTCCGCTGCAATAACGTGCCCAAAAATTGAAAACGAATTATTTCATTTATTTATTATTTATTTTAAACTAACAATTGAGGTTGGAATTCGAATATTTCCATACTTTCCCGCGACTAGTGTGGAAAAGTAAGTTTTATCACATGAATTCATCTTGGATCGCCTAATTAATTATTTTTGCTGCTTCATGCCAGGGGCCCAAAATCGCATCTCCCGCGCGGGTATAAAACAAAAAATATTTATTTGATTTGTGTAATTGTTGTCCTCGCTTTTCTCAGGCATAAAACTTTACGCAAATGACGCTTATTCAGCTCAAAACTCGACATTTTAGCACACAAAAGAATATATTATACTGATAAAAATTCACTAGTATTCCAAGGTTATGTTGGTGACAGATGTCCAACCTTACGACAGTGATGCGAACTTTTGTCAAACCACGGAAATGCATTTGTACACCTGATAGCATATTATTTATATTAACTGCTTTCTGTTTGACTGAATTCAATTCGGCTCCTGTGTCTATCATTATGTGTATAGGATTTTTTAATCCTTCTGCTGATAGAATTATATGAGGAATTGTATTAATTGTACTAAAATTCACTTTTTTAGTATTATTTTCAATTAAATTAGGTGCATTCAATTATTCATTCAAGCCCTCCGTTGTGCACCCGTTCCGGGAAGGGGATTGGAGTTTCCCTGTTTATTGAATTCTTGTTCTTGAAATTGTTGCTGGTGTTGTTGTGGTGGTGAGGGTAATTGTTGATCAATATTTAATTGTTTGTTACAATTCCTAAATGTATGTCCTGGTGTATTACGCGAATAGCAAAGAACCTCAAAATTTTTACTTGGATTCCGGTTCTGATTAAAATTCGGCTTTTGATTTCTTCTTCGATTGTAACCTTCATTAACATTTGGTCTTTGGTTGAGACAAGGATTTTGATTGAAATTTCTGCCTTGATTATAATTTTGATCTTTTCTATTTTCTGCCTGATTTGACATTGTATTGGTTCTTCTCGTGCAAAGTTTTTTTTATTTGTCCTTGCAAATTCACGGTCATTATGTGATGATTTTTCAACTTAAAGGAATAGTGAATGTTGTCTGTTTTCTCTTCGCAGTTCGTTTCTAGCTGGTAAATTTATTTCTTCTCGCATTGTTCTTTCTACTTTTTCTAGTTCTAGTTTTAAGCCTCGGAGAAAACAATCGATCGAGTCTCTTTCCAGATTTCTTTGAAATTCAGCGGCTTCTTTCTTATTATTATTTTGCTTATGGCATTCGAAAATTTCTGCTGCAATTTTCTTGTATGCGTGTTGCGTAGGATAAAATACTCTCATTTCCCCACATGTATATTCTACCTACATCTCCTTGTAATTGGTATACAGTTTTTTATGGGAAAAAAATTGTTTTTAGATTTGAAATAAAGTCTTCTAAATTCTTATAATAATTTCCGATCATACATCTTCTTGCTTCTCCTGTTAGTTTGCTTCTTAATATTTCTACCAAATTTCCTTCTTCATTTGTGTACATTTCCTTTGCTTCCTTGCAAGCTACAATAAAAATGGTTAATGATACTTTACGTGATTATGGGTTGGTTTGAATAATTAAAATTTTCTGTTGTATAGCTGATTGTTTTGAGTAATTCTTCAGAATTTTGCTGCGGGCATAACGTTCTACCATACAACGTAGAATTTTCTGCAACGCTTTCAAATATTAATTTTTCTCTTAGTGTTATATCTCCTACGCTATCGTCGAATGATTGGTTAATTTATGGTGCATCATTATACTTATTACCTGCAATGATTATGCTATTATTTGGTTTAATAATTTTCTATTCTATCAAAAACTGGAATCCTTGGAATTTTTGGTTTGATAATAGATGTATTTGCAGTATTGATTTCGGGATCAGAAATTCTTCCTTTACTGATATCAAAAAGATCAGTTTGGTCTGCAGTATTTAACGTTTCGGAATGTTGCGAAAATTTATCGTTATTCTTTCGGATTTTCCGTTTTTGTTTGAGTTATGATTTGTTATGTTATGATTTTATTTATAGGATTTAATTTAGCTAATGTTTCGATTAAAATTGTGTTTTTAATCCTGATTTCTAAACAAAATATATCTCTGAATAAATTTGGATTACAGTGTACTTATGTAATTTTATATAATACATTTTAATCCTAATTTAATCCTGATAATCGTCAAAAGAGCAAAGTATCAGTTTCTTAATTAGCAGAGAAAAAATTAAAGTTATAAACAGTACAACGCAAGCACTTCCCCTTTTGCCTCACCCATTTTCTGTAGACTAGATTAGACAAGTATGACTCAAGGACAAAACTCTGAAGTCTTTGTACTTGCAGAAATCCCAAAAAATGTTGTGTTGTGTGAAGAAAAAAAAAATTTTAAGTCATTTTTATTTCTATTTAGTTTTCTATTGAAACCCTTCTCTTACACAATCTTACTGCAAAGAATGCATGCAAGATTAATTGAGGATACCGATTAGCTTATTGACGGTGGCAGAGCTTGCGAGTAGGCGAAATATACCAAAGAATTTATTTACAAAAATGATATAATCACTTCAAATACTAGTCATATTTTGCATTCACTACATAGTATATATTGAGAGAAGGAAGTACCATACGTTTCATATAATCTCGTTTTTATGAAATATTAATTTTTGAAATATTCTGAAAAAAAATGTTCCTCGAAAAAATGACTGAATGTTTTTCATTTCTTTTTTATTATTTCTGGCTTTATTTTATTTTTGGCTCATAATTTCCCGGCAGATGCAGCCAAAATAGTAAACGGGTATTAACGTTATGGTTACTCACCTTTTATTATATTATTTATTTTGCCTCGTTTTTTGATGAGGAAAGAGGCCTGATAATATTTCTTAACCGAGAGGATGAGGATAGACAACGATAAAAGCTCAAGAACCTTACAATTATCAACCTTTTAATAAATATTTAAACACAAATAGAAGAGAAGCTCCTTTGAAAATTCCTCCTGGGAAGCAGCTTGAAAATCAAAGGGGAAGAATTTATAGATTTTTTAAGTATCAAATCAGGGACTTAATAAATATTTGGGACTTACTGGAAATGTTTGATATCGATGGTTGAGTCTATCAAAACTTCAATGTCTCCTTCGTTAAATGGTGGTGTCAATTCAGGGAAATCCAATCCAACAATTTTATGATTAAAATTCTCCATCAGCACTGATAATCCAATTGATGTATTCTTCACACACGAGGAACGAACTGATCAACCAATTTTCAATCCTCGAACGTAAAGATATATTTGTCACATTGAAAAACGAACTGATAAACTGATGAAAATGAGCTACTCTTTTCGGGCAGAGTAACGTCGTGGATATTAGTCTGAAAATCAGTCTTGGATAGAGCAACCCCGCGGATGAAAGTTAGGAAGTCACTGAAGATTTGCGAAGTTGCAGATGCTTTTATAGACCTTTTTGCGGTTGATACTGACATCATGACCGCCATTTTCCAGTCGATTTCAACATAGCACTTCAAGGTCCTGCCAAATGGGTTTTCTTCCAGCTAGATAAGACAAGTTTAGTTTAATACTTGGCTGACCTTAGTTTACAGGTCTTCCAGGTTTTCCTTCATGTTCCTCTAGCTTCCCTATTTCACTTGGGTAAATATACTTCTCAGGTAGTACAAAATTAATCGTTTGTGTACATAATGCATTATAATACATTCCGATGGGGTTCCAAAATGAGACAAATTTCGTTTTGTCTAGATACACTAGTTTGTGACATTTTTTTTTCTTGAAAGTCGTATGGTAGGCCCTGACGACACTAATTATATACAGACGCTTAATTTGTTCAATCCAGTCTTTTTGCCTGACGTGCCCCTACTATTCTTGTTATTAAAATGTTTATATGGACCAAACCATAGCGTTGCTATCGCTACTGATTTACTAGGCGATCTCCTGATTTTTTTGCTTGTGTGCAAGCTATCCATTTTTCTCAATGTGTGCAGGATTATGAGATGACTTTTCTCTCTATTTCACCTAGTTTAAATGAATTCTACTATCCAAAAGAAGAACCTAGAAAATTAACATTTTTCATGGAGGCTATTTTTTGTTACATATACTTGCAAAAATAACCTCTATGGCAAATGTTACTTACTGGGTTCTTCTTTCAGACAGCAGTATTGGATTTCCTTAGAATGAAAAAAAAATTCTGTTTACACAGTGACGTCTGGTTGCCCGTCTGCTCGTTAGAAGAAAGGGACCTAAGCTGTGAGAAATAATTTATGTAAAGGACCCATGAAAGATACGACTTTACATTACAATGTCAAAAGTACCTTGCAGATATTTTCATGAAAATTGTGAAAGTCGTATCTTTTTTAATTTCACCACTAAACAGATAGTAAGCTGTGAGCCACTGAGAGAACAGTCTGTTTTAATTAAACAAACATATCTTCAATACGCGGCTAAACAAGAAATTTGTTCAAATTAAACAAACTTTTTTAATTCAAGCAAATTTACATTTACAAGGTGACACTAAAACCTTCTACAAACAGGTCTTTCACCATTTCGTATTTAAAATTTGGTATTTCAAATGTCCTTATAAGAAATTGATCTTTACTTAAATTATCTTTTACAAGGTACAATAAACATTTTTCACCTTTACTAAAATATATATAATTACTGTCATTACGTACAGGTATCGATGGTAATGACGTCCTCATTGATGATGATTACTTCAATTTCGTTGTTTCTTTGTGGAAATACAAGAACTCAGATGAAAATAATCCAGAAAATTACGATTTGTTATGTCTTGGGGCCTTAATTAACTCAAAATGGATCCTTATCAATGTTTATTGTTTTAGAGAAGTGACCAATTGCTCTCTGAATAACATTGGCATCTTAACCTATCGCATGTTTCTCAAAGGAGATCCACCAAAAATAAATGTCGTTGAACGTTGCCGCAGAATTCGTGACAGTGATGTTTTTGAGACAAAATACTACCTTGTATACGTAAGAAGTTTTACACAGCATTAAGAATTTTATAATTGATCTACTTGAATCTCACTATATTTTATAATGTAACTTTTGAAATTGTTTTCAATACTTGAAGTATATAAAATTTATTATTTTTTCAGACGAATAGTGACTTTATGGTATCATCGCGTATAAAAGTGGATTGGATGCAGTGGAATGAAAACACAGATTATGGAGTGATAATAGGATGGGATAAAAGGGTAAAAATACACGACTTTTAAAATACTATCCCAGTACCACCTGTTCGTCTATCAGAACGTGATCAGCCCTCTCCCACTACTTTCTTATAAAACTTTTGGCTTGACTTATCTCTGTTATAACCAGAAATAATGACATGTTTGCTGTGCCGCAAATTTACTATCATCCTATTATAATTTATTACAAGAAATGCATTTGATTTAAAAACTCTTATTTTAGCACCAAAAATAACTTTCAATCCAAAAAGACTAGAAACAGGAGAAGAAACTCTCAATACTCGGCCGTGTAGTCTGTTGAAGCCAAGAACGTCGGCAAAGAGGCGTGGCCAATAAGAGCTGCACTGCGCAATAGGTTACTGCGCATGTACGCACATATTTATGGTTGTCTTGTCGTATGATTACAAATATAATTACGATAGAGTCCGACGTGCGAGCTATAACAATCATCGCTTTCGCCCAGCTTGCGCAGAACAATCAAAAACGTTCTCTGGTACACTGTATAAAGGTTAGTAACGCCCATCTTTGCCGACGCATTTTGGCCTACGCTCAGTGCTCCCAGATCGTGGATGAAATTTACCCTCTCCATACCTACCAGTTTGGAGCCGCAAAACGAAAACTCAATGATTACCACTGTCTGTGACGTCACTGCTTCGGGTAATGCCGAAAATTTACGAAGACGAACGATTCGAACTTGTAATTTCTCGTCGTCCTCGCCTCGGTCGGCTATTTGAAGCCTTGAAGGTTTGAGATGATTTCTGTCAATTTCTGTTTACAAAACTTGACAAGCTGACAGAAATTTTAAAATTATGAAATAATTAATGTTTATGACTTTCAGGAATTATTATAAATGGTTTGTGAGTGTGCAATTTGCGGGAAATATATTATAAGGCACTATAGGTTTGTAAAGTTGTAATATATTGAATGTATTATGTAAAGGAATTTGAGGTTGGGTTACTAATCTGTCATTCTCAGGTGGTTTTAGTTTACATTGTTTATGTTGTATATTTCAATCGAATTGAAATATTGTTAATTCAGAATGCTACTAAATTATATGAATTTTTAATTTATCAATATATTAAATATTATCACTGCATAATTATCTTTAATACTTACCTTTCTTCTAATGCTATTTTCTTGAAGATGCATATAGACTAAAAGTTATTTATTAAATAATAAATTGAAAATAAATAAAAACCTAAGTTATTTCTTCGCATATATGCTTTCTTAAATATTGATTTGTATATTAATTGAAAATATTTTGAAAAGGTGAATGAAACGTAGCTGAAAATATGTGACCACAATTTTGAGAAGAAAAGTTATGAATTTAATGTTTTCTCACAAAAACTTTACAAACCCTTTAACGGCTTAAAATATTTATTTCCTTAGACTTCACTTACAATTCATTACATAAATAATAATTTATTTACAAGGAGAGCAGAATTACATTATAAATGGACTGTTTTAAACTAAAATCTTACAAATTAAAATAAAGGTAGTTATTGTGCCAAAAATCAGGTCTATTGAAAAAAAAAGTTTTTCCATCATTTCAAGATTCGAAATGATATTGTTAGTCCTGTCTCATGAAAAGAAAAGCATTTTTTTTATACAAGGAAAACTTGAATCTGGGGAAAAAGAATCATTTAAATAATGTTTTATGTAACTGTTTTTTTTCTTACTTACAACTAATTGTAGAAAAGTCGCACATATTGATTACTTTCTTTTTATGAGTATAAAGATGTTTTTCTTACATGCAAAATAAGATATAAAATATAAGGATGCCTCACAAAATTTGGATTGTCAGCCCTGATAGTGCAAACATATAATTTTATGATTTTTGGCGATTCATTTTTAATTTTATATTTTGTCATCGCACAGGTAAGTTGCATATGAATAAGCGATGATTGACTAAAATTCTACAATTTTTAACAAATTTGGTAGGAAGCGACAGTAAGAAAAAATTCAAATACATAAAACATTATTTTAATGATTCTTTTTCCTCAGATTTAAGTTTTCCTTGTATAAAAAAAATGCCTTTCTTTTCATGAGACAGGACTAACAATATCATTTCGAATCTTGAGATGATGGAAAAACTTCTTTTTTCAAGAGACCTGATTTTTGGCACAATAACTACCTTTATTTTAATTTGTAAGATTTTAGTTTAAAACAGTCCATTTATAATGTAATTCTGCTCTTCTTGTAAATAATTAATTATTTATATAATGAATTGTAAGTGAAGTCTAAGGAAATAAATATTTTAAGCCGTTAAAGGGTTTGTAAAGTTTTTGTGAGAAAACATTAAATTCATAACTTTTCTTCTCAAAATTGTGGTCACATATTTTCAGCTACGTTTCATTCACCTTTTCGAAATATTTTCAATTAATATACAAATCAATATTTAAGAAAGCATATATGCGAAGAAATAACTTAGGTTTTTATTTATTTTCAATTTATTATTTAATAAATAACTTTTAGTCTATATGCATCTTCAAGAAAATAGCATTAGAAGAAAGGTAAGTATTAAAGATAATTATGCTGTGATAATATTTAATATATTGATAAATTAAAAATTCATATAATTTAGTAGCATTCTAAATTAACAATATTTCAAATCGATTGAAATATACAACATAAACAATGTAAACTAAAACCACCTGAGAATGACAGATTAGTAACCCAACCTCAAATTCCTTTACATAATACATTCAATATATTACAACTTTACAAACCTATAGTGCCTTATAATATATTTCCCGCAAATTGCACACTCACAAACCATTTATAATAATTCCTGAAAGTCATAAACATTAATTATTTCATAATTTTAAAATTTCTGTCAGCTTGTCAAGTTTTGTAAACAGAAATTGACAGAAATCATCTCAAACCTTCAAAGCTTCAAATAGCCGACCGAGGCGAGGACGACGAGAAATTACAAGTTCGAATCGTTCGTCTTCGTACATTTTCGGCATTACCCGAAGCAGTGACGTCACAGACAGTGGCAATCATTGAGTTTTCGTTTTGCGGCTCCAAACTGGTAGGTATGGAGAGGGTAAATTTCATCCACGATCTGGGAGCACTGCCTACGCTTTCCATTCGAATTTCTTCTTCTGTTTCTACACGGAGAAAAGTAAACCTTAATGGTTACTCGCAAAACCGCAACAGTTTCGCGCAGTGGGAGAAAGCAGTAGTGTTAACTGTTTAAGCGTGAGCGGTTTTGGAGGGCGCAGTAACTGTTAGAGGTACGAGACGAGAACGGGAATCGCAGTAACTATTACTGCAGTCGATCCGCAAAGTTTGCGCCAGCGCAGTTTTTTGTTCAAATATCTTTTTAATGGCAGTTTTTCATAGGCATACGGCACGCGTATCTGAAAAACTCGGGACGATGCGCTTAGCTGTTATATTCAGTGACGCCCCTGCCGATATTATATGCAACGAGAACTGCGCCGGAAAAAACGCTTTCGGTATAGAGGAGTAACTATTACTGCCAACGCAGTAATGATTCCTCCAGATCACATTCTGGTTTCGCGGAGTAATGGTTACGGTCTACACTGAGAGAAATTTCGGGTTTCACAAACCAAAATTTTTTTGTTAAAATCGTCTTTACAAAAAATGTTGAAGTTTTCATGACAATCATGGTAGTGGCTGTCATACTTTGGAAAAGTGTTTACTCCAACTGCAAGGAACGTTACTGAGACCACGATTCTGGTAGGCCGAGTGGCAGAAACTTGATTAATGTGTTCAGGGTACTTGAAATACCGTAAGAGCTGCGGTTATAGGAACCAAAGTCCATCGTAAAGCCGCGCATAGAGTTTAGTTAAAATGACCAAGTACAGTTCTTATCAAATTGCTTTATTTATAGAATCTACATTATTTTATGAAAATTCATCTTTATTTTTTTAAGTATTCTGCATAAAAACCAGAATCACTAAGTTATGATCATTTTCTAAGATTAATTTGTAATGAATTGTCTATGGACAGTAAATACCCAGCAAAAATTATTTTTGAGGTTATAGGTATGGTTCTCCTAGTTATCAAAATACGAATTCAATTTGATTACAAAAAATAAAGTTTCACCGAAAAGATCTAGAAAAATAATCGGGTGTAATGATATTTATGATAACTTTCGTTGATTAAGTTAAAAAATTGTCACTTTTTTCATCACCATAAACTTTTTGACTGATTATAGTTTTCACAAAATATATCTTTTTGGAAGTAACTACTTATCTCCAGTGCAGTGCAAGTTGAATTGTGTGACTATTACAAGATTTAATAGTTGCCAGGACAGGCTTACCTCGTTGTAAAAAATGAGGGTTATACTTGATTTGTCTAGCGCAACAGCGAACGCTGCGGTTGTAGTAACCAAAGGAGCTTGGCAGTACATATTAAGAAAATGTATGTGTACTAACCGTTGGGGTACGTATAAAGCTCATTCTAATCATCAACTTTGGTCACAACAACCGAATACACAAAAAAGTCCAAATTACTGTCATGATAACTGTAAAAGTAGTAGCTTCTCTCAACTTTTTTGGTCAAGGCAACTACTGTACAAAAAATTTATGTGCTATGTGCACAGGAATCAAAGCCGATTTCTCTCAGTGTAAGGAGGAACTGTTCGGGCTACGACAGTAGAAAACGCAGAATAGCTACAACACAAAATTTCTGCTCAACAATTGCGGTCAGCGCAGTAACCATTACGGTTTCGGTGGTTATTCAGGTTTACTTTTCTCCGTGTAGTCTTTTTGTTTCAATCTGTGATAGCCAATAAAATTGATCAGTCAAGCTGAACATATACAAGAACATTTCAATATAAATTGAAGAAATTTTCTGTGAAAAAAGGAACGCTTCCACTCCGCTTCCTTTTTTCACAGAAAATTTCCTCAATTTATATTAAAAAATTGCATCTAGTTTTAAATAACGTTAAAAATTAATTCTAAATCATGGTCATAGTAGAGTTCCGTTATCACGTAGAGTGATACACTCTTCTAATGATCGACATAATCGACTGAAATGATTTGGAAAAATTGATTATATACAAGAACAGAGAAACGCTTCTTTATAACATAAAACAATCATCTGATTCTAAATTTCACAGTAAAAAAGTACGAATTGAATAGCATTGAAATGTTTCAATCCGAAAAAAAAAGAAAACGACAGTTAAACTTTAAAATGTATTATCATGCCTGGGCAGTTTTCTACTGATCCAAAACTGCTTCCCAATACTGGCACTTCGTAGTTGTTTTTATCATCATTGGATCAACTATGACTAACGGAAAATAGCTATTATTTCCTCAATTTTGCGAATGGATTTCCACTGTAATGGTAATTTTCGTTCGACAAAATTTCAGAGAGTACTGGTTCATTTTCTATCATGATGGCATTATATGATCAACCAAAAGTGTCAGTACTGGATACTAGTACTAGGCCAGTACAATTCACTTCTGAATTTCAGCAGATCATAGAAATTCCAATCTTCTAAACTATGAAAATTGTATTTTGATCTGTTTCAATAGGAAGGTCCAGTAAAAGAAAGCTTTCATACGAATTGTAAACATGAATTACGTATCCGTTTAGCAACCATAAAGGGCTCTATATCAAACGTAAGTATTATTATCCGCCTTTGCTTTTCACGAGAGAATCGAGGACTAATAGCTGTCAATACTTTAGTATCCCCTAGGCAGTCTTATCATAATAGGCCAGAAATTTAGAGCCAGTGTTTATTTGGAAGAAATAATAAAGATTAAAACGAATAATGGAATTTTTGAGGAAGTAAGAAAAAAAAGTGATGAATTTATAACAACGTATAAATTTATATCTACAGACTCCGCAAAAATTAAGTTGATGCTTCAGAGAGAAAAAATGGATAACAAGAAGAGAACAATAATATGTGACATGGCTTCGTCATCAAATAAACCCCGCTGGGAATAGGCATCAACGTAAGAGGACTAGTGTTTACTGTAACTTTAATTTTAATTCAACAATTTAATAAATTATCTGATTTTATTTGAATCAACAGCTTCGTTAAATAAAAAAATCATTCTTCAAGTCTATTATTTAATTTTCATAGCAACATATTATGCGTTATTACTGTTAAAATTATATGACTAAATTTTCAGATACATGCTTGAACAAAATTCTGTTATATGTATCTTAATTTTAAATGAAATCGTACGAGTATTTTGCACATTTGCGCATGACTTATTAAAACCTACTTACTGTGCCAAATATACACATACATGCCTAGTACATATGTAAATTGGTCGCAGTGTGCAGATATCCTGAAACCGAAAACTCTTTTACGATTCTTAACCTTTTAGCTGCGGGGATGGTCGATACATCGACCACTTAAGAGGCACAAAATATTTAATGTTTTTAGGCAAAATTCGATGTTTTGAATACGTAAAAAATAGTTTTGAAAGTCCTCGAAACATTGTTGACCTCGAAAATCGGTATTTCAAGGTCATATTTAATTTCTAATGGAAGCGAGGATTTCAGAGCGTTTTCCTATGTAATTTGATGGACTGAATACGAAAAAAATACTGGAAAAAACCACTGAGGTGTCCTTGACCTTGAAAATCTACAGTCAAGGTCACATTTCATTTTTTGCATAAGAGAACGTTGGAGATGACTTTACAGCGTCATTGATGGGCCAAAATTAGGAAAAACCGTGAAAAAAAATCCTCAAAGAATATTTGACCTTGAAATAGAGATTTTCAAGGTCAAGGGTGTCTGTGTGAATTTTTTTACTATTTCTTACGTATTCAGCGCATCAAACTACATACGAAAACCTTCTAAAAACTTAGCTTATATTAGAAATAAAATTTGACCTTGAATTGGCGATTTTCAAGGTCAAGTGTGCCTGCGGGAATTTTTTTACTATTTTTTTCATATTCAGCGCGTGAAATTACATAGAAATACCCTCTCAAACCTTCATGACGAATGAGACAAATTTTTTACATTGCACTTTACGCTGCCTGCGGGGCTGGTCGATATATCGACCAGCAGTCAGGTCGGGGACTCTACCTAAGATATCCAGTGATTTTATGTATAAATTTTGCATTTTATAAAAGGTCGATTTGTACTGACATTTCCCCGCAGCTAAAAGGTTAAAGCTTTCTAAACTTCATTCAACGGTTGCCACTTCATATAAAAGGTGCCTACCAATTCAAATTTTTTTCACTACCCCCGTAAGTGTCTTTCCCTTAGATCTTAGACAAACAAAAATATATAATTTGAAGTCGCACAAACTTTTCAGGAATAAAAATAAACAATAACTTGTAAAAAACGATAAAAGCGTAAAAGATTGACCGTGTAAACATTTTTCTTAAAAAATTTTAAACGGGACTAGCCGGATTACTCTCTTGTCAGATAAACTATAAAAATACGTGTTTTTCAGGCAGCCAGGAAATGCACATTTCATTCTAGGTACTTACATAGAGGCTGGTGAAACTCAAACGTCACGCGTTACTCTACGTCTACGCCTCCAAAATCCCCTAATGAACGAACGAACACAAAGGACGACTTCGGAAACCTTTAGTGGAGACTCATGAGGTTCCCACAGAACGCTCCCTCGTTTTGAAATCCTGTTGACACGTTGTTCGGACTTGGGATATTTTTCGTCTTCTTGTAAGTCACAACCTCGATCTTGATCCGTAAGATCAAAAAATCATGATCGTGATCATTATCTGAGAGATGAGACGCGTTCGAGGTATTATAACTGTGATTGTGATCTGTGAAATGTGACACATTTAAAAAATCGTAATCGTAATCAGGGGGTGAAAAATCCAACAGCCTCGGTAAATCATAACATGATTGTAATGTTAGTTCCGATTTTGGTCGTCGTTCGTCCTCGCTAGAAAGACTTTATTGAAGCTAATGTTTAGTTGAGTATGACTACTCTAAAAAATGTTGGGCATGACCTTGATGAGAACAAATTTCCATTAAAAATGTTCACAACAATTTGATTCGATTTTGAGGCGATTTATAGACCAAAAATGAAAGTAGGAATTGAGCAACGAATGACCGAAGACAGTTTAAAGAAGGATGGTTTCCAAGTGATTCCTCAAGAAAAATTAAGAACGGCCAATTACGCCATTGGTTTGGTCAGCACGTCATTATTCAATAAGGGTGGTACTAGGAACGATGATTGTATTTCCTTTTTGAGCAAATGCAGGGCGTAGATTGATGACATCACAGTATGTCTGACAGGATCAACCTTTATGAACCCTGTTGTGAAGCAAGTAGTAAAAAACTTTCTGATAAAATTCTAGTTTTGTACATGCTGTATAGGAATAATCTTAATGATAGATTGAAATCTGTCAGACAAATTGAGAAACAAAGCAAGGATTTGGCAAAACCTTCTAACTCTTCCAATAAAAGTGGAAAATCATTCTCAGTCTCAAAAGAAGGACCCAATCGAACCAATTATTTTATTGACGTTATTAGAGGTAATTAGACTTTATTGTAGATTGGAGTTTTTTAAGAATAGGTGGTTGTAGTTGCCAAAGGATAGTGTCATTCTCCAGTATGTAAAGTGTTATTAAATCTCATTCATAAAAGAAGTCATTCAGAAAAATAAACCTGGTAAACCTAACTTCACAAAAGCCAATTTTCAAGATTGCTTTCTTGTTTCATAATTAAAGATCTTGCACATAAATGTATAATAGTATGTATAAGAGAATGTCAGTCATGTGAAGGTATAGTAACATTGTGCCATAAGGGAAGAAACAGAGCTATTGTTTCGAGCGTGTAGTTTACTGCCCTCACTTCGCTTGAGCAGCAATTAATGTAAGGCAGAATCGCTTTTCTTTCCGTCTAGAACACGATTATTTTTTCCACACTTATAAATAATGGCTAATTTTATCTACACACAGAAAAAAGTTCCGTATAATATACTGAAAATCCGGTAAATTTTACTTAATTTCCAAGTACTTATATGGACAACTGGCCAGTTAAATGAATGTTACTAGGCTGAACAAGTAACTATAATCAAATTTGGTAGTTACAAATACGAATACATACTATATAATCAGAAAGGCATTTTTCATTTGGTCTAAAATTTGGTAAAGTCACAGGCGATTTATTTGTCATATATATATGTACATATAGATACGACGAATAAATTTTGAACGACAGCATTATTATTATTTATTATTATTACATTATTTTTATTCAGAAAAATCAGTAATGGTGACAGACTTGAAAGTAAATTTAATATTCGGTACACGCGAAAATCACTACTAGGATAGATAAAATATATTATTTATGAAGTTCCTTCTACTTTAATTATTCGTTAAAAGTACAGTCGTGTAGGTATTTTTGACGTTCGGCAAACGTGTAAAACACCACTTTAGTAAGAAGAATCTACTGCTTATCATGCTACTTTCACTAGGAAAAATCGGTAAAGCTACTGTCTTATAAGTAATTCTGACATTCAGGCAATGCCCGTCTAATGCTTTAGAGGTGGCCCAACATAGATTTCGTCAAAGCCATCTGGCGTAAGCTCAAAATCCTGAAAGAAGATAATAGATGGCTGTTCAGATCATGTTCAGATAATTCAGGAAATAATTAAATCGGAATAAACTTTGAGGTTAAATAAAATTATTTAAGTAATTATTATCGAGTAATTATTCGAATCGTATTGATAATCTTGCTTTTTTTGATTGCAGTTTACTAATGAGTGCATCATAAAATAAAAGGAGTTTTAATTGTGTATCGCAGAGTACTGTCAGGCTAAACACAAATAGAGATGATCACCCAAGCGTCCCAAATTACAAATATATACATTGAAATAATAATACTCCATGTATGTAAGGATGCACTTATCAGAAAACTGCAATCACAAAAAGCAAGTTTATCAATGCGATTCGAATACTTACTCAATAATAATTACTTAAATAGTTTTATTAAACCTCCAAGTTTATTCCTATTCGTTAGCATCTTAGCACATTTTAGTGACCATTAGCAGCCATTAGCGATGCAACTACGGTGCGGAGGTCAGCGGGGTGAGGTTTAAGAAATTATACTTCGGCGCCATCTGGCGTAAGCTCAAAACAGGATCAAAGTATAGTGGCCGCTATCGCCTATGCTCGCGAACACGGCCTGCTGACATTCGACAAACGTAAAGAGCATTATCATTTTGGTAAACTATATATAGTAATTGGCTCGGTGAAATTTACTGATCAGAAAAGATCAGAAAACAACTTCTTAATACACTTCAATTCCAAGTAATCTAAAGGAATTTAAAAGTCGCTTCCTGAATCCCCGTTTTGTCCAAATTTGACACTTTTAATACTTTTTAATGCAAGACTTCTTACCGGGTTCACAACATTCAGCTATGAGTGCTATCTACGCTAAACGTTATGAAGCGGTGTCTATTTTGTTCTCTGCACAGATGATTTAAATAGATTTGAACAGATGATTTAACTATAAGTTTTATTTGCAATTTAAAAAAATACATATGAAATAATATCGAGCATGAGCCTACAAAAAATGAAGACAATACTTCTTCGTACTTCATAACCTACTAATCTCAGGACCACTTATTCATGTTGTATATATATAAAATTTACTTACTTTCAAAACTTTCTCATACATTTGTATTAAGGCCTCACTGGTTCAGAATATGTGAAACGAAGTCATCCATCTTTTTTGAACCAAATTAGCACACAAAAAGCGAAAAACTTCGAACGGTGTCCCTGAGCATCCACGAAGATCACGAATGAGTTCGCTTTCGGATAACACAGTTCTTTTGTTTTGGCTACTTTCTTTGTAGTTGGAAATTCCTTTGTTCACATCCAGCGTTACCGGCACACGTGAATTTACACATGAAGGTTATGTTTTCGTGACATGTGCGCGAGTTAAGCGAAACATCCAGATCGGTAAAATCTACTGATCTTTCGCTAATGTGTACTATACTAGTATTGTAATTTAGTTCCAGTGAATGGTACTTATCATCCTGGATTAAATACATATGATGAAGGTATTTTTAACTCACGAGTGACAGAGTTAGATTTACTTTAATTTTACTATGAGATTTACGAAAATGAATCGCAAACAGATTTTAATTTACCATTATTTATCAATTTAGGAGACGCCAGCGTTTTATATGATAGTTATATACTACCTACAGTTGCCACCGGTAGCACTACAGATGATATTTGAATATAAATTCCTGCAATCCATATTATTTTGATCACAAGACTGTTATTATTGCCCTCTACGCCACGAAAATTGTTACCCTAGGGAATAATAGGCCTTGAACAGCTATCTGTGCATGCACGACGTCTAAGCCTTTGATATCCTGTCAATAATCGGCTATTTTGTGCTCCCTTTACAGGCACGTAAATGGGCCTTCATTTACCAGTGTAGCAGAAAATTGATCACATCATAGCTTTCGGTTAATTAACAAGACATGATGAAAAGATTTATTTTAAATTTGAAAAAGTTAAATTGTTCCATACAAGCCCCCCATTTCAAATTAGAAAATGTCAAAACAACGATTGGGTTAATAATACCGGGATTTTTTATAGCCTATTTTGATTTGAAAGATACATATCTTTTAGTTCCGATCGCAAAGTAATTTAAAAGATTTTTCGTTTTGAATTGGATGAAAAATTGTTGAAATTCAATTGTTTCTTATTTAGTATTTTTTCGAATTGAATTTATTTAGCTAATTGTTTTAGTTCTCTATACGTTTTTTTCTTGTTCTAGATAGAAAAAAATTTAAGGTGATTTAAATAAATTCTATTTGATATAGAAAGCTAATAAAAACGACTACAATTCAAAATTTGATGAAGTAAAATTATTGATTGTGATTCAAATATCTTGGTAAAATGTTAGATTAAGATATATCTACAACGAATTTTGAGCATTGCATTAAATCAACTATCAGCATATAACAAATATTATCACCTCTTTTTGAAACAAGCTAATTAAAATTCATATGCACGAAAATATTTGTTATCTTCTCTCACAACATGAGCATTAACCAAAAAATAAATTTTACGACCATGATGCGTAAGACTAAAACAGGTAATATATCTGCTATAAACTATTCAGCGAAACTAAACACAAAAAACAAAGTTATTAAACATTGTAAAAGTATGCAAATTAAATATGCACTTTATTGATGTTTGTGCCTGCATGTATCACAGGAATTCTTAAACTTTATACAGATTAAATAATTTCTTCCATTTATCTCCATTCGTCGATTGTTCTAGCAATATTTGTATTTAAAAAGTACACTGATAGAAAGGAATGGCTGTTACAACGATATTTATGATTAATTTAACCTTACCTTATTGCTGGCATAGATACAGCAATATGAGATTTGTATTTTAACCATCCGATTATAACTGAATAAATATGAACGAATCAACCATATTATTGGTTGCTATGGAAAAATGTATTGTTCGCCTTCCCATATTATATTTCTGATTCGACCAGTTTCACTTACAATATTTTGATTTCTGTATTTAACATTCTGCATTGTTCAGAGAGACATATTATTTTATAAATACAATTATAAATTCCCAACCTACAACCGAATGGCTAAAACTCCCGAACCATTTCTATCAGTGTAATCTGAAGCATTGAAAATAAATAAGATACACCATGTTGGAGAAGTAATTGAGTGGAAAATTAATAAAATTTGGTATGTTGTAATTGTGCTTTTATAAGCATTTATTCTCAATTACTGCACGAATCCCTCATAAATACTTGTACATAAAAAAAACATGCATTCCTTGCATTCAGAAAGAATGGTTTTTTATCACGTTTTATGCATATCTGTGTGAGTTACGTTACTTTTCGAAAGAGTAACTTTTCAAGCTAGCGTTAATTTAAAAAAAAAAAGTAACTTTTCACAGTTACAGTTACTAAAGAAAAAATAAGGCAAGCCACCAAAGTGTTTTACGAAGAAGATAAATGATATAACAAACTTTGGTGGCATGAAACCGATTGCGATATGATAGACACACAATTTCCCAATCAATTAGCAATATATTAACTTAGTAGACGGTCGAAAAAAACTCTGACGTCCTTCTATTTTTTAAACTATTAAAGCTTTAGGTCGATAGGGAAAGCCTTTACAAAGAGAAAAAATCGTAAAAGAAAACTCGCGTTGAATGGGAAGTTGGGCTTTTATGCATAAGAAGAAATTAAATTTTCTGAAAATAAGTGTCAAATGAAACGCTCAATCGCTCATAATAAAATTGAACGTCATTTCTAATTCGTAATTTCTACTCAATGCTTCAGATTACTTTTTTACTAAAAATATTGAAACTTTACGGACATTCCACAACTCGTGTATATATAGGGCTGAAGTTTCAGACGTATATTCTGACGAAATTTTTTTTTTTTCTTTATCGACTTATCATGTCTAAATTTTAATAACAATAGGTGTAAGATCCGTCCTACGTTTCTAAATGCAATATCTTGCTCAAAAACACAAAAACTGACCCGAAATTCAATGATTTTGAGTTAGAAGGTAAATTCTCGACCAAAACTAAGAACTTCTGACATTTTTCACACGCCCCGCCCAAAAGATCATAACAAAAGCCACTTAAAAAAAATTTGTTAAACAAAATTCACTTGTCGGAAGACAGTCAAAACGTGCAAAAACTACAAGAATCTCGTTGACTTAAAGTTACTGTAAATTATCACTCAAAACTGGAAATTTCCGACATTTTTCACATGCCCCAGCCGAAAGATGATAACAAAAGCTACGTAAAAAAAAATTCTTTTTAATTCTTAAATTCAGGTGTACATTGAATTGTTTGTAGCTAACCTCTCGAAATATACTAATATTTGCATTATGTGTCTTCCATATTGATAGGCATTGAGTCGTTGAGTGGCTTAAAAAGAATTCTGTTAAAAGACCTAAGAAACTAAATACAACTCATATTAGTCTTTAAGATGCTGCTTTGAACGTTAAGAATATAGTATATCAATTGTACTGTACTTTGACTGAGTACTAATTTCACATTTTTTCGGCGTTTTGTCATGTAATATATCAAGAATTGTAATAAGGTAATAATGATCAAAACTTATTATTTCATGAACTGTACCTAATTAAATTTTTATCTCACACTCAGCATTGGTGATCATCTCAAGCATAATTATTTTTAACACATATTTTTTGAAATTATATTACTGTGGAAAATGTTAACTCAATAATAAAATACGAAACACTGTGGTAGTTATTAAGTTACAAAGATTGCAAAAAATGTTTTGAAATATAGAAACAAGGTGAAAACATTTGAATGAACTTGATTAAAATAAACTTCTGATCCTTTCGAAATTTTTTTTCCATAAATTATTTTCAAAATATTGTGTAGTGTAGAAAAATTGCTCCACGGAGAGAATTAGTTTGAAGTAATTTTACTCAACTTCCGATCAAATTTGGGACATATGGACAAGTTAGAAGTTATTTAGTATCACTGTAATTATTTGTGATATGGGGGAAAATTCGTCAAGTGTACTCGCCTAAAAACTTTTTGTCTCCGATTTCCTTGAAAGTCCACGGAATTATTGTCCTAGTGAACCTCTTTTACACAGAGAGAAATTTTAGGTTTCACTGACCAAAGTTTTTTTGTTAAAATCGTCTTTACAAAAATGTTAAAGTTCTCATGACAATCATGGTAGTGGCTGTCATACATTGGGAAAGAGTTTACTTCAACTGCAAGGAACGTTACTGAGACCACGATTCTGGTACTTGAAATACCATAGCGCTGCGGTTATAGGAACCAAAGTCCATCGTAAAGCCGCGCATAGAGTTTAGTTAAAATGACTAAATCTACGGACAGTAAATACCCAGCCAAATTTATTTTTGAGGTTATAGGTATGGTTCTCTAAGTTATCAAAATACAAATTCAATTTGATGAGAAAAAATAAAGTTTCACCGAAACGATCTAAGAAAAATAATCCGGTATAATGATATTTATGATAAGTTTCGTCGATTAAGTTAAAAAATTGTCACTTTTTTCATTACCATAAACTTTTTTTGACTGACTATAGTTTTGACAAAATACGACGAGACAGCAAAATTGGAACGCATTGCATTGTCCCCGAACAAAATCGTTTATCATTTAGAAAGAATTGCCAAACTATATTTATAATAGAATTATTTACCTGATAATGCTTGGCACGGTGAAATATAGTCCAGGAATCGAGAACAAGAATTGGCAGGATTCAACTTAGGCTGCATATCTTTTTGAAAGTAACTACTCATCTCCAGTGCAGTGCAAATTAAATTGTGTGACTATTACAAGATTTAATAGTTGTCACGACAGGCTTACCTCGTTGTAAAAAATGAAAGTTATACTTGATTTGTCTAGCGCAACAGCGAACGCAGCGGTTGTAGTAACCAAAGGAGCTTGGCAGTATGCATAAAGAAAATGTACGTGTACTAACCGTTGGGGTACGTATAAAGCTCATTCTAATCATCAACTTTGGTTACAACAACCGAATACACAAAAAAGTCCAAATTACTGTCATGATAACTATAAAAGTAGTAGCTTCTCTCAACTTTTTTGGTCAAGGCAACTACTGTACAACAAATTTATGTGCTATGTGCACAGGAACCAAAGCCGATTTCTCTCAGTGTAATTCCCCTAAGAGAACGTCTCTAGTACGACAGGTTGTCAGTATACAGGGGCTCGAATTTTCAACCCTTTACCGTGCACGCTGATACTCAATTAACCATAACTTCTACAAAAGTTATCCAAATTAATTTTTTATGGAGGTCTTGGAAACGTTTTTTCATCAGCTTTACGCTGAAAGCAATAGTTTTAGATAAAAAAAATTATTTGAACTTCATTTTTTTAATTTTAAACATATTTCTGAGTTCTTCTCCAAGTGCGGCCGTTAATTTTCTTTCCAAAATTATGTTTAAAAAAAAGCTTGACTTTTTTCCTTTAAAATGAGCCATGGTCGAAAGTGGGGCGAAAGAAATTGGTGGAACTTATTTAATTGTACTTTGTATAATTTGTTCGTAAAACTGTTATTTTTGGCTGGTACGAAATTAAAAATAAAAATTAATTTGTAATTCGTGGTGATTTTTTAGTGTGAGTCCCCTTGCCTCTCACATCGAAAATTGAGTCAAATGATTTGCTTATTACAGTGTATGTGTACTTCTCTTTCTTTTTTGCCTCACAGTTTTTTCGGGAAAACATCACATTCTAATGATGACGAATATTTTCTCAACATGAGAGTTAATTCAGCAGAGGGAACGAAAGAGTGATATTTTTGTGTACCAGGCACTGTGAAATCTACTCTTAAGTTCTCGAGTTGTGATGACGTGATTTTCTGTGGGACTAAAGAATACTAAAGTCCCAACTAAATTTTTCTTTACCTATTGATACAAGGCATCAGCAGTCAAAATCGGATCTTTAGATGACGCTTGTAGGCTATCACGCGCTGCGAGTCTTTTTAAATTTCCCCCAATACCATCACAAAGGCCTTTTCCGTGCGCCGTTGCATGGAAATGCCACTCGGCTGGAATACCAAAATCCATTTCATGGTGGAGCAAATTGATGAAGTTATATTTATTTTTAAAGTGCTGGGCGGTTCCATCTGTTATTTTCGTGCGTAACGTTCTTCTGTCAGTTTGTTGCCAAGTCTGGAATTCTACTCTTTTAATACACTGGTCTGCGAGAACTGATGTTATAAAGTCCTTAAGTGCGCTTGTATCAGGACACGCTGTGAATTCATTCAAGTAGCATTCTGAAGTCGGAACGCTACACATAATCCTGTTCATAGCATCATGATAAGTCTTAATGGGGGAAACATTTTCGCAGTTTAGTTCTTTTAGATCTACAGCATCTAGCATTAGATTAACGTTTTCATGATGCACACAAACAGTATGCGTACCACTGGCTCCAGCGAGTATGCAATTTCGGGGTCTAAGCTGAGAAAATTTTGGTAACCAAATTTTAACTGTAGGATGCTAAGCCTTAAAATTTGCATATAATTCAGAAAGATTGCACAGAATTAACTTTTTTTGAACGTGCTCACGGGAGCCGTCATCTTTTTTTACGGAAACGAAATCTTTCATGCCAGGAATCATACGACTATTCTCATCATCAAGGTAAAATTTTTGACCAAATTTTCAATCTCGGAATCTAAAGTTTTACCTTTTTTTAAATTAGGAGAAGTTAAAATACCATTTTCAGCTACTAATTTTTTAGCCTTTCTAGTTTGGCGTTCAGAAGCACCAAATTCTTTAGCCAATCTTCTGCGGCCCCAAAATTTCGGAGCAAGAGTTAAAAGTAACAATTTTTCTAATTTACTTGCAGATTTTTGAAATTTTCCTTTTATTTGTTCAAGAACCTCCATTTCGGCGTAATGATTTTCATCAGAAGAATCAGTTTTAGATTTTTCAAACATGGATGTCGGAGGACCGGCAAAGATATCGTCGTCTTCCATTAAAATATCATTCTCGAGAATAGGAGGTGAATTATCATTGATCACTGAAGCATCTTCAATTGTTGGATCAGTATGAGAATACAAAGAGGACAGCAATGCAAGTTCAGAAATTTCTTTTCTGCAATTTACACACAGCTTCGCATCGATGGGTATACTGGGATACTTTTTTTGAAGAGTTGCAGAAATTGTTCTTGAACTGCACGGTTCAGGCTTGTGATTTTCCTTAGAAATAGGATTGTAACAACGACGACCCAAGCTAGTTCTTCTTGGCATGATTGAAAATTAAGCAGAAGAAACAGCTAAGTTGAGGCACTGAATAACAATGCGAGTCCAACCACGGAAGGTGGGTAAGTGTTCGAAATATAGTATTCAAGTAATACTATGTCTATTTTGAATAATGAGAAAAGTAAATGGGAATAAATAATATACGGGAAAGTACAAACCTGCAGTATTATGACGTCGAAATAAGCCGAAGCTAAATCGCATAAAAGCAATTTCTGGTCGAAAAATAATTGGCAATTATAATAACTGACAATGGATTTTATTGCGAGAAAGGTATCGAAGACATCCATCTAGTGGTCAAATATGTGTACTAATTTTTTCGGCGGGTTTTTCAAATCCTCTCTTAATTCTTAAAAATGAAGTATCGATATAAAAGTGGATTTTACTTGTCCAATAAATAATAAAAATTATTATCCGTGAAATAATTTATAACCACAATAATTATTTGGTTAAAAAATGCAGTTTGTAGTCGATTATTTTTAGTCGACTAGAAACCGTACATTCTGAATTTGAAGCATGGGCGCTCGCGAGGCAGAAGCCGCGCGCAAGGAGTGTTATTTATCTTCACCAATTTCTTTCGCCCCACTTTCGACCATTACTCATTTTAAAGGGAAAAAATCAAGCTTTTTTTTAAACATAATTTTGGAAAGAAAATTAACGGCCGCACTTGGAGACAAACTCAAAAATATGTTTAAAATTAAAAAATGAAGCTCAAATAATTTTTTTAATCAAAAACCATTGCCTTCAGCGTAAATCTGATGCAAAAACGTTACTAAGACCTCCATAAAAAAATTAATTTGGAATAGATTTGTATATTATGAAAAATTAATATACATTCATATTAAATTTGATAACTTCAATCAAAATATATTAAAATTAAGAAACATTATCAAAATATACAGGGTGTCTAAAAAGTCCCGGGACGGTTGGATATTTCCTCAGCTAAAATATTTTTCAAAAAAGTGAAGGTCATTCCTGAAGTAAATTTCAACAAGGAATTCAACGGTGACCTTCATTTTGACCTTGAAGTTGAACGTTACAATTGACCTATAACTTGGGAACGTTCTTGAACGTAGTATTTTCTCGCTCTATCGATTGCGGATGTGGAAAAAGGGGGTTTCCGTTTTAAAAAAACAAATTTGACCTTTAAAAAGCCATGAAGGTCAACTTCAGGGTCAAAATGAAAGTCACCATTGAATTCGCCGTTGAAATTTACTTCAGAAATGACCTTCACTTTTTTGAAAAATATTTTACCTGAGGAAATATCCAACCGTCCCGGGACTTTTTAGACACTCTGTATACACATGTGTATTAAAATTCAAATATAACTTTGTATTTTTTAAGATGAAAGTATTTTAAATTTAATATACGTTACTGAAAAATTTTCCATTAGATGGAATGAAAGTTTAATATAGTAATTTCTAACAGTGTAGTGCCGTATTATGTACTAAGTATGTACGCATAATATCAACCAATGAATTATTTTCACAAGCTCAAAGCAGAAAACGAGTTGAACTTGAACATGAAAACTTGTTTCTTTGTATTTTTATATTTCTTGCCACTTCCCATTGTTTTTAATCTTGGAGATTAAGTCGACTGCAAGGTAAAAATATTTCTTAATGTATACTATACTATAGTATCAGTATACTATACGTTAAAGAATGACGCAGTTTGCCTATTTGCTTACGTCTTTCTCCTCTTTCCTCCCTTACCTCACCGCGACAATAAGCATCCGAAGAGTAGCAGTTGAATATTCTGAACAAATATATTATGAATCGAATCCAACTTCTCTTTGACGTAGTTGATCCACGAAAATTAGACCTCTGGCAAAAATAGATAATTCGGCTCTCAAGAATAGCAATATTATTATTGAAGGGCTATTTTGGAAGAGAAAAGATTAATTTCCATGAAAAAATTGATGAAGTCATAAAAACATAAATTGTGATAAGCTCTATTGAAGGCCTGACACCACACAAATATAAAATTCGAGAATTGATGAAGTCATAAAAACATAAATTGTTTTAAGCTCTATTAAAGGCCTGACACCACACAAATATAAAATTCGAGAATTTGGAAAATTGAGAGAATAAACATGAACTTAAAAAATTGACAGTTGGGAGAACAAATGGATTTCATATTTAGTAAAGAAATTGGAGAAAAACGTTATCTACTTACTTGTATTGTAATATATATTGAAATTGGAGTTGGTACAAATTTTGAAGTTGAACGCCACACAGTTAACACAGTACTTATTTGTAGAAACTAGATAAGGTAAAACTCTCAGATCTAGATCTGTTCGAGGACTGACACCCGTTAAAATTTGGGCTCGTATTTACATACCTTAACCCGCATAAGGGCGATGTGTAAGACAAGGAGAGCAAGAGTATAGATAAGGATCATACCAAGTGTCCACGTATTCTCCTTGCCTTTTACATTAATCTATTATTCAGATCTTACATTTGTTATTTTCTGTATATTATAGTTTTTAATAAACTTACTCTGTTATGTTCAGGAAAATTGTTATTTATGTGTGAAAGTTTTATATTTGCATGCCTAGGTTGAAAGTAAAAATATTTCTATTCAGAATATAAACAGGTAAGATTTGTATATATTGAAATTATGGAACGTCTACACATATGTGAAATCTTAAATATATTTATCGAGTTTTAAGTGAACATTTTGATTGAACGCAATTCTTATTTGCACGCTTGATATATAGTATTACAATAGATACATCTATATAATCAAATGTATATATTTATATATTATAATACTTGTTTGTTTAAACTATTTTATTCGCATATTTATTTATTGTTATATATATATATATATATATATATTTGTTCATGAGAAAAGAAAATATAATAAAATGATATTGGAAATTGGAATAGTTTAAAGGTGGGTTGAGTCAACCAGTATATGCACCGGATATCGCACCTTGGACCAGCAGTTGCACTCTTATTTCGAGTGCTCAGTCTGTTTGTTAGGGGACAAGGTCTAGTTGTGGTTTGTCTGACAGACCCTTTTTTTATATCTATCGCGTGTTCTAATTTCTATTGATCTAAGCCTATCATTTATTACAAACAAATCGTTTGAGTATATTAAGTATTCACCCGGCGTAACAAAATTATTTTTCTGTGTTTCAAATTTTTTTCTTGTAAAATAATCTTTTCTCTTTCATAATAGCCCTTCAATAATCATATTGCTGTTCTTGAATAAAGTAGGGGTGGAAAGAGGGGTTGGACGTAAGCAAATAGGCACACTGCGTCATTCTTTAACGTACACTGAAAAAAAAAATTTAGGCATCACAGCAAAAACGTTTTGTTAAGCAGTTTTTGTTGCCATTGCAAAATTTTGGTTGTTATCACAAAATTATTTTGTTGGGCCAACAAAACATTGTGTTGTTGACATAAAATTATTTTTTTGGCCTAAAAAAAGGTTTGTAGAGCCAACAAAACTGTTTAGTTACACTAAATAGATACGCGATCACGCATGCGTGTTCACTTATTCTTAGCCGGAGACGCGATCACGTTCATGTCTAATATGACGGATGACGCTGTTGTTCTCTATGCTCGATTGAAATATATTTTCGTTAGTCGATTGTATGTGATGTGTTTAATTCAAATAATATGGCAAACAAGGAAACAAGACGACTTCTATAGAACTGGGGTTTAAGGTGCCTCATTAACACCTTCAAAAGTAAGTATTAAGTATAGTCAAAATGTTAAGCTAGATATATTCATCGTTATACATTTTATTAATTTTAAATCCTTTTATATTTGTCTCAAATTAAATTGTTATGTATATTAAGACTTAACGTTTTGCTTTTTAAAACAAGATATAGATAAACAAGCATCTGAGGCTCACATGCCCAGCAGTTCCTTGAAAATAAAGTGCTAGGAATTCAAATGGAATTTGAAACAAAGCTGCGAAATTATATTATTTTAAAAGAACAAAAGTATTTTGTTAAGACAACAAGACTATTTTGCCAGGCTAACCAGGAAGCAATTCAAAAATATAAAGAAACAAGTTTTTATGTTTAGGTTCAACTCTTATTCTCCTTTGAGCTTTTGAAAATAATCATTACTACTTATTTTTTGACATATGACTGGCATAATGGAAATAATTATAATTTGTAACGTGGCGTGTTGCCACTTAAAGGCACTCTCTCACCTGGCACGGGTAGAGGGAGAAAGACAGACAAGGCAGGATCCGCAACGTAAGCTTACGTAAGTAGGACCACGCCAGATCGAGTAGAAAGGGGTAAATCTTGATAAATAAGCCGAGAAGAAAGAAGAACTCGATCTGGGTGGGAAAAGTGTATTATCTTTATTTACTAAGTTACTAATTTAAAAGTTACGTTTAGGTTATAATTGTCTATGTCCTTTTTTTTTTTTTTTTTTTTTTTTGGTGAGGAGGAAAAATGGCGAAATCTTTTATAGACGTTGTACAGGACTCTCCTAGGACGGGTCAAGGCATACCTGTTAAAACCAAAAAACCCCCTCTCTCGAACCAATACACCACTCGCGGAACCGCCTTCCGGCTTTAAACTTCACAGGTGGTTGGTACCAGCTTGAAGTCGCGTACGGCTCTTCCGTCATCTGTTCGCTCAGAACTTCCATCCGCGACCACACACCCACTAGGATAACCGACTAGCCGCGCCACCCAGGGGATGAACAAACAGATTCCTCCCCCGAACGACGCGGACAGTTAAGTCTACCCGAATTGTCTATGTTCTAAATGATTATCTACCACTGTAATAATATTTTATTGTACCAATGTGTAAATGGCCGTAGACTTTCCAGAGAAGAGAGAGACAGATGAAAGCTAGAAAGGACAGTAGATGGTGGGCGGGAAGGGCGCACGGTTCTGGACCGGGAAGGTGAGCCAATGGCAGCAAGCCCATAGAGTGAATGGCCGTTCGCCACTCGTCCTCTGCCTATCAGGTTAATGATCGATTAGAAGTCGGTAGCAAAGCACGAAAAGGGAGAAGGCCCCTCCATATTGCCATCTTCCTGGCCGGGAGGAGGTCTTAATCCATAAAGAAATATTACGACTTACTTAAAACCAAAACGAGGAGAGGCGTGCGGGTCGGCCAATTCCATAACAAAAGGTTTTTTTGGTAAAGACCGTGAGATGGCAGCACCTCCCGGTCATGGAACGCAGAACGTGGAACATGAAGCTGAGCCGTGAGGAGAGATGCCATTCTGCCTTGTGTGCTGATCGAGTTAATAGTGTTCGCCCTGTCACCTCGAAAAACCGAAAATTAGTAGTTGAATCAAAGAGTATTGGAAGCTAAAAGCCGATTAAGAGGTAGTAAGAAGTTTCATCTCTCTCAGTCGACTTCAAAGGATTGTTGCAGGTGAAAGGGAGAAATATGTTGGTATATGGTGTGCGTGGGAATTGTTTATGGTGTGTCTAAGCGAGTGTGAATGTGTGGGGAGAAAGAGCCAAGTTGTATGGAAGGGGCAGAAGTAACAGCTCAATAAAGCGCCGTTTTTGTAGTGTACCATAAATGAGGGTGAGTCATTTTATTTTAGTTTAATTGGTTTCTTTTCCTGCCTCTTATGTGGTTTAGCAAAGCCTCCCGGTAGTGACTGCGCCACGAGTTCGCCCCCACGAAATCCCTTTTCGAGGAGCTAGACGAGCAAGGGATTTCGTCATCACCCCTTTTTGGGTGCTTGGCGCCCTTTTGTTTGTACTGAGAAAATTATATCGTACTGTGATAGTAATAAGAAACGTGTGGTCGCCAATTGGTGGTGTCGTTTGACCGCCATTACCCTACGTGGCGCGAGGGAACGTCATAAAAACTTTATAACCGAATAATATGTTCGGTGTGAATGTGAAGGGGTAGTAAGTGAAAAGACAAGTTAAGGGATCCTCGGAAATTCCTTCTTTCGCTCTCATAATAATTTCTGGGAAAAAAGCCTACCAGAAATCGTATTGGCTAGGCTTGTTAGTAACTAGTGCCTAATAGGCACACTACAAACAGTCGTATTAGTACTGCCTTAACAGTGTGCTTTAGTTTTTTGTTTTTATTTTTATTCAAGAAATTATCGGAAGAATTTATAAGTACATTTTTGTACATATTTTGAGCCCCCAATGGCTATGGGATGATAACACCCATGTCATCACCCTGGCGGATAATATAGCCGGCAACGATTCAGGCTTACATACATGGATTTTATCTTACTTAACCTACCCACTAGCATGGGTTTTTGACACGTACAGAGTGTGTGATGTAGATGCTGCCGCGGATATCACGAGAACCTTCCTAAGAACGGCCGGGTTATTTTATTTATACGTCAAGGCCGATAGGATCTTCTTTGTTATTCCTACGAAAACGAAAAACAACATTGATATAGGGAGGAGAAGCTTCCCCGTGGCCACCACAAACCACAAAGTGGAGTACGACCGCAATAATCCGGTGCAACTTTACGATATGGACGAAATCATTCGCAAAATAGTGCATGACACCCTCATGTCCCGGGATAATCTAAAACGGGCTTTCCAAGCCCACACTAAACCATCTTTTGATTCACGACTGAATTGGCTGGAAATTTGCAGTCCTGTAACAGTAGCAACAGTGCGATAGAACCAGAAGATCGAGACTCTGACACCCAACACATGGGGCAACCGCTACAGCATGGGGGCGCCGCCAACGATACTGTGCTATGCAGCTGAAGGTGGGATCTGACGCCCAGGACAGAGATGATGAGGACTTCGGAGGCACAAAAGCAGTAACCGGCCTGGATCACAGAGTTGCCAGGCTAGCCAAGGCGCGGGCTTACCCCATAATTAGGATCGGCAGTTGGCGGAACGCGGCAGATTTAGCTTTCGCCATGAATATGGGAGTGTACGACACTTTTAACGTCGAGTCGGATGGCCGCATCCTTCAGAGGATCCTATTTAGCAACCATGATTATATCCAGCGTGGTAGATTCTTGAAGGAAGGGTATGAGGCCTTCAAATGCGCTGCTGCACTGAGGGACGAAGTGGCATACATACACGGCACGGAATTAGGTCTAACATATTGGAATTCGTTAGTTGAAACCAATTACCCCGGAGACCGAGGAGCGACCATTGAATGGATCGTACAGAATATCGCCACTCAGACCGTCGAATGGAGATGTGGAATAAACTACGCTTTAAAGGACGGGGGAGGGACGAGCACGGGACTGAGGAGACCTAGTAGCGCATGGAGGGCTATTTGCAACACTGAGTGGTGCGCATTTTGCATTGGTGCCGACGGACTCCGTGGCTCTGGGTGTTATATCAAGGATGACAGACAGGGGGCATGGTCAAGAGCGATATTTATTCAGAAAGGTAACGGCGAGGACGATCCCCAGTTGGAGAGAGGTCTTATGCGATTAAACGTAGAGACTTTAGACTGGCAGCTGACTTACCTAACCCACCCCATGAACGAGGAACTGAGAGGATCCAGGTGGTTGATCGACTCCCTAGTCCCGGCACACTTAGCCGTGGCACAGGGATGGACAGACTGCATCCTTGGTAGGGACCCTGATCATACGTAGGGCTGGGTGATGCAGGTGAGGATCAAGGACTTCGAATCAGCCAGACTAAAAACACTGGTTATACCGACACTTGCCAGACAGGCAATGGAAGTGACAGACTACTCCGCTCATACTATGTTAATGCGGAGAAATTGGGATGATCCCATCGGTGGCTTGAACAAGTTGTATATAGGGAGGCCGATGGGTTTCGACCCTAACATGGAGCAGCAAAGATCGGCACAAAAGAAGCAGTCGGGAAACAAGTACGGTGGTCCCGGAGCACCCCCAGAGGACCAAACAGGTACTCAGATAAAACTGGAGGAGAAGAAGGAGGCGTGTGGGCCACGTCAGGATCTAGAAAAATATACGTTCAATGTGACAGACAATCGAGGAATACCAGAAGAAATGGCTCTGGGAGATGGCGGGAACCCCTGGCTCACGGAGCACAAGAGGCTCGAGCAGCGAGGTGGTCTAGTTGGGACGAAGCACGGGCAATTCGTAAAGAAGGTCTTGCCGACTCCGGAGACCCTGGAGGAACATGGGACCAAGCCCAAACAGAAAACACTAGACGCAGAGTGGGAGGGGATTCGGGAGCACAACCGCCATTAGACTTGGGGCCTAGCACCTGAAATATATCCCGAGGATGTGTGGACTCTTCGTTTGTTTAAGAAGAAGATGAAGCTTGAGGAGGAAAAACTCAAGGAGAAGTATGGACCAATACTCAACTGTGGATGTAAGCAGAGAGACTGGGAACTACCAGTGCCCGAATTCTCTAGAAACCTGAGAAAATACAGGTTGCCCAAGTATAAAAATTGTTCAGGGTTTGCTCTACCTAAAGGAACCCTGGAGGAACATGTTCATATCGTAATTCGTACCTTACCTGAAAGAGAGGGGTAGGCCCTACTCCAGCAATATCTCGAAGTGCGAGAAAGGTGGCCGCATGCATGTCGTCATGGTGTGAATCAGCTATTTAGGAAGCGAACAGGACTACTGAAGATGGGAGGCCCTCGTATATCTCCTTACTGGAGGGAGATGTGTTACTGGGAGATTGGGTACGGCTTCGTTGAATACGTTGACGTTGATCATATGATTGCGGAGGTGAAAAGGTGATTGTGCGAGGAGAATTGGTTGGGCGGGCCACTAGGGGAAGACAGATATCTAGACGTTATATCACGAAGTTCAAGATTTTATGAATACTGAGTTTCGACTACCTGTGAAGATACCCACCGTCAAGGAATAGGTAAATGGATGGAGAGAAAAGCCGGCACGGGGGGTAACGTTGCCATCACCATTGATGAAAAAAGTAAAATGAGCAGAAAAACCAAGCCTGCAGAAGGCGTAAGCCTAAGCGATGGGGATGTCGAACGTGACCTTAAGACACCGTCACGAGAACGGATGGTGTTGCTAGAGAAGAGCTATCCCAGCAAGATACGAAGTGTAGTCAAAAGACGTCCCCAACCGTTAAAAATATAATAATAAATCATTATTTCAATGAGATAATTTTTGAATGAATTAGATAATAATAATTTTAATTAGGCATTAAATTTAGTATTATAGATATGTATTTAAGGGATTATAATACAATTTTACGTATATTCCAACGTTTCTTTAAAATAAATGCATGTATGCTTATTGAAATTCATATACGAATTATAATAGAATGTGTAAGGTTATACGAAATATAATAACTAAAATAGATTTTTTGTGTTAGACAGACTTGAATAGAGTCAAGAAGCACTGTATAGTACTAAAAATCTACTCCAGTTATTAATTTTTGTATAACCTTACATGCTTTAATTGCAATTACCGACATTACGTGGTCTGGTTGATCCATGGCCTTAAGAAAACGAAAATTGAAGAAAATATATGCATATGTATGTAATATATGGTATAAAGTATGTATTTATTACATCTTCTTTAATATTTGTTTAGAATTAAAATTTGATAAGCATGTTTATAAATTTTCAAATTACGAATACCTTATTTCATCCTTTTATTACCAATTCAATTTACTATCATAAAAATGTCTTTTTCTGAAAGAAACAAATTTTCGAAATATGCATATAGTAGTTATGATTACTCTTCATAATTTACGGTCACTACCCATCACTATAATAGTAAGGGGCCGTTCACTCCTAAGGAGAAGATGCGTTATTCTCCCTTATTTATCTGACTTCACGTTGACTTACTCTACTTGCTTGACTATCGCATTACGGCGCTGACTCCCACTGAAGGCAGAAGCAAAGGCGTAGTGCAGAATACAAAAAGAAAACATGAATCGCCCAACATTATGTGAAAAATGAGAAGAAGGTATCGGTTTTATGTGAATTCATGGAATATACTTGGGAGATGCCATCGAAGAATTACTTTTGGATATAATTTTTAAACTAAATAATTTCTTCGTTTTTTTTTTTTCTAATTACACACATATATATGGGTTATTCCACATTAGATTGACAGTCGATGTCGCAGATTTAAAAGAGATAATTTTTTTTCGGTTCTTTATCAACAATAAATAGACACGTATATTTTTGTTTTGCTAAACAAACATTTTTTACAAGTATACGATTTTTCGAATTTTCTAAGAAATTATATTTTCGACATAGCAAGCGCACTTTCAAGCCTGTTTATCTTTGAAACAATTGTTCCTACGAAACTTTTTCCGATTTGATTGAATAAAAATGGCTGGATCATTGATTCGGAAGTTATGGAATTTTGAAGAGATTCGCGCGCAATCCGGGTGCTTCCACACGCGGCGAGCGTTTACCTTTACTTTTAGCGCTAATAACTTACGTCTGGTAAAACGCTCACCGCGTGTGGAAGCGCCCGGATTGCGCGCAAGTCTCTTCAAAATTCCATAACTTCCGAATCAATGATCCAGCCATTTTGATTCAACCGTCATATTTTTTAACAGACTTCAGAGAATCTAAATCCACGGGAAAAAAAATTTCGAAAGGGGCCAAATTTGGAAAAAAAACGATTTTGCGTTTATTTCTTTACTTTTGTATGTTAAAAAATATTTAAACAATTTTTTCGCAACAATCTCTGTAAAGAAGATTCAAAACCCTAATTTTCGTAATTTGGAAAATTTTTCTTGCAAACAATTGTTTTCAAGATAAGCAGGCTTGAAAGTGCACTTGCTATGTCAAAAATATCAAGTCTTAGAAAATTCGAAAAATCGTATACTTGTAAAAAATTTTTTTTGGCCAAACAAAAAAATACGTGTCTATTTATTGTTGATAAAGAACCGAAAAAAAATGATCTCGTTCAAATCTGCGACATCGACTGTCAATCTAATATGGAATGACCCATATATTAGCGTGTGCCAAAAGAACGCGATATTTTTTTCTACGAAAACTTAAAAATATCGTAGAACATGTCTAAACAAAAATTCTGTACAAAGCACAGCTCGTAATTTCAATTTTAAGAGGTTTCTCATCGTACCCAAAGTTTTTTCATTTAAATAACGCAGATTATAGGTATTTTCTACATTATTTCTTTCCGCAAGCTATGATAAAATTTTTTTTCATCAAATAAATGAGTAAACCTTATTGAGAATAAAATTCTCTATAAAAAATTCTATTGAGTCGAATTCCTATCATCAATATTGTATTTTCTACAGAGCCTCAAAATTTTAATTTTTAAAAATTTTGAGTTTTTCAATTGTTCAGCTAAACTTTTTAAGATATGACAAAAAGTTAAATGGCAATTTTGTAGTACATTTAGTCCTCTACAAAAAAGTTATAAATAAATTTGTTGTTTTTAAATTTTAAGTTTTCGTGGAAAAAAAAATATCGCGTTTTTTTGGCACACCCTAATATATATGGGTCATTTCATGAGAGATTTACAGTCAAAATTTTTTTTTCCCTTTTTAGTTCGAAAATAATCGACACGTTTTTTTTTCAATGTGATACTTGAAAATTTCGAGATATAGTTTTTTTAAGTTTGGCACTCGGGAAAATTTTTTTTTTCTAACAGCTCACTGTAAAAGCAGTTTTGAATATAAAATGTAACCCTTGCACTTGAAATGCACACAATGCAGAATAGAAGCAAATGAAATGGAGATGGAAGATTTTTGTTGTAAGTACATTCAAACTTGTGCGTAGACTATTTCAAAACGAATCATTAGTTATAATGATGAATTGATGAGTGAAGTTTTACGATAAAATTACTCTAAATGATACACTTAAGACCAAAGGAAAAATATGTTATAAAAATTCTATCCAACAATAAGTATTTAGTGAAAATTTCTCAATGATGTGAAATTCAATTGAGATTCTTACTTCTGAACAATCATTGAACGATGCGCAGCAGTCATCATCGCAATCACTGTCACTCAAATCAGATTCTGTTGAGCTACCTTCAGTATCATCGGACTCCAAGGCTGGATAAACAAAAAAATTTCTTGAAATTTCACTAAATACTTATCGTTGAATAGATTTTTTATAACATATTTTTCCTTTGGTCTTAAATGTATCATTTAGAGTAATTTTATCGTAAAACTTCACTCATCAATTCATCATTATAACTAATGATTCGTTTCGAAATAGTCTACGCACAAGTTTGAATGTACTTAAAACAAAAATCTTCAATATCCATTTCGTTCGCTTCTATTCTGCATTGTGTACACGAAACATCATCCGGTTGGAAAATTTTCAATTTTTCAAGTATCGAGGACGAAACGCGACGCAAATTTTTTTTTTCTTTTTTCCACTATGATTTTTTTTATTAAACGGATTGCAGCAGACATGTTTAAATTGAGAGCTTGGCGTTTCTGTATTAATTTGAAATAGGTGAACACCTGAGGAACATTCACAGAAAACTGAAACAGCGGTCACTGCATTCACTGCCACATGTGCTTCGAGTCCGAGCATGCGTAAACAAGCTTAAGCGTAGTTGCAGCGTGCGAGCTCGCTCGTTGCAATGCGCGGGACAGATTTTATAAATTAATTACACCTACAGTTTTCATTTTTCCATTCCCAAATTTTGCGTGCATATTGAAAAAAGGAACAAAAATATAGAAACAAAAAAATCGGAAAAAAATTAGTTCCAAATTTAAAAAAATACAATTTTTATAAAAATGTACTATATTGTTATTACAAAAAAAAACAACGAAAGGTGTGATATAACTTTTTTGAAAGCTTGTACTCTTTCGCGCATTTCAAGTGCAAGGGTTACATTTTATATTCAAAACTGCTTTTACAGTGAGCTGTTAGAAAAAAAAAAAATTTTCCCGAGTGCCAAACTTAAAAAAATTATATCTCGAAATTTTTAAGTATCACATTGAAAAAAAAACGTGTCGATTATTTCCGAAGTAAAAAGGCAAAAAAATAAATTTTGTCGAAAAAAAAATTTGACTGTAAATCTTTCATGAAATGACCCATATATTTGTTCATGGATTCGTAGTACCTGTTTTAGAACTTATTTTCCCTGAGCATAAAGTTTGCGCAATTCAGTGGCAGTTTTACCGGGAAGGCAAGGTAGTCACTTAAATAAAAGCTGAAACAACAAATGGTAAACAATTAATTGCCATTGTGTACTTCTACAATAATTTCCATGCCTATGAAAATGGAGGGTTTGATTATAAAATAATATGAATTGTATATATAAATTTGCATAAGAAATTACATCATGAGATGTCCCTAACATGAAATAAAATTAAAAAATATTTCTTTGGAATTAAATACTTTTCGCCTCACTTTCTACCTTGAATGATTTTGAAGGGAAAGAATAAAACTTTTAATTAAAAAAATGTTGAAAAAAATTTAAGGAGTCGAATTTTGAAAAAAGCTTAAAAATATGTTTAAAATCAGAAAATGAGCGTGAAATATTTTTATGTGACACCGGCGCGCAAACTCTTTTTTTCGCTACAGTTAACAGTAGCGCAATGTCGTATATTGCGCTACAGAGGAATGAAATGTAAAAATTGAACTGCGCATGCTCCTATAGCCATGCAACAAAGCACAATTTTCTTGTTGGCACCGTACTGGCAAAGCCTTGTACATTTGAATTGCGCATGCGTCTATTGAAATCCATTACTACTACACAAGATCGATAAAATCAAAATGGCCGGGACTAGTCGTGACATATGAAGTGTAATGACTAGCGCCGCAACAACTACAATACTAGATTAGATTCGAGTGTACGCATAAAAACTCGTATACGCACCGAAGTCACATAAAATAGAATACGTGCCAATCATGGATGACAAGGTATTGGTTTTATGTGAAAAATGACTTTCGAAATTTTCATCAAATCTTTACGTTTTGAGACCCCCTGAGTCAGAAAAAATGGTTTTTACGATAGTGTCTGTCTGTCTGTCTGTCTGTCTGTCTGTATGTAGTAGGTCGTGTGCGGCATAACTCTCGATAGAATTATCAGATTGAATTGAGCTTTGGTACACTTTATCGGAGCCGAAAAAGTAAGGACAAGTTCGTTAACCAGCCACATCCAATCAAAATTGAGGGATTGAGCACTACTTTTGTGGTTTTGAAAATGACTTTTTGAAAAAATAAAAAATTTCTATACTGGTTTTTGATAGTGCTTATAAATCTCTACAAATTATCCTGATAACATTTTTTGATTAAATCAAAATTATAAATGTTACAGCATATTCAAATTCGAAAATAGTCATTATCAAAATTCCATTTTCCAGTTAAATTATACGAGATACGAAAAAACGTTATGATACAATATTATTTTCTACATAAAGACCTACTAATTTGAATTGTAAAATTTTTTCATAAGATGCTTTTTCTTTTTAATTTAAAAAAAAACTATTGGAAATCCAAAATTCAATTTTTTAACAATAATATGTAAAATACGAAAAAACGCCAAAATGCAAAGTTGTTCGTTATAAAAAGATCTACATTTTTTGTCCCACACAGTTTTTGATAAAATACATATTTTTAATTTAAAATACGATTAAAATTAAAAAATTCCATTTTTTAGACAAAGTATTTGAGATACATAAAAAATCTTTAGATAGAAAATTATTTGCCTAAATGAGGTCTACATATTCTTATCAAGAAATTTCTCGACAGGATGTATATTTTATGTTTTGATTTTTAATATTGAAAAAATTCCATTTTTTGCACCAAAATATGTGAGATACGAAATAAGCGTTGTTCTGCAAAATCGTTTCCTTAAATAAACTTTACGATTGTTTTTCCTTTTTTAAATATTTGGAAGAAAATAAATAAATTATTTTAATCATGTAATTTATTAAAAAGTTACTGAAATGTATACAGAAAATCGAGCGCGAAGCATGAGTGTCATGATGAGAATGTGTTCCTTAAGGCCGATAGAGCCTTAAGTAAATTGAATTTCCTGTTTCACTTAAACTGAAAAAGAAATTTAGTGAATTTGAGAAAATGAGTAATTTACATCATCTTTAATATTATAAAATTGGTTTGAGCTTCACTATTAAATTATAAGAAATAAACTTAAATGAATGCGAAGAGCTCAAGACCGAGTGCGAAGCGTGAGGTCCAGAAAGAACTTAGCGCGAAGCGCGACGATCAAATCTCGCGCCCTAGGCGCGCGATGAGAATGTGCCCGCAAAAAGCGGGCAGATTTTTTTTATTACAAAATCATTATTTTCATCGGAAAGCGCTAACGCTGAAATCGGCCAGGCCGACTTTGTGCGTCCACAATTGTTGAAGAATTGGTCACGAGAACTTTGGTGACCATTTAAATTGAAGGTGATTACCTCCACTACATTTTTTATCAAACCTTTGCGGCCTAAAGTTATATTGAGTAGATAATGAAAAATGAAAAATAAAAAATCTGACCGCTTCGCGGGCACATTCTCATCGCGCGCTTCGCGCGCAGCTCGCAAGTTTGAGCGCGCCTAGGGCGCGCGATTCGATCGTCGCGCTTCGTGCTCTGTAATACTCGATCGTCGCGCTGCGCGCTCCGGAATTTTTGAACGTCGCGCTTCGCGCTCCGTTCTTTCTGGACCTCGCGCTTCGCGCTCGGTCTTGTGCTCTTCGCATACATTTAAGTTTATTTCTTATATTTTGATACTGAAGGTCAAACCAATTTTATAATAATATTACAGATGATGTGAATCACACATTTTCTCAAAGTCACTGAATTTCTTTTTGAATTTAAGTGAAACAGGAAATTCAATTTACTTAAGGCTCTATCGGGCTTAAGGAACACATTCTCATCATGACACTCGCGCTTCGCGCTCGATTTTCTGTATACATTTCATTATAACTTTTTAATAAATTACATGATTAAAAGAATTTACTTTCTTCCACATATCTAAAAAGGAGAAACAATCGTAGACTTTATTTAAGGAAACGATTTTGCAGAACAACGCTTATTTCGTATCTCACATATTTTGGTGAAAAAAATCGAATTTTTTCAATATTAAAAATCAAAACATAAAATATACATCCTGTTCCGAAATTTCTTTATCAGAATTTGTAGACCTCATTTAGGTAAACAATTTTCCATTCAAACGTTTTTGTTGTATTTCACATATTTTGTCTAAAAAATGGAATTTTTTCATTTTTATCGTATTTTTTGGAATTGATACGAAAAATATATGTTTTTTCAGAAACTGCGCCAGACAAAATTTGTAGATCTTTTTGAAACGAACAACTTTGTATTCTTACGTTTTTTTTGGTATTTCCAATATTATTGTTAAAAAATTGAATTTTGGATTTTCAATACTTTTTTTTGAATTAAAAAAAAACATATGCATCTTATGAAAAAATGTTACAATTCAAATTTGTAGGTCTTTATTTATTCAATAATATTGTATCATAACGTTTTTTCGTATCTCGTATAATTTAACTGGAAAATGGAATTTTGATATTGACTTTTTTCGAATTTGAATATGCTGTAACATTTCTAATTTTGATTTAATCAAAAAATGTTATAAGGATAATTTGTAGAGATTTATGAGCACTATCAAAAACCAGGATTGGAATTTTTGATTTTTTCAAAAAATTATTTTCAAAAACACAAAAGTAGTGCTCCATCCCTCAATTTTGAGTGGATCTGGCTGGTTAACGAACTTGTCCTTACTTTTTCGGCTCCGATAAAGTGTACCAAAGCTCAAATCAATCTGATAATTCTATCGAGAGTTATGCCGCACACGACCTACTACATACAGACAGACAGACAGACACTATCGTAAAAACCATTTTTTCTGACTCAGGGGGTCTCAAAACGTAAAGATTTGATGAAAATTTCGAAAGTCATTTTTCACATAAAACCAATACCTTCTCATCCATGATGAGAATGTAAAAATTGCAATGTTGCACTCATCAATAACAAAACAAATTCGTAAATTTAAACACTTTCGATTGTGGGAGTTTAGAAATTTTAGTATTTGAAATTGTTAGCTTTCTATTTTGGAAATTGATTATTTGCAAATCGTAAATTTCGGAACTTATAATTTTGAAATTCGAAAATTTGCAATTTTTGGATTTTGTGATCCTCTGAATTTCGTAATAAAAGATTTAAAACTTAAGGAGTCGAATTTGTTAATTTTCAAATTCAAATACTTGTCCTTTCGAAATTAAAACTATGAGATTAAATACTAAGAAATTAAAATTTCTAGATCCGGGCTGGGAATCAACTATTTGCAAAGCTAAAATTTAGAATAGTTGGATTTATTAATTTAAAACCTTCACCTTTTTTTATTGTAAAATTCTCTGAATTCCTCGGAAACTTCTTGAGTCAAATTTGTAAATTAGCAAACTTCTAAATTTTAAATGATGAGACTTGAACTTTGGAATTTGATTATTTGGAAATTCAAAATAATGGAATTTTAAAATTTGAAATTGAGTACTTGCAAACTCAAAATTTTGAAATTTTCAATTCTGTCCATTTTAGGGTTACGGATTGATGTCTAATTGCATTTTTCGAGAATACGTGTCAATTAAGCAAATCGAGAAAATTTCGTAAAATCTATTACATACTATTTCAACTATCTCGTAAAGGAATATGACAACTACAGAGTAATGAAAATGACCGTAAACTCAGGTCGAGCCTTGGCACATATGCGCTTGCCTTTTGAGGTCTCCTACTCTTCACCGATTCGATGCAGCTCGCGGCACTTTTCTAGAGATCGTATTTGTCTCGGTCAACTTTTACTGTGCAGAGATAAAACTTTTACCGAATTTTTTCTCTACGAGCTCTAGACGTGGATATTTTTGAGCAATTCAGAAATGCTTAAAAGTCACTTTCGGCAAAAATGAGGGTTACCCCCTTTTAGACGCCAGCCATATTCATATGTAAGATCCGTGAACAGGTTCTAGTGTTCAGATGATGTTCTTCTAGCCCTATTTATTCGTACTTTACCAGGCACAATTAGATGCAATCAATATATCACAAGTCATCTTTAAGTAACATGAATTTTAAGTCTTCGGTGGAGTTACGATTTTTTTCAAATCTTAAACGTTGTAAAATATAAATTCATTTAAAGATTTTTTTAAAATTTATTTTTGCGTGTATGCCTATTTATTGCCTATTTGTACTTAGTCTATAAGCAACGTGCTTACACAAAGAAACTTAAGAGTTTCACGTTTAAATATAGTCATTTCAAACATAAAGCATTACAATATTCTGCAAAAATCTATACGAAAAATGAAATATCTTCTAATCGTTTCTAGATTATGACCTCCAAAAGTATATTTCAATAATCATGAATGCAGATTTATAGGAGTTCTTAATTTCATTTTTTTAAAACATATATTGTAAAAGAGAAAAAGATTTTATACATAAAAAATTTCAAAAAACATTCTCACTAATTCGTCAATGACATTAAGATAAGAAGTAACTACCTATTCTTTGTGAATTCATGCAAAGGATTGAGATATGTAAATTCTTTTCTTGTTGTGTTCAGTTTCTTGCAAAATTCACAGCGCAGTTTACAAGCAATCGCAAATAATACACCAAGAATTGTTGAAAAGTTTAATTAATTTGTTGGAATGTCGCCTACTGCTATAGGATTATTTTTAATACTAATCGTTTCGTTGCCAAAAGTTAGCTGTAAGTATATGTTTAGAATTTTATACCTTTATCATTAAACTAGTTTTTAGAATATTTTTATTATAATTCCAGAAAGAACAAGATTATCGTGCTTTCCTCCCGGCTCCATCATTACTTGTTTTTACCTCTGAGAGGAAAACATGATAACCTCGTAATTAGTTGGAAAGTTTTCTATTTTTATGCACC
Organism: Diplolepis rosae; assembly: GCA_030998225.1. Classification (NCBI taxonomy): domain Eukaryota; kingdom Metazoa; phylum Arthropoda; class Insecta; order Hymenoptera; family Diplolepididae; genus Diplolepis; species Diplolepis rosae. The sequence continues at coordinate 2,722,516 of JAPYXD010000275.1, forward strand.
TGATTGGTAAAACTAACTTTCAACCTAAGCGTATTTAAAAGTTCCTTTCTATTTTTTGAAAGCGATATTGACTTTTAAAAAGATAGTAATTCTTTTATATCGTTTTTATCATTTAACGACGGCGAATCGTATGGTTTAGGTGAATAGTATAGTAATGAACAAACTAATGATTTACTTTTTACTTCTAACTTTTAAGAGTATCTACTAAAGTGATTGTTAATTTTATTTCTACCTGCCTAATTATTATTATTTTCTTCATGTCTGTCTGTCTATTATTATAAATATTTCACAGCAAACGACTTTCACTTGCTTGAAAAATTAAAAATTTTATGTCTCCAGGTGAAGACAACGATCGGGATGTTATGGTCAGCGATGACAAATATCTTGATACAATTGTTTCCTTATGGCAAAAAATCCCTGAAGAAGGCAAACAAGAACTTTTATGTCTTGGGGCGTTAATTGGATCAAGTATAATCTTTATAAAGAAAACATGTCATGAATTATTGAAAGAATCAAATAACATGGTCATTTGTACTGGGAGCAGTTATTTTGATGACTTTGATATGAAGTTTATTATTAAAGATGCAATAGACTTTTTTAGAGATACACACTTTATTCTTCTCCTTGTAAGTTATTCAAGATAATTTTTTTCACTCTTGATTATGTTTGCTATAATTTTTGTATATTTTAACGTTTGGCTGTTATTAAATACACTCGAGATTCCCTGTAACGAGAAGCTCAAGCATCGGAGACCTCTCTGTAACGAGCGCGAGAGGGATCCCCTCCATATCCTACTTGTTGCTACGCGCTGTTATGCGCATTATATAATGCGCGCAGTCCGTCTGTCAGTGAGGCTATGTGAATAATTTATTTGCATAGTTAAAAGCGTATAAAAAGATTTCTGTGAGTATTGAACATGGAATTAACTTATTTGACGGTATGTACTGAAAATACTAAAAATTTGTGATTAATTCATTAATTTGTGATAAAAGCCATCAAACTCATTGATTACTTTTTCAAATTCGAGTGCGCTTCATTCCGTAGTAGTGGGGGAAGAGGGGTCGATCGTCTGCTCGTTATAGGGAGGCGTGACGCGCTCGTTAAAGAGAAGTTTCGTTACAGGGAATCTCTTTATAGGGAATCTCGAGTGTACTAAAAACCTAATAAATTTTATTTTTCCCCAGTTAACAGTAAATAATGAACGATCATCCGTTTTAAAAATAAATAGCGTATTCTTAAAGGCGGGTGAGAATTATCGTGGAGTATTGGTAGGATGGAGCGTGGAGGTAATAATTCACGACTAGTAAAATAATGTCTTAGCACTGCTTATCATTTTGTCCGAAGTTAATCAATGCTTCTTGAGTATTTTCTAATAATACCAGAAGAAACACGTTTAAAATTTACCCAGATTCCAGAGTGAAATTTTTGGTAAAATGAAGATTTTGCGTTGGAATCCTGGTAAATATGTTACCTGATTCTTCCTTTTAAAATGTTGGCTAACCTTCTTACTGTACAAACCATGAAAAATTAGATTTTTTCAATGCATTAAATTCACTATTATTTAAATTTTATATATGAGAAATACATTATATTGAAAAACTTTTACTCTTACGCGGGAAAACAACTTCAATCGAACAAACAAATGTACTTGGAGAAAACTTATTGGAATTTTGGATTGCCCTGTATACATAAATAAAAAAGAATTTAGCGTAAATCAGGCATATTGGCAGTACTAAAGGGGAAAAGCAAATACTGTTAGCCAGCTACTATTTAACTGCAAATTTCCTGCTAATTTACCAAATTGAATAAAAGGCCGTAGCAGGATAAGCATGGTCTGGGTGCCCCCGCTCGGATTTGATCCATATTGCGAGGGTAAATGGCTCCCATTACAAGATAAATTCACTTCAAGTATCAACTCGAAAAAATTTTTTTAAAAAGTTGAAACGAATTTTCTAAAATCAAAAAATGTGATTTCCTCGAAAACGGCTCAACCGATCTTGATGACTGACATATGTGTTATAGAGGGAAGAGGTTCTGAAAAAAATTCAAGAACCCACTCCGTTTATAAAAAGGGGGTAAAATTTTTTTTTTTAATTTTTGAATAATTTTTTTAATGTGAATCACTTCTTGAACACCCACCATTTTTTTTTCTATATCATGCTCAAATTCAAAGTGACAATATATATTTTTTCGAAAATTTTCGGAGAGGTACTTCATGGTTAAAAAAAATAAAAACTTCTTTGGCCCCTACAACCCTAGCGAACTGGCTGAACGGTAGCTTTACGCTGTACCGTAAAGCTATCGTAAAGCTATCGTAAAGTTGCATTATAACTCATGAATGAGGCAAAATAAACATTCTAAATGTTTTTATCCTTATTCTACGTTGAAAATGACGTTAACTGGTAATTGAAATATGCAATAATTTTATTTATTTACGCTAAAAACTGAAAAAAACATAATACCTGTCATTGAAGGCAGTACTCATTGAAGCAATTGTTTCTATTGTCATTAAAGTTTTACGTTGATCACGTATAATATCTCATTTATTTTTACGTATTCGCTGCATAGTGGACGACATAGTACACTTTATATGAATGCGAGGGTGTATCAACAATTATCCGCACCCTGTCTGTGGAATTGATCTTTATCAATTCAAAAAACAACACATCTGTGCATGATCGCTTTGTTTTCAATACCGCGTTTGAACTACAGGAAGGTATACCTATTAGAAACAAATGATATTTTTCTCAAACTGTCGAATGACTGTAATCGTTCTAAGCCTGCGCAGTAGTACTCTCAGGAAGGGCATAACGTAGGTCATAGGCACAAGCTTCGAGAAGGAGATATATGGGGAAATATATAAACTGAATTTTGTTACTAAAAGAATAAGAATTTTTGTTCATTTCTCGTTATTTTGGCATAGGGTCAGTTTCTTCTTGTTTTCTTTGATTAAAAATATTACAAGATTTTAAAATGCGCAAAAAGAAAGAAAGGCAAACGTTTCAGCCACATATGGGGACCTTCTTCAGTGCCATAAATTCAAAGATTAATTAAAAATTTCTGTAAAGCATTAGAATATAGAAGATAATTGAAAAAGGGTTATCATGGAAATTAAAAACTTATCTCATATCTTGCAATTCAAAATGAAGTAGTCCAGTAGGCAGCATCACGAATTGAAAGAATATTTGAAGTTCACTATGAATAAAAAACCGGATAAAATGAAAAAATATAAAAGATTTTGCACACGAACTGACCGGAATTCTATACAAAAAAAAAATTTTTTATTATTAAAGAAGGATGCCAAATTGGTTCTCGATGGCAAAACGCGAACAAGTTTTACATTTATAAAAACTTCTCGTGAAGACTTTGTTACTGGAGTCTCTCACAGAATGATCTGAACTGTCTTAAAAACCGACGCGGGACATGTGGCTTTGCTGACCGAAAATTTTTTTCTATGAGCAATCCTGAGAGGTTCTTTTCCTCCTTGAAGAAGACTATTGTCCTATACCTAGTTAAGAAATTCGAGACGTTTATGATGATTTTCACGAGTGGACGAACGCGTTTATTTTTCAAGAAAACGATTTTATATATAAGCTTCACGGGCAATCCATTTAACACTGAATTTGCAAGCAAGGCGTTTCATAAACATGAAATATTATAATATTCATATATGTAATTTTAATCAATATTTAGAAAAAAATTGAAAGTTATTTATTTTCGCATTCAGATTCCATACTGGACTACTTCATTTTGAATTGCAAGCTATGAGATAAGTTTTTAATTTCCATGATAACCCTTTCTCAATTATTTTCTATATTCTAATGCTTTACAGAAATTTTTAATTAATCTTTGAATTTATGGCACTGAAGAGGGCCCCCATATGTGGCCGAAACGTTTCCCTTTCTTTCTTTTTGCGCATTTTTAAATCTTGTAATATTTTTAATCAAAGAAAATAAGAAGAAACTGACCCTATGCCAAAATAACGAGAAATGAACAAAAATTCTATGAATTTGGGTCAATACAATAATAGACATGTTATCAAACATATCATTTTGAAATTTAAAAATGGCACATTCAATATAAAGCTAGCATATCTAACAGTTCTGGCCATTTTCAGAACTATTTAAATTTAATAATATTTTCAAATGTGATACTTGATATCACGAATATTTAAATCGAATTTTTATTAATTTTTAAAGATAAATTTATTATCATTGTTTTAAAAACATCTCAGAATGAATCTGAATGCGAAAATAAATAACTTTCAATTTTTTTCTAAATATTGATTAAAATTACATATATGAATATTATAATATTTCATGTTTATGAAACGCCTTGCTTGCAAATTCAGTGTTAAATGGATTGCCCGTGAAGCTTATATATAAAATCGTTTTCTTGAAAAATAAACGCGTTCGTCCACTCGTGAAAATCATCATAAACGTCTCGAATTTCTTAACTAGGTATAGGACAATAGTCTTCTTCAAGGAGGAAAAGAACCTCTCAGGATTGCTTATAGGAAAAAAATTTTCGGTCAGCAAAGCCACATGTCCCGCGTCGGTTTTTAAGACAGTTCAGATCATTCTGTGAGAGACTCCAGTAACAAAGTCTTCACGAGAAGTTTTTATAAATGTAAAACTTGTTCGCGTTTTGCCATCGAGAACCAATTTGGCATCCTTCTTTAATAATAAAAAAATTTATTTTGTATAGAATTCCGGTCGGTTCGTGTGCAAAATCTTTTATATTTTTTCATTTTATCCGGTTTTTTATTCATAGTGAACTTCAAATATTCTTTCAATTCGTGATGCTGCATACTGGACTACTTCATTTTGAATTGCAAGCTATGAGATAAGTTTTTAATTTCCATGATAACCCTTTTTCAATTATCTTCTATATTCTAATGCTTTACAGAAATTTTTAATTAATCTTTGAATTTATGGCACTGAAGAGGGCCCCCATATGTGGCTGAAACGTTTGCCTTTCTTTCTTTTTGCGCATTTTTAAATCTTATAATAATTTTAATCAAAGAAAATAAGAAGAAACTGACCCTATGCAAAATAACGAGAAATTAACAAAAATTCTATGAATTTGGGTCAATACAATAATAGACATGTTATCAAACATGTCACTTTAAAAGAATTAACTTGTTGACGAGTAGATAAAGTGTATTGAAAACAAGGCGATCATGTAGAGATGTGTTTTTTTTAAATTGATAACGATCAATTCCACAGACAGGGTGCGGATAATTGTTGATACACCCTCGCATTCATATAAAGTGCACTATGTCGTCCACTATGCAGCAAATACGTAAAAATAAATGAGATATTGTACGTGATCAACGTTAAACTTTTATGAGTATGGAAACAATTGCGTCAATGAGTCATAGGGTATCAATTGTTCCATACATTGTAGGGGCCAAAGAAGTTTTTATTTTTTTTAACTATGAAGTACCTCTCCGAAAATTTTCGAAAAAATATATATTGTCACTTTGAATTTGAGCATGATATAGAAAAACAATAGTGGGTGTTCAAGAAGTAATTCACATTAGAAAAATTATTCAAAAATTAAAAAAAAAATTTTACCCTCTTTTTGTAAACGCAATGGGATCTTGATTTTTTTTCAAAACCTCTTCAGTACCCTCTATAACATATATTTTTCTCATCAAGATCGGTTGAGCCGTTTTTGAGAAAATTAGATTTTTTGATTTTTCAAAATTTGTTCATAACTATTGTAAAAATTTTTTTCGAGTTGATACTTTGGATTAATGTATCTTGTAATGGGAGCCACTTACCCTCGCAATATGGATCTAAGTTTTTGGGAATGATTCTTCATTTCCAAAGTCTACAGAATTCACTCTTTTGTTTCAAGTATTCATCGTATATCCTAATGCGCCAATGCTGTTGGATGTATTCAACGTGCAATAGTGGCAATTAGCATTGTAAACGCCAAATTCTTTTTTGTTATAGGGAAATTTATCCAGATGAGCTAAACGTTCAGGAGAACAGTTAAGAAAATTCTATCCATGAACAATAATTTCTACTGCAATTTATTTAATAGTTTTTCGTAAATTCAAAGCAAATCTAATGTCCTTGCTAGAATTTAGCGAATGATGAGAATTTTAATCTATAGATTATAAATTTATATGTTTTATGTGTTAAAATAGAAAGATCAACCGATGATAGAGCTGTTTACTTTTACGATTCGAGCCCGTCAAATGATGATAAGCGAGCACAATAATAATAAACTAAGTGCAAAGGATGTAAGTATAATATACACTTAGAAAATATTTGGTTGGTTCAACCAGAATCAAGGGCCGAGTCTGGTTTAGGGGGTCTAAAAATCGATTGTTACGAAGTCATCCTAATCGATAGGCGGCATATCTGAAAATATGTCGCCAAAGTTTCAGCTCGAAACTCGAAGTACTTTCGTAGCTACGGCCTCTGGCACACCACATGGTGACGGGAAAGACGCCCCATTTGTTTTGTATAACATTATTAATTGTCAATAAATAAAAAAATCCGAAACTTTTTATTTCTGGTTAGACAGCTAAAAGGCTTTCAAATTGATTTGCATGATTTACAGTAAAACAAAATTGCATAATGCCATGCAAACTTTGGCATCCTGAACCATGCTTCCCCCTTTAAATCAAATTTTTAACCACCAATTTTTTTATCATTTATTTATTTATATTTTAACAATTCACACACAAAAAATAAAAAATATGTTGATGGTGGAATCTCGTCTTGAAAGTCATCAAGAGTTCCTTCAGCTGCTGCTTTCTGCTATTTGCGCCAACAGGATGGTCCAAGTGGTCAATGCATGTGTTCAAAATTTACTAAGAGTTTAAATATAAATCTAGAGAAATCAAGACTGGTTTATTTTAAGGTAACAACAGTTAAACGGCCTAATAAACGAGAAACCAGAATTTCATTACTCGGACAAGTTTGGTAGAACAACATTTATTTAAAAGAAGTCAAGTGACTCGATATAAATCAATTTGTCAAGAAAATAATGCCAAATAATCAAAAAAGTCAAAATCAAGTCATGCACTGACGTATGATCTTACGTGTAGTATTTTGCCTGTCAATAGGCCAATATTGTTCTCTAATCGCGTACAGAGTGGATTGAACTCCCGCGTGTTTTAGGTCAAGATGCTGTGAGCGAATAATCATTTCAGTGATATGATGATTACGCGGAAGGAGTATGGGGTATTTTTTCTCATACGATAAATCAGGATAAGTTAATCTTCCGCCCACCTTGAGTATTCCTTTATCGAGAAAGGGACTTAGAGCAAGAAGTTTACTTTTTTTATGAATATCTTGATTTTTTGATAGACTCTCGATTTCCTTGGCAAATGCACTCAACTGGATAAGCTTAATTATACAATTTGATGCTGACTTGCCTTCATCATTAGAAAGTTTGCCACTAAACTTGTCTTTATTTTTCGCTTGTGCATTATAAGCAAACCGACGGCAATATGCGATTACTTGTATCAACGTGCGCATAGACGAGAATCGCTTAAGCAGGTCATTTTCAATTGAGCTGCTTGTTGTTGCAAGTGAAACAGTGGGTTTTCGAGTTTCTGGGACTTCGTGCTGTTTAAGCTTCATCTGAGGCTAGTCACATTTCTCTTAGTTGAGCCAGTGAGGACCGTGTTGCCAAATATGATCGAGCAAAAACTCTTTTGGCATTCGACCTCGTGAGGATAAGTCGGCTGGATTGTCTTGCGTTGGGACATGCTTTCATTCATGAGATTGTATTAGCTCCTGAATTTCAGCCACTCGATTTGAAACAAATGTTTTTAACGTATGGGGAGGAGTCTGAATCCATTGAAGAGCAATTATGGAGTCAGACCAAAAAACTGCTCTGTTAATGTTTAGATGCCTTATAGATTGGGACGTGACGGAATAGAGTCGGGACAGTAAAAGGGCTCCACATAGTTCTAACCGAGGTAGGGTAATAGTGTGTAATGGTGCTACACGAGATTTTGAACAAACCAGTGAGCAGTGATACCGGCCCTGCATGTCGGTTGATCGCAAGTATAGACAGGCTCCTTACGCCTTTTCACTGGCATCACAAAAGCCATGTATCTGAATATTAATGAACACAGGTATGCCATTGCATCGACTAAATCGAAGTTGATTTAGCAAGGATAGTTGTTCTTTGAATTCAAGCGAGTGACCTTGTATATCGAGTGGAATTTGTTTATCCCAAGCTACTTGTGATTTCCATAGAAGTTGGATAATTAATATTGCTTTCAGGATCACCGGACCTGGTAAACCTAGTGGATCAAAGAGTTTTGCATTGTCTGATAAGATTGTTCGCTTGGTTATTTCATTGACAACGTCGCTGTTTTTAATAGTGTACACGATGACGACGTCTCTAAAATTCCATGAGATTCCTAAGGTTTTTATTGTATCAGTGGTCGTAAGGGACATGAGATGATTTATCATCTGGGGACTCTGATTTATCAGAAAGATCGTGAATTAACCGTGGGTCATTTGACGCCCATTTCCGTAAGTGGAAACCCCCTTGTTGACAAAGATTTACAAGTTAATTGCGAAGCTCAAGGGCTTATTGAAAACTGTTGGCGCCTGTCGCTAAGTCGTTTACATAAAAATCGCGTTTCAATACCTGTGATGCGACGGGGTAGTTGTGACCTTCATCCTCTGCTAATTGATTCAAGACGCGAGTGGCGAGAAATGGGGCAGAGGCGGTCCCATATGTGACTGTTTTCAATGTGAAGACCTTCATGGGTTCACCTCGATTTGCTCGCTAGAGAATTTTCTGATAACACGAGTCTTCGGGAGCTACTTCGGTTTGGCGGTACATCTTTTCAATGTCAGCCGTCAAAGCGAAGGGAAAGAATCGAAATCGAATGTAGATTGAGAATAAATCGTCCTGAACGGTTGGGCCAACCATTAAAATGTCATTTAACGACATACCATTGGAGCTTTTAGCTGAGCCGTCAAAAACTACCCTGATCTTTGTGGTGAGGCTCTCTTGTTTTATAACAGCGTGATGAGGTAGGAAGAAACCCTCACTGACCGATTCATTGTCCTGAATTTTCGGCATATGACCCAGACTTTCGTACTCCTGAAGAAAGTTAGAGTACTCTGCCTTTAAAGATGGGTTCTTCGCAAATTTATTTTCTAGAGCATAAAAACGTCTTAGAGCAGCATCTGAAGCACCCTTCTTCGGATCGGATTTTTTCGATTCGATCGGCCGCATAGTCGAATGTCGAATATTCGACACCCGAAGTGCCTCAATTCTGATATTGAACATTCGATGAGCGCAAGATTTAGTTTGCAACTTTTAACCAGACATCACACAATATACATACATTGTATAATTGTATTTTGATTTTATATCGCCATAGTCGAAAGAATTTATTACATTCTCATCATGGATGAGAAGGTATTGGTTTTATGTGAAAAATGACTTTAGAAATTCTCATCAAATCTTTACGTTTTGAGATAACCTGATTCAGAAAAAACGGTTTTTACGAAAGTGTCTGTCTGTCTGTCTATATGTCTGTCTGTCTGTCTGTCTGTAGTAGGTCGTGTGCGGCATAACTCTCGATAGAATTATCAGATTGAATTGAGCTTTGGTACACTTTATCGGAGCCGAAAAAGTAAGGACAAGTTCATTAACCAGCCACATCCAATCAAAATTGAGGGATTGAGCACTACTTTTGTGTTTTTGAAAATGACTTTTTGAAAAAATGAAAAATTTCAACACTGGTTTTTGATAGTGCTTATAAATCTCTACAAATTATCCTGATAACATTTTTTGATTAAATCAAAATTATAAACGTTACAGCATATTCAAATTCGAAAAAAGTCATTATCAAAATTCCATTTTCCACTTAAATTATACGAGATACAAAAAACGTTATGATACAATATTATTTTCTACATAAAGACCTACAAATTTGAATTGTAACATTTTTTCATAAGATGCATATTTTTCTTTTTAATTAAAAGAAAACTATTGAAAATCAAAAATTCAATTTTTTAACAATAATATGTGAAATACGAAAAAAACGTAAGAATAAAAAGTTGTTCGTTTCAAAAAGATTTACAAATTTTGTCTTACACAGTTTCTGATAAAACATATATTTTTCGTTTCAATTCCAGAAAATACGATTAAAATTCAAAAATTCAATTTTTTACACAAAATATGTGAGATACAAAAAAAACGTTTAGATGGAAAATTGTTTGCCTAAATGAGGTCTACAAATTCTCGTTAAGACATTTCGGGACAGGATGTATATTTTATGTTTTGAATTTTAATATTAAAAAATTCGATTTTTTTCACCAAAATATGTGAGATACGAAATAAGCGTTGTTCTGCAAAACCGTTTCCTTAAATAAAGTCTACGATTGTTTTTACTTTTTGAGATATGTGGACGGAAGTAAATTATTTTAATCATGTAATTTATTAAAAAGTTACTGAAATGTATACAGAAAATCGAGCGCGAAGCGCGAGCGTCATGATAAGAATGTGTTCCTTAAGGCTGATCGAGCCTTAAGTAAATTGAATTTTCTGTTTCACTTAAATTCAAAAAGAAATTGAGTGACTTTGAGAAAATGTGTAATTCACATCATCTCACTGAAAAAACAGTATAGCTAAGAGAACTATATTTTGGTCCTCAGAACCAGAAAATATTGCTATCAGACCAATGCTACGGTATGGTCCTCAGAACTATACGAGTATAGGTGAGACAGCTAAACAAGTTCGTTGATATGACAATACCATGTATAGCGATAGTAAGCAAAATATTATACCGCATGGGTCGAGACACTATATACCGGTATAGGTCGAACAGCTATACTGTTTTTTCCGTGCTGTAATATTATTATAAAATTGGTTTGAGCTTCAGTATCAAATTATAAGAAATAAACTTAAATGTATGCGAAGAGCATAAGACTGAGCGCGAAGCGCGACGATCAAATCGCTAAAGTCGGATTTTCCTTTAATGATACTGTTTTTAAATTCTAATTTCTTTGAGACTGATTATTTGAGAAAGTGTGTGCAACATAGTTTGGAATTTGTATGCTGGTCTATTAATAATAGAAGTGTACAGGTATAAAATAAATACGAGTAATGTTATAAAGAAACTTTTAATTTTATTATTCGACTATCTTAAGATATCGAGATAAGATATCGAGTTGAAATTTTAGGCTCTTGAATAAGAGTCACGAAGGGACTTTTTTTACTTATAATGTTTACAATTCCAATAACAATTTAGATAACAATTTTTGGAATAAAATTATTTTTTAATCATAAACATTTCTTAGTGCCTTTCATTTAAGTTCTCAAAACTTCAAATCGATATCTTACTTCGTGTGGATGGAAGTTGGTTTGAAAAAGTAGGGTAGTAATCGGGTAAGTGTGTCATAGCCTTGAAATTAAACTAATAAAAAAGTTTTTAATCGGGTGCATAATATTTTCTCGTAGATTCTAATAGAGTTCATTTAAACGTACAAAATTTAATTTCTATAATTTAGTGTACAATTTCATTGTGCTTAAAAAATTATTAATAAACTTATGTTCAGTAGGCTTTTCTCTTTTATCGTAGAGAGTTTTATTGTGTGAAGTTTATTTAAATTTCCAAAATTAAAATTACTATGTCTTGTTTCAGTTGTAGAGATTTATGGTATAGGATAAATTTGATGAGTTAGTTGGAAATATTAAAATTGTTAAACATATATAACTGTGTATAGTCCCTGTGCGTATAATTATTTTTCTCGAGTTTTCAGGCGTACAGAATATTATTTTGTAGTTATTTTATTAAATACAAATCACGGTGCCTGATTCTTCAAACAATTTTAATACACATTCCTTTAAATGATATGAATAAATCGCATATGAAAAAAACGAATTCTTTCGACTCACGATTCCAATATGATAAACTGTTAATAATAACTTGAAAAATGTATTCACAAATTATTTTAAATTTAATATTATATTTACATTTAATGAAATGATTAATTATATATTTTTAAAAAATTAGGTAAAATTATGTAACATTAATGTGTCAAATTGAAATAATTAATATTTTTTTATTCTTTAAATATGACGATGTAAAATTAAAATACAACTATTCAATGTATATTGTCTAATGTCTGATTAAAAATTGCAAACTACATACTTTATTTTTTTTTTTTTTTTTTTTGGTGAGGAGGAAAAATGGCAAAATCTTTTATAGACGTTGTACAGGACTCTCCTAGGACGGGTCTAGGCATACCTGTTAAAACCAGAAAACCCCCTCTCTCGAACCAATACACCACCCGCGGAACCGCCTTTCGGCTTTGAACTTCACGGGTGGTTGGTTCCATTAAAGTCGCGTGCGACTCTTCCGTCATCCGTTCGCTCGGAACTTCCACCCGCGGCCACCCGCCCACTAGGACAACCGACCAGCCGCGCCACCCAGGGGAGAAACAAACAGATTCCTCCCCCGAACGACGCGGACAGTCAAGTCTACCCGAGACGCAGGACCGCGGCGCAGGCCCCGATGCGATTTCTACTGGCCCTCCCCGTTGTTTCGCTCCCGACGCCCATCAAGCTCCCTCGTCTTCATCACAAGTGTGACGAATGACTCGATGAGCGTCCAGAACCGCTCAGACTGGAGCATGAGGGGGACCATCGTGTCAGGAGTAAGTTCGGAACCCACCGCCTGACCGAGGACCCCCCTAGCCACACCCCATTTTGCGCAGACGAAGAGTGCGTGCTCTGCGTTATCCACCGGGGAATCGCAGTAGCAACACGTCTCCTCGTCTCTCTTCTTAAAGCGCCTCAGGTACGCGTTAAAACAGCCATGGCCCGAGAGCGCTTGTGCCAAGTAAAAGCCGACTTCTCCGTGCTTTCTGTTCAGCCAGGTGGCGAGCTCCGGGATCAGGCGGTAGGTCCATCTCCCTGTCTGCTCACCATGCCATCTCATCTGCCATTTCTCGACGAGTCTGCGCCTTCCATCCCTTGCGAATGGCCTCCTTCGCGCGAGCGATTTCCTGCAGGTCGGCGCAGGTAAGCTCCTTGCGAAGCTGAAAGGTTTCCTGCCTTTCCTCCGCCAATAAATCTATTGGCGGGACGCTCGCCAGTACCAGCACAGCGCTCGTCGAGATAGTTCTATATGCCGAAACTATTCTCAGCGCGACAAGTCTCTGCGCCGAGAACAGCTTCTTCTGAATAGCATGGTTTTGCAAGGCATTGGCCCAGACCGGAGCTGCATAAAGCAGCTTCGAATGGACCACGCTCGCCACCAATCTTCTTTTCGCTTCCCTGGGTCCACCAATGTTTGGCATAAGCCGGGCCAAGTTTGCTCCACATTGGATGGCTTTGGCGGCTGCGATCTTTAGGTGTTCGCCAAAGCTAAGCCTACGATCCAGCTGCACCCCCAGGTACTTAATGCTTGTTTTCCACTCGACTTCATGCTCTCCGAGAACGATCCTCGGGTATTGGAAGGATCTCCTGTCCGTAACGAGCAAAGCCTCGGTTTTCTCAGGGGCCAATTTAAGACCTCTGCCATCCAACCAGCGCTTCGCTCGCCACAGACTTTCATTGATCCTCAGCTCTAGGATTCCGACGTCGTCAGCGGCGCACACGACAAGTGCGTCATCCGCGAAGCCGACGATGCTCGTTCCAGCAGGCAGGTCCATGCGCAGGAAATCGTCGTACATGACGTTCCAAACGAGTGGACCCACCCGCGACCCTTGAGGGGCGCCACATGTCATCTCCTCCTTGAGAGACCATTTGTCGCCCTCATATATCACCCACCTGTCGCTCAGATAGTCATCTATCATTCGCAACAGGTAGTCTGGAACCTTTTTCCGCACCATCGCCTCGATGCAGATGTTCCATCTCGCGGTATTGAACGCATTGCGTATGTCAATGCTAATCAACGCACAGAATCCCTTACGCTTACCAGTTCCTTTTCTTGCATTTGTGGCGATGTTAACCACAGCTTGGATGGCGTCCACCGTGGACCTGCATTTCCTGAATCCGAACTGGTTTTCCGAGAGCCCGTTCTCCCCGACCAAGAGAGCCTGAAGCCGTTGTAGAATCAACTCCTCCAGAAGCTTCCCCATTGTATCCAATAGGCATATTGGTCTATACGACGAGGCGACCCCTAGAGGTTTGTTGCCCTTCCTCAGCAGGACCAACCTCTGCTTCTTCCAATCTGCGAAGAACCTCCCCTCCCGAAGACAGGAGTTAAAGGCTTCTAGGAGGATCTCTGGGTACGCCCCGATCACCTCTTTGAGGATCTCGTTCGGCACCCCGTCGATACCTGGCGCTGTATTTGCCTTAAGCCTTCCACCCGCTCTCTTTAGTTCTTCGAGAGTGAAGAGTTCTTCGCGCCGGACCACGCAGGAACTTCGGTCCTGTCTTTGGAACGGCTCCACGTGTGGAAACAAGCTACACACAATGTACTGGACTCGATCGGGATTATCCAGGCCCGGGGTCTTTCTTCTAGCCACCAATCTCTTGGTGACTATTTTGAAGGCGAGACCCCATGGGTCCTTCTCGACCTCACCGATCAAGTCTTTCCAGCATTGAAGTCGGCTTTTCTTTATGCCTCGCTTCAAAGCTGTTTTTGCCCCTTTCCATGCCTCGTGCAGCGTAGCATCCCCCTTTGAACGGGTGAATTTTCGCCGCGCTGCGAGGCATTCTCGACGTAGAGCTGCCAACTGGTCGTTCCACCAGTACATCGAACCCTTGGCTTGCCTGCGCTCACGGCGAGGCATCGAGTAGTCGCAAGCCGCGACCACCTTCTGCCTCACCGAGCGCACAGCAGCTTCAAAACGACCCAGCAGGGCAGACCCAACCAAGCTCATCGATGAGCCTGGTTTCTTCGAGGTGTTCGCGAAGTCTTTCCCTGCTGAGTCGTCTCGTGTTCCAGGAGGGGCTCCTTCCTTCGCCGCCCCTACCCTTATCCACCGCCTGACACCGTTGTTCTAGTGTGAATTCGATGCACCGGTGGTCACTCAAGGTTATTACCTCGAGGACCGACCAGTCGCTTATCCTTGAAGCGAGGCGAGGTGCGGCAATTGTGAGATCAATTATTGACCCCCCCGCTCCTCGTCTGAACGTAAATTCCCCGCCCTGATTCAAGACGATCAGTTCGTTCCTAGCGACCATCTCGCCAACCAAGATTCCCCTCCTATCTAGGCGGGCTTCACCCCACTCGGGCGACTTACTGTTGAAGTCCCCCCCTATGAGGGATCGCCCGATGGCCTCACGAAGGCTTTCCTCAAGGAGGAGGATCTGGGTCTCAAAGACATCGAAGGGATCGCCGGGGGAGAAGTAGCAGCTGTACACACGCTCACCCGCAACCTCCACCCAGACGAACCCCGCGTCGGTCTCCAGGAAGTCCCCGACGCCCAAATCAGGGTTACAAACAAGGATGCCGGCCCTCCTTGATGCATCCTGATACCAAGCAGAGTTATCGGACCACTTGTACTGCTCACTAATGAGCAGCACATCAGCCCCCCTCTCCCTGGCAGTCTGCATCAGGAGGTCCTGGGCATCCTTCCCCCTTCCGAGGTTGAGTTGCAGGAACTTCAATTCCTGCCTCTCAACCTCCGAAGCTCTTCCCGGAAGACCGGGCAGGAGCCGCTCCCCGACACATGGGCGACATCTTTTTCGCCCCTGTCTGCACATGACAGGCACCTTGGTGGTGCCTTACAGGTCCCGGCCAAGTGTCCCGTGGCGCCGCACCTCCAACAGGCGTTTTTCCTGTCGGGGTTGCTGCAGCCCCGGGACCCGTGGCCGTACCCAAGGCACCTGAAGCAGCGGGCGACTTCCAGGTGTTCGCGAATGCGGCACTCTACCCACCCGATCCTCAACTTACCTAGCTGAAGCAGACGCGCGGCGTCTGCCTCAGCCAGCCGGATCACTGCAGTCTTCACCCCACCAAAGCGGGTGGAGAGCCTGCAGGACCCCTCAAAAGCCGGTCTGCCCAATGCCAAGCACAGGGCAGACACAACCTCTTCTTTTTCAACGGTCTCGTCGAGGTCCCTAATTTCGAGGGACCTCGTCGAGACCAGGGCTGAAATTTGCGCCCTTTCCCCGACCGCCAGGTCGAGCTCCTTTCGGAAGGCCGAAACGTCTCCCCCTTTTTGAGGACCAAAAGGACTTCTTCCTTCCTGGTCCTCCGGATAGACAGGACCTCAAGTCCTGCCTTCCGGGGGTCGACCTTCGCCTTCATTTCCCTCAAGATGTCGGCGTAGGACTGGCCGTCCTTCGCCGACACCTTGATGGCGTCGCCCGACCTCGCGGCCGGGGAGCGCCTCGGCAACTTTCCCTTTGTTTTGTGTTCCTGCGCGGAGGGCACAGGAACCTCTTTCTTCTTCTTCTCTTTTTTTTTCTTCTTTTTCTTCTTCTCCACCAGCTGCCATTCCCCATCCTTTTTTGGGGTCTGGCCTCTGGTGGCCGCGGCATAAGACGGCGATATGCCGCCCTTCCCTTTCTTGGGAAGCCGATCTTCGGGGGGAGAAGGAGCAACCCTCTTCTCCCCCCTTTGTCAGCCTCTTGGGGGTATCTCCCAGAGACGCAGAGCGCAGTCTCCGGAAGATACCCATCTTTTTTGAGGCGGGGTGGGATTCCAGCTTCTTCTGATTTCCATCCCGCTTTCTACAAGACATTTATGGGTGTTGAGCATTCCGCTCAACACCTCTGATGCCTCGTTAACACTGTCCTTTACGTGGCCAGGGTTATTTCTCAGCATACCCTGCTGGATGACACTGAGAGCCCTGGCCAACTTTTCCATTTTCGTGCTTTGCTCCTTCAGGAGCTGAAGGACGTCTTTCCATCCCTCAGCCCCTGGAGAAGTGTGTGAGGGCGTATCTGACGCCTTCAACTCTTCACCTCCTTTATTTTTTAAAATATTCACATATCAAAACTGTCGTGACTTAAGACGGTTCGCCCATCATGGGAGCCCTACCGCGGTAGGGCTACTATCCCCGCCTATATGGATCCCTAGTTAAGTGCGCCGAAACCGAGAAGCGGCTTATCGGATGGTCGATCCTATCGGCACATTAGATGAAACTAGTAAAAGCGTTACGAGATAGGCCCGCGCCATAATGATGCTAAAGGTTTAACGTCACCCCTATCGACCGAGCGGTGCCGAGTCCGCCCCGACACCTGACCCGGACTTCAGGCTAGACGGTGTGCGATTTATCCTACGCAGCGTCGGATATAAGGAAATACTGACCAGGTAATCCTTCATTCCTGCGCCCGGACGTCCATGATTTCAACCCCGACATTGGCTCCAGACAGTAGGATCGTGAGCGGTTTTCCCAGATTAACATGTGGTTTCACGGGATCTTTGCCCTTCGCGGTCGAACACCGGAGGGACTTACGGTTACCCATATTACTTCCACAGAGGTGAGGTACTGACATCGCGTCCTACCCTGGTCGAGAGGCTACTACTCCTCCCTTGGCTAGTCTATCGGGAATATCCACCAGGCGCCGGCCGCAGCCTCATTCACTCAGCGTCCCATTCATTCTGGTGTGTGTGGGTGTCGGTGTCGTGCATGTGATTGTAGTGTGACCGCAAGAGCGCACGCGGGAAGTTCAGCGTCATCGCCGCATACGCATTTGGGGCGATACCCCGATTAAGGGGCCCCCCGCATTCACTCCATGTACGTTCATTCGGCATCAAGAGACCTGTTCATGGTCCCCTGATGCTTTCGCTCCACACCGCGTCCTCACGCGCTTGAAAGTCGCAGAACAACCGTCGTGGCACGTGCGCCCGGCAGGCCCATAACTAGGGAAAAGCCCGTCTATAGGGCTCCCTTGGCAGCCATCCTGACGGCAACAGCCCTACTGCTGGCAGAGTCCTTGCGGCTACTACCGTTGGTGGGCTGCAGGACGCGTCTGCTCCGTGCTTGGACTCATGCGTTCACCTCGGCGAGACCCTGCCCGCCCACAGAATCCGACATCCGAAGAAGGGTGTTTCGGATGTCGAATATTCGACATTCGACGGAGGCCAATATCGGATCGAAAATCTGATCGAATCTTTTTGCACATTTCTATTGTAGATGCGTGTACCACAGCCACTCGAACTGGAACTTGTAGATGCAACTACACTCTCATTCGAAAGGAGCGCTGTGTGCTAATCGGATCAATGTCGATCTTGTTTTATTTTACACTTTGTTACGTCAGCTTCCGAAGTGTATTTGGAACAAAATGTTTATTGTAAACAAATCAAAAATAATAGCAACTTCAATATTTTAATAGTTTTAACACGCACTCACCCAAACTTGAAACGATTTTAAAAAATACCATTTTATTTGGTTGTTTACTCAGTTACAAGTACTATTCAGTGTTAGTAATTCCTACAGATTTTTTGGTAATGCTTACTAAAAATATATAATTATGACGTTTTAGCCGTTACAACTTTTTTTTGTTTTTGTTTTTGTTCGTTTGTTTGTGAGAAGGAAAAATGGCGAAATCTTTTATAGACGTTGTACAGGACTCTCCTAGGACGGGTCAAGGCATACCTGATAAAACCAAAAAAACCCCTCTCTCGAACCAATACACCACTCGCGGAACCGCCTTCCGGCTTTAAACTTCACGGGTGGCTGGTACCAGCTTGAAGTCGCGTACGACTCTTCCGTCATCCGTTCGCCCGGGACTCCCATCCGCGGCCACACGCCCGTTAGGCAGACCGGCTAGCCGCGCCAGCCAGGGAGGAATAAAGCGATTCCTCCTCGAACGACGCTGACAGCATTAAAGAAAACATGGCCTGAAAGAGCTTGCGCCAAGTAAAAGCCGACTTGACCGTGCTTTCTATCCATTCAGGTGGCGAGCTCCGAGATCAGACAGTGTGTCCATCTCCCGGATTGGTCACCATGCCATCTCCTTCGCACGAACAATTTCCTGCAGGTTGGTTAAGCAGGTGAGCTCCTTACGGAGCTGAAAGGTCTCTTTCCTTTTCACCGCCAATACGTTAATTGGCGAGAAGCTCGCCAGGACCAGCACAGCACTCGTCGACACAGTTCGGTATGCTGAGACAATTCTCATCAACACACCTCTCTGTGCCGAGAACAGCTTCTTCAGGATAGCATGGTTGTTAAGGGCACTTGTCCAGATCGGAGCTGCATTAAGCAGCTTCGAATTCACCACGCTCGCCACCAGCCTTCTCTTAGCTTCCCTGGGTCCACCAATGTTGGGCATGAGCCGAGTCAGGGCGGCCCCACATTGGATGGCTTTGGCAATCGCGATCTGCAGGTGTTCGCCGAAGCTAAGCCTTCGATCCAACTGCACTCCCAGGTACTTAATGCTCTTTTTCCACTCGATTTCATGATCCCCGAGAACGATCCTCGGATATTGGAAGGATCTCCTGTCTATGACCAGAGAAGCCTCGGTCTTTTTAGGGGCCATTTTTAGGCCTCTACTATCTAACCAATGCTATGCTCGCCACAAACTATCATTGATATTCAGCTCAAGAATTCCGACGTTGTCAGCAGCGGACACGACAAGTGCGCCATCCGCGAAGTCGATGATACTCGTTCCAGCAGGCAGGTCCATGCGCAGGAAATCGTCATACAGGACGTTCCAAACGAGCGGACCCACCCGTGATCCTTGAAGGGTGCAACATGTCATCTTTTCCTTGAGAGACCATTTTTCGCCCTCGTATATCAACCACCTGTCGCTCAGATAGTCATCTATCATTCGCATCAGGTAGTCTGGAACCTTTTTCCGCAACATCGCCTCGATGCAGATGTTCCATATCGCGATATTGAACGCATTGCGTATGTCAATGCCGATCAACGCGCAGAATCCCTTACGCTTACCAGTTCCTCTTCTTACTATAGTGCCGATGTCCACCACTGCCTGGATGGCGTCAACTGTGGACCTGCCTTTCCGAAAGCCGAACTGGTTCTCCGAGAGACCATTCTCGCGGACCATGTGATCCTGTAGTCTTTGTAGGATCATTTCCTCCAGAAGTTTCCCCATCGTATCCAATAGACATATTGGACCATATGATGAGGCATCCCCTGGATGTTTGTTGCCCTTCCTCTGCAGGACCAACCTCTGCTTTTTCCAGTCTGCGAAGAATCTCCCTCCCCGAAGACAGGAGTTAAAGACTCCTAAGAGGATCTCCGGGTATACCCCGATCACCTCTTTGAGGATCTCGTTTGGCAACCCGTTGATCCCCAGCGCTGTGTTTGCCTTGAGCCTTCCATCCGCTCTCTTCAGTTCTTCGAGAGTGAAGAGTTCTTCGCGCCGGACCACGCAGGAACTTCGGTCCTGTCTTTGGAACGGCTCTTCATGCCGAAACAAGCTTCGCACGATGTACTTGACTTGATCGGCATTATCCAGGCCCGGAGTCTTTTTTCTAGTCACCAATCTCTTAGTGATTATTTTGAAGGCGAGACCCCATGGGTCCTTCTCGACTTCCCCGATCAAGTGTTCCAGCACTGAAGTCGGCTTTTCTTTATGCCTCGCCTCAGAGCTGATTTTGCTCTTTTCTATGCCTCGCGCAGCAGAGGATCACACTTTGAGCGGGTAATTCTCCGCCGCGCTGTAAGGCATTTTCGACGCAGGAGAGACAACTGTTCGTTCCACCAGTACATCGAGTCCTTGGTACGCCCGCATCGAGGCATGGAGTGGTCACCCGCTGTGACCACTTTCCGCCTCCCCGCCCGCACAGTATCCTCCAACGACCCAGCAGACCTTGCCCAACCAAGCTCATCTATAAGCCTGGTTTCTTCAAGATGTTCGCGAAGCTCTTCTTTGCTGAGTCGTTTTGTGCTCCAGGAAGGGCTCCTTGCCTTGCCTCCCCTTCCCACATTCACTGGATGACTCCGTTCCTGAATGCTAAACTCAATGCACTGGTGGTCACTCAAGGTTATTACCTCGAAGACGCACCAGTCGCCTATCCTTGAGGCAAGACGGGGCACGGCAATCGTGAGGTCGATAATCGACCCCCCCTCCCTCCGCTCCTCTTTTGAACGTAAAATCCCTGCCCCTATTCAATACAATCAGGTCATTCCTGCCGACCATCTCACCGACCAAGATTCCCCTCCTGTCCAGACGGGCTTCTCCCCACTCGGGCGACTTACTATTAAAGTCGCCCGCAATAAAGGACCGCCCACTAGCCTCTTTGAGGCTTTCCTCAAGGAGGAGGATCTGGGTCTCAAAGGTCTCGAAAGGATCGTTGGGAGAGAAGTAGCAGCTGTACACGCGTACCCCCGCCACCCCCACCCAAACGACCCCCGCGTCGGTCTCCAGGAAATCCACGATGCTCAAATCAGGGCAGCAGAGTAGGATCCCACCCCTCCTTGATGCATCCTTGTACATAGTTTTCGAACCATTTGTGTAGCTCACTAATGAGCAACACATCGGCCCTCCTCTCCCTGGCAGTCTGCATCATAAGGTTCTGGGCTTCCTTCCCTCTCCCGAGGTTGAGCTGTAGGAACATCACTTTCCACCCCTCAACCTCCGGAGCTCCGCCCTGAATATTGGGCAAGAACCGCTCCCCGAAGCATGGGCGACACTTTTTGGCCCCTATCAGCGCAAGTCAGGCACCGAGGGGGAGTCGTTACAACTATTAAGATTTCTCTCCGTGCATAAGTTATTACTATTACGTGAAATAAGTTGTGGAAACTTAACACACTAAGAAATTTAATGGCCGTTTTGACTGATGTTGTACACATTCTTCAAGTATATAATTCAGTAATTGAAAACATAATTTTACTATCTAAATTTGCTTTTCACAAGAAAGTTAATAACCAAAATTTGTCCAAAAATTAGTTTCCCTCAGGAAGTCTTGTAGTAAGGTATGGGGAAGTTATGGCAGTTTCGTATGTGGATAATAATCAGAATATTAAGTTCAACAAAATTCTCAAAGAAGAATCTAATAGAATCGCAAGAGTGTTACGGAATACGCCGTCAGATGAAAGAGACCCACACATTGGTAATTATTAATCGGTTTGTTTGCTAATATTATTTAACCTTCAAAAATAATATGGGAAAACTTGTCTTACATTTTGTAAATAACATACTTGTTGCATACTGTTAGATATGTTTATAATTTTAATTTGCTAAGAGAAACTGAAACTAAGTTGTTCGATTGAAGTAGAACTTTACACTGCTAAAAATTCCTGTCGGCATTTTTCGAAAGATGTGACCAAAGTTGCATCCAATCACTAATACGTTAAATTAAGATTAATTTTAGTAAATATAAGATTAAAATATTCAGTTACAAATGAATGATACTTGTATTTAAAACTTCTGAAATTAAAAAAGAAACTTTCGACGTCCCAGGTAAATGGAGCTTTTTATACAATTTTAAATGTGACTCAAAATTCTGTTACAGTTTCGTAATGTAGTATTTAGTATTGTCCACTTTCTAAATTCCAAATTGGAAAGAAAAGTTGTAAGAACTCAAAATAAAAAATACAAGCTAATAGAGCTTGTCAAAATACAACTTTTATTTACTAGGTATTTTCCAGTCCGGCATGTTGTTTTCGAAAAAATTAATATAAAAGGAAAATTTTGAATAACTTAAAATCAATCTTTAAAAAAACATAAATCGCGATTTCTCGGTAATTATTATTATCAAATAAACTCAGTATGACATTGAAGTAGTTAAATGGTTCAAAAACTATGAAAAATATGAGCGTTATTGACGTCGAAAAAACTATTGCCTTCTTATAGTTTGACCTAAAATTGACGATAGTCAATTTTTTGCGCTTATCATTTGTTTATCTCGAAAAACTTGTATCGCTGTTCAAGTATCCCTACAAAAAGGTTTTTCCAAAATCGCTGGATGCAGAAGTCATATAATATATGATTTCGGCACTGGAAGAAGTTTTCACTTCCACTGCATTGTCTAATTTCATACGTATTATAAATTTCAATGATCTTTAGTGACAAACATATAAAAAATGTCCAAATAAATTGGAAAACCGTGCAATCCGCTTTATCATTCAAATCGAGCGTCCCGCAGGTCGCGCGTTTTTTATTAACAATCCTCTCAGTTCTCTATTACACAAAATTGACTAGCATTGAATTATTATTGAATATTGTTGAATAATAAAAATAATTCTAACTTTAGAATTACTTGTCGAATCGGCGATAGGTACTATATCAAAATACGCAAAATTCAATCTATTACGTGCAGTACTTACCGAGAAATCGTGATTTATGTTTTTTGAAACATTAATTTTCGCTCATTCGAAATTTACCTTCTATTTTTATTTTTTCGAAAACAACATGTCGGACTTGAAAATACCTCATGAATAAAAGTTGTATTTTGACCAGCTCAATCAGTTTGTACTTTTTTATTCTGATTTTCTCCAACTTGGATTTTAGAAAGTAGACAATACTTTCACCTATTTTCGAGCATTCACCAGTTCTTCTTCTCGTCGTTTTAATTTTAATGCATATTTCGGAAAATGCAGTACAGTTTTATGATTTAGAGAAAATTTTTAGAATTTTCAGTTAATCTTTAATGGATTTTACGTTACGTTTCTTTTAAAGTATTGTGTATTTATAATATTTCTCCGTAACAACATATCAGCGTTTATTAAAAGTTGAGGTTCTATTAAAAGTTCAATTTTCTATTACAACAGATAATATTTAATTTAATATGATGTTGTTGTTCATTCAACACTTTATAACTGAATTTTATTTAATAAAAAAAATTTCTTATCATAAATTAACTAAAAAGTAACAGAATTTTCTGAAATTCTGTCTTAATTTTGTAAATCGATAGCTGAAAAAAACTTCAGTCACATGTTCTGGGAAATTGCGGTAGAAATTTCTAACAGTGTAAAATTCATATTAGCCATTCTAAGATAATTCTCATAAATAATCCTTTGTAATTTTATACTATATAAGTACTTGCATCTATATCCTCAGTGACTTTTAGGCATACAAATATATTCTAGTTATAAGCGGATGTATCTAAGATTTATGTGATAGAATTTTATTGTCATTCCTGAGGAATTTTTTAGGTAATTTATCGATGTTTCTGTACAATTTTATGTAAATTTTCTCACGACATTTTACAATTTTTAAAAAAGATTTTTTTACAATACACTTTTCACATTACCAAAGTTTATTCCAAGATAGGACTCATATGTGCAATATTTATCCAAATTTTTGATATTTTCGAAATAAAGATCACTGATGATGACTCCGATCAGAGTAGAAACGTCTGAAAGTATATAACTTCCAGAGTTATCACTTTTTGGACCCTTAAGCCAATTATGAACAACAATATTGTATTAAATTATTATTTGAGGTTCGATACAAGTCCTATTTTATGAATATATTTTATATAAACCTGCAACAAAATTTCTTTTCAAAATTTATAATTTTTTATCCCAATTCATCCAGTTTTTAATCAGAAAATTTCAATATAAAATTTCACTCAAAAAAAGTAGGCAAAAAATTTTGAAACATTCCATGTACATTTGCATCTTAATTTCTTTGTACAATTTGTAATTGTTTACAATGTTTTCCAATTTCTTTACACAATCTATAATTGTTTACAATGTTGCCCAAACTCTACATTATACGACAGAAACTCCGGCCTATAGTTCTGTGCACAAGGTGCAATATTATATGTAAAATTTATTTCATTTCTGTGTACATTTTGAATAAGCAGCCTCATTTGATATATTCATAAAATAGGACTTTCATCGACCCTCAAATAATAATTTAATACGATATTGTTCATAATTGGCTTAGGGGCCCAGAAATGATAACTCAGGAAGTTATATACTTTCAGACGTTTCGACTCTGATCGGAGTCCTCATCAGTGATATTTATTTCGAAAATATCAAAAATTTGGATAAATATTGCACATATGAGTCCTATCTTGGAATAAACTTTGGTAATGTAAAAAATGTATTGTAAAAAAAACCTTTTTAAAAATTGTAAAATGTCGTGAGAAAATTTACATAAAATTGTACAGAAACATCGATAAATTACCTAAAAAATTCCTCAGGAATGACAATAAAATTCAATCACATAAATCTTAGATACATCCACTAACAACTAGAATATATTTGTATGCCTAAAAGTCACTGAGGATATAGATGCAAGTACTTATATAGTATATATAAAATTACAATGGATTATTTATGAGAATTATCTTAGAATGGCTAATATGAATTTTACACTGTTAGAAATTTCTACCGCAATTTCCCAGAACATGTGACTGAAGTTTTATTCAGCTATCGATTTACAAAATTAAGACAGAATTTCAGAAAATTCTGTTACTTTTTAGTTAATTTATGATAAGAAAATTTTTTTATTAAATAAAATTCAGTTATAAAGTGTTGAATGAACAACAACATCATATTAAATTAAATATTATCTATTGTAATAGAAAATTGAACTTTTATAGAACCTCAACTTTTAATAAACGCTGATATGTTGTTACCTATTATGCATCATAGTTTTTATTTATGTATAACCTATTATTTCTAAAACATTTTTTTAGAAATCATTATTATTAATTTTATGCATCAGAATAGTGAACATTTTTCATTTCTTATCGCAGTCGATGAAGTAGTATCCTTTAGAATGTAAAATATTTGTATTCATCACTTTCCGTTAAACTTATTATAATACTCATGCAACTTTGACACATTAGCATGATTTATGTTATTAATTTTATTATTTACTACACTTATTTGGCAAAGTTGCATTTCCTAATTATAAATTATATTTTTAAATTTTACACCTGATACAATGAATAAAAAATTATATTACACTCTTAAGATGAACTGACAACATCGAGCACTGTAAACAAACTAAATGACAGATCACGCTCAAACTCCACGTCAGTATAGAGGACAGTGGTGTCAACTTAGCGTCAAAATTTGTTTTGACAATTTCTTTAAGCGGGTTTTTTGAATGATCAATTCCTGGTACTTTTTTGACAGAATGTATATCACCGACGCTTGAGGTACTTCAAACAATAGTTGAATAACATAAGCATCGGGGGCATTAGTTTAACCGGTAGCAGTATGGTTCTATTAAATAAATAAAAAATTCTTACCTCAAGCCTGCCATTAGTTATCCGATACATACATACATAAACATCATGCGAATACGTTCACACTATTCAGTCGCAGCCAATCATATTTTCTATCACAAATAGACTTAAGGGGGGATTATCATATAGACGGTCAAAATCATACTGAATCTTTGCGCGTAGTTGAAAAAAAAGTTTTCAAGTCAAAGGCTTGAAATTTCGTACATATTGAGGACTTTATTATAACATGTTACATTTTTCCTTTTGTTAAAATATTTTCGTTCATTCAGAAGATATTAACGCTCAAAGTCGACCATGTGCTCTGTGAAGAGGTAAACGGCGTGCACGATTTTGTCGCTGGTAGTTGATCTACAACAAAAATTAAATATAATTTTTTTTGGTAATGTGTCGTCTCCAATATGAAGCAAAATAAAAAGATTTCAACGATTTTTTAAAAAAACTGAAGCAGTGTGTGTAAAGGTTAATATTTTTTGTTAATGTTTTTCGGCCAAAAATTGTTTAAACAAATTTTTTTATAAATTTTTTTGGTTCAGATTGAAGAGCCTAAAATTCCCTTTAATTTGATTTTAATATCATGAAAATCGATCAAGCTGTTCTCTTGCAATCGTGCACGCCAATTAAAAAAATCATCTTATTGGGAAAACGCGTTTAAAGTTGTCCATGCGACTCACGTGTTTTCAGAAAGTTATTCGGCTATTCCTGGTCCATAGAGCAATCCTTTTGTCTCTTTGTGCAATTGATACATCGGGCTCGATCACCCGTCGTGACGGCTCTAGCGAAAACGGCGTGTTCACGCGCCGCGACATGATGTACAAAAAAATTAGGCACAGGTTCAATTGTGGCAATATCGCCTTCAATTTTTACGAATATACTTTTGAAAGTACATAGAATCGATTTATGTAATGAAAAAAAAGGACTTTTTGGACCATCTATATGATAATCCCCCCTTAAATATACAACTTCACATATATTATCCTAATAACATTAATTAACAAATTCAATAATTCCGTAAACCATTCAAATGACAGCTTCTAAAAAATCTGTCGAAATTTTACTACACCGGAAAAAATCTCTTTCGAGTTTCGCACAAATCTGATTTTACTAAAATCACAACACATTCGTTTCACTTTTGTTGCGCAAATTTAAGCGAATTTCGTATGGACATAAGTATGCCAAAATAGCAAAGCCGATATACCAAATTTGTTCCTGACTCATACTTAGAAAGCACACCACTCTGCTTCCGAAAAACGCACGGCACCCGTACTCTCTCGGTATGGCCAAGTTGGTTTGACATCGTATTGCAGTACATTAGATTTAGCAACTTCAGTGTATTGCAATATATTGTCAAACCAACTTAGCCATACTGAGAGAGTACGGGCATGCCGTGCGTTTTTCGCAAGCAGAGTGGTGTTTTCTTGGTAAGGCACTGAAGTTGAGCTTACAGTATACGTAATTTTGTGCGAATTTCGTATACAAATTTACTATTTTGGGATACAATACTGCCATACTATAATCGTATGATTTTATCAAAAAATGGTAAATCTTTTATATCAATATCACATAAAAAACCGCTTACGAAAATTGTAACGGCACCTCATACGAAAATCCAATAATCTATGACAATTGAGGGCCCGGATGCAATAAGGGGCTTAGCGCTCGGATCTCCTCAAACGTGACGTCTCGGTTACCGATTTTCCGAAGTCAAGAAAATGAATAATGCTGAATATGATGGTATTCTTTGTATTTAATTTTCTTGACTTCAGAAAATCGGTAGCCGAGACGTCACGTTTGAGGAGATCCGAGCGCTTAGCCCCTTATTGCCTTCAGCCCCTCAATTAAAGAAAATTTGAACTGCTAATATTTTTCGTGCATGAGCGTTAACTTCAATCTATTAGGATCAAATTAATAACTTCCTACTAAAATAAACTGTAATTTATTTCGTATGTTAATAATTGGTTTTGATTATTAAATATAATAACATGGAACATCAGTATGCTAAAAACTCAACATGTTTTTGAACTAAAAAAATGTTTATGTGTACCCAAGGCGCAGATTACTTTCTTTCGTTCCAGCACGGAAAAAATTTGCTTTTGTGAAATTCCCGAATTTGTTCCGAAGTTGAGGATATGAGAAAAATTGCATAGAAATTACGGACTGACTTGTTTAGAAATATTATAGAACTTTCTATTAAGAATAGTTGGTAAAAATTCCTGAACTGTGCAGTAATATTGTTAACGAGAATCTATTGAAAATTTCCAGAAACCAGCGCAGCTCAAATTATAGTAGTAGTCTCTGAAACCTTACGGGTTTATGTACGGGGAGAATCCCACTTCACTGAAAAAAGAAGTGTTTTACCTGGTATCTTACTGTAAGATATAAGATGGGAATTTGCCATCTTCTGTCTTGAAATAAGATGTCTCACGAAGTATCTTATTCAAAATTAAGACGACTTACGTATTTTGATATGAATAAAGATGTAATTTCCGTCTTACAAAATAAGATAAATGATTGTGTTAGATAATGTGTTTTAGTTTAAGATGTTTAGGATGTCATAAGATGGTGCTGGCATAAGATGTTTCTGAATTGTAAGATATAGCAGGTCAATAAGTTAACAGAAACTAAGACGCGTAAATTGTCAAAGAAGTAGTGGTCGAAAGATAGAGTCTCTCATAGGGTTATAGTTACTGTTCATAACTTCAAGAAATGGAGCGTTTTGACTGTTCCATGTTTTTCTTCTGTGGTGTAATATCAACTCATTTAGAGGAATATATTGTTCATTTTCAACGATACGATTCTTTATTCAAACTTTACATATGACGGATGTGGAGCTTCATGTAAAAAGTTTAAATCGTATCAGCAACACGTGACTCGATATCAGGTATACCTTCTGTTTTAACGTATTGGATACGTTTGCTAAGTCGCTTGTCTCCTTTTCCAATAGAGCATTTACTTGAATTAATTTTTTTAAGAAGTACGTACAGCCATGTAAGCCACCACATGTGTAGCAGACACTGGTATGCCGCAAGATTTTTCTCACAGTGTAGAGGTTATAGGAACAATAAACTGTCGGTAACTTAAGTAATCTGTGTTACCGATGACTCAACTTAAGATATTTTACGTGTATTCAAATAAGATGTTTTAAGCAACTTAAAAGTGACTACCGAAACATCTTAGATATGACTACACAAGTATCTTAAATTAAGACACTTCTTTTTGCAGTGTTATAACAACAGTAGACATTCCGGTGTAGTTCAGAATAGTTGTTAGAATTCAGTTCAGAAATAATTAGAGTGATCGTTATAGATTTTATGGGTCTATACGGTGAGAATCCCACCGAGTTTGGGAAACATTCCAGTCATGTTTGCATTCATGCTTATGACGTCGGAAAAAATCTAAGATGGATGCAATAACCATTAGAAACTTGTGTTTTGTACACCGAAAATTTTTTTTTTCCGAGAGTCAACTATCACCCATAGTTAAGTCTAACCTAGTTGAAATAACTCGGATTCCTGTTTAAGAGAATCACGTACATACAGTTGAACAAACCAATATAAACCTTGTTACAGAGAAATAAAGAATTCTAGTTCTATTAACAATTAAATTCAATTAATATTTCTATGCTGTTATTACAAAACTCCGCTGTAACAAGAATATCTACTGTATTTATTACTTTTTCACTGTGTAAACAAAAATTTATTTTTGTCAATAATTCTTTAAAATCCACTTTTATCAATATAAATTTTGCTCTAGTAGATCATAAACGTAAAGTTGTTTATTGGTTACGTTTAATACATGCGCCTGAAAGGATCTGTCCATCAAATTAACTTGCTTTCTTTGTTTTTCTTACTAAACTTCAACTTTTTCATTTCAACTAGGATTGCAAAGTTGGCGACTGTCCTAACTAGGCAAAATAGTATACGGGTACAAGGAATTTTTCTCGGTGTAAATGTTACCTTCCTATTCATCTGAACTTATACATCTAAAAATTATTTTTATAATTTTTTACCTCTTCTTCGAAATTTATTTAAGAAGAACTATAAATTTCCCTGAGGCGCCTTGCAAGAAATATCGTACTATTTTATATTTTCTCTCAATGACATTCATACTATACGAATATAAGCTTTACTGCACATTTCAATAACTATATTGAAAGCGTTCGAGTTATTTTACTGAAAAATCATTGAAAATCGGCTGAATATTTCTCATATCCTCAATTTTTGAACAATTCGGGAATTCTTTAAGAATAAATTTTTTCCATGTGCGTGAATAGATATAGCTGGTGAAAAGAGTCTTGCGATTGACGGTTTGCTCAACTCTCAATTGAAGCTTAGAGTAGAATGAACGGAAAGCTCTAATATTTTTGTGATGGAATAAAAGATTGATTTTTTATAATTATATTATCAGTAATAATATATATTTTTAGAAATCTTTAATGCACGATTTTATACTTCACCCTACACTTCTGAATTTTACTCATCTTTGATTCATTCTTGAACATTTAATACATCACAAATAATTACAGTGATACTAAATAACTTCTAACTTGTTTATATGTTGAGATGCAGGTTCTTACCCGTAACCTGACAGCTCTATTCAGCCCAACAAATTCTATTAATTTACTTAAAGCGACAAAGTCAAGTTAAACAGCCCTGAGGCTCAAAACTCTAATCACACTAAATACAAGGCGGGATCAATTGAAAGTCACAACAGTAAATTGGGTAAATAAAGAGAAGACAGAATTCAATTATAAACAGCTTGCCATTACACAAATTATTAGAATAAATCGACTCTATACAAACAATAACTTTATAAAGATAATGCCATAATATCAAAAAAGCATATAAATTAAAATTATACAAGCCTCGGAAAATTCCGAGTCACACGTGAAAACAGTTTGATTTTCTTCTAGCTAACTGCGTCGCCAACTGATCAATCACAAATTTAATAACAATTAAATTTAATAATTAAAACCTTACTTCCCACGAGAGAGAGCAAGAGAAATAACAAAATTACAAATAGAGAAAAAAAAGCACTCGCGAACAATAAAAGAGAGAGGCGAAGTGGTATCGGTTGGTGTGACAGACGCCATATAACGTTCAACTCAAAATGTCTATTCGTTCGGAATTCCGAACTTGCCATAAGAATATAATAAAACCAACTTACGCTACCTGAAGGGCAGCGATTGGTTCAGAAAAAGGGTACTCAGACTCAAGGGAAACGAAAACCAATCTGGAACTTGCACCAGAGCTATTTTCGTTAAATTTGATGACTGTCTTAAAGAGAAATCTAGTAAACAAAAAGAGTTTGTGATCAAAGTTAATTCCACCCTTTTGTAAAGTGATCGAAAAAAAGGTCGCATTTAAATTTTATTACACGTTAGAGATTATTTAATAATTCATAAATAGCTGGCTTATATTTTTTATAATATTTAAATTATATTATATTTTCCAGTTTTGGCTTAGGTTTTTTAAAGTTTAAGTGTAAAAATAGCTTAAACCTAGCGTAAAGTAGCAATATAACTCATGAAAGCGACAAAATAAATATTTAACTTCTTTGTGGGCAGATAGAAATTTGGTGGTTGAAAGTACCATTTTTGACGGTAAACCAGAACCATTAGGAATTCATTCCAGTCAGTCCCAAAAATATGATCCTTAAGATAACAGGTTTCGGGAAGCATCATCAAGAATGATGGTAAAAATTAAAAATCCATATGCCAACTACCTTTTTTACAAAATATACCTTTAAAGGTGTGTATGCATATCTTTCGCGTTTACATTATAAGAAATTCCTTAAGTTGAAATATTACTTCCACGAATTTACGGAATATTATAATCGTAACGTTCGAAAAAGTTCCCATCAGAGTTCAAACCTTGGAATCGTTGATGGTACATTTCTCCTCCTTAAAAACGCATAGGGCTTTTCACAAATTTTTTTAATAGTTCTGGTTTACTCTCTAAAATCCATATTCTACGTTAAAATTAACATTAATAGGTAATGAAGATATACAATAATTTCATTTTTTAGCATAAAGAACTAAAACCAAACATAATACCTGTCACTGAAAGCAGTGTGGTGGTTCATGTATTTCCAGGATGTACTGAATTGGTACAGCACCAGTTTCCAACGTTGTACCAATACTGGTAACCAACATAGTTTCAACGCTGGCTGTCAACATTTCTAAAATACTAGTTATATATTGGATCTATAATTCAATTCGTGCGGTTTGCTAAGAGATAGCGTAACTTGATTATTATTCCATCATTCCAATATTCCGAACATGCGTTGGAAAGCTACTGTCATTGTGCATCTTTTTCAGTATATGTCATTCATTTGAAGCGTAAACAACAATAATTTTTTTTAACTTGAATATGTCGAACTTTGTACCTGAAAAAGTATTTTTGCGGGGAGTTCTTCTTCATTACTTTAATATGAAGAAGACTGCTGCCGAAAGTCATCGTATTTTGGTGGAAGTTTATGGTGAACATGTTCTAGCTGAGCGAACGTGACAAAAGTGGTTTGCACGATTTAAAAGTGGTGATTTTGGCCTGGAAGACGAAGAACGTCCTGGGCAGCCAAAAAAGTTTGAAGATGAAGAACTGGAAGCATTACTCGATAAAGATTGTTGCCAGACACAAAAAGAGCTCGCAGAATCTTTGGGAGTCACTCAAGCAGCCATTTCAAAACGTTTAAAAGCACCCGGATACATTAAAATGCAAGGAAATTGGGTTCCACATGAACTCAAGTCGAGAGACGTTGAAAGGCGGTTTTGCATGTCCGCAATGCTGCTGTAACGCTACAAAAAGAAGTCATTTTTGCATCGGATGTTGCTATTCCGGTTAAAAAATATTTGTAAAACAGTGGATGGGAAATTTCACCCCACCAACCTTATAGCCCAGACCTATCCCCTTCTGACTACCATTTGTTCCGGTCGATGCAGAACGCCCTCACTGGAATACGGTTCACATCAGAACAGGGTATCAAAAATTGGCTTGATGGATTCTTGGCCGCCAAGCCAGCGCAGTTCTTTTGGGATTGAATCCACAAATTGCCAGAAAGATGGGGAAAAGTCATAGCTTGAAATAAGCAATACTTTGAACAATACTATTGTAAATGTTTTTCTTAAATAAACGTTCAAATTTTGACAAAAAACCGCACGAATTAAGTTATAGATCCAATACTTTTATTATTAAATCCACATTTAATGGTTAAAAGCGTTCTTTAAAGAAGACTACCTGTATCGAATCAACTTTGTACAAACACTGGTATTTTACAATTTTAATTATCAGAATCGATTAGACATTGGGTGGATCTTGTAAATTTACTGTCGGAAAATTACTTTTTCCACAGTCGGAATAAGGTTGAGCCAATTTTTTCCCACATTGTACCAACGTTGGCAATCAACAGTCGATCTCCTACATTGGACCAACATTTAAATGATCGTCACAGTCGGCAGAGTGTCATCATATCTGCTTGGGCTCCGTCAGGATTGACTATTTGTTAGAGTGAGACGAAAGTAGTCGTGTCTCCCCCAAGCAATGGACAACTCTAACGGTGGAGACGTCCCGCAAATGGTGAACCACTGCACTGCCTTCAATGACAGGTATTATGTTTTGTTACAATAGTTTTTGATGGGGTGACCTTTGTGTCACTTTCGAAAAATCGATGTTTTTTATTCCTTATTTCTAATCTAAAACATGTTAAAAAAACTTTTCTAAAAGGGTTTGTTCGAAACCAGCTTAGTTCCTGAGCTGCAGAATGAACGTAAGGTGAACAAAACAATGATTCATCCCGTTTTCAAACTTTGAGCTCGTTTTTCTCAAAAGCGTGTCTGTCAAGTTGGTGTGCAGGATTGCGGAAAATCTATTTAATCGATTCGGCTCAAATTTTGTGTAATTAATTTTTATGCATGATGCGACGTACTGACGTAGGACTTTCAGAAAAAAAAAATTTTACTGTTTTTTATGGCTCATTACGCTCGAAAAAAGAGGGAAAAATGAAAATTTTTTTTTGCAAACTGCGCCATTTTGTCAATTTTCCAAAATTTACTAAATCCCTAAGTCAGTACCTCGGCAACTTAATTAAGAATCACGAAGTATTTTCGTTTTTCGTTTCAGAATACAGATGCGTACTGTATCTTGAGCACCGTTTGGGTCTGCCATTTTGAGAAGGTCTCGTTCCCGCTTCGATCATTTATTTACTAATTTAATAACACCTTTGAAACAATTGATGTAAAATATTTAAGAATGAAGCGAGGAAATCGTGAGGGAATAATTGAAACATCTTAATTACTTTGCCTACACGTTGATCCTAAAAAAGCGCTCGAAAATCGCTCTTGACACAGGTCTACCCCCTTAATACTAAAGAATAAAATTATTGTATGTCTTCATTGCATTTAACGTTAATTTCAGCGTAGAATAAGGATACAAATAAGTTAAATATTTATTCTGTCACTTTCATGAGTTATATTGCTACTTTACGCTAGGTTTACGCCGGTCTGTTAGGGCTAAAACCAAATTGAAAGCCAATTACTATCATTTATAATATTGTAATAATTCGTGACCAAGCCGAAATTAACATTCGGACCAACGTCGATCCAACGCTGGATATCAGTTTGCGAATGTCGGCGGACAGTCGAAATGATAACGATGTACTGCGTTGATACAACACCGTTTTCCAATGTTGTACCGTTACTGGTAACCAACTGAAATGGAGGTTCTTACTCGGAACCTGGCAACTCTTATCATTGATTAAGCTCAAGCAATTTTCATTAGATTATAATACCTGAAACTAAAACACTTCTCCTGCAATGTTGAGCGCCAGTCACTTCGCTTAGTGACAAAGTTTACTCCAATAATAATGAGACTCGAAACTGACAACACTAAACACAAGGCGGAGTCAAAATAAAATCACAACAGTTGACGGGTAATAAATAATTGAACCAGAAGTTGATTAAAATGAAATTTGGCAGAACACTGATTATTACGATTAAAATTTGAGACTTGATAGAAACCAGAATTTGATATGGAAAATTAATGCCAAGATATTAAAATGAAAGTCAGTAATCAAAATGACAGAAGTCTCGGAACTTTCCGAGCCACGCGCCACAATATGGCGGAATTCGATTGTTCTACCCCGTCACCACCAGAGAGAACAAGGATTCAATAACATTTTTTATTCCTTAAAATTCTTATAAACTAGAACATTAATAAAAATTTTAATAGTCATTGTAAATATCAACTAAGAATGAAAGGAAAGGAAATAAGATGAAGAAAGTCGTGACGCCAGCAAAATTCCCGACCTGCCCCGCGAATTAATCGCGTGACCCAATCGCGGACCCGGAAGCAGGTCACATGTCAAATTCCTGATAGGCGAATAGGCAACCCGTGCATAGTACAGTAAGTTCCCTCGGCAAACAATATTTATAAACACGCGGTTCTCTTTATTACGGTAAACGGCGCGTGGGGTACGTTGGCACTATGCTAGGTAGCGTCCAGTAATATTGTACAACATAAATTTAGTATCTCGAATGTCGAAAATACTAAATATCAAGTCCTGGAGGCTATGTGCCCCAGACTACGTCTTCCGGGTCACGTGGTGGCAGATGGTCGTCCTGTGCGTCGCTCCCTAGCGATCGATGGAGGCAATAATCGAAGCATCGATGTATCGAAGCCCGTAAGTCGTCATGGCGGCCATTGTTTACTTCTATTCGGAAACCTCTTTT
This sequence comes from Diplolepis rosae, assembly GCA_030998225.1. NCBI lineage: Eukaryota > Metazoa > Arthropoda > Insecta > Hymenoptera > Diplolepididae > Diplolepis > Diplolepis rosae. The sequence continues at coordinate 2,758,260 of JAPYXD010000275.1, forward strand.
CTTTAAGTGACAGGTAAAATCTACACGTCACACAACATATTTTCAACTCTGGCTGTCAAAATTTCTAAAATACTGGTCATATTCTTTTATTATTAAATCCATGTTTTACGGTTAAAGACGTTCTTTAAAGAAGACTACCAGTGTCGAATCAATTGCGTACAAACACTGATATTTTACAATGTTAATTGTCAGAGTCGATTAGACACTGCGTGGACCTTCTATATTTACTGTCAGAAAATTACTTTTTCCACAGTCGGAAGAAGGTTGGGCGTGTTGTACACCCAACGTTGTACAAACGCTAGTATTATACAGTCGACTATCGGGGCTGAATAGCCACTGGCTAGACCTCATATATCCACTGTCGGAAAATTATTTTTTCCACAGTCAGAATAAGGTTGGGCCAATTGTTTCCCAACATTGTACCAACATTGTCAATCAACATTCGATTTCCTAAATTGGACCAAAATTTAACCGATCGTCACAGTCGGCAGAGTGTCATAATTTCTGCATAGATGGTGTACCAAGTATTAAAGAATGCATCACAGTCCGGAAAACTTTAAGAATACAAAGTAAAATTCCGGAGTGTGCGTCAAAGATTATTACAATAATATTAAATAATCTCAAACTTGTTCATGTGTCCCAATTTTGTTCAAAAGTTGAGTATACTTTCTTGAACGATTTCTCTCCGCATTGTGCCTGCGCAGATGATATCGTCCTTATATTTTTCTCGTCAATGACTTCAAAAAGGATATATCCTTACAATGCAACACCCGGGAAGCAAATATAATGATGCTTAATGGGACGCGCATAAGAAAAAACTCTATTTTGATGAATTTATTTAAATTAGTTACTATATAAAACAAAAAATTTTCTGAATTAGATTTTTCCTTAATGCCTACTGTATTTTGTTCATTTCAACAAAGTTTTCGGCCTCGTATCTAATAAATCGAATAACTTGATAATTAATTAATCTTATTTATGTTCCGCTTCGCCCGACTTTTTACTATATTCAGTTGTTATATTTACTCGTATTTATTCAGTTGTCATATCTATTACATGAAATACTAATATCTCTATATTTTAATACATTTAGATTTTATAACTGTTTATATAAAATAATTGGCCTATAGTTCAACAACCATTTTTCTACATATATGCACTGTTTTTGCATATGCGTACATAAGGATAAAATTTGCATCGATTATTTAATAAATTAAAATAGATAAATAGGCAGACACCATTATATAAATATTTTTGTTATCAGAGGGTCTAAATGAGAAGATTCATCGGGCAAGCCGGTGGTTGAATGTTAATTAAACTTCAAATTGCAAATTGCTAAATAGGAATATAGTAACAAGACTCTAGTATACCGTAAATAAACCGATTTACCGCCTAAGAAAATTGTAATTCATGTTTCAGTCTTATATAGTACATAATTCTTATTTTGCAACCCGCTCGTGGCCAATCTGTGGCTAATATGATTTAATGTCTGACAATAAATTCTACATTTCCGTCACAAAAGTGTAATGGATGCAGATATGCATACAATTCCTCCAGTTTTTCACTTATTCATACGTTTTGGGTTTCCATTAGGACAAATATAGTTCTTTATATATGCAGTGGTGTTTGTATATTTGTCTGTTGACCTATCTTTTGACAAAAAAATCTACAATTAACAATTTATACGTCTTTTTAAAATTTATTAATCAAATGGCTATTTGTGCAGAAAACATAATAAAAACAGAAATAAAGCCTGAAGATTACACCAATATTCTTGTTTCGTTGTGGAAAATTATCTCTAAACAAGTATATTACATATTATGCCTTGGAGCCTTGATTAAGTCAAATTTGATCTTTACTACTACTCAATGTTCTGACAAGCTGGAGCCACTTAGTGAGGTTGGCGTTTTGACTGGAATAAATAACATCACAGATTTTCCAGAACAAATTTTGCACAGTACACAACCACTTCGTGAAAACTCGAAATTTTCTATCCTAATTGTAAGTATTCCAATATAACACTGAAGAATTTGATATTAAATTAATTTTATCTTATTATTTTATATAATAAGACATTTGTTAGATACTTATAATATAAGAGATTTCATTTTCCTTTAGTTGGATAGAGAGATTAATCTACCATCGTCTATAAGAATAGGTGTCGTGACTACGGGCATCAATGATATAGATATAAAAGAAGTATTCTTAGGTTGGAACAAAAAGGTAAAAATATACGACTGCATAAAAAAAGATAAGCTTGTCATAACAGCGAATATCATGTTGTTCTCTCTGAGTTAGTTCTTGTAACAGTATATTGTATACGATTGTACATACCGGTGTCATTGTAAAATTTAGTAATATTACATTTATTTTTACTAAAATCAACAGGAAACGAGGATATAACGTCAGCTTTTTAGAAATTACTATTTTTAATATTTAACTATGGAGTTACTAATAATATAGTCCGAGATCCCACTGCAAAGTACCTTCACCGAAATGTTAATAGAACAAAACGCGTCGAAACTAGTGCATTATATACGTCCTAACATGAAATGGCTAGGTTGTCTAGGCATAGCCGGGTCCTTATGTTAATAATTATTTATTGAAAATCCTAATTATGGGAGTTAACTACAAATAAGATTAATAAGATAAACATAGTAACAATTGAAAGTTGACGACTAGACAAGCGAAAAATTGTAGGGTTGTCAACCCCCAGGTGGGTCTAAACATGGGTTGTTTAAACATTTATACATATTTTTTGGCGTTCAACTTCACCGACTGTTTAATAGAATAATAAATACTTGAATCGAAAGCTTACGATATGCGCTTCGAGAAAATATAGGGTTGTCTGCGTAATTCCGGGTCCAAATTGAGACAACCCTACGCGAAAACTTTTCATTTTGCGCGCGCGATATAAAGGAATGGAGCACCACTGCAATTACAAGTTGAGATTCGAAAACCTGTATTAACATGACTTGTTCTTCCCCCCTTGTACTCAAATCTGTAATAGTGAACATTTCACTATTTGAATTAGCATGAAAATTATTTCACTATTTTTGAAATAGTAGAATTAGTTTTACCACTATTTGAATTTCTGAAATCCACTGTTTGAAATAGTGAGATGGACTTTTTGAATTAGTGAAACCCACTATTCTAATTAGTAAAATCCACTTTTTCAAATAGTATATTTTGCTATTTTTAAAATGACCTATTTTCATTCAATTCCAATAATGAAATTTCACTATAAAATAGTGAAATTCATTATTTAGAAGTAGTACTTGCGTGTATAGTGTTTAACTAGATATTTTTGAAATTTGGTAATAACGTTCCTTTAATGTCAAACATCCCGCACGCAGAGAAAAGATCAGTAAAATTTACATGAAGTTCGGTAGTTATTTGGACAACATGACTTTTCAGTAAATTTTACCAGAAGTTGAGTTCAATTAACAGATTTTCTGTACGTTCCACTCAGTGTTCAGTAAAATCTACTGAATACGAAAAAATCCGAGTTAAGTTGATTGTACTGTACGCTAAGTGAATTGTCGATGTC